>OX411757.1:20608822-21955670 GCA_948252205.1 Orthosia incerta | reverse complement strand
TTTTAGGGTTCCGTAGCCAAATGGCAAAAAACGGAACCCTTATGGATTCGTCATGTCTGTCTGTCTATCCGCCCGTGTGTCACAGCCACTTTTTTCCGAACTATAAGCACTATGCTGTTGAAACTTGGTAAGTACCTAGATGGATTATCACACAAAGATAGAAAAAAAAACAATAAATTTTGGGGGATCCCCGAACTCTGAAACTCAATATTTTTTTTCATCCAATTCGTGTGGGGTATCTATGGATAGGTCTTCAAAAATGATATTGCGGTTTCTAATATATTTTTTTTCTAAACTGAATAGTTTGCGCGAGAGACGCTAGTCCAAAGTGGTAAAATATGTGTGTCCCCCCCTACCTGAAATTTCTAAAAAAACTTATTTGCAAAAAAATACTACCCACTTCCAAATTAAAAACTAAAAAGTGAAAAATAATTTTATTTTTGGAAGTCGGTGTCCATAACGCAAAAAATTGGTACCTACGAAAGACACCGACTTCCAAAAATAAAGTTATTTTTCACTTTGTAGTTTTTAATTTGGAAGTCGGTAGTATTTTTTTGCAAAAAAGTTTCTTTAATTTGCACTTTTTAGATGTACCTACCCAATAGGCAAGTCGTTTAGTGACCTATAACGCCAGAATAGATTACCCAAATACCATGAAACTTGAACATAAACGGTGAAATGAGAGATCTGCGTACTCCTTAAGAGCGTACTGGCGTGATGTTATGTTATGAAATGGTATAAACAATGAACAGACATGCGATTGCAGCAATCCCGAAAGATTTGCCGATATTTATTGAAGAGTTCTGTTGTATATCTCCGAAGTTCTTCATCAGATCTTCACTAAATTAAAATGGGACCAATTTCGAAACATCCACTTCAAACAAAAAAAGAATTTTCAAAATCGGTCCACAATTGACGGAGATGTCGGTGAACATACACAAAAAAAAAAAAAACATACGTAATGTCGAACATAGAACCTCCTCCTTTTTGGTAAGTCGGTTAAAAATAAGAGAATGATAAAACTGAAAAAAATATATGATGTACATTACCATGTAAACTTCCACCGAAAATTGGTTTGAACGAGATCTAGGAAGTAGTTTTTTTTTAATACGTCATAAATCGTAAACCGCAATTTACCAAGTACGGAACCCTTCGTGCGCGAGTCCGACTCGCACTTGGCCGGTTTTTTTTTAATTTGCTTTGCGCGCGTCATTTTCTTTTCACATCATATTGTTAAAACCTAGGTTAAAAACAAGAGACAAACCTAAAATGAGTGATTCTAGAGAAAGGAATGACGAGGATGTTTATTTGATGCCAACAGAATTGACTGAAAATGTTAATAATGCGCAAATGAGCTTTCTCCCTCAGCAATCACGCGAGAAGTATTTGCAAAAGGAGGCAAAACTTTCTCAGAAAACGTTTTGCTGGCATATTTTATTGAATTATACAAGACCAATAAATCAAGCACTCTATGGAGTACGTATTCAATGTTACACGCAACAATGTAGATGAAAAAAGACATACATAACCTACATTAGATGCCTCATCTTGTCATCAACTAAAAAAAATCGATGGTTTTCACAGCATCTGAAATTGAAAAGTCTCTTAACGAAGCACCTAATTCCGTATATTTGGCGGCAAAAGTAAGTCAGTTGCACATTCAGTAGGTATCTACTTAAGTATATTAATCAACTACTTAACAAAATCTTATACGTACTTAGTAGATGTTGATAGGCATAATTATGCATGCATATAAATTTTATTAATTTATCTACTACAATACTCTTTACGTTACAGGTTTTTCTTATCTATACTTTATAATATATAATAATAATATATATATTATATATATATATATATATCTATACTAATATTATAAAGCTGAAGAGTTTGTTTGTTTGTTTGAACGCGCTAATCTCAGGAACTACTGGTTGGAATTGAAAAATTCTTTAAAAAATATTCCTTTTTGAGAGCTTTTGTTGCGTGCGCTGCGTAAACGGTTTAAGTTACGCAAATATAATGTATGATGGCATTATTCTTGTTTAAAAGTTATAAAAAAAAGTCCGCGACAGCATATGTCTATCTTTTAAGATTGACTCACAATAGCAGCTTTTATGTTCTAAATTTTTATTAGATCGCCGCCGCCGGTAGAAACAAAAGTTTACAGGTTACATTATAAATGATAATGATAAATGATTTTACAAAGTTGGTTTGTACAAACACTTTTACATGTCGATCATATTTTTAAAACTAGATGAGGTCGGCGTTTCCTATCTGACTACTCTGAGATGAAAGGCGGAAACAAACTCAGAGGTCACAGTCTCTTTTAAAGTCCAGACAAAATAAAAATCTTGGTTAGATCATGTGAAGACCATGTAGATTGATGTCTGAAATGGTCTTTTGAGGAAAGAACCAGCCAGATTGAGCGGACCTGTCCAGTCAGTGCACGCATTTGTCAATAACCGAGCAGCTCAACACGGAACGATTCGACGAACAATACCAAAGAAAGGACATTCGGGTAGGCCGCATAAACTACTCAAACTACCAGACCACGATTAAAACTAAGATAAATTAAAAATAAAAACAAAAAAAATGGTCCACATAATCTTCACATTCACAATAATTAAAATAAAATAATATAATACTTTAAAAAGTAAATATTCTTGTCATTGCAAGAAAACCAAAAAAATAAAATAAAACAAAATTCACGGTGGAAAATATAAAAAAACTAAATTGATTTTTAATTGGAGCAGCTCAATCCCAAGCCTTTTTGTCCTCAACGTAATCTTTAATGGTATAAAACGCTTTCTGGCACAACTTACGTTTAATGAATGATTTGAATTTATTAAGACTTAGAACTTGTACGTGGCTTGGAAGCTTATTATAAAAGCGCACACATTGACATCTAAACGAGCCACCTAATTACATTCGTTTTTCATAGAACATTCGTATAGAAGTAAGGGTAGGTAGGGTAGCGTAGGGTAGGTAGGGTAGGGTAGATAGGGTAGATAGGGTAGGGTAGGTAGGTAGGAGGTAGGTAGGTAGGTAGCCAGTTGACGGGAGCGAAGCCGCGGGGGTCAGCTAGTTATTGGTATAAACGGAGCATGTCGAACTAATGAACTAACACAACTTAATGTAAAAAACATTCAGAAACATTCAGATGACTTACTATTAATTAATTTACCTAATACAAACACAAAAAGAGACCGCAACTTCGTCATTCGCAAGGAATACGTAATAATTGTTGAGAAATCCTTACGCCCGCCTAACACTCCAATCAATCGATTTTTTTTCTACAATATCGCAACGGAAAGTGTGTGAGACAGCCTATGGGTGCTAATAAAATTGACAGTATCCCACGAGAAATAGCAACATTTCTTGAACTTCCAGAACCCCTGTTGTACACGGGTCATTGTTTCCGACGAACTTCAGCCACACTTTTGGCCGATTCATGAACTGATCTCCTGTCCCTTAAGCGCCATGGAGGCTGGAAGTCCAATGCGGTTGTAGAGGGATACTTACATAGAGGATTCCATCCAAAATAAGTAAAAAATATGTAAAGGCATCGTAGGAGCCATTACACTGAAAGAGCATCAGTCAGATCCTTGGACTGGCCCTTCTACATCAAAATGATTCGTTACGAAACACCTAACCATCGCCCTCTCTCTCGCCAAAATTTACGCCAAGGGAATCCGATGAATCGGTACAACTATTAAGTATGACAGATAGTTTACCGAAAAATAGTACACAAGTCACTAACACCAACATTACAGTACCTAACAAAAATATTACACTCAACTTAAGTAACTGTAGCAACGTTACTTTAAATTTTACTTAATTATACCTAAGTATTATTTGTTATAATTTAAAGATTATTCCGTAATACTTACCAATAATAATAAATTAGTTAATACCTAAACTGAAATAAAAGTAGATATCATATGATTGTAAATGTTATTTTTTTTGCATTTAGTCATTTCCTCGCTGTGGTGGGATGAAAAGTTACGTGTTGCACTCGAGTGCAAAGATTTTTCACCTCGTGCTACGAGTATTTTGATTCCCTCGCTAACGCTTATTGTTCAACCCATTCGTCCCATGTTAATAATATTGATGGCTACGAAACTATAAGGCTTCCTTGTTGACTTCGGAACCCTAAAAAGCACCCTAATTTTCAATCGAAAATTCTCTAATGTATGTTTTTTACACCATCAGAACGTAGAGATTTCAACGAACCAAAAGCCCACCGACTTTTTTAAACAAGTGCGAGTTGGACTCGCGCACGAAGGGTTCCGTACCTTTATCGCAAATAAACACATTACCCTCCTTCGGCAGTCGGGTAAAAACGGCAAAAAAATCACGTTTGTTGTATGGGAGTCCCACTTATATATTAATTTTATTCTAATTTTAGTATTTGTTGTTATAGCGGCAACAGAAATACATCATCTGTGAAAATTTCAGCTGTCTAGCTATCACGGTTCATGAGATACAGCCTGGTGACAGACGGACAGACGGGTCGCGGAGTCTTAGTAATGGGGTCCTGTTTTTACCCTTTGGGTACGGAACCCTAAAAAGCAGATATTTTGACGTGAGTATTAAATACGTATTAAAAAAAAACTACTTACTAGATATCGTTCAAACTAATTTTCGGTGGAAGTTTACATCATATATTTTTTTAGTTTTATCATTCTCTTATTTTAGAAGTTACAGAAGGGGGACACATTTTACCACTTTGGAAGTATCTCTCGCTCAAACTATTCAGTTTAGAAAAAAATGATATTAGAAACCTCAATATCATTTTTGAAGACCTATCCATAGATACCCCACACGTATGGGTTTGATGAAAAAAAAATTGTGTTTCAGTTCTAAGTATGGGGAACCCTTAAAATTTATTGTTTTTTTTCTGTTTTTGTGTGAAAATTTTAATGCAGTTCACAGAATACATCTACTTACCAAGTTTCAACAGCATAGTTTTTATAGTTTCGGAAAAAAGTGGCTGTGACATACGGACAGACAGACAGACAGAATGGACGAATCCATAAGTGTTCCGTTTTTTGCCATTTAGCTGCGGAACCCTAAAAAAACAAACAAAGTCGAACATAGAACCTCCTCCTTTTTGGAAAGTCGGTTAAAAAGCGAAAGATCACTCACTCACTCATCTCGAAATATCGAAAACCGCTTGACGTATAAAGATGACATTTGGCAGGAAGGTTTCTCAAGTAACGTAAGTGCGCACTAAGAAATGATTTTTGGAAATTTCACTCCTAAGGGGGTAAAACGGGTTTTGAATTTTTTTTAAGAAATTTCTACAGATTGTGCACACGTGAAACTTTAGATTTACTCTGTTGGTTGATAAAAATATTTTATGTATTTATTGGTTATTGGAAATTCCACCCGTAAGGGGACAAAAAGGGTTTTGAAAGTTTGTATGAAATTTCTACAGATTGTAAGTTGGACAAGTGAAATTTTAGATTTACGCTGATGTATTATAAAAAGAATTTGTGTATTTATTGGTATTTGGAAATTCCACGTCTAAAGGGGTAATGAAAGGGTAGGGTTGTATGAAATTTTTACAGTTTGTAAGTTGGACACGTGAAATTTTAGATTAACGCTGTTGGTTGATAAAAAGAATTTATGTATTTATTGGTTTTTAGAAATTCCACCCGTAAGGGGGTAAAAAGGGTTTTGAAAGTTTGTATGAAATTTCTACAGATTGTAAGTGGGACAAGTGAAATTTTAGATTTACGCTGTTGGATGATAAAAATTATTTATGTATTTATTGGTTTTTGGAAATTCCACCCCTAAAGGGTAAAAAAAGGGTTGAAAGCTTGAATGATTTTTTTACAGTTTGTAAATTGAACACATGAAATTTTAGATTTACGCTATCGGTTGATAAAAAGAATTCATGTATTAATTGGTTTTTGGGATAAAATAGTGGTTGAAACTTTGTGTGAAATTTCTTCGGTTTGGAAGGTAATCATCTGAAATTTTTGGTTTACTCTTATGGTTAATACAAAAACAATGAGTTTTTTTTAATTTCGCCCTACTCCCATTTTTTTATTTCGCATAATCCCTAAGGAAGTAAAAATGGGGTTGAAAGTCTGTATAAAATTTCTACAGTTTGTAAGTTGAACACCTGAACTTTTAGATTTATACTCTTGGTTGATAAAAAGAATTCATGTATTTATTGGTTTTTGGAAATTCCAGCCCTAAGGAGGTGAAAATGTGGAAATTTGTTGGGCTTATATATTTGAAACTTGGCATAAATACTAAGCTAAGTAAACAGTAACGGTTTTCATTATTAGTTTTGCAAAATTACTCCTAAAAGACAATTTAAAGTGCTAAAGATTTTTGAAGAATTTTACTGTACAGGGCTTCTTTTTACGATGTAGGAAGTACTAGAAAGGATTATTGGAAACTACAAAATCATCTGTAGGATAAAATACAGATCACGCGAACGAAGTCGCGGGCGAAGGGCTAGTTCAGATATAATAGTAGTAGGATATCGTAGACTAACAAATACTATTTTTTTTATTAAGTTTAATAGAGGAAACCGGGGATGAATAAGTACCTACAAAAAGTCGAATCTCAGATAGCATACTTAAAAAAAAACCTTGACCTAGTATAGTGTGATAAGTCTCGGCGCAAACGTAATTATGTGTTATGGGAGCCATAGTATAGTTACCTTAGTTATAAGTTACGTTTGCACCGAGACTTTCACCGAGACGAATTCCTTTTTGACTGACGGGGGCCATTTAGCGAAGGCCGGTGCAGAAGCGACTAGCTGAGGTGCAGAGCTTGACCTCCGTAGAAATGGAGGTGGACGCAAAGGTAGAAAAATACGAAATAAAGATTAATTTACATCTTTCCAAGGATACAACCTATTGATATTCAAGAGGCAGACATAACACATTTTTGGTTTGGTCGTAAAAGGTACGCTATTTCTTCTTTATCCTTTCAGCCGAAAGACGTCCACTGCGTGACGTAGGCCTCCCCCAAGCGTCGCCAGACTGTTCGGTCCTGTGCTTCTCGCATTCAAAATGGGATCCAATCTGATTTCTTAGTGATTCATAAAATAAAGAAGCTTCACAGAACTTTAAACTTCGTGCGATACCTTTGTTTAAACTCCGCTAAAATATTTCGGATGTAAAGTTTCTTCGGAGGTGGAGGTAGTTCTAACCCCAGTTTCTAAGTCTAAAATGCACTGGGGGGCGTAACCCTAGCGGGGTTACTCCGTGGCTCTAACTCTACAATGCTACCCACGTGGTCCTTAAAGCTGCCCCTGAGGTAAAAAATAGCAGCTATTTACAGCTTTGCAAATGCTTAACAAGTAGGAATGATTAAAAGTATCATTACATGTATTTGAATTTAATGGTTAAATTATGTAAAAGTATTCGGGAACCATTTTTATCGGTAAGTGAACAGGATCTCAGCTCAGACAGGATTCAACAAAAACTATCATTGGTTGGTCGGTATTTAGCAACACGGTATGACGATTATCACAAGTCGTGGGTTGTCTAGTTCCGGCTGCGAGTGTCAGTGTCACAGGAGTTAGTGATGTGTCGGCTTTGGACGTGGTGTGTTGCGCTCGCGCTGGTGTCGCTATGGTGCGCGCCGGCGCAGGCTGTGGTTGGCGGCGCGCCTGCCTCGCCCCCCGAACCTGATGCTGCGGTGGTCTTCACCCAGCGATACGGGTTTAGCGCCCGCGTTGAAGGAATCAAAGATGATACACTTGGATATTATAGCTTCTTTGGTATAAGGTAAAGTTTCACCTTCAATTAATTTTATATCTTATTCTAGTTAAGTAGTTAGGTACAGATTTACCTTCTTATTTGAAATTCATTTATGTACCTTCAGTTCTCAGCAACTAGATAAAATGAATAATCTTTGCCTATTTTATATAGCCATAATGGTGGTGGGTGGTCATAATGGTTTTATCTGTGATCCTGATCACCAACACCAAAGTAATCACACCATTCGCTAGGTACCTTCAAGGATAAAAGGCGCAATGGTTATGAAGACAGCGCAGAGCATAAGTTATTCCTAGTTATTTGTATTTATAATACAAACCATCATTACCAGTACCTATAAGTATTGATTTTGTGTGACTGTGGTGTAGTGCATTCCATTTTGATACCTTCGATGGATCGATAATAATATGATACGAAAGGCACCATGAGTGACTGGCAGTGACCCAGTAATAAGATTTTCCTCCTGAATCCGTGAACGATGCCATAGATTCCAAGTTGCATTACCTACCAGTTGAGTTGTAGAGTAGAGTGTTTTTTTTTGTAGCACCCCGAGGTGCTCTTCTGATGACTGAAAGAATAATCACACATTTGAAAACCGTGCATTACTAGTTAAATATTGAAACTGTGGCCCGACCTTTGACTTACGGAATGTCAATGTTTTTCTAGAAGGGGCAGATAATAGCAAGAATGGGGTACCAATAACTATACTGTCTTCTCCTTAGTCTCGTCGTTCTCTAGAAAAGCCCCGTGCGACTGCTGGGCTTAGAAGTCGCTTTTATCCTCTTTGCCTCGGCAAGTACGTAAAGCTTTTGGTGCTGTCGCTGATCTGTCTCTCCCCGGTCGGGTTCGTATTGCATTGCCGTCCCATCGAAAACAATTTGTGCAAATTAGTACCTGGCTAGTCACTGTTGAGATTGGCCACCCAGACCGAAATTCGGTCAAGAGGATTAAGAAAACTGATCTAGTGTCAATAACGATTTAGAATGAGATGTATTAAAAAGATCGGTACCTACCAAACATTATTAAGCTACGCAATAAATAAAATCGAATAATTAATTAATTTATATTAAATCTTTGAGTGAACAGTTTGGCGGATGCTGATAGCAGTTTCCGCTGTTTTTGTGGGCGACAGATTATCCATGTAGTTACATTTTATTGATATCAATTTTTTTAGGTACTTTGGCCGTAGAAAATTCTAATTCGGTATTATTACCTAGTGCTCCTGATCCTCCTATTTTGTCCTTTCAATTAGCTCGCTAGCATGTGCCGTATTTTTTAAAATTTTCTCTAGGTTTGACCACTATCTCACCTGATCTAGTCTAATAATCTAGCATTCTGTTCCATAAACAGCATTTTCTTGGCGGGGCGCGCATACTATCCTAGTAGTAACTAGTTATGTTTCATAGTTCATGCTTCTAATCACTTGATTCGTGTATTTCTACTTACTTTCCATCGTCTTTATCAACAGATATGCTGAACCACCAGTGGGACCCCAAAGGTTCCAACGGCCCATCCGCCGCTATCTTGCTGGCGAGATGATGGCCACCCAACAGTGTCTTCCGTGCCCCCAACCAGACCCTTACCAGCCAAGACGTATCATAGGTCATGAAGACTGCTTATGCCTTAACGTGTACGCCCCCAAAATGCCCGCCACTGAGCAAGGTGAAGATTTTTATACACATAATCAATAGTTTCTGCTATAAAACAAGAACGTTGGCTAACAATCCTATTAATTGAATTAATATCATTTCCAGGAAGCCCAGTTGTCTTCTTCATTCATGGTGGTAACTACAGATCAGGTTCAACGGCGTCGTATGGTGTAAGTTTTTATTTTGACAGTTGCTTCTTTTTGTGCGTTCAGTGTGCCTGGACACATTACTAATTTATCTTCTTCATTCAAGGGACAACATTTAGTTCAGAAAGACACAATATTAGTAACCGCTCAATACCGACTAGGTTCACTTGGATATCTCAGCACGGGACAAAGAGATGCAGGAGGCAATCTTGGCCTTTTTGACCTGCACTCCGCTATGATCTGGGTAAGCAAAAAAAAATAATGCAAACTAACCATATCGTTAAATATCAAAAGCATACATTTCAAAAGCAAATCATTCGCTTGTGACTCAAGAAGAAATAATGTTCTTTTTTATTTGTACCCGAATCGAAATCCAAATTATGCTGTACCGTTTTTTACAGAACATTTGCAATTTGCAATAGTCTTAGAGTCCATGAAACATAATTTAAAGCTTACTCAACGTCATTTCAGATCCAAGACTACATTCAATTTTTTGGCGGTGATCCAAAACGAGTGGTTGTGATGGGTCAAGGTTCCGGAGGCAGTGCTGCGTCCCTCTTGGCGATGTCTCCTGAGGGCCGCACCGCTACGGGAGTGGCTGCCTTGTCCGGTGCGCCCCTATCTCCGGGAGCCGTGCGAACAGACCCGGCCAAACACGCTGAAGCTTTGGCTGACCGCACAGGATGTCCGAAGAAACCAGCTGAAAGTCTTCTCATATGTTTAAGGCGTCTGCCTGTAGAAGAACTTGTGCAGGTACTAAGTGATGAATAATAGTTGTACCTACCTATAGTTGTAATCTTATAAAAAAACTTCTTTTGAAAATAATTTAATGTTTGCAGGCGGATGAGGATTTGAATATGGACATGGTGGATACACAAAGGTTTTTACAAGAGATCTCAGGACGTTCAGGTGAGCTTTGAAATACTTAGCTTGAGAATCATAGAAAGAAAATCATACCAGCAATAATATCAGGTTAAATATTATATACCTACATCAAAATAAGAGTATATTGAACTCATGTCCAGGTGCTGGTGCCAGAGTGGAAGGTGCGGACGACCTCCGAGGTCTGCCACCGCTGGTCGCTGAAGCTCCGGCCGAGTCACTGAGTAAGAAGCAGAAGCGTGTACCACTCCTCACTGGTGTCACATCTGCCGAAACTTCCAGAGCTGTGTATGGTAAGATTTTAATATATTTTGTAAACTTTCAGCTCATCATACCATACCATTGCTTTACGCGGTTTGGAAGATCCAGCCATTATATGAAGAGGACAATTTAAAACCATTAATTATATGTTTTTTGTATTGACAGGCAAGTTCAACAAGTTCTTGACGAACCAACTTCAAACCGTGAAGGATTTCTTAAAGAAAGACTTGATCGGTGGTCTTCAGAACGTGGTGCAAGGAGTCGAGGGTCTGATCCCTCTGGCTTCCAACGTACAAGCCATATTGCCTGTATCTGACTACTACCAGGGCTTGTTCGAACAGGCCTCCAATATTGTTGATGGACTCTCCGAGGTTGCTGAGGCCACAGGTAACAGTAATAATTATAAAATCTACGTGAGTCGACATTTTCGAAAAACTTTTCAAACCTGCAATAAAAATAAAGAAGTTGCAGGTTTTAGAAGTGTCAGTGGTGTCTCATCCCATACAAAGAAACCGTGCCGCATTATATTATATGTGGAAGTGTTAACTAAAGTATAAATTTAAAAGACATCAACAAAAGCCTCTTAATTGGAATTTAACAGCTGAACGATACGGTCCATGCAGCGGATACCTACTTACTATGGTATTTTTTTGCTATCTTGCGGCATACGGCATACCGTACATAAGTCATCATCATCATACATTGCTGGGGCACAACAGGCCTCTCCTCTGCGAGAGAGGGAATGGGCCTTAATCCACCACGCGGGCCCAGTGTGGGTTGGTGGATGTCACATGTCTTCGATTTTTTTGTTCTAGGACATGCCGGTTTCCTCACGATGTCTTTCTTCGCCGCTTTTAGAGCAGTGGTGATGAAATAATTTTACAAAAAGTAAAGCGCCTGCCTGGGTTCGAACCCACGACCGAATTAACAGAATCAGACATGCTAAATATAATTTTTAAATGTTGTACATTTTAAAAGCTCAGATACCAGCTGCAAACCAAATGATGATCTTGCCCGGCCCCTAATACCCAGCACCCTAACAAAAGGGTCGGACTCTTTTTACCCTTCGTAGGTAGGGGTGTTTTTAAGGGTTCGTGCTTCCCATAGATATAAGAAAGAAGTTTCTGTTTTTAATTAATATTTCTATGGGGCTTCCTAGCAACTCTTAGAAAGGAATAAGATAATTTAAATTCCGTTTAATCGTTGTAGTTTAGATAGAAATGGGGCAAAGGAAATAATGTGTTATCATACTTAGACCTAGCGCGCACCACGATTTTTATCATACGATTATTTCGTCGCAGGAATGCAACATATGAGCGGCAGTGCGCGCACATTCGAGTAATAAATCGCAGCGATTTTAGAATTGTGGTTTGTCACAATTTGCTGCGTTTGCTCGCGACGCGATTGTCGCGATAGTAAACTGCAGCTTATGTAGGTAATTGTAAGGTCTCGCTCCCGCGCCGCGGTCCCGCACGTTTATTACGTATCTTTTGCAAGAGCAAAACGATAACGATTTTTGTGCAATAATTGCTCTTCCATACAGAAGTTTTAGAGTTGTTGGCGGTTTTTTTAAAAATAGGACTTACCATACCTACACTGCAGGTAATTCCGACTTTTATGACATAAAGCGTTTGATCGCTATCGTTTTGCTCTTGCAAAAGATACGTAATAAGCCTGCCGTGCGCACTGCGAGTTGCGACCAGGGCATGTAATATCGATAGTTTTTTAACTCCGATATTGATTTCCATTATTAGATCTCAATATCGGAATTCCGATATTAATATCGGGATTGCGCACATTTATTAGATATCGCACGTTTTTGTTTGTTATTTGCACAAATTCGTTATGAGCTTTAAGGTTGAATTTTGTACAATAAATAAACACGTTTCTGCCGCGATAAAATGATAAAAAAAATCTATTGTGTCTCTCTCTATTCACTAGTGACTAGGTAATCAGGCTCTTATTTACCTTAACTTCACAATTGTTGCCTAGAAAGAATACTAAAGTTGTGTCTTTCTGAAATACCAAACAAAAGTGAAAATAAATATTTGTTAATCAATCTGAAAATATTCCCGATTAGTGAGTAATAATGATTTATAAATTCAGTATAAGTATCACTAGCCAAATCCATAGGATATAGGAGATGTCTAACAAGATGTTGAAATGTAATTTTTCCTTATTCCTATTTATTTTATTGTTTTTAGGGTTCCGTACGTCGAAAGGAAAAAACGGAACCCTTATAGGATCACTTATTTGTCCATACGTCCGTCTGTCTGTCTGTCAAGACCCTTTTCCTCAGGAACGCGTGGAGGTATCAAGCTGAAATTTATATCTAAAACTCAGGTCTTGTCCCTTAAAGCTGTGAAAAAATCAATCAACTTCTAAGCCAACGCAATCAAAAGATGCCAGCCGTTTATGCCGCTTTCCGCAAATTTTCGAACTATAATGTGAACTCAGAATCTTGAGGTTGAAGCAACGTCTTATAGCACAGATAAAGGAAAAATTGCGAAAACCGTAAATTTTTAGGTACATCATATAATAAAAATATTTTAATAATTTTAAACTTACTACCCCTTTCCTCATGAACGCGTAGAGGTATTAAATTGAAATTCATATCAAATACTCAGGTCTATAATACCGTTACGCAGAGGTTAATATGGAACCCTCAGTGCACGAGTGCGACTCGCACTTGGCCGGTTTTTTAATAGATAAAATAAATTCTGAGCATAGTCATATTCAGCCGAAAGACGTCTACTGCCCGGCGAGCATGGGCGTACCCAAGACATTTGTGACAAGACATGATAAATTATGTCATGTCTTACAATTTGTCTTAAATGCTAGCACGGGTCAAACATGTGACATATTTTAAAGGCGCGACATGCCTTTCTTGTTGCTGCCCGGCGAGCACGGCCTACTGTGACATGGCATGAGTCACACATTTCATCGCAGTTTGGGCGATAAAGCCATTTTGACTTAAATAATAGGACCGGCGGGCGGCGTGAGAAAATTTCCTGACGTTTATTTGGGACTCATCGGGTCTTAATTGCTAATACGGGCACACCCATTTTGTCACAAATGTCACATTTTGACAGATGATTCAGAAAAATATATCACTTTCGTTCGGAGGTGGTGATAAAATTTTATAGATGAAAAATAAATATTTTCCTTTTAATTACTGCACCATATGGCAATAAATTTATTATGTGTGTGTGGTGATCAATGCTTATTAATTAATTGAAATGTTACAGGATTATTAATTAATTCTATATGTATATTTTTTTTTATAATTGTATTTTTTTTTATTGTTATTCTTATTTCTAATTATTATTTTAATTTTGATATTTTTTTTATAATTATTTTCTTTTATTCTATATTACTATACACCTTATTCTTCATACCATACATTTCTACATTTTTTAATATTTCTTAAATAAAACCCCCAAAAAACATTTAAATATAAAAAATTGGGGCCCACCGGTATCGCGAACAGGGTCCAAACTTTTATATGGAAAAATGTAGCCAATCTATCATCATTCATCATCATCATTTCAGTCGAATGACGTCCACTGCTGAACATAGATTTCCGCCTAGTGTCGCTACATTGACCGATCCCTTACTTCTCGCAACCACAAGTTATTCAATGAAAATGTAAATGTTATAACGGATTTTAGGACTGTATAGCCTGGATTCATCAAATTATTTTTTCATGAAGCGAAGTTTAAGTAAATAAGCACCAGATCACTGCTAATCACTGTAGGCAATGGGTTTACTCGTACTAGCGCGCTCGGCACTTCACAAGGAGCTAAAATATTTTTTTCTGTTTCCGAGATTCCGATATTATGAGATGCCGAGATTCCGATATTCATGCCCTAACTGCGACAAATAGATAGCGCGCTCGTGCCGGCCCGGCTGGTGGCGGCGCGCGGCGGCGCCCATCCGTAGGCCTAGCGCGCACCACGATTTTTACCATGCGATAATGTTGTCGCAGGTATGCAACGTATAGAGATAAAAGTCAAGTTGCCTTTTAGAAACCGTTGCGATAGATAATAACATCTTGAATAATGAAAAGGGGATGGATACCTACTTAAACAAATACATTACTACTTATTCAAATACCTACTTAATTAAAAATAATAAATAATTAATCAATCAATCATTTATTTTGTATAACATAGGTATGGTTACAGATAGTATTGGTAAAATAAGTGCACTATGTTTTGCCAATATCTGGCGTACAAAATTAACAATAGCATGCAAATTTAGAATTAACAAGCAACAATAAATAATGAATAAAATAATACAATTAGGTTGGAATGTCAATAGATTACATTAAAAAATAAATCAATATAAAATATGTCAATAGTTAAACAGGTCATCACAATTTTAGATTAATAAACATATTCATACTTTATCAATAAATGCAATCATAAATGTCTAATGGGCAAGTCGGAATCTTCAGACCTCTGTTTATCAGAATCTAAACAAAGACCTCTTAAAAGATCCCAAACACTCTTTATTTCTAATACCTGTTGGTATACTGATATATATTTTTGGGGCCATACCTAGCACACTTTTGCCGAAAAATGCGGTTTTATGAGAGTTAACATGAGTGGCATCAACAGTGGGCCCTATCAGAATATCAGCGCAGCGTTATTTTCTTTTTGATATCGTTGCACATGCTGAGATAGGAGCCTTTTTGGTCTCGCACGGGGTAAATTATTTTTATTTTTTATTATTGTTTGTGTTTTTCTTATCTCGTGTCACAAATAAATATTTTTCTTTCTTTCTTTCTTTCTATAACGGCGAGAGCGCAGTTTCTCAAATAAATGCAGGTTACAGCGAACAAACACTACCATTTCATATACCTACATAGACGGTAGGGTGAGCAAACTTAGTTCCTTAAACAATGGTTTACAACTATTAATCGATTGCAATTTGGTAAACGATCGCAAGCATTTTTTTGAGATTTAAAAGCAATGTCTCTGTCAGTGGAGTTGCCCCAGAAAATAATTCTGTACCTAATGCCAGAAGCCACATAAGCATTATAAGCTATTTGTACTGTAATGCGGTTAACCGTTTTTGATAGTTTGTACAGAGTATACGCAAATTGGCTAAGCTTCTTTGACAAAGCGTCGAAATGTTGTTTCCAAGTCAGACGACTATCTATGTAATGTGCTGTCATCAGCAAATAATACCATCTGATGTTTACTGACCTTAGGCATATCATTTATGTAAATGTTAAATAATGGAGGGCCAAGAATGCTACCTTGGGGAACACCAAAAGTAGTTTTTCTAGGACGTGTCATATATGTTCTTTCAACTTTCGAGCTCGCACAAAGCCTATTGAGCGCTGTGATTTGAGTGCGATTAGAGAGATAAGATTGTAACAGGTCTAATGCAGTTCCTCTAATCCCATATCGCTCTAATTTGTTCAGCAGTATACCATGATCTACATGGTCGAATGCTTTAGACATATCCAAAAACAAGGCCGCTACTGGAATTCTAGCATCAACATTAGACACAATTTTCTCGATCACGTCATAGATCGCCATATTAATGGATTTACCTTTCCTAAATCCAAACTGCTCTACTATGAGATCATGCTTTTCAAAAAACGACGAAAGGCTATTTTATATCACCTTCTCAATAATTTTGGAAAAAATAGGAATAAGTGCTATAGGTCTATAATTACCCATGACACTTTTGTCATCTTTTTTTATGAATAGGTTTAATAATAGTAATTTTTAATTTGTCCGGGAAATGGCCTTGTTCATTGTAAAGATTGATGATATAACTCATAGCAGGTCAAAGTCAAAGTCAAATGTATTTATTAAATAAGGCCATTAAGCGGCACTTTTGTACGTTAACAATTAAAAGTCCTTTATTAATGGCGTCCTCCATTAATGGCGCTACATGTTTGACCACTTTTGTAATGATGTCGTCATATCCATGGCTATTGGTATTAATTTAAGAGCGAATTATAGCAACTATGTCTGCTGGTACTGTAGGAGGAATAAATATAGTTACAATTAGTATCAATATTTGCATAGGAAGGAGTAGAATTATTCGGTTGAATTTCGTCTATAAAATTGTTATTAAAAGCTTGTGCAATTAGTCGAGGTTGATGTATTTTATTGTTACGTATTCAGGTATATTTTCTCTAGGATAGTTAATCTTATTTTTATTGATAATGCTCCAAGCTCGCTTGATAATGCTGCAATTAGAGTATTGAAAACAAATTATTATTAAAAATAAGTCAAAAACATTGAAATGAACATGAGCTTGAGAAATTCCGAATTTATGACTGTACAGCAAACTACAATGTCAACACTTCCATTATTTTGTAGGTGATGCTTTGTTCAACTTCCCGGCGTACGAGAGTGTGCAGCAATGGAGCAATGGTGGTCAAGCGTTCCTTTACAGCTTCGAGCACGTTGGAAACCTCTCTAAAGGATGGCATTTTTTGCCTGGAGTAGCTCTGGCTGGTCAGTATCACCTAAGACTTGATAAATCCTACTAATATTTTTAAGTATAATTATAATTGTGAAAGTTTGTGAGTATGGAGGGATGGATGTTTTTTACATTTTCAAGCAGAAACTACTGAACGGATTTCGATGAAATGTGGCTCACAGGTAATTTAAATCCTGGTTTAACACAGCATAGTTTTATCAAGGTAGTAGGTTCCTTGGGAATGATTTGCACTTTCACACGGACAGACCCGTGGGTGGCATCTAATATAACACAATTTTATGTTCAGCAGCACTTGGACTCAAAGCTTAGGTGAAAGCACCTGGAACTAAACAGAGTGATATTGATTATCCTCTTCTGTTAGTTCGAGTTTGTGATATAGTTCAATAATTTAAGTCGGCGTAGATACACACAAAGGGGAAATGTCTGGAGACGTACTTTTTGCCTTCTCCTACATCCTCTAAAATCCCAGCAATATTGCCTAATATTATCTATTTCACATTACTCCTCCCTAACCTAGACGTTTTTCAAAAGTATAACGAGATAATCCGTACAAGAATGTAGACTTCAAAAACCACAGCTGTAAACTTGCCTGAGATTTAAACTTTTTACAGAGAAACCCAGCGAGGAGCCGATCGTTAAACCAAAGAAAGCGCAAGGTCCCTCCCATGGTGATGAACTAGCGTATCTCTTCGAACCTCTAGGCCCTGACGGTCAGCCTATGGGTGGCGAGGTCTCCAGCACTGATGCTCGAGTGCGTGATAACTTTGTGGGGCTGATCGCCAAGTTTGCTCACGGCCCAGATGAAAGCAAACAGAAGAACACTTCGAACGCTTTTGGTGGTCTTTTCCCTACGAGTGCTGACCAGTTTCTGAAGATCGGTGAATCTTTGAGTATTGACAAGGACTTCAGGTGTGTTTGATAAGTACCTAAGTACTTTGTAGTTTTTTTTTAATCCCTTTTAATTTGGTAAGTAGGTACTTATAGTAATTGAATCAGTCCAGCAGATAATTCTTCTAAGGCCTTCCTAATTTCCTAGGAGACAAAAAGTCCTTCTAAACATTTGGGATTCTTGACATTCCGGAGATCTAAAATGCCTGTTTGTTTATAACTACTAGTTATTTTTTATTGTTTCAGATTCTGTCAAATCGGTTTATGGGGCAACATGGCAGATAGAATAACAGGGGCTCTATGTAAGAATGTCCTCGGTAACTTATTAAACCTGCAGCAACTGCCCGTACAGCTGCCGAATTTACCAGGACAATTGTCAGGTCAAGTGCCCTTGCAGTTACCTGGACAGAACAATGCGCCATTGCTGCCAGGACTGTCGAGCAAGCAGCCAACCAAAGCCCCTCAAAGACAGCCTCAGAGGCAACCACAAAGAACTACTCAAGCACCCTTTAGACTACCTTTTGATTTTTTGTTTAAATAACTCTTCAAATTATTTTTATGGTTGCATATTTTGTCATAATATAACGAAATAATTACGATATCATATAGAAGCGAAACTTCTTGACAGAAATTGTACCAAAATAAAAATAAAATTTATTGATATTCAACCCTTGCCTTATTTACTACTTAGGTACACAGAATTTATGTTATAGATCGTAATACTCGTATAACCAATGTCAACATAGGTTGTTGAATATTAGTTGTTTAACTCAATAACATTATAGTTGTTCTGAGCATATAATATACTTACGTCATTTATTTAAACAGACTTTGTGATAATACAATTCCAAGGATCGAACTGTATTATCACAAAGTTTAAGAGCCAACCTTTTGTTATTGTGGATGTCAAAACAGGAAAACCGGTTTATCGCTTGACCTTACGCAGTTCATACATACCTACTATTAGCAGACTAGCTGCATCTGGAATTATATCAAGAAGTTAGTATATTTTTCCGACAGTTTTAGTTCAATATTGGTCAAGATGCGTCGTGCTTGTGCTATTATTTTATTCCTTGTGTTCACTCAATGCCTAATTGAGACTATTCAAGCCAACGAAGCTGATACTTGTGGCAAACATGGAACACCTGTAAGTACTTTTTAAAATGTTTAATTCTCAAAAACCCTTTAGAAATTCCATTAGCTTAATTTTAAAATAATATCGATGAATGCAAGAGTTTCAGCAAGTCCTTCACTTCTTTTTTGAGTTGGGTTTCTATTATTAGTATATTTAAATAACATTGTGTGAATTTGATTTTAAAACCTTTCCGTCCGTAGATTTGTCTCACCGACTTAGCAATTCAACATATCAAAGGTTCCATTAGTTTTGGTTTTTGCAAGATTATAAACTTGTAATTAAGTTACAATTCTGTTATTATTATGCCATTCAAAAACTTAGCTAGCAATAACTAATAATTTACATACTAGCAGCAAACAAATTTACAATAATCATCCAATAAGTAATCATTATTTTTATTGCAGTGCGATACCGACAGTCAATGCTGCCCCAACACCCGTTGTCACAGATACGCCAAAAGATGTCAAGTTCAATTAGATGATCTGCCCAAAAAAATATAGATGGATTCAAAGCTTATCTACATCCCGATGATTGGTTTTTAAATAACAATCTATAGAAAGACCAATTACTCAAACTTCGATTAAACGATTGTATCGGTAACAAAGTGTTTAATTATTTAAATAAGGGGTCGTCTAACTCTTCCCCTCCCCCCCGGGTATTAAGTGGTGAGGTTAGACTACCCCTAAACAAAATCACTTGTATGTTTTTGGTAGCTATCTAAAAAACAGAATATTATCTTTAAATACAGGTGTAATCTAATTTAATTCTGGAAAATTAGGTAAGCGCCGTATTAAAATCGCCAGACTCTATTCGGTTTTGAAACGAAAAATTAATACTTACACGCGATATATCACTACAACCCGCTTGTGATATTTCGTGATTTTTCCCTCTCCTTTCGTGCCTCATGTGATAAATGGGTTATCCCTACATAGAAATTAATGTTTGTATGTTTGTCCTCTATGCGTTCCGAGCCGACTGTGATGAGACATTGGTGGGTTAAGCGAAAAGCCGAAATTACCGTTCTACTAACCCACGTCTTCTAGGCACCATCCTACTAGGTTTATAACTCTAAGGCCCGATTTTTCAATAGTCTGATAACTTTTAAGTGAGGAATAAAAACTGCGGTTTGACCATAGATATAGTATGTACAAGATACACAGAGTCAGATGGAAAACGAAACCAAAAATATAAAATCTATGTGTGAGGGAATTCCATGTGTTAGTTAAAAAAGTGTTGATAAAAAGTCCATGTTCAATATCGATATCGATACTTGGTGAACACCATAAGAAACACGATTGCTGGGCAAAAACCATGCTTTGCTTTAATTAAAATACAAATTACAAAATAATATCTCGCATGTATTTAAAATACGAAATACAAAATATTTTTAAGTCGTGTATTTAAAATACAGTATTTTAACTACATTATTTAAAATACAAATAACAAAATACAGTCGGTCATTCATCGTGACATTCGTACTAATAAACTTAATCAATACACAGAAGTTCGGTGAAAATAACCGTTTGAAATGAAAATGACAATTTACAAGGTACTTGACAATTTGACGTACGCGGTCGCCATTTTGCTTATGAAAGCTATCAAGCGCTATTTTCTGCAGAACGCATCTATTAATAAAATCGCTAAATGTATTTTGAAGCCACAAGTATTTGAAGTACTAATAAAAAAATACCGCAGCGTCAGGTATTTGAAATTGACGACACGATTGGCGTAGTGGTTGAGCGATCGGCTGCTGCGCTGCGTGTTGCGAGTTCGATTCCCGCACGGAACAAATATTTGTATGGCCTGCAGATAGTTCAATGATATTATTTCTGTAAGTTGGTTTGTACAAACACGTTTACATATTTTATAAAAGTAGATGAGGTCGGCGTTTCCTATCTGACTACTCCGAGAAGAAAAGCCGAAACAAACTCAGAGGTCACAGTCTCTTTTAAATTCCAGACAAAATCTTGGTTAGAACATGTGAAGACCATGTAGACTGATGTCCGAAATGGTCTTTTGAGGAAAGAACCAGCCAGATTGAGTGGACCTGTCCAGTCAGTGCACGGATTTGTCAATAACCGTGCAGCTCTACTCAGAATTTAAGGAGCTCAACGATTCGACGAACAAAAATAAATAAACATAAATATTATATATTATTATTTACACAACAGAAAAAATTGCTGATGAGCAGAGCACTGATGTATTCTAGCCACTGTAAAACTAATAAATGCATACAATTATAATGACCCTAAATAGACTCCGCACTCGGGTTGGCCGCAGCAATGACAACCTCCTCAGGTGGGGGTTCTCTGATGGCACTAGTCTTCAGTGCTTATGCAGCATCTCTCCGCAGGCCATGGCCCATCTCACGGAGAGCGCAGCATGCCCTGTCACCTGTACTTACGAAGACCTTATGACTGCGTCACCGAATGGTATTGCCGTGGCTGAATTCTGGGCCAAACACAATATTTAACTTTTTATATTTGCCATCGACACGCTAAGAAGAAGAATATAATGACATTCCTAAACCTACTCAAAGTAACAAAACATCAAAACTCTCCGATTTTTTTGGAAAAATAAAGGCTAATATAATAAACATGCAACTTTAAGTACAGTTTCGATAAAAACATCTTCTCAATCGTAACTTAAATCTATTTTAACAAAACCTGACTAAATAAGTTTGTATTCATGTCATGATGTCACTGAAAACGATTAAGTTTTTATCGATACTCATGACGTCACCGCTTTGTCAAGCCCTAGCGTAAACAAACAATTTACTCTTTTACATAATATTTTCGCCAATTTTGTTTATATATACGAAATATACTTATATAAAACATTGGAAATCAATATACTATTGTAAGACTCTTTTTCTGAGCCGATTACTAGCAGAAATTTGTCAAAATATGGTTCAAAACAATCTAAGGACAAAATTGTATTTACCTGTGAAACGTGTATTTATTGGGGTTATTTCGTCTTGTAACGTCACATTCTCTCACAGAACAAGTCACCATATTTGTATAATTAATATTATCAATTTAAATCTAAAGATTATTATTTATATGCAAGAAATTCACCGCGGCGTAAAACAGATGTGCCGCTAGGGGTACTTATTCGCGAAAAAAATGACATATCGGTACGTCATTCACTCTCTCTTTTTCTCTTGGGCGGTGTGTACTTGAATAGGATTTCTCGCTCGCACGCTTCGTGTATCTTTTTGCGTAGCAAAAAAAATTCTAAATCTATGGGTTTGACAGCTTTTGTATAGAAAATATGTCATACGGCCATTTTTATTGCTCAGTTAAAAGTAATCAGACTATTGAAAGATCTACCCTAAGCAAAATAATTCAACAAATCACATCGCACGACGCTCAACCCCTGTTGGCGTTAAAAGGGGCCTACCAACAGTTTATATGAAACATGACGTTCCTTCGATTATGAAACCTTTCACAAATATTATATATTTAGGCAAATTAAAAGACGTGATTAATTTCCCCTTGAAAAGCACCCTTTAATTGGGGGGTGGAGGGGGTAGAGACTATTAGGTAAGTTCTGAATCCACAACCGCAACAACGAAGTCGCGGGCGAAGTGCTAGTATGCAATAATAAAATTATTATGATTCCGATGATATATTGACACTGTTGTCTATTATTTTTTTTGATTAATACTGTTGCTATTTTTACTTTTTTTTATTTTAAGCTGATTTTTCTCTCGTCTCCTGTGCGGGTCACAAATAAATACTTTTTCTTTCTTTCTTTTATTGGTTATGTAGTCTGCTAATAATGCACCTAATCAAGGACTTGAGGGGGCCTACCATGAACTCTTATAGCAGGTCAATTTTAGACGGAAAATGACCTGTCATGCTAATTTGTACCATGAGCGCACCAAGTAGCAGGCCAGCCAGCGATCACGTGATTTAAACCGGTGAGTGACTACGTCACAGCATTTCAGCAGGCTGACCTGCAACTTATCCTTACCATCAAGTATTTTTGACATTTATACATTTGAACTGCCCTGTCGTCATAATTTGCAGACTTGTGAAACTAACTTTTTGTTTTACCGTAAAACCGCTAAAGTATTTTAGAACGTCAGTTTTTAATCATTTTATTTAATCTGTGCAGCCAGATTTCTGACCAGATACTATTTAGCAGGTCAAAAGTAGACATGAAGCAGGTCAACGGGAAATGCTCATGGTACAAACACAAAACCTGTCAAGTTAAAATGCTAAGTTGAACTGCCACTTGGCAAGTATTTTATAAGTTTAGTGTAGGCCCCCAGTTCCTTGTGTTTTTGTACACGCAAGCTGCTGAAGCGCTATAGTGGTAGGCATGAGTGGTAGGAGAAGTGAGCATGAACTGAGTTAAATCCAATCGTGCTCCGTAGTGGTAATACTAAGTTTCGTACAAGCTTATTCATATTATTAAGTACCGTCCATCGGCACAGAAATCTTTATTTACAAAAATTATGGTTTTGTTTACATTGTCGTTTTTAAATAAGTAAAACACGTTTCGGAACCAGTACAAATACGGTTAACAAAACTCAAAATAAACAACCGTTTTTACCGTAAGCATAACGTTAACAGTGTGAATTTTATTATTCATTAATTTATGTAAGTATCTACTTACACACAAAATACTTACCTACCTAAAGGATAAGAACGTAAATAGAAGATCACAAAGGCGCTAGCTAAGTACCTCTTCCAAAAAATCTTTTCCAATCACCTGCGATAGGTTAGATTGATGAAAAATGTAGACGCGATCATGCGACGCGCGACGGTCGCTAGCTGCGCAAGGCATTTCATAGAAATACATAGAAACCAGCTGAGTCGAAGCGACACGTCGCGCGTCGTCTTCTGCTGCTGTCCGCAGTCGGCTAAAAACTCGTATTTACAACACTAACGGTTATTATCAACACTTTATTTACCTGGGTTCTGGGTATTTGGGATACCTATGTACATGGCCTTCACCATAGTGCTAGATACTTTTTAGGGTTCCGTACCCATAGGGTAAAAACGGGATCCTAATACTAAGACTCCGCGGTCCATCTGTCTGTCTTTCTGTCCGTCTGTCACCAGGGTGTATCTTTCACAGATGATGTATTTCTGTTGTCGCTATAACAAGAAATACTAAAAAACCGGCCAAGTGCGAGTCGGACTCGCGCACGAAGTGTTCCGTACCATTATCGCAAAAAACACGTTTGTCACGTTGTTTATGGAAGCGCCACTTAAATATTTATTTTATTCTGTTTTTAGTATATGTTGTTATAGCGGCAACAGAAATACATCATCTGTAGAAATTTCAACTGTCTAGCTAACACGGTTAATGAGATACAGCCTGGTGACAGACAGACCGACAGAGTGATCCGCGGAATCATAGTAATAGGGTCCCGTTTTCACCCTTTGGGTACGGAACCCTAAAAACAGAATAAAATAAATATTTTAGTGGGGCTCCCATACAACTACAACAAACGTAATTTTTTGTTGTTTTTTACGATAATGGTACGGAACCCTTCGTGCGCGAATCCGACTCGCACTTGGCCGGTTTTTTTAGTTTGTTCAGTCATTTATATTCGACTTTTGTGTTTCCTTGAAGGCCGAACGATTGAAGGCCGTAGTACCGTACATATATACTACTCAAAATAAAATAAGAGCCACTAGATGTATTTAAGGTATACCGTGAAAATTATAAGATTATCACATTAAATTGTTTAATTTACGTAAACATAAAACAATGTTATTGTTTACCGTGTAGGCTAGTAACTGTTGAAATTAATTAATTAATAAACATGTTTATTTAAATTTTGGTTAAAATTACACTTTAGGATAAACAACACAAAAAACAAAAAGTCACCAAAAACTAAAACTAAAAAAGATTTTTATTTCTTTTTTTATTATTTAATCACGGGTATGCCATCCTCTTTTCTTCTTCTTTCCTGTAGCCTGGAATGCATGCTCTCGATCAAATGCCTCACGTTTTCAGCTGGGATCTCTTCCCAGGCATTTTTCAAAGCGTCGATCAGTTGCTTGCTGGATGTAGATCTCTTGCGCACTCTCTAACCCTTCGTTTTAATTGATCCCACATGTGCTCGATCGGATTTAAGTCCGGACTGTTTGCTGGCCACGGCAACACTTGCATGTGAGAGCCTTCCAGTACAGACTGGGTCGCTTGAGCTGTGTGTGTACGGGCATTGTCTTGCATCAGGACGAATCCAGGACCTATTCACTGTGCAAATGGGATCACATGAGGCCTGATGTAAAGCTGAGCAGTTACGGACCCTCATTTAAAATAGCGAGTTCAGTTTTGCTAGGTAAACATAGGTATTCCACTACAAAACATTACATTGAGTCCACCGAAACGGTCAACTTCGTGAATGCAGGCTTCCGAAAATCGCTCGACATGTCACCTCCATACCCTAATGCGCCGATCGTCATTAAAACACTTTACTTTGCACTCGTCGGTGAAAAGCACCATGCCCCATTGATGGTTTATGCTCCAGTCCAAATATTGTCGGGAGAACCTTAAACAATTTGCCCTGGACAAAGGAATTCGAATAACTCGACGTTTTGATGTTTGCGGATCGTCACTGATACGAGTACCCGTTGTCAACCGTAAGCGATTTTGTAACTTACGAGCCGTCACTGTGCGTTTTCGCCGGGCACTTAACCGGATGTACCGATCCTCATGAACAGTTCTAATGCGAACTCTACCCGAACCAGGTCTTCTTGCAACACTGCCAGTCTCTTAGAAGCGATTCCAAGCTTTTTGTATAGCTTTTCGAGAAAAACCCAGGTGCAAAGCCACAGACCGTTGCGAATGTCCTTCTTGGATCATTGTAACAGCTCTGGTTGCAGTAATTGCGTCCATATGTCTTCGTAATTGTGGCATATTAACATAAGATGTTATTTAAACAAATAAACAAAACAAAATTACGGTTATTTCAGATTACCATGAAGATAATCGAAACGAAACATAAAACAAAATCAATACAAATTATCAAGAAAATTACATATTTGTTTTTAAATTATTGTCAGTAAGGTCTTAAGAACAAAATCAAAGAGGTTAAATATCGAAGAGTTTGTAACTTGTTTGCTACATAATAATTAGTTAATGTTCATTAAATTACATTGAAATGTGAAAATAGTGTGTGTGAGTGGCTCTTATTTTTTTTGAGTAGTATATAATATGTCGACAGATTATAATTATCATAACAAACCTATGCTAATCTGAGGTCAAACGATTTACAGAAACTATGTATTTTCCCCCTAATGTAGGTCAATTTGTAACGCACGACCATTTGTTTTAAAGTAACACGGGTATTCAGAAAAGATAAGGAGTCGTTAATTTCCAATGTCATTGTGCTGTCTAATAGATTAGTGGAAAAATATGTTGAGGAGGTTAAACGAGTTTTTTTTATGTTTGTATGTGTGTAAATGTTGGTTGTATTTTACCTAGTAGTAGTTTTTACTAATAAACTAGTTAGACATGTTTTTCTAAGTTTATCTTGGACATCACCTTAGATTATTTATCTAAGGACATCACAGGCAACGGTGAAGGAAAAAATCGTGAGGAAACCTGGAATTATATAGTTAATTTAAGTCTGAAATAGCCAAGTCAGAGGCCTGTGGTGTACCCAGAGGCAGCTTAATTAAATCAGACATCAGAGGTGGCCACATCCTCACACGAAAAAGAAAGAAGATTATACACCAAAATCCAACATCGCTAAAGACCAAAAACCCATGCAGATTGAAAAGTAATACCTAGAAGATAAGAAAAATAACGACAAAAGAAAATACACACTTATAGAAAGAGATCTAGCTAATCCCAGACAGACCAACCAGCCTACTGATTACATACAAGATTCTTCAATGTACAAAGTGTGGATAAAACCTGGGAACAGTGTACGAGTACTTAGATAGACACGTACAAAGTTATGCAGGTACATAAACTAATAAAACAGACATATGCCATTACTCATACGCCTTGCCAGCCAAGACTTTCCATGATTCACCGATATAGTGAATCAGGTACAGTCAGTACCACACATTGATGATGATTCTCGAACAAAGACGATTATTTCCTAGTGCTTATTTATATCTCTCTATTACGATGAGTATCTGTGATAGTCGATCTGGCTGCGGCGACCCTAGAGCACTTTGATAAAATCAAAGAGCTTTAATTAGTGATATTCATTATGTACAAAAAAACAACGTCCTGTTTCGTAGATACCGTTATCGCTGGTCAATGCGGGTGCCGTTCATGTGACTTCATCAGAAAATATATTTACTTGCAACCACGAAACGCCGTCAGTATCAACTTTCATTTCTCCACAATGCGTCGCCTTTCTACAATTTTACTTTTCATTGTTTTTACTCAATATGTAATGACTACTGCTAGTACTATTCCGAAGGATGTTGAAACAGTTGGAGCTATTGAGAAGATAGATGTACCTGATCCACTTGCTGTAGTCCAACCAAATTCTGTGACAGAAAATTTGAAATGCGCGCAAATTGGAGAACCTGTAAGTATATCAAATACAGTTTTTTTTTGTGTGGAATAAAATCTCCTAGAAGAAGTTATCTTGAAGATAGTTGAAGAAGTTGACATTCTATTAACTGGTTGACCATTGAGCTTGAGGAGAGTAAACTATAAACATGGATAGATTATTTTTCAACTGGCAGTTTTCCACCTGTAATAACGAATCTTATATATTTTTTGGTGTCCTACCAGTCAAAGAATCGCTTACGGCGTACCTAATTATGTATATTCAGTGTGTTCTAAGGAATCACAGAAAGGATAAAAATTAAGTATGATCCATGTTTTTCTCATTTCCAGTGTATTTTTCACGGTGATTGCTGCACGCGCACATGCCTGGGCTACGCAAAGAGATGCGTGTCTTGATGCTGTTGATGAAAATGAAGATTAAGAGGAAATATGGGCAGAGAGCGCCGACTGAATTTCCTTAGTAAAAAGTCATAATTCGAGGTTTGGCTCTCGTCTCTTTCCTCCTCTAATATTGGACCAATTTAAAAGATATTCCATAAACTGGTAAAGTAAGATATATACTATGTCCCTATGTTTTCCTTTTTTCATTTATATTTGTCAAATTTGTACACTAAGCCCTGTTGACAGCACAATTTTGAGCATTTTTGAGGGCTCTAGTGCTTCTAAAGATAATGTATAATCAAAAAGGAAAACATAGGGACATAGTATATATCTTTAATTTTTAGTTTACGGAATATCTTTTAAATTGGTCCAATATTGGAGGAGAAAAGAGACGAGAGCCAACCTCGAATTTTGACTTTTCACTAAGGAAATTCAGTCGGCGCTCTCGGCCCCCGTTGCCTTAGTGCCAAGAACGGACCTTATAATATTTTATTTTTTGAAATCGAACTACACGCCTCAGATGATAACGATGATAGTTAAGGAACAGAGATGATGAAGTTACTTTCTATTGGCAATTTGTACAAAATAAAAATAAATTATACTTATTTTTTATATTAGATAAGGCGTTTTTATTTAAATACCTTAGTGTTAAGTTTTATTCCTAGCTGATCTTGTTTCACCTTACAAATAAAGCAAGACAGTTGAGCTTGAGGCGCGAATGTTGCCAATTTACATAAAAGAGAGTTGTGATTATAATCCCGAGGGTCAAGGGGTGCACTGTGTAAAACCAGATTTGGTCATGCCACAAGAAGTAACGGGTCCTGCGTTACAAAAAGTGCAACAACGAGCAAGCAGCGACGATACCTTATCTCCAGTATTTAATAAGGAATTGTTGAATTAATTCCTCTTGTCACTATGTAGAACTTCGATCCGGTTTCCACTAAACTTTTGTCTGCCTCTTATATTGCAATGGCATGGATCGTGGTAAGGTGGTAACTATGAGATGCGAATAAAAGTGATTTTTCATGTTTATAACATGATGAGTCTTCTAATCTTTCCTACATTAATCGACACATAAATTGACCCTACAAGTTAAAATTGCTAGTTAAGGCGCCTCCCGGAGATAAACGCCGCGCTAGTAGTTTTTGTGCAGTTTAAAGAGCTAACTACCTACTCTTTATTTAAAAAGAAATATCAAATAATAAAAATACATAAAATTTCTACATATTGTTGATTCTAAAATGGTAGTACTTACACTTTTTTTTAAAGACGTATATGTTTCACTAATCTCCTTCCAACAAAACCATAAAAATGTGAAATAATTATTGATAGCATGCATCTCCTCGTAAAGTGTTCCTTAATTATTTTTTATACTAACACTAATGGATAGACAATTTGATAACGAACATTTTGTAAGTTTTATTTTTTTCAAAAGACTTTTATTAGATTTTATAAAGATTTTATACTAAAATCTGGGCGTATTCATTGCCGTAATTCATGCGCCACCAGTGCCGATAGACCAATAGGAATGCTCATATCTCATGCTGATTTTTTGGTCAGGGTACGGCCTTAAACAAACGGGGCCCTACCAGACGCTTATGGCACAGATAATATAATACTAGCATACTTATGGTAAGAAAAAAGCTCTAGCTTGAACTGCAGATATAATTTTTCCACATTTTCGATCGACATAATTATTCTAATAGAAATAAATCACTTGGTCGGTCGAGCGACAAAATCAAACTCGTTTGTTTACATGCACAACGCGCTCTGGCGCTTCAGTTGAGCGGGGCAGTGCGGCCACCCAGATGCGTTGCTGCATAAAGGTCAAACCGCACTACGCGTCAGCGGAGCGACGCGACGCGACATGACCAAATATACTTTTCAATACAGTTGTTAAACATGGCGTACTTTCAGAGGCTATAATTATGATTCGAAAGTTAAATCTTACGCATAGGCATCTTTCTGTTACGCGGTCGTGACTTTTGTTTACGAGCTCGATCATTATGTTTGCAGTTTAGTTTTAAATTTATAAGTCAATTTAAAAAAGTTTAGTAGCAAGGAGTTTTCAAACATAGAATTAAATGGGATAGATTTTCTACGAGGAAAAATGAATGATTCTGTACGTTTTAGCTTTGAATTCTCAAAAGTCTTTTAAATGGTTGTTTAATATATTTAATTACCAGTTTTAAATTAATTATTTTCACATCAACATTTGTCAAAAATCGAATAGGCTGTATAGGCTGTTTTAGTTGAAAAAAAATGTCCAGTTGCAAAAACGCGCCATAAGTCAATTTAAAAAAGTTTAGTAGCAATGAGTTTTCATACATAGAATAAAATGGGATACGATTTTATACGAGGAAAAATTAATGATTCCGTACGTTTTAGCATTGAATTCTCTTTTTTTTTTAAATAGTTGTATAGTATATTTAATTACCAGTTAAAAAATCAAATTCTTTGATTTGTTTTTACTGTTTCTCACAACTGTATTGAAAAACGTCGTGTGATACACGGGTGTGTAGGTTATTGCAAACTCGTGTCATTAAAAACCCTCGCCTTCGGCTCGGGCTTGTTAATGACAGCTCGTTTGCAATAACCTACTTCCCACCCTTGTATCACAATGTACTATTGTATGATATTGTATGAGATAAACCGCACTACGCGGCAGCGGACCTAGCGACGCGACACTTTATCTCATACAATATATTTTGACGCGTCGCTCCGCTGACGCGCAGTTACGCTTAGTGCGGTCTGACCTTAATTGATTATAGATCTCGCCAAGTCGCTGTCGTATTGCCGTCAATCGCACGAAAATCAAATGAAGCCGCTGATTCCCGATAAATAATATTCAGGTTAGCTGTAGTACATTTAATAATGTCGCCAAATATAATCAAATAAATTTCGCATGTCACCGCGGGCGGTACGGCCAACGCCATTGTTAATAAAAGTTTGTTTTTGTGTTTTCGCCGTTGTGTCACCGCCGCGTCGCCGCATCAGTACGGCCCCGGGATTAGTGACGTAAAAATAACGGGTTATTTACCAACTCGACACGAGAGACTGGACACACGTGTGTCCAGTCTCTCGTGTCAAGTTGGTGAATAACCCAAAAAAACAAGAATAGCGAATTTTCGTCCCATATTGTAGGAGTCCTAGTATTTTTTGACAAACATCATACATTTATCCTCCGATAGTTTACATCTTTATAATTAGCATCTTTAACAGTCACGTTTTTGATTTTTTTAAATTACTTTTTATTTGGCATAAAATATAACAACAGATATAATAATGAAAAAAAACTTTTTAACACAAAAATCAAACCGACTTCCACAACAAAACACTACAAAGCGAAAAAATAAATAACTTTCTTTTCCAAAGTCGGTGTCGAAAAACGGAAAACAATAGGGACCTGCCAAAGACACCGACTTCTGTTTTGGAAGTCGATTTGATTTTTTTGTTAAAAAGTTTTTTATTAATATCTTTTTAGTTTTGGAAGGTACCTCCAATTACCATGAAAATCATTTGTTGCAAAGTACACCTCATGACTAATGATAAATGATAAATCATTTTATTTCTGTAAATTGGTTTGTACAAACACTTTTACATGTCGATCATATTTTTAAAACTAGATGAGGTCGGCGTTTCCTATCTGACTACTCTGAGAAGAAAGGTCGAAACAAACTCAGAGGTCACAGTCTCTTTTAAAGTCCAGACAAAAATCTTGGTTAGACCAAGTGAAGACCATGTAGATTGATGTCTGAAATGGTCTTTTGAGGAAAGAACCAGCCAGATTGAGTGGACCTGTCCAGTCTTTGCACGCATTTGTCAATAACCGAGCAGCTCAACACAGAATTTGAGGAGCTCAACGATTCGAAGAACAATACCAAAGACAGGACATTCGGGTAGGCCGCATAAACTACTCAAACTGCCAGACAACGATTAAAAACTAAGATAAATTAAAAATAAAAACAAAAGGAAATGGTCCACATAGTCTTCACATTCACAATAATTAAAATAAAATAATATAATACTTTAAAAAGTAAATATTCTTGTCATTGCAAGAAAACCAAAAAAAAAACAAAATTCACGGTGGAAAATATAAAAAATCAAAATTAATTTTTAATTAATTTATTTATTTATTTATCCAAAAAAAAGATTGTACAAAAAATTACAACTTAAAAATTAGCAAGCTATTATAAGTTCAATACAATGTACGAGCATCTGCAACCGAACTAGGTAAAAACCTGTATCTCGGTATACAGCGCCAAACCTCTCAGAAATCTATTTGCATACAAAAATTGATCTAACGAGTACAGCATTATTTCGATTTAAGAAGAAAAATAAAATAAAGTAAAATAAGCTAAAAAACTAAACTAAGTGAGTTGGTGTGTATGTATGAAGAATGGTGAGTAATAGTTCTTAATAATTGGAGCAGCTCAATCCCAAGCTTTTTTGCCCTCAACGTAATCTTTAATGGTATAAAACGCTTTCTGGCACAACTTACGTTTAATGAATGGTTTTAATAACGATGCCAATAAGCCCAAACACGGCCAGGATACATTGTTTTATTACGGAGTTCCAGTGCCTCCCTTCTAGCTTCTTCATCAGATCAGTTCAATGGTACCATTTTCATCAGTATCATTTATTTATATGTATTTGCTTCATCATAGTCGGTTAACTATTCAAGATATTATCTTATACCCGTGACATACTTAGCACTAAGTAGTTCCAGTGGCTATCTGTGGTCTTCTTATCTGATACTTTTTGAGTGCAAATGATTGCATTATTGATGAAAATACCAAATCGCTATATGTATGCCTATAATATTTTAGGAGTTCCCTCGATTTTCTCCTAGATTCCAGACCATATGACGTTGGGACCACCTGGGAGGTACACCCTTTCAAACGAAAGAAGATTTTTTGAAATCGATCCAGATGTCTTTGAATACAAATTTATAAAAAAAGATTCCGACGTATTGAGAACCTCGTCCTTTTTTTGAAGTCGGTTAAAAATGACTAATAAAACAAAAGCAACGTCCTGTAAACAATGTTAACGATACCTCCGTTATCGGGCGCCATGTGGGTGCTGTTAATGCGAATGCCAGCTGACCCTATATCAGTGCCCGAACACCGAGCTGCGTTAGTATCCAACTGCACTTGACCACAATGCGTCGCTTCACAATAATTTTCTTGTTCCTTGCGCTCTCAACATACGTGACGTGTAGCATAGTCACTAGGGATGTGCCGATGAAAGATGCTGTAGAAGAAAACAGTGTCGCTGTGCCAGAACCGGTACCAGTAGCACAGGTTGCTGAAGTCGCAAAACCAGAGAAAGAGTGTGCTAAAGTTGGAGAATTTGTAAGTTTTAGAATCATTTTCCTTGTTTTTTTTTTGTCGATGATGAGAAGTTCGTCTAGGGATGGGGAGCATAAGAAAGTAATATGTTTGGTACCTATGAGATTTTTACAACCAAGTTAGAACCCTTTGCTTATGTATAATCAAAGTTAGAAACTTTGTTATTTCGGGGACCTAACAACAAAGAACTTACATAAATGTTAGACAGATTTGTTGGTATGGTATCAATCAGTTGTGAATGTGTAGTAAAAGTATTTGTTTGATCATCTTTTTTTAACCTTACCCTCTTATATTTTATGTTTCAGTGTATAACGTAGTTTTATTTTCTCTGTGTTTCAGTGTATCAACCATAAGGACTGCTGTTCAAACGGTTGTCTGGGTTACATGCGGAGATGTGTTTCTGCAAGGGAAGTTATTGAAGAAGATGAATGAGCCGAGCTCTATGTTTTTGTCAGCCATTTAATTATGTATCATTATGACCTGAATACATGTAATTAGTTGATTCAGGTAACCGTATTCCATTATAAGTAGGTGTATGAACACTATGAACCAAAGCATGCTTTATAAGTTTTAAAATTCTTGTAAGTATTGATATAGCGGACTTAACAATAAAGTACTTATTATCTATACATTTCCAATGTTTCCTTTAAGATTATAGTTAATACTTAAGTACATAAACAAACATCGACTAGACCTACTGATGAAGGTATATGCATTATCATCGATGGCGGTAGGGACTGAATAGACTGGATAAGAGTCTTGTCAAGATTACCTGCGCGATATAATAGTAGTATATGTGCGTGATTCTCTATTACAGAAAAGAAAGAATTAAATTACCTAAGAAAGATGAATGAATGTGTTTTTTTGGAGGCTGCTATGGATTAAGTTATTAAACTCTTTGCTATGAAGATTCTGCACCATTTAAATAAGAACTATTCCTTTTTTTGTAATCCTGTCCTTCGAATACTTCGCATTTTGAGGTACCTCCTATAACTGATGCTAAATAAATATATTTAAGACAGTCAAAGAAGATCTCAAGACAGTCAGCTCATCAGCTGGCGTTATATCAGCCATTCAAAATCAAAATATTTTTTTTTTATTTTACATAGGCCTACATCGTAAAAGTCGTTTCCTATGGAGAAGAACCGGCAAGAAACTCCATGGTTACTCTTCAAAATTTCCATGTTACAGCATGCTTACAATATTTCCATGTTACAGCATTAGTACTTGGATATGGGGGGACAACGTAGGCCCGACAATAAGTCGTGCGAAATAAAAATAAAAAACAAACAAAAAAATAATGTAAAACGAAATAAAAAGTTAACAAATGTTAACAATCATCTAGAATCATCAACAATCATTCTAGGCTGTTTGAATATCACTGTGTAAACTACGTGCAGTTAGCGCGAAGTGAACTATCATTTCAATAGTTGGAGTTCCTGATTTGTTTTTGTTTCTTTTTAAAAACGTTCCCCACACGAGGAATTTCTCCTGTATCGTGAATGCGTTTATAAACGTTGATCCGTGCAGGAATCGAACCCGCGTCACACTCTCAGCTGATAGCTCGACCACTACGCCAACCGTGTCTTCATCGATTTTCAGCGCACTTCACCTGTGTTTTCACTAGTTACTTTTCACTGTGACATATTTACAGAAAAGCACTGCAGAATCGAACTCCGAGCTGCGTTAGTATCCACCGGCACCTGACCACAATGCGTCGCTTCACTACCATTCTCTTATTCCTTGCGCTCTCAACATACATGACGAGTAGCATATCACCATGTGGCACCGGTGAGGACGTGGCACCAGTAGCATTCCGGTTGATGAAGTCGTAAAACCAAAAAGTGTAACAGAGAACGCGGCATGTGCTAATAGTAGGTATCTAGAACGTGGGATCACTCTGCTCGACAAGATTTTGACACTAGACCTTAGGTCTTTGTCGTCGACGGGGTGTTGCAAATTACGTCACGAAATTCAGGCATTTATATGAACTTCCAACATTCGAATTTGTTCAGAGAAAACGTAATTACAAAAAAATGCTACCGAATTTTTTTATTTGGAAGTCGGTAGTATTTTTTTGAAAAAAAAGTTTTGAATTTTTTACTTTTTAGTACCTTATAGTAGGCAAGTGGTTTAGTAAGGTATTAAATGCCAGAATAGTTATCCGAATATCACGAAACTTGATCATAACCGGTGAAGTAAGAGTGTACCAAGGTGAACTGTACAGAAGAAAGAAGAACGAAACAAAAACAGTCATGCGATTGCAGCAATCCCGAGCGATATGCCGTTATATAATGAAGAGTTCTGTTGTATATCTTCAAAGTTCTTCATTAGATCTTCACCAAATTAAAATGGGACTAATTTCGGAACGTACTCTTTCAAACAAAAAAGAATTTAAAAATCGGTCCACAATTGACGGATATATACCTAGGTACCTACATACACAAAAAAAAAAACAAGTATAAAGTCTAACATAGAACCTCCTGCTTTTTTGTAAGTGGGTTAAAAATACGAATTACTACACCTTTCCAAACGGTAGACAAATTACATTCGCTCAAAATATGTGCATAAACAACCTTTTCGCCTGCTGAAAAGGTGTAAAAGGGCAAAATAAAGATATAATGTTTATATTTGTGTTGTTATCCTTTTTGTCCATTGTGCACGGTATTTTTTTCGGTATTTTGACAATTCAATTTATTTTATTGATATTGTTTTTCTTTCCGACTTTTTATAATTAGTATCTAATTTTTTGAACGCTTTGCTACAATAATAGTCTTTTCAAATTAGACCAAAAAGTAGGGGTAGGCTTACAGTAATTCGCATAAAGCTGAAAATTGATATAAATGAAGGAACACCATTATAAACGAAAGGTAAAAAGTCCCCATCGATCTCACACTTGCAAAAATTTTTATTCAAGGTCAAAGTTCGCAAATATGGTTTTTTTCCGTTTTTTAGCCAAACGATAAGTTTTATGATAAAAATAGGTCAGACAAACTTCACCGTTTCTGTGATATAATGGCTGAAAAAGTTGTATACTTCAATATATATGCACACGTTTCCACGCCACCTGGGAGGTAGTGTACTTTGCACGTTTTTGTAACGTGGTCTTCCCGATAAGCAAAATAATGTAAAAACTGGTACTATTGGGAATGATGAAAGCCATGTGAATTCTAAACACCGTGCTGCTCAGCTCTAGAATTTAAGGAGCTCAACGATTCGACGAACAATACCAAAGAAAGGACATTCGGGTAGACCGCATAAATTACTCAAACTGCCAGACCATGATTAAAACTAAGTGATAAAAATAAAAAAATAAAAAACAAATAACAAAAGAATGATAGTCTTCACATTCACAATAATTAAAATAATATATTACTTTAAAACGTAATTAATATAATAAATTTAATTCATGTCATTGCAACAATACCAAAATACAAAATTCAGGCTGTAAAAATAAAAAACTGGCCAAGTGCGAGTCGGACTCGCGCACGAAGGGTTCCGTACCACTAACGCAAAAAACGGCAAAAAAAAAACACGCTTGTTGTATGGGAGCCCCACTTAAATATTTATTTTATTCTGTTTTAGCGGCATATTTGTTGTTATAACGGCAACAGAAATACATCATCTATGAAAATTTCAACTGTCTAGCTTTCACGGTTCATGAGATACAGCCTGGTGACAGATGGACAGACAGACAGAAAGACGGATCGTGGAGGCTTAGTAATAGGGTCCCGTTTTTACCCTTTGGGTACGGAACCCTAAAAACAAATTAATTGGAGCAGCTCAATCCCAAGTCTTTTTGTCCTCAGCGTAATATGGAACGGTATATTAAAACGCTTTCTGACACAACTTACAACTTACGTTTATTGAATGATTTGAATTTATTAAGGCTTAGCTCTCTTTTTTTTTTTTTTTTTTTTTTTTTTTTTTTTTTTTCGGGGTGGAAAATCCTCATTGGATGTCCTCCGCTCTGGGGAGGGCGGAGGGGTCTGTCAGACTCGTACTGACTAAAAACCACCCCGGTGTTCCATCTCACACCTACGCTGGGGGTCGCGGGAACAACGATACTTCCGCAACCCCCAGCTAGTGCCGGCCCGCCACTGCGGGCCTCGATCTCGGGTTGGGGGGGAGTGAGGTGTTTGCACCCCCCGCAACGTCTAAGAGGGGCGCGCGTGGAACACTACGCGCCACCACCTCGGGTCCAGATGTGTGGGGGGCGAGGGACGTCCCCGAGTCCGTCGCCCTAGGACCCATTTAGGGGGGCCGGAAGAGGGCGTTGTCTGCCCTCCGCCGACGCCCGGCGCGTCTGCTGCGGATCGGGTTAGCGGATGAAATCTCCCTCTCCCTCTCCGCAGCCTCCTTCTGCGAGACGACTGTTTCGCAGAAGGATACCACCGCGTCCCAGGACTCCTCGCTGCCGACCATAGACTCGACTACGGCCGGCAGCGACAGGTCACTGCCCACTTCAGAGATGAGGGCACGGCGTGGCTCCTCCCAAGCGGCACACTCTGCCAGCGTATGCCGCGCCGTGTCCTCCCGGCAGTCGACGCAGTGGTGACACCGGGCGTCCGGCTCCCTGTTTATGCGACACAGGTACTTCCCGAAGCAACCATGCCCCGAGAGCACCTGCGTCACCCGAAACGACAGGGAGCCGTGCCTCCTCCCGAGCCAGCGCTCGAGCACTGGCCGGACCGCCTCGATGGTAACGAGGCCGGCGGTAGGGCGTGAAAGCCTGTCCCGCCATTCCGCCACCAGGACCTCGCGAAGCTGAGACTGACGCAACTCCATATGTCGCTGCATCAGCCCTTCGCCCCGCGCCCGCGCTTCCTCGCGCCACCGATACAGTGACGCGAGTACCTTCGCCTCAAGGTCCCAGGGCGGGGATCCGGCCAGTGCACAAGCCGCCTCGTAGGAGATCGTGCGATACCCCCTGATGACTCTGACGGCCATCGCTCTCTGCGGCTTTCGCAGAACAGCGATGCTGCCAGCCGTCAGGTCAGCCGCCCAGATCGGGGCCCCATACAGGGCCATCGATCGCACGATCCCCACGTAGAGCCGCCTACAGGCAGCGCTCGGGCCCCCCAGATTGGGAAGCAACGTTGACAGCGCCCCAGCCGCGCCCAACAACTTGGGCGCCAGCCGCCGGAAGTGGGGGCCGAAATCCCACCGGCTGTCGAGCACCAATCCCAGGTATTTCATGGTTGACTCGACAGCGATTCGAGCCCCCCCGACGACGATGTGGGCATCGGGCGGTGGCGCCCGCCGGGGGCCATGAAAGACCATGGCCTCCGACTTGTTGAGGGCCACCTTCAGGCCAAGGCGCCGTATGCGGCTCACCACCTGTGAGACCGCAGCCGTTGCCAGCAACGCTGCCTCCCTGTACGAACTCCCCCGGGCGGTGACCAGCGTATCGTCCGCGTAACACGTCAGGTCTACGCCCGGTTGGAGTTCGCCCCTCAGCACCCAGTCGTACCCGATGTTCCACAGGGGCGGGCCCAAGACCGAGCCCTGCGGAACACCGCACGACATGCAGTGCTGGTTTTCGACGCCATCACGTCCCACGTAGGTGACACGTCTCTCCGCCAAATAAGCCCCGACGATGCGGCGGAGGTAGGGAGGCACTCGATGATACCGCAGTGCCTCCCGAACACAACTCCAGGGCAGGGTGTTGAAGGCGTTGGAAATGTCCAAGGACACCGCCAACATCACCCCACCCCGGGACACCGCTTCCTCCGCCAGGACTCTCACCTGCGATATTGCGTGGATGGTGGAGCGCCCATGCCGAAAGCCGAACTGGCTTTCGTCCAGGTCCGGCCCCTCCCTGTACAAGTGGCCGACGAGGCGGGCAGCGATAATCCGCTCGAACAGCTTACCCACCTCGTCTAGCAACACTATGGGCCGGTACGCGGACGGTGAGTCCGCAGGGCGCCCCGCCTTCCTGAGCAGGACCAGACGACCAGATTTCCATAAAGTCGGAAACTGGCCCCGCTCAAGGCACGCTGTGAAGAGTCCTCTCAGCCAGGGCTCAAGCTCCTTCAGAGCGAGGGCTAATACGTGACCGTGGATCCCGTCGGGCCCCGGAGCCACGTTCTTGGCCCGGAGCCGCATCACGGCCGCCCCCATCTCTGCCTGTGTCACCTCTGGGACGCTGATGGCGTCCTCCTCTGTAGACTCTGCGGCCGTGGGCATGGGCAAAGCCATCGGCGGCGGGATATGCTCCGCTCTCGCCGGGAAGAGGGCTGCGACTACCTCCTCCAGCAGCTCGGGTTGGAGACTCTCGAAGACGCTCGAAGTTTCCCTCGAACCGCTCGATAAGGGCGCCCCCACGGATCCCTGTCTAGAGTCTCCAACATCTCCTCCCTGGCTCGCTTCTTCGCCTCGCCGATGGCCAACCGCAGAGTCTCTGTCGCCGCGCGGTACACCTCATACCGCGCGGCTTCTTCGTCAGGGACCCGACGACGTCTCCTCCGGTATCGGGTGTACTGGCGTCTGGCCGCTACGCACGAGACACGCAACTGTGCGATCTCGGCGGACCACCAGTACACCTGGCGCCTAGCTGACTGTGCGTGGACCCGGGGCATGGACGCGTCGCTGATTTGCGTCATCGCCCCGCGGAACCACAGCGCCTCCTGTTCGACGTCGACGGGTCCGGTCGTTGCCGACTCCCGGATCCAGGCCTGGACAATGGTGGCCTCCTCGAGAAGTTCCCTGTCGATGCGCTTGCGCGCCCAGCGCGGACCGTCCGTTCGCGGGGCTGGCGAACCACGGCTGCCGGCGGTCTGGGTGGAGACGTCGAAACGGATATATCTGTGATCCGATAACGTCTCCACCTCCACGGCGACACGCCAGTCGCGGACACGGCTCGCGACAGCAGGGCTAGCGAACGAGACGTCCACTATTGAACCGCCCCGCTGCCGCACGCACGTGTGGACCGAACCCCGGTTTAGGACGACCAGGCCAGTGGTTACTGCCCACTCTTCCAGCACCTCACCCCTAGCATCGGTTACCGGAGATCCCCACGCCGAAGACTTGGCGTTGAGATCCCCTAGCAACAACACAGGGCGAGGGTGGAGTCGGCCTACGACGGCGCCCAACTCGACAAGGAAACTCTCGAAGTCGGCGAGACTCTTGTTGGGCGAAAAATACGTACCAACTATGCCAACGCCGTCCGCGAGGGCGGCCACCCAGCCGTGACCTCGGGACGGGCTGGCAAGAGTCCCGCCAATGATGGCCACCAAACCGTCGAGGTCTCCAACCCAGTTGTCCCTGGGTGGGACGAAATACGGCTCGGCGACCACAGCCACGTGAATCGACCACTCTGCCATGCTCTGGAGCAAGAGATCCTGAGCTCTGGCAGAGTGGTTGATATTGCCCTGGAGGAAATGGTAGAGCGCCATTATGCACAATCCATTCCCTCCACTCCATTCCTAGGCCGGGAGTCGGCCGAAGAGCAGCCAGATTGACGGGGGGGTAAAGAGCCCCCAGCAACCTTGGCCCTCCTTCTTCTCTTCTGCTGCGTGGGTACGCCACAGGCCTTTCCGCCCACTCTGTGCCCAGCGGGCCTCCCTGCAGCTGTACAGAGGCTGCAGTTTGGCGCCGCGGAGCACTGGGCCGCCTTGTGGCCGGGCTGACCGCAACGATAGCACTGCTCGCTGCGGTCTGTTTCGGCGGTGCATCGTGCCCTGACATGCCCAATGTCCAGGCAACGATAGCACCGCAATGCCCTAGGTTGCAGCAGCTTGACCCTCGCTGCAACCCAACCCACTAGCAGTCGTCCACCGTTAGCGACTTTTTGCGCCGCCGCCACCGGGCACCGCACCCAAATCATGCCGAGCCCGGTAGCGTCGGCGCGGATCTCGCCCGTCCGCACGTCTTCGGATGGACATCCGCCGGCTCGGGCAATGGCCGCAACGACCTCAGCTGGGGACGTCGAGTCGTCCAGACCGTCGACACGTAACTCAGCCGTCTTCATCGGCCTGGAAACCCGGACGTCCTCAGGGTTGAGGACCTCCCGCAGCTTGGCGGCCAAAATGTCCGCCTTTTCGGCGCTTGAGGCACCCGAGACCTCAAGCAGCCGCGCCCCCGTAATCGCCGGCCTCATTTTGAAGCCGGACGGTGTACCTAGGTCGGGGAACGCGACTTTGGCCCTCGCCTCTGTCAGGACCGCCTTGTAGGAAACGCCCCTTTCGACGGCTCCGGGCTGCAGCGTGATTACTACAGCCGCGGAGCGTGGGGCTCTGACCCTAGGTGGTCCCGCGGCCTTATTTGGTGCCGGTTTCGGTGCTCCAGTAGGTGCCTGTGGCGCTGTCTTCTTCTTTCGACGGCGGCCCCTCTTGACCACCGTCGTCCAGGCCTCCGTGGAGGGGGCAGGCGGTGAAGCTGAGTTCGCAGCCGCCGACTGGGAGGTGAGCGCGGACCTATCCTCCGGGGGCTTGCTAGCCTCCTGCCCGGCTCTTCTTGGCTCAACCGCTGCGGCCGCCGGGCCCGGTTTTGCGGGCGCCTCTTTTCTCCGCTTATCCCCAGCGAGTGGTGGGCGGAGGGTTTCGGCCGGCAGTCTCGCCTCTATGGCTTCCAACCGGGCACCCACCATTTGACCGCACTGCATCATGCAGATACGCGCGATCTTCTCAATATCTGCATCTGCAAGTGCTGGACCCGATGATGGTGCCGGAGATGGAGCCGACAATGAGGCCGGAGATGGAGGTGATGATTGCGCCAGCGGTGGGCTCGTGACAACAGTGGCTGCCTTCTGGGCGGCAAACTGCAGCTTGAGGTCCTCCAACTCGGATCGAAGACGGCTGTTCTCCTCCCACAACTTCACCGTCTCCTCCGTAGTTGTGCGGCTACTGAGGACCTCAACCGCCTCCTGGATGCTGTCCACCGCGTCCTTCAAGGCACGCGTGAACGTGCCCTTCAGGTTACCCGATTTGGTGGCAACCTTCAGGACGACATCCAGGCCGTCCGAGACTTGGCGACTGAGCGCCACCGTCGATGCATCTGCTGTCCGAGCAGAGCGCCGCTCTTGGGCCTGTCGGGCCAACTCACTGACCTCTTCTACCGCTATAGCCCGTTGCTGAGCCCGCTTTGCGGCATTCACCTCCGCCTTGTTTGCCTCTAGCAGGGACGTGGTGGAGCCACCACTCTGGTCCGCACTCATGTGCCCAGGGTCACTGTGTACGCACTCTGCAGGGGCAGGCGTGTCGGGTCGAGGCACGAAGCGACCCCGGACGTCACGAGCAGTGGCAACACCCGCCACCGCGCGACCCCGCCCTCTCCGCCCCGTTGACACTTTCGGGGCCGACAGGTTCTCCTCACTCGAGGAGAGACCCAACAACCCCGAGTCTTTGCTGCGCGGACGCTTCCTCCAACCTTTGGAGCTACACCCGCGCGAGCCCTGGTCGGACAAATTATCTGCAGGGCCTGAGCCTCCTCGGCTCTTGTTGCCGTCAGTTACGGCAAGTGGATCTTGGTCGTCGTGTATATTAATCTTCGTCGTTTTCCGTTTTGCATGCGTGTGGTCGTCATTGTTGTCCGAAGACATTGAAGGAAGACAGTTGTTGCCCACCCCAGAATACGGAGGGCAGCCCGCCGAAGCGGGGTGGGATTCCCCGACCGCTGAGCAGTCGGGACCCACCTGGGGACGTTTTTCGCAAGTGCCTTTATTCATGTTTTTTTTGGTTTTTCCTTTTAAAGGGTGAGGTCCCTCTACTTCCTACTCTATGCCCACTCGTCCTACCCTCTGTAAGCAGAGAGGGGAGTAGGCGTTAGAAGCCACCAGGCCCATCCAAGAGATTGACCTGCTGACCCATCTCTAGCCCGGTTCCCTTCACAAACCATCCAGGATGATCTGTGATTGGAACCGTGACCCTTCCTCTTGTGTTGAAATTAGCCGCCCACCCCAACTGTCCACCCAACGTGGGTGGTCAGTTGGTGCCGACGTTGCCCAGGGTGCGCCGCGAGGAGGCTTTCAACTTGCACCCCAAGGCTTAGCTCTCTGATCCAACTCTAAAGCTAATGAATGAGAGGCATGAGATGATCCTGCAGTCTTCAGACGATGCGGTGAAATACCGGCAGCTAAATAGACGGATCTCAAAGTCCTTGAAAAGCGACCTCCGCCGCTTTAATACTGAAAGTAATAAAGATGCGATTGAGCGGAATAAGGGCTCCAAGGTCTTTGCAAGGGATCTGTCTATTGGGCAGAGCCAGCTCACAAAACTGAAGACCGATGATGGCAGGATCGTATCCACCAAACCGGAGCTTCTGAGGGAGATCGAGAGATTCTATGGGCAGTTGTACACGTCAACCAGTAAACCCATTGCGAATTTAGCAAACGACCCAAGAGCTAGATTGGACCGACACTATACCGAAGATATCCCGGATGTCAGCCTGTACGAGATTAGGATGGCTCTGAAACAGCTTAAAAACAACAAGGCGCCGGGTGATGACGGAATCACGGCTGAACTCCTGAAGGCGGGTGGAAAACCGGTCCTTAAGGCCCTTCAGAAGCTGTTTGATTCCGTCATACTCGAGGGCAAAACGCCACAGGCATGGTGCAGGGGTGTGGTGGTACTCTTCTTCAAGAAGGGCGACAATGCCCGGCTGAAGAACTATAGGCCCATCTCACTTCTTAGCCATGTCTACAAGTTGTTTTCAAGAGTCATCACGAATCGTCTCGCGCGCAGGTTTGACGACTTCCAGCCTCCCCAACAAGCCGTATTCCGAAAAGGCTTTAGCACCGTAGATCACATACATACACTGCGGCAGGTTATACAGAAGACCGAAGAGTACAACCTGCCTCTCTGTTTAGCGTTTGTGGACTACGAGAAAGCCTTCGATTCGATCGAGACTTGGGCTGTACTGCAGTCCCTCCAACGGTGCCAGATCGACTACCGGTACATTGAGGTGTTGTAGTGTCTGTACAGAAACGCCACCATGTCAGTCCGTCTTCAGGATCAGACCTCGAAACCAGTCCTTCTCCAGCGTGGCGTGAGACAGGGAGACGTCATTTCTCCGAAACCATTCACTGCTGCGCTGGAGGATGTATTCAAGGTTCTGGACTGGAGCGGCCTAGGCATCAACGTTAATGGCGAGTACATCACTCTCCTTCGGTTTGCCGACGACATAGTGGTCATGGCTGAGACCATGGAGAGCCTCAGTACAATGCTCGATGACCTCAGTAGAGCTTCCGAAAGAGTGGGTCTGAAAATGAACATGGACAAAACCAAGGTGATGTTGAATGCCCATGTTACACCCACTCCTATCAAGGTTGGAGACTACACTCGAAGTTGTGGACGACTATGTCTACCTGGGACAAACGATCCAGTTGGGTAGGGCCAACTTCGAGAAAGAGGTCAACCGTCGAATCCGACTTGGCTGGGCAGCGTTCGGGAAGTTGCACGGTGTCTTCTCGTCCAACTTACCACAGTGTTGAGAGACAAAAGTCTATGACCAGTGTGTGTTGCCAGTGATGACATATGGCTCTGAGACGTGGTCGCTTACAATGGGCCTTATCAGAAAGCTTACAGTCACTCAAAGGGCAATGGAGAGGGCTATGCTCGGTGTTTCCTTGCGTGATCGAATCAGAAATGTTGAGATCCGTAAGAGAACCAGGGTTTACGACATAGCCCGAAGAATTGCCAAACTTTCTGAGAGTCTCGGGTTTAATTTACAAATTGATCGAACAGCTCTTTTCTGCAAAACAAAGATAGTCTGAATGTCGGCGGCATTTCCCCACAACAGAATACTAAACGGGCTGTCTCTATATCAGTTAAAGTACGATTTTTCTAACAGCATAATTATGCTGCGGAGCTTAGCTTTTTTGACAATTTATGTATATGTGGGGTGTGTAAGCTTAGCATCCAAAGTTAAGCCTAAGAATACTGTGCTATCTTCAGGATTCAATTCTTCGCCCTTTATCAACACATCAGTTTTCACCTGCCTAACGTAGGGTAAACTTAATGTATTTGTTTTTTTTCATTAAGAAATAAATTGTTAACATTGAACCAGTGAACTACTTTTGAGATAGCGCTATTTACATCGGCGCGATCTCAGAATACCAGATTCTCAAAATACCAGATTATCTAAATACCTGTTTTTAAATATACCACAAGTATTTTAAGACAGTAACAGCTTTAAACTTAATTAATTATTTTTTTGTGTCCATTGACTATTGAAGTAATCCAGAAATGTTGATGAAACCCTATTGACTGGTGCCATTTCACTTATAGCGAGGTACGCTTCGGGAATAGATACTGGAGGAAGCAATGCTAATAGTTTGCAAAGATATTTTATTTCGCGACCTTTAAGGATTCACTAAATTTCAACTTATAGCTCATCCTTACGACAACTTTTCAGAAATAGTTATCAGCTTTTGATTTTCACATTCGGGTATACTTCTTTCACGGCTTGTATTACAGCAACTTCATGTCACATTTATATACTACCAAATCCACTCCAAATTGTTCTTTTAATATCGGAAACATCCGTTCAAAAGTCAACGCACGTTGACTTTTATTAGGACGCAACGCATAAGATAAAGGTACAAAAAAATCAAAAACCCGATTGCTTAAAAGCTTTTTAATTCACTTTTTAAGCAGTCTGGTTTATGATTTATAAATTATTATTTTTTATTTACAAATTTTTAGTTATATCATATTTTTTTCGAATTATTTTTAAACATATAAGTGGTATATATTTTTGCAATCACCTTTTAAAACTCTTTATTTTGACAACCACTTGAAGGGCTCGGAAGAAAAAAAAAATGGGTCCCAGATAATATAACCAAAATCCACCATATTTGATTTTTTTACTTCACTTATCTAAGAACACTTGGGCGGTTAAGACCTATTTAACGATGTCTTAATTTTATGAATCCGTCTAGCGGTTTGAAAGAAATGAGTTAATAAAGTATATTATACATACATACAAATATACTTATATACAAGGTACCGTCACCATATAACGTATTTTCTTCAACAACGTGTTCTGCCAATCTTACGTCCTTAAATTTTGTAAACGCTGTTCGGACTAAATTTAAATATGTATTTGTTTCGTGCCCTATATAAGGTGTCCTTTTTAAGTGAATAAAGTATATAAATAAAGTAAATTCCGATATTTCATGCACTGTATATTTAAATTTATCGCCTTTCATGAATTGCTATAAAATAATTTATAATTATTATTCTTATTATAAATTTTATATCACTTTGATCCATTTTATTTCATTATTTATTAATAATAAAATACTTATAAAAAAATAAAATCCTCGAATAAATAAGGAGAAGACTTTTCGACGTCATGACAATTTCAATAAAACAACAAAAGGTAGTATCTCTAAGTAGTCTGTGAGGTAAATGAAAACCAGACAGTATTTTAATGCACAATGTGCAATATGCAAACTATTTGTTGCAAAAAGTAGCCAGGGCTTTTCTTATTATTATAATAAATATTTTAATTTCGACAGCTTGATTTCTGATAGAAAATCGATCTGTTTAGATAATCTGGTATTTTGAGAATCTGCTATATTGAGAATTCTGAGATCGAGTCTTTAAATCGTAAGTAACCAGTAGTTTAAGTTTAAACAAAAGTGAAGTATCATCCGCAAACAACACTAAAACATGGTTATCTTTTATGAGGTAAGGCAAGTCATTAATATAAATAAGAAACAAGAGAGGACCAAGAATTGAACCCTGTGGGTCTCCCATTGTTACTATATGCTTCGCTTCCGGGGCCCACCTCACAGGATCCGTTATTTATTCCCGCGACTTCGCTTGCGTGGCCTACCTCACAGGACCCGTTATTTTTTCGAGATAAAAAGTAACACGGCGATAGTGTAGCTCTCAATCAGTGAAAGATGTTTTATAAATCGTACGAGTAGTTCCGAAGATCCTACATCCAAACTTTCCCCTTTATAATATTACTAGCACTCCGCCCGCGACTTCCTATAAATAACTTTCTTTTGTGCAGTTAGTGAAGGCGACCAAAAATAAGCTATTATTAAATCAAAAAAGAATGGGGTGTTGTAGATCATCATCAGCCTATAGCAGTCCACTGTTGGACATAGGCCTCTCCAATTGCACGCCATTTGGTTCGATTTTCGGCAACTGTCATCCAGCTGCTACCAGCCACCCTGCGAAGGTCGTCGGTCCACCTAGCCCGAGGGCGTCCTACCTTACGTTTACCAGCTTGCGGCCTCCACTCAAGAACACGTTTACCCCAACGGTCATCGGTTCTACGACTTATATGGCCGGCCCATTGCCACTTCAGCTTACTTATTCTGTGAGCTATGTCGACTACTTTGGTTCTCTGCCGGATCACCTCGTTTCTGATTCGATCCCTTAGCGCGGTCTGTGCCATTTGACTCCGAGCATAGCCCTTTCCATAGCTCGCTGAGCAACTTTGAAAGTTTGAACTGATGAACCAGCCGTATTGTGATTGTCCACGTCTCGGCACCGTAGGTCATAACAGGTAGGACACACTGGTTTAATACTTTAGTCTTCAGGCTTTGTGGGATGCGCGACGAAGTTTTCCAATCGCCGCCCAGCCCAGCTGTATTCTTCTGCTAGCCTCCTTCTCAAAGTTGTTCTTACCAAACTGCAGAGTTTGCCCGAGATAAACATATTCTCTAACAACTTTAAGAGCACCGCCATCGATCCCGGAGTGACGTGTGAATTGAACATAACCTGGGTTTTATCCAAGTTCATCCGGAGACCGATGCGTGCAGAAGAATCAGCTAGGCCATCCAGCGTCTGCTGCAAGTCGTGCACCGACTCTGCCATTATGACGATGTCATCCGCAAATCTTAAGTGTGAGATGTACTCGCCGTTTATATTAATGCCGCGTCCTTCCCAGTCCAGCGTCTTAAACATATCCTCCACTGCGTTACTAAACAATTTCGGGGAAATTACGTCCCCTTGTCTAACCCCTCGACGCAGTGAGATATGCCTAGTTTGCCGGTCCTGACTTTGGACGGTCATTGTTGCGTTTTCATAAAGACATCTCAGCACTTGGATGTATCGCCAGTCAACTTGGCATCGCTTCATAGACTCCAAAACAGACCAGGTTTCGATGGAGTCAAAAGCCTTCTCATAGTCCACAAAAGCAAAACACAGGGACCGATTATACTCTTCGGACTTTTGTATAATTTGCTGCACCGTGTGGATGTGGTCTAAAGTGCTGTATCCTCCTCGGAACCCGGCCTGCTCCGGTGGCTGAAACTCGTCGAGTCTTCGCGCTAGACGATTCGTGACGACTCTCGAAAACAACTTATAAACGTGACTAAGAAGCGAAATGGGTCTGTAATTCTTCAAAAGGGTCTTGTCACCCTTTTTGAAGAAAAGAACGCTCACGCCACTGAAGTTCTCCCAGAGAATAGGACAGAGTTAAAGAGCCCCCCATGCTCCTTCAATACCGGGCGTCCTCCCGCTTTCAGGAGCTCGGTTGTAGTCCTGTCCTCGCCCGGGGCTTTTCCATTTTTAAGCTGTTTGAGAGCCGCCTCGATTTCATCTTGACTTACTTCAGGCAGGTTTTCTGTAAAATGGCGGGTTAAGGTGGCTCTATCCTCATTTTCGGGATCAGGCCGAGACGCATGCGATGCGTACAGTTGGCCGTAGAAGTTTTCAACTTCTGAAAAAAATTCCGGCCTCGAAACGACAATATACCCACTCGATTTAGCCAGCTTCGTCAGATGGCTCCTCCCAAATCGCTGGAAGAACACTTTTGACCCCCGGTTTTGCTCAATCGCTTTCTCTATACGAGTAGAGAGCGTATTGGATCGTCGGAGATCGCGTCGTACCAGTTTTATATACAACCGAAACGGTGACCTCTAACGGTGACAGTTTCAGTTAACCACTTGTTAACCATATATTACTATCTGTACTTTAAATTAACACAAATCTATTCTTTATCTATATTAATCACAAATTTATGTAAAATAGACCGAGAGATAGAGAATTACTTGGAATATACCGATACAAATACGAAAATAAAATTACATTTGGAAATATTTGGTTTAATACTGATCATTCCCGCTATAAACAATATCATGAAAGTCACAGAAACAAATTTTGTCCTTTCGAAGGCACAGGGGAACGTTACAGGTTTCACAAATATAAATGGTAAGACTTGGATTTTTATTAGAACTACATTTTGGACAAGTTCTAGATGTAGGTACTTCTAATAGGTTTGTGTTTGTTATTTTTCATTCGAACTTTTATTGGAACCATTAGTTTACGCCTGATCGTTGTGATTAGAGGGCTGGTCATGTGTTCCTTGTTCGATAAAGAAATATAAAAAGTGCGAATAATTATTTTCTTGAGCAGGACTCTAATTTTCTGATTGGGCTTTTCTTATTCCTTGTCGTCTAGTTTATTAACTCAAGCAATAAGATTCTTCAAACAAACTTTATCACCCCTTATATCACATTTTTGGGGGTAGATTCGAAAAACTAATAATGACAACCTTTGTTGTATATTTAGGTTGGTGTTTATGTCAACTTTCAAATTTATTAACCCGAGAAATAAGATTCTTCAAAAACACTTTAAAACCCCCTAAACCATCTTTTGGGGTTAGTTTCGAAAAACTAATAACGAAAACCACTTACTTCCAAAAACAATAATAATAACTAACTTTATTATTCGTTTAGGTATTTGTGCCAAGTTTCAAGTTTATTAACCAAAGAAATCAGATTCTTCCATACAAACTTCAACACCCCCTAAATCATCATTTGGTGGTAGTTTCGAATAACTAATAGTGACAACTTTTATAGTTTACTTAGATTACAATTTGTGCCAAATTTCAAGAATTTTGGCCGAACGTAATACCTTTTTTTATACAAACTTTCAACCCCCTTTTTACCCCCTTAGGGGTGGACATTCCAAAAATCTTTTCTTAGTGCTGACTTACGTCATTTGAGGAACCTTTCTGGCAAATGTCATGCTTCTAGGTCTAGCGGTTTTAGCTGTGCGTTGATCTATCCGTCAGTCAGTCAGTTTCTTATTATTAACACGCTTTTTTAACACGCTTTTATATTAGCTTGGTATGTATGTATCTATGTATCAATGTAACAATGTATCAATGTAACGGAATCTTTGAACGTGATTTTCACCCACTTCAAAACGTTGGATTGATTTGAAACTTTGCACACTTATCAAGGACCGATGATAATGCAATAATTTAAACAGTTTGTCCCATTATCCTTACCAATAAAGCGTGTTTTTTAGTTTTTAGAACTACAATTTATTTTATATATATAGAAGATTACTTAGTAATTAGTATAGATAAAATACCTTTCCAAAATAAAGTTACCTATTTGTTATAGGTAATATAAAAAAAAAAACAACCAAATTTGAAAAAAACAACGAAACCAAACGTCCTTATTATTTTATTTTCTATTAACGTGGGCAAGGCGCCTGGATGTTTGAGGAAAAAACTCACAGTTTTTAACTCATTAACACCACCCTGGTGATCACCATCAGCACGTTGAACCGCCCGTGGCCTCTTAAAAGATCACCTCGGGACCTACTCTTTGCAACGCCTGTTAGCATCCCTAAGGAGACTAAAAACCGCCTCTCCTGAGCCTCGCTTATTCAATAATACAGACATGCTTTATATAACTAGCTAATAAGCCTGATATGAGGCTAATTTAGTTCGTGATAATCTCATTTTCAGTTAATAATTTGATATAGGTACTTATTGTGTGATAGAAGAGCTTGTGCATGGTGCGCATCGAATCAACAATAAAAAGTTACATAGTGTGTTGTTAGACTTACAAAGTTAACTATATAGCGTAGAAAGAATCCTTTCTATTTTATTTGACGTATTTCACATTGGGCACCCGTTTTATATATTACCCAAACTACAGGGATGCCAGAATCACGTGGAGGTGGTGGTCATAACTCGAGTGCAGTTAAAACGGGTGCTCAATATGGAATACGTTTTTTATTTGCGTGAATAACAACGAAAATAATAACGGAACCAATTGGCTAATAAAACAAAAACAACGTCCTGTAAATAAACAATGTTAACGATACCTCCGTTATCGGGCGAGCTGTGGGTGCCGTTAATGCGAATGTTAGCTGACCCTATATCAGTAACCGAACACCGAGCTCCGTTAGTATCCCCCGGCACCTGACCACAATGAGTCGCTTCACTATCATTCTCTTGTTCCTCGCGCTCTCAACTTACGTGAAGTGTAGTATAATCACCAGAGATGTTCCGATGAAAGATGCTGAAGGAGAAAACAGTATCGCTGTACCCGAAGTGGCACCAGTGGCGTCGGTGGATGAAGTCGCAAAACCCAATAGTGTAACAGAGAACGAGGCATGTGCTAAAGTTGGAGAATTCGTAAGTTTTTAAAATAATTTTCCTCCTTTTGTTTTTGTCGATGATGGCAAGCTCGTCTGGGATGGAAATAACAAGTTTGACTCGTTCCTACGAAATTTATTCGAACTAAGTTAAGATTTTTGTTATTTTGGGGATTAACGAACGAAGAAATGAATAATGTTAGCTAAGTAGGTTTGCTACTATCATTCGTTGCAAAGCAGATATAAATAGAGGTTTAATCCGCTGCTGTCTTGTGATCATTTATATGTAAATGGGTATTATGGATGAAGTCTTTATTAAGGAAAGTTTGACTCAACATTGCTAATTAAATAGCAATACCAGCGTGTTACTGTCCCAATGCAGAGCAAACAGTTCTGCTCATACAAAGATGGCACGAGGTTACCTATTTACATTACTGAGTGTTGTTTGTTTATTGTTTTTAACCATTTAACATGTTTCAGTGTATCAACCATAAGGACTGCTGTTCAAACGCCTGTCTAGGTTTCATGCGGAGATGTGTTTCTGCAAAGGAAGTTGTTGAAGAAGATAAGATAAGATCTGAATAGTTACCTACTTATACTTAGATGATTAAAGTGATCGTATCTCATTATAAGTGTTAGGTTATATGTAGGTACTAAAACATGCATATTTTTTAAATTCTATTAATTAAGTATTGATATTTTATAGCGAATTAAACAATCAAGTAAGTATGTATTTGTTATTTTATAAACCCAGTGTGTTCTTCTTGACCTACCTATTTTAAGATTATGGTAGGTAGGTACGATACTTTGTATACCTACCTACAGTAAATTACACCTACAGAAAATTCTGACCATAGACTAATATAAATAGAATGCTTCTGACAATACTGATGAAGTTAGAAGTAGGAAGCACTGATTTTATACAAGTACGCTGGACTTCATATTATCGATGACAAAATGAAGACATTTGATTTTCGTCATTTTGGCGCTGATAGCAACGTGACTTAACGTGAGAGTCCATAGAACTAATATAAGAGATGGGACACAGGCTTCGGTAAAAAAATTCGTGAGAATAATTTAATAAGTAAGAGAAAAAAATACCTAGTTATTTTTATTGTAATTCATTTTTAAGTAATAGAAAGATTGCTTTAAAGGTTAACTGAAAAATATTTTCAGTCGTATTGCAAGCTATAAACTAGTGGATAGCGTGCTACTAAAGTTATAGCATATAACTGTCAGATTAGTGAGATTAAATATGGGGATAGGCTAACAACTTATCCTTAAAACTAGTATATTTGATGTTCAAGAAGTAAAATTATCACAACACACGCAATTCAGATACTCGGACAGTTGAACTCGATATTCGATAGATGGCGTTGTGCATTTGAAGTCTAATGACTATAGAAAAAAAATTGGTAGGTAGGTAGGAGGGTAAGTAGGGTAGGATTGGCAGACAGATGACGGGAGCGAAGCCGCGGGCAAAGCTAGTTTGTTAATAAAATTATAATTAACGTGATATTAATCCAGAATTAATTCCAGGCACAGGAACGAGGTGATTGATACAAGAAGAGAGTGCCTTTGCTCAGCAGCGGGTGAAGTCGGACTGTGGAATTGTGGATGATCATGATGATGATTCCAGAGTTTACACATTGCTTTTGAACATATTATTACTGATTATTAGGCATTCATGACCAATACCATTATGAGATATTTAGTTACAACATACTACGCGGAGTCAATACAGTAGATGAGTGATGCCTTGCCAAGTCTACTATTTTGATATTAGTGTAATTTAAAAATACCACTAATACTGATACCTATATTAGTTACAATATTATAATATTTCCAGGCGAATATATTAGTATTACCTAATCTTGAGAAATATCGGTATTAACCTTTTTTTTTTTTTTTTTTTTGTTCCTTACGGAACAGGCTAAGGTCTGAGACCATGCTGCCTAGTCATCAGTATTTTTCTTGAATTCTTTAGTATGCATTAGAATGCGGATGTAACGTATTCTAATGTTTTTGGAGTATTTGGCAGCAAATTGTATCGAGTCAGCCTTCCCAGTAAGCTTTGCGGAGGTAGTCAATACTACAATAAAATTCTCCGCTCCATTACACCGAGATCGCTTCTGTCAATGATTTCACATATTGTCCAGTTGCGTAGACAGTTGAGACACAAAACTACACCACTTTTATATCACAATATCCACTAGGAATCAATTTGCAAATAATATTAACAGCCGCTGAAGTTCACTCGAAAAAATCCCGCCAAAAACCTCTCTTTTTTTTTTGTTTGTTCCTTACGGAACAGGCTAAGGTCTGAGACCATGCTGCCTAGTCATCAGTATTTTTCTTGAATTCTTTAGTATGCATTAGAATGCGGATGTAACGTATTCTAATGTTTTTTGGAGTATTTGGCAGCAAATTGTATCGAGTCAGCCTTCCCAGTAAGCTTTGCGGAGGTAGTCAATACTACAATAAAATTCTCCGCTCCATTACACCGAGATCGCTTCTGTCAATGATTTCACATATTGTCCAGTTGCCTAGACAGTTGAGACACAAAACTACACCACTTTTATATCACAATATCCACTAGGAATCAATTTGCAAATAATATTAACAGCCGCTGAAGTTCACTCGAAAAAATCCCGTCAAAAACTCCTCGGTATTAACCTATCTCTAAATTTTAGTTCCTGAGACCCTCGAGCGGGGCGCTATGAATCGGCAAAAATATCAACTGTCATTTCATCTAATCTTGTATGTTAGAGGTCAGTGGTAGGAAGTGAATAGACTGGACTTGTGTAGGTATAGCAAATCGTTTTGACTCTTGTCAAGACTTCACAAGACTAACCGTAGTTTTATTTTCTCTGTGGACTAACCAACAAACAAAATGTTACGTTGTAATTTTCCATGGTTTATTCCTATGAACGATGAAGGAAGATGGTTTCGTGGAGTCTGTTCGAGGTTGGACCACAGCAGAGTACATTTAATATATGGGAATGATACGGTCCGGAAGTATAATATGGGGTGGACCATTTAAATAACTAATGTTTCTTTTTGTAATCCTGCCATCTTACGGCTGACGTATGAACTACGTGGTATTCTTAGGTCCCTCGGCAATTAGTAATATGTATAATTTACTTCGTTTATTTTGAAGACAATTTTCATAGAAACCGAGTGGGATGGAAGAATATGGCATAGTTGCATATTTATAAATTCGTGCATGCATGAAGGGATATTTATGGACCTCAAAAAAATAGATGAAATGTATACTGTACTAACGCCCCCTGTTGTCATGAAATGGAAACAAATATAGCTGAAAAATATGAGAAAAATAACGTTTATTATTAAAGCCATGAAAAAAACAAATAAAGTGACTATATACTATTTCGTAGCTTTCCTAGCAGGATGCAGGGGGTGGTTAAGGTGTGACAAGTCCGGCAGGTTGACTGAACAGATCTTCATCAGCCTCATGCCTTCTTCGGTGATACTCCACAAGTCAGGGTGGTTCATCTTGAAGTCGGTGTACCATTTCGTTACCTGTCAAAGATTTACAAATTATTTAGGTGTAAGACATAAATAATCAGTTATTGGATTGTCGTTCTGTTTTAATTTCATTTTCAAAACAGTTTTATTGATTAATCCTTGTACCAAGGGTGAGTAAAATGATTCGGCTTGAAATACGAGATAAAACTATCTATAAATACTTGATATAACTATCGAGATTTGTGAGGGTTGTTACTTGGTGATAAATAGCTACACAATTAGGTACACGTCTGATATCAACGTTAAAATTAATAATAAAAAGAATGGAAGCATTACAAATGGGAAATTCACCCCTGGGTAGTTCCGACCACTGTCTGGTGAAGTCTGTGTCCGTCTATTCCCCGTCCGATCCCAGCCCAAGAGGCACCCGGCGGGTTTGGCGGTACAGGTCAGCAGATTGGGATGGCATGCGTTCTTTCTTCGCTTGCTATCCTTGGCAGCCTACTTGCTTTTCTTCGGCTGATCCTTCGTCGTGCGCGGACGCCGTTACTGATGTGTTGTGTCAGGGAATGGAGTACTACATTCCGTTCTCTGACATAACGATTTCCAGCGTTGACCGGCCATGGTTTGGCGCCGAATGTCGTCGCGCCGACGCGCTTAAACATGAGGCGTACCTGGCATGGGTCGACGCTCGATCGCGTAAAGCGAGTGACTTGGGTCAGAAGAAGAGAGCCTACAACAGGGCTGCCAAGTCCTGCAAGAAGGTGTTGCGTGGGGCTCGATTCGACCACATTGGCCGAATGGGGGCCAAACTTGCTTCTTACCCAGCAGGTAGTAAAGCGTTCTGGTCCCTGGCTAAGTCGGTCGAGTCGAACTTCTGCCGTCCCTCACTACCACCACTGCTGAAACCCGATGGGTCACTGGCTCACACCGCTGAGGAGAAGGCAAATTTGTTTGCCTCCCTCTTTGCGGAATCTTCGCGTCTGAATCCTGGTGATTCGCAGCCCCCTCCTTCTCCTGATGGGTGCGAGACGAGTATGTCGGACATTCGCATCCATCAAAAGGACGTCCGTAGGGTGCTGCGCAACCTCGACGTGAACAAGGCTAGCGGCCCTGACGGCATACCAGCTATAGTTCTTAGAACCTGTGCGCCTGAACTGTCTCCGATCTTGACACGCCTATTCCGCCTTTCATATGAGACTGGAACAGTGCCGAATGCTTGGAAGCAAGCCAACGTACAGCCCGTGCCCAAGAAGGGCAGTAGAGCTGACCCGGCCAACTACAGACCCATCTCTGTAACGTCCATACTCTGTAAGAGTATGGAGCGTGTACTCAACACTAAGCTCCTGGCATACCTAGAAACTAACGATATCCTTAGCGACCGCCAATACGGCTTTCGCCGAAATCGGTCTACTGGGGATCTTCTAGCGTATGCCATTCACATATGGAGTGAGGCCATCGAGAGGCATGGGGAAGCGCTTGCCGTCTCCCTCGACATCTCGAAGGCTTTCGATAGGGTCTGGCACGAAAGCCTTATTGGTAAGCTTCCTTCATTCGGTTTGCCCGGTGGTCTGTGTGATTGGATTGCAGACTTCCTGAGAGATCGGTCCATTCGAGTGGTTATCGATGGCTGCTCGTCGGACCAATTGGATATTAATGCCGGGGTCCCACAGGGGTCCGTACTCTCAGCAACATTGTTCTTGTTGCACATTAACGATCTGCTGAAGCCCGGCACCTTTGGGTATGCAGACGACAGCACTGTTGCTGAGAGATACTTGTGCAACGCGCGTGCTACCGGGCCTCAGGTCCGGTCTCTCCGGGAGGCCATGGTGGAGCGCTTGAACTTGTCCTTGCAGGCAGTTTCCGAATGGGGCGATGCCAATCTGGTCAGGTTTAATGCTGCTAAAACCCAGGCGTGTCTTTTTCCGCTAAAAGGAGCCAATTCCACCCGGCTCCTACTTTCCGTGATGTAACCGTGCCAATAACGGACCATCTTGAGCTTCTTGGCGTTACGTTGACATTGACTCTCAATTTTGGGCCATACATTGAGGCAAAGGCTCAGCTGGCTGCCAAAAAGTTGGGGATCCTTGCGAAGGTGAGAAGGTACTTCACGCCGGAACAGCTGCTCAACTTGTATCAAGCGCAAGTTCGATCGTGCATGGAGTACTGTTCTCATCTCTGGGATGGATCTACCAAATACCAGCTTGATGCACTAGAGTCGATCGAAAAGCGGGCCAAGAAACTCATCGGTAATGAGGCACTGGTCAAGTCAAAGCTCCAGAGCCTTGAACATCGTCGCCGAGTTGCCAGTTTGTCGGTATTTTATCGGTTACATTTCGGGGAGTGTGCGATGGAATTACATGATTTAATTCCGCCCAGCCCGTTCCATCATCGGACTACCAGACGTACCGCGATGCGTCATCGGTACATGGTGGACATCCCACCCATACGCACAAAACGTTTTGGGGACACTTTTATTATGCGTACAGCTAAAGAGTGGAATTCCCTGCCGAAATCTGTGTTTCCCGATAGCTACAATCTAGGGGTCTTTAAGTCAAGAGTGAATAGGTTTCTTCTAGGCAAGCGTGCTCTATCGTCGACCACATCATCGCTTAACATCAGGTGAGATAGTGGTCAAGCGCAAGCCTATAGATAATAAAAAAAAAAAAAAAAAAAAACAAATAAGCATCGACCATACAGCCTCTAGACGCCTAACAACAGGCGAGCGATGTCTGTCAACACATATGACTAAAATAATCATATACTGCGGTAATATAGGTCGCCACTCGACAATTTCGAATTAGTAGCGACCACTTCCGTGAGCCGTAAACACTGCCGCGTCAGGCAATTACAAATTGGTAAAATAAATATTATAATGGCCCCTTGTACCGTACGTTGGTGTGGCAACAACAGCCAGAACTCGAGTTTCCCGAAAAATGGCATAACATTTCATCGGTAAGTTAATAGTTACATAATCATAATCAGATTTATTTTCTGATATTATTTATCGGAGTTCATTTTGTACTGGTCATTATTGTAGGTGTAAAATGCAACAGCACAAATTTTGTCGCGCTCGTTGATGTCTTTTGTGTTTTCGTCTCTTTCTTTTTAATGTACTTTTTATCTATATCTTTTCCTCTATAATTTGGTACGCAAAACTAGTGATGCACCATATTCTATGACCAAATCTGTTATGAATAAAACTAGAAACCTACATACAATGATACAAAAAGAGACATTAAATTAAACAGTTTATTATTTGTTAAATTAATTGTGAAACGAATATTGATTTGTATAGTGGTTGAAAATGATTAGTACAGTGGTGATTTTTATTGCACAAAAAATAGGTGAATTCTCTTAGAAAATTTTTCTCTTAAGGAGAAAAGGCCTCTGTTCCAGCAGTGGAAATATTGTAGACTGATTTTTGTATTTTATAGATAATTATTTTGATTTTAGAATTTAGGTATTTTTTCTATTGATTGTTTTTTTTACTAATATTTAATATTATGAAACAACCGCCGAAAATATATGTTATCTTTAGAATTTTGTTTTTAGTTTTTGCATTTTATGTTATTACTGTATAATTAATAATAAAAGTAGCTAACATTAATAAACAAAAATATTAAGTACACTAACAATTGAAAAAAATATTGATACCTTCGTGGTTTTATTTAAACCTCTCCCATCCCTAGTTCGGCGAAATGACGTTGGTAAGGACCAATCAGAGCGCAGTCGTCCCGTGCCTCATACCTCAGCTAGTTGACAGAATTATTTTGATGTATTCGATCAAGCATTAGGCCGTTAGGCGTCTAGAGGCTGTATGGTCGATGCAAATAAGGTACGGACAACATCAAAATTGGATGATATTTATATTTTTAATATAATAATCAAAATTGAACGTTTACCAACCCTTGTATACTGTGAAAAGTCGAAACCAATAACTTCCAGGGCCATGGTGGAGTTAATGAGTGGGAAGTCAGCGATGGTCAGATGGTCAGCGGCGGCGTGGCTGGTACCTAGGCGCTCCAGATACGTGTCGAACAATCCCAGCACCCGGTGGACACGCTTTAGGCCTTCAGGAGTGCGCTTGTAGTCAAAGTAGATTGGCATGATCTGGATTTAAGTATACAAAGATTTAAGGGTTTTGTTTGTACCTTCATAAAGCCACGCATTAATAGAATATTTATGTATATACCCCATGACAGAGTATGAACAAATTGACTAATCACATGCGAGATGCAATACGCGATGTGGAGTATCTATTTTCAAAGACAAAGATATTTTATTTCAAGTAGGCCACCAAGCGGCACTTTTGAACGTTACATTTAACAAATAATAATAGTTGATTCTACCGTGCATTCGGAAAGTAGCTTGTAATGGAGAAGAATGCACAAGAAACTCCATAAACTCCATATGTGATTGAACGATTGTTAAATACTATTTCATGGGGTCAAAATCTTTGCCTTGCCGATGTCACTTACGCAATTAGGTTGCTGAAAGAACTAGTGAACTCAATCCGTTCACTATCCCGAAATGATTTAAAGCAAATCAATGGTCATCATAGGGGAAAGTTAATATATACAGGAATACGAGTCACAAAACTTACGCAGTAAGCCAATAAATCAGGGTAGTACGAGCTCAAGTTGAACATCAGCCGATGGTTGACAATAGCCCTGGAAGTGAAAAAGTTGGAAATGGTTTAATACTTTATTGTAGTGCTAGTCCCAACTGTCCCTTTTTTTTCCGGGGTGGAAAATCCTCATTGGATGTCCCCAGGGCGGAGGGGTCTGTCAGACTCGTACTGACTAAAAACCACCCCGGTGTTCCATCTCACACCTACGCTGGGGGCAGGGCCTGATTAACCCTTAGGCTAATTAGGCTGCAGCCTAGGGCGCGAGGATCGGGAGGGCGCGGGCGCGTCTCTATCTAGCATCATTGCATCTACCCTACATATTTCACGGTCAAAATGAAATTATAAAATTTGCACTAAACGGAAATTTTCTTGGCTGTATTTAGCTTATATCTCCTTAGATCATTTCATGGCTGAGCATTTGGTGAGATTTGGACAAAACGGCAGAGGTTCTCTATAGTACTTGTCATCCTCTATAATCGATGAATTAATTTTACTTCTCGCTGACGAAGTTCAACTTTAGATTACAGGAGAAAAAAAAAGCAAAATATTATTCGATTAGCATTGATTCTACTCCAGATATTTCACACACCGATCAGTTGACATTTATAATCCGTTACATTTTGCCTGACGAAGAACCTGTCGAACCCTTTGTCACATTTTTACCCAATTGCGGTCATAAAAGTGAAGATATGGAAAAGGCTGTTCTTGCGACAATTGATAAAACTTTGGACTTGATATTAAAGACTTTCGTGGCCAAAGTTATGATAATGCTAGCAATATGTCTGGTCAATACAAAGTTTTTCAGTCAAGAATTAAAGCTGTAAATCCTCTGGCTACTTTTGTTCCTTGTGCAGCGCATTCTCTCCAACTCGTGGGATCGGCTGCCGCGGAGAGTCAGCTGGTGTTTTTACACTGGAACAACAACTATACGATTTTTTTTTCTGGATCTACAAGCAGATGGCAATTTTTGTTATCCAAATTGGATGAAGAATCGACGGTACTAAAAAATGTTACGCTTTTGGAACTCTGTGCTCGTAAAGTTTCAAATCGTTAGTGCACAGCTACAAGCAATTTCTTTTGATTTATCTAAAGTTGTAAATCTTTATGAAACATTACATGCTTACCTTGATACGTTGCAAGACGAAAAAGAGTTCAAAATTTTAAATCATAGGCAATCAAGAGATGCGAAGTGACCACATACAAAAAAGATGTAAAATTTCATTTTGATGAAGTTAAAACGGGGCAAATTAAGTTAGAAGGGAGACGATCTTTCATCGTTAATAATTATTATGCAGCTATTGATTGTCTTAAAGTGCACTTAAAAAACCGGCAAACTATATATATATGTCGGGTTTAGTCAATAGTACGGACGTGAAGTCAAATCACAGCCACGCCCCTAGTGGCAAACAAGAGCAACTACGCATTGGCGCGCTTTTTATAAGCATTGCGTGGTGGGAAATAGAGCAGTTGAGTACTGACAGTCATAGAGCTAAGACGTCGTAGAATCAGTGTCGATCCGTAATATTAGTAAGCAAGAATGTAACTTGTGTCTATTTGAATAAACCCAGTGTATCGAATAACTTATGTGATTTCATTTGCACGATTATACCCACCGACCTGCCCACACACGATGTCTTAACCTAAGGGAATACATCCTGACTTCCCGATGGTTTACATCTATCGGCCAGCCTTGATGCGACATCAGAATTGGGATTCGATCGTGCTAATGAGATCACACGTAAAAACAAAGCTAGTGAAAATGTCGGTTGCATTCTTGCAAAAAAAATCGCAGTGTCAGTTGCGACTACCCTCCGTCCTGAATTATCAAAAATCTGTCTGAAACGGAGCAGTAAGGAGGCTAGCTACAAAAAAGGAGCTGGACAGGTCAAGGAGGAGCGTGTGGACGTGTGGAAAGATCCATACACACGGATCTGTATGCCAATCTGGTGAGTCGTTTTCATTTTGTTATGACTATGGCCAAGAGTGTTCATTATTCAAAATTCTGGTTTTGTGTACGGTATGGCGGTCAGTGGATCGTCGGGGCAGCCCGTGACGGGTCGTAGTTTCATGTTAGTTGTCACTAAGCAAGTTTTAGTGTTGCTGAAGTGTTATTATTCTACTGTCACTGGTAATGGTCCTTAGCTGACTATTGTTGTTCGTACTTAAGAGCCATATAGTAGCAATGCCGTACCGAACACATCATTCTGGAAATTATGATAATTCCAAATGAAATATTTTGATTACTTTTGTAGTGCGATAGTTTTATGTAGTCAGAATCAACTAAGTTTGAGAAGAAGCATGGTATTCTTCTTTTGTGGTCGTCGGAAGGCCAGACTGTCTAAAAGGTGGTAAACCTTACCAGGCCTAGAAATTGCGACTTAAAATGCTATGGCATTCATTGGATTCTATAAAGCCCATATATCTACCTACCCGGGCACATGGGACACCGTAATGTGTGGTTCATGTCCACAATAGCCCATTTAGCTGTGCCGGTTTAGTTTACTACACCGCTGCACTGGTTAATTTCTATCAAAGCTGTGTATAGTTAAGGTACTGAACATATACTCTCGTAATGTTTTTCACGTTTCAGATACCATATTGCGTCGAAGTGGAGCCTCTGCTGCAGGCTAGCGGTTCAAATGCTGAATGCGAAGGTCGACTGTCAACATCTGAGAGGTTGAGACTGACAGCAGGCTAGCAGTTTACAGGTTACCACCTGTAAACTTGCCGAACTTTACGAGCGCTCGCAAGTTTGGAATGGAATACTCGGTGAGTCGCTTCCATGTTATTTCGATAGTGTTGTCGAAGGTTCTCTAGTGAAGAGATGCTATTTCGTTTCGAGCTTTAAGAGCGTTCATGTTTGACCACTGAGTTGGTCGTGGTTATATCTAGCACTATCACTAGGTAATTAAGACACACTTACTAAAAAGCAAGTAGTTAATGAGTTTCCTATTGGCGGAATAGTTTCAACATTTGATTCAGTACGTACTTTAGGATTAAATATCCCATAAGAAGATGAGCTCGTGGCTAAATAATAACAGCCGCACGGGTCGATCATCAAGGTTAAGCAACGCTTGACGAGGTCGGTCCGTGGATGGGTGACCATTTCAACATACCGAGTTTCCTCCGTGCCTCGGAAAGCACGTTAAGCCGTTGGTCCCGGCTGTCATTTGAAGATCTTTGACAGTCGTTACGGGTGGTCAGAAACTTGAGATCTGACACCAGTCTAGCCAAGAGGTATCGTGTCACCGTGTTACACAGTTACTGTGTTGTGGAGGTCAGATAGGCAGTCGCTCCATGTAAAACACTGGCATTTAGCTGAATCCGGTAAGACTGGAAGCCGACCCCAATATAGTTGGGAAAAGGCTAGGCAGATGATGAAGAAGATGATCTATCCAAAGTGACTTAACAACTAGTCATTTTCAGTGGCAAAGCGAGTTAGTAAAGTCGTTGGGCGAAGGCAATTGTATCGAGTTAGTAACGGTACTGGTCATTTGCGTGTATTCGGAACAGATCTCATGTTGCGTAACGATTTACAACCACCGTGTTCAGATCTGAATTCACTTGCTTACTTTCAAAGTAATATTATGATAGCAGTTATCTCGCAATCGTTTTCCTTACATGAAAACTGAGTTAGTGTGCGATAGTAAAGGGTTAAACGATATTGATCAAAGTTAATTCGTGAAGCTCCTTCACAAGAGTTATTATCACGCAAATATTATCAGGCTTAATTGTTCCCCTCATATGAACAGTCGGTATGTTCCAAGATCTTTGAGTAAAAAGCGCGAATCTTGTGAGAAGGATCCCCGATCACCAAGTTCCTTGAGAATAAGACGTCATAGTTGATGGCAGTAGTAGTGAGACCAAATCTGATGGCTTGTACACTTGTCATACTCAGAACTTTGGACTGCACCTCATGAGTAACATGTGGCGATGGGTCAACGAAGAAGTTTCATGAGTTGAGTGTGCATTGCCTTTGAATTATGGTAAAGAGTAACAGAATTGTTTCAATTGCTTTGTTTAGTTGTTGAACTTGTTGATCGTCGGACCTTTTTCTAATGAAGTATAGTGTGGGAATCTCTGGTTCGAATAGGCCCTGTATTAAGTCCACGATAGGTGATTATGACAGGACGGTGATCGTTAAACACCGAAAGCTTTAAATAAGTACGCTTAGAACCTACAAGTATGCACAAGGTAGGTTAGGGCAGATGCCAGCGGGTCATGTACCAGTCGATGTTGATGTCAAAAGGATTTGATGATGATGAGCAAGCTTAAAGTGTCGAGTAATTCAGTCTATCGAACGTATTATGTTTGACCGTACCAGTGGATTCTGGTGGAGGTCGGGGTCTAGAGAGAGACCGAGAGACCATTGTGAGAGCAATATAATTGCTGGTCGGCTAGGGAGCCGTGGCGTTGGAGGTTTTACTCGAGGGTTCCCATAAGCTTGGCAGTTTTTGCTGCAGAATAAGTTTTAAACTTTGTTTGGAGCGACTAGTGGTACATGGCCCAGGGTAATGATTTAGTTAAAGAGTAGGGTTCTAAAATTTCCCTATTTTAACGAACCCAATAATCTAGTTCGGTTAGGAGTAGCCGAGCGCTGTGTGGCAACTGTTGGCCTGTGTGGCAACTGTTGGCCTGTGTGGCAACTGTTGGCCTGTGTGGCAACTGTTGGCCTGTATGGCAACTGTTGGCCTGTATGGCAAGTGAAGGTCTTTATAGAAACTATAGGCCTGTATGACAACTGTAGTCCTTTATGGCAACTATAGGCCTGTATGGCAACTGGAAGTCTGTGTGACACTATGTCTGGTGTGAAAATTCATGTTTGTGTTAGGAACCTAGTTCCTATTGAGTCATGAGGTTAAAGCAAAGTAAACTCGCAGTCAGGCGTGTGGAGAGATCATGTTAATGTTAATGACGTTCGAATCGTCAAGCCCTCATTACGAAAATTGAAATAGTTTTGGTTTTCAAATTTTGATTACTATGCGTAGATCGTGTTGGTAAGGCACACAAAGCTCAAGTACCAATTGAGATTGTAGATAAAGTAGTAAGTACTAAATCTCTGTGTGAACAAGGTCTAAGTTCAGAGAGTCGAGTTGACTCGTTATCGTGGAGATGTGCGAGTAGAGCAATTGAGATAGCTAAGAGAGCTATGAGATAGCTAGTAGAGCTGTGTGATGGTTAAAAATCGTGAATAAGAAACATGGTATATTGTTTCTTTTGTTTGATTTAATTTGAGATTTATGACTTATCAGTGGTACTTGAACTTTGTAATCACGAAGATTGGGTGCTTTTAGGTACCAAATCGATGAGGTTGCTATTTTCTTTAAATTGGAAATAGAATTACTCGTTCCTTGCAATAGTGAACAGAGAGATTTGAATGATCATGTTTGATTGTTTCAAAATGTTTCCTCACTCTAGTGTATGAGTCAGGATTGGACGAGCAAATACTGTTTGAAAATTTTGTATTTTTCAGAAAAACAACCCTTGTATGATGGGAGATTGCCAGGATGGAGTGGACTGAGACGACGTGTGGTGCAACACGAGGTGACCATGAGGTGGCATGGAGCAAGGACAAGAAGATGATGCCTGCGGGTGATAGATTTGGGGATCTGTCACCTGAGAGAGGCCCGAGAAGGCGACGTGTGTGTTCCACGCTCGCCTCTCAAGAGGAATTACGGCCTAGAGAACACCATGTGGTTTTAGTCAGTAGGAGTCTGACAGACCCCTCAGCTTCCCCAAGGGCTGAGGACATCCATTGAGGATTTCCACATGATTCGATACACTGTTCAAACCTGACAATGAGGAACAGACGAGGACGCCTGTCTCGCAGGATGGCCGTGTCGGGTTTAGTCAATAGTACGGACGTGAAGTCAAATCACAGCCACGCCCCTAGTGGCAAACAAGAGCAACTACGCATTGGCGCGCTTTTTATAAGCATTGCGTGGTGGGAAATAGAGCAGTTGAGTACTGACAGTCATAGAGCTAAGACGTCGTAGAATCAGTGTCGATCCGTAATATTAGTAAGCAAGAATGTAACTTGTGTCTATTTGAATAAACCCAGTGTATCGAATAACTTATGTGATTTCATTTGCACGATTATACCCACCGACCTGCCCACACACGATGTCTTAACCTAAGGGAATACATCCTGACTTCCCGATGGTTTACATCTATCGGCCAGCCTTGATGCGACATATATATATATTTAAAGGCGTTGCCCCACACACAAAAAAAAACGTGTACATCGCGGGTGTCTTTTCAGATTTGCCTAAACTTATTGCAGTTATTTGGTACCTTCTGTGTACCTTAACGTACCTCTCCTGAAAATCTGTGTACCTACACCCGTAAAATTATATTTAAAAAATTAGGTACACCCGCCATCCTGATGTCAGAACCGCGGGTGTACTGCTAACCAGTATATGTAGCTAAGTGCGCTGTATAAGTAAATTTGGTACCTCTTGTGTACCTGCAGAAACACGTATTTAATAAACAAAATACTGTAAGGTTGCTGCGAAAAGTAAAAAACCGATTTTCTTTCTTTGACGTTGTTACTATTTTATAATACTTCCTCATGATTATAATCTCCTGGTACTTAAGTTAGTCTTAACTGGTAATGATGCCACCCTCGCAAATATTACGAGCCCCCCCGACGACGATGTGGGCATCGGGCGGTGGCGCCCGCCAGGGGCCATGAAAGACCATGGCCTCCGACTTGTTGAGGGCCACCTCCAGGCCAAGGCGCCGTATGCGGCTCACCACCTGTGAGACCGCAGCCGTCGCCAGCAACGCTGCCTCCCTGTACGAACTCCCCCGGGCAGTGAACAGCGTATCGTTCGCGTAACACGTCAGGTCTACGCCCGGTTGGAGTTCGCTCCTCAGCACCCAGTCGTACCCGATGTTCCACAGGGGCGGGCCCAAGACCGAGCCCTGTGGAACACCGCACGACATGCGGTGCTGGTTTTCGACGCCATCACGTCCCACATAGGTGACACACCACTCCGCAACTGTCCCTACACTGACTGCCTTGACAGACCACTCGCAGCCGTATGCGCAACTGCTGGTTGACCATGGGGTCCTAAAGCGAAGGATTTGATCCCATCAATCGACCAATCACGTGCTAGATGAAAGTCGAGTTGTGGATTTTCGTCTATGTGATTGGACGTTTGATGGGGTTAAATCCTTCGCCTTGCCGAATTCACTTACGCAATAAGGCTGCATGGATACCCAGATTGCAAAGCAAAGTGGTTCTGGGTTCTTCGTTGGATCGGTGTGACTGTGTCCCGATGGAACGGTGTCGGGATTGTCGGATTGCCGCGAGTAAAATATCAGGATGCAACTGTATTTGGGCACACACTGGTGCACTTATAATATATCCTGCGTACTGGCTAATTTCCGTTGAGATTGACCACCGAGACCGAAATTCGGTCGAGAGGATTATAATTATAGTCTTAAAACAATCTCATATATGAGTAACAGCTGTAGGTTAATTTAAACGGGCCGATTCTTCCCACTAAAAAAACTTTAAATTAGAGAAGTGGATTTCTGAAAACTCACTTTAAACAGTTGGGCTCAATAAAACTTCTCATAACACTTCTCAACAGATAAATCTTTAGCCTTACCTAATGTAGTGACATGGTCACATTGTTAACCCATAATTAAGAAGGTAGGTCATCGTAATCATAATCATCGTATAGCCTATTTACCTTGCTTTAGGATCTTTCGGGTACAGCGGAGAGTCAGGTTTGTATTTATCGCAAATATACTGGATAATGGCCACGCTCTCGCTAAGGAAGAACCCATCGTCTTCAAGCACAGGGATCTCTTTTTGTGGATTCATCTGAAAATTAAGAAGAATAAAGAAATGACATGTCTCATAAATTATGAACTCAATTATCATAAGATCCATAAGGATATTTTTTAATTTAAGACTTTGCGATGGTATTAAAACTAGCATTACCTAAAGCTTCTAGCAAACATCAACGTCTGGCAATGTTTACTTTTACCTGTATACATTGTACCTATACAAGAATATGAACTGGCTGGCTCGGTGTGGTCTCAGCCACAATTACAATGAACTCAATTTATTTTATAGTTTTTCAAGTGAACCGCATAATGCATGCTTGCATGTGTGCTGTACTTACCACAGCGACCACACAGCTCCTGGCTATGTGGTCGATGACTTACCACCACTGTTATCAATATATTATTATGTTTAATTATCTACATCGTATTATAGTTTATTATTATAACGAATTACTGTTTAACCGTCTTTATAATCTTTTGTACCAGCAGCAATGAAGTCTTTATTGTGCCCATACTCGCCGCGTCATAATCATATTGGGTCGAAATATCTCTACTGCTGGATACAGGCATCACCACGATAACCGGTGGCTGGATAGTCAAACCACCTAGTTGTTATATCTAATATATCTAATGAGTCAAGGCCCGGTAAATATTTTTTTTGCAATGGGATATTATGTATTTGTATACCTTTCCATAAACCTCTGTCATATGGTCTCCATTATAAAAGTTAACATCGACCTTCTCGTAAGGCACCTGCAACGCCTCCAAGACTTGTCTGCAGGACAGAGACGGCGGCCCATCCTCCAAGTAGTACAGCTTCAATACCATGGTTCTGAAATGTACAAATATTGGAGTACTGGCCTTACATTCACTCCTGATAAGTAACTGGCATTCTGGGTCTTTGTTTTTTGTTGCTCTTGTTTGTGAAACGGTGCGCAAAGTTTTTTTCATTACTCATACTCTGAAAGTAGGTCTGAAGTTGCTTGAGGAGCGGGTTGAAAGTAATACTTTTCAGCCCTAGGGAGAATCGCTTTCAACTGACAGCTGTCAAATTATTTTAAAAAAAAACTAGTTCCTTTTCACATATCTATTGAACCATGTTCCAACTTTCTATACAACCACGAAGTAAAATTGAAATAACTTAAAGTTAAGTATTGATTAAAGAATATATATTTTTTAAATAACTTTATTATAATTTAGTTTCAACAATTTCTTTAAAATAACTTAGATTTGGGCAAAATATTTACCATTTTTTCAATGATGAAAATAAAAAATAATGGCTGAATAGCAGGCCGGCCGGCATAGTTAATGTAAGTCTGAAATAGTCAAGTCAGAGGCCTGTGGGGTTCCTAGAGGCGGCTTAATTAACTCTGACACCAGAGGTGGCCACACCTCACACGAAAGAAGAAGATTCGTTGAAACTGACCATCCGTGACGATCGGGAATAATATTATCTTTATATCCGATCCCGGTGAGGTCGAATTGTAAAATACTCGATCTTCGAGGTTAGGCAACGCTTGCCGAGCTCGGTTCGGATGGTTGACTATTCATTTGATACCGAGACACCTCCGTACGTGCCTCGGAAAGCACGTTATGCCGTTGCTCCTGGTCATTTGTAAGACAGTCGTTACGGGTAGTCAGAAGCCACAAATCTGACACCAGTCTTGCCAAGTGGTATAGTGTTACCCAGTTACTGGGTTGTGGTGGTCAGATAGGCAGTCGCTCCATCTAAAATACTGGTACTCAGCTGCAGTTAGAAGCCGACCTTAACGTGATTGGGAAAAGGCTTGACAGATTGGTTGATATCCGATCCCGGTGAACCTGTCCCAACTCTTCCTGTGACTCTTGGCCAAGCAGGGCGGGACATTCATTAGTCAAGAAATTTAAATTAATAACAAAAAGACGAGACTGACAAGTTTTGCGGTGTCTGAATATGAAAGTGTGAATGAAAGTAGATATCACGGAAGAAACGAGAAACTGAGAGTGAGTCTAGAAAGGCGGGTAGCTATCTGAAGGAGAACCAAATCTAGCAGCCTAATGTTTCACTGATAAACAAAAATTTATTTATGGAATCGAAATAAAAAAAACATACCTACCGGTTTTTTGGTAGTAGCTCCAAGGTACGTGTTCAGCGTTTGAAACAGAAACTAACACTGGTGGGAGGGCAGGCTGTCAGGGATGGCCTCCACGACTCGAACAACTACTTCCTTTCACTAACTTGTTACGTACTTATGTATGTAATGTATCTAAGAGTCGCTAGTACCTACTACTTGCTAGGCTGTACAATGAACTGTGAAATAAGTAATTGATACTATCCAGTTATATGTATCGTTCTTACCTACTAAACAAGCGGTAACAACAGTATCTTTTAGTAATCAACAGAATTGCGCAATAAGAAGCAATTTTTTGTATTTGCATGACCAACAAAACATTGTGTAAAGATAAGATTACCGATAGGTACTTGTCTTTTGCGCGCATTACAACTTGCTTGCTGTCAAGTGAAGAAGGTTAAAAAACTGGAAGATAATATCGAAAGATATCTCGTCCGCCGACCGAGTCCTAAATCCAAAGCTAAATGCAATAGGTTCAACTTAATATTCTGGTCATATCAGGTTAAGTCAAATAGTTGAAATTGTTAAAAAGATGATTATGTTCTCAAATGAATAGGTAGCAAAATAAAATTAATCTATACTAATATTATAAAGCTGAAGAGTTTGTTTGTTTGTTTGTTTGTTTGAACGCGCTAATCTCAGGAACTACTGGTTGGAATTGAAAAATTCTTTTTGTGTTGGATAGTCCATTTATCGAGGAAGGTTATAGGCTATATAACATCACGCTACAACCAATAGGAGCCGAGCATAAATGAAAAATGTTGCAAAAACGGGCAAAAATATAACTTTTTGAGAGCTTTTGTTGCATGCGCTGGGGTAGGTGTAGGGTAGGTGTAGGGTAGGTGTAGGGTAGGTGTAGGGTAGGTGTAGGGTAGGTGTAGGGTAGGTGTAGGGTAGGTGTAGGGTAGGTGTAGGGTAGGTGTAGGGTAGGTGTAGGGTAGGTGTAGGGTAGGTGTAGGGTAGGTGTAGGGTAGGTGTAGGGTAGGTGTAGGGTAGGTGTAGGGTAGGTGTAGGGTAGGTGTAGGGTAGGTGTAGGGTAGGTGTAGGGTAGGTGTAGGGTAGGTGTAGGGTAGGTGTAGGGTAGGTGTAGGGTAGGTGTAGGGTAGGTGTAGGGTAGGTGTAGGGTAGGTGTAGGGTAGGTGTAGGGTAGGTGTAGGGTAGGTGTAGGGTAGGTGTAGGGTAGGTGTAGGGTAGGTGTAGGGTAGGTGTAGGGTAGGTGTAGGGTAGGTGTAGGGTAGGTGTAGGGTAGGTGTAGGGTAGGTGTAGGGTAGGTGTAGGGTAGGTGTAGGGTAGGTGTAGGGTAGGTGTAGGGTAGGTGTAGGGTAGGTGTAGGGTAGGTGTAGGGTAGGTGTAGGGTAGGTGTAGGGTAGGTGTAGGGTAGGTGTAGGGTAGGTGTAGGGTAGGTGTAGGGTAGGTGTAGGGTAGGTGTAGGGTAGGTGTAGGGTAGGTGTAGGGTAGGTGTAGGGTAGGTGTAGGGTAGGTGTAGGGTAGGTGTAGGGTAGGTGTAGGGTAGGTGTAGGGTAGGTGTAGGGTAGGTGTAGGGTAGGTGTAGGGTAGGTGTAGGGTAGGTGTAGGGTAGGTGTAGGGTAGGTGTAGGGTAGGTGTAGGGTAGGTGTAGGGTAGGTGTAGGGTAGGTGTAGGGTAGGTGTAGGGTAGGTGTAGGGTAGGTGTAGGGTAGGTGTAGGGTAGGTGTAGGGTAGGTGTAGGGTAGGTGTAGGGTAGGTGTAGGGTAGGTGTAGGGTAGGTGTAGGGTAGGTGTAGGGTAGGTGTAGGGTAGGTGTAGGGTAGGTGTAGGGTAGGTGTAGGGTAGGTGTAGGGTAGGTGTAGGGTAGGTGTAGGGTAGGTGTAGGGTAGGTGTAGGGTAGGTGTAGGGTAGGTGTAGGGTAGGTGTAGGGTAGGTGTAGGGTAGGTGTAGGGTAGGTGTAGGGTAGGTGTAGGGTAGGTGTAGGGTAGGTGTAGGGTAGGTGTAGGGTAGGTGTAGGGTAGGTGTAGGGTAGGTGTAGGGTAGGTGTAGGGTAGGTGTAGGGTAGGTGTAGGGTAGGTGTAGGGTAGGTGTAGGGTAGGTGTAGGGTAGGTGTAGGGTAGGTGTAGGGTAGGTGTAGGGTAGGTGTAGGGTAGGTGTAGGGTAGGTGTAGGGTAGGTGTAGGGTAGGTGTAGGGTAGGTGTAGGGTAGGTGTAGGGTAGGTGTAGGGTAGGTGTAGGGTAGGTGTAGGGTAGGTGTAGGGTAGGTGTAGGGTAGGTGTAGGGTAGGTGTAGGGTAGGTGTAGGGTAGGTGTAGGGTAGGTGTAGGGTAGGTGTAGGGTAGGTGTAGGGTAGGTGTAGGGTAGGTGTAGGGTAGGTGTAGGGTAGGTGTAGGGTAGGTGTAGGGTAGGTGTAGGGTAGGTGTAGGGTAGGTGTAGGGTAGGTGTAGGGTAGGTGTAGGGTAGGTGTAGGGTAGGTGTAGGGTAGGTGTAGGGTAGGTGTAGGGTAGGTGTAGGGTAGGTGTAGGGTAGGTGTAGGGTAGGTGTAGGGTAGGTGTAGGGTAGGTGTAGGGTAGGTGTAGGGTAGGTGTAGGGTAGGTGTAGGGTAGGTGTAGGGTAGGTGTAGGGTAGGTGTAGGGTAGGTGTAGGGTAGGTGTAGGGTAGGTGTAGGGTAGGTGTAGGGTAGGTGTAGGGTAGGTGTAGGGTAGGTGTAGGGTAGGTGTAGGGTAGGTGTAGGGTAGGTGTAGGGTAGGTGTAGGGTAGGTGTAGGGTAGGTGTAGGGTAGGTGTAGGGTAGGTGTAGGGTAGGTGTAGGGTAGGTGTAGGGTAGGTGTAGGGTAGGTGTAGGGTAGGTGTAGGGTAGGTGTAGGGTAGGTGTAGGGTAGGTGTAGGGTAGGTGTAGGGTAGGTGTAGGGTAGGTGTAGGGTAGGTGTAGGGTAGGTGTAGGGTAGGTGTAGGGTAGGTGTAGGGTAGGTGTAGGGTAGGTGTAGGGTAGGTGTAGGGTAGGTGTAGGGTAGGTGTAGGGTAGGTGTAGGGTAGGTGTAGGGTAGGTGTAGGGTAGGTGTAGGGTAGGTGTAGGGTAGGTGTAGGGTAGGTGTAGGGTAGGTGTAGGGTAGGTGTAGGGTAGGTGTAGGGTAGGTGTAGGGTAGGTGTAGGGTAGGTGTAGGGTAGGTGTAGGGTAGGTGTAGGGTAGGTGTAGGGTAGGTGTAGGGTAGGTGTAGGGTAGGTGTAGGGTAGGTGTAGGGTAGGTGTAGGGTAGGTGTAGGGTAGGTGTAGGGTAGGTGTAGGGTAGGTGTAGGGTAGGTGTAGGGTAGGTGTAGGGTAGGTGTAGGGTAGGTGTAGGGTAGGTGTAGGGTAGGTGTAGGGTAGGTGTAGGGTAGGTGTAGGGTAGGTGTAGGGTAGGTGTAGGGTAGGTGTAGGGTAGGTGTAGGGTAGGTGTAGGGTAGGTGTAGGGTAGGTGTAGGGTAGGTGTAGGGTAGGTGTAGGGTAGGTGTAGGGTAGGTGTAGGGTAGGTGTAGGGTAGGTGTAGGGTAGGTGTAGGGTAGGTGTAGGGTAGGTGTAGGGTAGGTGTAGGGTAGGTGTAGGGTAGGTGTAGGGTAGGTGTAGGGTAGGTGTAGGGTAGGTGTAGGGTAGGTGTAGGGTAGGTGTAGGGTAGGTGTAGGGTAGGTGTAGGGTAGGTGTAGGGTAGGTGTAGGGTAGGTGTAGGGTAGGTGTAGGGTAGGTGTAGGGTAGGTGTAGGGTAGGTGTAGGGTAGGTGTAGGGTAGGTGTAGGGTAGGTGTAGGGTAGGTGTAGGGTAGGTGTAGGGTAGGTGTAGGGTAGGTGTAGGGTAGGTGTAGGGTAGGTGTAGGGTAGGTGTAGGGTAGGTGTAGGGTAGGTGTAGGGTAGGTGTAGGGTAGGTGTAGGGTAGGTGTAGGGTAGGTGTAGGGTAGGTGTAGGGTAGGTGTAGGGTAGGTGTAGGGTAGGTGTAGGGTAGGTGTAGGGTAGGTGTAGGGTAGGTGTAGGGTAGGTGTAGGGTAGGTGTAGGGTAGGTGTAGGGTAGGTGTAGGGTAGGTGTAGGGTAGGTGTAGGGTAGGTGTAGGGTAGGTGTAGGGTAGGTGTAGGGTAGGTGTAGGGTAGGTGTAGGGTAGGTGTAGGGTAGGTGTAGGGTAGGTGTAGGGTAGGTGTAGGGTAGGTGTAGGGTAGGTGTAGGGTAGGTGTAGGGTAGGTGTAGGGTAGGTGTAGGGTAGGTGTAGGGTAGGTGTAGGGTAGGTGTAGGGTAGGTGTAGGGTAGGTGTAGGGTAGGTGTAGGGTAGGTGTAGGGTAGGTGTAGGGTAGGTGTAGGGTAGGTGTAGGGTAGGTGTAGGGTAGGTGTAGGGTAGGTGTAGGGTAGGTGTAGGGTAGGTGTAGGGTAGGTGTAGGGTAGGTGTAGGGTAGGTGTAGGGTAGGTGTAGGGTAGGTGTAGGGTAGGTGTAGGGTAGGTGTAGGGTAGGTGTAGGGTAGGCGTAGGGTAGGCGTAGGGTAGGCGTAGGGTAGGCGTAGGGTAGGTGTAGGGTAGGTGTAGGGTAGGTGTAGGGTAGGTGTAGGGTAGGTGTAGGGTAGGTGTAGGGTAGTTGTAGGGTAGGTGTAGTGTAGGTGTAGGGTAGGTGTAGGGTAGGTACGTTGCCAGTTGACGGGAGCGAAGCCGCGTGGGACAGCTAGTTCTTATATAAATAACAAACATGCTGTGTAGTCGGAGGATACATATTCGCGAGCTGGTTGACCAAAACCAGATGTACCCTCAGGCTGCACAGCATGTTTTTTTTTCTTGATTACATCTTTTTAGTTCGCTTCTTAGGCAGTCGGGTTTTTTGAAATTTTATTTTTTATTTTGAACTCTTTTTACTCTTTCATTTTTCTTTCGAATTAAGTATATTTAATTAAACATATGAATGTTATATATTTTTGAAATCACTTCTTAAAACCCTTTGTTTTGATACCCCACAAGATGGGTTTGAAGAAAAATTGGACACCCACATTAAGCCGCACAAAATCCGCCATTTTTCTATTTACCAATTTTAATGTTGCCAGTGACACTCTCAAGGTTAAGACGAAACGATTGACATAAGAATCAAAATCGGCCAACGCGTTTGGTCTCTCGAACGCTAAACTTAGATACATAGATACATTCATAGACTGATGAGCACATTACCCTCCTTCGGCAGTCGGGTAAAAAGGGCCAACTTGAATCAAGTTACCGTTCACTAATAAAGAACGTTCTTTATTTGTGAAACAAGGTTAATCAATTTATGATCAGTTATTTTGATGCTGACTGTACGCGAAAGGTCGTGAGTTTGATATTACCAGAGAAGAAAATCTACTTAAATTTTCATTTCTGCAATTTAACAAAACCACATAATAGTGGGTTAGACAATATAACCCTACGAAGATTCTACGATGCGCGAGCGCCAGTTTATTTTTTATTTTTACTAAAATTAGCTGGAGTTATCTCTTAAAAAATACTGAACCTGTACCTACTTAAATAAACAAAATAGGGTAAAATACACTTTATGATACCAGGGGGGTGACCATAAGCTCTTAGAGCGGTATCAATTTGATATCGAATAAGGGACAGATGTATCTGACGTGTATCCTTATTCGATATCAAATTGATACCGCTCTAAGAGCTTATGGTCACCCCCCTGGTGCATAGTAGAATGCAACATACCTACTTAATGTGTATGAAGGTACCTAGATACTTCATTTGAAAATATCTCGACAGTAACATGACAGTTTATGATGCGGGACGATCGGTAATGCATTGGCAAGCCGACTGTAGAAGAAAAACTTAAATGACTTCTTTCTTATAAATTGTAATGTTTGGGTTTAGCTTAGTAGTTTCAGGTAAATGCTATGAGCGAGTTAAGGGTTAACTAAAGACAGATTTTGAAATAAACCCCGAGGTCTCGTGACTTCCTCGAAATTATTATAAATACTAGTAGACAAAGCTAAAGTTGTCTTTTACAATCTTAAAGTCTGTCTTCTAACACAAAATGCGGTTAAAGTTTAGATGTTTTTATTTTCTACTCCCTTCTTTGTTATTTAAATGTAGTGCGACAGTTCCTGTACTAACTGCGAGCGAGCTCGTGGAAGAAAGTCTGCGCGTCCGCGTGCGGCGACAAGACGGGTACGTGTACGACAAGCCGAGTGTATCATTTGACCTGCCGCAGAGTAGGTCCACGCCTGCACCTGCACCCACTCAAGCACCGAATGTTGACAGGACGCTGACGCAGCAAATGTTTTACGCGTACCCCGTGCCTGCCGGCGGCGACACCGTCAACATAGGGCAGACTGCGGGGACCACTGCCGCCACCGCCAGCTCCGCCGCACCCACGGGGGCCGCCGGCGGCGGGTACAACTACAGGTCCTCCGGCAACGGCAACGCTAACGCCGCCACCGGCTATAACTATGGCGCATTGTCAACTGGGGCCCAGGTCACTACTGGGTCGCAAACCACTGTAACCGCCACACAAACTACTACTAACAATGGCTTGTCTCAAGGTGGTTCAGGTTATCCATACAACGCACCGTCACCTACTCTCTCTCCGACTCTCCAGGGCTCGTCAGAAGTTTCGACAAGCGCTCCCAAATATTTACCACCGACAGATGGTGGTGCAGGTGGAAGTACTTCAATTGGTGGCAGTGTGAGCATAGATGGTGTTTCTGTAACTTCTGGCTCTGGACAAGTCTCCACCGGTACTGGCACTTCCGTGCAAACCGGATCAGTGGGAACTCCCTCTGAGTCATACTTGCCACCGCTGGCGTCTTCTAATACTGAAACGTCTGGTCGGGCCGTGACTTCAACATCGACAAACAGTCAAACAAGCACAGGTGGTTCAGTATCAGTACCAAGTTCTGCGTATTTACCACCAAATACTACGTCTCCACCATCACCAGGTCCATCTCCAGGATTTGCCAGCCCTCAACCGGCACCGGCGCCGGCGCCCGCACCACAGCCAGGTTACATACCGCCATCAGGAAGTAATCCTGGAACTGTATCCACGCCGGCATCGACGTATTTACCGCCGTCGTTCTTCTAACATTTTTATGCATAATAATAGCATTGTAATTTAATTGATTGTATATATTAAAACATTTGCAGTAATTAACACAGCTGTTTTATTCCTATCTAAATCAAGATTATAGCGCGACCCCATATTTGATGTATTTATGTATAACTACAGTGCGACTTTGTTAAAATTGCGTAATGTTTAGGTATAATAATGTAAGATTGCATAATGATTAAAATCTTAGCATTCCTAGCATCTTCAGCCCATGTGCTTTCACACCAAAGATGAACTGAATAGGTAGTAAGGCAATGCGCGAGTAAAATATCCAACAATGGGATCACTTCATGTTCTTAACCAGGCTTTTTGCTGCCCTGGTGGAAAAGGGCATGTAGAGCTATGTATTTTTAAATATATAAAAGCCAGTTCACACCGTTTCACAGCTTCGCTACACATCGTCGTGCCGCCTCGATACTTATGTAGCTTTGGTAAAAAGTCACATCATTATTTTCACAGCTTCGCTGCGCATCCTCGCGGAGCCTCGCTATCTCGCACATCTTTAGTGGAAAAGCCACCTTATGCTGGGGTCAGCTAAAACACCAGCGGTGTTTCTGTAACTTCTGGATCAGGACAAGTCTCCAGCGGAACGCCCTCTGAGTCACACTTGCCACCGCTGGGGTCTTCTAATACTGAAACGTCTGGTCGGACCGTGACTTCAACATCGACAAACAGTCAAACAAGCACAGCAAACCGGATCAGTGGGAACTCCCTCTGAGTCATACTTGCCACCGCTGGGGTCTTCTAATACTGAAACGTCTGGTCGGGCCGTGACTTCAACATCGACAAACAGTCAAACAAGCACAGGTGGTTCAGTATCAGTACCAAGTTCTGCGTATTTACCACCAAATACTACGTCTCCACCATCACCAGGTCCATCTCCAGGATTTGCCAGCCCTCAACCGGCACCGGCGCCGGCGCCCGCACCACAGCCAGGTTACATACCGCCATCAGGAAGTAATCCTGGAACTGTATCCACGCCGGCATCGACGTATTTACCGCCGTCGTTCTTCTAACATTTTTATGCATAATAATAGCATTGTAATTTAATTGATTGTATATATTAAAACATTTGCAGTAATTAACACAGCTGTTTTATTCCTATCTAAATCAAGATTATAGCGCGACCCCATATTTGATGTATTTATGTATAACTACAGTGCGACTTTGTTAAAATTGCGTAATGTTTAGGTATAATAATGTAAGATTGCATAATGATTAAAATCATAGCATTCCTAGCATCTTCAGCCCATGTGCTTTCACACCAAAGATGAACTGAATAGGTAGTAAGGCAATGCGCGAGTAAAATATCCAACGATGGGATCACTTCATGTTCTTAACCAGGCTTTTTGCTGCCCTGGTGGAAAAGGGCATGTAGAGCTATGTATTTTTAAATATATAAAAGCCAGTTCACACCGTTTCACAGCTTCGCTACACATCGTCGTGCCGCCTCGATACTTATGTAGCTTTGGTAAAAAGTCACATCATTATTTTCACAGCTTCGCTGCGCATCCTCGCGGAGCCTCGCTATCTCGCACATCTTTAGTGGAAAAGCCACCTTATGCTGGGGTCAGCTAAAACACCAGCGGTGTTTCTGTAACTTCTGGATCAGGACAAGTCTCCAGCGGAACGCCCTCTGAGTCACACTTGCCACCGCTGGGGTCTTCTAATACTGAAACGTCTGGTCGGACCGTGACTTCAACATCGACAAACAGTCAAACAAGCACAGGTGGTTCAGTATCAGTATAATTACCACCGAATACTTCGTTTCCACCGTCACCATAATTACCATAGCCTTTTAACCATGTGGATGCAGAGTGTGCGTTTGAAAAAAAAATACTTATGTTATGTTTCTACTAAAGCAAACATTACGATTTTTAACCGACTTTCCAAAAAGGAGGAGGTTATCAATCCGGATGTCTATATTTTTTTATGTAGTTCACCACCGTCCGGTCCGTCGTATGTGTATACCTCCGTCAAATATAGACGGATTTGCAAAATACTTTTTTGTTTGAAAGGTTAATACTCTCGAGGTGGTCACATTGTCACCAAGTCAGATTCTGATGATGGGATCCCATGGAAATTGAGGGAACTCCTCAAACATTTTATGCAGACGTATACGTCGCTATAGCGATTCTGGTATTTTCATGAACATGGCAAGCATTTGCACTTGAAAGTGTCATTTGATGAAGTGGAACTGATGAAGAAGTCCACAGATAGCCACTGGAACTCCTTAACAAGAATGTCATGGGTATAAGATATCTCGAATAGTTAAGCGACTACGATGAATCATACACATATAAATAAATGGTATTGATTAAAGTGGTAAAAATGAAATGAATGCTATATGATTTGAGGTACCCACCAAAATTAAAACGAGAAAAATAAAAACTTGGCAACAAAAAAAATACACCGACTTCCATAAAGTTATTTTTCGCTTTTGTGAAGTCGGTGTATATTTTCTGTTATAAAGTTTTTTCTCGAATAGGAAGCAAGGTAAACCTGAGTAACCTATTTATATTGTATTACTTAAGCATAACTTTGTTAAAAAGTCATATATTTTCACAGCTTCGCTACGCATCCTCGCGGAGCCTCACTATCTCGAACATCTTTAGTGGAAAAGCCACCTTATACTGGTGTCTCAGCTGACCCCAGCAATAGGAGCCACCGCATGCACCGTGAGAGGATGTGTCCGTGTTGGCCAGATGTCATTGTCAGTGATTAAGTTATTATTAATTATTTTGTTGCATGTAGGGTACCTATATTGCATGAATAAAGCACGAATATTGCATATTTACAATTGTCCAATATAATGGAGTTTTTCAGTTTCAAACACTTGTATCTTGAAGAAACGAAACGCAAATGATCAGTCCGTCAAACGTCAAAAGCACAAATATAAAACGTCATACAAAAATAGCATCAAAGATGAAAGTTATTTTTAATATTTCTTTGAAAATTGATTTTTAAATATTGTACCACTCTTTGAAATTAACGATTGAAGCCTAAATGCGGAGGATCACTTTTTGATGAGTATTTAGCCATGCGGATGTAGTGCGTGCGTTTGAATTAAAAATTTACATAAGTTATGTTTCTACTAACGCAAACATTACAATTTTCTCGAATAGGAAGCAAGGTACACCTGAGGTAATTATATGTATTACTTCATCAATTGTATTATCATTTTATTTGTATGTCTGAACTTGATTTTTCCAATACTTATCACGGTTGTTCAAGGTTCATGACCTTACTGGGTTAATTAATATTCTTTGTCCTGTTATATATATTAAAATACAATTTATTTGGTAATAGAGTGCTTAGAGGTCCGCCAGTGAACATGTGGTGTCTGAAGATTAAAGTGTTAACATAGTGTCAGTGTCAGTAAATCAAAAATCGTCGCATATTTCCAGAAGTGCGGGGGCGTGCTCAGCCGCCGACCATGGTGCACCTCGACGTGACAGGTGCTCAACTATACCCGAACAGTCTCACTATAAACGACCTGCCTAATGAAATACTTATTTACATATTTTCAATGGTTGATTTTGAATCCCTATTGGCAGTTGCTAAAGTGTGTATGAGATGGCAACAGCTGTGCCTGACCCCTTGCGTTTGGGACAACACACGCCTCATAGTATGTATGAAGAACTATGTGAGGATAAGTGAAAACATTGTGCCTTTTGTCGCCAAGTATGTGAAGAATGTTAAACTGCAGTATTTCAAGTTGTATTCACAAGTGAGGGCTTCCTTAATAAGCTATTGTCCTAATCTGACTCATTTAGAAATAAGTATATCTCAAGTTGATAGCTGTATCTTTGGTGATCTAATTAGCTGGCCAAACCTCAAGTTTTTGAGTTTTCGTAACTCACTCATAGTACAAAATCCAGAAAATGCAAATGGTAATTTTGTTTATCACTTGCCATTTGATAAGTTAAAATGTCTTGAGACTCTTATTCTATCCAATTTTGCCCTAACCCATGATAGTTTATATAACATGTTGCAGTGTACCAATTTAGTCAGTATTAATATGGAGAAGATGAAGAATATTCCAGCAGATTTTCTTGAATCTCTTCTGAGGACCAAACAGTCTACACTAAGAGCATTACATATATATGGAGATACTTTAAATGATGACATAATCCGAAACATATCGAACTGTAAGGTACTACAAGTACTGCACATCATGACATGCAAGACCCTTTTTGACTCAAGTCTGTTGCACTTGTATAGATTAAAGAATTTACATTCATTAAAATTACGTCATGGTTACTTTTCAACTAGTGCACTGCTTGCATATTTTTCTAATAATACATTTCAAAAACTGACTTACTTGAGCCTCTCCCGCTGTCTACATGTCACCATACAGGTAGCAAAGGCCATAAAAACAAGTGCACCCAATCTCAAAGAACTTTCATTTTATCTGTGCCCATTCATCATTGCCCCAAACTTCAACAGGTCAGAACTAGAGAAAATGTTTAAAATACAGTTGTTGCTAGATTGATTAGTTGTGATTTCACTGAAGGCAGCTTAGGTCCGTCCAACTTACATTTAATATTTATTTCATTGTTAATCGCACCACACTGGCAATGTGAAGAGAGCCTTTCCTCATTGACCTCATTGATTAGCTACTTCAATTTGAAAACAAGAACTTAGAAGTTATGAAAGAGTCCATACCACAAGATTTCATTAGTAAATTCACATCATCAAACCAAGATTGTTTGATTATAATAAATTTTAGTAAGTAGGTTGTGTTGTGGTGTATGTATATATCAACTATTAATTTGTTTTAAACAACCTTCAGTATTTAAAATTAAGAAGTATTACATAACTTTTAGATACATCTACATAGTAGATTATTTATTGTATTAGGGTTTCAGTACATAGCTGCTGGATGATTGTTTAAACGATGGTTTTTGCCTGGCATAGAGAGTATGGTACTTAAATCGGCTATGGTCTGAAAGCTACTAAATAAAAATTACTTTAATATTGTCAATTAAATATCATGCAACAGTAGCCCTGCACATAAGTTTTCTATTGTATATAAAAACTGTATATGATGTATGTCAAGTGTTGTTTTTTCATTTACATGTAATTAGACGTAAAATATGCAGGTACATCATTATTTAATTGACGGTGTAATAGTGACCTTAACAATGTGTTGACATTAACTGTACATAAATGTTGATTTTCCGCCTTTCTGTTTAGGAATCATAGTCAATTACGTTATGAAGTGCCTTAACAGTTTTAATAATGATGACTGTTTTCATATTGAGATTCCTTCGACAGACAGTGAAAATATTTCAGTATAAGAAAGAATGAATGAAAATTGAATGTCCCAGTAACCAATAAGTGCTATACACAAGTGCTAATTCATAAGAGCAAAAATGTTGTTTAGCTAATCAAAAACGCTGATTTAATTTTCCTCAAGTCCCTGAAATTTATCAACGAAATTGTTTTTATTTACAAAGTATTGACTATGTATTGTACTGTTATTAGTATTTTATTTGATAAATAAATGTAAGTAAATACATTTCTGACAAAATCTAATATAATAATATGATTAATTAGAGGTAACCACATACTGGTATTTATTATTTATAGTATGTATTTTAAATGTTTATTTGAAAAATGTTCTAGTGTCATTTTTAGGCTATAAATTCATTGTCTACTGGTTGATAATTCTGCGAATTAACTGTATAGGTATTTTATTCACTACTTATATGAAATGTGATTTTATTAGTTTAATTAATTTTGTTTGTGCTGTTTTATTGTACGAATAATAAATTATATTTTGAACAGCTTTTATTGTTTTCTTTAAATAAATTATTTAAATTACATAGTGTTCGACATCTTATCATCATATTAATAACTACACTCGCGAGCATTGAAAAAGTTTCAGTGACATAGCACCAAATTACTCCTAAAAGGAAAAGGCTAGCTTAATTACGCCGTCTGCAATATTAAAGTACATTTAACAGCGCATCAGAATATTACCAACTAAAAACGTAAATATTGTGTTCAAATTTTAAATTAAATATTTAAAAAAATTGGGGCTATTTGGCAAATAAAACCAAATCTCTAAGTAGGGATTATATTAGGTGTAAACGTAGGTTTTGATAACTCAGTACTTGGTGTTTCCTCCATGTGCTCTCAATACAGCTTCTACGCGATTGGGCATGCTGAATACCAGATTCCTCAGCATATGCTGAGGAATGTTCTCCCATTCTTCGATGAGCGCGTAATTCAAGTCACGAAGAGTAATTGGAGGTGGAACTCGTTTTCTCACACGTCTGTCAAGCTCGTCCCAAGCATGCTCAATAGGATTCAAATCGGGGCTCCATGCTGGCCACTCACGCATTTTGTGGATTCCTACGTCCTGAAGATACTCATTTATAACTTGAGCAGTGTGGGCCCGTGCATTATCGTGCATGAACACTGCATTGTCGCCCATATTGGCCAAAAACGGACCAGCATGTTCATTGAGAATCTCATTGATGTATCTCACAGCTGTTAGGTTCCCGTTCTCGATTGGAACTAACGCTGTTCGACCCTCTGCAGACTTTTCCTTCAAAACATGCTTGTGCAAAACGTTCTCCTGGTCGTCGGTATACTCTTTACCTCCCATCATGATGGTACAGCATAAATCTTGACTCATCAGAGAACATCATTTTGCCCCATTCGTCCTCACCCCATTCTGTATGCTCACGGGCGTATCGCAGTCGGGCAACTTTATGATGCCGTTCCAGTTTTGGGCCATTTGCTGGCCTGTAAGGCTTCAATCCTCTTTCGGCAAGACGTCTCCTGACTGTCCACCCGCTTATTGGCTCCCTTCGAACTTGCAGAAGTTGTTGTTGAACCGCAACTCCCGTCTTAAGTTGTTGTTGAACCGCAACTCCCGTCTGATGTCGATTTCTTAACATGGCTGCCGCAATAAAACGATCTTCTCGGACTGTTGTGCACCTTGGCTTGCCAGTACCTAGTCTTCTCAGGTTTAATCCAGTCTCCCTAAACCTTTGGATCACTCGTCGGACAGTAGTATGTGTCACGCCCATTATTCTGGCCGTATTTCTTTGGCTGGTCCCCAATTCCACCATAGTGATGATTCTCGTACAATTCTCGGGTGATAGAGGCATGATTTATGGGTACGAGAGCCGTAAGACTTTACAATTTAAGAATTCTTTCACAACGGCGAAAACAAGGATGAAATCTAAAGCAAAGCCAAAAACGAAACAAATGTATTCCAAAATTTTCAAAACCCAAAATTTTGTTTTTCTACTTTTTTTATCCATGGCTTCAAAAAGACCAGTATTTAAAAGATTTTAGATTAGAGATTTAAGTTTGCATAATAAAATAGATTTCATTATAGGTACTTTTTAATTTATGAAGCTAGGTTCTATGTCTTAGGAGATATTAAGGTGTTTGTGCGCATTTTGTAAAAAATATAAAAATATATATCGCACTGGCCCAATCTGTAATAATATATTGTATCTCGGTATGGGGTGGAGCAGCTAAGTCGTATTTTATAGAACTGGAGAGGGCACTGAGATCCTTGATTAAGGTCATGTACTGTAAGCCCTACAGGTTCCCTACTGAAACACTATACGCAAGCTCTAAGCTGCTCTCCGTCAGAAAACTATACATACTACACACGGTACTAAGATATCACAAAATTCTACCCTTTAGCCATGCTAAACTTAAAAAAGACGGTGTGATATAGTCGCCCCTACATACTCAGCACGTTCAACTTTTGCTAGTCGCCAAAATGTAACTCAAGCCCCACACGTTTATAATAAAGTAAACCGCATACTTAACATTTACCCTATGCAGCTGTATGAGTGTAAGAAGACATTGACGGAATGGCTCTTCACACTTAATTATGATGCCGTGGAAGACATTTTGACTACAATGGGTTGAACGTCATGCATACACATACACACATTCCTACACACACACACTCCAACACACACACCCCAACACACACACTCCAACACTCATTCACATATACACTCGCCCACTCACACACACACAAAATACATATTCATACACACATAAACACACGTATAAACACACATTTATACAAACACACTCTACTTTCTCACACTGCCATAAGCACTATTTTCATTTTTCTTTTCATTAATTTAATAAAAATGTGTAACTTATACCTAATTAGCACAACGATCAATTGTTAAATAATCGAGGAAGAGCGAGGTTCATCCCATCACAAGTATCTTCGGATTACTTTCTGGGAAGCCCCGGCAACTTAATTGTATGGATTTAAGATAATAAACACATTTTTATTTAGTATTTTTATTTTGTGGGTGGAACTTTTTCATTGCTCGGCAGTGTATATGGAAATTAATATTTGTATTCAGGTAAATAAAATGTATATTATTCAAGAGTAACTATACGGATTAGTGAAATTATAGTGTAATGTTATTTTTAACCGACTTACTAAAAAGGAGGAGGTTTCTCAATTCGACCGTATATATATATTTTTTATGTGTGTTCGCAAATAACTTCGTCGTTTATGGACCGATTTTGATGATTCTTTTTATGTTGGAAAGGAGCTATAACAAGGGTGGTACGTGATACCATGATAAGTAAGTAAACCAGGATCTGATGATGGGATCCTAGAAAAATCGAGGGCATTCCTCAAATATTATAGGCATAGTACATATACTTAGCGATTTTGGTATTTTCATCAATAATGCAATCATTTTTACTCAGAAAGTATCATTTGGTTAAGTGGAACTGATGAAGAAGACCACAATGGCCACTAGAACTCCGAAATAAATCAATGTCGTGTTTGGGCTTATTGCATCGTCATGCGACGTACTTTGGCTGTAAATGATTTTAATGTTAATTGGAGGTACCTACCAAAACTAAAAAGAGGAAAAATCTTTTTAACAAAAAATAATCTACTTCCAAAACAAAACACACATCACATCATCAGCCTATTAATGTTCCCACTGCTGGGACACAGGCCTCCTCTCTGTGAGAGGGAATGGGCCTTAGACAAAACACTACAAAGCGAAAAATATCTTGCATTTCCGAAGTCGGTGTCGAGTAACGGCAAACAATGGGTACAAAAGACACCGACATCGGAAAAGAATAGTAGATTATTAACCAAGGGGATAAAGCAGTGTCTTATGTCGCGGGTGACGATTTAAATCGCGAGCGTAACGAAGGACTCTAGGTTTACTCCCGAGCGTAGCGTGGGTGTTAAAAACTTCACGAGCGAAGCGAGGGATTTAAGACGAGTCCTGAGTGTAACGAGGGATTTAAGGTCACCCAAGACTAAGACAGCTTTATCACCGAGGAAAATACTTTACTTTTCGTACCATTTGCGAAAAAATTAACACAATAATAATATGAGATAAGCATTTATTAAAAATAATGACAATTAAAAGTAAAATTTATTTATAAAAATAAATTAAAATAAACTTAACGTTTTATGTATTTGAAGAAAACAAAAACGCGGCAAATTCCCAGACTAATATTTTATTGTCGGAAAAGCAAAGGCATCAAGCTCATACGGCCTCGTCGGTTTTCGTAATTTTATTTAATAATCATAACTGCATAATAAATGCGTATTCCTTTTTCAAAAAGATGTATAATGCTTTATATACCTACAAACTCAATGGTGTAAACACAGATGTAGTTCAGTATAAATTTCGGTAAGTATTCCAAATTTAAATCACATTCTCCCCCTAGAGGATGAATGAAATTCAGTACAATTTTCTTTCCCTGTTTTAACAGATTAAAAATGACTATTGTTATGTTCGCTTTTTGTGGCATAGAATGTCACTTTTTTGAGCAAGTTGTACGAAATTTATTTTTCGCTTTGATTTTTTGTTAAAAAGTTTTTTTTTTGTGTTAGTCCTTCGCTTTTTTGGGCAGGAATTGAATTCGCAACTAGAGACACAAAGGCGCTACCTACCTGCATCACTGCACTATATTATAGCCAGTTATCTATTCACTTATATTTCAAACCTTGGGTGCAACTAAGTAAATATTGGACTGGCCTCTAATCAGCTACAGCAGTTTGAGTAAAACTCTCAAATACTATTATGTTAGATAATATTGCCGATAATAAATATTATAACCACGGGATTTAATTGTAAAACGTGTTTGCGGTATTCGCAAGTATATGCTCGATTAAATTTGAAACTGGTTAATTGTTATAAAATTAATAGGTTTAGTTCTAAACCAAAATCATTATAAGGTTGTATAATACACTTAAGGTTACACTAGTCATAAATTCTTCCATACAAACGTAGTCTAGGGATTATTCCACTGTTTGACGATGTACGTTCAAAATAAAAAGTGATATCAATTTGTCTCATCATTCATCAAATATTTGGAAGTTATGAGCGTCGAAAGTTCCATATTTCAACACTAATTTTAACGCATCTTTGGGCGGCAAAAATACCATTAAGAAGAAGGAAAATTGCAAAACGGCCACCATACCGGGATAGATTAGTAGTTCAACAATGCAAATAATTTTATTTTCAAAATATACATTTAGTCGTTTTTCATGATATCTAGACTCCCAAAGGTATGTTTATAAAATTTCGCGCGCTCGTTTTCGTCCTAAATCATCATCCATTTCGCTATAAACTTGCAAAAGTGCTAATTCGTACGCGAACTAGCTTCTTACTGCTCATCACAGCATCTATCTCTTTCGCACGTGTTGTCGGATGAGATAGCAGGCATTTTAACCCCGCGGAAAAAATAGTTCGTGCCGTCGACTAGTATAACCTTAACTGTGAAATCCTTTTCCATCTTCTTCTTCGTCGTATTGATGATTTCAAAATTAATCCTTTTCCATTATTTCACAGTTAAGACAATACTATATTTTTTTTATACACACATTTTCTCATAATTATCTAGCCCTGTATGGAAGCAAAAAAATAAAAAAGAAAATATTTGAAAGTTATGAGCGTCGAAAGTTCCTCATTTCGACACTAATTTTAACGCATTTTTGGGCGCAAATAAATACCATAAGAAGACGGGAAATTGCAAAACGGCTTCCATACAGGGATAGATTAGTAGTTCAACAATGCATATAATTTTTTTTGAACAGATAGATTTAGTCGTTTTTTCATGATATCTAGACTGCCAAAGGTCTATTTATAAAATTTCGCGCGCTCGGTTTCGTCCTAAATCATTATCCATTTCGCTACGAATTTGCAAAAGTGTGTATTCGTACGCGAACTAGCTTCATACTACTCATCACAGCATCTATCTCTTCCGCACGTGTTGTCGGTTGATATAAAATGCATTTTAACCCCGCGCACAAAATAGTTCGTCCCGTCGACTAGTGTACCCTTAATTACTGCGGTTGTAGACGTAATCACATCCCAGTCGTAATAACATCAGCTTCTAGTAATTATGTTATTAAGATTATTTTGTACCTAGTCCATTCCGTTCTATGCTAACAACTGTAGATAAAACAATCGGGCATAAATGACGCCGGCGATAACGATGTATCTGATACATAATCTGGTCAAGCTCTTCTAATTCACGATGGCCTGTCTGATGGACGGGCAATACATTTTCATATTATACCTAGAGTACTTAACTTACCTATATCAGTGGTGTCTCATCCCATACAAAAAAACCGTGCCGACGTTCTATACTGATTATTTTTTGTACATCGATCGCATTCGGTTCCGTTCCGTTCCTTTCCACGGATATAGATGGTGATCTATATCTATCGCCGTGGAACGAAACCGAACGCGATCGATTTACAAAAAATAATCGGTATAATCAGATGAAAAACGCTAGTTACGTCGGCACGGTTTCTTTGTATGGGATGAGGCGTCTGTATGCTAGTATTATATTATCTGTGCCTATATTCAGGGGAAAAGCCAATAGCGGCTAAATTGAGGAGAGAATTGAGTTGGCGTCGTTTTTGAATTCTGTTAAAAACGCACCATATCTAAGAATGACTTATAGGGTGTCATTGTAAAAGGCAGAAAATTTTTGCGCAACGCGACTAAATAGATACATTTTATGGAGGAATTTAATCAACAATTTCTCTCGTAATATAGGTAAGTGCCTACTACATATTGCAACAAAACCTATCGATGAAATGCTTTTTAACAACATTATGTGTAGACTACTGCAATTAGGCAGCTGGTTTCAACCACGACGACCGATTAATGTAATAATATAGTGGAGTATCAAAAACGCGAAAATAAACAACCCATGTTTTATAATCGTTTTTTTTTATATATACAAATAAATATAGTCGTTTCAAACGAAGGGCTGTATATTGATCTCGAGCGCGGAGCAGGGGTTGGAGAGGTCGAAAGCGGCCAGCACGGCGGGGCTAACGACGCCCAGCTTGCCGATGATGCGCCCGCGCAGCAGCACAGCCGCGCAGCGTCCCGGGAAGTATGCGGGGTCTAGGGAGAACACACGGGGTCATATAAAATTGAATGGCAATCACGCGGATTTTATAAAATTGAATAGTACTTTGGCTACCATGGCTGCGCAGTAGTAAATCTCATACAAAAACAGCAGCGCGCCGTGCCTTGCGCATCGGAAAGCCTATGTTCAGGCCAGCCAATAAAATTGGGGAGTACTATAAGTTGACTTCAATGTCCACCAGTGTCTTTTGATGTGTACATATCAAATTGTAAGTGCATTAATATTTCAATAGACAATGAAAGAGTTTATAAAAGCTTAATTATATTTATTTTCAAGTTTTTTGTATTATTTTTTTACTGCAAATCACCCCAACTGTCGTCCTGTTTCGTTTGATCCACGATTTTTTGCGTAAGAACTTTGTTGGAAAATTATTTTGTCTAATAATTTCTTCGTTCAGGGGAAGAAGCCAATGCGTAGGCACCTCCACTTTAGGTACGTCACGTATTTATATTAATTAAAATCAATTTATTAATTTTCAAAATTCTGGGCTTGAAGATTTTTGTGTGAAATACCGTGCCACGTAAACACTATGGTTTTGGGTACGTTCGCTATGTGAATGTTCCATACCTTCGCACTGCTGCAGGCAGTAGCCGGTGTCCTTGTTCCAGGGCTCCCTGAGCAGCGCCATGACCCTATCTAGAAGTCCGTGCACGAACTGGAAGCCGGCCGCGCGGCCGCAGTGCACCGCGCACAGGCGACGCTCGTTGCGTGCACCCGTTTCTGATGACAACAAATACAATTATTATTTTAAACAATAGTATATTGTGCAACTAGTGAATAAAGGACGGTTTTAAAGCGAGGGCCATAGATGAATCACGAACAAGTAAAGGATTCTATCAACTGAATCACGACCGTAGGGACTGATTCACGATGATTGAATCACGAGCATAGCGAGTGATTCAAGTGTTAGAATCCTGAGCGACGCGAGTGATTCATGGCCCTCGATATAAATCCGTTTTATTCAAGAGTTGCATACTATATTTTATACCATGACCACGAGAAAAAGAAAGATTTAAGCGAAAATCACAAGGAATAATAATAAATAAATGTTTTATTGTGGTCTGGCAGTTTCGAGTAGTTTAAGCGGACTACCCGAATGTCCTTTCTTTGGTATTGTTCGTCGAATCGTTGAGCTCCTTAAATTCTGTGTTGAGCTGCTCGGTTATTGACAAATGCGTGCACTGACTGGACAGGTCCACTCAATCTGGCTGGTTCTTTCCTCAAAAGACCATTTCAGACATCAATCTACATGGTCTTCACATGATCTAACCAAGATTTTTGTTTTGTCTGGACTTTAAAAGAGACTGTGACCTCTGAGTTTGTTTCGGCCTTTCTTCTCAGAGTAGTAAGATAGGAAACGCCGACCTCATCTAGTTTTAAAAATATAATCGACATGTAAAAGTGTTTGTACAAACCAACTTACAGAAATAAAAATCATTTATCATTATCATACGGATGATGTCGCCACGAGTACATTCTGGCGGAACATCAGGTCGGTACCCGTCTGTCACACTGAGGGTGGCTGGATGCGTGATGTCGAGCGCGTGTGTGAAGCTATACCAGAAATGGAAAAAGCAATCATTAGTCCATTTGATGTAGCCAAAGCAGTTCGTCCGCTACCGAACTGGAAGTCTCCGGGACCGGACGGACTGCATAACTTCTGGCTAAAATGGTATAGCAGCTCACACGCGTTTCTGGCATCTCAATTCCAGTCATGTTTAGAGTCTGGGTCGCTTCCGCAGTTTTTAACAACAGGAATTACCCACCTGCTCCATAAGACAGGTAGTCCCGCGGAACCCAAGAATTATAGACCAATAACATGCTTATCAACGGTGTATAAACTTCTTACATCCATCCTGAGAGCAAAAATTTATAAACACATTGAAGATAACTCAATTATGTCTACCTCTCAGAATGGATGTAGGAATGGGTCTCGCGGCACTAAGGAGCTACTCCTCATTGACATGGCCATAAGCCAGCAGGTTCATCGATCCCGCAAGGATCTGTCCACATGCTGGATAGACGACAAGAAGGCCTACGACTCTGTACCATATACATGGCTCATGAGGGTGCTGGAGTTGTACAAAATAGATGCAACTCTATGCACCTTCCTTGAGTCATGTATGGGGCAATGGAAGACAGTCCTTCGATATCCAGGATGTCGACCGATTCAGGGGGATGATGAGCCTGTATGGATTAAGCGGGGGATATTTCAGGGCGACAGTTTGAGCCCACTTTGGTTCTGCTTAGCCCTGAATCCTCTTAGTACACTGCTGGAGGATTCAGGACTGGGCTATCGGTTGAGAAGAGGTGGTCAGGTCATATCTCACCTCCTTTACATGGATGATCTGAAACTCTTTACCCCCAATAAATTCCAACTGACGGAGCTACTGAAGGTAACTGAAACCTTCAGTAACTCCATCAGGATGGAATTTGGTGTGGAAAAATGTGCAGTCATGCATGTAAAGCAAGGGGAGATTATGGAATCCGAGGGAATTCAACTCTCTGATTCCATACACCTTAGACACCTCTCCTCGACCGAAACTTACAAGTATTTGGGTATGTCGGAAGCGTTGGGCATCAACAGTACTGACATGAAGCAACTGCTGAAGGAGCGTTTCTTTGGCCGCCTGAAAAAGGTATTAAATAGCCTTTTGTCGGGCGGCAATAAGGTGCGCGCCTTTAACAGTTGGGTCATGCCAGTTTTGATGTACTCTTTCGGCATACTCAAATGGACTCAGACCGAGCTCGACGCCCTCGATAGGAGGGTCCGGACACTGCTGACTGCAAACCGGATGCATCACCCACGATCATCGGTGATGAGACTGTACATCCCGCGGAAGTGTGGGGGTCGAGGCTTTTTAAACGCCAAGACTCTTCACAACCGCGAGGTGTGCAGTCTCAGAGAATACTTTTTAAAAGCTGAAGTGGGTATGCACCGGGATGTGGTCGCAGTGGACAAGGGACTCACCCCGTTGTCCATGGCTAAAGAGAACTGGCGCAAGCCTGTAATACTATCGACTGATGAACGCAAAGAGGTATGGCAAGGCAAGGAGCTACACGGGCGCTTCTATCGGGCTCTCCATGGGCCCGATGTAGATTTCCCAGCGTCCGTATCCTGGCTACGTTTCGGCGACCTTTTCGGGGAAACTGAAGGTTTTGTCTGTGCAATTATGGACGAAGTTATCCTGACGAATAACTACCGGAGACATATAATGAAGGACGGGACGGTAGACATATGTCGGGCATGCCACCGTCCGGGTGAATCCATCAGACATATTATCTCTGGTTGTTCTCGTCTGGCTAACGGCGAGTACTTACACAGGCATAACCAAGTGGCCAGGATTGTTCACCAGCAACTTGCTTTGAAGTACAATCTAGTGGAATCGGAGGTACCGTATTACAAGTATGTGCCCGACCCAGTTCTCGAAAATGACCATGTCACGTTGTACTGGGATCGGTCTATCATCACTGATAGGACTATTGTTGCCAATAAGCCAGATATAGTGGTGATAGACCGATTAGCGCGCCGCACAATGATAATCGATGTCACCATACCGCATAACGAGAACCTCGTGAAAGCTGAGAAAGAGAAACAAATCAAGTATCTTGACTTAGCACACGAGGTTGTCGACATGTGGAATGTGGACTCGGCGATCATTGTGCCGATTGTCGTTACGGCCAACGGCCTGATGGCCAAGAGCCTCGACGACCATCTGTCGAGGCTGTCATTGGGCGGTTGGATCAAGGGTCTGATACAGAAGGCAGTACTCCTCGATACGGCTCGCATTGTGAGGAGGTTCCTGTCTATGGAGCCCTAACCACCGGTAGCTTGGACCCTGGTCCCGATACCGGCGGACAACCATTCTTTTTTATATTTTTTAATGTTTTTTTTTATGATTTGTTTTTATAAAGAAATATTTAAAAATGTAAATTTAAAATGTGTACATAATTAAATAAACGAAATAATAATAATCACCCTTCAAAAAGCTGCCATCTTAAACACATGTCGAATTGTCAGAAAGTTCATGCAAATTGATGAAAAAGAAATAGGTCTACATCATTCATCCTCACTATAACACACCACACGTTGCATTTACTTGGTCTCGGCCCGTAAATGTAGCTTGAACCAGCTAACGAGCTGAGAATTTGAAATACTTGAAATAATAATAATAAATGTTTATTGGTGCAAAAAAGGTTACATTACAGTTTGCATACACGTACAGTCAGCTATATTGCAAGAATCCCATTGTAACCATTTTGAATAATGAACCCTGCCTCTCAAACTAGGGGAAACCTGTATCTTGAGAGACAGTATTCAGGTAAGATTTTACACAATATTAGCATTCATATACAATATGTGGTAGGTACATAGTCGTCGCAAAGTCGCAATCACAAATTATTATCAATAAACTATTCAAGAAAAATACTAATTAATAAAAATAACAGTTAAAGTAATAATTAAAAACATAAAATAAACCAAAGTGTGTGTAGGGTGAGTACTGGGGTGTGGAGTGGAGTGTGTGATTTTTTAGATTTGATGTGTAAATCATTTATCTAAGAGATGTAGGTGAGTAACGATTCCGTGTAGGCATAGTCCTGGTGTAGTATTCACTCAGTGACTTTACATTTAAGTGTGTGTCTGTTCAGGTCTTGTATGCTGATATATCATGAATATATATTGGTGTGTTCTAAATTCAAACACCAAAACAGTGAGTAAAACTGCTTTTTATTTACTGTTTTCAGTGAATAAAATAAGCTTTTTAGAGGGGGAATGGTATAAATCTTCTTTTCATCCCTTCTATTCGAAAAGTGTCGCTTTGTCCCTCTATAAGTGGAAGCAAAATAGCTCTTTTCCGATAGGAACTTTTTAGCGGGCGGAAATCGAACGCAAATTGTATGAATTCCTGGCTGCAAGGCGCGGCGACCTAAAAAAAAAGCGCGCGAATTACGTCTCCTGTTCTTGTAATCAGTACATATTTTATTGTATTTTGCAAAAATAAGCAAAAATAATGGCCTCTACGTCGTGTTGCCGGAATCTGTGTTTCCCGATAGCTACAATCAGGGGTCTTTAAGTCAAGAGTGAATGGGTTTCTTCTAGGCAAGCGCGCTCCATTGTCGACCACATCATCGCTTACCATCAGGTGAGATAGTGATCAAGCGCAAGCCTATAGACAATAAAATATATTTTTTTTTTAGCGTGAGTAAAAACTCGCACTAAGCCCACAGAAAAACAAAAATTGATCGGGCGTTCGTCATTCGTGGTCAGTACAAAAATACCAGAGCCTGCGTCCTTCTCATATAACATCTAATAGATTTTTTATTAGGTATCAAAATGGAAAGTGCTTCAAACAGGTTATGGGAAAAAATTGAATAACTTCAATGCTCCTAGAAATCGCTACATACTTGAAGTTGCCCGATTGCAAACTATACACAGGACATTTTTTTCGCCGAACGACCGCTACACTTTTGGCAGATTCTGGAGCGGACCTTACTACTTTAAAGCGGCACGGACGGTGGAAATTCAGTTCTGTAGCAGAAGGTTACATCGAAGATTCCATTCAAAATAAAGAATAAACTAGCACCCGCATTGTAGAAAATATTCGCCCATGCCATTGTCGCCACGTCCTTCTACATCAAAGGATTCTGTACCTTTTCTTGAGCACCAGTCAGATACTAAGATTGCAAATACTCAAAATGTAAATGAATTGAAAACAATATCGATCCCAAATAAAACAGTGACAAGTCAATAACTTTTCAAAATTGCGCTAGTGTATCAAATATAAATAAAAATGAATCCCTATTTCCCTTGGTCACGGCAACACGCGTGAATGGCTGGACCGATTTCGCCTATTCTTTTTTTGTTGTGTTTGTTATTGTTGCTAGTAGAAGGTTCTTAAGTAAAAAAAAAAAAATATTGGTACCTTACCTACATTATAAATAGGGTAGGGTAGGTAGGTAAGGGTAGAGTAGGCAGGGTAGTGTAGGTAGGGTAGATGAATGTTTGGTGTTTGTATGGCAAAACAAAGTTTGCCGGGTCAGCTAGTATAAATATAAATTTGAAATTCTTTTTACTTATATTCACGTGTCTTTTTTTAATTAAATATATTCATTAATTACATATCACCGTCTCTTATTTATTTTCTCATAGAGAGGGGATGAAAAGTAGAGTATATGACTCGAGAGTAAATTATTTTTCTTTCGGGCAAATTACTTTAAATCCTTCGCTTCGCTCGTGGTTCAAAGTAGCGCCCTCGCTGTAAAAATACTATTTTGCTTCCTTGTAATACAATCTACTATTTTAGCTGACGGTATAATATCGCACCCGCTTTTTTTCCTTTTTCTACTATCTTACTTCTTACTAATATTATAAATTTGAAAGTTTGGACGGATGGATGGATGTTTCTTACTCAATCACGCCAGAACGGCTGAACGGATCTGGATGAAATTTGGTACAGAGATAGATTAATTATAGTCTGGAATAGCATATACATTGGCATATTTATCTCGGAGCAATGTTCCGTCGGGATAATAAAACAGTTCACACGCGGGTGAGTCCGCGGGCCGAAGCTAGTATGCTATAAGTCCCTTGAGATAAGGAGTCTAAAGTAACTAATAAAATAAAATAAACATAGTTTCAATAACTGACAATCAACTACATTAATACAGCGGATGCTATTTATGAGTAAATATAAATAGCAATTTATATTAACAAAAGATTTGATTAGCATTGTAATTCTAACTGCAGTAGTGATTCCTTTAATCTAGACAACACGATATGGATTTATTTAATAATCGTGCTATGATTCAATATAGTATTGTTTTCGCTACTGCGTCGTAATCCTGGACGTCGTAATAATGGATAAGCTACGTATTACCTTGCAGGAGGTTACAATTACAACATACTAGATTTTGATCGCGCTGAAAACTTGCTATCTGTGAAGCTCCGTCAGGTCATTCGTAAGTTCGCATCTTAGATTCTCAAGACACGAAAAAAGTATTAACCTGGACGGCTATAAGTATCGAGAACGTTGTAAAAAACCGGCCCAGTGCGAGTCGGACTCGCGCACGAAGGGTTCCGTACCATTATCGCAAAAACGGCAAAATGGTCACTTTTATTGTATGTGGGCTCCCATACAACAAACGAGACCTTTTACCCCACTTAAATATTTATTTTATTCTGTTTTTAGTATTTGTTGTTATAGCGGTAACATAAATACATCATCTGTGAAAATTTCAACTGTCTAGCTATCACCGTTCATGAGCCTGGTGACAGATGGACAGACAGACAGACGGATCGTGGAGTCTTAGTAATAGGGTCTCGTTTTTACCCTTTGGGTACGGAACCCTAAAAACTATGGATTGTGTAAAAACTGAATAGGCCATTGCGACTGATGGAGTTGTTTAGAAGAAAAATAACGTACTGCGCCGAATCCAAATAAACTACGATTAAGGTCTATCTAGTTCAGGGGAATGATGACGAATAATGGCGCGGCACAGAATCGTCAACACATATCTTCTTCATTCGCTCAATTCTATATTAACCGCGCAGACTACCTAATTTAAATGTTATACACCGATGACACATTGGGGACAAACGAAAATAATATCGGCTTCGCATATTGGACCCAATTATTATGTATGTTACAATATACGACGAATTCTATAAATTAGGTCAACAGTCATACTTCTGGCGCGCTGGGCGTAGTATTTTAGGAAAGGCATAGATACCGCGTATCTAGCCCACAGGCCAGTTAGACCGACAAGCCTGGCAAGGTTTCTAGGAGCAGCAGATAATCGAGACGAATGACCGGCGATATGTTGCAATATTTAGGCGTGATTAAATTGTCTACTTCAATAAAAACTTTAAACACGTTCTATAATGTCTACGAACAATGAGGAAGTAGAAACATCTCATAAATTTTACACACGTTAAAACAAAATTATTATTGTTTACTGTTATTACTCGTTTACCTATTTGTCGAGGTAGCCCAACTAGTAGGTTAATATATCGATGATTTAATTAATTTGTTAAAATAGGCCTGTTTCTTTACTTGACTCGTAATTGTATGTAAATATTGATTTATTCTGAATACACTGTCCTTGCACTTAGTAAAATACTCACCTACATTCCTTAATTAGGTTAGCTCTAGTTCCGTATGTTCTAAATACAGAGTAAATTGTTTTATGTAATTATGTTATGTGTGCCATAGTTATTGTTGTGGACTGAATGCGGAAGTTGGAGCACGAGTGCGAAAGACGCGTAGTTTTGATCTCAGTGTAAAAAAATTGAACTTCTAAACTAGTGGATTGATTTTGATAAGACTATCATCATCAGATTTTTTGAGACGGGTGTAAGCCACAACATTTATTTCTTTCTTTCATGCACAAAGGTACAAAGGCGACTTAATGCCTTAGGCATTCTGTATCAGTCAACTATTCAACATTCTATACATACTACTGTCAAGAGTCAATTGTATAAAGTTGACGACACACCTAATTATGTTTAATGCTAACGCATTCCCCCCGATTTCTGGATATAAAATTTGAAGTCGAGTATAAGTTTTAAACCAAACTTGAGCATTAAACATTGGTTTGATTGCATTGGTTTGACACGTTCTTAATTACAAATTCTCAATTTAGAAACCAGTCCTTAATGACTTGTGATGGCCGCGGCCCTTAATATGCATTATCAACGCTTCCTTATTTGTTAATAATAGACGAGATTATTATTAAATTATAATTATTTTTAATGTTATTTTGATTATTTCGGTTACTTAAATAATAATCGAATATTATCAAATATTCTGTGTTGTAATAATATAATTATTGACTATGCACTATGCACGTGTTGGGCTGAACTGTTACTGCAGAGAGTAATTTTTATTAATAAATGAAAAAAACATTTCACAAAAAAATTAACCGACTTCAAAAGCAAACCATTAAAAAGTGCAAAATAAATTTCGTTTCGGAATCCGGTGTCTTTTTTTGAGAAGATCCAATTTTATTATTATATTCAACATAAGAATGGTGTTATTCAATTATCTCAACTAAAATTTACATAGTAGGTATAAAATACTTAATTAAGAATAACTACATATATATATATATATATTTTTTTTTATTTATCGATAGGCTCGCGTTTGACCACTATCTCGCCTGATGGTAAGCGATGATGTGGTCGACGGTGAAGAACGCTTGCCTAGAAGTAACCTATTCACTCTTGACTTGAAGACCCCAAGGTTGTAGCTATCAGGAAACAAAGACTCCGGCAGGGAATTCCACTCCTTAGCTGTGCGTACAATGAAAGTATTCGCAAAACGCTTTGTACGTATGGGTGGGATGTCCACCATGTACCGGTGGCGCATTGCCGTGCACCTTGTTGTCCGGTAATGGAAAGGGCTGGGCGGAATCAAATTGTGCAGTTCCATCGCACACTCCCCGAAATGTAACCGATAAAAAACCGACAGACTGGCCACTTGGCGTCGATGTTCAAGGCTCTGGAGCTTTGAGGCGACCAGTGCATCGTGGCCGATAAGCCTCTTGGCCCGTTTGTCAATCGACTCAAGTGCATCAAGTTGATATTTGGCAGATCCGTCCCAGAGGTGAGAGCAGTACTCCATGCATGACCGAACTTGCGCTTTATACAAATTGAGCAGCACAAGTCTCACCTTTGCAAGGATCCCCAACTTTTTTGCAGCCAACTGAGCCTTTGCCTCAATGAATGGACCAAAATTGAGGGTCGATGTTAAAGTAACACCAAGAAGGTCGAGATGGTCCGTTATCGGCACGGTTACACCACGGAAAGATGGAGCCGGGTGGAATAGGCTCTTTTTTGCGGAAAAAGACACGCCTGGGTCTTAGCTGCATTGAAATTGACCAGATTGGCATCGCCCCATTCGGAGACTGCCTCCAAAGACAGGTTCAAGCGCTCAACCATGGCCTCCCGGAGAGACCGGATCTCAGTCCCAGTAGCCCGTGCGCCGGACACGTATCTCTCAGCAACCGTGCTGTCGTCTGCGTACCCAAAGGTTCCGGGTTTTAGCAGGTCATTAATGTGCAGCAAAAACAGTGTAGCCGAGAGCACCGACACCGACTCCGGCGTTAATACCTAGCTGACCGGACGATATATACACTTAAATAAAAATAAAATAAAACTACGAACGCGTATAAAAGGGCAGGGGTCATAGGGAGTCAAAAAAATCGTCCACATCGCTGTAAACGTGAAAAGTGCCCAGAACGCTGGCAGCATTGCCACGTTGGATAGCAATGCTGGTTCTCTGGCCAAGGAAAATCCCAGCCCTCTGGTCACGTGAAAAGTCGACTAACCGTTTGCTTACATCTCGAAATACTCGATGAGCAGTCGTACCCCATGGACCTAATGTTTCAACCCCAAACGGCTCAAATATATAACTTCCAATGTCTTTTGGGCACATTACCAGCGGACAACGATGTGGAGGAGTTTTTCGACGCCATATTTTAGATTAGTATATTTTAAGGTTTAGGTAGTGAGTAGTTTTTGGGTTAAGTGTATATATTTGTAGTCTTAGTTAATTAAGTATTTTATACACTGTATATGTATACATTTATCTAGGTAAATAAGCTTCCAATAAGGTTGTTGTATTTGCGCCGTTTGAGGTTTTCTGCACCAGCAGCAGCTGCCCCAGCACAGCCCGCCGTGCTAAGAAGACGGGATGGCGCAAGGGTGTCGACACATGTTGCATATATCCCACACCAAACGCCTACCCACCTTCCAAGGCATTATGGTCATCCCGTCTGGTCTCTTCCCATCGTCGTGCGCCAAGCCATTGGGTTCTAAAACAGCTTGCACCCCGGCGGCGGTGACAAGAGCCCGACGTATGATGTCATTAATGCTGGCGTGCCATGCTACTGCAGGATAGGCCATGGTGTCCGAGGCGCTCGACTGCTTCACCACGGTGTCTTTTATTTTTTTGCGAAAACGATTTTTTCCTCTATTTTTAGTTTTGGTACACTATCACTAAAAAGTGACCAAGATATATAGCAGGGGCGGCTGTACTTTAAGTTAACTCGTGCGCTGAACTGCCAGATTTTAATAGGTTTAGAAAAAAAAAATGTTTAATAATATCTGATTAACGATCTATTCAATATTCACGAAATTATGACAAACCAATTTAAGCTCTTTGTTAAAGTAATAAGACTTATATTGCTGTAAAAAAATATTCCCCGTGCGGTAGGCTAAAGCGCACGGGGAGAGTTCATACAACTTCTACGAGAAACAAGCGAAAACGCCTGGCGCGTGAGACAGAGATAGTTCAATAGAAAAAGTAACGGCAAAATATGACCACTCTCGTGCGCACCAGGTATTTACAAAAAATTAGAGAAAAGAATCTGAGATATTTACAATCACAAAACTAGAAAAAAACTCAAGTAGGTAGAGGCGGGCAGCCCTAAAGCGTGTTTACGTGACGCGGGCTTGTAGGCACTTATTTCAAGGACAGGTTAGATATCTTTACCGTGCCGTTGACCACATCATCGCTTACTATCAGGTGAGATAGTGGTCAAGTGCGAGCATCTCAATAATAATAAAAAATAAATTACTTACCCGCACTCTTATCCTGCAGCACAACATCACTGATTTCAAACAGCTTCATCGGTAAAGGCATCTTCTTGTTAGCGGCTAGCGTCTTCAGCAGCCCTGGTAGCAGCAGCGTCCGGACCACTTGGAACTCCAACGTCTTGGGGTTCGAGATATGGGCTGCCGGCACGTCTTCTATCTTCACGCCGAGTTTGGAAGCTACGTCGTCGCGGGAACACTGTGCAGATAAATAATAATGACATAATGTGTGAAGGTTTTTTATTGTAGACTAGCTGTGCTGCGTGAGAGAAGCCGCGGACTTCTCTCACGCTCTTTTCCGTTTGGATCCTTCGGGTACGGGACCCTAAATAGTACATTTCGTGTCGAGATTTTAACACGAGCGATTTCGGCTCACGTCAAAGCTACATGCGAGTGTTAAAATAAAGCCTTTTTATGCAAGACACGAACGATTCTTTTTCCACTACCTGATGAGCTTACTTAATTAAATGCAAATAAGTTCCAACAACAATTTATTAGAAACTTTCAGACTAAAAACCACAGATTATATAGGTACACACAAACGCGCGCTTTTTCGAGAGGTAACAGGTTCAGGAACATTCTGACAGTTACATAATGATCCATACAAAAGTCATTTCGTAACTTTTATTATGTATTATTATTATTTATTTATAATCTTGTGTCTAAATGTTCAGATTTCGAAACTAATTTCTTAGGCAATGTGTTACATAATAGACACGGTAGTGGAAAAAGAATTATTGAAATCGGTCAAACCGTTTTTGTGTTTTAGCGAGACTAACAAATAGCTTTTGAGTTTTATGACGATATTAACTATTTGATTGAAACGAATCTGCTACGTCTCTTTTTCACATCGCATCATCAGCTAATAACAGTTCTGGACATAAGCCTCTTCAATTACATGCAACTTAGGCACTCATACATCTGCCCACCTAGCTTGCGGGGATTGGCAAACCCTAAGCTTGCCGATTCGTGTTCGTTTCTTTGGAAGACGATTCCAACGGCTACTACCACTACTGCTAATTTAGCCACCCCTTTACGATTTGCTTATTCTGAGGTCTATGTCGACCACTCTTTGTCTTTCACGTTGTTCCCGAGGAGGGTCCGGTGACGGACAGCCGCGGCGGGTTCGCGGTGAGTGCTACGCGTGCCCGTGTGCCCGCCATAAGCGGCACTGGACACCGTGGAGTTTTAGTGGGTTAGAGTCCCACATAACTGCACTATCTCCCCGTAGTAGTGCAGTATGCATGAGCATTTCTCCTCGCAAAAAAAAAAAAAGGGAGTGATTCATGATGATTGAATCACGAGCATAGCGAGTGATTCAAGTGGTAGAATCCTGAGCGACGCGAGTGATTCATGGCCCTCGATATAAATCCGTTTTATTCAAGAGTTGCATACTATATTTTATACGATGACTACGAGAAAAAGAAAGATTTAAGCGAAAATCACACGGAAAAATACTAAATAAAAGTTTTATTACCTATAAAATTTAAAAAAAATGTGAAAACTCAGGGTTTCACATTTTTTCTAAATTAAAGCAGAGCTAGGTAACAGCAACTGTGTTTCAGGGGCCAGTGACCACTTCCGTTACGTTACATAATTATAATTAATTAACACCAATGCAATTAATATTAGAATTACAATCCAAATAAGTATTCACTAAACATCCCAGACTAAAATCAAAATCATTATTAAAATCCTAAACATTAACAAACTGAAAATCAAATACATAATGGAGTTTGAAAGTCGAATATTCTTTGCACAAGGAGTTTGAATTGCATTGAGATGGACGTCGAATATATATTATTGTGTTCTAAATTCAAACACCAAAACAGTGAGAAAAAGCTTTTTATTCACTGTTTTCAGTGAATAAAATAAGGTTTTTAGAGGGGGAATGGTATAATAGTACATTATGGTACAAGTGTGCAATGTTGGTGATTACCGCTGAGGCGCCATTGAGACCCGAGCCGTAGGTGAGGGTCTTAAGAGAGCCGAGGACGGTAATCATCAATACACACGTGTATCATACGACGTTTTTCAACACACTTGTGAAGAAAATAATACAAAAAAATCATTATCAACAGTAAAAACGAGATGCGAAACTTTTTTACAATGGCGGGCAAAATTAATCAGTTTTCCTATGCGCGCGCATCTAACAATGGCGATCGGCCATAGACTAAAAGAATGAGGCTTATATTTTTTTGGCTTTTCGTGGATTGTGTTTTAGCCACGTACAAAATAGGGAAATTATTTTTTTCTTAATTACAGAGCAAATAAAATTTATATTTGAGTGAAAGTTTTATTTATTAAGCACGTACAAGTTGACATTAATACGAAGTTGCATGAAATGAGCAAGCAATAGGTACATTCATTTATTTGTACTATTGAGCACGATCTTTTTTGTATCGAAACTTTTTTAAGAACAAAGCAACTCAACCAATAAATTTAAAAAAAAAACTCTATAACTCACTTGTGAATAATAGCAATGAAAAAGTCACAGTTTGATAATAGGTATCATTATGTGCCTAATTGCGGTGAAATTAGAGCCACTTTATGAGCAAGTGTGTTGAAAAATAAATATTAAAGTGGGGCTCCCATACAACAAACGTGATTTTTTTGCCGTTTTTTGCAATAATGGTTAAACCCTTCGTGCGCGAGTCCGACTCGCACTTGGCCGGTTTTTATTGTAGTACATTTTATCGCGCGGTTTTGTGTAGAGTGGACGCATGTTTTGACGAAAATGGAGATCGAGCATTTTGAAACGGATTTCTTTATCGATGAAAACTAAAAATGGCCAGCTATTTGGCATATGGAAAGTCCCGATTATAAAAATAAATTATTTAAAAAACGTAATTGGGAGGCGATGGTTGAAATTTTCAGAGTATACTCGCCCTGGTAACGCCATGCCGAACACGGTGTATGTACGCTACCAACGCGCGTCAAGTGCATCGCTGATCGCTTAGTGTGTACTAGCTCTAACGTTCAACGTTTTTCATAGCTAACGCAAATGCCCCGTCTGTTTTCCTCCTATGTGATACTCACAAGTGTAAAGGTGAGAGCTTCAGTGTACCCTGCGTGCGCGCACTCCTGCCGCAGTTGTTCTGTCAGCTTGTTGATGGGGTCTTGTCCTCCTGTCGTCACCACCTTTGCGGGGCGACGGGCTATGCGGTTGTATCTGGACAAAATAATACATACATATTTTATACATGTAAAATGGTTGTTTATGTAACATTCGGACGGTTCATATTATAGTAAGTAGTCATTCCATCCATGTCCATCTGATAGAGAAGCGTTGCCATTTTAGGGCCGATTTCACCAATGAAACTAAAAGCGGTTAATTTCTTTGGTGAAGTCCGCCCTCAGAGGTGTCATGAGATGCATATTCGCATAAGATGTTGTTTGCCTGTAGCCATAGAAATTTATTTATTTAATTATTCATCACAAAATCCACAGCTCTTAAAAATACCTTAACACACTCATTGTACTACTATTACAGCCAATTACGGATTTACAATTTATTTACTTTACAAATAAAATTGCAACAGAAACTTAGAAAACGAAACAAAACATTTCTAATATTTGAAAACTCGTGTGAAGTGTGCAAGAGGAGTTGTGTGGGAGTGTGTTATAGTATTGTATTATGCGTTTCAAAAGAGAGGAAAATCGACTAACCCCCAGCAAGATACAATCGGAAAAGACCGCACAGCTAGCAACACAACAATCTATTCCAAAACCCTAGGGTCAGTTATTTATATTAACCCCTAGCCCCTAGATTCCAAGACCAACCATTCCGCCGCCAACAGCACAATACTGACGAATCGCGTCACAATGACCGAAGCCGCCGACTGTTCTCTCATTCGGAACGCACAGTAGTGTTAGTGTATTGTATAGTGTGGTGTAGTCTGTGTAGGTCTGTATTTGTACCTTCCATTTAATTCAATTCCTAATAGTTTCATTCAGCTTTAGCTTAATTAGTCAGTTCGCCACATACAGAGGTTAGTAATAGTTTCGTGAACATACCTTTTTTGGAATTAAATATATCAATGTGAGAGAATTGTTTATTAAAGTTCCTCAGTATTCTATCGATAACTGAGTTTTTAGCGTAGTTTGTACTACTATGTGGCACATCGAAAAATTGCGTGTGCCTAGTCCGTCGAGACGGAGTACTCAATCTTACAACTAAGTCATTAAGAGCGATACTGTTTGCAGTGGTTGCAAATGGTTGCAGTCATCCGCTTGCCGAGTTCTTCAACTAAGAGGTTTTATACTACACATAATAAAAGTAGCAACCCTGAGTCTGGATTTGTGCCCGGCTGATGGTAATACGCTCGCCCCTGGGGAAGCGCGTACTATAGGTACAGCTCTGCCTAACCCTTCTGGCGCATACAAACGTGATGTTATAATATTACTAAAGTAAAGTAAAAAGAGGTGGTGACACTGGGTAGAGGCCTACGTATAGCAGTGGACGTCTTTCGGCTGGAATGATGATGATGAACAAGTAACTCAACCGCACGTTATGGCGATGTCCTCGTAGAGGTAGCAGGCGTGGATGACGTCATGGCGGGTAGCTGGCACGCGCACGTGCTTCGTGTCGACACATGCGCGACAGCAGCGCTGCTAGCGTGTCAGTGTTGTATTCTACACATAACTAGTAACAAGTAACTCACCCGTACGCTATGGCGATGTCCTCGTAGAGGTCGCAGGCGTGGATGACGTCATGGCGGGTAGGTGGCACGCGCACGTGCTTCGTGTCGACACATGCGCGACAGCAGCGCTGCTAGCGTGTCAGTGTTGTATTCTACACATAACTAGTAACAAGTAACTCACCCGTACGCTATGGCGATGTCCTCGTAGAGGTCGCAGGCGTGGATGACGTCATGGCGGGTAGGTGGCACGCGCACGTGCTTCGTGTCGACACATGCGCGACAGCAGCGCTGCTAGCGTGTCAGTGTTGTATTCTACACATAACTAGTAACAAGTAACTCACCCGTACGCTATGGCGATGTCCTCGTAGAGGTCGCAGGCGTGGATGACGTCATGGCGGGTGGGCGGCACGCGCACGTGCAGCGTGTCGTCGCGAGAGATTCTCGTCGACAAACACATGCGCGACAGCAACGCTGCTAGCGTTTCAGCGTTTTCACTGTGGAACAATAATTTTCTATAATTAATTTCTATTTTATTAACCGAATCCTAAAATAGTTATTTATGCTACAAGTGCGGGAAGTATGTGATTTCCGATGAGTGCTATTTTTATTCACGAGCGAGCGAAGCGAGTGAGTGGATAAATCGAGACGAGTCGGAAATCATCTTACGCACGTGTATCATACAACATTTTACTATGCATTGTGCGAGGAAATGAAAAAATATATCTGAACCAAGAAAGAAATTAATAAAATGGCGCTTATTCAAAGGCTCTCAGCATATCCACAGATTAACTAATAAAAGCTGTCACGTCGTAACGCAAAAAGGCACGAGCAAAATATTCATTCTGCCAAACATATTTAATGAATACTTATTTAAAATTAATTTATTGATCAAAATCTAAATCTAGAGTAATAAAAACGCCTTAAATGAAGTATTAGTTTTGTTTTACCTTTTATATGAATGATAATATGTACTTAACTAATTTTTAAAACTTTTCTCAAATAATAAAAACTCTATGCGGCGGGCTGACGTTGGAGTTAAAAATTAAAAAAGTACAGGCAAGTAAAAAGCACGGGCTGACGTTGGAGTTAAAAATTAAAAAAGTACAGGCAAGTAAAAAGCACTAGTAAATAAAAGTGACACTTTCCGCACAGTTTGGCTGCTTGGAAAACGCTCTTTTCGAGGACATGCATTGTAAAGGTTATTAATTTGATTGGTATTTTTTTTAATGTATGTACACCGATTACTCAAAGACGCCTGGACCGATTTAGAAAATTCTTCTTTTGTTTGAAAGGGTATACTTCCCATTTGGTCCCATAGCCATCATTCATTCAGGTCAGGATCTGATGATGGCATCTTGGAGAAATCGAGGGAACTCCTCAAATATTATAGGCATACATATAGCGATTTTAGCATGTTCATCAACAATGCAATCATTTGCACTCAGAAAGTATCATTTGGTGAAGTGGAACTGATAAGAAGACCACAGATAGCCAATGGAACTCCTTAATGCTAAGTATGTCACGGGTCTACGATATCTCGAATAGTTAAACGACTATGATGACTTATAAATAAATAGTAATGATGAAAATGCTACCATCGAACTGATCTGATGATGAAGCCGGCAGGTAGGCACTGGAACGCCAACATATAACATATGAAATAAAACACTGTATCTTAGTCGTGTTTGGGCTAATTGGCATCGTCATGAGATGTGCCAAAAGGCTATATATGAAAAATAACTTTCTTTTCCGAAGTCGGTGTCGAAACACGGAAAAAAAATAGGTACCAAAGTTACCGACTTCGGAAAAGAAAGTTATTTTTCACTTTGTAGTGTTTTTTTTGGAAGTCAGTTTGTTTTTTTTTTCCTTAAAAAATACCCAAAGCCTCTTCGTAAAATGCATGATCCTTAACAACGTATGATACACATCCTTTTATCAGACTACGCAAACAACACTTCATAATCCTGCATCGGTATTATCGCTGTTATGAGACTTGAACATGTCTTTTTTTTAACGATTGGCTCGCGTTTGAGCACTATCTCGCCTGATTGTAAGCGATGATGTGGTCGACGGTGAAGCACGCTTACCTAGAAGTAACCTATTCACTCTTTGTAGTGTATCTGTAGGCACTCACGCATGTGTGTGTGTCGTGTAGGTCGGTCAGTCCACAATAAATGGTTGCACTGGCGGTACGTGTCTTATTTCGATACACAATACTATTGACTGCCCTTCATGGGCACTGGCTGTACATTGGGTTGCTTTCAAGCCTTCGGCACTTTTCAGTCTCTATCGAAAGGCGACATAGGAGTGTCAAGAACGGAGACTATTCAGGCGCACAGGTTTTAAGTACAATTGCTGGTTTCCCGTCCGGGCCACTGGCTTTGTTCATATTATGAACAGTGGCCCGGACGTCTTTTTGATTATCAAGGCTACAAAGCACCCTACGGACGTCTTTTTGATGGATGCGAATGTCCGACATACTCGTATCACATCCACATCCCCATCAGAAGGAGGAAGCCGCGCGCCACCAGAATTGAGACGAGAGGATTCCGCAAAAAAGTGGGCAAACAAGTTTGCTTACCGAGGGCGATGAGCACTTTTACTAAAAAGTGCTCATCGCACAGTGCCTTCTGAACGCTGATGGTTTCCTCACGGCTCCACATCTTGGGGTACACCATCAAGGCACCGCCTGGAGCGAACACCATGGTGTTAATATATCAACAGTGCATGCACTGTTCTTCCTCGTACTGGCGGCTGTTCCTACATATATAGCGGTCATGATAATGTCCTTACTTGATACCAATGTAGCTGTTAGCCTTCTGTACACTGATGGTCTCCTCACGGCTCCTCATCTTGGGGTACACCTCGTAGGTGCCGTCTGGCGCGAACACCTTGCACTGTTCCACCTCGTACTCATTGCTGCAGTACTTGGAGAACATGCTCACTATCGTGTCTAGGACAACGGTCGCCTGGAAGAAAAAAGGAATAAACAAGGCTTCAAATCAACTTGATTGAAGAATATAGCTTTCAATATATTATAAGTGCTCTAAAAATCAGGAAAATATCTTGACTTTTTGTGTTCATCCAAATGACAGTAAGATAAGATTATAATGTACCAGCTGTTGCCCGCGGCTTCGCTCCCGTGGACCACCCCACAGGACCCATTATCGGAATTAAAAAATAGCTTATGTCACTCAGGCATTTTGAAAAGAATATACAAATCGCTTCGGGAAAAAAGGGACAAACCCTAGACCTATTTCCGTAACAATATCGACTTACGGCAAAAAGATAAAGCTGCTACAGAATAAAAAAACACGAGCCCCTCCTCCATCATCCCCAGTACGGCTTGTCACCGCGGGGATTTGCGACTATAACCCTCTAGAGCTAAAAATCGACAACAAATTATTGTACATATGCACGTTCAACGTTAGGTCACTATCCACCTCAGAAAAATTACTGGAGCTAAAAGAAGCTATAATAGTACATTGTGATACAAGGGTGGAAAGTAGGTTATTGCAAACGAGCTGTCATTAACAAGCCCGAGCCGAAGGCTTTTAATGACACGAGTTTGCAATAACCTACACACCCGTGTATCACACGACGTTTTTCAATACAGTTGTGAGAAACAGTAAAAACAAATCAAAGAATTAGATTTGTTTATTCACACAAAATAAAATTTTCAATATGGCGCGTTTTTGCAACTGGACATAATTTTATTACAAAGAAAACAGCCTATACAGCCTATTCAAATTTGGATAGTTTTGATTTTATCTTTCTAATATGTGATTTCCAATTAATGTTTGTATCTATAGACAGGCCAAGTAGGGTAAATTCATGAACGACTTCTATTGTTTTGCCGTTGTGAGTGAAATTTATACCTAATGGGGTTTTTTGACGGGGGTGAAAGGGTATTATTTTGGTTTTATTAAACAACCATTTATAAGACTTTTGATAATTCAATGCTAAAACGTACGGAATCATTCATTTTTCCTCGTAGAAAATCTATCCCATTTTATTCTATGTTTGAAAACTCCTTGCTACTAAACTTTTTTAAATTGACTTATAAATTTAAAACTAAACTGCAAACATAATGATCGAGCTCGTAAACAAAAGTCACGACCGCGTAACAGAAAGATGCCTATGCGTAAGATTTAACTTTCGAATCATAATTATAGCCTCTGAAAGTACGCCATGTTTAACAACTGTATTGAAAAAAATATTAAGTACGATGTCATCGGACTTTCGGAGGTACGCAAGCTGGGCACGAATATTATCGAAGACTGCTACTGAGGAGAATCCATTGTCCAACACGGAGTGGTTTTCCTAGTAAACAAAGAACTCAAGATGAATATTGAATCTTTTCAAGGCATTTCCGGTCGAGTATGTACCCTACAACTCAAATTCAGTTTCGGTATTATGACGCTCATACAAGTATACGCCCCGACAGGGAGAGCGGATGACAGCGAGGTCGAATCTTTTTACTTAGATATACATAAAGCTCACGACTTGGCTACTAGTTCCATAGTTATCTGCATGGGTGATTTCAACGCCAAGATAGGCCAAACCCAAGAAAGACGAATCCACGGTCACGGGTCCATTCGGATACGGCAAACGAAACTCCAGAGGTGCTAGACTGCTACAGTACGCCCACGAAACAAAACAAATGATAATAAATACGAGATTTAGGAAAAACGATTAAAGTAAGTGGACTTGGATTTCGCCAGACAAAAAATATAAAAATGAAATTGATTTCATTCTAACAAACAATCCACGATTGTTTACAAACTTCGAAGTTTTGAATCTCCCGTTCCCTTCAGACCACAGACTTATAAGGGGTTCCTTAAATTTAATTAAGGGAAAGAAAAGCAGAAAGTCCTTCAGCTCGCCACAAAATCAGCTAAAAACCGAGGACGACAGAAATCGATTCATAGCAAATATGGAACAAAATCTACTCCACCTTGATATCAAAGGAAATGACAATGTTTTGTCTTACTACACAAAATTAGAGGGAACTATCAAGAAATGCTTATCAAAACCACCAGATCAAGGATCACGACACAAACGATCGATTATTTCTAACAAAGCTAAGGAACTCATGGCCCGACGGGGTCTACTTCAACACAGCAGTAATTTGTCACCGGCAGAAAAAGAAGAGCTCAAAGCATTGTACAAAGCAACAAATAAAGAAACAACGCGAAATTACAAGGAACATAGGCATAATGCAATGTTATCTCATTTAAAAACTTCAGGCAGTCTGAAAAAAGCTATGAAAGACCTTAATAACGTCAAACAATGGATTCCCTCACTCAATTCTAAGTCTTTAAAAACTCAAACTCGCCTGGAAGTAATAAACACAGCCACAAAATTCTACGAAGAATTATATACTGCCCCCGATGATCCTGGTTTTACAAATGAGTTGACTATATCTTGCCCTAACCTGAATATCAGCGAACACTCATCATTCGACGAAAGCGATATTTTACGAAATATCGATAAACTGAAATCTGATAAAAGTTACGGAACGGATATCAAACGAAGCAATTAAATCAGCGCGAACTTTATTATTGGTACCCATCACCCACTTATTCAATATGGTCCTAGACGAAGAAGTCGTCCCTCCTGCTTGGACGGAATCTGAAATAATTCTTCTTTATAAGAAAGAAGACCCAACAGATGTTGGTAATTATCGTCCAATAAGCTTGATGCCATGCTTGTATAAACTCTTCGCCTTATGCCTACTAGAGAAATTAAGCGACGATATAGAGAACCACCAGGAGTTGCGGAGACAGCCCGTCTAAACTAAACTAACTAAACTAGAGAACCACCAACCAATCGAACAAGCCGGATTTAGAAAAGGTTTTAGTACTATTGACCATATTCAAGTCCTAGAGCAAATCATTGAAAAGTACACCGAGTTCCGCAGACCGCTCTATCTAGCATTCGTTGATTATAAAAAGGCGTTCGATTCCATCTCTCATAAAAGCATATGGTCAGCTCTAAATAACCAGAATATCAATGGAAAATATATAAACATAATAAAAAATGTGTATGCAAAAAGTACAAGCACAATAAAACTAGAACGCTCCGGGAAGAGAATCAGAATTGGTAGAGGTGTCAGGCAGGGTGACCCGCTCTCTCCAAAATTATTCATAGCGGTACTGCAAAGCATACTGAGTGATCTACCATGGACGAATTGAGGTCTAATAATAAATAATAAGCGCCTGACCCACCTACGATTCGCCGACGACATTGTTATCTTTTCTCAAGAAGCTGCAGAACTCCAAGCAATGCTGGTAGAGCTTCACGGCGCAAGTAAAAAAATTGGCTTAGAAATGAACCTATCTAAAACAAAATTAATGTCTAATCATATTAAAATACCAATTACACTAAATAACTCACCGGTGGACTACGTAAACGACTATATTTACTTGGGCAAACTAGTATCCTTCAGCAAAAATAACAACATCGAAGAAATAGACAGGCGAATCGCAACAACCTGGAAAAAGTACTGGTCATATAAGGAAATCATGAAGTCAAACATCCACATCCAATGGAAAAAGAAAATTATGGATACCTGCCTACTGCCCTGCCTCACATACGGTTGCCAAACATGGATCTTTGACTCAGTGGCAAAGAGACATCTTAATTCATGCCAGAGAGCGTTAGAAAGAAGTGAACTTAAAATAAGACTCTTAGATAGAATCAAACATTCTAATATAAGAAAAAAGACAAAAGTAATCGACGCCGTCTCCTTCGCTCAAAGGCTAAAGTGGAAATGGGCTGGACATGTCGCCAGATTCACTGATGGTAGGTGGACTCAAGCAGTCACAGCATGGAGAGGGCCCACCGGTTACAGGCGCAGAGGCAGACCAAAGGCACACTGGAAAGACGAGCTAGAGACGGTCGCTGGCAAAAACTGGCATTTTACAGCAGCAAATTGAGAAGAATGGAAGGCTCTGGAGGAGGCCTTTACCCACAGAGGGGTTCATGCAACTTAATTTAATTAAATTTAATTAATTCTTTAGTTATTTAAGTTTATTTCTACATACACTATTTAAAATTATTTATTTCACATTATTTATTGTTACGTTTGGATCAATTATTTATTTGGAATTTTAATGACTTGGACTTATCTGTTATTTATTTTTTAGAAATTAATCCAATTAGTACTTTTTACAGATATTGTTAACAACTATCATGTTTTTACTTAATAAAAATGATTTTTATAATACAAATAAAGTAAACACAATTATGTAATTACTGGCCTTATATTAATTCATTGTATTTTGTATCTTATTATGAGTTATTTTATTATTTAATAATTCATCTTATAAACGTATCAGTTTTTTATAATTTAAAATTCAACTATGTATTATTGTTTGCATGAAATAAAGAGGCTTTGTTATTTTTATTTATTTTATTTATGTCACTCAGGAATAATGTAGCTTTCTATTGGTGAAAGAATTTTTCAAATCGGTCCAGTAGTTTCGGAGCCTATTCGGTACAAACAAACAAACAAAAAAATCTTTCCTCTTTATAATATTATTATATATACTTAGTATAAATTTCTGCAGTGATACGGGGTTCCGTTGAGCTATACAAAGTAGGTAGTTCACATAATTTAGCTGGTAAAACAAGTGTGAGAAAACTCAGAATTTTAATATAAACTATAATGGAAAAAATCGAAAATCATTTAAATCTAAACTTTCTTGGTTTCGTTTTGATTTGAACCCTTTTAGACGGATGCGAGAAGCTCAGTACCAATCGATGCGGCACGGCGGCGACGCTTGAAACCTCTCGTTCATTTGCCGCAGTGGACATGTTTCGGCTGTAATCATGATGATTCCACGTTCACGGCTGTCAAAGCCTACCTACGGTATTTTACTGTTTTATTTTGTGACTGCAAGACAGTAATTATTCCATGTTGTTAATCCATATGACCAGTGAGGATGGTATGTTCGTGTCATGAGATGTTGAAATGCGATCCCAAAATTTTACTGTGTCTGATCAACGCCGTTTGAAGGACCGCTTAGTGGCCATTTCAGCAGCAGTTGCTTAAGCCGTCGCCCTAATGCTGTGTTTCCACCTGCAAGCTACTTGCATCCAAGTTTAATTACATTATGGTGCACGATCGATAGATTGAGCACATTACTCAGCAGCCGGCAATGCAAATCAACATGTATGCGAGCTGGTTGCGAGCTGGTTGCAGATGGCAACATGGCCTAATAGAAAGTAATCACTGCGCGAATATAATTTTGCATGCTGTGTCTATCGCATCATATTGTACACTTAGTATATATATTGCTTGTATTAGATATAAGGTTATTTTTAGTGTAACAATTGTAGATAGGCCAATAATATAGACTATTGTTAGTTGATAGGCTTTTGTTTCGGTTTCCTTTTTCTTTTTATGTTGGCACTTTGTTTTTAAACATACCTACATGACAATTGTAATAATTTTATTAAGATTTTGTGTGTTATGTTGTGTCTTTTGTGTGCACTAAATAAATGATTTATCTATCTATCTAATAAATAAATAAATAAATACGCGGTCGTCGCATTCTTTGTATGGTAAAACTGGATCGCGTCGTCGCGCAGACAGTGTCTGTCTGCGCGACGACGCGATCGGGTTTGCCGTACAAATGAACGCGATGGTCGCGTATTCGCGCGATGATCGCGTATACGTTCGATGATCGGTTTTTATTAAGACGAAGCCTCTGATTTTATCTATGTAGGTCAAGGCAACCACTTTACCTTGGTCAAATCCGTAGCAGTACACTCAATGAAGACGTTCTTGGTGTCGAGCGTGATCTTGGAGTGGTCTCCGTTGATTATGGGCGGCATGGAGAGCACGACGCCATTCTTGTCCTTAATGATGGGGTACACCGGACTGTCGCGGATGATGCCCAGGTACTGTTTGAGTTGAGCATGCGTCTGGAACATAAGGATATAACACTACTTACTTGCTGCTCGAATTTCGGATCTTGAGTCTTGTTGATTAAGAATTTTTGTTTCTTCCAATAACATATTGATTATTTGGATAACAACACTGATAGTTACAATTACAGTTTAAATTACGCGCTCCTAGACGCACCGCAGCAGCCCCACGCAGCGCAGTTATCGCATTTATAAATCTTTATAATATGAAATCGTAGGCAGCCTCGCGCATTCGCGCCGCACGAGCCGCATTTCATCAAAGTGCTCTAGGTATACAGATTCCACAAGCGCGTGCGGATAATGTCATCAGATTGCGGTGAATGCGGTGCGGGCGGCGCGGAGTCGTCACCCGTATCCGTATAGAACATAGTGATATAATAGGATGTACAGAAGTGGATACGATGCGTTTGGCGCGGATTGCGCGAGGCCGTCAGAAAATGCGATGACTGCGGCGCGTGCGGCTCCTTCGGTGCGTCTGGGTCCGCGTTCACCTTTAAGCCATAGGTCAAGGAAAATGATGGCCACCGAGTCTTACCACTTTTTTTTTTTTTTTTTTTCAATTTATTTAACGGCCATGGATACAAGTCCTTAAAGCCTAACTTAACTATTTAAAACAAATCTGTATTACAATTTTCCTACAGTACTAACAATGAATTTATACAAAGGTTTAAAATACAAAGATTCTGATAAAATTGTTTGCAAATCGTTCGGCACTTCCTTAACGCATACACTTTGTAACTCTGACACTAAGACCAAACGTTCAAAGTTAAATTTTTGACACTTCATTATTATATGATCAAGGTTAGCGACCTCGTTGACACAACAATCACACTTTCCTTCAGGTATAATTTTCAGTCTTGCTAGATGAGCTGGAGTTTTACAGTGGCCAAATCTTAATCGATTAATTGTAGTTATGAAATTTCTGCTATCAGCGTCTTTGTTTTTATGATACCAGGGTCTTAGCGGCGGGACCTCCTGAATTTTTGTGTACCACTTGCCTTTTTCTTGGCTTATAATTTTCCAATACTCATGCCATAATATTTTTAGGTTCCTAGATAACTTTTCATGATAGTCTGTAAAAGGAACTTTAAGCAAAGCAGAGTGATCTTCATCACAAACTCCTCGGGTTGCCCTGTCCACCATTTCGTTGCCAGAGATACCACAGTGAGAAGGTACCCATTTAAATTTAATACATTTGCCTCTTTGTCTTAACTCTAATAAAGTTTGCCTAATGTTAAACAAAATAAAATTCAGATTATATCTATAGGAATTAGTTTCTAAAGCTAACAAAGCACTTTTACTATCTGATACAATTACAATTTTAGAACTATTTACAGAATTTACATACAATAATGCTTTATATATTGCATAGCATTCAGCTGTAAAAATACTACAATTAGAGTCTAATTCAAAGCATTTGGTTTCTTTTACTTGTGGATCATAATATGCTGCAGTAACTCTATTCAAAACTTTTGATCCATCTGTATACAATTTATAAATATTTGGTTGACTGTGTAGGTACTCTAAAAATTCAGACTGGCCAGAAACCTTTTCAAAATCAATAATAATAAAATCACTATTTATACAGTTATAATCAATTGTATATAGTGGTAATAAATTTGAAGAGTATACATTATTGGTTAAAGTTTTGATATTTAATGTTATACATAAGATTTCTGGTAAATGTCCAGACACAAGCTGTTGAGCATTTATAATGATATTATTAGTTAAGTTGTTTGGAAGAGCCTGTTTTGGTAAAATCCTGTTTAAAACAAATAAATTTTTAGTAGCCAGTAATTTAAGACAAAATTTTTCTGCGATCTGTAAACGTCTGAATTTTAGTGGTATTATACCTGATTCAGACTCCATTGCATTTATTGGTGTTGAGCACATGGCTCCAGTGATAATTCTAAGTGCTTTATTTTGTAAAATGTCCAATTTTCTGAGGTGACTAATATTTGCATTCATATATGCTATAGAACTGTAATCAAAATGACTCCTAACAATACTCTTATATAGCATAGCCAGAATTTTTGGATCTGAACCCCAATGAATACCTGCTAAAGAACGTAAAATATTTAGTCCTTTGCTGGCATTCCTTAAAATGATGTCAATATGACTTTCAAAAGTTAATTTAGTATCTAGACATACACCAAGAAATTTCTTTTCATGTAACCAGTTCAACAAGTTATTATTAAAATAAATAGAAGGAATTTCATCAAGTTCAATGAATTTTTTACTAAATAACATAGCACCACTTTTGCTGACATTAATATCTAGTTTTAAACTGTTGTAAAAACTATGAACCTGATGTAAACCCTTGTTCAAGTTACTTATGGCCTTATTTATGTCTTTATTTACACTATAAACAACAATATCATCAGCAAACAATAAACACTTAACAGAGGATTCTGTTAAATATTTATTAATTTGTGAAGTATATAAATTATATAACAATGGAGAAATAGTAGAACCCTGCATTGTTCCTTTATACACGTGTCTAGGTCCATGTAAAATATTATTATATTTAACATACATTACCCTATCATACAGAAATGTGAATATCCATTTACAGACTTTACCTGGTACACCAATATCACTTAAGATCTGAATAAGTACAGAAGGATTAACATTATCAAAGGCCCCACTAACATCAAGAAAACTACAGGCTGTATAAGTGTGGCTATGAAAGGAATTTTTGATATCTGATATAAGAGACAAGAAATTTTCTGCTGCAGATTTACCTTTGCGGAAACCAAACTGTTGTTCAGGTAAGATGCTATGTTTTTCACTATAGTACTCTAATCTAAATTTTAGCATACATTCAAATAGCTTACCTAAGCAGGATGACAGAGATATTGGTCTATATGAATTACAATCATTTTTTGGTTTTTCAGGCTTTAAAATTGGAATCACACACTGAGTTTTCCAAGAGTCTGGGACAGATTCCGATAACCATAACAAGTTGTAAATTTTAAGTAATGTTAGTTTTGCTTTAGTATGGAGGTTACGAATTAATTTATAGGATATGTCATCAAGACCAGGAGTAGTATCCTTTCTAGATTTAAGAGCAATATTGAATTCACTTAATGTAAAAGGCTCTGATAAAAAGCGACTTTCAGTGTTTCCAGCTAATTCAAAAATGTATTTTAACCTTGTTGTGTCAATATCTTTTTCAGGTGGAGACATAGGAGCATATTTGTCAAGGAAAGAGGGAATCCATTCATCATTTTTAGGAGGTTTTCTAAATGCCACGCGTTTAAATCTACGGATGTAGTTCCAAATCATGCTAACAGGTGTGTATCTATTGAAAGCTTCACATAACAATCTCCAACCAAGTTTCTTTTTATCACCAAGTAATTTCTTTTTTTTCGCATCAACCTTCTTATATTGTATATAATTATCTATTGTAGGATAGGATGTATAGTTTATCCATGCTAATTTACTATTATTGACAGCAATGGAACATTCATTGTCCCACCAGGGAACTGGTTTTTTAATTTTATATGATGATTTGTTCACAATTTTCGGAATATGCTGCAGTTTTATATTGTTCAGTATATCACAAAAACTGTTATATAAATCCATAGAGCTAGCTGTTGTAAAGTTTAAATGATCAAATGCTTTTTCACTTTCAGAGTTATACCTGGACCAGTCAGCCTGGCTATATATGAAGCGTTCCGATGGATAACCTATCTCATATTTTTCTACAGAAGTCTGAATATTTATAATTGTTGGAAGGTGATAACTACCCATTGGATCGTCATGCACTTTCCAGTCACATAAAGGAGCTAGAACAGGACTCACACATGATATGTCTATAGCAGATGGATTATGATGAATGGTGCCCACAGTAGTTGGAACTCCTGTATTTAAAATGCAAAGATCACACTCATCTAATAAATTATAGACCTCATTACCTCTCGAATTCGATGACAAGCAACCAAATGCAACATGATGTGCATTTAAGTCACTTAATAAAATGTTAGGCTTGGCCAAATCGTCAATAATCTTTTTTAATTTTCTACATTTAAATCGACCTCTTGGAGGACTATATGCACTAAGTATAGACAAATCTCCTACACCAGTCTTAATAATAATAGCAACTGTTTGAAGATTATCATAGTAAGGAGTATGAACCACCTTGTATTTACAAGTATTCTTGATTAAAATAGCGACCCCGCCATAACCATTAGGACCATTCTGTTTTATAATATCATAGCCTGAAACACTGAAAGTGCTCCCTTCTTTGAACCATGTTTCATTCAACGAGCAAACGTCTATATCATTATCAGAAAGAAAGTTAATTAATAATGGTTTTTTATTATTAGCACTCTGGATATTAAAATGAGCTATTGTTATATATGTCTTATTGTAAGTTTTGTTATAAGATCTAATATTATCCATTAAAGTAAATTAGATAGAAAAACATCTTTTATTTTATTTAAAGTCATCGGCTCTGTTCCAGATGAATTTGCTAATGCTACTAAGGACTTAACTATGGCATTTAAAATTATTTCATTATTAGCAATTTGTTCAATTTCATTCTTTTTTTCTACTACTACATTGGTTTTTTTATTTACAAAAGTAGAGTCATTTACTACATTATCAGAGTTATTTACAATTTTATTTACATTTTTATGTGCAGGCTTAGATTTTAAAATAGGGAAATTATTATCGTCTTTAGCTACAGAGGCAAATGTTCTGTGTTGGTTTAATATTGAATTGCGTTTTTCTTCTAATTTTTTCTTTTTAATCGGACAATCCCGAGATATGGCAAGGTGGGCCCCACCGCAGTTAATGCATAATAAGGTATCTACCAAGCATTCCTTATATAAATGATTTCCTGAACATGATGAACACATTTGTTCGCTTCTACATATTTTCGCAGAATGATTGAATTTGAAACATTTGTAACATTGCACCAGAGGTGGAATGTAAGCATTTACTTGGTATCGAAATAAATTTATAAAAACATATTTCGGTAAAGTTGTAGATGAAAAAGTGATAGCCACTGTTGTCAAAGGAACTAATTTTCGGTCAGCATCTCTCTTCATAAATCTTTTTATTGAGATCACGTCTGCATCGGATGTAATATTTCTATAGATTTCCTCATTGGACATGTCAATGGGAACGAATTTGATAATGCCCACTTTCTCCACCAAGTGGGCGGGGATGAAGGCACGAAGTTTATACTTAATTAAAAAGTTGTCTAACTTTAGAAAGCTGTTAGCTGCAGCTGCTTTCTTGAATATAATGCCCACCTTAAAGGCATTTATACGATAAACGCTTGTTATACCCTTTATATTATCGGTAAATAATTTGGTAAGTTTTATGGGGTTTTTGTTACCAAGTTTTTCCTTTTCTTTAGATTCCACGTAGACTGTATAGTCAACATTGGAGGTATTTTCAAGGAAAAGTCTTGTATAATTAGTTTTAAAATACATTTTGTACCTTTCCTCATCTGTTGGGTTGGATATCTTCGGCATTTTTCTTTTACGATCCGAGGAATCATCATCCCCGTCACTGTCCGACCCCATTTTGGGGCGAAAACGTGTCAAAAACTATTAAATTAAAACTGTTTTCCTTACTTTAAAACGAAAATAAAATGAAATTATTGGAGACAAAATTTCAAGCTCCCGCTTAATTTGACTTCCCGCCAAAAAGTCCTTACCACTTTTATAGGCGACATTACAGTGCTTACCTTGCCAGATGCAGATTTGCCTTATTTCAAAGCAACAAAACTTTAATTTTATACACGAAAGGTGGATCTATAGTGACACTCGAACTGCCATGCTTCGGATACTGGCATTCAAATTAGTCTGGAACCTGATCCCAACATAGATGTAGATAGGCTAGGCAGATGATGAGGTGGATATTCTTACCGAATATAACTCCATGAGTTCTGGTGCAGTCATGTCCTTCTGTTGGTTGAGAGCCTTGAACTTGATCTCGCGGGGTGGTAACGCATCATACACAAACGGTCCTTTTATTGTGTCTAAGTCGTGGGTACCAATAGCCACTAATGTGCGCTTTCTGCATATGTTTTGATGAAGTTTGTCCTGGGGAGACAACGATTATTAATTTACGTAACAGTATCGTTAACAATTTGAAGCTAGAAAAAATCTTGCTAATAAAGAAACACACACAGGATTTCTCGTTAGACGCCACCTTTAGGAGCAAGTGTATAGCGCCAATATTATTGTCCTGCTACTTCTTTTCTTAACCCTATGAACCTGTCTGCAGAACGCGATACTATGGCGGCGAAGTTACGAGTGAAATCGCAGCGCGTACATTGCAAAAAGTTTTTAACAAAATAAACATGTGGCAATCCGTCTCTTATCACAACGAGTTGTTGTGGTCACGTGGCGGTTCCAAAATCCAAAAGGCAGGTAGAACAATAATCGTCTCATGCAGATCAACCGACGATAGCCAGGTCGACTTGGGGCAATATCTTGACGGTGGCGCCTTAGACCAGTTCACGAAAGTTTGTCGTTCTGAAACCAGCAGCCGAATTGCGCAAGTGAATTCGGCAAGGCGAAGGGTGGATCACACTATCAAATCGACCAATCACACAGACGGAAATCCAAATCACGTCATTCATCTCGCATGTGATTGGTCGATTTGATACTTTTCCAATGAGTATGGCAATGGGCGCTCCTTTGTTAATATAGATATTGACAAATAGTAACTTGTGCCTAGTTGTTAAAGTCCTCGCCAAACTTCTTGGCCGCCCTGAAGTTGGCTACAATGGCTGCGCAATAGAAAATCTCATATAAAAACAGCACCGTTTCGTGCCTCGCGCATCCGGTAAACCAACTTCAGGGCGGCCAAGAAGTTTGGCGAGGACTATACAATAGAAAAATATAAGCATTACCCACTTGCAGATCTATGAAGCTGTCATACGACTCCTTGGTGAATGTGACACCTTTGAGCACAGCGGCCACTGCATAGGGTCTGATCTGTCCTGTTGCTGGGGTTAAGTGCAGAGAGTGACAGTCTTCAGTCTTTTTTAGGGTATACTGAGGTGGAGCTTTTCTGAAATTAGTTTATTTGCCAAGATTTAGACTAAAAAAGTGCAGGCATTTAGAATTTAAAGGATTTCTGCTTTTAGCACAATTATATTTTTTATTTGAATACACATGAACCTTCGAGAATAAATTTTCAAACTAATTGATGGCAAAAACTGCAGCAAAATCCCGACAGCAGTTGCCTAGTTCAGAAGAATATGGTCACACAGACAGACATGAAAAACAAATTTAACCTAAACTATTTTTAAGTTATGCATGTGAGTGAAACTGGAAGGCCACTGAGAGATTTTGTGAACCAATATGATTGAACACAATACTGCACAAACTAATTAAAACAGCCAGCTTGTGCAAATATTACGCCTGTCTATTAATACAACACATTGGGCCATCATTATTTATTACCAAGTACATTACAATTTCAATACTTACTTTCCTTGGAAAACTAAGATACCATCAACCAATCCTTCTAAGCAAAGCAGGTCATATCTGTTAGCAGGGATGTCTATCCTGTACAGGATCTCCTCCGACACTCCAGCTCCAGCATGGTCACCCTGTTCCTTCATCAGCATCTGCTTCTCTGTTGTCTGAAATTATATTCAAGAATGTAAACGAACTTTAGATTAAGGCCTCATTGCAGGGGTGTGAAACTGCGGAGTGAGCAGTTTAGGTACGATCGGCCGGCGCTCCGCCCGGGACGGAGTACCGCATTAAGTTGCTGCTTACCGCTCGGCTCGCACGTTAGCCAAGATATTGATTCTATGATTTTTGCAGCAAAGAACAATAACTTCTAAACGATCTTCTAATGAATCCTTTAAAAGATATTGTTGTGTTTACGGGTGTTTTAAATAAACAATGAATAGATATTATCTTTTTTTAAAGTTCCGAAAGATTTTGAAAGATAAGCTATTCGGTCCTTACCTATGAAATTGGCGTTTTGTCGTACTGGCCACTTTGATCTCAAATATCTCCTCTTTGGTTTGGAATTCCAATTTTATTTATTTGGCTATATAGCTTTTGTGTTTGGAAAACCGTAATTCATTTGTTTTTTTTTTCTCTTTTGGTCTTTTCTTTGCGCCAGTCAGTTTACAAAATGGAAAACTTGAAATATCGCGTTATTTACGAGTACGAGTTCCATCGTGGCACCAGTGCTGCAGAAACGGCTCGAAGGATTAATGATGTGTATGGCGACGGTGTCCCAAAAGAAAACACAGTGCGTTTTTGGTTCCAACGTTTTCGTTCTGGAAATTTCGACCTGCAGAACAAGCCCCATGGACGGTCGGAGACCAAAGTTGATAATGACGAATTGAAGGCTATTGTGGAAGCGGATCCATCGCAAACCACGTCCGAGTTAGCTGCAGGCTGCGGTGTTAGTGATAAAACTGTTTTAATCCACTTGAAGCAAATTGGGAAGGTGAAAAAGCTTGAAAGGTGGGTACCTCATGAATTGAGTGCAGCAAACCGACAAACGCGCGTCGACTGCTGCGTTACATTACTCAACCGGCACAATAATGAGGGGATTTTAAATCGAATCATTACCTGTGATGAAAAGTGGACCCTGTACAATAATCGGAAACGCTCATGCGCGCGCTCAACGCGATGGAGTGAGCTTACCCAGAAGAAGCCTGTTCACTCTAACTTTGAAGAGATTCGGGTTGAATGCGTTCGGAAACACAGACGCAGGTAGTGAGTTCCATTCATTCGCTGTGCGCATTATAAAGGATGTTTGGAAGCGCTTGGTTCGAATTGGTGGAATGGCAACAAGGTAAGGATGATAACTTGCAGTGCGTCTAGATGTCCGATGGTAGAAGGGGGCTGGTGGGATGAGGTCGTGGAGTTCTTGAGCACACTCACCGAAGTACAGTCTGTAGAAGACCGACAAGCAGGCAACTTTGCGGCGATGAGCCAAGCTGTGAAGCTTGGCATCCACCAGTTCAACGTCGCCAATGAGCCTCTTGGCTCTGCGTTCCACTGAGTCAAGTGCGGCAAGCTGATACTTAGCTGAGCCAACCCAAAGGTGGCTGCAATACTCCATGCAGGATCGGACTTGCACTTTGTATAGGGTTAAAAGCTGTCCAGGCGTAAAGTATCGATTCACTCTATTTAGGATGCCCAGTTTTTTGGCCGCAATTTGGACTTTGTACTCAATGGAGGCGCCGAAGTTGAGACTGGATGTCAACTCCATGCCTAGGAGCTCGAGCCGATCAGTCACAGGAACAGACGCACCCCGAAAAGTAGGCGTTTGATCGAACAGACTCCTTTTAGCGGTAAAAGACACGCCTGTGTGTTTGTTTTGGTGGCGTTAAAAGAGACCAGATTGTCATCACCCCACTGGGAGACAAGGCTTAAGGTCAAATCTGTCCTCTCCACCATAACCTCCCACAAGGAACGAACTTCATCCACGCTAGTTATTGCGCTGGACAAGTATCTCTCTGAAACAGTACTGTCATCTGCGTAACCAACAATACCAGGCTGAAGTAGGTCATTGATGTGCAGCAGGAAAAGAGTTGCAGAGAGAACAGACCCCTGAGGAACTCCGGCATCAATAGCCATAAGGTCTGAGGAGCAGCCGTCAATGACTACTCGGATCGACCGTTCGCTAAGGAAGTCTGGTCCAGCTACAAAAACCAGCGGGGATGCCATAAGCAGGAAGCTTACTGAGCAGACTCGCGTGCCAGACCCTGTCGAAGGCCTTCAAGATATCAAGCGATACAGCAAGGGCTTTTCCGCGTCTCTCGATGGCTTCGCCCCAGCAGTGCGTGACGTACACAAGAAGATCGCCAGTTGACCGTCCCTGGCGAAAGCCATATTGACAGTCACTGAGGAGATTATTGTCTTCAAGGTAGGTCAGCAACTTACTGTTCAGTACCCTTTCCATATCTTTGCACAGAATGGAGGTAATGGCGATCGGACGGCAATGGGCAGGGTCTGCACGGTTGCCTTTTTTGGGCAATGGTTGCACATTCGCAAGCTTCCAGGATTTCGGCACCGTTCAACCGCTTTAGACAGGGACCAGAACTGTTTACTACCCGGAGGTTGCGATGCCAGCTTGGCCCCAATACGTCCGATATGGTCAAAACGTGCCCGACGCAAAACCCGCTTGCAAAACTTGGCGGCAGAATTAAGAGCTCTTTTCCTCGCGCGAACCCTACGCGCTCTAACTTTGCGGTCGCGGGCCCCGACCCAGGCTTGGTAGGCTCTTTTCGGGCCTCATCGTGGGCGCATTCTGCATTATACTAAGGTCGGGATTTGTGACCGAGCGGAATGTCGGAGAATGGAATGAAATACTCCATTCCCTGCCGAATCACATCACCCGAGGAGAAGCACACATGCCGCCAAGGATAAGACGCAAAAAAGTGCCGCATCTCATCCCAGTCTGCTGACTCGTATCGCCATACTCGCCTCGTGCCTCTAGGACTATCATCTGGAGGAGAGCAAGTCGACACGGATTTCACCAGACAGTGGTCAGACGTTACCAGCGGGGCTGAGACCGATACCGAATGACTGTCCGGATCAGTTGTCAGCAGAAGGTCTAAGCAATTGGGTGTATGGCCGTCTACATCCGGTACCTGCGTTGCCACATTCACCAGCTGGGTTAGATCTAGCGACAGAGAAAACTTGCACGCCTCTAACCCAGCATGGTCAGTTTTCCGGTACGGGTACAACTACTCCTTATGATGGGCGTTAAAGTCCCCCAGAAAATTAAGCTTCGCTGTTGGGTACCGTTGCTGGGCCATGTCAGCAGACTCCACGAGGCAATTAAAGAGTGTTGTCGTCTCCTGGCATCGACCATACAGCCTCTAGACGCCTAACAACAGGCGAGCGATGTCTGTCAACACATATGACTAAAATAATCATATACTGGTAATATAGGTCGCCACTCGACAATTTCGAATTAGTAGCGACCACTTCCGTGAGCCGTAAACACTGCCGCGTCAGGCAATTACAAATTGGTAAAATAAATATTATTGCCCCTTGAACCGTACGTTGGTGTGGTAACAACAGCCAGAACTCGAGTTTCCCGAAAAATGGCATAACATTTCATCGGTAAGTTAATAGTTACATAATCATAATCAGATTTATTTTCTGATATTATTTATCGGAGTTCATTTTGTACTGGTCATTATTGTAGGTGTAAACTGCAACTGCACAAATTTTGTCGCGCTCGTTGATGTCTTTTGTGTTTTCGTCTCTTTCTTTTTAATTTACTTTTTTATCTATCTCTTTTCCTCTATAATTTGGTACGCAAAACTAGTGATGCACCATATTCTATGACCAAATCTGTTATGGATAAAATTAGAAACCTACATACAATTATACAAAAAGAGACATTAAATTAAATAGTTTATTATTTGTTAAATTAATTGTGAAACGAATATTGATTTGTATAGTGGTTGAAAATGATTAGTATAGTGGTGATTTTTATTGCACAAAAAATAGGTGAATTCTCTTAGAAAATTTTTCTCTTACGGAGAAAAATCAGTAGACTGATTTTTGTATTTTATAGATAATTATTTTGAATTTAGAATTTTGGTATTTTTTCTATTGATTGTTTTTTTTACTAATATTTAATATGATGAAACAACCGCCGAAAATATATGTTATCTTTAGAATTTTGTTTTTAGTTTTTGCATTTTATGTTATTACTGTATAATTAATAGTAAAAGCAGCTAACATTAATAAATAAAAATATTAAGTACACTAACAATTTAAAAAAATATTGATACCTTCGTGGTTTTATTTAAACCTCTCCCATCCCTAGTTCGAGGAAAAGACGTTGGTAAGGACCAATCAGAGCGCAGTCGTCCCGTGCCTCATACCTCAGCTAGTTGACAGAATTATTTTGATGTATTCGATCAAGCATTAGGCGTCTAGAGGCTGTATGGTCGATGTCTCCTGGTCACCAGCGTGCGATCGGTAGACGCCGATGTAGAGAGACTTCTCCACGCCAGTGTCCACAAGTAGCCATATTACAGAAAAACCCGATTTCTCAAAGCAACGGAGACGACAACAAATGTCATCGCGGACGTACACACAGACCCCAGCTTGCATCTTGAACTTGTGTTCAAGAGAGTAACCCGGGTAGTTGAGGTACGCTTCGTCTCCGTTAGGGAAAACAGGTGCAGCTTCTCGGTCTTAAGGTGGTGGTGGACCGGATCGAGGTTAGAGTGCAACTCCTGATGTTAGTGAGGTGCACTTTTAGTGGGAGGAAGTGCAGCCGTTGTTGGAACGAAGTTCCTTATCGCGCGTTGCGAAAGGGGGCTAGACGGAAAAAATTAATACGAAAAGTTGTAACGACACTTTTTGCTATAGTTGTAAGCCGTGCGGCTTGCGCGTGTTTCGTGCGTGTAACCTATACGCTGTAGTGTTTACGAAGTTGAGAGAGTATATAAACCGCTAACCGGTAACCGCTAGGAGATAGATCCCATACCCACCTCTAAAATATAATCATAACTTCATGCAAGGGACAAAATTCAACTCCAATGGGGCAGTCCAAAGCGCCTTCAAAGATTTTATTGATTCCCATCCGAATGGTTTTTTTAGTAAAGGGATCAATGAACTACCTATGAGATGGCAAAAGTGCATAGATAGCAATGGTACATACTTTGATTAAATAAATATATTATATTTAAAAAAAAACGTATATATGTTCCTCCCTTACAAAATGCCAATTTCATATGTAATGACCTAATATTTTGTTGTATTTAAATCAGTACTTTATAAAAATTTAAGCATTTTGGGGTGTCTAAAAGAATGAATAGGTGTGTGAAATACTAATAATTAGGTACCTACCTACTTAGATATTTTAGATTTTCGTGTTGTTCACAAATATAATTTGATTCCTCTTTTTTATTGAATAGTTACTGTTTCGTTCACATAAAAGTAAATGCTTTAGACCCAGTTTAAAATAAATTATAAATGCCTAAGTGAGTAGTTACCTACCTAGCCTAAGAATTTACCAATAGCCTGAGTAAGTGTACGCACTTGTTAACGTTAACGTTTGTATATAAAACTAGGTAGTTAATTATACCTAACGAACAAACAAAAAATATTTCCTAAATATTTTTTCTTCAATCCAACATCAAATAAACTAACAAAAAATATTGCTAAAGAGTAAACAAAGAGGTAGGTACCTAGGTAACCTAGATTTGTTAAATACCTAACAAAATGACGGTCTATAATATACATTGTCCACCATATAATATATTATTTGAAGAAGATGGATTTCCGCAAAGCGATTACAGCGATTTCCACATAAACTATTTACTATTAGAAATGCAATAATTGTTCACAAAACGAACGAGATATGGACCTACTTAGACATGTAGCATACCTAGACCCAACGGTATATTAATTTTATTATTATTAGACAATTAATATGTTGAGGTAAGAGAAAGCGGCAAGGCGACAACCCTTACGAGCCGAGTCAAACTGCGCCAGACAGCGACAGATACGCGTTAGAAGAGAGCGGCAACGTTTAGGTGCATATCATTTTAGGCACTGAGCGATTAAGGGAGCTGAATTGCACTTTGCTGCTTACTAGCAGAAAGCAACAATTCATTGAAATAGAGACCTATTTCAATGAATTGTTGCACAAAGTTACTCTTCTGTACTTGTACTATCATTTATTCTATGCTCATTGTTCTGTAAGTTAGCAAGTCAATCTGATAATATAGCATGTAGTGTTGATAGTTTTGTATCTTAAGGTTACACTAGTCGAAAATTCTTCCATACAAATGTAGTCTAGGGATTATTTCACTGTTTTTCGATGTACGTTCAAAATAAAAAGTGATATCAATTTGTCTCATCATTATCTAGCCCTGTATGGAAGCAAAAAAGTAAAAAATCGAAATGAGCGTTAAAAGTTCCACATTTCGGCACTAATTTTAACGCATTTTTGGGAGGGAATAAATACCATAAGAAGACGGAAAATTGCAAAACGGCCTCCATACAGGGATAGATTAGTAGTTCAACAATGCAAATAATTTTATTTTGAACAGATAGATTTAGTTGTTTTTTCATGATATCTGCCAAAGGTCTGTTTATAAAATTTCGCACGCTCGGTTTCCTCCTAAATCATTATCAATTTCTAACGAACTAGCTTCCTACTGCTCATCACAGCATCTATCTCTTCCGCACGTGTTGTCGGTTGATATAAAATGCATTTTAACCCCGCACAAAATAGTTTGTGCCGTCGACTAGTGTACCCTTAATTTAAACAAGCAATATTTGCATATAAGTATTTATATTTGTAATCGCATTCTCTAATATGGCTCAAATGATTCCGTGGCGAAAAATTTATCGAGCGAATATTATTACTCATATCTGAAAACCCCTTCTGTCAATTTAATGTTATGATTATATGTTAGTTTTTGTAATAAAACATTCAGATATTTTCTAATTCTGCAAAAATGTCTACTTCACTTTGCACATCTTTTTCTATAATAGACAGCATTTCTTGAGCTTGCATCATCTACACAATTTATCATAAGTTTCATTTAATTACTGAACCAATAAGTACAGAGCAAGCTTTCTCTACTCTCCTACTACATCCAAAACTACTTTAGGTTATAATTTAAATATACAAAATTAGTACTTACTACTTCATCGAGCTCCAAGCCGAACTCAAAACAAAGGTCTTGGAATTCATCGTCACCTAAAACATAGATTTGACAGTATATAATTCATATAGTTCATAAACTTATTCGAAGTATTTAAGTAAAGCATAAAAAGATAAATACTTACTGTAAGTCCTGCCAAGTGCGGCAAAAAGTGCATCACGTTTTACTGATATTGTCGGCATTATAAATTAATTAAATATATTTATATCTAGCCTTTAAAAAACACGTTTCTTTTAGATTTTGATACAAAAAGAAGTTCACATCAGCTGCTAGCTGCAAGTCTACGTTGCCTGTCAATAAAATATACATTACATGGCAATGGCATCCAAGTTTTGTCTCTTTTTTTCTTATAGGTCGGGATTGAATCGACTATGAATATTGTAAGTTTGTATGCTAAAAAATGTAATAATCTATAACGAACATTCTTCTGATTCTTTCTTCACACTTTGACAGTTTGATAGGTCGTCACAAAATCATCATCCTTAATCATAATCATAGAGTCAGAGTCTTCACAGAGTCTTCATCACACTCATCCAATGAGGTAGGATGTGCAGTCATCACGTATTATCGGCTTGTAAATGGTAGTTTTATGTAGATGTAAAATGGCAAGACATTATTTGTTTTTGATTTGATTGTCGCTATTGAATGACGTCAATGACGTCATAGCTGAACTAACAAAAATATCATGACCTAGCAAAATAAATGTTAAAATACGTTGTATCTATAAGTAGTCTGTGATGTTAATTATAAATTAATAGATTTTTACCGTTGCACACGTACTCTTTTAATGCACAGGCGTCACCCAGATTCACATCACCCACCACCACCCAGAGTCACAAACCCTCGGGACACCCAGATCTAACACAGATGTTCTAAGCAAACCAGGAGCTAAAGGAGCTTTAATTAACTTCTGGAGGGAGGTGAGCTGGTTGGAATAACCACTAAACGGCCGCCATGGCCCAGGCCAGGCACAATGGTCGAACTGAAGGACTAGGTGCGGCAACCAAATCCTTAACACATTAGAACATATAAATTTTTATAACCTAGGAAATTTATTTAAAGTAGACAATACGCATAGGACTCTATCAGTTACGTAAGGGGTTGATAATAGTAATAATAAATGAGAACCTGAGTGAATGTCTGACTAATCAACGCACAACCTCTAAATTAAGAACCTGTTTAAGCCGTAGCCTTTTCTTATACAGAGTGTTTTTTTAAGCCATTTTGTTTAAATTAATATAATCGCTTATACGTATCATGGACTGTACAAAGCCAGGACGGAAAAATGTGAAACTAATCGCGGATCGCGTATAAATTACCTACTTTTTAAAGTTTTCCAATCTAACAGTAATAAGTCATTACGAGGAAATGCGGTCAAAGACATCCGAGTTCCGACTTGATATCCCAAGTGAAAAGTCATAATTCAAGGTTTGGTCCAATACTGGAGGAGGAATAGGCGAGAGCCAAACCTTGAATTATGACTTTTTACTAAGGAAATTCAGTTGGAGCTCTCTGCCTGCCCGCATTTCCTCTTAAGCGTGTATATTTTTCGCCAAACTTCAGGGCAGCCAAGAAGTTTGGCGAGAACTATATATGTTATGGACCAAGTGATTATTTATTTATTTATAGCCTCTTTCAGACGTTTACATGATTTGTTTTATATATTTATTTGTTCCTATACCTACATAGTTTTATTTTTATTCTGTGTGCCCTTTGGCAAAGGCCTCCTCCAACCCCTTCCAATCTTCTCTCTCCCGCGCCAGTGTAGTCCAGGTTTTTCCAGCTATTTTAGCCATATCATCTTCCCATCTTCTGAAAGGTTTCCCCTTTTTTCTCTTTCCCTCTCTTGGGTACCACAATGTTACTACTTTGTTCCATTTCTCTTCTCCTACGTGGCCAGCCCATTTCCACTTAAGCGTTCTTAATTTCAACATAACATTTTGGGTTTTTGTAGCTTTCCTAATTTTGCTGTGGTTTATTTTATCTATTTTTCTTTTCCCCATCATGCTTCGTTCCATGCTTCGCTGGCAAGTTTGTAGTTTAGTTTGCTGAGATTTTGTAAGTGCCCAAGTCTGGCATCCATATGTTAGTATAGGGAGTATGCAAGTGTTGAAAAGCTTTCCTTTAACCGAGGTTATTGTTTTGTCTTTCATTATTTCTCTGTGTACCCAGTGATTTTTCCATGCATGTCCTATGCGTGTTTCAATCTCTTTGCTTGACATATTGTCTATTTTGATTATCTGACCCAAATATGTATACTCATCCACATAATCAATAGGAATATTGTTAACTATGATTGCTTCTTTCTCTCTGTTAGTCATTGCCTTAGTTTGCAGCCCACTGCTTTGCTGTGCGTGTCTAGATCTGTCAGCATATTTTGAAGCTCATGAGCGGACTTTGCGAACAGAATAATGTCATCAGCAAATCTTAAGTTAGTTAGATACTCGCCGTTGATTCTTAGACCCCACCCCTCCCAATTGAATTGTCTGAAGATTTCCTCCAGTACTGTAGTAAACAATTTCGGTGAGAGTAGGTCTCCTTGTCGTTCACCCTTTTCTAGATTGATAATCCCTCCTTCTCTTTCTAGCTTGACTCTAGCTGTACCACCAGTGTATATGTTTTTTTTATCCTAATATATTTTTCTTCCACCTCTTGCTTCTTCTAGGCATCCCAAATTCTATTGTGGTCCAAGGAATCACAGGCCTTGCAATAGTCGACAAAACAGCAGTAGACTGGTAGGCCATATTCTTTATATTTTTCAAATATTTGTTTCTCTACGTTGACATGGTCAACGATTGAGTATTTGCTGCGGAATCCTGCCTGTTCTCGTGGTTGGTTTTCGTCCAGTACTTTAGTTATGCGTCTTAGGATAACTTTTGCAAAAATCTTATGAATATTCGACGTTAAACTTATTGGCCGGTAGTTTCCAACATCATTTCTGTCCCCTTTTTTATGTAGTAATATTATGGTGGACTTGGTCCATTGGAGCGGTATGATTTCGCGCGGACCAAGTGATTAATATGGCATTATTCATACTGCTCGGGCAATTTGAAAAATGCCCAATATGAGTAGGCAATATGATAAAAACTATTGAAATAATTAAATTGACCGGGCTTTCTGAATAATGCCCATTATTTTCTGGGCCGGGTAATAAAAATATGTGATTTTTAGGGTTCCGTATCCAAAGGGTAAAAACGGGACCCTATTACTAAGACTCCGCGATCCATCTGTCTGTCTGTCCGTCTGTCACCAGGCTGTATCTCATGAACCGTGATAGTTAGACAGTTGAAATTTTCACAGATGATTTATTTCTGTTGCCGCTATAACAACAAATACTATAAACAGAATAAAATAAATATTTAAGTGGGGCTCCCATACAACAAACGTTTTTTTTTTTGCAGATTTTGCGATAATGCTATGGAACCCTTCGTACGCGAGACCGACTTGCACTTGGCCGGTTTTTTTATTATTTTAATGTTGACATTGGTTTTAATATAGAATAGGTAAGTACGATTACTACTTCAGCGACAAAGTTGACGGAGCCTCGCTGGGCGGGGCTCCCTTTTATGTCTACAGGGTCTAAAATAACGAATTGCCCAACCATTGCGTGGCAATATTCATAATAACCAGGCAATGTGATTAATATAGAAGTTTAAATCAATTACATTGCCCGATTTGATTTGACTAGATTCATTATGCCCCGGCATTATACATAGTGCCCTGATTGCCAAAAACGACGGAGTTTGTAATCACTTGGTCCATAGACCAAGTGATTACAAACTCCGTCGTTTTTGTCGCTAAAGTATCGTCGTACTTACCTATTCTATATTAAAACCAAATTGCTATCATATAAGTACATATCATGACATGTACTTAAGATAGGTCTTAGGTCAGGCCGGCGGGGCCAGCTTTAGTGATTATAGGCCTTATGGTTCCTCTGGAAAAGTTACTTCCGTACCGGTACTAGCCATTTGTTATTTCACTTATTTCTAACTCGTCACCGTCTTTGAATCAATAAATCAACTTTTCTTATTCTCGTGCCCCCATTCCCCAAAATTAATCCTGAATCCGCCCCTGGCCTAGGCATTTAAAGTAGTAATTACAAAATACCTCAGTGAGTGCTATTTTAAACACCAAATTTAAGGAAGTAGTTAAAATGCAAATACTCTCACCAGCAACTTGATTACAACAAAAGTAAAATACTCTGATTTTGACTATGAATAATCGTGAACGAACTGTGGCAGTGCTCAGAAAAAAATTGTGGCCCTTTTAAAATATTCGTAAGTGAATAAACCTGAAGACTTTGTTTGTTTAATCGAGCTAATCTCTAACTAACGAGCTAATCTTTAAATTACCAGTCTGATTTGAAAATATTTTTGCATTTAGTAGGTAGCCTAATTCTTGAGAAAGTTTACTGTTTAGTGTTATGTTAAATAGCTGTATCGGTAAAACCATGGGGCACAGCCAGCAGACCAGTAGTAGTTTCTATCTTGCTCATCTCTTCGTGGGCCGGAGTTGACACTCTGCCCCACGAAGTGATTCAATTCAACCTGCCAACGTCATATAATACCCTATCCTCCCTATCTTCTCTATGGTCCTATGAAATATTATGTTTTGGCGTGAATATTGACAAAGGCAACCAGCAGTAGTGATTGGAATCAACAAATAGCGGTACATAATTACATATTATTATCATCATTCCCTTAGCCCGTGCTCAATAAAATGTCTTATTGCTTGTGCCAATCCCCGGTTTACTAAGTGAAAAAAAAATACAACTTCTTCTAAGATTGCTCTAATTAAAGATCTTATTTTATTCAATTTATTTTTCTTTTGTTTTCGTTTGTTCAATTTAACTTCTAGTTTTTATCAAAAACCAATCAGAGTTAAATATTTTGATGTAGAAATTTTCTACTAAAATCTATACATTTAACGATATTGGTAACATTATAGGTCACGTGATACCAGTCTGGTTTTGCAAACGGTGAGTGGAGTGCCTTGTCATCAGTCCTTTGAGTTTTTGGATGATTTTCTTTGGAATTTTTATTCAAAGTGAGTAATTTTATGAACAAAATCACTTGTACAGCATGTATTTGTTTTATTGTGGTGTTTTTTTGTGATTGTGACCCGTGCATTCGTATGACGAAATTGTACCTTGTTCCGTGACTAGTGATATGACGCCATTTTCTTCGTGAATGCCAATTACTAAATTCTTCAATATTTTCTTTGTTTCTGCCCCATGAAGAGACTGTAGCTGCTAAAGACAGTGATCTAGGACTTTAGTTCCATGTTTTGCCTAAGACTTTTATGTACACAGGATTGTCTGAAACCAAGAGTGCACTTGTTCATTAGGTACGCATTTTTTTGCATGACACCACCTTGGGAGGCATTCTAGTGTAGTTTCTTCCGTGCTGTAAGCTTAAATTGCAATACAAACTGTATCTTATTGCCAAATTATTGTTATCTATAAATTTCACAATATTTCGCTTTAGTAACTGCGTACCTACCTACTTATTTTTTTTACGTATTTTAGTGTAGCTGCCCTCGAGATAAACTTCCTGTACCCGTTTTTTCCTTTTAAAACGTATTTTTTCCTAAGTTGTAAAAACAGAAAAACCAGTAGCAGAAGTATTTGAAAGCTGAATATTATATTGAAATAAAACAATGCACAAGATGGTGATGACACAACAGTATATTATTCTGGGTTAAACTTCTGCTTTGTGCATGCTGCCTGTTGCAGTGCAGTTGTAGTGACTCTTGTGGATGTCAGCCCTCACTTAAGTATATTCGGTTCCATGTTTTAATAAAATGATTCTACTCTATTCTCTCACACATTTATTTAATTGTAGAACAATAACTTTGATATTAAAAACCTACATAACTCAAAAAAATATACAATAACTATATTAGGTAAATTAATTCATTGTTCTACACAATCTTCAGAACAAGTGACATGAAATTTTCTTCACTAGAATTGTCAAAAGACCAAAAGCGCCAAATTTAAAAACACCATCCCCTCTGAATTTTATAGTGTCTCAAATAAAATTAAAAGCAACCTGTATTTAACTTTGACATATTTTTCTGGAACACCCCATATACAACTTCAACATTGAACACATATTTAATACAAAAATAAAAACCCATACTAGTATTCCCTACCTATCATTACATTCTACATACTATATTAAACCTCCCCCTTAAATATAAATTTCAAATTAACAATCAAGACAACCTTAAAAACCTAAAATTTCAAATGAATTCCAAAACATTATATCTACAACATCTAACACTTATCATAATTTACTAATTATTCCACTAAATTCACTTCATTAAAGTTCACATCAGTCACTGATCACTGACAATATGCTTTCTTAAACATAGAAACTTAGTTCTGTCTAATCCTTTTGTCAAAATATCTGCAATATTAGATTTGGTTGGACAATATAATATTTCAATTAAATTTATATCTATCTTTTCTTTAGTAAAATGATATTTCACATCAACATGTTTGCTTCTCCGATTTAAAAATCCGTTTTCAATTAAAACAATAGCTGACTGATTATCAACAAATAATTGTGTTATTGGTGTATGCCCTGTAATCTCCTTAATCAGAGTTTGAACATAAAATAAATCTTTGATACATTCTGCGGCAGAGATGTAAGCATCAACAACAGTGACTGCCATGTTATTGTCATCATGAAAAAATAATTAATTAGGTACTTAGTTCAATTGAAATAAGTATTTTTTTAAATTGTTTTTATAGGTACTTCATCAAAACATAATTAGTTGCCAGAATCCATCTTTTCAATATTTCTAGAACGTTTCATGACTACTTTCTTTGGTAATGTTATGCTTTCAAAGGTTTACTACTTATTCAATTTCCATTATTTATCCCCGTTTCAGCTGTTACTGAAATAATAGCCTACTGTATACTTTGCATGGAGCATTATTTGTTTTTTTTAACAACTCTTGCTTGCTTGTGCTTGATCACTGAAATATTGCCCAGTAAAATTATTTATGTCTTATAAAATGAAAAAAAAGTTACTGAAATATTCAACGACTGCTATGTTCTAATTAGGGGGGTTTGGTTTCCGCACTTAGTCCCTAGTCCTAGTCTTAGTCCAAATGCTGTGCAGTCGGAGGATACATGTTCACGAGCTGGTTGACCAAAACTAGATGTATCCTCCGACTGCTCAGCATGATTTTCTTCTTGTTTACATCTTTTTAGTTCGGTTTTTGATGCAGTCGGGATTTTTGTTTTTTTTCATTAGCTTTTTTTGTTTATAACTATTTAGTTATTTTTTTTAGAGTTAGGTACATTTAAACATATAACTGTTATATATTTTTGAAATCACCGCTTAAAACCCTTTATTTTGATGCCCCACACGATGGGTTTGGATAAAAAAAACATGTGGGCCCCATAATATGGCGCCCAAAAGCCGCCATTTTTCTATTTTCCAATTTTAATGTAGCCAGTGACACCTCGCAGGGTTAAGACGAATCGATTGACGTAAGAACCATCAAAATCGGCCAATGCGTTTGTTCCCTAGAACGCCACATAGGAACAAACATACATACATACATAGTCTGAGAAACACATTACCCTCCTTAGGCAGTCGGGTAAAAATAAAAAGTAAATGTGCCATCAATAGAATAAAATATTTGGGTTCAAACTCATTGCATCAAGTTGTTTTTAAGGACCTAACTTGAACTAGTTCAGGACCTGTATTCTGACAATTATATATTCTTTTGTACTATTGTGATATAGCACAGTCTGGATCTGGCCCTTTTTACCATTCCTTCCCCTAGTTGTAGCAGAACAGTAATGGCCTTAAAACTTCTATGATTATGGCCTGTTCTCATACTATGAAATGGGTATACATAAAAATATTTTTTTCTATAGGTACTATGGAGTGGATGTTGTTAGCTTTCTTAATATTTTCTTTTGACTTACTAAGCAGTTTTTATTTATAATTTAGTTTGAACCATGTTTTTATCCTGTGTTTACTTTAGGTTATTTTGTTTTTGTTATTATGGTGAGTTTTCAAGCAGATATCAACAACCTCAAAAGCCACATTTGGAACAAACATGATAAAACTCATTGTACTATTACAAGTTTATTTGCATGTTTCTTACTCCCAACAAACAGTGATATAAAGAGTGATTGGGCCAGAACCTCTTTTTTTGATGTGAATGTAAATATTTCATCATTGGAATAATTTTTCTGGCACTATTTGTAAAACATGGATTTTTTGATGTGCAAATGTGTAGTTTTTATTAGATTAGGCAGATTGATTAAAATAAATTATTGCTATTAGGTATAATGTGACAAGAAATAAAAAAATCTAGTCATGTTTTTTGAAAAGTAAGTATTTATTAATAGTTCAGTTTTATTTTTTTTACAACTAACATAAAAGTTGTGAAAAATATGGTAAATAATTAATGTAATATGTAGTACACAATAAGATAAGTCATGTTTCTACAAATTTGTAGTTTGACAATAAGGTTATGTGTAAATACTGTGTCATATTGAAAGTCACCTATCAAATGTTCGTGAATTCAAGCCACATAATTATTGTATGGGAACATTAGAGATAAGTGCAGAGTTATCAGTGTGTTAAATTGCATGATAACTTGTTGCCAACATGTGGCACTTTTTCTAAAGCTTATTGCTGCTTTTATTGTTATACCTGCATTGCTGATGAAAACAGTTATTTTCAATTTAGTTTTGTAACAGTAATTTCAGTTCCCTAAATAGGGAATTTGGAATTTGATAAATTGTAACAACAAAGGTTAACTGGTTGTGTGCGCGTAATTACTGAAACAATAGAAAAGCTATTGTGTCTTGTCTGGATCTTCTAAATTTGAGTGTATCATACATAGTTTGTAGATAGAGTCCACTTGAGCTTTGTAGTTTCCTGTTTCTTTTAATCGTATATGTATGTAACAGTTGTGTAGTGTGTAGTTTACATGAATGTAGTGAGTTGATAGATCGTATATTTAGATTTAACATTTACCCACAGAGTAGTAAGCAAATGGAGTGATAATGTGCGGGCGAAGGGCGCTAAAGACAGCACAAACATCGCGACAGTCGCCAATCCGAAACACGCTGAATGAGTCGTCTCCTGCGATCGTCCAATGAAAGACGTAACTCTCCCCCGCGGACCTCACAATTTCGGTGAGTGCGATTAGTTAGGAAATGAATTTGTTTAAGCGCTCCATTTCATTACTACTCTGTGTGACAGTTCCTGTGTTAGTAACTGAAATTACATTTCTCAAGATATATAAATTGGTTAATCCAGTTAATTTCTATTTACTCAGGAATGAAGTTATATCAAAATTCTGCTCCAATAAATAAAAATATTTATTATTTTTGAAAATTTATATTTTCTCTGTATCTATACCAAAACTGACCTTTTTCTAAATACAAATTGTGCATGCAGCACTATAGGTACACATGATAGAAATTAAACTTGTTATAAGAGAGATTTTTAGTGTAAGAACAAGAAGGAATTCCCCTTATCTTTCTTCTCTCTCATGTGATGAAATTTTTAGTGTAAGAACAAGAAGGAATTCCCCTTATCTTTCTTCTCTCTCATGTGATGAAATTTGCCTAAAATTCCATCGTCCATTATTGAATCTCCGCTTATGAACCCCACTTCAAAAACATACATTTTTACTTTGTACATGGTTAGGGTTTAATAGAGTTGTACATTACCTATTACTGTTTCTTGATAACTAGTAATGGCAGGTACAAGAAGACTAGCCTAATTATGTAACAGTGTTGGCAAACACAATTGAATGAATGATATGTTGCCTATGACTCAAATGACTAATCTAAGAAGTTCCCATTCATCATCATCATCATCTTCCTGCCCTTATCCCAAGTTACTTAGGGTCGGCGCAACACGTTTTCTTCTTCCATACCGTACTGTCCCCTTTCACGCTATCACTGATTCCCTTTTCTTTCATATATCACTCCTCAACTCCTCACACAATCCATCAAGAAATTTATTCCCATTGAAGTTATATGATTAGGTTATAGATTTCTCTTTCCAGTAAAGTAGGATACAATTGATCTTTGAGCTATGGTAAATGCCCTTATGAATGGCTAGTATCAGTTTGATAGATAAGGCAATTTATCGTCGTTGTTGCCTCGTCTTGGTCGGTATTTTCCGACAACTCTGCCACTCATATCATTATGGTTATGGTAACTACAGTGTGAACATTTTCTAATCACTAATATGGTTGCATTACCTAATGGCGTTTTAATTAAAATTAATAAACGTATTCCAAAAGACCATTAACTGCAAAATTGATACTGGCCTCGATCGTTTGATTATATCGGTTTAGCGTGCGATAATCGCGTATAAGTGTACTATGTGGCGTACGTATTGTTGTCAATAGCAATCCTTTATTTGAATTTCTATACTAATTTTGTGTAGAGGTTGTCTCTATGCCTTGAAAGTATTTAGTATGATTGTAACAGTTTGTTTAGGATACCGGTATCCGCACTAGTTGGGTAGCGGAGGCCAGCCGGTAGACGGCAGTCGCTCCAGGGAATAATTCTATTGATATTTAGTTATTTAGCTGTATGTTGTCAGATCGGAAGCCTACCGATGAGCTAGTTGGAAGTCGAAATTATAATAGTAGGTCGATCTATTGTGCATTTGCGAGTTATTCAAAAACTTGAGGGTCTGTATAACTGGGCATAAATCACCGCATTTGGTTTCAAAGAGACTAGAAATCATTTTTCGGGACTCGAAGATGGACAATTCTATTATTAGCAAATTCAGAGAAGTGCTAGAGAATTTTCTTAGTAAACATACTGTACATAGAGTATTAACGATAAACAATACAAGTATTAGTTGATGAGAGAACGTTAAGGGTGCGCTCGTTTTAATAGATAGATTGTATTACTTGTCCCAGGTGGCGTGACCATTCATTGTGATGCCGGTGGATGCTGACCTCAACCGCACAGACGTGGTGTCGCCTGGTTGTGAGCTGAAGGGCCTGCGCACTTGGAAAGACATTTGTTTGGTACGAAATTCACTTCAACATCAGGTATGCACTCCCCTTAACCACAGCTTCGCATAGTTTTTACGATCGTGAAGAGAAAGTACCACTCCCCAACAGCTCACTTTACTTTTGAATCTGAATCACTTTTATATATTGTGGCCTCAAGGATCTCAAGGTCCCTCTTTGTTTCTAAACATTTCTCCTTTGTTTTTCTTTATTAGCAAATGACTTGCAAAATTCACGTTGTTATCAAGACCAAGTGCTGGAAACAAAGATGGTATTCGGCTACTCGTACTTGGTTCTTAATTAGACTAGGTACTAAGAAAATATTTGGCACTTATCGTGCATTCGTAGTTATCAGGATACAGTCTTGAAGAAAATTATGTCAGCAAAGTGTTATCTTTGAGCATAACTGTTCCTAATAATAGACGTTTGTAAATTGGCTAGTGACTTTGGTTGAATGTACTAGGTATGTTTCTTCACCCACCTTTTGTGGGTGCCAAAAATCGACTGCTAAAACGTTTTACGAAACACATGATGCTGTCTTCCTCAGTAGGAAACCGTTTTCGAGTTCCACGTGCTCTTATTTCATTGACCTTACTTCAATGTTCTTTCTCGGTCTTTGTCTCTTTATTTAAACTGACTAAATTATCACGTCGAAGTCTTAACCTGATAATTAGTCACGCTTTGTTTACATTAAATACAAAGATAGTCGGTATCAGGGAGCGTTTTGTTTGGCCGAGGGATGGACGTGGTGCGTGTCCCGCGCGGCGATGATTAGTGGCAGCGTGCAGCGCGGTGGCGCGGCGGCGGCGTGTGGCGGAGGTCACCGCCCCGGCCAGGACTAATTCGGGGGAGATCGACGACTTGCTCCGTCGCGGCTTTGTCTGCGTCCGTCGCCTCCGCCGCCGCACCGACCACTCCGCACGCATGGCTTTGTTTGTGTACGCGCTCGTCTCACACGACCTTTTCGCCATTATCATAAAATTTCTCGTCATTGACAACAAGTGCGCATAACGGTATAGGTAAATAACGCCTCAACACAATCGGGGTTATTTTCATCAAGTTGCAAAATTATTGTTGCCTAAAGTTGAGAGTGGCGTTTTATCCATCTACGCAGTCTGTTAATACCAGGTTGAACGTCCGGCGACATTCAAATATTGATCTTTATTTATTGGTGATTTCACTTTTATCTCAGGGTGCATTGTACTGTAGATTTTCAAACGCCTTCGAGGAGGAGGTTCTCAATTCGACAGTATGTTTTTGTATGTTTGTTTCGTGATTGCTCCGCCAATTATGAACCGATTTTGATGTTTTTTTTTTTTCATTTAAAAGCTGGTGCTTTTCATGTGGTCCAATTTATGATCTGACGTTTAGTTTTTAAATTATCCCTAAAAATACGTATTTTCATGGTAATCTAGGGTACCAAAACTGAAAAGAGAAAAATAAAAGCTTTTGGAACTGTTTATTTTTTTGTTAAAAGTTTTTATACCTAGTACCGATTTAGAAGAGCAAAAACAAAACAAAGATAAACTATAAACTTAATTACTTTTAACCTTCGGCATAAAAGGTGGGGTTATTTTAACCCCAACACTTAAAATCCGTTAATTGTATATTAAATCACAAGCAAATAAGTTGATTTTCTCAGTAGCTGGAGTACATTGCCGTGTCGAATCCGTACTACGCACACCAGAGACTTGTGTACGTGTGTACGTAGGTATTTTACCCCACGTTGTATGGGTCATCGTAAAAAAGTATGAGAAATCTTGCATGAACAAGTTCTAGGAAAAGGAACCAAGAAGGTTTCGGAGATTTTCCTTCTGTCCAAGAAACAAAGATAGGAAGACTCTTACTTTGACTCGTAGGTGTGTTTGTCTGTGGTCACCTTTCAATAACATATTTGTGACTCTTCATTAACTAGTTGATATAGTCCTCGCCAAACTTCTTGGCCGCCCTGAAGTTGGTTTACCGGATGCGCAAGGCACGAAACGGTGCTGTTTTTGTATGAGATTTACTACTGTGCAGCCATTGTAGCCAACTTCAGGGCGGCCAAGAAGTTTGGAGAGGACTATACATTTTTAGTTTCGAAGATTCATCAAACCGTGACTCGATTATTTTATGTGTCAGAAATGTTTTCGTTTTGAATGAGTAATGTGATTGTTTTTGTTAGGTAGGTTAATACTTGAAACAGGTCTTATTCAGTACAGTTAACCATTAATTGGTTGAAGGAGCATCTTTTATATAGATTAACTTGTGTGATGCGGGTACGGTTCTTGTTTACACCATCATTGTTGTTGTTATCGCGAGACCAACAAGAACAGTTGTGAATAATCAAAATAAAAATATCTAGGTCTCCTGCCCATGTACTACATTAGAAAATAGAGATTGCGATTATGTTAATTTCATCTGATTATAGTAAATCGAGTTAATGAGATTCCTGTTTGACTTCTAACAAGGCTGTTCACATTCGAACGTACTTACGGACAATCTTTGTGTTGTATTGTCAATGTGATCGTTTTGCGCAGATTCTGTTATAGTTGAAAATATGAACAAGAAAAGAATATTGTGGTTACTCATTATAATAATAAGAAATTGATTTGAGGAAAGTGCTGACTCATAGATGTTTCTCAACACGATGCCGTGAGTCATGCATCAACCGGGTAAGCCCAGAGTGGCTACTGTACGATTGATCGAAATAAGTGGTCTAAGAAGTGCTCTGAGAATGTGGTCGTGCTGGCGAGCGACGGAGCGACGACGTCTAGCTTATACGATGATCATAATACAAGTTGCGTAGTGCTGATACCCTGATCGCGTCGGATCGGCATCGGATCGGACATATTGCTTGTCAGCGTGCGAGCAGTGGCTTGTTTGTATTGGTGAGTGCGTGCGCGTGTAGAATGGAATGACGCGAATAGTTGCAGGCGGCGGCGGGCGGTGCGACCGCTGCCGCTCCTCGCTCAGTTCTCGCCAGTTCGCCGAGCGCGTCGGAGCTCGTCTCGCGTGGCCGATACACTCGTACATGTTACTAGTACAGTTTTCAACATCGGGTGCTACTATTGCTCCTTATCTTTCAAGATAATTGTGCGAATTAGTGCGCTGCGTTTCTTCAATACGTTTTTAATGTGTCAGTGATATAGTTTTGTGACTTTGAAGCGCTTTCGAGCGTAGTTTCTACGTGGCCATGGGTTCGTGTTCCCACTCGAAGGTAATATAGTTAAGTGTGCGTTGTTTTGTGTGCGTCTGTGTTTCGAGATGTGTCTGAGAGGAGCCCGTGCGCCACTAGACGAGGCTGTTTGAAGGCCGCCGCCCCGACCTTGGTGTCAGAAGGTCAACGTCCTCACGTGTTCCAAACTATGCAATTTGTAACGTCCAATTGTTTTAGAAATATTTTAATGTAGAGATAGCAATTAATATATCAGTTGACTTATGCTATTCATGTGTAGACAATGTAGCCAGCACATACCTAGGTGTATACTTGTATAGTGATTGTACGTTCATCAATGTCGCGCGGACCGACACATAGCTCGGTGTTAACGATGTAGGTTGTGGACCATATTTTTGAGTTGAAATATAATAATTTTTTTACTGAGATTACCTATTAAAATGTATTTTATTGGTGTAATAATCAGATATTACAAGTTGGCACTAACTTATGAAATCATTACCCTTGTTGGACAATAGTTGGTGATGTTGCAACAAAGGTTTCCTACATAACTGTCTTATAATTATAAATTATGATATAGAATAGAGAATAAGTACATGTTTGCGTAAATAATAATATATTGACACAAAAAATCTAACCTGCAAAGGCCTAAAAACAACAGTCGTATTGGATATATTCACTCACTGTGATATTTAGAAATAATGATGTCCGAATTTTATAATAAAATTAAATACGAATGGAACAGTAGCCTAATTAATAGTGTACGTACCTTAGTTTCATTGTGAATGTATTGACTTAACGTTCACTTTCAAAGAAACTACAACTAACGAGTTCTTACTGGAGTGAGAATTGATTAACTTGATGCAAAGTTTAGTTGTCACACTACTTGTCGATGACCACTATATTCGTTGATAACTCAGTAGGTACATAATACCTACATAAATACCTTATTTTGACTGATCATCGTGGTAGGTTCAGTAACGTTCTATGTGTGTCGGTGTTATCATTAAATTGTTATTGCGCATATTGTTTGTTTAGCGACGTATACATACGTATGTCATTAATTTAATCTTATTCTGCGAATTTGAATAGCTTTAATAGGTTTTATAAATGCTTTAAATGCTATTCTTATTCTCAAGCAGAACAATGCAACCGGTCTAGTAAGAATCATTAAAATCTTTTGAAGAAGAAACGATGATTTTTTTAAATGTTGTCTTCCGGACAAAGAATTTTGTACCTGTTTGATAATTACTACAATTGGGTGCGCAACTATTTAGAATCGTGTCGTATGTTACTAGCAACTAGTAGCAGTGTGTAGTGAGCATTGTGTTTTAAACAATGACTGAGCGCGTCCATTGTGTTGAATAGGCACGGACGAAAGAGAGAGCGATATAGTCGCAATGATTATGAGAGTGGAGCTCACCGAGTGTCACACAGCTGCGCTGCGTGTGCGCGATCAGCTGACGCTGCGGCGGCCATCTTGCCGTGCGTGTTCGTTGTCGCCGCGTCATTGTGCAGTTGATGACGCAAAGTTCTTCCTCTAAATGCTAATGTCATTGTCCTTCCCGTCCTGGCTGTTTGCATTGTCACCTTATTGATTATTGAAGGAGGAGCCAGTTTGAATGATGAATAATAGCCTCTACGTTTACCAGCTTGTTTCTTTGTTGTGTAACCACGCGGAACTGCGGAAGGTGTTGCAAGACCCTGGCTAGTCTATTTTTGGTCAGAAACGTTTCCGCTAAGATAGACACACACGCATATTTTGCTTGATCACGGACAGATGTTACTTTATTGCCATTCAATTTTTTTTTGCTAAGATTTGTGCCGTGGAAAAAAATCATTGACCTCGATTAGCGTGTCGTCGTATAGGTATTTCCGTATTTTTGTGTAGGTTGTTTTTGTTTGATAATATTGTTTATCTGTATACTAGGTATCTCTAAAATAGAATCGCATTTAAGATGCGCAGTGATCCCGTTATGATGTCGTTGTACCTACCCATTCTTCGTGTCAAGGCGGATCTTAAAATTAAAATTGCCAGACGGAAGATATTTAAATTGACTCTCGAGGACATAAGTATACTATAAACACAGGCAATGTGATAAATGTGTTAGCAGTTAAGGTGGTTCTTCGTGCTTCTAAGCTAGACAAATACTACAAACCTTGTACTCTACCAAGAAGCTGGGTTTTCGTAGGATTTTTCTTGCGCTGCACGATTTTTGTGTCTTGTACCGTTACTGTTACCGTTGATCGAGTGGTCAGACCTGTATCTTGTCTCAACCAGACGTAAATTCGAGCACTGTACCTATGTATAGAACTGAGTTGAGCTTTCATGCGTGTTATGGGACTCGTGTCGACCTACATACATTATTTGTGGGAGGTAGCCTGAATATCAGTGTTTTAATTCACTGATACCATTAATAGCTTCAGCTGTTTTTACTCAAGGGATATTTCCTATTAAAGTTCATATTGATTATTAAAAGTTACTTTAGCTTCGTAACGTATAACCAATTTGAATCCTTGAGCGTTTTTAATTTTATGTGAATCTTGACCTCGCGCGCGTCTATTTTGTCCACGTATGATTTTGTATGTTGTTACGTTGCCAGATGATTGAACCAATAAATGATTTGTGTTTAGTGACATCATTGCTCTGACACTTCTTGATGGTTTTTCGAATTTGCGAAACCAATTACGCACTATTGTTAGTTTACTACAACATGACGCATGTTATTTATTCAATTTACCTTAAACCATTTAGAAGAAATATATAAATGGTACTACTTAGTGAAACTATAAAATCCCTGTCGTAGGTAAATTAACGAATAAGTTAAGAGTCCCTACAAGTTTTACGAGCCAAAAACAGAAAAAAGCTACTTTTTCAGCGAAAATTTCTCAATAACTACAAGATATATGATAAAAAATATAATGACAAAAAGAAAACGACACAAGTCCGTCGTCTACAAGCCCATGAGCAAAATTGAATGTCTCGCGCGTGCGCAACGGTTTGTAAGGCAATATTCAGACAATTTATTAAAATAAAATAAGTACTCAAAAATAAAATGTAAAAATTGGATTCGATTGATAAACACCTCAAATTTCAAATTATTTATCAGTTATTTTTATATTCATCATATTCTTACACGTAGCCGACGCTTTTGCACATGATAAAATTGCCTTTTTTCCGCGAGGACAATATTTTTTTTTAAGTACAAATACAATAAACTTTAAAAAACTAAATTGGTGGCTCCCTAGTATACTATATGCTCAGTCTACACCATTTTTTTGCAGATTGTTATTCGCCATCAGTAAGCTGAAAAAGCAATTGAAAAACCTGGTGTTTCGGGATTACTAAAAACGTGTGTTAGGAATTATTTTTTTCTAATTTTAATTGAGCAGTTATCAAAAATGTGTAATGTCTATTCCCTAGATAACCAAAAAGTTGTTTTAAAAGATTTATCATATATCTTGTAGTTATTGAGAAATTTGTCCTGAAAAAGTAGCTTTTTTCTGTTTTTAGGTCGTGAAACTTGTAGGGACTCTTAAAACTGACTTCAATATAATACGTAGTTTAGTTTCCTTGCATTACGTTATACTTACGACTTTCAGAAGGTGGTTTACGTCAATCTTGTTGCTCTCGTTTATCCATGTGCAGTAAAAAATGTTGTCCCATCTGTTCGTGGGTGGTTTTTTTACGCTTGACTGGTGGTATCTGTTCTCGGTAGGGGTGGTAGGCGGGCACATGTGTCACTGAAGGGTGCAGTGCCATCGGTGGGTTGTCACGTCATATGGCCGGCGTTTGAGTGTGTGTGTGGCGGTGCACCGCGAAGCGGGTCGCGCTCGAATTGCGTAGCGAACACTCGGCAAGTGGGTCAGCGGGGCACGGCTCAGCACGGCCCGAGCGACGCCGGCGCGGCGTCGCGACATATCTCACACACACACGCTCGCGCCGAGGAACACTCAACACTGTCATACCTTACGGCTTAACTAGCTCTCGCCACCATTCTCAGGGAAACAACATCACATTTGCAATGATTTGTTCCGAAAATATTATTATTAATTTGTTCGGGACTGTTCGAACACTGTCCACAAACTACGAGTTGATTTTTATGTTCATCCTTATCTTATACATCAACCCTGTAACATAACAGTTAGAAATAACCTCACCGCTTGAACTGATAGCGTGAATTTGGCAACTTGCAACCATGGCCGTATTATACCTATTGCTATAATTGAACATCACGTTTCCGTCTACTTGAATAGGTTGATAGTCGCCTTGGCATACTTATTTCGTATCAATATTACTTAAAAGTTATTAATTGCTGCATGCAACCCGTCTCTAATTTACCTAGTTGTTCTTCGTACGAACTGTTGTTAGTTTACGATGTTTTTTCGATGCACCAACCAATAATATTGAATTACAAAACATTGAACGAAAGGAAAAAAAACCTAGGTACATTCTGAGGTAAACTACCTTATTTCTAAAAAATATAATAGAATATAATATACTTTTTTAAAATACCTAGCTACAGCTGCAACAGTGTCGTAATTATCCGACCAATTAAAATTAAAAAGTATGCTAAAGAAAAATATTATTTAACGTACACAAGCCACAAGAACGAATGTGGCTTGTGTACGTTAAATAATAAAAATTTATTTTATTTTACAACACGTTCGGTTCGACAAAGTGAGCGGATTCCATCGAATTAGTTTCTCAACTAATCAGATGGTAGCGTCAGCGTTTCTCTGTCACGTACGTGATACATAGCGGACTTTGGACGGAGATGAAGAGTGCAGTGAATGTGATGTGATGCGTAGTCTGTACATTGATATAATAATGGCGGCGCGGGAGCGGGCGTGCGCGGGCGCCGACGCTTTGCACCCCTGCGTGCTGCCCGGTCGATGACTCCCCAAGTCCCTGGCCCGGTGCTAATGACCTTACCGCACACTCACCACTCTAACAGTAATCATGGCAATTTTTATAGTATTTATAAAAATTCAATTCTCATTCGGCAAGTGAATACAATAGTATGCACTTATGCACACATCAGAACTCTATATTGACGCATTCGATTTCTTCTAGTATGTTTAGAGCGGTACTGGTAACGATTAGTGTATTCCTACGTCAGCAACACAATAATATGCCATACACACATAGGACTCGGTAGATTAGGTAATTCATTTCCACGGGTTTTATCAATAGGTTTCTTCATTTGCAATGGTGAAATCTGTATTTTACACGTCAACGCTTAGCACGCCGACTGACTGATAAACGTAGTTATCACGGCGTGTTTATGCACTTAGAAGAACGTAAATTATTTATTGAATTGCCGCCGAGGTTGGTGCAATAGGTTACCGCAATTTCGATTTATTTTTTATCGATACTGTTGACAAGATATGCAAGATTTGTTGGTTTAGCGACCTTGGCAAGGGGCGCGGTGCACGCGGGTGATCCGTTTCGCGGGCGCGTTCCACTTTAGCGTTAGCTCTCTCTTGTTACGCAAACCTGTCGTTATGCATATTATGTTTGCTTCTACGAAATCATATACTACGCCTAATACCACTCTCTACCGTGATAATCATGTTCTGTATATTGATACGTTACGTTGTATCGATACTTTGCACTGCTTCTTCTTCATAAGATATGGATGTTTCGTATAAGTATTGTAGATCTTTTGGGGACTATCCACTGTATCCTGTATGTAAAGTGTTGAAGATGTGCACGTTTAATAACACAATGTGTTTGTTTGTTACAGGGCCCGCTACGATCCTGACATAGACGGAATAGTCACAGCTCATCGGCAAGGAAAGCCACTAACCGCGGCCACTGCAAGCCAGAGATAATCAAGTCTAAATTGAAACGTTATTAAGTGCAGCATACTTGCCGTTACTATTGTAGAACTTTGAGTGTTACGAGTTACGACAAACAAGTGCAATATACAATTAGTGCAATCGTACATTTGAGTATTGACTCGAGTGAAGTGACTTTGTTGTATTAAAAGTGAAATTATATAGTGGAACAATGGAGCGTGAATCGAATCCGATGGAGACGTTGTGCCGCTCAGGGTGTGGATTCTACGGAAACCCCTCAACAGACGGACTCTGCTCAGTATGCTTTAAGGTACCCCATTTACACTTACATTTAAACTTCCATACTTAGGTATTTTAAACATAATCACTAGAGTTGATCAAGAGAGCTTGAAAAACTTAATGCGGGTTGATTAATAATAATATAATAATACGCAGCAACACAATAATATGCCATACACACATAGGACTCGGTAGATTAGGTAATTCATTTATTCATTAATTCATTTTCATTTTTTCATTTTTTTTTTTACGTTTTTTTTTTTTTTTATAGAATGATATTTAAAAATGTAAAAATATGTAAATATAATAAATAAATGGAATATAATAATATACCTCATATTTATTTCTCAAAAAAATATATATATATGTATATATACATCTCGACATCAAGAATCAAGAGATTTTGATATTGGCTCCAATTCCTTACCTAATTAATCGTGCGATAAGATAAGATGTCAGCTCTGTTAAACGTCAAGTGATGCTGTTGAAAATAGTATATCAACCACATCAATTAATGCTAGGAGGTCACAGACTGCGACATGAATTTATCCCAGAGATTTGCAATAAAGCCTTCCTTCAACAGATAATAGAAGTCTAAGTAGATCATCGATTACCGATCCTCAATGTCTGTACAGAGTTTCGAAGTATGTTGTAGCTCGTCAGATGTGGATGTGGTACAGTTTTATTATTCTAAGTAAACTTGCTTTTACAACGAGACTAGATTGCTTCTGTGACCTTTGATATGATTGATGACATGTTTAAATATAAACTGCACGACATTGCCCAAAACTGTGTAGCAACTGGCAACATTGATAGTTGATACGTTTTTAATGCTACGCCTTACACGTCTACCGACGCGACTCGAGCCATTTAAGTGCGAGCGCACGGAGCCATATCGGTGGCTTACTGCGAGAGTAGGACCGCATCCAGTTGTCCCGCTCTCTTCGCCGCCGATTGGTTAAGCAATTGATTGGCTCATTTGCGCGACTGGCCTGGCCGACGTTCTGTCGGTTTCGTTACAATATTGTTGTTGCATATTTCAGGAGGCTCTAAAGAAGAAGCAACAGCCGCCGGCGTCATCACCGTCGCCCGTGTCGGCACCTTTCGTGGCGGCGCCGTCGACGCCGCTGGCTGCCGCCGCCCCCACCGTGCCCAGCCTGCCCGCCCAGCCGCAGACCCACACAGATGTGAGGCCACACTTCTCTTATTTGTATGCACACACATACGCATCCATTCACTACACCAACGCTCGCCACTTTGGCCATGCATACGCCCATTTCATTCAATCGAACTTTGATAGAAGAACACATTCCTTTATATTAAGACTAGTCTCAGAGTCTATGCGCTTCTGGGGAAAACAACTTCACGATCAACTCATTTCAGTTCCAGAAACAATTTGATAAGTAACAATATGACTCATCATACCTTCCAATCATGTATTTTGGTCATACTCGTAAACAAATGCATAAAAATAGTAATTATAGCACAATATGCTTTATCATTTTTCATACTGACTCAAATATAAGCTAGTTTGATAATGTGGAACTAATGACTATACAAGTTTAAATGACATTGTTTGGACTAATGAGGTCATTATAATCTTTGGCCAAGATTATTTACTCGGAATTTAGAATAACTCACAAGACTGTCTGACTGATAATGTAGAGGGCAGTTCCACTGCTGAGAACAGTTGCACACTAATAGCATGGAAGATAATGGTAGCATTACATAATGCAGCTGACTACACAGCAGGGCTTAAGTCATATAATATTATTTCTATTGCTTGTGGTTCAACTTTAGTTTGTAGTACAAATCATTCAAGAAAGCAATTTCATCCTTGCTTTCTTAGTTACATTTTGAGTCATGCTTAAACGGCACAAAGCAACTTATTTTTTCACCACAGCCATTAAGTGCGCAAATATTTGGCCTCAGATTGCGTTCCTTATCATCAGAATAACATTAATTCTGTACTAAGTTATAATTTGAATGGTGGTGTTGGATTGTAGTTCCAATGGCATCGCAGGTAAGATGACTACATTATTTCATTTTAGTTATTATTTCTTTAGTTTAACCTATAGGAATATTACTTGAGAATTCGAGATTGTTTGTTTATGATAGAGGTACAGTCTGACGTGTTTGTTGATAAGTGTTTTTGTGATATGACAGAAATAAATAAGGCAAAGCTTCCGCTGATATATTTCTACTATATTATGTATAGATATCGTCTAAATTACGAATATTTGTGGCGTGACTTCATTTGAATGATTCACAAGTAAATTCCGACGTAAAAAAATACTTTTCTCTACACTAATCGATTATTTAGTTTAGCCATTTTAAAAAGTAATACAGCATGTATTGTTAATTGTTACCCAACTGCTCTAGAAGGATAGTAATGTTTTTCGAGTATAAAATCTATGTGTGTAAGTCTTACTTTGGCACGCTCATTAGATTTAATAGCATGACGGATTTTTGCAAAAGAGAAATCATTAGATTTGTCTTGACTCCCTGAGTGACTGATATGGTCATGCGGGCTATGAAAATAAAGAGCGCGAGATTGATGACTTTTAAAGCCAGACTGCCTGCTGCTGTCGGTGGCTATTATTTTAGTTAATCTCAGTATTGATGAATAGATCTGACCACCCCACAGAACCCGTCACCTATGTCACTCAGGAATAATGTAGGATGTAATGTAGGATGTGTGTATCTATTAGTGAAAGAATTTTGCAATAGTTTCGGAGCCTATTCGGTACAGAAATACAAAAAAATCTTTCCTCTGTATAATATTACTATTTCCTCTGTATAATATTACTAGCTGATCCGGCAAACATTGTTTTGCCATATAAATTATTTCAAAGATTCCCATAAATTTTGTATGCACTGGGTATTATAGTATTTTTAATTGTCGTTTAATAATGGAATGGTTTATACAGGTAACACAATGGTTGTTGTTGGCGGGAGCTCGTGACACGTTTTGAATACCATTGATTTATATGAGATCACTTAATTAACTGTACGTGAGAACTATCTTGTGTAAAATGGCACCTACCTACCCTACCCTACCGTACATACCTTCCCTACTCGACCTACCTACCCTTTTTTTTATTTTTTTTTTTGTTTACGGGGGGAAACCTTCAGAAGGCACCTGAAATTTTGGGGAAAAGACCAGGGAGTGTGGGATTTTTACCTCACTAAAACCACCCCGGTGATCACCATCAGCACGTAGAAGGGACCCCGTGACCTCTCAAAAGACCACCCCGGAACCCCCTCTGTGCAACGCCTGTTAGGGCACATCCCTGGGGAGATAATTAAAATGCACCTCCCCTGAGCCTCGCAGTGCACGGCAGCACGTGATCACTGTGCCACCGTCTTTCCTGGGGTCACTTGGTGGGCGAACAGAGTCCCCAATCTGAACGCCCATGACCCCGGAGTCCCGCCCACCTATGGAGCAGGCGGGGTTTCGGCGTTTTAGGCATCGAGGCGGTTGCCTCAACGACGCCTTCTTCTCCGAGTGGGATCGGCCCTCTCACGATCCCGCTCGGCAGCCTCCTTCTGTACCATCACGGTCTCACAGAAGGAGGCCATTTCCCTCCAGGTTTCTGTCTCTGCCAGCATGGCCCTCAAAACTGCTGGCAGAGACAGGTCTCGCCCGATCCTGGCGACCAAGACCTGCCGCTCAGAGACCCACACAGGGCACTCCTCGAGCGTGTGCTGTGCAGAGTCAAGGTCGCCTCCGCAGTGGTGGCAATTTGCCGTGGTCTCTCGCCCAATCCTATTCAGGTACTCACCGAAGCAACCGTGCCCGGTGAGTACCTGAGTGAGCCTGTAGGAGATTCGCTCCTCTCTCTTCAGCCAGGCTTCGAAGTTCGGCAGGATGGCTTCGACAACGCGCTTGCGCGAAAATTGCGGCAGCTGTAGCCTACCCACCCTACCCTACCGTACATACCTTCCCTACTCGACCTACCTACCCTACCCTACCAACCTACCTACACACCTACCCTACCCTACCAACCTACCTGCCCTACTCTACTATACCCTACATACCTACCTACCAATTTTTTTTTTTGGTCTTAGCTATCTTCGCATTGCCTTTCTAATGACACCGGTTTGGGGCATATTGGTTGGATGGTTTCAAAGTCTATAATGGATACAGCCGTTCTTGAGTTATAAGTGGTGTAACTAACACGACTTTGTTTTATATATAGATATATTACAGTAATAGTATAAGTTATAATAAAATATGTACCATAATGTCAGATTCATAATGTTATCGAGGCTGGCGTAAGACCATTTATGAGACGTGAGCTGCAATAACACGTGTACATGAAATGGCGTCGCGATGCTTCGCGGAATACTACGCACGACGCGCAGTGTGGTATTTGGTCTCACAATGCTATATTATATATATTTTATTATATATAATATTGTTGGCCATGCGGCCAACAATATTTTGTGCTTTTATTGGCTACAAATTTTTATTTTGAATGAATTAATGTGATAAATTTATTAAAACAATGTTTTAGTAACAAATAACCATTTACTCATAGATAAAAAAAAATATAATTGCAAACTATATCGTGAGACAGATCAAATGAAATATCCCCTATCTCAAAAGCTACTGAACCAAAAAAAATTATAAACGGGAAATAGTTCTTTACTTATTGATTACAGGAAAACCTATAAGAAGTAGGTTAGGTTAGGTTAAAACGAGCTGTTTTCCGCAACTCCACGACCAAGCGCGTATTTTGCGTACAACCGTATATAAGTAGAAGAAGTATCATCATCTGCCTAGCCTTTTTTCCAACTATATTGGGGTCGGCTTCCAGTCTTACCGGATTCAGCTGAGTACCAGTGTTTTACATGGAGCGTCTGCCTATCTGACCTCCACAACCCAGTAACTGGGTAACATGGTACCCCTTGGCAAGACTGGTGTCAGATCTCAAGCTTCTGACTACCCGTAACGACTGTCAAAGATCTTCAAATGACAGCCGGGACCAACGGCTTAACGTGCTTTCCGAGGCACGGAGGAAACTCGGTATGTTGAAAATGGTCACCCATCCACGGACCGACCTTGTCAAGCGTTGCTTAACCTTGATGATCGACCCGTGCGGCTGTTATTATTTAGCCACGAGCTTTAGAGTATTAAGATATTTAAAGTAACATATCCAGATAATCCAAAAAATCCAGGTTTTCTTTTCGTTAGAGCAATGTTCGATGCTTTGAGCTGTAGTAGTTTATGAACTTCAGTAATGATACCTAATTATTTTGCTGAATGTAGCTGTTTGTAGAGAATCTTCGGCGCGCGAGTCCGACTCGCACTTGGCCGGTTTTTCTCATTAGTGACATCTCATTCCAGTTATTAGAGGGTCAAGTTAAAAGAAGTCTATTATAACATCCACAGTGCAGGTAACCCGAGAATAGTAAATTAGTTTATATTAAGTTTTTCATCAATGTTTGCCTCATTTGAGCGTTGCATGATGATATACAACTCATTTCGAGTCATTATCATCAATCCGGAAGGCCCTATCATCATCATCCTCCTGCTCTTGTCCCATGTTACTTGGGGTCGGCGCAACAAGTTTTCTTCTTCCATACCGTCCTGACCCCGTCACGCTATCACAGACTCCCTTTTCTTTCATACCTCTCCTTTCTTATCTCCGGAAGGCCCTATATTTAACGAAATAAGTAAAAAAAAACATAATCGTAGGAATATTTTTTTTTTTTTTTGAAGTGGAGTGATTTCCAGCGGCTATTTCTTTTAGTTTTGTCTTATATACTAAATGCTTCATATAATACAATAATTTATACAACTTAGACACATTTGAAAATATAACAAAACCCTTACTAAATATTTGAAACTACACATTTATCAATCTTTGCAGGACACTTCAGTTGTTAACTATTTATACTAAAACTGTCTGAAATTTCCTTAAAAAAATGTATTACACAAAGTAAATACTTGTGTTAGAAGTTCTAACACAAGTATTTACTTTGTAACTTTCTAACTTAGAACAATCCATCACAAAAATATCAAATACCACTTACCCTACACCTACCCTACACCTACCCTACACCTACCCTACACCTACCCTACACCTACCCTACACCTACCCTACACCTACCCTACACCTACCCTACACCTACCCTACACCTACCCTACACCTACCCTACACCTACCCTACACCTACCCTACACCTACCCTACACCTACCCTACACCTACCCTACACCTACCCTACACCTACCCTACACCTACCCTACACCTACCCTACACCTACCCTACACCTACCCTACACCTACCCTACACCTACCCTACACCTACCCTACACCTACCCTACACCTACCCTACACCTACCCTACACCTACCCTACACCTACCCTACACCTACCCTACACCTACCCTACACCTACCCTACACCTACCCTACACCTACCCTACACCTACCCTACACCTACCCTACACCTACCCTACACCTACCCTACACCTACCCTACACCTACCCTACACCTACCCTACACCTACCCTACACCTACCCTACACCTACCCTACACCTACCCTACACCTACCCTACACCTACCCTACACCTACCCTACACCTACCCTACACCTACCCTACACCTACCCTACACCTACCCTACACCTACCCTACACCTACCCTACACCTACCCTACACCTACCCTACACCTACCCTACACCTACCCTACACCTACCCTACACCTACCCTACACCTACCCTACACCTACCCTACACCTACCCTACACCTACCCTACACCTACCCTACACCTACCCTACACCTACCCTACACCTACCCTACACCTACCCTACACCTACCCTACACCTACCCTACACCTACCCTACACCTACCCTACACCTACCCTACACCTACCCTACACCTACCCTACACCTACCCTACACCTACCCTACACCTACCCTACACCTACCCTACACCTACCCTACACCTACCCTACACCTACCCTACACCTACCCTACACCTACCCTACACCTACCCTACACCTACCCTACACCTACCCTACACCTACCCTACACCTACCCTACACCTACCCTACACCTACCCTACACCTACCCTACACCTACCCTACACCTACCCTACACCTACCCTACACCTACCCTACACCTACCCTACACCTACCCTACACCTACCCTACACCTACCCTACACCTACCCTACACCTACCCTACACCTACCCTACACCTACCCTACACCTACCCTACACCTACCCTACACCTACCCTACACCTACCCTACACCTACCCTACACCTACCCTACACCTACCCTACACCTACCCTACACCTACCCTACACCTACCCTACACCTACCCTACACCTACCCTACACCTACCCTACACCTACCCTACACCTAGCCTACACCTACCTACACCTACCCTACACCTACCCTACACCTGTCCTACACCTACCCTACACCTGACCTACACCTGTCCTACACCTACCCTACACCTGTCCTACACCTACCCTACACCTTACCTACACCTACCCTACCTACACTACATACATGATTGCATAACTGAAACAGTAATATTCTTTCCCGTTTTTGCAACGTTTTTCATTTATGCTCCGCTCCTATTGGTGGTAGCGTGATGTTATATGGCCTATAGCACTCAGGAATAATATAGCTTTCTACCAGTGAAAATATTTTTAGAATTGGATCATTAGTTGCAGAGATTACCCCCTACATACAAACTTACAAATTTTACCTCTTTATAATATTAGTATAGAATAGCGTTCTAACACAACACAACGTTGTAATACAAGTCATATACATCTGTCCCTTATTCGATCTCAAATTGATACCGCTCTAATAGCTTATGGTCACCCCCCTGCACTCGACTTTAAACTCGTCATGCCCGTAACATGCTCAAAAGGAATACCAAGTTTTCTCTTCACGTATTCAAACTTTTCGCTCAAGAACCACTGGCAGGCTTACTTATTTTTTTAAAACAAAAACTTTTACGTCACGTTGACATTGCGTTTACAGCAAGGAAAACCAAAAATATTGCTTTCATTAACTTTTACACATCAAGTTCAATTTATATTTATTTTTTAATCAAGACAGCTGTTTATTTTTCCATAGCTTTTAAAATGTAACAATTTTTTACTGGTCTAGTCCCCCCATGTCATTGACTTGAGATGAGGGGCACCCTTACATCTTAACTGGTAAAGTGTTTACTGCTCTGAACGATCAAAATACGCAGCCATAATAATAATATAATACACATTATAATTTATTTTAGTAGTTTGGCCAATTAAAAAGAAGTTACAATTCAAATTTGAAAAGCGCTCACCCATCTGGTCTTCTGTTATGTACAATGTTGGTTTGCAGTCAAAATGCCCAACCTGAAGTCGACAAAAAATCTGTATAATGGAAAATGACCCTAGCAAGAAAGAGTCGAAGGGGAAGAGGATATTCAAAAAAGCAATACGTCGCAATAGTAAACAGTCTAACAACAGCAGTCAGAATTCTGCCTCAGAGCAAGGCATCGGCGTGTCACGATCTAAGAGCTTCGAAAATAAACGCGTTTCCATAGAGATAAATGACAGCGCGCCGCTGCCGACGCCCGACGGCACCAAAGAACAGTTGGATGCCGCTCAGAAAGTTAAACTCGAAGCCAAGACTCAGAACCAGGAATGTGCGCTAACGAGCCAGGGACAGCCCGCTGACGCGGACCAGAAGAACATACAGGCTATTCGTAATGAGAATAAAGTGACGCCCTCTGGATCTAAAACGGGCGTTAAAATATCTTCTCGGAAGCTTGAGATAAAAGATGAGCGCCCTTCGGGAGCACCACTAGAAGGTGTCAAAAAGAGTCTTAAAAGGGTTGGTTGGGAATCCTGCATTTAAATATAACTGGGAAAGCAACGATTTCCAACAATGGTTGCATTCATTATAGTTTTTTTAAGCCGTTTTTAAGTTACATTTCGTGTTGTGTTTAGGCTTCAGGTGCATTTTAATTATTTGACTCGTGTGCTTACGCAATGGACGCGTGCATTTGTATTGATTAATACATAGATAAACAACACTAATTGAAGTGTTTGCCTTATATTTAGTTTATTATTTGAGGTATTAGGTAACTTTTTGTTAGTCAACTTAGGGAGGGTTTGTGTTTCATACATAATTTACAGTTCTTCATGATATATGCATGTGACAACTGTTGCTCCATTAAAATCAAAATACTAATAAAAATTGTTGTAAATTCCAGAAATTGGAAGAAGAGAGCGGAGCAGGTACAAGCGGCGGCGCAAGCACCGGCACGTCGGACACGGACGCCGACGACAAGGATCCCAGCAAGGACAAAAAGAAAAAGAACAGATGCGCCGTTTGCCGCAAGAAGGTTGGCCTCACAGGTAAACGATGCCCCATAATAATGTTCACAAAACTCGTACACACCACCTAACTATTGAATAAAATCACTCGATTGCCCTTTAATGTTTTTTATGCGTAGCTAGGCTGATTTGCCAGATTGTTGGCAAACTAAACATGTCAAAATTTGACGTTTTTTGAGACTTTCAATATTCTCTTACGGAGTGGTCCGGACACAAGATGTGTAGTTACTATGTTAAACAATATCCCTTGTAACTATGTAAAACGAGTTGGTGAAGCATGGGTTATTTGAAGGTAGAGGATCATGTTCTCTACTGATTTATTAAATCCGCTTCACATAACCTTCATGCTTTAGTATTTCACGACATTTGAATCGCTGATAGCAAACATTACACCATTGTGTGCTAAATATATTCACACACACATGGACGGAGTCAACAATGTATACAGTGCAATCAACAAATAGCAACAGTTGAGAGCTATGTTAGCGATACAAACCTCCAAAATTATACGTACTGCTACAAAAAATGTCTTTTATCGTTGTATTATAGAAATGTTTGACATGTAATTATTTCGGTTCGCCGACTATGTATGTGTTAATGGCATGTGAGAGTATATAGATGTGTATGGTGGTATTGGCTCAGGGTTCGAGTGCCGCTGCGGAGGGCTGTTCTGCGCCGTGCACCGGTACAGCGACAAGCACGAGTGCTCATTCGACTACCGGGAGCTGGGCGCGCAGGAGATCCGGCGCAACAACCCCGTCGTCGTGTCGCAGAAGATCCACAAGATATGAGCCAGTCCGCCCGAGTGCCGGACCTCCCTCACCGCACCGCATTACATACGTTTTATGATTTTCTCTAAATAAATATTCGATCGAGTTTGTGTTTCTTATTTGCATTTTGTATGTATTTTTGACATGAGGCCGGCGGCGCCGCGCCGTCGCTCGTTCAGTTTCCGTTTCATTTCTTTCTACTTTCTGTCCGACGAGCTCCTCAGGCTCGCGACTGACACGACTATTCGGACGACGCGACCGCGTAGGAAACACAGACTCGATCTACTGTATTTAGATTTATTTGTGGCGAGAGTTTTACTTTTAAATTTTTATTAAAAGTTGTAGATAATGTTCGTTTCGGGTAGGACTTCAGGATTAATTTTTGAGATAATAAGTAGAGTTTGAATATTGTCCGTTCACCTCCATTGTAAATATTAGATATAATTAATTATAGAAACAAATCCTATATATTGTAAAAAATTAAAACTCCCAAAAAAAGCTACATTGTTATGATTCCAACGGAGAGCGTAGCGCGCTTGTTTATATCAACGTAACAATGATATGCTGGGGCCGGCCAACAGCGGCTCTCCGTCGATCGCCTAGTTGTACATTGAGAAGGAGTTCGCTGCCGCCGTCTTGACTCGTGTTTGTGACGAACATTCGAAACGTGATATGAGTAGTGGAGCTCCGCGAAGCTGCATCTGTGCTAGACAACGATTAGTTCGCGACCACCGCGTGTGCACCGCGCGACGATCACATCTCGGACTGTGAATTAACATCATCTTCAAATTGTTAGTAATGATATTTTGGTTTGGGAAGTCGTCGCTTTCTTATTTGTCTTAACATTCGGCATAAGTGACCTAGTGTTTAGCGAGATTGTGGTGTGTATCGGCTAAGGTGAGCGTGCGGCGATTGAGGGCGTGCGGCCGCAGTGACGTTGGTGGGCCAGCTAGTGCGTTGTGCCGACGCGCGTACATACGGACTGTGGTACAGAGTTTTGGACATTTTAGACGCACGTAGGAAGAACTTGCGTTTAGCGGTTGCCCGTGCACTGCACAGTGGCCTCGCGACCGCACGCGCCGCTCCCACGCCGCTCTGCTCTTTGTGTGAAAATTTAAAGTAAGCATATGGATAGTTATAAATATTATAAGTAGTCGACACTTTATATTATTACACATATAAGTAGAAAAAGAATTATTTAGCTTTTTTTTCTTTTAATCACAATATTATTCAAAATTGTAAGTTGTATTATGTAACTTGTTCATTTTAGTGGTGAAGTTGAACCAATAATAACTATGTATCGCTTCGGTCGTTGTCCACGGTAGACTAACTGATTGGTTGGACTTAATTATTTAATGACTTTTGTTGTATATTTTGTTAGGTCATTGATTAATTTTGGTCTTTTCGCTTAAACATAATCAGATAAAGATGATGTTAATGAATGATTTTTCCTTCTATCTTGCTGTTTTAATTTAGTTATTCTCTTATTAAAGTCATTAAATTTTCAGGAACATAAATATGTTTTTTATTTCACTAAACCGCCTACAGCCTGCACATTTGACATACCTGAACCCATAACAAAAAACATCCGTAGCAAAATTAAATGTCACAGCTCTGTTAAAAAAACCGGCCAAATGTGAGTCGGAATCGCGCACGATGGGTTCCGTACCATTATAGCAAAAAACGGCAAAAAAATCACGTTTGTTGTATGGGAGCCCCACGTCATCTGTGAAAATTTCAGCTGTCTAGCTATCACGGTTCATAAGATGGTTCCGGTCACAGACGGACAGACAGACAGACGGATCGTAAAGTCTTAGTAATAGGGTCCCGTTTTTATCCTTTGGGTACGGAACCCTAAAAAGTTATGGTAAGTCAAAGAGGTCACTCAAGCCTTACTCAAGGGTTCCTGTTCCTGTATCTCGGTAAATCGATGCAAGTACATGATATAACGAATACCAAGATTTAGTAAAACATAAATAAACGCCTCCCACAAATTCCAGCTCAATCGCTTTTACAAGGGTTTAGATGGGGCACTATACTTCTTAAAATATAGCTTGATCTCTGCGACAGATGTCAATATCAATACAGTAATTTGCGTAGTAAAAAAAATTCTAAATCTATGACAGTAACAATCGCTCTTGACAGGAACAATAACGTATACGTTTGACATATGTCGCAGAGACCAAGCTATCTTTTAGGAAGTATAAATCCTTGTGATATTGCGTTCTGGCAAACTGGCTATGTTTACATAATAATATAAATATTATTATTTCTGCGTCATTATTTTGTAAAAGCCGTCTAATAATTTGTCAAACAAACAAAAACATGATACGACACAGTTAATCTGTTTAAATGCTGAAAAAGGGACACTCAATCACTGATGTATTATGTCCGTGACTACCGCAGGACCCCGACGCCAATCGTTTCCATATTTGGTAAATAATTACTCCTCAATTGGTACCGATTAGTACTCGAACAACAAAATTGGTACCTTAGTAGTTTTCGAGAAAATCGACTTTGAAGGTGGTCCTGTGGTAGTCACGCTCCATTCAGCAGGACCACCATGAGCGCCGAAAACGGGGGCATGCTACAGCAATTCTAAGTAGGTATACAAATAATTACTACCCATAAATTTGATTCATTTCGTAAAATAAACAGATCTGAAACAATTGTATTTACCGAGAAATCAACGATGATAACTTTCGCTCGCTCGTTCAGCAGGACCACGACTTTGAATGTTGATTCCGAGTTTGAGCAGCATGCGCCTTTCCTCAAACCTCTAAAGAAAATTACTACCCAGCAAGATAAAATTGATATCCAAAATTTACAACTAGTACTCCAGTAGTTTACGAGATATACCATGCTATTGGTGGGGTGGCGGTAGTCACGGTGCTAAATTTTCATTTCAAGGTTTCTCTATTAAAATCTCTGTGATTTCTTTCCAAATTTATACAAAAATTAATATCCCTAAAGAAGTTATAGCGATCAAACATTCAGATACCCAAGTGTTGTATTTTAAGAGAAATTAGCTTTCATTACTTTTCCATACAAAATTTCCGCGTATAACCCGACCAAATTAAGTTGTCAATGGCATTTTATGGATTTTGGTATGGTAATAACAACAGTTCACTTTCTATAATTTTTATACAAACTGTGTACCTAGAAACATAACAAGAAAAAAAATCGTTACCCATGGCCTTTAATACCTTTGTTAGTGCCGTGGGTAGGTAGGTACTCTAATAATTATTTTCCTGTGTTGTAAGTACCTAACTTCTGTGTTGTTATACGAATATTATTAAAGAGCGATAGGTATTTCTTATTTATTTCTTCTACTGATTTACCATTGCTGCAAAACAAACAAAACGGAACTAATAATGTTCACTAACAAACGAAGTTTTGGACCACATAGGCTCCCAAAACTTTTTAACACAGATTTAACACTAAAAGAAGAGGTCAAGTACTTGGGGGTGATCCTTGATAGCAAATTGCTCTGGAACAAGCATCTTGACTACAAACTCAACAAATGCACAATTGCACTCTACCAGTGTAAAAAAATGTTATGAAAAACGTGGGGGCTCTCTCCAAAGATTACTCTGTGGCTATACACAGCGGTGATCAGGCCAATGTTGGCTTATGGCGCTCTGGTTTGGTGGACGAGAACAGAACTCTCGACCACCATCGCCCGACTCCAACGGTTCTAACGACAGGCCTGTTCAGCTATCACTGGCTGCATGAGAACCACCCCAACAGCAGCCATGGACCACAAACTCTTCAGCTTTATGAAAGTAGTATAGATTTAGCAACAGGACATTATTTTTCATAGCATTTTCTACATGATGTATAAAAACAAAATATAAAAATGCTACTTAAAAAATATCAAAATAGTGACACAACCCTAACACATATTTTTGAAAATCATTTTCTCAGAACCTAGGCCCAAGTTACAAGTAATATTTTTATGGATGATAAACCTTAATATAAGAAATCTGTTTGTACCTGGCAGAGGTTCTACTTCAAGCTAGAAAAAAAAAAAAACTGATTTCGGTAAAACATTTTTTTTTGTGAATTCTATTATCGCTTTTGATTACTTAAACATGGCATAATTTTCTCCTTGACTTGCTTCATAAAACTGCAATACGAACAAAGCTCAATTATGTACAGTTTTTTTATAAGATTGTTTTTTGTTATTTTGACCTTAAAGGTCACGAAAACTTTACGATAAAAAAAAACAAATATTCAAAATTGGCACATGGGAGTTCTACTCGTACATTTGTAATGAACTATTAGGTACAAATAGCCAATAAAAGCCGATGTCACTTTTTTTGGGTCTATAAAACACTGTGTGTAGGTACTTAGGCTTGCAGCAATGGTAAATCAGTAGAAAAGAAATAAATAAGAAATACCTATCGCTCTTTAATAATATTCGTATAACAACACAGAAGTTAGGTACTTACAATACAGAAAAATAATTATTAGAGTACCTACCTACCCACGGCATTAACACAGGTATTTATAGGCCATGAGTAACGAAATGTATTTTTTTTTCTTGTTATGTGCCCCTTTTTTACACAGTTTGTATAAAAAATATAGAACGTGAACTGTTGTTATTACCATTCCGAAATGCAAAAATTTATGTACACGTAAACAGCTCAATGCCATTAACAACTTAATTTCGTCGGGTTATACGCGGAGATTTAGTATGGAAAACTAATGAAAGCTAATTTCTCATAAAATACAACATAGGTATCTGAATTTTGGAGACGTTTAAGAGACTGAAAAGAGTAGAAGACCTTCTTACTCACATCAGCAATATGAACCTCCCAAGAGAGGTTAGTGTCTATATGGACGCCCAAGTTTTTCGCGCTTTTGGAGTAGTATATGGGCATGGGCACTGAGTTATACATTACTGGCGGAAAAGACTGGGGATCCAATAGATTGAGCATGTATCTGCCACCAATAATGAGCGCTTGAGATTTAGTTGGGTTCAGGAGGAGTCCAAAGGATTGAGTCCACTTGTTGGTATTTTCAAGGTCATTATTGATGGCAGCCATAGTCTCGGCGAGTTGACCCACCTTAAAATGGCGATATAACTGCAAGTCGTCTGCATAGAGATGAAAGTTACAAGTTAGGACCTTAGTGATAGCATTTATAAAAATTGAGAAGAGAAGAGGAGAGAGAACACCACCTTGAGGAACGCCCGCAGCCAAGTCACACCATTCAGAGGAATCCTCATCAGATCGAACAGACTGCGAGCGACCCCGGAGATAAGATTTGAACCACTCAAAAGGATTCCTAAGAGAATGTCAAAGTCAACTGAGTTAAAAGCACTGCTGAAGTCCAGTAGAACCAATATAGTTAGACATTTATTGTCCATAGCCAGTCGTATGTCATCTGAAATTAAGACTAAAGTAGTAACGGTGCTATGGCCAGCAGCCTAATTGCGTAAGTGAATTCTGCAAAGCAAACAAGTTGATTCTTTCCCAAAAAAGACTTTACGTATTAATATGCGTGTTTTTGGGAAAGAATCGACTTGTTTGCTTTGCAGAATTCACTTACGCAATTAGGCTGCAGGTCTGAAACCAGATTGGTAAGGACTCAGCAGGCTATTAGAGGATAAGTAACAGGATAGTTGCTTCTGAACAATACTCTCGAGGACTTTGGAGAGGATTGGGAGGATGGATATTGGACGGAATTGGGATGGCTCCTTGTTTATTTTGTCTTTCGGAATTTTAAACTTTTGTGTGTATTACCTCTAATCTGCGTTATTCTCTATTTCGTTCTGGAAAGTTTTACGCTACTCAATTATTGATGTAGTCGGATCGAATATTAACTTAACTATAGATGGATATCGACAAAAGAAAATAAGTAATTTGCTTGACAATCGAATCTAATTTGACTTTAGATTAAAAAAAGGTCGAAAATACTTCTGCACTAACACAAAATAGACTACCCCGCGCGCATGCGCCGTATGGACTACGTACCGGTACCTACTGCCAACGACTCCGGCCACTCCAATGCCTTATTCCTCGCTTAAAGATTATAAATTTAAAAATCATTATTATTATGGATGTTATGATTTTATTTTTGTATATTTTTACATGGTTCATAAGCATACCTATATTTACTATCTGTTTTACACAGCTAACAACGTTATTTTAAGTAATTTTGCAATGGCATCTGTACAAAATTTTTACTGTTCCAAGTACATTTTATAAGTTGGTCGACTATTACTCGTAAACTTGTAAAGCCTAATTAGCTGAGATGGTTTTCCTTTTAATTTCAATATATTAACTAATGCCGTGATTTTTTTCACATAGCCAAGAGCAACCATTTCGCTGGCTACTTGACTCTAACATAAATTTGCAATTTAAAGCTTAATTTTACGCAAACGGATCTTTGAATCGAAAAATTGTTGTAACAAACCCATAATATTTTTGAATGGCCTATCCAACGGTACCCCACACCATGAGACAGACGAGAAAAAATACATCCCCACTTTACGTCTATAGGAGGAACCACAAAAAAATGGAGGTTAAATCTGCTCCTAAAGGTCAGACCTCAGACCGCACTAGGCGTAACTGCGCGTCAGCGGAGCGACGCGACAAAATATATTGTATGTGATAAAGTGTCGCGGCGCGTAGTCCGCTGCCACGTAGTGCGGTTTATCTCATACAATTTCGAAGAACCACAAAAAAGGGGGGTTAAATCTGCTCCTAAAGGTCAGACCGCACTAGGCGTAACTACGCGTCAGCGGAGCGGCGCGACAAAATATATTGTATGTGATAAAATGTCGCGTCGCGTAGTTCCGCTGCCGCGTAGTGCGGTTTATCTCATACAATTTCATACAACGTATATTTGGTCATGTCGCGTCGCGTCGCTCCGCTGACGCGTAGTGTGGTTTGACCTTTAATCTGCTAAAAGAGTCGCAGAAGTCTGGCGAATGTGTCTGTATAAAAATAGAATCAGTCAGCTTCAAATAATTTGCTATTATTTACTTATGGCATCTTGGAAATTTTATTTTTACCAATACGTTGCTTGAAACATTTTCTGTTTTGTTAACGGATGAAAAGTCGATTCGTTCGATTTGATTTGTCAGAAGGGCGCAATTTTTGGTATTCGTCCACGATATTTTTATATTGTCCACGAATGGTGACCGAGCGGTCAATTTTTGATTTAATATCTGTCAAAATAACCAATAGAAGCTGATCTGAGTGTTTCTTCCACGTTTTAACAGTTCTATTTAAAAGCTCCCGTCCACGACATGCTCCGTGGATGCCGAAAAATAAGAATAAAAGAATATGAATTAGTTAGGTGTTATCAGGCGCCTTATTCAAGAAAGTCCCTACGTTTTGGCTGGTAACCAATTTTGATTTGTCTCCTTCAGAAAGTCTCTTTAGATATGATGTTCCTAGTTCTGACTTGGCTCCTCAATCCAAACATTTGATATGACTTGAAGTATATTATAGGTACTACAAAATCGATGATCGATTCTAAGTTTTGGCGGGAACGTGATGGCGTCTATGTTGCTTCTCTGTTTTATTTTCCTAAAATTGTGTTAAATTGAATATTAATAGTGTAAAAATGGTGTTATTTAGGGTTGTATGGAACCCTAAATAACACCATTTTTACTCTATACACCAAAGGGTAAAAACAGGACCCTATTACTAAGACTCCTCGGTCCGTCTGTCTGTCTGTCATCAGGCTATATCTCATGAACCGTGATAACTAGGCAGTTGAAATTTTCACAGATGATGTATTTTTGTTTTCTTTTTTCTATTTGTGATGGGTTTGCTCTTGACTCTAGTCTAGTTCAGAGGTGACAGAGACAGAGTCGAAGATGGAGTGAGCTTACCCAGAAGAAGCCTGTTCATTCTAACTTTGAAGAGATTCGGGTTGTATGCGTTCGGAAACACAGACGCAGTACCACTCTTTTGCTGTGCGCAGTATGAAGGATGTTTGGTGCGAATTGGTGGAATGGCAACTAGGTGAGGATGGTAACTTGCAGTGCGTCTAGATGTCCGATGGTAGAAGGGGGCCGGTGGGATGAGGTCGTGGAGTTCATGAGCACACTCGCCAAAATACAGTCTATAGAAGACCGACAACAGGCAACCTTACGGCGATGAGCCAAGCTGTCAAGCTTGGCAACCACCAGTTTGACGTCGCCAATTAGTCTCTTAGCTCTGCGTTCCACCGAGTCAAGCGCGGCAAGCTGATATTTAGCTGAGCCATCCCAGAGGTGGCTGCAATACTCCATGCAGGATTGGACTTGCGCTTTGTATAGAGTTAATAGCTGTCCAGGCATAAAGTATCGCTTCACTCTGTTTAGGACGCCCAGTTTCTTTGCCGTAATTTGGGCTTTGCACTCCACGGAGGCGCCGAAGTTGAGACTGGATGTCAACTCCATGCCAAGGAGCTCGAGCCGATCAGTTACAGGAACAGATGCACCCCGAAAAGTAGGCGTTTGGACGAAATGAGTCCTTTTTGCGGTAAAAAGACATGCCTGTGTTTTGGTGGCGTTAAAAGAGACCAGATTGTCATCACCCCAACGGGAGACAAGACTTAAGGTCAAATCAGTACACTCCACCATAGCCTCTCTCAAGGAATAAACTTCATCCCCGCCGGTTTTTGCGCTGGACAAGTATCTCTCTGAAACAGTACTGTCATCTGCGTACCCAACAATACCAGGCAGAAGTAGGTCATTGATGTGCAGCAGGAAAAGAGTTGCAGAGAGAACAGACCCCTGAGGAACTCCGGCATTAATAGCCTTAAGGTCAGAGGAGCAGCCGTCAACGACTACTCGGATCGACCGTTCACTGAGGAAGTCTGATATCCAGCTACAAAAACCGGCTGGGATGCCATAAGCAGGAAGCTTGCTGAGTAGACTAGCGTGCCAGACCCTGTCAAAGGCCTTCGAGATATCGAGCGATACGGCAAGTGCTTCGCCGTGTTTCTCGATGGCTTCGCCCCAGCAGTGCGTGACAAACACAAGAAGATCGCCAGTTGACCGTCCCCGGCGAAAGCCATATTGACGGTCACTGAGGAGCTCATTGTCTTCAAGGTAGGTCAGCAACTTACTGTTCAGTACCCTTTCCATAACCTTACATAGTATGAAGGTAATGGCTATCGGACGGTAGTGGGCAGGGTCTGCACGGTCGCCCTTCTTGGGTACTGGTTGTTCATTTGCAAGCTGCCAGGATTTCGGCACTGTTTGTTTTCAAGAGAGAGGTGGAACAAGCGTGTCAATACAGGAGACAGTTCAGGAGCACACTGCCTCAATACTCTCGCTGGAATGCCGTCAGGCCCGCTGGAATTCACGTCTAGGCTGCACAGTACTCTCCGAACCTCTTTAGTGGGAACTGCGATCTCCGGCATCGAAGAGTCACAATGAGGTATAAGGTGGTTACTTAGAGCCAGCATCCAGACGTGAATTGCTTGCAAAGAGAGATGTAAATAAATTTGCTTTCTCACTTGCAGAGTGAGCCAGCGACCCATCATGTTTCAGCATTGGAGGTAAAGTGGGACGACAGAAATTAGTTTCAACCACTTTAGACAGGGACCAAAACTGTTTACTACCCGGAGGGTGCGATGCCAGCATGGCCCAGATACGTCCAATATGGTCAAAACGTGCCCGACGCAGAACCCGCTTGCAGAGCTTGGCGGCAGAGTTAAAGGCTCTTTTCCTCGCGCGAACCCTACGCGCTCTAACTTTGCGGTCGCGGGCCTTGACCCAGGCTTGGTAGGCAGACTCTTTCCGGGCCTCAGCGTGGGCGCATTCTGCATTATACCTAGGCCGGGATTTGTGAACGAGCGGGATGTCGGAAAATTGAATAAAATACTCCATTCCCTGCCGAATCACGTCCGCAACCATGTCAGCATAGCACGAGGGGTCACCCGAGGAGAAGCACACATGCCGCCTAGGATATGACGCAAAAAAGTGCCGCATCTCATCCCAGTCTGCTGACTCGTATCGCCATACTCGCCTCGTGCCTCTAGGACTCTCATCTGGAGGAGAGCAGGTCGAAACGGACTTCACCAGACAGTGGTCAGACGTTCCCAGCGGGGCTGAGACCGATACTGAATGACTGTCCGGATCAGATGTCAGCAAAAGGTCCAAACAATTGGGTGTATGGCCGTCTGCATCCGGTACCCGCGTTGTCACATTCACCAGCTAGGTAAGATCTAGCGTTAAAGCAAACTTGCGCGCCTCCAACCCAGCATGGTCGGTTTTCTGGTACGGGAACAGCCACTCCTTATGATGGGCGTTGAAGTCCCCCAGAAAAACAAACTTCACTGTTGGGTATCGTTGCTGGGCTACATCAGTCGACTCTACAAGGCAATTAAAGAGCGCTGTTGACTCCTGGTCACCGCTATGTGATTAGTATACGCCGACGTAGCCAGATTTCTCCACGCCTGAGTCCACAAGTAGCCATTTGGCGACGGCACTTTAGCGATGAGACGCAGGATGATGGAAATAATAATGACTCCAAGTTGTGGTAAATAAAAAAGGCTTTATTTTTGGTTGCAAACACTTAAATACTATTTTACACTTTTACTCTAACCAATGAAAATACAGAAACAAGTTTACAAATATAAAAATAAAATCTAAACCAATAGGGTTGCTTGATTCTTTGGGACCAATCGGGTTGTAGCATAGTTCGGTGTTTGTTCCGTTAGTGTCGCCACAATCGACGCACGCGGTCGTTTTGGCGCGCCTTCTACGAGGCATTCTGCGCGCTGAAGTTATAAATATAGGTGGCGCGTAGATTCGGCCTTCTTATCCACTCCCGACGACCCCACCACTCTGCTCCAAGAGAGCCGTAGGGAAACTAGCACACTTAAAAAACGCAGCACAAAATCGTTCCGTCCTCGCCGCCGAGGACCGTCGCGAAATCCCCGCAAAACAGGCCCCGATTTAGTTCAAAACAGCCCGCGAGTTGCTGAACAAAACCAAAATATAGATAGTGGAGTTTCTTGTCAGTTCTTCTCCACAGTAGGTAATTTACGAACTGATGGTAGAATCGATGATAGTCATATTAGTCAAGATCCAGCTTGTCCCCTTGCTGTCCCTTCCAGCGACGCCCTGAGCCGAGGTTCCGACCCCACCTGGGGAAGCCCTCAGCGCAGTCGCTTAGGTTTAGAAAATTGCGCCCTGGCTTAGTTTAGTCTCCACAGGATAGTCCGGTTAAGCAGTAACCAATCACTCTGATTGAAACTGCGAGAAGTCACAAAAAAAAAAAAAAAAACGGCCTTTTTATTCGGGCAGCCGTTGCGCAAGACAGACGTGTCCGGCGCGACGGTTGTTCGTGTCCTGTTTCTTTACAAATGAGTTCCTTTGGGATCTCAGATGAGTTCTTTTCAGAACTGGGAATTGTCAAAACGTAAACGTACTGTAAATAGTTCTTTTGAGGACTGCTTGCTTCAATATTTCTGGTAAACAGAGTGTCAAAACGTACTGTGATCAAAAGTCCTTTTAAGGGCTACTTGTTTCAATGTTTCTAATAAAGAGTGTCAAAAACGTGGATTGATGAGTTGTGGCTACAGCTATATGGCAGCAAAATCCGATTTCTCAAAGCAACGGAGACGACGACAGCAAATTTCATCGCGGACGTACACACAGACCCCAGCTTGCTTCTTAAACTTGTGTTCAAGAGAGCAACCCGGGTAGTTGAAGTACGCCACGTCCGACGGGGTTGTTATCGTCGTCTCCGTTAGGAAAAACAGGTGCGGCTTCTCGGTCTCAAGGTGGTGGTGGACCGGATCAAGGTTGGAGTGCAACCCCCTGATGTTAATGATGTGCACTTTAAGTGGGAGGAAGTGCAGCCGTTGTTTAACTTTATTTCTCTTCTTAGCTTTGGTCATTAATTTTGTTAGAATTGCCGGGGAAAAAGTTGAACTGTCGAGGCGCTGCTCAGTTAGCCAAATGGACCACTAAAACTAACCCAACCTATGGGGAACTCATAGGAGACTGCGGGGACGCCCGAACCCCCCCGGATATGGCCACCGGGTCCTCCCATCCAGTCGCCAGCTGGCACGGTGGTGCATACCGCTAAGAATCCGCCCAGAATTCGTTCAGAAGACGCCCTGGATCCTCCTATCCGCACACTGCTTACCACAAATCGTATGCATCACCCACGGTCATCAGTCTTGAAACTATATCCCGCGGAAGTGCGGGGATCGTGGCGTTTTAACCTGCACAACCGCGAGGTATGCAGTCTTAGGGAATACTTTCAGGAAGTCGACGTGGGTATTCATCGAGATGTGGTAGCGGTGGACAAGGGCCTTACCCCGCTCTCCTTGGCTAATGAGAACTGGCACAAACCTATAATATTATATACTTATGACCGCAGGGAGATATGTTAGAGCAAGGAGCTCCACGGACGCTTCTACCGGGTCCTACATGGGCCCGATGTGGATCTTTTAGCTTCCGTGGCCTGGCTGCGATTTGGTGACCTTTTCGGTGAAACCAAAGGTTTTGTCTGCGATTATGGACTAAGTTATGATGACGAAAAACTACCGGCAAACACTGTAAAGGACGGCACGGTTGACACCTGTCGGGGGAATTAAGCCGTCACATTATTGCCGGTTGTTCTAGTCTAGCTAACGGAGACTATTTGCATAGACACAACCTTGTAGCCTGGATTATCTCTTAAATACAATCTTATGGCATCGGAAATACCATATGTGTTGGATAGTACATTATCTGTTGAGTTGCGAATCTGGTGAGTTGCGAATCAGGTTAATTGAGAATCTGGTGAGTTGAGAATCTGGTGACTTGCTAATAAGCCCTATAGGGATGTGCGGGCACAAACAGTTCTCGAAAATGGCAATGTCACGTTGTATTGGGATCGGTCTATCATCACTGACAGGAATTTTCGTTGCCAATAAGCCTGACATAGTTGTGATAGACAGCCTAGAGCTTCGCGCAATGATTGTTGATATAGCGGTCTCCCTTGACGAGAACCTCGTGAAGCTGAGAGAGATAAGAAAAGTTAAGTATCTTTATCTGGCTCGCGAAGTTGTCGACATGTGGGATGTGAATACAGCAGTCAGTGTGCCGACTGCTGTATTCACATCTGTATCTCGTCGCTATATCTAATAGCTCTTTTACTAATACGTCACTTTGTGCCTACATGTAGTCAGTTTCCCAACTCGTCTTAAGCCGTATTTCATCTCTTTCCCATCTCGTCCGACGCATATGTTCAATGTACAGTAAGTCCCTTTTCACACGCTCCGGTGGCCGGGTAGCCGCTACCGGGTAACGCCCGGCCCTTGTCGCTGCCCGAGCCAGGCCGCACCGCCGCCGCCGCGCTAAGCTTATAGTCTTAACATTGTCCACAAATGATTCGATCCAGCCTGTCCCCTTGCTGTCTCGCTATCCCCAGTAACAACCTTAGCCGAGGTCCGTAGGTACCCCAGGCGTACTCTTAGCGTACCTTATAACTACGGTTAGTTTTACTATGAAAAATAAACATTAGCTCCCGGTATACTTCGTTCAATAGAGGCATTTAATACACTGAACCTTTTATAGAGAAAATAGTATTAAAGAACTTGTATCATAGCAGCACCTTCTTCACCGTGACACTACCTTGTCGCCTTTCAACCCTTCAATCCAGCGCACTTGTGAGACTCATCGCTCAAAAGGGGTATTAAGCTACGGCTATATCGATCTGTATGTCTGTGCCATCGTAGTTAGCTGCCAAAAGGACCAACGGAACGGTTAGATTTAAACCTGAATAAAAATAAAAGTTCTTTAATTGACCTTGGATTGTAACCCTGATGCTGCCGCCAGGAATATCTGTGGGCTAACCGACTCCTCGACAACATATAAGTTATAGCAGACATCGGGTATAGGCTCATTCAGTTGGTCTTGATGCGATGTTGACTTAGAGATATTGAACAAGTGAACATAGTCTGATGATGGCGAAGGAAGGCAGTCACAGACAGGATCTCGGCTTTACTATTCGTAGACCCACAGAATTTGGATTCTGTTGCCCTAGTAAGTGTCTATCTAGTTGATAGATTTTGTTGTGATGACCTCGGCCTGATGCTAGCAAAGTCTGCATCCTTACCAACTCCTCGATAGCATACCTACGGTAGAAGTTCGATAGGCAGTTGACTTGGAGAGAGTAGAACTACTTGAACGTAGCGTGATGGTGTTGACCATAGATATAAGTATACTTCTATAGTGTTGACTCGTAATTGTACTCGTTACATGTTATCATGCTTTTCAAATACCTATATTCAATAGTAAATAATACAATTATAATAAAAATGGCAATGTATGATGTATTTTACATGGTGAGCAACATGTGCTGAATTCTGAACGTTTTTCTTCATAATATCCATAGTACTTACTAACTTTTATTAAGTTAGAACGTCGAACTAATACTTTATCTCTAGGTATTTATATAAATAGTACATTACTGCAAAAGATGCATTGATGGACGAACGTGTATAAGTGGGCCGAGGCGAAGCCGAGGCACACATACGAAGTCCATCAATGCCTAGTTGTGGCCAAGGCTTGTATAGTACATCTCTCAAATAATGCGCGGAAATTAAAACTAATTAGTACCTAGAACTCATTTTGTCGTTCACAATTATTTTTCAAAATTGATGACGAACAACGAAAAACAATAATTTTCCCCCGACAGAGAGGCGTATAGTTGCAAAACCCCCTAAAATGATTCTCGGAAAAAAATGAGGAAGTATTTTTTTTACTTTATTACTTAATAATGCACAGTACTAATTGTACCTGTTAACATTTTTTACGAAAGGACGCACGATAACACCAAAGAAAAAAATGGAACTGTCATTATAGTCTTAGAAAAAAGAGGATTAAATAAAATTGTTTCATTATAGTGTATTTTGAAACTCATCATTCATTATAGTGGGATTTGATTTTGACTCGTTACGTTTTAGAGGACTTTGCAAGCAACATAAAATTAAACTTGGATGGGTTTATGAATAGTTTGTTGTTAACAAAGAACGGTGGTGGTTAGTTTTATTAAGTGTAATAAAACAAGAAGTATGTATAAAAGAAATTAAAAGTTTTTATTTTTGCTTAGTTGAAATATTACACATAGTTATTATTTTCCGCAAATCCAGGCTCACACAAGTCAGACGTGTTATGGTCATTGCTTTCAGGATTTTCAATCATATTTTCCGGTTGTTCTTGTGCTCTTTCTTTAATTTTTTTATAAAAAATTAATATGTCCAAGGTTTCCCAATTATCACCGAAATGGGTTAGCCTTTGTTCGATTGCTTTCATTTTTAATACGTTTTGCTTCTTGTACTGAGCAAAAACTTAAAATAAAATTGTCTTGGGTAATTTTGGTGGAACATTTGTAGAATTTCTCGTTAAATTTTCTAATCATTTGCATAGTTAGTTCCTTACATTTAAATGCCTTTTGGTTGTGATTACATGAAGGATATGTTGGAAAACCCGCAGGCTTGTACCTGAACGAAACAAATTAAAATTAAAACTCGACTCACTAAACAAAGAACTAATAAAATCACAAAAATATACTTTCTAAATACCTATCATTTATCTTTTCCTAATGAAATTCAATAAAATAATATTATAAAAGCTTTTTTTATTAGTGCTACTATCGCAGGTTTGTATAACACCATCCTAATACTAACAGAACGTGCAAACTAGTAAACATTCAACATACCTTTTTTCACGTGCTACCTCTCGTTTCCACTTAGCTTTTATAACAGGACGTTTCCTGGATTTGCCAAGTTCCGATTTTTGAACATTTTGCATTAATTCCTCCATTATTTATTACTAAAAACACAATATTACCGCACGTAATTCACCACTCAACAACAGAAATCGCCATACTGCGAACGAATGAATGAAGCGCTCTGATTGGTGTATTTGGTTTTAGGGCCGTTTGAAAGTGACACATGTCGTTATAGCGGTTTTTGCTACTAAACACGAATTAGCCCTTGTAAATTTGTACGCTTATAGTGGGATTTGCTAAGATTTTTTTTTCTTATTTCAAAGAGAATTTGAAATACTGTCCGTTGATGTAAAAAAGTTAATTTATAAAAAAAAGTCTTTTAGGGGGTTTTGCAACTATACGCCTCAATATGGATTTTCATACATTTTTGCCGGCCGCTGCTCGCATGTATTTGGCCAGTACAGCAATTTTGATTTTTCTCGAAGAAGGTTGCCTTTTCTCAAACATGCTTGGAAATATGAGCATTCATGTTATGAGTGTTCATGTTTCATGTTTGAGAAAAGGAATTTGCTGGGGATATAAAGTCGATTCCTTTTGCGGCAATCCAAGAACAGCAAAATAATATATGTAAATGATACATTTATTTAAAAAAAATATGGTCACAAAGGTCACATAACAAATTATGTTCGTTAATTCTAATATTTTGATAATCTGTTAAGTACTTATCTAACAGATAAACAATATCACAACCAGGTCGCTTAATATTAATTATAACTTTGTACTTCAATCTAACTCTAAAAATGCTAAGTACAAAATAAGGCTATACGATAGCACCTAACTTCAGTAGTTGTCATGACAAAACAAACATGTAGTTTAAGTATTGAATCTAAAGTATCACATGTTACTTAATAAATTCTTTGGAAAACAACTTTACTTGACTAGTCAACATTGTGTTTCATAATGATCTGATGTTGTATACGTATAACTATATAGCTGTGTGGATGTGTTCTTAAACTTGGGTGACTTGTCTGATCCAGTCGCGTACGCTGGCAACCCTGGAGAACACGACGAGGGCTCCGTTGGAGCAGCTGTGGGCATCGTTCTCCACCCAGGAGGCGACGCCGATGACCCTGCCGGTCTCGTCAACTAGACCACTGCCGCTGTCACCCTGGAATCAAATAATATGTACCTAAATAAGAAGCTATGAATTAACTAATTCTTTGAGATATGCATTTGTTTGATTATTATTTTCTGCGCAATACTTAAATATAATTCAACGAACTTAATAAAGTACACAGCGTGCCGACCCAACAAGCGATAAATAATGTCTGTTATTCCTCCAACTGGGTATTTTAGGAAATGAGAAAATTCGTTTCGAATTGGATCCACATTGGGGAATGCCAGCGACCTTTTGTCACGCTATTATTGCAACAACACTTCTCAGGGCCGTACATATCGTCGGTTAATTGGAATATCCGACTAACATCTACGATATTTCGTAAGTGTGAGTTTTATTTTTTTTCGGAGGAGAGCTCATACTAGCTAGAATATTCAATAGCACACCAAAAAAAAAGATACACATTTACAAGGAAACTTATTTCTACGGTAACAAAAGCTGAACCAGAATTACTAAACAACCTTTGGATGGACATTAAAGACCTTAGAATAAAACATGGGGTAGTCTGCAATGTACTGCTACATTAAAATATAAATATATATATATACAAAATTATATTGCTATGTTAAATACTAGCACTTCACCCCCGACTTCGTTGGCGTGATTCGTATTTTATCCTATATATGCCTTTTTAGTTCACCCCCATAAAGGTTGAATTTTCAAAAATTCCTTCTTATTGCTCCCCTACATCATAAAAAGAAGCTCTGCCAGCTCTGCCAGCCCTGTACAGTAAAATTCTTCAAAAATCTTTAACTCCCCCTAAATCGCCTTTTAGGAGTAGTTTTGAAAAACTAATAATATTTTTTCAACACACTTGCTCATAAAGTGACTAATTTCACCGCAATTAGGCACATAATGACACCTATAAGCAAACAGTGACTTTTTCATTGCTATTATTCACAAGTGAGTTTTTTTTATTGTATTGGTTGAGTTGCTTTGTTCTTAAAAAAGTTTTGATACAAAAAAGGTCGTGCTCAATAGTACAAATAAATTAATGTACCTATTGCTTGCTCATTTCATGTAACTTCGTATTTAAATAGATAATTTCAAATTGTACGTGTTTAATAAATAAAACTTTCAGTCAAATATATCTTTTGTTTTCTCTGTAATATAGAAAACTTGAAATTCCCCATTTTGTACGTGGCTAAAACGTTATCCGCGAAAAGCCAAAATAAAAACTTTATTATTTTAGTCTATGGCCGACCGCCATTGTTAGATGAGCGCGCATAGAAAAACTGATTATTTTTCCGCCATTGCGAAACATTTTTCACAACTCGTTTTCACTGTTGAAATAGTTATTTATGATACAAGTGCGAAAGTAGGCGATTTCCGATGAGTGGATAACTCGACACGAGTCGGAAATCATCTTACGCACGTGTATCATACAACATTTTACTATGCATTGTGCGAATCTCTTCAAAGTTAGAGTGAACAGGCTTCTTCTGGGTAAGCTCACTCCATCGTCGACTCTGTCTCTGTCACCTTTGACCTAGACTAGAGTCAAGAGCAAACCCATCACAAATAAAATAAAAAAAGGAAATAAAAAATGTATCTGAACCAAGCAAGAAATTAATAAAATGGCGCTTATTCAAGGGCGCTCAGCATATCCACAGATTAACTAATAGTTCATAGTTCCTCGGGCATATCTACTGCGCATGTGCAAATAGCTGTCACGTCGTAACGCAAAAAGGCACGAGCAAAATATTAATTCTGTCAAACATATTTAATGAATATTTCAAATTAATTTATTGATCAAAATCTAAATCTAGAGTAATTAAAAACGCCTTAAATGAAGTATTAGTTTTGTTTTACCTTTTATATGAATGATAATCTGTACTTAACTAATTTCTAAAACTATTGGCTGACATTGGAGTTAAAAATTAAAAAAAAAGTACAGGAAAGTAAAAAGCACTAGTACAAAAAGTGACACTTGCCGCACAGTTTGGCTGCTTGGAAAACGCTCTTTTCGAGGACTTGCATTGTAAATGTTTTTTTAGTATTATTTTCTTCACGAGTGTGTTGGAAAACGTCGTATGATACACGTGTGTATTGATGATTACCGTCCTCGGCTCTCTTAAGACCCTCACCTAACGGCTCGGGTCTCAATGGCGCCTCAGCGGTAATCACCAACATTACACACTTGTACCATAATGTACTATTATTTTTATTTAGTATAGGCTCGCGCTTTACCACTATCTCACCTGATGGTGAGCGATGATGTGGCCGACGGTGAAGCACGCTTGCCTAGAAGTAACCTATTCACCCTTGACTAAAGACGCCTAGATTGTAGCTATCGGGAAACACATGCTCCGGCAGTGATTCCACTCCTTAGCTGTACGCATAATAAAAGTATTCTCAAAACGTTTAGTGCGTATGGGTGGGATGTCCACCATGTACCGATGGCGCATCGCGTACGTCTGGTAGTCCGATGATGAAACGGGCTGGGCGGAATTAGATCATGGAATTCCATCGCACACTCCCCGAAATATAACCGATAAAAAACCGACAAGCTGGCAACTCGGCGACGATGTTCAAGGCTCTGGAGCTTTGACTTAAGCAGTGCCTCATCGCCGATGAGCTTCTTGGCCAGCTTTTCGATTGACTCTAGTGCATAAAGCTGAACCATGCATGAACGAACTTGCGCTTGATACAAGCTGAGCAGCTGTTCTGGCGCGAAGTACCTTCTCACCTTTGCAAGGATCCCCAGCTTTTTGGCAGCCAGCTGAGCCTTTGCCTCAATATATGGGCCAAAATTGAGAGTCGATGGCAACGTAACGCCAAGAAGCCCAAGATGGTTAGATAATGAAAACCTTTACTATTTACTTAGGTTAGTATTTAAGCCAAGTTTCAAATATATAAGCCCAACAAATTGCCACCTTTTCACCTCCTTAGGGGTAGAATTTCCAAAAACCAACAAATACATGATTTTTTTTTATCAATCAAGAGCGTAAATGTAAAATTTCACGTGTCCAATTTACAAACTGTAGAAATTGCATACAAACTTTCAACCCCCTTAAGGGTGGAATTTCCAAAAATCCTTTCTTAGTGCGCGCTTACGTCACTTGAGGAACCTCCCTGCCTTTCACAGGGGTGGAATTTCCAAAAATCCGTTCTAGGAGATGCGCGTTATTATTTGATGGTACTTACGTTGCAAGCAGAGTCGAAGCGCGGCGGGGTTCCCTTGACGCACAGCATGTCTTGGCTGTTGTACTGCTCCAGGGCCGAGCACACGTCATTACTCTGCACGGCCAGTTCCATCCCGTGCATCTCGCTGCGCATGGTACCCTGAAGGTAGGGAGGGAAAAAGATTATTATGAGCTTTGTGATTACTGAGAGTGACCTACTTTTCTTGGACACCTTATTCCTTAGTCATGGTAAGAAAAGTGATGTCTTATGTTTTTTTTTTATGCTGGTATTATATTATGTGGTTTAGATGAATAATACGTTTTTTCACTAAGAACCTATTGTTTCACGGAGCAATACTTTCTTAGTGAATTTCGGTACTGACTAGTTGGGATAGAAAGTTAACTGAATTGATATCACTTTCAAAATAATTACTATTCGTTGTATTGTGTTGAGACGATTGAAACGAAAGGCATTGGCAAACACGGTTGTTACGATGTCAAAAAGAAGAAATATTCACGGTCTCTTTAATTTCTAGGATACAGCTGCAATGCAATATTTATTTATCTACTTTGGTGACTTGATCAATCAGTTCTAATCTACAACTACGTCGGTAGGTACGATTCTGCAAGATTACATGGTTCACTTTCCAAAGCTGCTGGAATTTTCGTGTCAAGTTTGTTGAGTATTAAAAATAAGCGGGCTTAACTAGGTAGAATAAGTAGATGAGATTATTTCTTTTTAACCGACTTCTCAAAAAGGATAAGGTTCTATGTTCGACTGTATTTTTTTTTGTATGTTCATCGATTTCTCCGTCAATTGTGGACCGATTTTTGAAAAATATTTTTGTGTTTGAAAGGGTATACTCCCGATGTCGTCCCATTGTCGCCTAGTGAGAATCTGATATTCCATGGATATCGAGGGTACTCCTCAAATATTATAGGCATACAAATAGCGATTATGGTATTTTCATCAACATACATTTGCACTCAGAAAGTATAATTTGGTGAAGTGGATCTGATAAGAAGACCACTGATGGCCACTGGAACTCCATACAGATAAGTGTGTCCCGGCACAGATAATATAATACTAGTATGTCACGGGTAGGTATAAATACGAGTATATCGAATAGTTAACCGACTATGATGAAGCAAATACTTATAAATAAATGTTACTGATGAAAATGGTACCACAGAACTGATCTGATGATGAAGCCGGAAGGTAAGTAGGCACTGGAACTCCTAAATAAAATAATGTATCCAAGTTGGTTTTGGGCTTATTGGAATCGTCATGGACACCGACTTCGGAAAAGAATGTAATTTTTTGCTTTGTCCTAGTGTTTTTTTTTTCGAAAGTCTGTTTAATTTTTTTGTTAATAAGTTTTTGTTTAGAATCAGAACTTTTAAATTAAGTTATAGTTCTCGCCAAACTTCATGGCCCCCCTGAAGTTGGCTACAATGGCTGCGCAGTAGTAAATCTCATAAAAAACAGTACCGTTTCGTGCCTTGCGCATCGGAAAGCTAACTTCAGAAGCCCAGAAGTTTGGCGAGCATTATAGCTATGTTTTCAATTTTTGTAAACATAGGTTACACAGGTTAGGAACTTCTCTCTTTCAGTAACCATAATAACTAATTCTGAACCTGAATGACCATGTATTCTTATAGAAATGAAATACTAACCCCGAAGTGGTCTGTTCCGTAGCCAGCGTATCCGACGTTGAGGCCGACTGGAAGGCTGGGCTGGTCGTCCAGCTTAGCGGCAGCCATGGTCTTGCCGTCCAGGGGCAAGGGCTCGTTCAGCTCGGCCAGTAGGAAGTCCCAGCGAGCTGCCACCTGCAAAACAAGGTTGAAGGTAAAATAAATAACTGGTTTTATGGCTGACGTCTTCGATGTAGGTACATGTTCAAATTATTAAGTGAAACTCAAAAAGGGTCATCCAAAGGTGGTGTACAGCTGATTTCAGGGTCATAAGCCGCTGGTGCTGGTACTGTGGTCAGTTGAAATTAGGCGTTGAGATCTATTTTATTTTCTTTGTTTTGTCGTCAGTATATATCGATAGGTACTAACCCCCATCACGCCTGCGGAGAGTCGCTGGCTGGCTAACTTCATTAGAGCTAGTAAGTCTTGGACTAGCTATGTCTAAGGTGAAAATGTTTGTTCACCGTGTTATATACCATATCCTGGTATAGACGAGTTATTTATTATGCGTAGGCCTTTGTCGTATAACCTATTCTTTGTCTGACAGATTTCGTAAACAATGAAAATGTGCCAACGTCGGTTCACAAAGACTCTGAAAGAATTCTCTTTCTTTGAACACATAATTTAATTCTGAATATACGGGATAGGATGACTTGTGGAATGTATGTTTTTCTGGCACATCATTCTCAACTGTAATTTTGTTTATTTTTAGGTTTCAGGAAAACAATGTTTGTCACCAGTTTGGTACATATTAATTTACCAACTACTTATTTAATTATGTGTTTACTGCCATCTTCAAGTATTGTAGTACAGTCATCATTAGAAGGTCGGTTAATTAATATTAACCTATTATTCTTTGTTTACCTAGTATGATTTAGACAGCAATGAAGAAAGCCCATTAGCATTGTCACTTTTACATACGAGTAAAATCTAAATTGACGCAGAATTATTACATAAACTGCTTTTCTTTACTTTATGTAGATATTTAATTTTCTTCCAATTTTCTATCTCAAAAAAATAACTTTTCTTGTTTAACGTTAATAGTACTTGATGCTGACTATCTCATGTCTTGGAATTTTTGTCTAGCCCAAGGGCCTATGGCATCACTCATTGTTTTGTGTTAGCTCGTACACAGACCTTCACATCCGTTGGTAATATTTTAATGTGTGTAGCTAATAGGAATCTACCTGGAATCTACTCATCACAATCAATCACACCTTTTAACACGGGATCAACTCCATAGAGTATAGTAATAGATTGGAACTGTGACAAGCTGCGCAGCAGATAAAATGACAATCTATTCATTCATATTCTTTCGCGTTTTGTTTTTACATTTTTATTCGCGAATTCAGTGTTGCTTCCATAGTGAGAGTTGTCTATATTTTTGACTTTTACCCCACCCTGCCAAATGGGTAACGGATTTAAATCCCCTGAAGGTATGCCACTAAATTGCCTAGTACCCATAATTTTCCATCGTACCAGTATTTTGTCTCACCTGTTTGAGGTTGAACTCATCAGCGTCCAGCCAGTAGGGCCCCACGGTGAACAGTGGGTGGATGACCTGTCTCTTCACGTGGCGGGTGATGCCGCTGTCGTTCTCCGTGTTGTTAGTGCCGGCCAGGATGTACCGCCCGCCGGTGAACAGGGTGCTGGCAACCAAAGGGCTCAGGTAAGAATCTAAGGCATTCTGAAGTTATCCTCAACAATCTCTCTAGTGGGTGACCAGCGGCACAGATTTAATATACATCACGGTCTAATTAACTGAGTACCCGAAATGTCACTCTGACGTTTGAGCTTCGCTATTTGTTCACGAGGTTCTGGCGGGGCGCCGCGCGCGGGTACCAGGGACAGAGGTCGTTTGACATTTCGGGTGCTCAGTTATCGTGAACGAGCAGTAAGTAATACTACAGTACCAGCGGTTTTGTTGTTGAAAGAAAGAAAACAGGTGTTTTTGGGATACACAAAAAAAAACTTATATCAATCAGTCAGTTATGATTTAAGGCCACTCAAAAAATGGTTTTAAAAACACTAGACCCCTAATGAAAAAGTAGACCAACAATTTTATGGCAAGTTAATTATTCATTGAGCAGTGGTTGCTCAGTGGTAACGGCTCGACTTACAAGTTGTAGGTCGTGGCTCGAGCCCAGATAGGCGCTTTACTTTGTGTAAATTATTTCATCACCACTGCTCTCAAAACGGTGAAGGAAAACACCGTGAGGAAACCGGCATGTCCTAGAACCAAAAATTCGAAGATATGTGACATCCACCAACCCGCACTGGGCCCGCGTTGTGGATAATGGCCCATTCCCTTCCACAGAGAGGAGGCCTGTGTCCCAGCAGTGGGAACATTAATAGGCTGATGATGTGATGTGATGCGGTTCTTCTCCATAGGAAACGACTAACCCGAACCGTGCACCTTTTGTCGACGTTTTATAAGTGCCCATGTAGGCCTATGTAAAATAAAAATATTTGATTTTGATTTTGATTTTGATGTGATGTGAATTATTCATTTATCGATATCCTATCGATATCGTTATCGATTTAGATCATTTTCATCTAATTTTACGTACAGCAAGCATGATCTGATTTTATCTCAATATACCGAAAAAGGCTAGTTCAATTTAGGTAATCTAGGTCCAATATGTCAGGATGTCAGCGTACCTAAGTGCAAGTTCACGGGCATGGCACAAATTAATTTGATTGATGCAATTTGATTGCTTCCTCAATGCTATTATACGATTATATCATTGGATCATTGTTAACATTTCGTGTTCCGGCTGACAACACATATTCATTTGGAATTTGATAGATCTAGACTGGGCTGCCACATTGGTTACCTATTAAAATCGCATCAGAACTAAAAAATACGCAAGTATCGACTGCACAACCAATATTACCGTGAGGAAAAAACTAACTTCTATAAAAAAAACCCTCATCGACAGAACAACCAAACAGAACTAAGGATGTAGTACATGATGAAGCGTTGAAGCGTCGCCGCGTCGTTCTTCGGTCCAAAATACTACTGTGATACTTGATTCCCTCATACTGACTGATTGCGAAACATCAATTGAATCTTATACTCCAAATAAATTGTCAATGAGTGATGACGGTACTGTGTCTGACATGGTATTGGCCTCACAAATGAAAGGAATAATTTCTCAGCTCACAGTCTGGCGTCTGCAATGATTTCTAGGCAAATATCAACTTGCTATCCATCATCTATCGCCGATCGTTCAGTTTTTTCGCCATTTGTACCTTGTTCCTTAGCCGCTCCTACAACCGCATCTTCTAAAGCATTATTTTCTGAACCTTTTACTTTACATTACAATGTAATGTAATGTTTTTAATGCTCGCGAAAATGCTCTAGTGTATACTCACCGTTATGTTTACCATTAGACAGTGCTTTAAATTTGGGATCGGACACTACAAAAACCAAACTTAGTATATTGTGTATGCCAAATGACGCCCTGACCGTACCTTTTCGTTGGACCGACTTGGATACCAATCTATCTAATTCGACATACATATTTTCCAATATCCATTTAAAGTGAATTTTTAGTCTAGTACAAAATACCAGTTGATATTATCGCACTCATAGGCACACTTCTTTTAAGCATATCGGCTATCCAATGTCCTCTTGTTCAAATCATTGAGTTAAATGTAACTACGTACTAGAGAAGCTATTTCAATGCTTTACAACTCAAGCGGTAACCAAGGTCTTTCCTACGGCTTTTGGCCCTTACCAGTCTATCCTCGTCTGGTTCGTAGTCAAATACATATTTTTTTAAATTGTTTAAAAGCACCACTACGTAAAGGAGAGAATACCAAGTTCTTTAAAATATGGTCGACAGGTGTCTCGTTGAGAAATGCGGACCATGGTTCGGATCGGTCTTTTTTGTAGAACGAATGCCCTGTGCCAATTATAATGGTAGCTGTTGCCCCAAAACTGTATGCTATACCTCAGTTTGAACTTTATCAGCGCATATTATATCATTTTTAGGGTTCCGTACCCAAAGGGTAAAAACGGGACCCTATTACTAAGACTCCGCGATCCGTCTATCTGTCTGTCCGTTTGTCACCAGGTTGTATCTCATGAACCGTGATAGCTAGACAGTTGAAATTTTCACAGATGATGTATTTCTGTTGCCGCTATAACAAAAAATACTAATAAAAACAGAATAAAATAAATATTTAAGTGGGGCTCCTATACAACAAACGAGATTTTTTTGCCGTTTTTTGCGATAATGGTACGGAACCCTTCGTGCGCGATTCCGACTCGCACTTGGCCGGTTTTTTAAATGTGAAATGCTCACTTCATCCCTCACAGTTCTTAAGGCAGAACAAGCAGATGATATAGACGAATCCAATGTGGCTAATTCTTTCTTCCAATTTAACAATTCATCAATGTAAATACCTAAAAACTTGACTTCCCTGACAAGCTCAATTTTAATGTTGTTAAGTTCAATGTCCATATTGTCCGTGTTACGCGCAGTAGTTTAAAAATAACATAATGTTGGTTTTCGTCGTATTTATTATAAGCTTATTAGCATTAAACCAAGTTTGAAAGGCCTCTAGCGCTGTATCCACCTTAACAGTAAGGTCTTGAATGTCCTTAGCTGCAAATATAGCATTTGTGTCATCCGCAAAAACTACAAGTTGTATGTCCGGTAAAAGTTCATGTATGAAACTGATTATGTTATTAGTGAACAATATGTATAATAAAGGGCCTAGAATTGATCCTTGAGGCACACCGGCTGTAATGTTTCACATAGATGACCTATAGTTGCCTTTATAGTACCCGTTTGGTTGTGTAGAATCAAGTTTGACAAACATTTTTCTATTTTTGTATTTTTGAGATATGATGAGAAGAGTTGTAAGGCGCCTCTTACGCCATAGTGCTCCATTTTTGTGATGAGTAATTATAGTCAATAGTGTCAAAAGCCGCACTTAAATCCAGATAAATATCCACTACCGTCATTTTACAATTTAATAAATTAACTACATCATTTTGTAGCTTATAAATGTCATCTTCTGTACCAACATTCTTCTGGTACCCAAATTGTCTTAAATTGATTACTTTATTCAAGACTAGCTGTCGCCCGCAGTTCACCCCACAGGACCCATTTTCGGTATTAAAAATTATCCTATGTCACTCAGGAATAATGTAGCTTTCTATTGGTGAAATAATTTTTCAAATCGGTCCAGTAGTTTCGGAGCCTATTCGGTACAAGCAAACAAAAAAATCTTTCCTCTTTATAATATTAGTATAGATAAGATGTTTATTTAGGTGGTTTTCTTTTAACATTTTCAAAGATTTTTGCTAAAGTGGGCAATAAAGAAATAGGTCTATAGTTTGTTGGATCAGTTTTTGGGGCCTTTTTATAAATTTGGGCGATCTGAGCTATTTTTAGTTGATCCGGAAAAATGCCTTCAGCAATGCACTTATTATAAAAAGTAGAGAGCGGCTCTGATAAAATTGGTAATTTATCTTTAATAACTGTAATTGGAATTTCATCATAGACACAAGATTTCTTATTTTGCATACTGTATAAGATTTTTAAAATTGCATCCGGAATAGTAAGCGTGATATCCGTGCTTAGTTGAAGATAAACGACAGCAGCAACACACTTTCTATTAATCAAATGCTCCAGCAGTATTTCCAAACTTTTCATTAAATTATCAAAATTCTCATCACTAGGGTTACGATAACAACAACACGGATAAAGACCTGAATTAATGTCCTTTATACAACAAATTTCAAAGCTCTCTACCCTATACAGTTTATTTATCACATTTATAACTTCAACTTTTCTGTCTTTGTATGCTAAGATTAAGGTTCACCCCTTATCTTTATATTTCTAGTATTGTAAGATATGATATTATAATTTTCTATATTTAATAAATTTATAGGTTTATCATTCAAGAAATATTCACACTTTCTTTCAAGCATTTCTAAATAAATGGATAATTCATTTTTCTTATTGCTAATTCCACATACGTTCTGATGACATAGACACATTTTAAATGGCAAATTTGATGATACTGCATTTACACTTTTGCATGATGATGCCAGATCAGTATCTTTATCATCATAAATCACGAAATAATTCTAACTGTTGTACGTCTTCATCAGTTTCGACGCGAAGTTTACAAATTTAATTTGTATGCGATTTACTGCTATCAATAGATAAGATATGTCATTACAACTAGTTTGGGTAGAAGCATTTTTAAAATACTTTACTATATTTTGATTTTCATAATCTACCATTTTATTTATGTAATTTTGGTAATTAATTTTGTAATTTGTATGTAATATTTTCATGTGAATTAGTGTACATGCTTGCAATTTGTTTAAATTTTTCGGTTGTCTGTCATAACAATTTAGTGCTGCCCGCTCGTACCTATATCTGGTAAATAGAATTTTCTCTACAGTCAGTCTCATTTTGCTACTACCAGCGTGGCTCATCTCCAACTCTTGGCCCGAACCGATGCTCCAGAGACATAAATGTAAATCATGAATTTGTTTATATTGACATCTTTATTTTTTGTAAAATAATTCTGGCTGTAAATATCTACCTAAGAGTACAATATCGTCGTTCAATGTCGCAGGTTCACGTGGCCGAGAAGTTGGGGTTATCTAGAGTCACGGTACAATTATAAATATTATAAATTAAGACCCAATCACGATGTTATTGGAAAACATTAACTACGAAACGAATGAATTTAAAACAAAGATTTTATTATAGCATGTATGACCCAGTGTTACAATAATTATTATTTTATTGGACGAAATACTATGCACCACATGTCGCAAACAGGTCGGTTTTAACGATATTAGTGAGGGTTAAAGCGAATCCGGTTGATTAGATATCTTTCATTAGTATTATTTTAAAAGGTGGTTTGAAAAAGTCTAATGCATCCAATTTAGATAGTTCTAACTGGTACTGGTTTTGGTGATTAGTATTTAGATATTTTAGAGTCCGCTACCTGTTCTCCAACCTATGTCCCTATAGTATTTGACAAGACTTGTCGTCGTTTTTCTAGTTCTAGCTCCGTGCGAATGCCTGTTATGTATTACTGTACCTCAGAAGTGGGATAAACAAAAGAGATAAGACATCATTTATTTGTTATATCATTTTGCACATCTTGATTCACTTTTGGTAACAAAAAAAAATACTGAGTTCTTATAAACGGCAAAGATCAAGCCAATTAGCGATTTGCCAACCATGTTTTTGTGATGGACTTTTTTTGCCCAAGAACTGGATCTCTTCCTAGAGGGATTAAGTGATCATGTCACGCGTCTGCTTTGTGTTGTTTATCGACAAACGTATATTATAATAACTGGTTATTCGATGGAATATATGCGCAGCGTATATTCATATGACGAAGACAAAAAACCCAGATGTTTTGTTATGCATGCACATGCTCCGACATTCATCTTAATACCGTGTGGGTTGTATTCAACTAAATGGAACCAGTCCAAAGGTGGGATTTACGAAGAAATATATTGAAATGAGAGTAAACAAATGAAATGAAGTTTTATTTTTTAAGCTAAGTATATGTAGAGCAAAGCTATGCAGTATTATGTATTGCTTTTGGCAGCTATTAGTTGTTATGTTAATGGCAGATCTATACCAAACTGTGAACCTAGAGTGAAATTAGATAGTAGTTAGTAGATTTAAATTGACTTGATTTATTACATCATCACTCTCATGAGTAGGTAATCTTAGCCTTCAAGATTGTAAGAATATCGGGTATTGCTGAGAATTTTAATATCTCACAACAAAATGTTTAAGCAAGTAGAAATTCTGTGAATTAACAAAACAAAACTGAATTAAAAAATAAGATAAATCACTAGATTTACCTAAAAAAAAGCTGAAATAATAAATAACTGTCGTATGATGCCTTGTATTACTCACTGATTTGTTACAAACAACAACAAACAAACAAATACTGTTTATTAGGTACCAGCTTGATATTATAGTTGTTTCCTCTGTCAGTGACACTTAACCTATGAGTTTACGACTATATATCGCTAAGAAAGATAACAGTTTGCATTGAAGAGGTCATGGTTTATTAGCAGTTGCGTAGAAGATGGTCAGGCTACGTTTATAGGTACCTACCTAAGTATTTATCGCTGACGATATGACCATTTTAAACGAAGGCGAATGTAAACAGGAAGACATTGGCTTGGTTTGAGGGACATTTACTAATGTATTTCTAAAGTATCTCGCGATGGAAATAACTTTTTAAATGTAGACGATATATCTATAAATAAAAATATTTGACAGTGAATGTAGATGACTTTAAGATTAGGGTAAGACTAAAGAAACGAAAAATGGAATGTGTAAAAGATAACATTCCTAAAACGAGAGTGGCTACTGAGATGACGACTAAAAGAGAAGCATGTGAGAAGATGGCATGTGGCGCCGCCCACAAAGAAATTAAGATAAGGAGAATGATGATAAGATATTTAGCATAATTGGACATAAAAGAAAACAGTCAGCTGTATCATTTCATTTGTCAAATTATTATTGTAGATATGCAAGTACCCGAAATCGATTTTAACATTGTAGGTATTCTTTAGTTAACATTTCGCTAAACATCTGTTTTGTAAACATTTTCTATATAACTGTGACAACTGTGATAAAGAAAAACGAGGAAAAGATAACTTAAGAGCCAATTATGACATGTCTTATAAGCAATAGTAGGTAGGTAGATATATATTTGAACTTTATTCGTTCGCCAGCCCCACTGATTGCTATATTATCATGATTAGTGGAAATTGGCAAAAACTACAGCCACGGGTAATTTAACCATAAACTGTTTGTTAATTGGGTAAAATTAGTTTTTTTGAAGATAAGCGTTTAATGTTGCCGGAGCAATGTCATAATGACATCAATGTCAGTTGTTAAATTGGTTTTTGTCATAAACATTTTGGAGTTTTAAGAGGCGTAACTTATGGCTTGTCCAATATTTTGTTAAATATATTGGTATTGTCAATGGAAATATTTTTGATTTTTAGTTTTCCATACCGGAGCCCTACTGCTGTCACTCACGTATCCGCCTGTCTGTCCGTCGTCTGTCATACAGGTTTTACAGCCAATGGTTAGAGCTACAGTCTTAAAAAAAATTGTGCGAATGGGTGGGATGTCCACCATGTACCGATGGCGCATAGCCATACGTCTTGTAGTACGATGATGAAACGGGCTAGGCGGAATTAGATCATGCAATTAGTAATGGTACCTACGCTTTATAAATACGTTAAAATTTCTTAAATGTTGGAGTAATTTTTGCTACCCTTCACCAAAACTTTTTGTGTCCTGATATGTTATTACTTTGTGGAATCCTAGACAACCCTGAGCATAGCCAGACTTTCATCATCACCATCATCATCATATCCAAAAGACATCAGCCGAAAGACGCCCACTGCTGGACATAGGCTTTCCCCAAGCGTCGCCACATTGACAAGTCTTGTGCGTCCCGCAACCAGCGGATCCCCGCAACCTTCACCGGGTCATCGGTCCACCTGGTGGGACGCCTTCCAACGCAACGTCTTCCGGTTCGCGGTCGCCACTCCAGAACCTTTCTGCCCCATCGGCCAGCCAGACTTTAGACGGAATTAATTAAGTATTTACCAGTGCCCAGCGGTGAGGATCCATGTGGGGCTGATAATGGTGCCTCCGCAGGTGCCTCCGAAAAGCACAGCATGAGGGAACCGCTCGTTCACGGGCTTCGGCACGGGGGCACTGACCACGGGGGCGCTAACCACAGAGTCGGCTGCAGGTGCCGCCTTCGCATCCGCGTCAGTCTTCGTCGGCAAATTGGCTGGAAACAAAAGTGACCAAATAAAAATAAGTTTTTCATACTGCACTTGCATGGATTCGTTGGTTCGTCAACCTCAAACTACACTTAAGTGTACCTAATACATACTTAAACTGCGGAATAGTTTTCTAATAGCCGTCATCAACATTTAACTTCTTTAAGCACCTGCGCAGGGTTTTTAAATTTCGAATGCAGTTTTGCCTTCCAAAGATATTTTTACTGCATATTGAGACTGCTCTTGACCACGATCTTGCCGATGCACGATGCAAGAAGCCGAAGTAATGGGTTGTATGTTTTTGGTAAATTTTTAGAAAGATTTTGTAGTGTCCGTGAACTCAGAGGAAAATACCCAAGTTAATAACTTGGGCATTAAAATATTTCACACCAATTTTTATAAGTATAGGTGCGTGGCGACCGATAAGAGGAATATCAGGACTGCAATTATTTATCAATCACAATAGGTATTTCCAACATTTAAATGAACTTTTCAAATTGTCGACGAAATTATTTCTCTAAGCGATCTCCATATTTTTAAAATATTAAAGCAGGAATCAAAATTCCTTAGCTTCCTGTTTAAAATAAATATTAAACAGAAAGTAACTTGACCACGGAGAACAGAACCAGTTGTGTGCTCCGTGAACTTGACCCACAAATCGATAAAAAACAATATGTCTACGCAAAAATCCTATCTGTAATGATAGCATTAATTAGGATAATTATAATTACTAACTAGATTCCAACACAACACAACTAGGTAAGTAGTGGAATTTTATCTCAGAAAAAAAACCGCAGTTTTCCCTAAGATAATTAATACTGACGTGGGTAGCATGTGAGCGATACAAATTGCTCACAACACGACCAGGGTAATTTATTGTTACCATGTCCATCGCCAGAGCAATTATGTAACTTCGATGGGAAACTGAATTCGATTCAGTTGATAGCCCCTGAATACAAGTAGGTTCTGTATCGTATTTTCATGGTAAAGGTCAATCATAGTAATAGTTTAAGTAGTTAGTGGGAAATTTTATCCATGTTTTGTTGTCCAGGGGAATTACTATTGTTGTGTTTGTTTTTTTGCGGGTTAGGTTAGTTACATAATTATTTCCATCTAGGAAATAATTATGTAACTAACCTACCGTCATTTTTGTTGATAAATGAGATTAGATTATGCTGAGTGTCCAAAATAATCGATCGTATAGTTATAGTTTTTTACTTTGTGTCATCAACCAACCTGATTGCTAATTGAAATTGAAAATCTTACAATATAATATGTAATTTCTTTTTTTTAAGATTTCAAATAAAATATAAACTCCATTTGGAGTTAAGCTCGCCTTTGTACACAATTTGTGTAAATGTATTGTATTGGTGTACAATAAAGAATTAATAATGAGATTATGTGGCGCCACTTGGGGTAGCTGTCTAGTAGTGGAAATCTTTCGGCTAAAATGATAATGACTATTACGGAAACATTTCTCAGTTGCTAGGCAACCCGAGTGTTACAAATCGTATCCGGGTTATTGATGATAACGGCACTCAAATTCTATAGTGGCTAAGCTTTGATTTAATCGGTCAAGAGGGTATTGTTGTGTTCGAACCAGTTCGTTCATTGATACACTTCATGGACGAATGGGGACATTGCTAACGGGTTTTTAAATGTTTTTTTCTTTCGATAATAAAACAGTTTACGTTGAGCGTAAACAGTTTTCACCTTTTATCACGTGTCAAAGTTTTTTCTCACTGTCTGAATAACCTACTAACTGTAACACAATATTAGATATCTTTACCGTGATACTACACTAACATAGTAAAACAACATGTTTTTTAGAGTTACCCTTTACTTATACAACAACAAAAATAAAACGAATTCGATATAGAATGTTGTATCTGTCGATACAACTGAGTTTGTCGATTAAACTGAGTTAGTGCACACGAAACATACTTTGAGAACATAAAATATCCAAGGTCATAGAACTAGAAGATTAGAATAGAGCGAACCCAATATTCGCTTAGCTCAGCTGATTGAGCTGTCCGTCCTTTATTAGTAAATATAGTACCTTTATGTTGGCCAGAGTATAGATTATGAAATAATTTTCATTACTTATTTACAATACTGTTTACCTAAGCGTCATCAATCATCGTCGTTTCCTTGCGTGATCGAATCAGAAATGTAGAGATCCGCAAGAGAACCGACATAGCCCGGCTGGCTTCACACATTATGAATTCCTCTCTGAATACAGAGTCGGAATTCATAATCTGAATGCCGGCAATGAGTAAATAATAATCTGAAAAAATCAGAATGTTTGTGGGGCATAATGAAATTGTATGCATTGCCGGGCTTTCTTAATTAATAATATGAATTCCAAGTCTGGATTCAGAGAGGAATTCAGAATGTGTAAGAAGGCCCTAAGAATTGCCAAACTGAAGTAGCAGTGGGCAGGGCACATTGCTCGCAGAACGAATGGCCGATGGGACAGAAAGGTTCTGGAGTAGCGACCGCGGACCGGAAGATTTTGCGTTGGAAGGCCTCCCACCAGGTAGACCGATGACCTGGTGAAGGTAGCGGGGATCCACTGGATGCGAGACGCATGGTAGGTGCCGTTTAATGTGGCGACGCTTGGGGAAGGCCTATGTCCAGCAGTGCAAGTCTTTCGGCTGATATGATGATGAAACGTCATTATGTTCATAGTACATATTTAGGTAGTGTAGTGTTTGAAAACAAAAGAATGGGAATGGTATAGTCATACCACACAAAGTTGCAATTTTGAAAGGAATCATTTTCAACATTTTACCTTAAAATAAAATGACAGTTTATTCCAAATTATGTTATAATGTGTTGTTTTTATGCGTTCAGTTCGAAAGTGATCATTTCCAGTTTTAGTATAAATAGGTAATGTTTTGATCACGTTTTGATTGACTTCGGCGTCGTATTCAAACCGTAAAGTATTCTTGGTTGTTTTGTTTATGTTTTCCTATTAGATTATTTTGGTTACGAATACTTACATACATAATTATAGGTTAACCCACTAATTAGTTGCTGGTTTGTCAATTAGGTGATATTTATAGAGCTATTGTTATTTATTATTGTAAGCAATTATGTGTTGCGTTCATCCCAAAAGACATGGGAGAAGTGTAGAACGATAATAATTGTAGACAAAATACTTGGATATTTTTTAATAGTCCTGGAATGGTTTAAACGTAATCTGCAAAAGCGAGCCTTAATTTACATCAAATCTACAAACTCTTATTAAACCTTGTTTCTTTAACTAGTTTACTCACGTGGTTAATTATATTGCACGACTACGAATGATGTGTGTTCAGCTGTCAATTACATATATATAAGACTTGTACTTTTTCATGTCCTTGATGAAATAAACACTCGAGCTTATTCGTTTTTTCTGTCCTGATTAGACGTGAAACCTCAGCAATTGATTTGTTTACATAAAGCTAGGCCTATTCCAGAAAAGCCCTAAAGGCAAAGGAAAGTCATGAATGAGGTGGACTTACAGTATTAAAACTCAACAACACACTCTCGGGTTTACCAGGGGGTCGAGCCAGGGATGCCCGTCAGTCTCTTTTTAGGGTTCCGTACCCAAAGGGTAAAAACGGGACCCTATTACTAAGACACCGCGATCCGTCTGTCTGTCTGTCCGTCTGTTACCAGGTTGTATATCATGAACCGTGATAGCTAGGCAGTTGAAATTTTCACAGATGATGTATTTCTGTTGCCTCTATAACAACAAAAAAAAACAGGATAAAATAATATTTAAGTGGGGCTCCCATACAAAAAACGTGTTTTTTTTTTGCGGTTTTTTGCGATAATGGTACGGAACCCTTCGTGCTCGAGTCCAACTCGCAGTTGGCCTCGATTTTTGCATTTAATAACATTCATCAACCTATATAAATAATATGTGAATTACCTACATTTTGATGAATTATACATAATAATTAGCCACATTATGGAGAGGGCTATGCTCGGAGTTTCCTTGCGTGATCGAATCAGAAATGTGGAGATCCGTAAGAGAACCAGGGTTACCGACATAGCCCGAAGAATTGCCAAACTTAAGTGGCAGTGGGCAGGGCACATTGCTCGCAGAACGGATGGCCGATGGGGCCGAAAAGTTCTGGAATGGCGACCGCGAAACGGAAGACGATACGTTGGAAGGCCGCCCACTAGGTGGACTGATGACCTGGTTAAGGTTGCGGGAAGGCGTTGGATGAGAGACGCACGGGATCGGTCAATGTGGCGACGCCTGGGGGAGGCCTATGTCCAGCAGTGGACGTCTGTCGGCTGAATGATGATGATGATGATAAATTAGCCACAGCTACAGAGTAATTAATACAAGAAGCTCTAGACAAGTGGCATTTGATGTCAGGGAAGGCGATAGTCGGAATGACAAGGTGTAAGGGATTGATCACGTGATTTTTCGAAATCTATTGTCAATCCCATACAATTTCGCCTTTTTACCCGACTACAGCGAAGCCAAAAGGAAGGGTTATGATTTTAGCAGTCTATGTCTGTATGTTTGTATTTACGTATGTTCCTGCGTAGGGTATTAATCCGATTTTGATGATGAATGTGTCAATCGATTCGTTATTATGGCCCGGGAAACAATCAATCTGTTTGAACTATGTTTGCTTCGGCTTCCAGTCTAACCGGCTTCAGCTGGGTACTCACTAGTTTTTACATGGAGCGACTGCCTATCTGACCTCCACAACCCAGTAACTGGGTAGCACAATTCCTCTTGGCAAGACTGGTGTCAGATCTCAGACTTCTGACTACCTGTAACGACTGTCAAAGATCTTCAAATGACAGCCGGGACCAACGGCCTATCGCTTATTATGGCCCGTGAAACATAGACTAAAAAAAAATCCGTAGTCTGGTTACAGTTTTTATTTAAACTTTTTGCTTGTTGACAATCGCTATCGCCACGCTTTCGATGGTAGAATGTCACTTGTCTAGGGACTAAGGTAGGTAAATTCACTGCATGTATTATTTTGATATTTAAATACTCTTAAATACATAAAATTTATACTTTTATTTTTTAATGTTTGTAATCAGTTGATATAATGTTTTTTTTATTAAAAATGTCATAAGAAACAAATTTACAATTTAAACAATGTTAGCAAAGTTTTATGATCTTGTATCTTTTAAACAATGTTTTATAAAATGAAGTCCCGTGTTATAGTCCCGTGTTATAGGGGTCGAACGTATTGGCATAAACCGGGCGCCCAGAAGCCACAGTCCAGATCCCTGACTGCTTCTGAGAAATTCCATATGAAAACCCCAATAAGACTTTGCGCCAGCCGGGCATCCAAAGGACCTCATGCTCTGCAGTAGCGCTTGGGACCACTACATCAACGAAGTAGCCACAGCCACATATCAATTAATACAAGGAAGGTAAATTCAGTGCGTTTATTATTAGTTTCATATTTTTAGCTTAAATAGGTATTATGTTGTAATACATATTTACTTGTTTACAGCGTTTGATTGGTTATATGTATGCTGGTTTTTGCCGGTGGATCTTTTGTTCTTCTTCTACCTGCGTGAAAAATATCCCAAGAGAATAAACTCACGGAATATAAAAATACCCTAATCCAGCCGGGCGAGCACGGCCTCTGTGATAGGCTTGAGTCACGTATTATATCACGGTTTTTGCTCCCAAACTGTGATAAAAATGTGTGACTCAAGCCTGACACAGTAGGCCGTGCTCGCACGGCAGGACCCGTGTTTCTAAGTAGTTACATCCCAATCCGTTCAGCCATTCTGGCCATCCAAAATTTCGCATTTGTAATGTTATTAGTAGATGTATAGTAGTTTAATATGGATAAATTCGTAATGTTATGCTATATTGACCATATCATGCAAGTAAAACGAGCGTGTTGTGTGAAAACCTTGTCGATACCTAATGTGTTTTATATAGAACAATATTACCTGAATAAAAAAAACTTAATAAATTTAAGTGGTCTTTGGCTAGGTTTAGACTATCTAAGATTTAATATCACTTTTTTAAAGGAGATCTATTGTTATGAATAACGGAACAATCAACACATTTTTTAACACTGACTACCCCCAAAAAACTTTTGCTTGTGTACTTACAGTTTTCACTGGCAGAAGACTGATTTAAATGTAATATTAATTGAAAAAACAACATAAGATTATTATTTGTACAAAACTGCATTTTTCACTGTTTATTAAATATAAACAAAATAACACGTTGAAAACAACACTATCACATTATTTACTAAAAAGTTCTACAAGAACTGTAATTATTCGAAAAAAATATTGATATGTAATCAGGATTTGTTTTATCGCACTATCTTGCATTCATAAATTACCTTCACTAATTTTTATCGATCGGTTTTCATTTGTCGAATACTTATCATGAAAAAATACCCGGGTTTTTTTAACGGTTTCTGTATCAACAAAACAATTTTATTTATGTTTCCGAAACATATAAAAACTCCTTACTTGCATATCCTTCAGTTTCACTTTAAAATTACCACATTATTATTTTTGCCGTAATGTTTTAGCCACAAAAATATAATTAATTAAGAAATAGTTAGGTATGCCACTCACTTGCTTTTACAACTTGTTGTATATCGTTTCCCCCCGGGGCTGCCACCGCGAGGACAGCCAGCGCAGAGCACACGATCAGCCGGCTTGAGAACATCGTGCAGTTTGTGCGCACGCGCAGCCGACCACTTTATATATCAGACTTTACTTACTGCGGCTGTAGCACACAACTTGACGGTTGATTATACAAAGTTCGTGCGATGATTGGTGATATTATTTTGGAAAATTCGTAAAAAAATCTAAGTGTCTACTATTTTTAGTACTCATTAAAGTTGTTTAAAATAATAGATCAGGGATGGAGTTCCATTTTTTTCTGATTTTATAGTTAACATTCACAGTTTTTTTAAACTTTAATTGCTACTTCACATTTATTATAGTGTAGTAGTGTACCTGGCAATTTATATGAATACTCCTCCTCTTCTCCTACTCCTATTCATATAAATTGCCATGTACCTTTATTTTTCTAATTTACTTAAAATATAAATCTTTAATAAAGGCATACATGCTGCTAAGGTCATTTTGCACTTCAATCGATTTTATATCTTGTGTTTTAGTGGATATTATAATTATTGCAACAAACAAAATACACGGGACACGGGCAACGCGCTAGTGAGCTTGCACTAGCGCGTAGCCTAGGCTAGTTTTTTTTAATATTAAATTTGACTTTTAATACATCAATAATGTTCAGCGGGTAAAAGTAAGTACTCATGTATCTAATGTGCTATGTGGAAAAAAAATCACTGTAGCTGACTCATTCACTGTAGACCATAGTATTTAAGTTTTGTGAAATACTACTGGCATAAACGTTTTGTTTAGGTTAAGCTTATTTTTCAGAATTATCAATCAATGTATTTTCACTATGGATAGAGAAAATTATATCTGATATGATTCATAGATACACAATAACAAAATATGCATCTAGTCAATAAGTAATCATCAATATAATAATAAATTGAGAACCCAATAAAACAGGCTATGATATCACCGTAAGTAGTACATACTACACTCTACATCATTATTTAAATATTGGATGGGTCATTAAGGATTTTCTTTTACATTCATTGTTAGTTTTCTTATTCACAAGTCAACGCACTGTTATCATCACTGGTAAACCAGATGTGTTCCAGGTAGTCAGTGTTTTTTTCTATTCTTGCTCAAACAGGTTGAAAGATAACTACCAGAAAACAGCTGTTATTCAGAAACTGCATACATTCTGATTCACGACTCGCGATTCGGGTTTTCGTGATGAGATAAATGATAACATTAACCGGGGGGAGTTCGTACAGGGAGGCATCAGGCAGTGTTGCTGGCGACGGCTGCGTTTTCACAGGTGGTGAGCCGCATACGGCGCTTAGGGCTGGGGTTGGCCCTCAACAAGTCGGAGGCCATTTCCATGTGCTGATGGTAAGATTTTCCATCGAAAACAAAAAACAATGCGAGCTATTGAAAGGAGGCGAAACATCGTTGTGTTTTAGCCAGTGAGGCTCCGATATGAACCTCCGTTCTCACTAGATGGACAGTATCTAGACCCAGTGGTAACAGTTGTAGATACGGGTTGTAGGTCGTGGGTTATAATAAGTGTTAAAACCCAGGCATTTTAATTTGTTTAATTTTTGTCCTCGCCACTGCCCCGGGAGTGAACTGGTATGTCCTAGAACCAGAAAATCTAAGACATGTGATATCTACCAACAGTACCAAAACTGGCTTGGCCCTTGTAGTGGAATATGGCCCACTCCCTTTCACGTAGAAGAGGCTTGTGTCCCAGCTGTGCTATCTAATACAAAGGTCGCATTTACAAAATAATGTCACGCGAGAAATAGCCTACAAATTCGACTTAATTCTTGCTTCTACAAAAACTGTAATTAACGAACCCGTAGGTAGGAAACTAATAAATTATTATTTTAAGTGTATTTCTAGAAAGTCATGGTAATAAAGGTGATAATTGCTGGTAATAAGGGATCTCTAACGTCAGCAAACTGACGAAAATCTTCACCTTGCCATTGTACACTGTATGAATAGATAAAAGTTAAGCATATGCGGGTACTATCGATTTTTTCATCACGTACAAGAGTTATTTATATCTGTAGGTAGGTACAAAATATAACTTCTTTGTTATGCAATTGTTTGGCGTGGTTTTTTTTTTCTCAGAAGGAGGGTAATGTATCCGTTTATGTAGGTATGTAAATTAAAGGTGAACGCGTACCTATCCGCGCCGCTCGACCCGCATTTCAGCAAAATGCTGTGGGTATACGGATGCCACCAGCGCGTGCGGATGACGTCATCAGATTCGATGAGTATCCGTATAGAAAATATTGATATAATAAGATGAACAAAAGAGTATACTGGCTGCAGCGGCAGAATTGTCAAACAAAAAATTAAAAAAAGATGACTCTAGTTGCAAATTCGTAGGCGTCTGTAGGTCTCAATGGAGAAGACTTTGCAAGAAACTCCACGGACACTCTTTTCAGTTTTAATAACACGTTCTTGGTTACATCATTCTTGTTGAAAAAATGCATATATGTGAGAACGATGTAAAAAGACGTGTACGTAAAATCTTCTAGAGTAAAACAATTAAAACAAAAAAAAGTACTTTAACAGGCCGAGACAGCTAAGTTATGACCAATCCCAGCTGATGGCACCCGTTCACGAACATGACGCATGGATCGGCACTACTCAGCTCAACCATCATGAAGGGAACCGAATGATACAACACATGTGCCACCGTAAGAGAGAAATTAGAGAGAGCATGACACACTCAACTGCCAGGCAACACAGGAATCAACGAACGACACATAGGTACAGTGAATGGTAGATTTATCTACAGTCGGAACATAGTACTACATGTGCTGTGCAGTTATATAATACTAAAAGAAATAATACTAAGTTTATACAATACAAATATATTCATACAGTCTTCAGCAGGTCCAACAATACTTCGAAACTTTTCTGCCCATCACTAATTGATCCTGCGCCCTAGTGGCTGCGGAGCAGGACCAGCATTGAGCCAAGCATTTTTATCAGCGATGTAATCCCCAACTTATAATATGCTTGCCTGCATAGTGTGCGTTTTAGACAAGTTTTAAATTTCGTCTCATTTAGTTCTAGAATGTAGGTATTTTATTGTAACATTTTATACAGTACCCCAAAATGATATTCTAATAAATAGATACGTTATACACTCACAAAACAACCGATAAAAGTGTTCCGCAATGCAGCGGCAGCACAGATACCTACACACTTTTGGTATGAGATACCTTCTGTTTTATGTACTTTGGTATCATAATTGGCATACTACATCTAAATACACACGATGGCATTTCTTAAATTTTGTTTTTGTTTCAACGAAGCCTATCGCTCTTCGCCATGGGTGACATAGACTAAAGACCCCAATTAGGACCTATTCGAGTCTTCACAATGCACGCGCTCATAACATATCTGTATACTAGAATATCATTGGTACCCCATATAAGATGATGCTACTTTAGCCAGCCTGAAACCTGGTTGAATTAATTGGTCCCTATTTATAACTATAACATAATTATGTCTGTCGCCGTTTTTACTAAAAAGATGTAAATTCTTTCTAACATACATGATGTTTTCATAAATATATTGACAAGGTACCGTCATGATGTTAATGTCCTTAAACAGTTCCCTTAGAGAATCGCGCTGGCGAAGATTGTATATCGTTCTGATGGCTCGTTTTTGCAGAATAAAAATTGACTCAATATCTGCAGCCCTTCCCCATAGTAAGATACCGTAAGACATTATACTATGAAAATAACTAAAATAGACTAGTCTCGCGGTATCTATATCAGTGAACTGACGTATTTTTATAACAGCATAAGCTGCCGAACTTAGCCGGCCAACAAGGGATATTAAATGACGACCCCATTGTAACCTCGAGTCTAGCGTGATCCCCAGGAAAACCGTTTTATCGACGAATTCTAGCTTCTCCTTGTTTAATATAATGTCACAATCAGTACTTTTGACATTCGGCAAGGCAAATTTTACCCACGTAGTCTTTTTAGCTTTTAAAACTAGATTATTAGCTGTGAACCAATTTTGAACCTGTCGCAAGACGATATTTACGTCGTCAACGTTACTCGTACGTCTATTTATCTTAAAAATCAAAGAAGTGTCATCAGCAAATAACACCATGTTTAGATTGTTTTTCAATAGATGAGGTAAATCGTAAATGTAGACTAGATACAAGAAAGGACCCAAAATTGAACCCTGGGGTACCCCCATTTTCACGGTTAACCCGGACGAATTGACACCGTTTATTGAACTAATTGCTGTCTATCATTTAAATAAGATTTAACTAAACTCAACGCTAAATGGCCTAGCCCGTAATGCTCAAGCTTCAAAAGTAATGTTTCATGATTAACGCAATCAAACGCTTTCGACAGGTCGCAGAAGACCCCTATGGCATCTTGTGCCTCTTCTCACGCATCAAAGACGTGTTTTAATAAGGTGACACAAGCGTCAGTCGTACAAAGTCCTTTGGTAAAACTATTCTGTTTAACGTGTAGGATGTTATTCGTATTAAAATGAATGAGCATTTGATTTAGCATTATCTTTTCAAATATCTTGCTGAAAACCGGCAGCACCGATACTGGTCTATAATTATTTGTGTCTTTACTGTCCCCGGATTTAAAAAGTGGTATAACCTTCCTATGTTTTTAAGTTTTCAGTAGTTTTAATTGGGATGCTGGTAAAGAAATTTACAAATTCTTGAGCAACTTTTATGTTATCTCTAATAAGTCCATGTGTAGTTTCAAGCGTGTAAGCAGTATTATTTCTTTTGTTCCTGTTCGTTTCATTGTTTATAATTTTTCAAACTGTCTTGATTTTATTTTCTGCGATTTTAACCTTATTGCCAATGAACAAAGCCATAGCTACTTTACACGTATTTCTAAAAAAAATTGAATAAGTTACATATTTATTAAAATTTTCAGTGTTAATATAAGGCTTAAGGCCATACAGCTCGTAAAGTCTTTCCCTACTTTTCCTGAGTCCTTCAGTCGCCCAGTCACTGAATAAAAACTTAGGGCATATAGTTTCAGTTTTCTTCTTAAAAGTATTATTGAACTCTGTTTGAATTACTGAGAAAACTTTTTAATGTAAAATATTACCATCATTCACTGTGAGGTCTTGATCACTTAGCTTACTAATTAAAGTGCAGTTAAATTTATTTAATTTACCGGATGTTATTGGTCTGGATTGAATCTGCACTTGTTGTATTAGTATGTTGGACTCAAAGGTTACCAGTAGCCCACTATGATCCGAAGGCAGACAATTTATAATGGCTTTGTCTAAGTAGTCGCAGTAACGAAAAACATTATCAATACATGTAGCAGTAGTCACAGTTGTTTGTGTTGGTTCCATGAACACATGTGACAAATTAAATGATTTGAAGAGATTTAATAATCTACTGCTATCTGAATTATTTTCTAAAATATTTATATTAAAGTCACCACAGATTATGACTAATTTATTACCAGTTGCAAGTTTTGCCAAAACATCCTCCATCACTGACTGAAATATGGAGTAGTTTCCATAATCCAGCTCAACGCAGGACAGTTCAACCCTATGTTCAACTGATAGATCTACAATATCTTTACGAGGTTTTGATTTATACCATTTTTAATTAATATAAGTGAACCTCCACGCAACATAATATTTCTATTAAAACAATTGCCCACGGTATAATTTTCATAATTAATTAGTATTGTATTATCTTTCAGCCAAAGCTCAGTAAAACAAACAATTTTAAACATTGTTCTTTCCAAAAACAGTTCTATTTCCAATTGCTTCGCAGAAAAACGTTGAATATTTTGATGGAATTTCAATGAATTCTGCTTAGCTCTTTTTTAGGGTTCCGAAGTCAACAAGGAACCCTTATAGTTTCGCTCTGTCCGTCTTTCCGTCCGCAGCTTAGCTCAGAGAATCTAAGTACTAGAAAGCTATAGTTTGGCATGGATATACTCGTACATATTAATAATTCCGAAAAAGTGGTAAAATATTTTTTTTTTTTTTTTTTTCGGGTACCTCCCATAGACGTAAAGTGGTGATGAATCTTTTGTTTCTTATCTGTCCCATGGTGTGGGGTATCGTTGGATAGGCCATTGAAAAATATTTTAGGTTTGTTAAAACCATTTTTCGATTCAGAGATCCGTTTGCGTAAAATTAAGCTTTAAATTGCAAATTTGTGTTAGAGTCAAGTGTCCCCCCCCCCTGCCAGCGAAATGGTTGCTCTTGGCTATGTGCAAAAAAGCATGGCAGTAGTAAATATAACGAAATTAAAAGGAAAACTATCACGGATGAGTAGGCTTTACAAGTTTACGAGTAATAGTCGACCAACTTATAAAATGTACTTGGAATAGTATAAAAAATGTACAAATGCCATTGAAAAATTACTTAAATAACGTTTTCAGCTGTGTAAAACAGAGTAAATATATGCTTATGAACCATGTAAAAATAAACAAAAATAAAATCATAACAGGCTTTACCAGCTTACGAGTAATAGTCGACCAACCTATAAAATGGACTTGGCACAGTAATTCTTTTTGTACAAATGTAATTAAAAATTACTTAAATGACGTTGTTAGCTGTGTAAAACAGATAGTAAATATATGCTTTTGAACCATGTAAAAATAAACAAAAATAAAATCATAACAGGCTTTACCAGCTTACGAGTAATAGTCGACCAACCTATGAAATGGACTTGGCACAGTAATTCTTTTTGTACAAATGTAATTAAAAATTACTTAAATAACGTTGTTAGCTGTGTAAAACAGATAGTAAATATATGCTTTTGAATCATGTAAAAATAAACAAAAATAAAATCATAACAGGCTTTACCAGCTTACGAGTAATAGTCGACCAACCTATAAAATGGACTTGGCACAGTAATTCTTTTTGTACAAATGTAATTAAAAATTAATTAAATAACGTTGTTAGCTGTGTAAAACAGATAGTAAATATATGCTTTTGAACCATGTAAAAATAAATAAAAATAAAATCATAACAGGCTTTACCAGCTTACGAGTAATAGTCGACCAACCTATAAAATGGACTTGGCACAGTAATTCTTTTTGTACAAATGTAATTAAAAATTACTTAAATAACGTTGTTAGCTGTGTAAAACAGATAGTAAATATATGCTTTTGAACCATGTAAAAATAAACAAAAATAAAATCATAACAGGCTTTACCAGCTTACGAGTAATAGTCGACCAACCTGTAAAATGGACTTGGCACAGTAATCCTTTTTGTACAAATGTAATTAAAAATTACTTAAATAACGTTGTTAGCTGTGTAAAACAGATAGTAAATATATGCTTTTGAACCATGTAAAAATAAACAAAAATAAAATCATAACAGGCTTTACCAGCTTACGAGTAATAGTCGACCAACCTATAAAATGGACTTGGCACAGTAATTCTTTTTGTACAAATGTAATAAAAAAATACTTAAATAACGTTGTTAGCTGTGTAAAAAAGATAGTAAATATATGCTTTTGAACCATGTAAAAATAAACAAAAATAAAATCATAACAGGCTTTACCAGCTTACGAGTAATAGTCGACCAACCTATAAAATGGGCTTGGCACAGTAATTCTTTTTGTACAAATGTAATTAAAAATTACTTAAATAACGTTGTTAGCTGTGTAAAACAGATAGTAAATATATGCTTTTGAACCATGTAAAAATAAACAAAAATAAAATCATAACAGGCTTTACCAGCTTACGAGTAATAGTCGACCAACCTTTAAAATGGACTTGGCACAGTAATTCTTTTTCTACAAATGTAATTAAAAATTACTTAAATAACGTTGTTAGCTGTGTAAAAAAGATAGTAAATATATGCTTTTGAACCATGTAAAAATAAACAAAAATAAAATCATAACAGGCTTTACCAGCTTACGAGTAATAGTCGACCAACCTATAAAATGGACTTGGCACAGTAATTCTTTTTGTACAAACGTAATTAAAAATTACTTAAATAACGTTGTTAGCTGTGTAAAACAGATAGTAAATATATGCTTTTGAACCATGTAAAAATAAACAAAAATAAAATCATAACAGGCTTTACCAGCTTACGAGTAATAGTCGACCAACCTTTAAAATGGACTTGGCACAGTAATTCTTTTTGTACAAATGTAATTAAAAATTACTTAAATAACGTTGTTAGCTGTGTAAAACAGATAGTAAATATATGCTTTTGAACCATGTAAAAATAAATAAAAATAAAATCATAACAGGCTTTACCAGCTTACGAGTAATAGTCGACCAACCTATAAAATGGACTTGGCACAGTAATTCTTTTTGTACAAATGTAATTAAAAATTACTTAAATAACGTTGTTAGCTGTGTAAAACAGATAGTAAATATATGCTTTTGAACCATGTAAAAATAAACAAAAATAAAATCATAACAGGCTTTACCAGCTTACGAGTAATAGTCGACCAACCTATAAAATGGACTTGGCACAGTAATTCTTTTTGTACAAATGCAAGAAAAAAATGACCTGGTCATTGAAAATTAACCTGGTATATTATAGGAACGCTTCGAGCTAGTATTAGTTAGCATTATGTTGCCATAGATTGTTGTTTTAGGAATCTTGAATTATTGCGACTGATTTTGCATCGGTATGTACATAATAAGTAGGTATAAGAAGAAAAATTAACATGATGCGACAAAACTTCATACACAATTTAACAGTTTCACGCAAAGATACCTACACCTTTTGAAAATACCATAATTTACCGTGGAAAACAGCCTTTTAAAGGTTATCGAATCGTATTTATCACGTAGTTTCTGAGGCGTGAGAAAAGTGGATTATTCACGACAGTTATAGGAAAATGCAAATTAATTATATTCGAAAACATAATTGTTTCCTATATTTTATGTATATGTCGAGCCATATCTATTTATTTTTTCACACGTATTCAGTTAATGCGGGTGAAGATGTGACGTTTGTGTTTTTGCTCATTTTAATATTATCTGCACGAGACCTGTGCGTAGTCACCTGACAGCGACGTTGATCCTCTCGAGTCCTTCATTGAATAAATCCTGAAGTCATTTCGTAGACTGAATCTAACCATGGCAAGTGGGTGATTTTTATGAAACGTTATCTACCTCTTCTTCAGCTACGCTTCTCTCTTGGCAGAGCGGTCTTGGTGACAATGAATTCTACAGTACCTGGGCGACCGAGCTCTGCTAGCTAGATCGATTTATCGCCCCCGAAACCACATGCATACTAAATTTCATGAAAATCGTTGGAGCCGTTGCCGAGATTCAGATTATATATATATGCAAGAATGTCTCTTTTAAAGGTATTAGTAGATTAGATAGATTTGACAATTAAAGACTACAAACTTCTAGACAGTGAAATACTGAAATACCGAGCTGTGAAGTTTAGATGATTGGATATTCCACAAATCTTTAAAAAAAAATACCAGACTGGTCTTTAAATAAATATTCAACTGTCGTAATATATGTTTTCATTCAGCTCTAAATAGTAAGGTACATCTAAAACCTGCGAGTCAGCGGACTTTCGCCAATAGCATGATTAATAAACCAGTCACTCTTGAGAAGGAAGGGGTCCAGGGAAAAAGTCTGTTATTAATTCTTGTGTTTTACATTTTCAGTTCCAGTAGCATGTGTCAGTATTGCTGACACATGCTACTGGCCACTGGGAAAGTCCTAAGGCTACAGACGTTCATATAAATACTGAGAGGCGAGAAGTGAGAACACCTTTAAGATTGAAAAGTAATCAAAGCTTTAGGTCAAGTGTGAAGAACACGTCAATAAAGTTCATTGCTAACTGCAGTTATGCGGTGCACCGCCGCTTACGTCTCGTACTTTGTTTGTGCTGCAGTTATGAATTGCTGCAGACAGGCGTAACGCGATGACGCGAAGACGACGATCCTTGCAGAGCGTCAAGGCTATCCACATATACATAAATATATGCCGCAAGGAGGTAATGAGTGGTACAAAAAATCTTGATTTTCAAGTTGAGAGTAGATTGAACAAAATACTTTAATCTGTTTGTGTGTTGCTTGTTTATGTTTTGTTGTTTTGTGTGTTGTTTCTGTATAGTCTATTTATTATGTTTAATTACATTAATGGTTAAATAAATACTATCTAGTACACAATACATTGAAAAAAAGTAATAAAGTCAATACTTTGTGTGTTATTGTATATTCAAGTTATCAGTTGAGCGAAATCGTTAATTATCTTTATACCATTCCCCCTCTAAAAAGCTTATTTTATTCACTGAAAACAGTGAATAAAAAGCACTTTTTCTCACTGTTTTGGTGTTTGAATTTAGAACACACCAATAACGATATTCGACGTCCATCTCAATGCTATATGAACTCCTTGTGCAAAGAATATTCGACTTTCAAACTCCTTTATGTATTTGATTTTCAGTTTGTTAATGTTTAGGATTTTAATAATGATTTTAATTTTAGTCTGGGATGTGTAGTGAATACTTATTTGGATTGTAATTATAATATTAATTGCATTGGTGTTAATTAATTATAATTATGTAACGTAACGGAAATGGTCACTGGCCCCTGAAACACAGTTGTTGGTACCTAGTTCTGCTTTAATTTAGAAAAATGTGAAACCTAGAGTTTTCACATTTTTTAAAATTTTGACGGTAATAAAACTTTTATTTAGTATTTTTCCTTGTAATTTTCGCTTAAATCTTTCTTTTTCTCGTAGTCATGGTATAAAATATAGTATGCAACTCTTGAATAAAACGGATTTATATCGAGGGCCATGAATCACTCGCGTCGCTCAGGATTCTAACACTTGAAACATCATGAATCACTCCCTACGGTCGTGATTCAGTTGTTAGAATCCTTCACTTGCTCGTGGTTCATCTATGGCCCTCGCTTTAAAACCGTCTTTTATTCACTAGTTGCATAATATACTATTGTTTTTATTGAGAATTCTGCGTAAAGTTGTTAACATTGTGCTAAATAGTTATCGATTTGATGGATTTGAAAAAATAGTCCATATTAATCAAAGTATTTATAATCATATATCATTTAATTTTTTTGGTAAATATTTCGAAGTTGTTTTGTAAAATAATTATTTATTATGACATTGAATTTTCAACTACATTTTTGCCTTTTAAAGCGTAGACATTTCAAGAAACATGTTAGAACATAAACATTTTAGTGATTACAGCTCGAGTCAACATTTTTTAATTAGATTTGATTTGATTTTTTGCCGCATTCTACCACTCCCTGAATAATTTATTTTTATTTTCAGGGAACGGCAGTAATTTAACAAATCGTTGTTGAATTAGACGACTGCGGTATCCTATGCCATCTACAGTGCACAAGGTCTCAATGCATGGCAAATATATGCATACTTGAGAATTTTTATTGTCTATAGCCTGGTTTACACGGGTAGAGTTAACGCTAGAGTCAACTAGCGTAATACTCTACCAATTCCAAGTACTCTACCAGTTTCAGTAGAGTAACTGTCTGCACGTAAAATTTTTATTTTATTAGTAGAGTACCTGACTAGTGTTTCTTAGAATGCCTGCTTACGTCGCTCGAATATCGGCACTCAATAGCAAGTCTGTGCAAGTTCTACTCTACTATACATATGCATGGGTCGAGTAGGCGGTAGTGTGCGCTAGAGAAGAGTGGCCGCCGCCCGTGGCGGGGGCAGGCAAGTGGTAGAGTAGATTGCCCGCGGGGCTAGTCACTCTACTCTTTCAAGGTTTAGTACTCTATTCGCCCAATGCTGTCTACATTGGTATAGTTAGTAGCATAATTAGCACTCTACCGTGATACTATATAACTCAACCCATGTACACCAGGCTCATTGGACAGTTAGGAGAAGATTCACAGAAGTGTCGTCATAAAGACGTGAGATATTATCCCATCAAAAACATAAATGTGAAAAAGGGAGCCAAGTCCAATACTAAGAATATGCGCGGTTGTTGATAACGCCGACTAAAGAATTGAGATCTAAATGGGTGCCTAGTACTAGTACTGTATCCTGAAATTTATTTACAAGAACATAACACATTCTCAAATAAATTTAAATACACAATTTCATGCTTTTTCTTCGACAGTAATATTTGCTGTTTTAAAATATAACTTCTTAAATTTGAATAGTCGAATTATTTACATAAATCAGATAACTTAGGATAAATTGTAGCTCAACATTTGACTTGGATAGTTTTCCCATGCACTTTACTAAATATAGAAGAGCCTGTGTCGAGAAGAGCACTGTCAAGGCTAAGGCCTTGTGATTTGTGGATAGTAATAGTATATGCTAAACAAATAGGGTTAATCATCATATTTGCACGCCATAATTCGTGGCAAACATGTCTGAACCTGTGTTTTTTTTCTTTATATTATCCTGCATGCATGTTATTGTATTCTTGTATGTGTACACATGTTTGAGCAAATAAATAAATATGAATAGGGAATTGTTCCCTGTTAATTAACATATACATTACTTAATATCTGAATCATGGTCTTGACTCGTTCTAGAATTAAGGGTGGTATTCCACGCGTTCTATATTCACGTGATGACCTTAAAATCCAAATAAAGACCGGCTGTCATCAATTTTGATTGCTGATTCTTACATTACAGGCACTTTAGGTAAGTGTTCCAATAGAATCAATTTATTGAAAAATGATAATAAAATGATAAAAAATTACTAGTTTCAGATTTATTCCTTTGTATTCACCCAATTACCTATCTGGATGCCAAATTTGAACTTTCTAGGTCATCTGGAACTGGGTTAGAGTTTTGATCTATAGGTCAGTCAGTGATAAAAATGACGATTTTTGGACGTTAATATCTAAATAACCGTTAGAGCTATATTTATGAAATTTTGGTTTATAGTTCACCTTAGCGAAATTATTACATAAACCAAATTGCATGTGTTTATGTTAAATAGATTTTGAGTTATTAAGATGACAAAAGTGGCTCCAAATGGTTCGTGTAATATTACACACAGCAGCTACGTCGCCAGTTCCTTTTTAGCTTGAACTTGGCTTGACACGCTGCCGCGTGTGTAGATAGAAAACACAACACCCCCAAAATTTCACGGAAAGATACAAACGAGGACCTATTTAAGATGTTGCTTGTATCATTAAATTAACTATGTTTTTTTTATTATAAGCACTAATTACAATTAATTAAGACCTGATATTTTCATATTAACGTCGCCTATATTTAAAAAAAAATAGCTTTCTGCCCTTATCCCTTTACCCTTGAGGTCAGGGCAACACGTTTTTTATTTTATTTCTCTCCACCAAATTAATAAAACTAGCAGAACGATGAGGAGCGTCGTGGCAACAGCTGCATGGTTCGGTCTTCGAAGGTTTGCCAGGGTCGGTTCGTGGATCAATTACAAACCGAGGACCCTGTATGCTTCGGAAAGCACGTTAAGGCGCTGATTCCGGCTGCCATTTGTAGATCTTTGGCAGAAGTTACAGATAGTCAGAAAATTTTGACATTATTGCCAAGGGGTACCGTGTACTAGACAGTAGACAAATAATCCTTAAGTTAAGGCATCAAGTCCGCCTTTGTACCTTTTGTGCATAGTCTAAATAAATAAATACCCATACAGCTCTGGATTGTGGAGATCAGATAGGCAGTCGCTCCATGTAAAATTTGGTGCTTAGCTGTTACTAGTTATACTAGAAGCTGACCCCAACATAGTTGGAAAAAGGCTAGGCAGAATGATTATATCGCAACTTTTCGTACTAATAGAGCCACGTGCTACAAAACAACTCAAGCTGCTTATCAGGATAAAGTCAAGCGCAGCAAGGTCGCGGCGTCTCATTTAGTGCGAGAGCCCTTGAAGTGGTTCGCGTGAATATTGCATGACCCCTGCTGTTATCTACACTGCCAAAGTTATATTTTAACCAATGCTTGATAAATTGCAAACTTAATTACTTTATTTCGTAAATTTGTGGAGTGATAGTGAATATTAGAATTGAGGAAAATACTTTCGTTATTTTGAGGTTTAGCCGTTTAGATATTTCATGTTTTACCTAACACATTCATATTTCCTTATCATCTACATAAATACATTTTCTTGGTACAGGATATTAGGGTTTTCGTATATTAAAACAAATTAGCTGAATTGAAATAAACTTTAATAATCTCTTCAACGTCTACAGCTTGAGAATTTTGATCAATAATCGTCAATTACTATGAATAATTCCAAGATAAGTGCAAATACGCGTAACATCGGCACAAAGTAACCTCGTAAACAATCATAATATAATGTTATGTAGTATTAAATACTGTCATATTGCTCATCATTATCACCTACAGACGAGAACTCTTACAAATTAACGTGAGATTATTTTCCTCTTAAATGTCTACCAAATCAGGAATGACCAACATTTTCATCGCTATAGGTACAACTACTAAATAAATTAAATTAACTTAATAACGAGTGAGATAAATTATTGCGTTTTTAAATTACTAAATTATGAATATTAAATAATAAGTGAGGGTGGCGAGTGGCCACTCGCTCTACAGATGTATAGCTTCTCATCACTCACCGGTCGTCACTAACTTGAAGCTATGTGCTCACTATGGCGGCTGGCTGGCTGCCCCTCCTCGGCACAGCTGTCTTTACTCATAGTGTATACTTAACTAAATCTTACACAAGTTATTACAAGGGCGACTTACGCCTTGACTCACCGACCTAAATAACTATGTATATATAAAACGTGATTCCAGTAATTCATATATTCCGTGTAAATAATTGATATTTAGGCAAGTAAACAGTTTTACAAATAATATGCCTAATATTAACATCTCAAATATTCAACGAAGTAATTTGACCGCTCAAAATAACATCTGTACAATAAATTCAATTCGTTTCGAAATATTAGTGAAGTTTTTATCTATTCTTTTGATTAAGTAATTTTACAGAAAAATAATCTTTGTGATATTGTAAATATGTGCCTTGGTGAAATATTTGTTTCCAAAAATATAAATTAAAATACCAAGTTGATATTGTTGGTAAGGGTGGCGGGATCGTGTTTGCCGAGAGTCGCGCGCGCAGGCGGCGGCGGCGGTGATTCGGACGCGCTCTAGGAGACTTCGGTAGTGCCTCGTCGACAACCACCAGTAAAAAACCTCAAGTACACTTTGTTTCGTCTAAAACACTACGTCGTTTAATAAATAATTAATTAAAACAATAGAACTTTGACAAAAGTAGAACATTAAAGCCATCAAAAAGATGCGTTAAAAATTTTCTTCAACAATAATTATTGTGTAAAATTGTATGCAAATTCAATCGTTTCATGTTCATCGTTCACTCGACTACTTTTGTCAAACTTCGTAACAATTGTCTTCTATTTATTGCTCGTAAACTACCTACCTACGGTCGCTACATTACACTAGTTGTTATTAAACTATCAAACTGACTAGAGAGGTCGTGTCGAAGAGAATATATCTCAAGTCCACGCAATGCCTTTGTATACAAGCAGCGAAGCACACAACACCGAGAATATAAAAATATACCAACGATTGGTCACTGATAGCAATAGTCCACGACTAGCATTACAACTAAATAAACAACCTTAAAAAGATGGCGACGTGGAAGGAGATAGGATAGGACAATGTGCGTTGAAAGAATTATTTGAAAATAGTTTTATACTGATATTTATCTTTGCGTCTATAGACAGTATATGAATTGCCATAGGCGCCAATTGATGAGTGTGTTTATTTGTAGAAGGGTAACTACCTACTTCTTTAAATTGACTGCAATGAAGCTGATTGAGGTTCCCTATCATCAAAGGTTAAACAAAAGTGATATTCTTAATTGAGATTCATTCTAAAATGATTAATTTTAAACGTGACTAGTTGTGTTTTGTAATTAACTTAAACAATTCCACTAGCCATTATCAGGATGAAGGAAATTATTTAAATGATTGCTTTTGTAAATTTTATAGTCGCGAAGTCAATCTTTAAGTAAAATTAGCCATTTAGTCACGTTGTCACAGTAAAATTTTAATAAAATATCAGTTTACGCCTTGGTAGGTAAAATTATGTATTGTTGTTTTCCTTATCAAATTCTTTATTGCATCCTGGACACAGTATCATTACAGGTCACCAATTTTGCTAAATCATTTTAATATTTTGTCCATATTTGGCTCTTCTTAGTCTCCTTTATAACAACGAAGTAAAAATTTGGATTTCTCTAAATTGATATGTTTAACAAATAAATTGACAAAATCTTTGAAATATTTACCTACCTATATAAAACTGTAATGCCGAGCAGCGAATGGTAACAAAATGCTAACCACGACACATCTTTAACATAAGTACCTATTCAGTTGTCTATTAACATTTTTAATTAAACATTTGACTACAATTTTGTCTTATTCCACTAGAATCTTGACCACACTTGGCAAAAAAATACGCACAACAGTATCTTGAGATTCAAATTTTGAAGGATGAAAGAAAGATATTAGAGTTCGTAATATATAAGTAGGAATGTAGTTAGAAATATATAAAACAGAAGTATAGTCTAGATTGAAGGAACGGTGTGAGGACAGCTGAGAGTGGATTGAATTTGAGATAAGCGCAGGTCACAGCACAAATGTATCGCGGACGAAGGGTGACTAGATTCAAGTTTAAGGTACTTAAATAATTTTAAGTGGCAAATCATTTTGATTGAAAAAAGCCAGTGGGGATGAAGTGACTTCTTGCAACATCATGCATCGTGATGAACTGTCATCACCATAGTAAATTGTAAGTCAATGCAAATAAATTCCAGTCCCAGCTGTCCCAATAAATCTCGTCTACATCTACCTCTCGGTAGACTCCTTAGCCATCGCGAATTCAAAAGCGATTATGCAAATCCAACTCCTTATTATCTAATCTATAAAAACGTGTGTAATAATCCAATATAATAATTTAACTATTCTTATAAGCTTACTAAGATTTGAAGTGTTCGTTTCGTTAAAAATAACTGCAATTACGTTCGATAACTTATCGCACTAATTATTATAACTATTAATAACTGATCTAGTGTAGTTACCTAGTTATTGTTAAATGGCTTTTCGTCCATCTTGCGGTACATTAGAAGGTTCCTCTCTATCTCCGATCCTAATGACGACTCGTATTAATACTATCATGAGTAGGCCGCGATATTTTCTACTATAGAGAATTTTATACACAGAATTATTATCTTTCCGCCGTTTTGTAAAACAGCCAGCATATTGATTATATTTAAATTATTTATTGATTTGTTTTATTTATCCTCGCTCGAAACAGCGTGAACCAATTAACCCTGCCGAGAAACCGATTGACTTTTCATTGTAGATACATATTTATATAATAAATAATTTGGTTCATGAAATATATATAAATAACGTGAACCAAATATTTACTTTTAAAATATGGAACAATATTGGTTTGCGGTTTAAACTGCATGATTCTTATTTTCAACGCGAATGGTGATAGCCAGACCTGTTTATGTAATAGGTTTAGTTATTTTTTTGCTGTAAAGGCACTTTGGATATTTCTTATTTTATTAATTTAAGATATTTCCTTGACTGTCTTACAATATGGCGGGAATGGTCGTATTGATTAGGAGTTAGTTTGAAGATCCAACGCTGATAACAAGCGCTGTCAACTATAACAAATAGTACTTGTGTAGTACAAGGTCCCTTCATGAATGGTCTACACCGTCGTTATTGACACAAAAATGTTATTAATGACGTTCAGTTGTTAACTTTGTAGCTAGTCGGATGTGACCCACACTTTAATACTTATCGCGCCATACCTACATCATTTGTATAGTTAACATCACTCCGAAAATTACTTTTACTGGAATTACACGTGTATCCTTCTACGTTCGTACTGTTTTTACTTGTGTGTGAGCATCATTTCAGCAGCTATAGATATGTTTGCCATACACATGTCGAACGCTTGCGGCGCAACGAGGAGACGCTACATTCTACGTTACTGACTAAGCTACAGCCATTTCCATAAGACCAAATGATAACTATATTATTAGGAAGAATTCTTGCACATCTTAATTTGGCATCTAATCATTTTGTCAGATGTCCAAGTCTCTAAAACTAACGTGCTTCTGAAAACAGAATTTCCCCTTTCGGAAAACAATGAATTATTTCACGAAGACATTTCTGGAGGATTACTTACGATATCTTTATATCCGACCTTAACGCAAGAGTTCGGAAGACTGACCATTATCCAAAAAAGACCGTCGTGATTTTTTAAGACTTCCTAATGATTTGTTTCGAGCCAAGTTGTGGTAAGTTGAAACAAAAGTCGATTCGCCCTAGGCGTTTTGTTTGTTAAAAGCCAGAATTGACTTAGTTTGGTATTAAATAGAAAAAGAAGATTATTATAATTTATAAGCATAGACAGATATATACATACGTCTCTTTGTTATTTGACGAACGTTTGTAACAATTTCCTAAACATAGATAAATTGCATTAATAAATCCTGTTTTCACTTTGATAAAGTTTCCAGGCATGCAGAAGCACCTTCAATTACTTAAATAAAAATAATAAAATTATACTTACATTATTATTTATTATGTTTTTTTATTGCAAATAATATAAGAAGATAACGAAAATAAATAAAAATAAATTAATGATTAATAAAATTCATTCAAAATAATAATTATTAAGGTCTACCTAATGTTGATGCATATATTTATGTTGATCGAACTTGTTCTAATTGCTGTTCTGTCACACGCAATAAATATTTTCTTCTTGCAATAATAAAAGTGAAAACGGGCTTTTTTTTAATTTCTTTGACCGCAGTCATAGAATAGTCCACTCGTTTGGTCTTACGGTTCTACAATCATAGCTGTCGAGTCCAAACAGCGAGTTAGGAAGCCTTAACATAGCGTGCGTGGTAGTAGGAGTGAGTAAAGTTGAGTAGACGGAGGTGATGAGCGGTCGCGGCTAGGCGCGGCGAGAGTCGCGAAGTCGCGCGATGTGGCGGCTGAATGCGCTGTGCGTCAGAGAGTGGGCGCGCCGCACTCCACGTGAGACATCCACTCTATGTCGCGCGTCGTCACCTGGAACATACTCGTAAAAGTTGGTTTTGTGATATTTAGACGACACAAAACAGCAGAAACCGTGTGCCCAAAGGGATTTTCCATCGGCAAAGATATCGAACCGCCATTCAAATTTTCATTCCCTTTTCCTCCATCTCCAAACGGGGTTACTGTTTGGAGATGAAATTCTAAAATCCTTTTTTAGTGCTCACATTATTTGTTGTATAAGGAACTCTTGTACAAAATTTCAAGTTTCTAGACAGTTTAAGCTGAGCATTTAGACGCATTACTATCAATTACTGTTGTTTTTTACTTCTCCTCTCAGACGCAGATGACCCGCTATATCTAGCAGTGGCATCCAACCACGGATTTGTCTCATGAAGAGTAGCACCCTCCATCAGCAGTGCTCTCCTGGTGCATGGAGTACACGGCCAGCACGACTAGCACGTGCATGATGTTGTGCGAATTGAGGCAGCGGTCCACCGCGCCTGAGCCACTTCTCTATGTGAAGATGAAGAATAGGGCCCCTCTATGTGCTAACCTGTTGCATGGTTTACACGGCCAGCACGACCAGCACGTGCATGATTGTGCGAGTTGAGGCAGCGGTCGACCGCGTCTGAGCCACTTCTCTTTGTAAAGAGGACACCCTCCATCAGCAGTGCTCACCTGGTGCGTACACGGCCAGTACAACCAGAACGTGCGTGATGTTGTGCGAGTTGAGGCAGCGGTCCACCGAGCCTGAACCACTTCTCAATGTGAAGATGAAGAGGGGACCCTCTGTGTGTGCTCACCTGGTGCATGGAGTACACGGCCAGCACGACCAGCACGTGCATGATGTTGTGCGAGTTGAGGCAGCGGTCCACACTGCCCGGGAACCACTTCTCCGGTACGTGCATGGCGCCGATCACGCCGCCACCCAGAGATACTGCATCCTGGAATTTTGAGAAAGCCATCATGTAGTTGTAGTACCTCAGAACAAGTAATCATTGTATGCTAAGCCTTTTCCTAACTAATCTGGAGGAAATATGAGGCACTCTCTGTTGCCTAAAGAGGCCTGTAAACGGGCTATAAAAATTGTTTTTGCTGGCAATTTTGTTGAGCAATATAGCTCAGTATATTTGCAACATATACCCTTGCTGCAATTTCAATGTGCAATACATTGCCGGATGTTATCCAGCAAGATAGTGCAACTGGATTGCTGAGGAATTTTGCTCGTACACGCGGAGGAACGGCAAAAAATCACGTTTGTTGTATGGGAGCCCTACTTCAATATTTATTTTATTCCTTTTTTAGTATTTGTTGTTATAGCGGCAACAGAAATACATAATCTGTGAAAATTTCAACTGTCTAGCATTCAGGGTTCATGAGATACAGCCTGGTGACAGACAGACAGACAGACGGACCGCGGAGTCTTAGTAATAGGGCCCCGTTTTTACCCTTTGGGTACGGAACCCTAAAAAAACTGCCTCTTCTTGTATTTTTATATATGTGCGAAGTCCAGCAGAATAGTAATATTCCATTTTGTTACACGTGGGCAAAGTTTTTCATTGCAGTCGAGGTGGTATTGGACTAATGAAGCCTAGAGTGCATAACAAATGATAACGCAAATTAAACGACGTTTTACAATACATTTACGAAGAAAAACATTTTAATAAAAAATCAAACCGACATATTCATAACAAGACAACAAAGCGAAAAATAACTTTCTTTTCCGAAGTCGGTGCCGAAAAACGGAAGAAACGAATAGGTACCAAAGACACCGACTTCGGAAAAGAAAGTTATTTTTCGCTTTGTAGTGTTTTTTAATTTTCTTTTTTTAGTTTTTGTACCTCAAATTACCGTACCGTAATCAAAGTACCGTATGGTGACGGACGTAAAGAATTTCACCATCCCATATCTTCCCGTGGGTGTCGTAAGAGGCGACTAAGGGACACACCAGAGAATGGGCAGCAGCGTTTTCTGGACACTTTAACAACAAACTGCGATCGCCAACCCGCCTGCCAAGCGTGGCGATTATGGCAAATCCCCCCAAACGAATATGAGAAGCACACAAATAAAACGGCCCCGAGTGCCCGGCAGCCCGTCTACCCTCGGCTACGGTAGCGGCCGAGGCGATGGCGTGGCAAGGGGTGCGAAGAATCCCCGGAGTGGACCCGGCTACCCCAATAAACACCGACGACTGGACCTGGGAACATATAACACGCGAACACTCCGGACCGATGAGAAGATAGCCGAACTCGAGGAAGAATTGAGCAGGTTGCGATGGAGTATTATAGGGTTATCTGAAGTCCGAAGAGAGGGGGAGGACTCGATAATCCTCAAATCCGGTAACCTGCTCTATTTCCGAGAGGGTGACCGACAGTCCCAGGGTGGTGTCGGGTTTATCGTCCACAAGTCCCTTGTGAACAACGTGGTGAAGATCGAGAGTGTGTCGACCAGGGTGGCGTACCTTATACTCAGAATATCCCAAAGATATTCGCTGAAGGTCATACAGGTGTACGCCCCGACCTCGGCACACCCCGATGACGAGGTAGAGACCATGTATGAGGATATATCTAGAGCCATGCATGGTTTTAAAACTCATTTCACCGTTGTCATGGGGGACTTCAACGCGAAACTGGGCAAACGAGACGTGGATGAGCTGCAAGTGGGGCAATTTGGAGTTGGACGTCGGAACCACCGGGGTCACCTACTGGCCAGTTTTATGGAGAAGGAGGGCCTCTACATGATGAACTCCTTCTTCAGAAAGCGTGAGCACAGGAAGTGGACCTGGCAAAGCCCCGATGGTGCAACTAAAAACGAGATCGACTTCATCATGTCAACCAAGAAGCAAATGTTCAATGATGTCTCTGTGATCAATTCGGTGAAAACCGGCAGCGATCACCGCATGGTAAGAGGCACATTGAACATTAATGTTAAGCTTGAAAGGTCTCGACTGATGAAGTCCACGCTCCGTCCAGCACATATCCAGGTCCAAAACCCCGAGAACTTTCAGCTCGAACTCCAGAATCGTTTCGAGTGCCTAGGGAGCTCCGTGGACGATTACAGCGATGGGTTCGTGGAAGCTGTCCATACGGTCGGGTCTAAGTTTTTCAAGACCCGCCGTACAGATAGGAACAAAAGACTCTCTGATCCAACTCTCAAGCTCATGGAGGAGAGGCGTGAGATGATCCTGCAGTCTTCAGACGATGCGTTGAAATACCGGCAGCTAAATGGACGGATCTCAAAGTCCTTGAAAAGCGACCTCCGCCGCTTTAATACCGAGCGTATCAAAGACGCGATTGAGCGGAATAAGGGCTCCAAGGTCTTTGCAAGAGATCTGTCTATTGGGCAGAGCCAGCTCACGAAACTGAAGACCGATGATGGCAGGATCGTTTCCGCCAAACCGGAGCTTCTGAGGGAGATCGAGAGATTCTATGGGCAGTTGTACACGTCAACCAGTAAACCCGTCGCGAATCTAGCGAATGACCCTAGAGCTAGATTGACCCGACACTATACCGAAGACATTCCCGACGTCAGCCTATATGAGATTAGGATGGCTCTGAAACAGCTTAAGAACAACAAGGCACCGGGGGAAGACGGAATTACGGCCGAACTCCTGAAGGCGGGTGGAAAACCAATACTTAAGGCCCTTCAGACGCTGTTTAGTCCCGTCATACTCGAAGGGAAAACGCCACAAGCATGGTGCAGGGGTGTGGTGGTACTCTTCTTCAAGAAGGGTGACAATGCCCTACTGAAGAACTATAGGCCCATCACACTTCTTAGCCATGTATACAAGCTGTTTTCAAGAGTCATCACGAATCGTCTCGCGCGCAGGTTTGACGATTTCCAGCCTCCCGAACAAGCCGGATTTCGTAAAGGCTTTAGCACCGTAGACCACATACATACGCTGCGGCAGGTTATACAGAAGACTGAAGAGTACAACCTGCCTCTCTGTTTGGCGTTTGTGGACTACGAGAAAGCCTTCGATTCGATCGAGACTTGGGCTGTACTACAGTCTCTACAGCGGTGCCAAATTGACTACAGGTACATCGAAGTGTTGAAGTGTTTGTACCAAAACGCCACCATGTCAGTTCGACTTCAGGATCAGACCTCGGAACCAGTCCGTCTGCAGCGAGGTGTGATACAGGGAGACGTCATATCTCCGAAGCTGTTTACCGCTGCACTGGAGGATGTCTTTAAGGTTCTGGACTGGAGAGGGCTAGGCATCAACGTCAATTTTTTTTTTATTTTTTTTTTTTTTTATCTTATTTAGGCTCGCGCTTGACCACCATCTCACCTGATGGTAAGCGATGATGTGGCCGATGATGGAGCACGCTTGCCTAGAAGTAACCTATTCACTCTTGACTTAAAGACCCCTAGGTTGTAGCTATCGGGAAACACAGACTCCGGCAGGGAATTCCACTCCTTAGCTGTACGCATAATGAAAGTATTTTCAAAACGTTTAGTCCGTATGGGTGGGATGTCCACCATGTACCGATGGCGCATCGCCGTACGTCTGGTAGTCCGATGATGAAACGGGCTGGGCGGAATTAGATTATGCAATTCCATCGCACATTCCCCGAAATGTAATCGATAAAAAACCGACAAGCCGGCAACTCGGCGACGATGTTCAAGGCTCTGGAGCTTTGACTTAACCAATGCCTCATCGCCGATGAGCCTCTTGGCCCGCTTTTCGATCGACTCTAGTGCATCAAGTTGGTATTTGGCAGAGCCGTCCCAGAGATGAGAACAGTACTCCATGCATGATCGAACTTGCGCTTGATACAAGCTGAGCAGCTGTTCTGGCGTGAAGTACCTTCTCACCTTTGCAAGGATCCCCAGCTTCTTGGCAGCCAACTGAGCCTTTGCCTCAATGAATGGGCCAAAATTGAGAGTCGATGTCACCGTAACGCCAAGCAGCTCAAGATGGTCAGTTATTGGCACGGTCACACCTCGGAAAGTTGGAGCCGGGTGAAATTGACTCTTTTTTGCGGAAAAAAGACACGCCTGGGTTTTAGCAGCATTAAACTTGACCAGATTGGCATCGCCCCATTCGGAGACTGCCTGCAAGGACAGGTTTAAGCGCTCCACCATGGCCTCCCGGAGAGACTGGACCTGAGGCCCGGTGGTACGAGCGTTGGACAAGTATCTCTCAGCAACAGTGCTGTCGTCTGCATACCCAAAGGTACCGGGTTTTAGCAGATCGTTAATGTGCAGCAAGAATAAAGTTGCTGAGAGTACTGACCCCTGAGGGACACCGGCATTTATATCCAAGTGGTCCGACGAGCAGCCATCGATAACCACTCGAATGGACCGATCTCTCAGGAAGTCTGCAATCCAATCACACAGACCACCGGGCAAACCGAATGAAGGAAGCTTACCAATAAGGCTTTCGTGCCAGACCCTATCAAAAGCCTTCGAGATGTCGAGGGAGACGGCAAGCGCTTCCCCATGCCTCTCGATGGCCTCACTCCAGATGTGAATGGCATACGCTAGAAGATCCCCAGTAGACCGATTTCGGCGGAAGCCGTATTGGCAGTCACTCAGGATATCGTTAGTTTCTAGGTATGCCAGGAGCTTAATATTGAGTACGCGTTCCATACTCTTACAGAGTATGGAGGTTACAGATATGGGTCTGTAGTTGGCCGGGTCAGCTCTGCTGCCCTTCTTGGGCACAGGCTGCACGTTAGCCTGCTTCCAAGCATTCGGCACTTTTCCAGCCTTATACGAAAGGCGGAATAGGCGTGTCAAGATCGGAGACAGTTCAGGCGCACAGGTTCTAAGAACAATTGCTGGTATTCCGTCAGGGCCGCTAGCCTTGTTCACGTCGAGGTTGCGCAGCACCCTACGGACGTCCTTTTGATGGATACGAATGTCCGACATACTCGTCACTCGTTACGTATTTTTTTTTTGTTTGAAAATGTATGTTCCCGAATGGGTCCCATTTAAATTTGGAGAATAACCGATGAAGAACTTCGGAGATATACAACAGAACTCTTCAATAAATAATAAATTGTAGTTCTAAAAACTAAAAAACACGCTTTATTGGTAAGGATAATGGGACAAACTGTTTAAATTATTGCATTGTCATCGGTCCTTGATAAGTGTGCAAAGTTTCAAATCTATCCAACGTTTTGAAGTGGGTGAAAATCACGTTCAAAGATTCCGTTACATTGATACATTGATACATTGTTACATTGATACATAGATACATACATACCAAGCTAATAAAAGCGTGTTAAAAATAGCCTATGTCACTCAGGAATAATGTAGCTTTCTATTGGTCCCCCCCGGTGGGTTCCCGCTTTGTCGAGGCGGTGGGGCTCAGTAACCGTGGCTTGGTCACCCACGGTGAAGCGAAGAGGAACCCGAGGAGGGGCCGCTCGTCAAGGCTTTTGCCGATTAAGCCGACGACGTAGCGGCCAATTAGTAGGTTGCGGTGCCGCTTGGTAACAGGCGACATCGCAACTGAGGCGCGCCGCGATGTCTTATGGAGATTTCCAGGTCCCATACGATATCGCGGCTGAGGGTTGGAGGCCGCGGCGGGAGAGGAGTGCCGGTATTGCGGTGCGCCGCTCTCCCTACCTTCCGCGGCCTAGACGGGGTCGCCACCGTCTGATGGCGGACGCGGTGGGGCCGCAGGGGAAGAGGAGTGTCGGTATAGCGTTAGCCGCTCTCCCTATCCCCTGCGGCCGCAAAATGGTAGGTGGCGGGGCCATTGACCTCGACCCGTCACAGTGGGACCAAAGGTGCCATACACGGGGTCGTCTGGCACCCATGTGCTGAATTGGTCCCTGGGGTGGTCACGGCGTACAGTGTGTTCTGGTGCGCCGGTGATGGGGGGTACTCCCCCGAGGAGGGTCCGGTGACGGACAGCCGCGGCGGGTTCGCGGAGAGTGCTAACGCGTGCCCGTGTTCCCGCCATAAGCGGCACTGGAGGACACCGTGGAGTTTTAGTGGGTTAGAGTCCCACATAACTGCACTATCTCCCCGTGGTAGTGCAGTATGCATGAGCATTTCTCCACGCAAAAAAAAAAAAAAAAAAAAGCTTTCTATTGGTGAAAGAATTTTTTAAATCAGTCCAGTAGTGTCGGAGGCTATTCGGTACAAACGAACAAACAAAAAATGTTTCCTCTTTATAATATTAGTATAGAATTACAGACTAGTGTTGTGAACAGCTGCTGGGTTGTGGGGATCAGATAGGCGGTTGATCCATGTAAAATACAGGTATTTGACCCCAACATCGTTGGAAAAAGGGTAGGCACATTAGATTAGATTGTTTATAAAGACGGCGAGTCAATTTAAGAAAAACAGCTTTTTGAATTCGTTAGATCATTTGGCAGTACAACCCATATGTTCAATATAAAGCCCATACGGCGACAATTCGGTTCCACTACAACTACAACCCGGAATCTCCCGTGTTCTGGCGTAGCGCCAGATATAATAATGCCTGAGCTATCGACAGGCAGGCGGGGCCTACGAATAATCTAGAAAAATAGAATAGAAACCGAAAGCTAGACCTTTAAATCGAATTGAGGAGCTTGACGTTTAGCCCTGATTTTAATGACACAATGGTTTTAGTAAACTTTTAAGGGTTTAAAAGCAATGATGTCAAATAGCATACGTGGGTTGCAGCTACAAGTCAGCGACAGGTGATAGGATCTATTTTTTATTTTATTTTTTTATTGGCCTATCTACAATTGTTACACTAATAATAACCTTATAATATAAGCAGTAATATAAACTAAGTGTACAATATGATACGATAGACACAGCATATATGCCATCTCTCAAATCTAGTGTTGCCTTTTGGTATTATGCTGAGCTGAGACCCTTTTGGTAGAAGTGTTATGTTAATTAGGTATGTTATTAGGTAGGTGTTTTTGTTTCCTATAAACAAAGTTTCTTTCTTTTTACAAGCTATTCTCAATGAGGTAGTATATCATCTGCATACTTAAATAATCGTATTTGCGTCCGCTGGGCAACTGCGACTCAACAACGTTCCTTGCGATACGGATCAATATTCTTATCGATATTCCTTCCATTTTTTACTACATCATCAATTTTATTGACACCCGGTTCCACCCACTGCTCAGAAGAGTAGCCAGCTCGTGTTTGTTTGGCACATAGATAGATTATAGCACATGGACTTTTTATCCCAGTATAATGTTTCATTGGGATAAGAAAACACTTTTCACGCGCCGCTGGCAGAAGATAGTGTTTTTGATATATCCTACTAATATTATTGTGTGAAAGTCTGGCCTGAGTGTTAGTTAATCAATCACGCCTTTGCGCTTGGACTGATTTAGAAGAAACTGAAATATTAACCATATTTCACACACACATTACATCATCAGCCTATTAATGTTCCCACTGCTGGGACACAGGCCTCCTCTCTGTGAGAGGGAATGTGCCGTTATCCACCACGCGGGCCCAGTGCGGGTTGGTGGATGTCACATGTCTTCGAATTTTTGGTTCTACGACATGCCGGTTTCCTCACGATGTTTTCCTTCACCGTTTTGAGAGCAGTGGTGATGATATAATTTACACAAAGTAAAGCGTCTGCCTGCCTGGGCTCGAACCCACGACCTACAACTTGTAAGTCGCTTCCGATACCACTGGGTCACCACTGCTCCTAACCATATTTCGGTTTCTTCTAAATCAGTTCAAGCGAACCGATTCGAGAACCGGTTCGAGAATTATTCCAAAGCAACTCATTCCCGGAATAAAAATATAGAGGCCTATCTAGGACATGGTCTACCAGTCTTACTTTAATATGGTTAATATTTAATTTTCTTCTAAATCAGTTCAAGCGTAAAGGCGGTAGACCATGTCCTAGATAGGCCTCTATGTTTTTATTCCGGGAATGAGTTGCCTTGGAATAACTCTCGATATACACGCGGGAGAAGTCGTTGGAAAAACAAAATTAATAATTTGATCTCTATTAGTATGAACGAAGCGAATGAGTCACTTTTCACATTTCCAGCAGAACATTTGCGGTTCACATTTACATGCGATAAGGAAAATTGAGACGGGTAATTGCCGCAAGCAAAGGAAGTCGGTTTTATCTTATCTTTTTAAATTACTTACTGGATGATTTGTATGTCATACGTGCAGTTAACGGAAGTAGGTATAATTTTCATTACACATGTAATTTCATGCGGGAAGTTGGTAACTACAGTTTAAAATATGATTTCATTTATTCGATATTTAAAATGATAAGGCACTATGTATTTATATATACTCACCAAGATAAAACAATACATAAAAAACCTTAAAACAAAACAAACATACACCAGGCGGCCTTATCGCGTTCCGCGATCTCTACCAGGTAACCAAGAATGGAAAGAGATAGCCTGGACATGACATGACTGGGCACTATCATACCTTGATAGATACTTTACCGTTTCTTCTAAATCATGAATATTATCTGAATTTTCTCATGTTTTCAAATATTTGGACTGCGACCTATATAAGTCAAAACTTAAGTGGGACCTACAATATGTATGTCATATTGGATATCATCATAATCATAGTAACTTGCTAGCTTCAACAGAGATTATCAGTAGACTGAATGAATGAACGTTACTACCACATTTCACTTAGTGGGAAACTCTGATATCTTTCAGACGAAGTTGTCACGTGACACCCGCGCCCCATCCATCTCCACACACCGGTAACACGCGGTGTCCATTACAAACGACACTGTGTTATTTAATACCAAAATATAATATTATTCTCTTGGTTTACTTTCGTGCCTAAAGAAATAATGTGTTCAGGCTTTCCATTCACCGCTTCCGGCTGCGCCGCTCATTCCACTCTGCGTAAAATAATATTAGGCCCTCTTTTTACATGAATAAATGTGCGTACGCAGAGCGGGACCTTCGACCTTAAGGTTTTGCAGACCACTTCATTATTTAGTGCTCATTTTGTGCTTCCCAAATTATTCGGATTAAGATTTTGTGCCCTAAAGATTTCGTTCCTTTATTTTCGTAAAGACAAAGACAAGACAAGACAAAGATATTTTATTTCAAGTAGGCCACCAAGCGGCACTTTTGAACGTTAGGTACATTCAAATTGATTCTACCGTGCAATCGGAAAGTAGCTTGTTATGGAGAAGAATGCACAAGAAACTCCATACTTACCTACTCTTTTAAAAAAATGATTTTTTTTACAATAAACATAGGAGGACCCCGCTGGCGGTAGCTTTGCTTCAAGTGAGCTTCACTCCTTTATCTTTGGAGCACAAAATCTAAAGCTGAATAATTAGGCAAGCACTAAATAATTAGGTGGTCTGCCAAGCCCTAGGGTCGAGGGTCCCGCTCTATATATTATGTACATCATGAATAAGTGAATATGGTTTCGGAAAATCTTGATTCTCTTAGAATTTGGAAGTATCTTGTTGATTCTCTTCGTGATAAGCGAGGTCGTAGCCTAGTGGCTAAGACCTCGCTTATCATGCTTGGTTGAGGTCGTGGGTCCAAATCCGGGCTTTTCCGGGTCCAAATGTGACTTTTTCAAATTTATGCATGGACATCACGGACAACGGTGAAGGCAAACATCGTGAAAAAACCTGAATTAATAGTTAATATAAATTTGAAATCGCCAACCCGTTTTGAACAAGCGTGGTGATCAATGCTAGTGCCTTCTCTGTACGAGAAGAGGCCTTTGCCAAGCAGTGGGACTATTACAGACTGGTATTATTTATTTTTGTCCTAATCAGTCTATTTATTTCTCTATTGCTTTAAATTAAAATTAAGTTGAAAAATATGGGTTACTTAAATACAAGGAATAAACTTCTAAATACATTTTGGAAGAGCGATTATATTGCTTAGAGCCATTTATATCGGTGGTGGTGTACGAAGCCGGCGTCATTTGGCAGGGTTCCAGCCCCATTGTGCCGAATGAAAGGGAAGGAAGGGACGGGGTTGTTTCACGAGCCACGAGCTACGCCATAACTATGTAACTGTGTAGTAATTATTTTGTGAGGCAGTAGGTTCTCAATTTGTAGGCAAAGGTTATGGTTTGTATTGATTTAGGTGTTTCTGGCTTCCATTGACCTAATGGCAGAGCAAGGGGCCACAGTGAATGCCTTAAATGTTGAATAATAGTAGGTAAGTGTGCGCCATCTTTGACATAGAATTAAAAGTTTAAGTTAATCGGAGGATCAAGATGAAAGATCATTTTTAGGGTTCCGTAATAGGGTCCCGTTTTTACCCTTTTACCCAAAGGGTAAAAACCGTCCTCCACCGTTTTGAGAGCAGTGGTGATGAAATAATTTACACAAAGTAAAGCGCCTGCCTGGGCTCGAACTCACGACCTACAACTTGTAAGTCGCGGCCGATACCACTGGGCCACCACTGCTCTCGACTTTGACTCGGCAGGCGCTTTACTTTGTGTAAATTATTTCATCACCACTGCTTTTAAAACGGTGAAGGAAAAAATCGTGGGAAACCGGCATGTCCTAGAACGAAAATATCGAAGACATGTGACATCCACCACCCGCACTGGGCCCGCGTGGTCGATTAAGGCCCATTCCCTCTCTCACAGAGAGAAGGCGTGTATCCCAGCAGTGGAAACATTAAAAGGCTGATGATGATGATGACAGTACTCTCATAACACCGTGACTATGTTCCCCGAAGGATTACACATTTCACCAGTTATGTTTAAGTCCCATGTTGAAGGGAACAAGCTTATTGCCATCATCCGGGCTCAAGTCCAGACTCGGGCTGTAACTGAGAAATTCCAGATCGAAAAACCCAATAGAACTTTGCCCGAGCCGGGCGAGCCGGTCATCGAATTCAGAACCTCATGGTCAGCAGTAGCGCTTGCAAGCACTAGACCAACGAGACAGACCTCTCATATCCTGCTGACATTAAGATAGATTCAGGATTTTATGGGTCCAGAATAAGGTTATTTTGAACTTGTAAAGTTAACAGCACTTATGGAATGTACCCATACTACGTGACCCATTTTTAGGGTTCCGTACCCAAAGGGTAAAAACGGGACCCTGTTACTAAGACTCCGTCTGCCGTCTGCTTGTCTGTCTGTCTGTCCGTCTGTCACCAGGCTGTATCTCATGAACCGTGATAGCTAGACAGTTGAAATATTCACAGATGATGTATTTCTGTTGCCGCTATAACAACATAAACTAAAAACAGAATAAAATAAATATTTAAGTGAGGCTCCCATACAACAAACGTGATTTTTTTGCCGTTTTTTGCGATTTTGGTACGGAACCCTTCGTGCGTGAGTCCGATTCGGACTTGTCACAATCGGTGACCACTCGTAGTATTTGCCAAGACCCCCTCCTCTCCCTCTCCTTTTTTGACGTAGTAATTCATAAATATGTTTTGAATGATTCAACAAAAAAAAATGCGTCATCGTTGTCTTTATTTTGGAATTTAGCTTATTTGTTTGAATAAATATACTTAGCTCGAAAAAGCGAGAGATTTCCCTAGAGGATATTGACTACGTGACGAAAACCTAAGCCCGGGCTCCCCCGCACCTCTGACCAAGCGTGGTATTTTGAAGATCCCCCCTAAACGTAGTATGGGTGCGTTCCATTACCTGCCTAAATTAAGTATAGGACCTTAACTTTATCCTACCCATTACCTAAGTAATTTGTGTTAAAGGTGACTGAAACCTGCAATAAACACCAATTAGGGCATCTATAAGGTAGCTAACAGTCTTTTAGTGCCCCTAACAGTTCCATAGTAGGTACATAGCTACTCGTAAAATGTGTTAATGTAAACAAAGACACCGAATGAAGAGCATTACAAATTTTATTGCTGCTTCAGCATTTCATTATTTAGTACTTTGCTTTATTACCTACTGGTCTGGATCAGGGTTACAAAGTATTTTACAAGGAAACAGATGTCATAACAATTTTTTTAAATTTTGAACAAAAATAGGAAATCAACTGTCAGTTAGGATGCCTATGAAAGTGTGTACAAAACAAAACCATTACCAATTCTGCATCGGAACTGACACGGGAAGAGATGATAATAGCCATCGGAATGTTGCAAGCTGGTTCCAGGCAACGCAGTTTGGGCTCTTGCCGTCATAATCGGCATAAGCGTCATAAGCCGCATCTGGACACGCTATAGTATCACAGGCAGCGTGGCTGAGCGACACGGAGGCCGATCTTGCATCACCACGCGCAGACAGGACCGGTACATCCAAAATACTGCTCGACGGAATCATACCATGACTGCCATGATGTTGTATACGAGGCTCCACAGCTCTTCAGGCTTGCTGATAAGTGACCAAATCATCCGAAATTGTTAACGTGAAGTGGGTCTGCGTTCCCGAAGGCCGCTGAGAGAAGAAGGCTGGCATTGCTTTTGCTTTTCCGATGAATCTCGTTTCGGTATGACGCCGGATACAAGACGTACTAGAGTTTGGAGGACCTCTGGATGTAAAGAACGTTTGAAATTTTGTCAGGAAGTTCATTCATATGGAGGGAGAACAGTAATGGTATTTGGATCGGGGGAAGAATCGATCTCCTTTGGTTCAGGGGCAATCTCAATGCTCAGATTTATGCGGAGAGGATTATTTCAGAAGTACCACCTATTTGGGACGCCCCGGTTGGGTCATTCGTTTCGACTAATGCACGACAATTTTGCCGATTCTCTCATCAACCCAATTAAGCACGCATGGGAATGCTCCAAAGTAGAGCTCTGCCAAGTGTGGACGCCGTGCATACCCCACAACAACTTTTTGACTTGTTGGAAAGAACGTGAGCGGCCATTCTTCAAAGTGATTTTGATAAACTGATTTTAAGCGTGCCAAATTGCTATGATTGTGTGATTCGTGTCAATGGTGGAAACACAGATTATTATTTAATTTAACCTGTTAATAAAAATTTAAAATATCCAAATTTTTGCCTTCTTGTGCCTATTTAAAAAAATGTACTTGCAACAATAGGTACGTAGCCTTCAATTGTTTCACTCCTTAGAATAAATATAGATTATGGATCGTATTCATACAAATTTTATTTATGATCTTTATGCCAACTTATAATAGAAACAGGTCAAATATTTTGTTTGTTTAAAGTAAAAAAATCGGTAGTAATTGTTTTTGTTACTGTTAGAAAGTACTTCACTATTGCTGAGTATCAGCTTTTTCCTGTTTTTTTTTTTTTTTTTTTTTTTTTATTATTATCTATAAGCTTGCGCTTGACCACTATCTCACCTGATGGTAAGCGATGATGTGGTCGACGGTGAAGCACGCTTGCCTAGAAAAAAACCATTCACTCTTGACTTAAAGACCCCCAGATTGTAGCTATCGGGAAAAACAGATTCCGGCAGGGAATTCCACTCCTTTGCTGTACGCATAATAAAAGTGTCCCCAAAACGTTTTGTGCGTATGGGTGGGATGTCCACCATGTACCGATGACGCATCGCCGTACGTCTGGTAGTCCGATGATGAAACGGGCTGGGCGGAATCAAGTCATGCAATTCCATCGCACACTCCCCGAAATGTAATCGATAAAAAACCGACAAACTGGCAACTCGGCGACGATGTTCAAGGCTCTGGAGCTTTGACTTGACCAGTGCCTCATCGCCGATGAGTCTCTTGGCCCGCTTTTCAATCGACTCTAGTGCATCTAGCTGGTATTTGGCAGATCCGTCCCAGAGATGAGAACAGTACTCCATGCACGATCGAACTTGCGCTTGATACAAGTTGAGCAGCTGTTCCGGCGTGAAGTACCTTCTCACCTTCGCAAGGATCCCCAACTTTTTGGCAGCCAGCTGAGCCTTAGCCTCAATGTATGACCCAAAATTGAGAGTCGATGTCAACGTAACGCCAAGAAGCTCTAGATGGTCCGTTATTGGCACGGTTACATCACGGAAAGTTGGAGCCGGGTGAAATTGGCTCCTTTTAGCGGAAAAAAGACACGCCTGGGTTTTAGCAGCATTAAACTTGACCAGATTGGCATCGCCCCATTCGGAGACTGCCTGCAAGGACAGGTTCAAACGCTCCACCATGGCCTCACGAAGAGACCGGATTTGCGGCCCGGTGGCCCGTGCGTTGGACAAGTATCTCTCAGCAACAGTGCTGTCGTCTGCATACCCAAAGGTGCCGGGTTTTAGCAGATCGTTAATGTGCAACAAGAATAATGTTGCTGAGAGTACCGACCCCTGAGGGACCCCGGCATTAATATCCAATTGGTCCGAAGAGCAGCCATCGATAACCACTCGAATGGACCGATCTTTCAGGAAGTCTGCAATCCAATCACACAGACCACCGGGCAGACCGAATGAAGGAAGCTTACCGATAAGGCTTTCGTGCCAGACCCTATCGAAAGCCTTCGAGATGTCAAGGGAGACGGCAAGCGCTTCCCCGTGCCTCTCGATGGCCTCACTCCATATGTGAATGGCATACGCTAGAAGATCCCCAGTAGACCGATTTCGGCGGAAGCCGTATTGGCGGTCGCTAAGGATATCGTTAGTTTCTAGGTATGCCAGGAGCTTAGTGTTGAGTACACGCTCCATACTCTTACAGAGTATGGACGTTACAGAGATGGGTCTGTAGTTAGCCGGGTCAGCTCGACTTCCCTTCTTGGGCACGGGCTGTACGTTGGCTTGCTTCCAAGCATTCGGCACTTTTCCAGTCTCATATGAAAGGCGGAATAGGCGTGTCAAGATCGGAGACAGTTCAGGCGCACAGGTTCTAAGAACTATAGCTGGTATGCCGTCAGGGCCGCTAGCCTTGTTCACGTCGAGGTTGCGCAGCACCCTACGGACGTCCTTTTGATGGATGCGAATGTCTGACATAATCGTCTCGCATCCATCAGGAGAAGGAGGGGGCCGCGAATCACCAGGATTCAGACGCGAAGATTCCGCAAAAAGAGAGGCAAATAAATTTGCCTTCTCCTCAGCGGTGTGGGCCAGCGACCCATCGGGTTTCAGCAGTGGTGGTAGTGAGGGACGGCAGAAGTTCGACTCGACCGACTTAGCCAGGGACCAAAACGCTTTACTACCTGCTGGGTAAGAAGCAAGTTTGGCCCCTATTCGGCCAATGTGGTCGAACCGAGCTCTTCGCAACACCTTCTTGCAGGACTTGGCAGCCCTGTTGTAGGCTTTCTTCTTCAGACCCACGTCACTTGCTTTGTGCGATCGAGCGTCGACCCATGCCAGGTACGCTTCATGTTTAAGCAAGTCGGCGCGATGACATTCGGCGCCAAACCATGGCCGGTCAACGCCGGACATCGTTACGTCAGAGAACGGAATGTAGTACTCCATTCCCCGACGCAACACATCCGTTACGGCGTCCGCGCACGACGAAGGATCACCCGAAGAAAAGCAAGTAGGCTGCCAAGGATAGCAAGCGAAGAAAGATCGCATGCCATCCCAATCTGCTGACCTGTACCGCCAAACCCGCCGGGTGCCCCTTGGGCTGGGATCGGGCGGGGCGTAGACGGACACAGACTTCACCAGACAATGGTCGGAGCTACCCAAAGGTGAAGCTATCGACACAGAGTATCGGTCTGGATCTGTTGTCAGCAGAAGGTCCAAGCAATTGGCCGTGTGCGAATCAACATCTGGCACCCTCGTTGCCCCATGGACCAGCTGGGTAAGGTTTAGCGCAAGCGAAAGCTTACGCATCTCCCGTCCAGCATGGTCAGTGCACTGGTATGGGAAGAGCCACTCCTGGTGGTGGGCATTGAAGTCCCCCAGTAACACTAATTGGGCGGAAGGGTACCGCTGCTGTGCCGCATCAGCCGCCTCACTGAGGTACTCTGTGAGCCTGGTTGTCTCCTGATCTCCGCTATGCGAACGGTAGACACAGGCGTAGATAATTTTATCCAGACCTGTGTCCACCAGAGCCCAAAGCGTCGAGAATCTGGAGTCCTCAAGGTTACGGAGACGCCGATAGCATGTGTCGTCACGGGCGTACATACACACACCCGCGCGTGTTTTAAAATTGTGCTCCAGGGTAAACCCTGGGTATGATAAGTACGAGACGTCTGAAGGACTCGCTATCTGCGTCTCCGCAAGAAAAAACAGCGCTGGTTTCTCAGCCTCCAGGTGGTAGTGGACTGCAGAGAGATTTGAGTGCAGACCTCTAATGTTGGTGAGGTGCACTTTGTGGGGGAGGGAGTGCAGCCGCTGTTTAGATCCAGTATTCCTTTTTCCTGCCATGATAAATAGATGAGAGTGAATGGATGAGAGGAGAAGGAAGTGAGACGAGGTTTCACGCTGCTAACCTACAGACGCGCACAGAAAGGACGCCATCATTGGGGCACTAGTCCGGAGACTGCGGGGACGCCCGAGCCCCCCCGGAATGTCCATCGGGCCCTCCCCATCTGGTCGCCAACCAGCACGATGGGGCATTCCGGGATTTTTCGACAGTTGGCGGGGCAGCCTTTCATGTGTGGCTGGCACACTACTTGGGCCCCCAACTACCTGCGGTCGGCCAGCGGTGCACCGTGCCTCGGATCCCGCTACCCTCCGCGACTAGTCTACCGATACGTCCATAACAGCGCGCGCTAGGCTGGTCAGCCTGCAGTGGAACAGCTGTCTCGACCCAACTCCTCTTGTGGCTACACCGAGCATCGTACCGGAACACGGCTAGGCCGCTTGGCGGTACGCCTTTGCCCGGTGGGTGGTCGCAAGCCTTCGGCCGAAGCCTACCACCAGATGTCACCTGATTTGCACCACCCGGGGACCACGTGTAGGGAATCAAAGGGTACACTCCTACGGACGTGGGTGACTCGGCCCCCAAAATTCTTGTTATCTGGGTAATCCATCAAAAGACGCCTGGACTTTTATGGGGAAAGGGATTGGGGTTTTTACCACACAAAAACTTATCCGGTGATCACCATCAGCACATAGAAACTCTGTAACCTATTAAAAGATCACCCTGGCAGCTCCTCTGTGCAACGCCTGTTAGGGATCCGAACATCCCTGGGCCAAGGCTACAATTTAACCCCCCGAAAAGCGGACGGTTACTGTGGAAAAGGAAACGATAGCAAAGCCACGGGAAAAGCTAGTTTACAATATTGCAATGTTTATTAACGTTTTCCTTTTGAATTCACTAGAAATCTTAACGGTGTCATGGGTATGATAGCATCGAGTTTATTTATGCAAATGTGAGATTGGTTACAAGGTTTTAATGTAATAACTTATTGTCAAACGGTCTGGTCGTTGGATGGAAGAATCGTCCTAAACGACAAGACAGACCATTGTATATATCAGTTATTAAGAATAATAATGAAAAAAAAAGGAGCTATGGGCTAACTTGCTTAGCTAATTACACACTAGGTCCCAAAATGCAGTAAATAGGATCGTGGCAGGCCCAGAAGGAGATGGCGGGATAAGCTAGATTTATTTTAAAGCATTGGCCCACATTTGCATCAGTCAGCGAAAAGTGGGCAGTGGGAAGATAAATCTTTGCCCTGAAGTTTGTTAGCAGAGGCTTAAAATAAAATAACAAACAATATTAATGTTTTTGTTTGTTGGTTACTGTACCTCTGCTAATACTTAATAATAGGGGTCAAAGTATGAAATTGCCGTTTTATTGTAATAGGTACTTCGAATTGACATAGAACCTTCATGGTTTGAGATTTTTGAGTAAAACTTTTTTCACCTGGTAGGTACCATAGATATAGTATGTACAAGATACACAGAGTCAGATGGAAAACGAAACCAAAAATATAAAATCCATGTGTTAGTTAAAAAAGTGTTGATAAAAAGTCCATGTTCAATATCGATATCGATAATTGGTGAACACCATAAGAAACACGATTGCTGGGCAAAAACCATGCTTTGCTTTAATTAAAATACAAACTACAAAATAATATCTCGCATGTATTTAAAATACGAAATACAAAATATTTTTAAGTCGTGTATTTAAAATGTAAAATACAGTATTTTAACTATTTTTATTTAAAATACAAATAACAAAATACAGTCGGTCATTCATCGTGACATTCGTACTAATAAACTTAATCAATACACAGAAGTTCGGTGAAAATAACCGTTTGAAATGAAAATGACAATTTACAAGGTACTTGACAATTTGACGTACGCGGTCGCCATTTTGCTTATGAAAGCTATCAAGCGCTATTTTCTGCAGAACGCATCTATTAATAAAATCGCTAAATGTATTTTGAAGCCACAAGTATTTGAAGTACTAATAAAAAATACCGCAGCGTCAGGTATTTGAAATTGACGACACGATTGGCGTAGAGGTTAAGCGATCGGCTGCTGCGCTGCGTGTCGCGAGTTCGATTCCTGCACGGAACAAATATTTGTATGGCCTGCAGATAGTTCAATGATATATGATATTGTTTCTGTAAGTTGGTTTGTACAAACACTTTTACTTATTTTGTAAAAGTAGATGAGGTCTGTTAGAGGTATCTAGATGGTTTGAAAACTAACACTAGGTTGGCCACTAACTAACCATACGATAGGAAGTGTCATTCTTACAGGCACAAATAAAGTAGGTATAGATTCTTTCATTAGAAGTCGTCGATGTTTTCTTTGTATGCAGTATTTCGATTCAAAATGTTTACTACATATTGTAGAGTTTTTATTTGGAGACCATCCATCTCTGTTTAAAATTCGAATCCATTTTTCTCTTAATACAGAATTATTTGGGAATTGTAGGTACATAAATATTATATATTATTATTTACACAACAGAAAAAATTGCTGATGAGCAGAGCACTGATGTATTCTAGCCACTGTAAAACTAATAAATGCATACAATTATAATGACCCTAAATAGACTCCGCACTCGGGTTGGCCGCAGCAAGGACAACCTCCTCAGGTGGGGGTTCTCTGATGGCACTAGTCTTCAGTGCTTATGCAGCATCTCTCCGCAGACCATGGCCCATCTCACGGAGAGCGCAGCATGCCCTGTCACCTGTACTTACGAAGACCTTATGACTGCGTCACCGAATGGTATTGCCGTGGCTGAATTCTGGGCCAAACACAATATTAAACTTTTTATATTTGCCATCGACACGCTAAGAAGAAGAATATTCCTAAACCTACTCAAAGTAACAAAACATCAAAATTCTCCGATTTTTTTTGAAAAATAAAGGCTAATATAATAAACATGCAACTTTAAGTACAGTTTCGATAAAAACATCTTCTCAATCGTAACTTAAATCTATTTCAACAAAACCTGACTAAATAAGTTTGTATTCATGTCATGATGTCTCTAAAAACGATTAAGTTTTTATCGATACTCATGACGTCACCGCTTTGTCAAGCCCTAGCGTAAACAAACAATTTACTCTTTTACATAATATTTTCGCCAATTTTGTTTATTTAAACGAAATATACTTATATAAAACATTGGAAATCAATATACTATTGTATGACTCTTTTTCTGAGCCGATTACTAGCAGAAATTCGTCATAATATGGTTCAAAACAATCCAAGGACAAAATTGTATTTACCTGTGAAACGTGTATTTATTGGGGTTATTTCGTCTTGTAACGTCACATTCACTCACAGAACAAGTCACCATAATTGTGTAATTAATATTATCAATTTAAATCTAAAGATTATTATTTAAATGCAAGAAATTCACCGCGGCGTAAAACAGATGATCCGCTAGGGGTACTTATTCGCGAAAAAAATGACATATCGGTACGTCATTCACTCTCTCTTTTTCTCTTGGGCAGTTTGTACTTGATTTGGATTTCTCGCTCGCACGCTTCGTGTATCTTTTTGCGTAGCAAAAAAAATTCTAAATCTATGGTAGGTACCTATAAAGTTCTTTTTTTTTTTAAATGTGCAACATTCGATTATCGACTTTCAGTTGTTTTATTTATTCAGCTTAGACAAGAAAGATGGATACTTCGAAAATTCGAGTGATATTTGAATACGAGTTCTGACGCGGAACTAATCAACAGAAACAGCTTGCAATATCAATGTTGCGTTTGGAGAGGGGCCTGTTAATGAACGCACCGTGCGATTTTGATTTAAACGCTTTCGTGATGGAAACTTTGATTTGAAGAACAAACCACGTGGAAGACCGCCCACACAGGTGCATAACAATGAATTGAAAGAGATGGTGGAAGCCGATCCGAGCCAAACTACCCAGGAATTAGCGGCATGGTTTCACGTTATTTTACCAAAAATATTGACTCATTTGCGTCAAATCAATAAAATAAAATAAAAAAATTAAAAATGGGTGCCTCATGATTTGACTGATCTGCAGAAAGAAACGCGTGTTAAAACTTGTGTTGCATTGTTGAATCGATACAGAAATGAAGGAATATTGGATCGAATTGTAACGTGATGAAAAATGGATTCTTTACGATAACCGTAAGCGAAAAATGCAATGGCTGACCCCAGGTCAAACGCCGCAAAAATGTCCTAAAGCAAAACTTACCAATAAAAAGGTAATGGTAACTGTTTGGTGGTCTCAGCATGGTGTTATTCACTAAAGCTTTCTCCAATCTGGTCAAGCAATAACGGCAGATGTCTACTGTGTCGAACTCCGAATAACGATAGCAAAACTAGCAGTGAAACAGCCCCGACTCATGAATCGATCTTCACCATTTATACCGCGAGACCTCATACAGCACGAGAAACCGTTTTAACTCTACAGGAACTGCAATTAGAAACCATTCGTCACCCTCCGTATTCGCCAGACTATGCTCCAACGGACTACTTTTTTTTTCGTGATTTGGACAATTTTCTACGTGATAAAAAGTTTTCTTCTCAGGAGGCAGTACAAAATGCTTTCACACAGTTTGTTGAATCTAGATGTCACCAGAGTTCTGTAGCCAAGGCATAAATGACCTTCCTATTAGATGGCAGCAATGTATAGATAATAATGGTAATTATTTTGATTGAATAAAAATGTTAAATTAAAAAAATACTAATTTCAATTTTTCAGTACAAATCGGCAATTTCATACTTTAACCCCTAATATTTGTCCAAGTTACACTAGTCCCCATTTAGTGTCCAGGAAATCATTTGATCATCATCATCAAATTCCTGGCAGAAATCGCAGAAAGAAATAAATCTGAGTATAACGCCAGTTGTATGTCTTTTAGTTTAAGGTTTCCTTTATAATCTTGGTATAAAATAAAGTTTATAATATAAATACATTATTTTTAACATAAGTTTCACAGAAAACTGTCGAATTAAAGCGGCTCAGTTCAACTCAGTTGATTGATAGCGTGTTGCTCAGCCGCAGCGGAACAATCAATAAACAATTATAACATCGTTACGGGCCGCACTTCCACGTGCTATCACAAACACTCCACGGAAAATACCTTTATTTCTGTTAAAGGTCACCTTTATTTGTGTTTGGCTATTTGTCTTCCCTGACAGTTTTTTTGTTAAGGTTCCCCTAGTCGACTGCACGAACTATTTTGTGGGCGAGGTTAAAATGCATGCTATGTCATCCGACAACACGTGCGAAAGGGATAGATGCTGTGATGAGCAGTAAGAAGCTAGTTTGCGTACGAATTAGCACTTTTGCAAATTTGTATCGAAATGGATGATGATTTAGGGCGTAATTTTTTTTGGGGGTCTAGATATCATGAAAAAACGACTAAATGAATATTTTCAAAATAAAATTATTTGCATCCCTGTATGGAGGCCGTTTTAAAATTTTCCTTCTTCTTATGGTATTAATTACCGCCCAAAGATGCGTTAAAATTAGTGTTGAAATATGGAACTTTCGACGCTCATAACTTTCAAATATTTTATTTTTTTACGTTTTTGTTATCATCAGATAATGATGAGACAAATTGATATCAATTTTTATTTTTAACGTACATCGTCAAACAGTTGAGTAATCGCCAGACTACGTTTGTATGGAAGAATTGATTTTGATTTTTAAAAAACGTTGCCCCACACTAGGAATTTCTCCTGTATCGTGGGTGCGTTTACAAACATATAAACTCACATACACAAACACCCAGAGCCGGAACAACTATTTGTAGATCATACAAATAATTGTTTCGTGCGGGAATCGAACCCGCGACACGCAGCGCAGCAGTCAATCGCTCAACCACTGCGCCAACCGTGCGCCCAAAGAATGATCGACTAGTGTAACCTTAATTTATCACTATAGTACTTACTCATTTATGAATTTAAAGATTAGTAGACGTGTGACGGGGAGATCTTTGCCCAGCATTGGGACAACGTTGGTTGAGAATAAAAATATTTGGAGATAATGCGCTTAATACCTAAAAGTCACCCATGTCTAGGGTTACCATTTAAGTCCTGACAGAAAACCGGATTTCTAAAGAAAAACCGGACATCTTAAATATTTTTTTTATTTTTTCAGGCAGTTATTCCCATATTAAGCACTGCAAATTACATAGAAATATACATAAAAAATAATTATACATTAACACAAAACACATTAAAACCAATGCATTAAAATAAATTTAAGATAATTAAAAATATTATAGTTATTAGGTTAAAATTAATTTGATTACATTTAATTATAATTATAAAACAATAATCACTTAATAAATCGCGACGAACTGGCATGCAGGTACCTCTCCAACAACACCGAGACCCACAACAGTATCCTGAACGTATTGTCCGAGCACAATACGTTCAGGATAATGTTAGAGCTGCGTCGGAAGCGACTTAGTACTACTAGCAAAAAAGTCATCGGTTTCCGCTTGCGCGAACATCGTCAAAGCGCTGCAAAACTGCGGCAGCCCCAGCAGCACCCTAAACGCATTGTTGTACTGTACGCGCATGGCACTGTATACTCGCTGCACATAGTTGGCCCAAGGATGCACTTATAAAAAGACTGACAATAGTCTTTAAATAAGGTCCTTTAACCTTTAGCTGTTCAGTACAGCGTGCAAACCTACGTGCCAGCATGTTACAGCGCACCGACACTGCCCTACGTTCCCGCTAGATATCCTAATTGTGAGACAAGTTATCTGTGACCCAGTTGCCCTAGGTACTTGTAATGGTTAACCCTCATTAGAGTAGCACCGCAAAGAGTGATCGTAGGTATAAAAGAGAAACATTTGGCGCCAGCTTTGAAAATCATGTACTCACTATTGTATCTGAGCCCATGAGCCCCAGCATATGACTTGAAAACGCGCAGGCATTTAGGTAGCGCAAAAAAAAGTTTGTCTAAAACGAAAACACGACAATAAAGAATTTCGATCTGAAAAGTATGAAACAAGAAGATATTCTTAAAGGATAGCCGTGATAGTAAGAAAATAACAAAATTTTGTCAAAGACAGAAATCCGGACAAATAAGAATACCGGACAAATAAGAATACCGGACAAACTCCGGATAAAAAGCCAAATGTCCGGATAAAGCCGGACGAATGGTAACCCTACCCATGTCTGAATTTAGGTTATTAATTTATATGATAACTTTGGTGATAACGTACGTAATCACCAAAGCGCATGAGCATCTGAGTGAACTCCTAGAAATAAAAACGAATAGTATAATAGGGTGTCGACCTCGTAGTGTCTGGGTGAATACGTCTTTTATTGACACTACCAGCTTCATTACTCTTCAACAGATGAAAATGAAACTACACACAGCAGAGCAACAAACAAAAGCGAATTATTCGTATAAATCTCCAGCTGTAAATGTGAATGAAGCATCTAAGCTGGGGTTACATTTATGTCTGAATGTCTGACATTTATTGCGAGACTCCCCGCGTCTTTAACAACACGACGAAAATTAGTGACAGGGATATTACGTAGTTTCGCAATCTGTCTTGTCTGTACACAGCTTATGTGAGGAGGAATGTCCTGTGGATGCTCGTACATTTTGTTGCAGACATATTTTATTTGGCATTTACAGTGTTTGAATTGTTGGAAGCCGTTGCCATTAAGTGGGTAAATTCATTTTATCTTGTTAGTTTGTTAATGTGTGTGCATGAGGTCATTTCTGGTAGTTCTGATCCGATTACAAACAATCTTACACGGATAGATAGCTACAATATTACTGGAAGGGCGTAAGAAGATACATACGGATAAAAAAATCTATTGGTGATTTTATATTGTACAACATTTAGCAATTTAACTTTCATTATCTTCGGCATCGTTATTGGTTTGTCACATGAAATATGTAAAAACTTAACAGCCAAAAAATAAATCAATTGATGTAGCTTTAACTTGACCCATTTCACAAAACTTAGGTCATACATACCATATGTTTCAACCATTATGAACATCAATCTATCAACCTAGACGAATATGTCTGACATTTTCCAGAGTATAGTCGACACGATTATGTTCACCATTTCACTTTGACAACCTTTATTTCGGAAGCAGTAAGGGCGGTTTTCGTTATTCAAGTGTAACTGATGACACCGTACCTATATACAGGCCATACAGCACAGCTTTATTGACTCTTGGTGTAAGGTACATCTGCATGACGTCACAGGCCAGCTCGAGTGGGCTATAAATCGCACGTGTCAGCGCCAGGCAGTCCGGACATGTGCCAGCTTCTGGCTATAAAGCTGCGAAGCTGTTCTCCTGGTAATTGCGCTCTACATCAGCGTCTAAAGAATTTTATGGTTGATTGGAAACTTGGAGCTTATTGGCTGGAAGATCGTGGTAAAGTATTGGATGCAGTTTTTCTGAGGATTTTTTTTAGTAATAAACTACTTTTGATTTGGATGTGTTCAATGCCCTTTTATTAATTTTCCCATATAGTTTACTTTTATTCCTTCTAATGTATGGAATCTTTATTACAGCAGTGTTTTTTATGAATTTCAGTTCATTATTATCGTCGGTATTTTTTAAAAAGGTTCTTTTTAACCGACTTCAATAAAAGGAGGAGGTTCTCAATTCGTCGGAATCTTTTTATTATTTATGTTCCCCGATTACTCAGAGACGCCTGGACCAATTTGGAAAATTCTTCTTTTGTTTGAAAGGGTATACTTCCCAGTTGGTCCCATAGTCATCAGGTCAGGATTTGATGATGGGATCTTAGAGAAATCGAGGAAACTTCTCAAATATTATAGGCATACGTATAGTATAGTATAGCGATTTTGTTATTTTCATCAACATTACAATCATTTGCACTCAGAAAGTATCATTTGGTGAAGTGGAACTGATGAAGAAGACCACAGAGGGCCACTGGAACTCCTTAATGCTAAGTATGTCACGGGTATAAGATATCTCGAATAGTTAAACGACTATGATGAAGCAAATACTTATAAATAAATAGTACTGATGGAAATGGTACCATCGAACTGATCTGATGATGAAGCCGGCAGGTAGGCACTGAAACTCCGAAATAAAACAATGTATACTAGTCGTGTTTGGGCTTATTGGAATCGTCATGATATAAGCTATATATGAGTTTTATGGCAATTGGAAGTATCTTATTAAAACTAAAAAGAGATAAATAAAAAACATTTTAACAAAAAACAAACCGACTTCCAAAAAAACACTTACGCATTGCAGTTTTTTTTTTCAGTCCGACTTCGGAGTAGGTACTAGACACCGACTTCGGAAAAGAAATTTATTTTTCGCTTTGCAGTGTTTGTTTTTTGTTAAAAAGATTTTTATGTTTTGGAAGCCGATTTGATGTTTTTTCGCTTTTCAGTTTACTTAATTTCAAAAGAATCGGTTCACAATTGAAAATTCTGTGCCAAAATTATCAATACATCCTTTTGTTCTACCTTTTATATGGGACCAACTTTGAGGTACTCTTTCCAATAAGAAAATATTTTTTTAAATCAGAGCACTATATAAAAAAATCGTGGTGACACATAAAACATGTTAGCGATCTTTACATTTAATTGAGCACACTAAGTGATTTTTCTATTTTGGCAATAATTTGTTTGATATTTTTATGCTTGCAACAAAGATGGACTGTTTTTTGTCAGGTTGGTAAACGACAAGCTTGCACTTCTCGTTTCCCGCTCATTTCGAGAATATAAATATTGTAGCTCTTGCCATCAAAGGCAGTCTATTTTTGATTGAGGCTACATTAATAAGTATTAGGGTAAGTGCTTTATAAACTGTATTCTATAAACTGTGTTCTATAAACTATGTTCTATAAACCATGTTCTATAAATTATTTTCCATAAACCGTGTTCTGTGTGACTGTGTATTTGATATGAGAATACACTGGGTGAGTAAACCCTTTCCAAGCATTTTTATTTACATCGCCATCCCCGCCAAAATACCCACACAAGATTTTAGTCTTTTAAGTAAAAGCTGACATTTCAGAAGTTGGATGAGTCCAATTTTTTTTTTGTGTGTTTTGTAAATAACACGGTTGCTAAACGCTCACTTTCAAAGTTTTATAATGAGGAATATGAGTACGAATAGAGATAATTTGTTTGATATTGTTATGTTCGCTGCATGACATTGCACATTGGTTCAGGATACTCCCTGATAGTGTGTAGTTTTGTGTAGATAGTGTGTAATTCTGTGTGGGTAGTACTATAACGCAGATCATTGCACATTCTAGGCGAATATGTTCTGTGCTTTATTGGAGCTACCCTCCAATATCGCAGAATTTTTAGTCTGGCCAAGCTCAGCCGATAAATATGATTTCTCGGTACTGATGTGGGTGCCGCATATTAAGTCAGGGTAACTCCCTGAAGATGTGCGGTAAAATACACAGGTGTATAGCCTTTTGTGAGTGCTTGGCTGAGGCTACTCTTTGGCAGTACCATAGCGCGAAATTATGTACACTGCGACTGGATTTATCGTGTGCTTGATCGGGGCTGCCCTCTAATGGCGCGGGATATGTCTTGGTCGTATTGTATCTTTGAAATCATATCAATTTTTTTTAATTTTTGCTACAAGTATGGTTACGTACTCATAGGCTTCTATAAGGTATTTGAAGGTGCAAAACTTTGAATATCTAGTAAATTAAAAAGTAAGAATCTGTGCGGGTATGGTGATGACATCTACTCATCTTTACTATTAGGCTCATGTTAGAAAATACTTATTGAAGTAGGGTACCTCAATAAAATTAGGGAATAAAACTTGTTGGTAGGTACCGTCTACTGCTAAATATTCGTGTGAAATAAGGTATTCGTTGTTTTTAAGTTTATATTTTAACAAGCCAAGTATTTTAGTTTTTATGTTTCGTATACAATAAATAAAAAAAAGAGAGCTTTGCCCTGTTAGTTTCATAAACGAAATAGCGATTAGTATTTAATAAAAAAAAAAAAAAAAAAATTAGAGAATTAATTATTTTTATGGCCGGGCTTTACGCTTTGCAGTTGTAAGCTGCACCAGCAGCCATAGTAAGTATGATGAGATACTAAGCTAGTTGGAATTTGTTTTTACTTCTTGTTGATTTTTTTTAATGAGAATAGGTGTAATATGTGTAAAGTTGTGTGAGATTTAGCAGGTTCGTTTTTTCGTATAGTTTTTTTTGTTGGATATAGATAGTGGTAGTGAAATAATACTTTAATAATTTTGTTTTGTGTTCTTCGTAGTGGGTTTAGATTAGATTTAGCGGCTAATCCCCACACTTCGATTAGGTATTCGATTTTAAGAATGTGGGTGATGCTACATTTTAAGAACACCTTAGAAATATTAATGTTTATCATAAATAAAAAATTAGAGTTCATTTTACAAGAAATGAAGATTCAAATTAACTGTCGTTCAACGTTGTATAGTTATGGAAGGAAGTACAGAACCTAATGTCGGTTACAGAAGCTTATTATTAAGTAATTAGATATTGAAAACATTAAAATAAAAAAGATATTTATTATATCGATTTTTTTTTGCTAAAGGAATGTCTGTAGGAAAAACTTGCTTATGGTGGGTCATAAATTAATCAAACCGTACCTATCGATCCTTGACATTTCGTTCGTAGAGGTTTATAGCCCTACTTTCGAGGACGTGTATAGATTATGTCGATTTGCTAAGGTTCTCATCTTGGTTATTAGTTTAAAATATCAATTAACATACACCTAAAAAATAAACTTTATAACCTTGCCATTTCTTGGATACTGTTGGAATTATTTCAATATTTAGTTACGGGGTGTTTAAATAAACAAGGCCAAAAAGTAGGTACCTTTTAGATGGTCTGATTGGAATGGATTATTGCGTTTGGATTTGGATTCGGATTCGTATTTGAATTCTTATGTTGAGTTTGATGTTGAGTTTGATGTTGAGTTTGATGATGAGTTTGATGATGAGTTTGATGATGAGTTTGATGATGAGTTTGATGATGAGTTTGATGATGAGTTTGATGATGAGTTTGATGATGAGTTTGATGATGAGTTTGATGATGAGTTTGATGATGAGTTTGATGATGAGTTTGATGATGAGTTAGAAGAGTTAGAAGAGTTCGAAACAGAGTTGAAAGAGTTTGATATTTGAGGTTGAGTTAGAAGAGTTGGAAACAGACTTGAAAGAGTTTGATATTTGAGGTTGAGTTAGAAGAGTTGGAAACAGACTTGAAAGAGTTTGATGCTTGATGTTGAGTTAGAAGAGTTGGAAACAGACTTGAAAGAGTTTGATTTTTGATGTTGAGTTCGAAGAGTTTGAAACAGCATTAGAGTTAGAAGAGATAGAACAAGTATAAAAAAAAAAGAAAAATGTTTGTTTGATATATAGATAGTGAGTTTGATATTATATAGATAGCGAGTTTGATAATTGATGTATATATAGATAGTGAGTTTGATATATATAGATAGTGAATTTGATATATATAGATGGTGAGTTTGATAAATATAGATTGAGTTTGATAAATACAGATTGTGTTTGATAAATACAGATTGTGTTTGATAAATACAGATTGTGTTTGATAAATACAGATTGTGTTTGATAAATACAGATTGTGTTTGATAAATACGGATTGTGTTTGATAAATACAGATTGAGTTTGATAAACACAGATTGAGTTTGATAAACACAGATTGAGTCTGATAAATATAGATTGAGTCTGATATTGATTGAGTTTGATATTGATTGAATTTGATATTGATTGAATTTGATATTGATTGAATTTGATATTGATTGAGTTTGATATTGATTGAGTTTGATATTGATTGAGTTTGATATTGATTGAGTTTGATATTGATCGAGTTTGATATTGATTGAGTTTGATATTGATTGAGTTTGATATTGATTGAGTTTGATATTGATTGAGTTTGATATATAGAGATAGAGAGATTGATAGATAGAGATAGAGATAGAGAGATTGATAGATAGAGATAGAGAGATTGATAGATAGAGATAGAGAGATTGATAGATAGAGATGTATAGAGATAGTTTGATATATAGAGATAGTTGATAAATAGAGATGGTTGATACATAGAGATGTTTTGATACATAGATATGGTTTGATACATAGAGATGGTTTGATACATAGAGATGGTTTGATACATAGAGATGGTCTGATACATAGAGATGGTTTGATACATAGAGATGGTTTGATACCTAGAGATGGTTTGATACATAGAGATAGATTGATACATAGAGATAGATTGATACATAGAGATAGATTGATACATTGAGATAGATTGATACATAGAGATAGATTGATACATAGAGATTAATAATAATAATAATAATAATATCGTTTATTTATAACATAAGGCACATTTTACAATAAAAATATCTTAAAAATATAAAAGAAGACAGTTGCTTATTTGCCTGAACTAGGTTGAACCTAACCTATTGATTGATATATAGCGATTGATTGATACATAGCGATTGATTGATACATAGCGATAGCTTGATACATAGAGATAGGGGGTTTGATTTATTTATATAGATAATATGTAGAGAGTTTATTATACCTACCTATACATAGTTTGATACAGATTATGATATACAGAGTTAGATTTTAGGGATAAAGAGAATGAAAAATGTAAAATAAAGCATATAATAAATAAACGTGTGTATGTTCGTGTGTATGAATCATTTAGAATTATGACCAGGTTTCAGATGTTAGGGTTTTAATGACCAGCTACTAGATATTGGTTTAAGTCTCAAGACTGTTTTTACACAGCAGTTTAATAAATACCACTTTGGTGTTTATGTATTGTTGTGTGTTTAATGTCAGTTACTATCAGAATGGTATACAAGAAATGATTTTACCTTTGGTCATAGCGTTGAGATTATTTTAGTTTATTAGAGAAAAGTTAATTTGATAAAAAAATCCAGCACTCTGTATGAGACTTGTCATTACAATGCAATAGTTGATAACGATGCAACTTGAAATTCTAGTGATCCTGAATTTGAGGCTAAGAATTGTCTATTTAAAAGTAGCACTATTGTCTTAGCAGGTGTAAAGATGCCTATCGAATTATATAAAATTGATTATTCTGTAACTTGCCGTGTGTGATTAGTTTTATCTTACCGCAATGAAATTAGCATGCGCAGCTAGATTTTATTTGGTGTCCGATATCTCACCAGCAGTTGATGAATTTGACTGAAATTGTAGAGAATCTGGTAGACAATTTTGATAATGACTGATGGTGACCACGATGTCTTGCAAGTCGCATTGTATATATACAAAGTCAAAGTCAAAGTCAAAGCACTTTATTTCAAGTAGGCCAGTTACAGGCACTTTTGAATTGTCAAAAGACAAAATAAAATATTACAAAATTATGGTGCTACAGTCCCAGTCACAAGACATAATAACTGTGAAAGTACCGTAGATCTCTATGGAGAAGAACGGGCAAGAAACTCCATGGACACTCTTTTTCAATTAGGTAATTATTACAAATCATTTGTTACATCATTCATGTTGAGATTACACATTATGTGAGAACGATGTAGCAAGTTAAAAGTGTCCATAGTAAATATAAAAAGACAATTCAGAAATAAAATTAGAATCAATTAAAATAAACCATGGCAGCTAAGAGATGACCAGTCCCAACCGACAGCGCCCGTTCACGAACATGACACATGTATCAGCACCATTCAGCTCAACCATTTTGAAGGGAGCTAAATGATCCGACACACGCGCCACCATCGGCGAGACATTTGAGTGGGCATGACATACTCTCAACCACCGGAGTCATTCAAGTCAATAGAAGACGTAGGTATCTAGACAATGATAGCTCTGAAGTACATGGTACTCACACAATGCTGGCTATGCTGCTATATAATACTAGAAAGATTAACTCTATATAATGCAAAGATAGTAGCAATCCTCATCAGCTCTGACAATAACAGTAAACGATACCTACGACAGTCTTACCAAAAAATAAAATTTAAAAAATACACATAAAAACGAAATTAAAAAATAATAATATTTAACCTGACAGCAAGCTAATTTTGGTAAAAGAACACGAACATTGTCTTGAGTTCAACACAGCGACCAACTATGCTTATCATCTAAATAATCATTAATAGAATAGTATGCCTTAGAACAGAGATTAGCTTTTACCTTTGCTTTAAATGCGTTAAATGGCAAATCTAGAAAAGAAGACGGTAACTTGTTGTAAAAAGTTATACCAACCCCAACGAATGAACTATGCACCTTATGAAGTCGATGAAAGGGAGCTCGTAGTTTGTCCTTATTTCTGGTGTTAAAGTTGTGAATATCACTATTGTTACTGTACAAATGAATGTTCTGCCTAATATATAAAATGTTGGCGAATATGTACTGTGAAGCCGCTGTGAGAATACCAATCTCTTTAAAAAAATCTCTTAGAGAAACACGCGCACCTAATTGGTAAATGGCACGAACAGCTCGTTTTTGAAGCACAAATATATTTTGAATATCAGCGGCTCTGCCCCACAGTAGAATACCGTAGGACATGATACTGTGAAAATAACTAAAGTAGACCAACCTTGCTGTATCAACGTCAGTGTATTGTCTAACCTTTCTGACATACCTGATTATAATTGGATGATACATTTTATAAACATTAAATTTTAATAAGTGACAGAAGTAGTCTTGAGACACTGCTGAGCTGGGATCTAAGCTCTTAAGTAAATTTTAGAATGGGAGACCGTTATCCACAGTTGTGGCAAATGAAAAATGAAACCTTGAAAATCCTCACAAAGAGGACAGTCTAGTTCTGGTCAATATATTGATCGAAACTGGATATTAACGCTTGACATTTTGTATTGGTAGAATTTGAATTGGAATTGACATTGTATTATTACCTTTGACATTTGTATTACCTAGTGGAATATGAATTGAATTATATGTATAATCTTGACATTTGTATTAATGAAATCTAAATTGAATTTGTATTGGTAGAATCTGAATTGAATTGAATTTGTATTGGTAGAATCTGAATTGAATTGAATTTGTATTGTTAGAATCTGCATTGAATTGAATTATATTTTTACTCTTGACATTTGTGTTGGTGGAATCCAAATTGAATTGATTTGATTTTGTATTTCTCTTTCTTCACATTTTTAATTGAGGTAACTGAATATTATAAAAGTAATAAATAGTTGAGATAGTAATTTGGTTGATTAATCAATATATTTTGATTGTTTTGTAATATATAATATTTTTTGGAAATATATAAATGAAATGAATAGTCAGGCCAAAAGAGGTTTCAGGCCTTTAAAGTATAATCTATAAAGATTTGTTAAATGTGTTCTATGTGTGTAGATTTTAATGTTGTTTACATGTTATTACGTTAAAGTTTAAATTTCAGAACTGTCTATCAGATTTGTTGTAAATGTTTTTGGACTGTGTGTACGTACCCTTTTGAGGAAATTATTCTTTAATGTTTCGCGTATGTTACTATTTTGGAGTTATATTACTAAGTTTTCTCGTGGAATATGTAGCTTACAGCTAACGTAATTACTTAGTATTGTTTTTTGTTCATGTGGTGTTTACCTATAAGTAATTGTTGCACTGTGTATAGTTTGTACGCATGTTTTATTTATGTTTGTAATTTAGTGTAAGCAGTTGTTGGTAGACCTAATAAATAAAAATAAAAAATAAAATAAAAAATTACTAATAAGCTTATATTTAGATTTTCTTTCTTGTTGTTATTTGTCACGTACGAGGTCGTACTTAATAAACGGATGGCCGACTGTTAGCGATCTTTATATTTAATTGAGCACACTAAGTGATTTTTCTATGTTGGCAATAATTTGTTTGATATTTTTATGCTTGCAACAAAGATGGACTGTTTTTTGTCAGGTTGGTAAACGACAAGCTTGCACTTCTCGTTGCCCGCTCATTTCGAGAATATAAATATTGTAGCTCTTGCCATCAAAGGCAGTCTATTTTTGATCGAGGCTACATTAATAAGTATTAGGGTAAGTGCTTTATAAACTGTATTCTATAAACTGTGTTCTATAAACTATGTTCTATAAACCATGTTCTATAAATTATTTTCCATAAACTGTGTTCTGTGTGACTGTGTATTTGATATGAGAATACACTGGGTGAGTAAACCCTTTCTAAGCATTTTTATTTACATCGCCATCCCCGCCAAAATACCCACACAAGATTTTAGCCTTTTAAGTAAAAGCTGACAAACATGTACCTATAATGTCGTATGTGAGTGTAATTGAGAACCTCCTCCTTTTTTTGTCGGTTGAAACGAAAATACACAATGATACCTGCAAAAAGACGTGCAGAATGGCTTGCGGGTCGCCGCCGCCGAAGCGGGCTGCGCGCGCGCCGGCCAGCAGCACGCGCATGCAGAACGGCGCCGCGAAGCACAGTCGCCGCTCCCACGGGGACCACGCGCGCATCGCCTGCAAAGAGGATACAGGTCAATGCCTGGTCAATTTCTATGGAAGTTCTTCTTCTGATAATGGTAAATGGCATCAGGTCTACAGTTTATAGCTTATTACAACTCTTGACTAGGTCTGGCCTCGGCCAAAAAAATTTTTTTTCTTTGACCCGTGTGGGCTACGTACCTTATTATTTATGTGTCAGCTAGCAGATACCAGACCAGGAAGAACGCAAATAGGTATCAGTAAAATGTCATTAAGTTGTCAGAAATACTTTCACTCTTCCTTAAATTTGATTAAGCCAAGAGTACGCTGGACAAAGTCTTAAAAAAGGTAAAATGAGATAAATAATTGAGATTTTTCTTTTAGGACATGAAAGTCTAACATGAATTGCCCGCCAATATCCCACAGACTTGTTACTAGTCTCCAGTTTTGTGCACCTTACCTTATAAAGTCCGATGAGACTGCCGAGGCTGTAAACGGCGAGCGCCAGGTAGCGCACCGGCGCCGGCGCACAGTACACCGTCGCAGTCACCATCGGGATCGCGCCTGCGGACAAAGAGAGTAATAATAATATAATAAAATGTTTATCTAAAATAAAAAATATTTATTTGTGACCCGCACAGGAGACACGAGAAATATGCATAAAATTAAACAATAATAAAAAATAAAAACCCCGCAGATTACATCCTTATCTTAAATATTTAGTGGATGTTATAATAGGGAGGATTGCAGGAGAGGTTACATTTCTTTTGGACGAACTGGTTTTTCGGATGGCCATGTTTGGGTTGCCCCAAAAGTGCGGGGTCCCCAAAAGCGCGGGGCCAGTAGCCTTTGCTGCCCACACCTGCTACGTGGCTATTCCGCCGGGTATTTCGTAAATCTACTTACTTATAGGTTATGTATTTTTTTATAGGTACGAAAATTCTTAAAAATATTTTCCATGGAAACTGTGAATAAGAGCGCAACGATCTCAAACTGATTTAAAGTTGATAAGCGTCCGAAATTGGCTTAGGAATATTGTTTTACGTGAAATTTAAATATAGGGCATCGCAAATAGGGCAACAATTCTAGAATAAAACAATAAATATTGAATTTTATTGAGTAGCCCGCAATTGTGAATATCACGCGAAACTAGAAAAGTCGACTATATCGCATAACATGTACCAAAAGTGGGCTCGTGGCTTTTTTGTACCATTCGACTTTGTATGAAACATGGCAGCTGCAACGTAGCCCCGGGTAATATCAGGACGGAACAATTCTGACATAAATCGACGTTGGAGATGGCATTCTTTCGATCTGAAAATATTTTAGTAAGATACAATTAATTTTATAAGCCCGACCTATATCACACTAATATTTTAAAGGCGAAAGTTTATGAGTGTGTGTTGTTTTTGTATGTTTGTTACTTCTTCACGCTTAAACGGTTCGACCGATTTGGATGAGAGAATGCCCATTTTGTATGGAGAAATGTGTGTCCTGATTAAAACACCTTTATTTGATTATGTTACCTTAATTAATTACACGAACCAACTTTAGTCAATTTTCATTGCGGGAGTTAAGAGATATTGAACAAAATATGTTCCTTTTTAGGTTGTAGTATATTCACAGCAATATGGACTCTATGCCAGCATGTTTAAGATTTGCATTCGTTAGACATTTGTTCAAGTGCTCGTAAGGTAAATAATGTTATTATTACTTACCGGTGTAGATCCAAGCCCGTAATATGGTCAATATATTATCAGTAATCTTCGGCATAATATTATAGCATATATGGCGCCAACATCAAAGAACAATTGAGACACCAACTTCGAGCCTTAGCCATGTCAGAAATATAAAGTCCTGTCTATTTTCACAAACACATGGCGGTGTTGTATTGATAAGATACTATTTAGTAACGGGAGAACGAAAAACTCAACGCAACAAAACAAAAAAACATACAAACAACGTAGTTTTAGTTTCTCTGTGATACAAACAAATAGACTAGAGTCAAGAGCAAACCCATGACAAATAAAAAAAGAAAAAACAAATGAAAAGACGACTACCGTCACAGTCAAATGAAATGACTGGCAGTTATAGGCATGTTACCAAATCGGTAATGTAATGGATTTCTAAAATCGTGATTCGTTTGTTATCTTGGTTTGCATTAAACTAGTAAACCACCAATATTTCAAAATCAATTAGTTCTTAACATTAAAGAAATGAATCGGTTCGATACAGGAGATCCTTGGCTCGATTCAGTGTTTCAGGTAGACTATAAAAAAAAAAACGATTCTTCGATTAATCGATGTCAGATCCATAGACTAATATATATAAGACGTCAGATCATGTCAACGTCCCCCAACCCTAACATAAATGACGGAATATGTTTGAGCTGTGAAACGGAAGTAAAAATACTTATTGATTCAAGAAAATGAAGCCCACTAGGAATCTTTTAGAAAAGAAGTAAAAATACTTGAAATATTTTTATTTTATTTACTGTCCAGAAATTATTGCGTAAAGTACTGTTCATGGGAATTCTCCGATTATAGTCAAATAGCACATAGGATACTTTTTGTCCCGGGAATATGTTCCCTCGGGATAAATTTCGAAATTTCACGCGGGCGAACCCGCTGGCAGAAGCTAGTAGACCTATAAAATTTGCATCATTATTTCAATTTTACATTTACTGATTTCCGTCCAGGTAAAGTAAAATGGTTTCAGACTCAATTACTCATGTTCAGAGCGGCAGAAAAGATGAAGCAATTTTGCTGACATATTATTTATTTATTTTAGCTTCCATTTGCATTTCACTAATTAAGATGATTGTGTGTTTACGGGCGGCAAAGTGCAGATTAAATAAATCAGCGCAAAATCTGGGTCATAGTGACTTATTGCAGCTGAGATTGTGAGTAAAACTTTTACACTTCACACATTCTTGGTGTTTTTTTACCCTGGCTTGGAGCCAGGTACCTGTTCCCTTAGAGGATGCTAGGCGCTTATTGATGTAGAGCGGCTTTTATGGTTCAATTTTTAAAGAGCTTCGCACTAGCCAGGCGCTTTATTGACAGTAAATAGGAACAACAATGAAAAATAAATATTTACCCTTCATTAGTCATGGATGAAACTTCACTTTTTCATAACCATTAAAATCCAGAATGACCAGCACAACTTACGAGCCATTACATAACTAAAGCATGATAACATATTGTACGGCGTCCAAAACGTTCCTCGTTAGTTGTCGATCCTGTGATTGATGTGTTTTTAATGAGCTCCTTTGCCCAAATAAGTTTTATTGTAGGTTATACATCCTTACGGTTAACAAGACATGTTATTTTTGGGTGTTGGTGTTACGAGAAAACTGTAAGAGCCTACCCAGAGGCCCATTTAACAGGATTTAGTCCGCGGCAACACCATTTTGTCATTTTCTGCCGCCGAAAAATGTTTGTTGTTTTTAAACAAAACTTTTATTTTTTAGCTGAATTTGTCGTAGAAAGCTGAGTTGGAAGAAGAATGAGCGTTGGTATTTCGGTAAAGTGTTTGCAAAAGGGTAAGTTAAAGTTACACATATCGGGTCAGGAGGTCGATTGGGGATGAATAAATATTTTTTTTGGGAAACAGTAACGTGGTTCGCTTTATTTTGCAGCAGATATGAAAAATGAAATATGTTACACCGAAAAGGAATCAAGAACTGTCATCATTGAAGAGTTTTGTGGATAGAACAGAACAATTAAGTTAGGCTTCATTAAACTTGTACAATATTTAGTGCTAGCCGAAAGTTTGGTTTAGATTACTAATAGGAATGTTTCCTGGGTAAAAATTATAATTCTATTTAGTCCGACAGTGAGATTATCAAATATTATTGACTGACCGGACCCGTATTTTATGCAGGGCAGGCTTACTGGGTCACCATTTGCACATCAAATTGTAACAAATATTTTCCTCGATAACTATGCGATCGGGATAGGTATCCAATACTAATCTATTTATCCATGACTAGCTGTTGCCCGCGGCTTCGCTCCCGTGGACCACGCCACTGGACCCATTTTCAGGATAAAAAAATAGCTTATGTCACTCAGGAATAATGTAGCTTTCTATCGGTGAAAGAATTTTTCAAATCGGTCCAGTAGTTTCGGCGGCTATTCGGTACAAACAAACAAACAATAAAATCTTTCGTCTTTATAATATTAATTAAATATATAAGTATAGATACGTGTTATAGTCTGATTTAGGAATGCGATAAGAGGAGGGCAATTCAGTAATATGTCTCGAGTTCCCTCTGAGGGTCATAACATTTAAAAATCATAGACTTAACTACATAACTGATTTGAAATGCGTGTTTAAATTAATTAAAAAAGCCATATTCAAACTTTGAAAAAGAAAAAGTCCTATTGGTGCACATCTGGCTAACTCTTCGGAGAATACAGGCATGATATTTTGTTGTTTATGTGTTACAAAACTTTTGTTCCTTGCTTAAAGTAAAGTAAGTACTTTTATAACATTTTGTTACGAAGCACGTGCAAGTGACTGCATAGGAATTTGCCTCATTTTCCCCATTTTCAGGAGCCCGCGACCTTGCCAAGCATAAGCTGCAAATTTTATTACATCGCAACAAATTATTGCCGACTACGCTTTAAGTTTTTTCCTTGTTTGCGTGAAAAATACTTGTGTACTTAAGGTTATATGTTTTGATTTAAAAGGTAGCGGGACAAACTGGATGCGCGGAAGATGGGGCGTTGTCCACCAGTGGACTGCGATAAGCTGACTTAGGATGATAGATAAACTTTGACTAAGTTGCGTATGGCGCCATCGAACAACTGTGAAAAGTCAAATCAGAATATAAGCTATACTGTTGCTGAAACTTTCAAAGAATCCAAGACGGTTTACTATTCCACTTTTAAAATAAAGCCTCATTTTCTTGCATTCTGTTCATGCATGTTTTCCGATGGCATGAAGATAAAATAACAGTCTACGTTTCACTGGCACATCTGAGCTGATTTTATTTTAAACTGGGTATCAGGCTAAACTTTCAAAGTGAATTGCCCCCATTCCCCATAGTCGTGTGTTTTCAGCTCCCTCCCCGTGTGGCTCCAGAGGGGAGCACGTCACCCCAGGATTCCCCACTTAAGGTATTCAGATTAGTCATTCAATATAACGAGATCGGGGCAAATGCCTTTATTCGTTGTTGGATTAGCGCCTTTTTGGTTTTATCAGATTAAACGACGAGATTGTGTAAGTGGTCGGCGAGGTGGCAAAATATTTTAATTAGATTTTCTCTTGATAAGATTGTACGGTTTCAGCTGACAGGGCTGAACAAAAGCCTCCTAATAACCGCTACTTTGAACAATCAAGGGGAGGGACATTTTGTCATACAATTATGAAAACATAATAGCCTGATAATGCAGGCTTGACAGATGGATCGGTGATCATAAAGGCTGTTATGCAAATCACGGAAGAAGATTTAGCCCGTTAACCATAAAGTAAAAAGTCAAAGAGATTAATGAAATCCTTTAATTATACAAAGGAAGTAGAAACAACATCTTTCATGTAAGCTTGCACACAACGTTTTCAATTGGCAAATGCGTTCCAGTTTGCGGGTTTTCGAGTTCCGAGTTTCGAGTTACGATTTTACGAGTCCCGGGAGTAATGCTGGAACAAAGACTTGTCATACTTTGATGTATCTTTTGTTCATGGAGGCTTAAGGCGATGCTCCAGTAAAAAGTCGGTTCCGTTTTAGCTTAAGGGGATGTCTCACATTGAGCCGGATGTGCTTTGAGCTTGAGGTTGTTTTTTTGTTGGAGTCAAATATGAAACGTGTTTTATGTTTGGTTTCCAATCTATGTTACAAAGAGGCTTTCCTTTTTAAATGGTGAAATTCTTTTTCATAAAAAGACAGTACTCTCTCACGATAAACTATTCTACTCAGATGTATCAATTTACTTTAATGAAACTTTATTTTATTAGACTTTTGATTTGTACGTGACATACTACTGTATTTATATTGTAAAGCGAGCAACCATGCAGAGCCACAATCTAAAGATCCCATCGTATTCGTTTACTACAAATCAACAACACAGTTCACTTCTTACATCACAAGGAAATAAACTACGAAACACAGTCTGTACAGTAAGTCCATGTACAGACTACAGCCATCAGAACATTACTATTTATAACTAGGGCACGTACAGACCGTCCGCGTCGCCTCTGCTCCCCGGCCGCGTGACATTTCCTTTGTCCACACGATAGTTCTCGGTTTATTGCCATTTGATGTAAAAACAATCTCCAGTGTATACTATGCTCAGTATTTCGCTTTTGTTTTTATCGCTAGAGTAATCTTGAGATTGGTGGTTTTTATTAGGAAGAAAGGAAAATAACTACCATTTTTAAATTCCAGAGCCTTGAACATCGTCGCCGAGTTGCCAGCTTGTCGTTTTTTATCGGTTACATTTCGGGGTGTGTGCGATGGAATTGCATGATTTAATTCCGCTCAGCCCGTTCCATCATCGGACTACCAGACGTACGGCGATGCGTCATCGGTACATGGTCGACATCCCACCTATACGCACAAAACGTTTTGGGGACACTTTAATTATGCGTACAGCTAAGGAGTGGAATTCCCTGCCGGAGTCTGTGTTTCCCGATAGCTACAATCTAGGGGTCTTTAAGTCAAGAGTGAATGGGTTTTTTCTAGGCAAGCGTGCTTTACCGTCGACCACATCATCGCTTACCATCAGGTGAGAGAGAGTGGTCAAGCGTGAGCCTATAAAAAAAGTCTCTAATGTATGCAAAACATCATGGTTAAACCGAAAAAAATATGATCCCATGAAATGTTTAAATGTGGTCTAGCTGTAACGAGATAAAGCATTCTACAGCGTCAATTTAGAATAGAATAGAATAGAATATACTTTATTGTACACCATAAAAATTACACATCTATTTTATAAGAAATTAACATAAGGGTTATTAAAGGTGACCTACAGTCACCGGGATCCAGTTAGCTTAGGTCTAAAATACCATTACTAGACCCATTATATTCCTGAACAGTAAAAGTCAGCTGAATTAGGTTACAACGATACTTATTGAGGCCCCTGTTGCTGTTTTAGGCAAGAATATTAAATCTTACATTTTTAATATACAAGCTAGGTTTTGACTTTAAAAGTATTTTATTTGAACAATAAAACTGCGCATAAGGGTGTGAATGTTGGATTTTCGCATTGTTTATTAAAATCCTAAAAGAGAGGAGAGGTGTAGTTTTTCCTTTAAAGTGCATGCACTAGTTGATGATTAGTCTGATAAGTAACGTTTGTTTGTCTGTTTGTTTGGGTACGTTTGTGAACAGTAACATCTGTATTTCCCGTAGTGGTAAATCACCATACCTGCGAAGTCAGTTATGTCATGATATTTCTCCTTTTTTCAGCTGCAGTGACTATGATGTCTATGATTGATCATTTTGACAGTCTAGGGGGCCTACATCCATCAGTGGACGTCTCTAGTCACTATTCTTTGCAGCTGACAGAGAGATAAGGCTTTTTTTGTCACTAAGATAATAATTTTACCCTCTTTAATTTAGTGCCATCCAACCTGTTGACCGTGTCCACTTCCAGCCGAAGTGTGTTCACTTCAATCGATCTTGAAAATCTTCAGAGGATGATAAGTATCGGATCGTTTATAAGTACAGATAACCATTCGATTAAATACAGCAGATAACTTAGTTGATTATATGCCCGATGTCTGCAATTTATGATGAGCAAATCTAACTAAATATAATAAAAACGTAAAACTGTGTCTTTAGGTATAATGTTGAATATTTACCTAATATAGGTACTAACACTGTGAATACTGTTAACATTAAAAATTAAAAGACCTTTACATGTTATCTTACCTCGGGAAACATGTAAATATATTTTATAGTATGATCGACACTATCTACCAGAAGAATAAACTGAATCTTACGTGAAGGTGGTGAAAAGGTAGTAAAACTTGAAAATAACCAACCGGTTGGTATTTTTGCTTTACGATTCGGTAGAACGAGCGACAGTAAAACAAGTAGGAATAGTAGCGCGGCTAAATCTGGACGATAAAGTTTATAGGGATTGTTTGTGGGCCGCTGAGCGACTGGGCGGCAACACAGCGGCAATTGAGCGGCTAATGTTACAAACAGAGCCTGGGGGGTGACCATAAGCGGTAAGGTATCTTAGGGACATCTGTATGCACCTGTCCCTTACGCACACTCAAAATAACCTTACTTCTAGGGCTTATGGTCTTCCGTAGGTACATCGTTTTGGGTTTACTCGGCAAACATACAGGAATTTTACAAAAAATGGTATCTGTATAAATTACGTAATAATGAGGATATGTAAATGAGGCTGAGAATCGGCAATTATTGCATGTTAATATCTCGATAGTTAAAAAGCAAAACAAACCCAAAGAATTCCGACAAATACCCACTTTCCTGACCACCCGAGTTGAATTTTATTACAATCATAGGAAGAGAAATGGTTGTTAGAATAGTATTTGCCTAAAACCATGAAACAAACATCGTAACCGAACTTAATTAGAAGACAAAAAAGCATATTTTGGAGCATCAAAAGTGTAAAGTATTTTGCTAATAAACACTAAAACTGCATTAAAACATCCTAATTCTTACTCATTATTATAGAAACCCATTTTTTTTTCTACCCAGCAAAACGAAGTTAAAACCGTAATAGCAGTGTACTACTTGATAAGTAAATGTTGCAGACGTCGGAAACAGCCCTACTCAGTCACCTGAATATTAGATTATATGAAGGTACGCATGTTTGCGTACTGACGCTTAAATCCTTACATACAAATAGAGATAACGCTCTATGTTTGTATGTTAGGGATTTCAGATTAACCCGTTTGTTTGGCGTAGGCATGCTACGGAGCTACGCTGCTACGAGTTTCGTAGCAAACTTATTAGCCTACTATTTTAAATAAACTAACTAAAATAGTCCCTACTATTTTAGTTAGTTTATTTTTGGGACTTGCTACTGTGTATGATCGGTGTTCCGTTGTGGAATTATTCATCATCACCATCATCATCAAATTTTTAATCCACTGCTGGGACAAAGGCCTCCTCTCTGTGGGAGTGGGAATGGGCCTTAATCACCACGCGGGTCCAGTGCGGATTGGTGGATGTCACATGTCTTCGAGTTTCTTCAAGATGTTGTGTCCTGCACCGTTTTTAGAGCAGTAGTGGTGAAATAATTTACACAAAGTAAAGCGTCTGCCTGGGTTCAAAAACTCTCTGTGGGAGTGGGAATGGGCCTTAATAACCACGCGGGTCTAGTGCGGATTGGTGGATGTCACATGTCTTCGAGTTTCCTCAAGATGTTTTGTCCTTCACCGTTTTTAGAGCAGTAGTGGTGAAATAATTTACACAAAGTAAAGCGTCTGCCTGGGTTCGAAACCACGACCTAAAACACGTAAGTCTGGGCCACCATTGCTATGATTCTTGTGATTGAATAGTCGATTTTATTACAAATCATTCTTGTCCACTCATAAAAAACAAAGACATTTTGTGAATTTTGATAGTCTTCACGAATCGAAATAACCAAAACTGAAATTTGACATTTATTACTTACTTACTCATACATATACCTACCTATTGTGGTATATTGGTACCTATTGTATTGTTGAAAAGAAATTTAGAAACGAATATGTCAGTGAAATGTCAGAGAAGATAGGTTGACTGCATACGATACCTTTTATCCCGACGATAACTTTAAAACTTACGGAGACCGCCCTAATAAACATAACATAAGTTACTACAAAACAAGGGCCACTGTAGATTAGACAAACAGCCAGCCATAACCACAGTTAATGTTCAGCTGAGTTAAACGCCACGGCCAGGCTTGCTCGCTTGCCCGGCCAGCATAATGTTGCGCATAGCCCGCCACTGCCCGACTGTTACGTGATTAGGATAAATCGTTTCCTACTCGCTTGTTTGCTCCGAGCTGTCGCAAAAATATCTTTGTCACAAAAGTATTTATGTTTGGGCCACTAGCTTTTAACTAGAGTTTTGTCAAATTACATTCTGTCGGTAAGTTTTGGTGCAGCGCGATTTTCTAGTAAATAGACTTCTGATTTTTTGTTGAGTTGGCAAAGAATTTCAATTTTTGTTTTGAGGTCGCTGTGGCATTTGGTAGGTAATAGGTATTTTATGCTTTTTATATTTATTTTTATACTATTGGATATGTTTATTACTTAAATATGTTACTGTTGCTAATGGAATTACGATAAGACAAAACTGTTGATAGTGTGTGTAGCTGCTACAGTCGTGTCGTGTGGTTCGAGGTAGTATCTGTTGTAGAAATGTTCCTATTTGTATGAAACATAGTACACAAACATGAACTCACACAGTAGGTAAACATATGAGGATTTATCATTGGATACCTCAATTTATCATGTTGTAAAATTTTGGAAAGGAAATAAAGTAATACATAGTTGATACAGTATTTTTAATATTTTAATCGGATAAGCTTTAAATATATTGCTCCTATCATGTAACCAAACAGATTACCAAATATCACTGCTGCAAAATTCGATCCATCGAATAATAATCCGATGAATGCTATTCTTGATAGAATATCCTGGTCTTCCACGTATATATTGTCATCTGTGGGCTCCATATAGGTTGAAGTAAGTAACATTTCTCTTCTTATAGTATTCTCCAGCGTGTGGCTAAGGCGATGTAAGATTTATATATAAAATGTAAACTAAATATATAATAATTAAGTAATACAAATTAGTATTCCATGCAAGAATGTACATTTTTTATCAAAACAAATAAACGTTTCAATGTCAACTGTCGAAAGCTGTCAAGACTTCAGTGTTGCTAAGGAAAAATATAAAACGTTTTATTTCAACGGCTTTGTTTCGTATTACAAACTATTTATGTTATTTTAATAACGCATTTTGAATGGAACTCACGCTATATTTTTGGTTTTAATTTTTAACATTTCGGCAATCTTATGCTAGGCACGCCAACATTTTTGCCATATATATCAAACAAAAAAACATTATGCCTATCGTGTAATTAATTTATAACTTTATTTTTTTTTCTAAATGTAAAAGCCTATCACAAGATCGCCAGCGATTACATAATATTTATTTTTACTTAGATCTCAAGGCCTAGGAATATAGTAGCCCTAGTCTTTCACGTTAAATGAGGATATTTGTTCAGAAGTTTACGAATCTGACCTTTTCATAAGACTTTTATGGGCACTTTCATGGCCAACCATTTTTATCATTAAAAGAAAAATGGAATAGCATTGAAATTGATTTTTCGTGTTTATTAGACACAATTTGGCTTCTCTTTGGTTTGGTCAGTCTCCTAGCTTAAAATAAATTCTAGTTAGCAACTCGAACTACCATTTTCGGATCAAATCTAATTCGGCTTATTACCCGGATCACGGATACCTGGTATAGAATATTACACATATTCTATACCAGGGGTCAGCAAATGGCGGACCGCGGTCTGGATCCGGACCGCCGACCTATTTCGTGAGGACCTATCCAAGATAAATTTCATCATCATCATCATCATTTCAGCCGAAAGACGACCACTGCTGAACATAGGCCTCCTCCATGTGTTGGTGACCTCTGTTCTATACTAAACTAATCCTGAAAAGAATTCACGTTTCGATATTAAGTCACATACAAGAACCGTTTAATAACGTGCAGTTCAAAGTTCCAGCTCGCGGTATTATTGAAAGCCTGCAAGCTATCCTACAACTACGTACTTCCTTTCATGATTCTGCTCTGCTCTGATAAATTGCTCTGGATGCCATCGATATATTTCCATTTAATTTTATAATCAAACAACTCAAATGTGAATTTCTCTAGGAATTAGATTTCCACGAACAAATTCTGATCAAGCTGTGGATTCTTTGTGTTTTGTTTGCGGATTTCATTTAGGTACTCTCATTTTGATAAAGGTCCAAAAGGAGATTCACAGAACATGATATTTCTGAGATACTCCAAAAGACCGTTTCGTGCGTAACTGCTGATATCTTTGACAACAAATTACACAAGATATTTACCCGGGACCCTTGCCCTAGCCACGATTCGACGGTAGTCAAAACGATATCAGAACACCTTTTATACAAACAAGTGATTTTAAGTGGCACGGCTCCTATTCAAACATGGCGATGTACTTAGAATAATTATTATCTTACCTGACCAAGAACTGTGGAAGGTTCGGGTCGGTGGGATATCTTCGCCCAGTAGTGGGACAGCAAAGGTTGAATAAAAAAATCCGTAACCTTCCTCAGCAATTCCTATAGTATCTACTTACTACATATGATACATACATACATACATACATAAACTCACGCCTTTTTCCCATGGGGGTAGGCAGAAACTACAGAACGCCACCTGCTACGATCCTTACATACTTCTTTTGCTTCACTCACATTCATACATCTTGTCATACACACACGCCGGTTATGAGTACATATGATATGAAATAGTAAAAGAAAATTCTCTTTATTCTGGGTGCGAACAAGTTGGTACTCGTAATGAACAAGTTATTGTGCTGAGGCCAGCAGAAGCTTTTGGTTTACAAGATAAACAAACACTCTTTTATCTAGGATAAATGAAATACAGTTAGGTACTAACTACTACTCGCACATTCGGATATATGATGTATGCTTAGGTACCTACTTAGTGGTCTAACTATGCGTGCTATGTATGTGGATGCAGTTAAATACCTGGAGGTATACAACCCAGTTGGTGGGTATCACGATACCTTTGGGAATGCTTTTATTTGAGTATGAATTTATAGGGGTAGACAAAGACCAAATCAAGGATGGATGGATCGGAAATGACTATTTAGATGAGATATATGTAAGAAAAAGACATAATATGCTGCGACAATCCCAAATTAATTGTGTAAGGGCAGTAGGATTATAATGTTAGATTTTGACTAGGCCTAACGACTGTTCATGACGCGGTGATGAAATTTTAGGAAGGTAGGATGGTAAGGCGAGCTTAGGGTGCGCGGTGGGATGTAACAACTGTCTTTGTAGTAGGCAACTACAGTTGGATAACTCTGTATAATTGTGTCGTTATATTTTTAGGGATGCAAATGAGTCTTTACCTAATATCTCAAGCTTAAGATTGTACAATGTATTTTAAATGTTCTTGCGTAATTTTCTTAGAAACAAGAACTGTTTTAGACTCTGGTGGAGGATAAAATGAGCAAAATAAATGTCTACTGATATAGGTAGGTACTATAAAAAGCTATCTGCAAAGCAATTACGAAGATTACGCCTTGAAATATAAAAGGCTATATTTTACGGCTTAACTGATAAAACTAAACATATTTAATACCAATTTATCCTAGGCTTAGACCGTTTAAATCAAAAAAGGAAAATAACATTTTAAAAGTGCTTTATAAAAATACGGTTATAAATACATGTATTTGGGCGCTTGTCGTTGTATAAGTAATCTTGGGAATATGGCAGAACCGACACGGTTTGAGTAGGTGTTCGGCTTAGTGTACAGTAAGCTTACACGATAATACTGCACCTGTGACAGTTTCCATATTTTATATGTGTAGTGTACAGCACTCGTGTGATATTTTAGTGTAGGTATTTCGAATACATTTTAGTCTCACTTTACAAAAATAACATAATACCTAAAGGATTAGGCGGAGGTATAGCTACTGTAACGTTATAAAAAGAAAAAATCACTTAACGTCATCTTAAACGTATAATTTGAATGTAAAAATATATTGAAAATATATAAAAGAATACAAAAAGGTAAAACACAATATTAAAAATACAGAAAAACCGCAAGCATCACTATCGAGTTCTAGATGTTTTAAATATTTAGTAAGAATAACAGCAAAAAAAAACAACATTACATATATGTGATAATAAAGTGCATGTACAAAGACGAGCTTAACTCAATGCTGAGTTCTCTTACAGCAAACCCTAGTGACAGAGAAAGTTGACAATTATAGAGGGCAGAAATAATGAAACAATGGGCACTTAATGAAATTTTGGCAAGGTTTGAAAGTATTAAGCTGAATACACGTGACTATCCTCAACGCACTTGCAACTAACCCAAAAAATAATGTAAGTTGTATCAGCAGAAGCACTGCAGGGTTACCTAATAAATATTTACCCTTTCAAAGCACGCAAATATGCAGCTTGTGTCAAAAGTTAGTTGACCATCAGTCCGGTGTCGAATATAAAACCACAACGTTTCGTTGACTTATTTTTAGATTTTAAAACGGTTTTTCCCGTATTTTCAAACAAAGACGTTGACATGATAATTTTTATTTAAAAATGCATAATGTATGCGCTTTCTGAGTGCCCCTCGTCAAATAAATTATGTATTTCGAATGGGGGAAACCCTCAAGCCCCTCTAAATGCTTAATTGCTGCCTGACTGACTTTACCTTTGACTTTTGTAGTCAGCCTAAACTTACTGCAATGTTGATGATAATTATTAATGCTTGGTAGTAATATTGGTTTGTGGCCTTTAAGGTTACACTAGTCGTTAATCTTCCATACAAACGTAGTCTAGGGATTACTCCACTGTTTGACGATGTACGTTCAAAATAAAAAATTATATCAATATGTTTCATCATTATCTAGCCCTGTATGGAGCCAAAAAAATAATATATATATATATATATATGAAAGTTATGAGCGTCGAAAGTTCCACATTTCGACACTAATTTTAACGCATTTTTGGGCGCAAATAAATACCATAAGAAGACGGAAAATTGCAAAACGGCCACCATATAGGGATAGATTATTAGTTCAACAATGCAAATAATTTTATTTTGAACAGATAGATTTAGTCCTTTTTTCATGACATCCAGACTCCCAAAGGTCTGTTTATAAAATTTCGCGCACTCGGTTTCGTCCTAAATCATTATCCATTTCGCTACAAATTTGCAAAAGTGTGTATTCGTACGCGAACTAGCTTCCTTCTGGTCATCACAGCATCTATCTCTCCCGCACGTGTTGTCGGTTGATATAATAGTACATTGTTATCCTAGGGGTGAAAGTAACTTATTTAGTCCCGAGACGGGGTTTGGCGCCCGGAACGAAGTGAGGGCGCCAATAGTTCGAGGGACTAAATAAGTCTTTAACCCGAGGTAAACACTGTGCTTTTCATTACAAATACAAGGAAATAAAAATAAAAACATGAATTAGCTAAAGAAAAAATGATTGCCGCTTTCCCGCCTATTTTGTTTGTTTTTTTTCTGTGGCCGGCCTGCTATTCAGCCATTATTTTTTATTTTCATCATTGAAAAATGGTAAATATTTTGCCCAAATTTAAGTTATTTTAAAGAAATTGTTGAAACTAAATTATAATAAAGTTATTTAAAAAATATATATTCTTTAATCAATACTTAACTTTAAGTTATTTCAATTTTACTTCGTGGTTGTATAGAAAGTTGGAACATGGTTCAATAGATATGTGAAAAGGAACTAGTTTTTTTTTTAAATAATTTGACAGCTGTCAGTTGAAAGCGATTCTCCCTAGGGCTGAAAAGTATTACTTTCAACCCGCTCCTCAAGCAACTTCAGACCTACTTTCAGAGTATGAGTAATGAAAAATGCATTTCAACCCCGCGCACAAAATAGTTCGTGCCGTCGCCTAGTGGACCCTTAATTTATGAATTCGTGTTTATAAGTTACATATAGTTGCCGTTTTCATTAGTATAGATGCCTATAAACAGAAACTCGGTACAAACTCCTTTCAATGAAAGCCTAGCTATCAGCTTTGCAGCTTACACTGTTACACATAGAAAAGTTCCTACTACAAAGTCAGAGTCACTAATGAATTTAAAACATTTCTAACTCTATCCCGACTCCCGAGCATTAAGCACAAAGTTACCGGGAGCGTGCGTGTTACTCTGTAAGTATATATTTACGTATGATCCGATCCCCGTACATTTGCATAAGCCGGGAGGGTCCCAACAATATGAATAACTGGGCTAGAGTTATTTATGTGTGGCTGCCTATTCGAGCATTATTTCACGACTGACCTGGATTTCGGAAGGAATGTTTACTGTGGACTGTTATCTTGAGGGTATATACGCGATCGCGAGGTTGGAATAGATGGAGTTCTTTAGCGGTTAATAAATGAATTCTTTGGTTTTACGTGGTTCTTTTGCGTGGGTGGTAACGGCACCGACTTACGAGCTGTAGGTCGTAGTTCGAACCCTGTCTGGGTCTTTACTTTGTGTAAATTATTGCATCACCACTGCTCTAAAAACGGCTAAGGGAAACATCGCGAGGAAACCTGCATGTCCTGCAACCAAAAATTCGAAGACATGTGACATTCACCAACTTGCACTGGGCCCGCGTGGTGGATTAAGGCTCATTCCCTCTCTCACAGAGAGGAGGCCTGTGTCCCAGCAGTGGGAACATTAAAAGGCTGATGATGACGTGGTTACTACATAATCAAGCGGGACAGAAATGATTGATGTTTCGAAGAGCACAAAAAAGAATTCAGAGATGTATTGCCAATGTTTTTATACGTCTGCCCCGGAAGGAGGGTAGTTTTTCGAGTGTATATTTTATTACCAGCTGCTCCTAATAAGCATGATTTATTATGAGACATTCTATTGTTTTGCCAATTATGGTCTTGATACATAGGTTGGTTGTCTTTGAGAATGCTATGTCGTGTTCAAAAAACGCTAAGGCTCATTTTGTTTTCGTTATAATTTTTGCTTTTATGATTTCTTTTATTTTAGCTTGAACGGCCTAATGGCGGTATATACAATTTTCTTTTCCACGGAAACCTTGTCCAAAATCTTCAAGGAAAAATAAGCCCACCATAACTTAATATATTAGTCCACACATTCCACTTTCGTCTGTGTTAAAGCGAGTCGTCCATCGTAGCGTTATTCATTTCGTCGTAGCTCGTAGCGCTAAAAAATTGCGGGATATTATACGCTTAGTGCTACGAATTAGCAGGATTTAAGCTATGCCAGTGCTACGCCGACTGCTACGCTGCAACGTGGTCTTGGGGTATTATTTTATCATTCAGGATGCATGTATGAGAGGGAAATCTCTTGACAACAAGCATAAACTATGGTAATGAAAACATAACTTGAAACTTGTTTTCATGATCAGACTATTTCCAGATTACCTAACTATGTGCATGGTCGGTTCTATCTAATATATAAAATTCTCGTGTAGTCGTGTCACAGTTTTCGTTGCCATACTCCTCCGAAACGGCTTGACCGATTTTGATGAAATTTTTTGTGCTTATCCGGTATCTATGAGAATCGGCCAACATCTATTTTTAATCCCAAAAAAAAAAAAAAAAATATGGTAGGGTAGGTGTAGGGTAGGTGTAGGGTAGGTGTAGGGTAGGTGTAGGGTAGGTGTAGGGTAGGTGTAGGGTAGGTGTAGGGTAGGTGTAGGGTAGGTGTAGGGTAGGTGTAGGGTAGGTGTAGGGTAGGTGTATGGTAGGTGTAGGGTAGGTGTAGGGTAGGTGTAGGGTAGGTGTAGGGTAGGTGTAGGGTAGGTGTAGGGTAGGTGTAGGGTAGGTGTAGGGTAGGTGTAGGGTAGGTGTAGGGTAGGTGTAGGGTAGGTGTAGGGTAGGTGTAGGGTAGGTGTAGGGTAGGTGTAGGGTAGGTGTAGGGTAGGTGTAGGGTAGGTGTAGGGTAGGTGTAGGGTAGGTGTAGGGTAGGTGTAGGGTAGGTGTAGGGTAGGTGTAGGGTAGGTGTAGGGTAGGTGTAGGGTAGGTGTAGGGTAGGTGTAGGGTAGGTGTAGGGTAGGTGTAGGGTAGGTGTAGGGTAGGTGTAGGGTAGGTGTAGGGTAGGTGTAGGGTAGGTGTAGGGTAGGTGTAGGGTAGGTGTAGGGTAGGTGTAGGGTAGGTGTAGGGTAGGTGTAGGGTAGGTGTAGGGTAGGTGTAGGGTAGGTGTAGGGTAGGTGTAGGGTAGGTGTAGGGTAGGTGTCGGGTAGGTGTAGGGTAGGTGAATGTTTGGAGTTTTTATGGCAAAACAAAGTTTGCCGGGTCAGCTAGTACTACATATAATTTTCATCATAGTTCTGTATTTATGCATAAACAGCAGGTATAAACACCCCATTACGTATTGTGTGGACTACAAATAGGCTCAACAAACATGTCGTGACACCATACGATTATATTATATTGAATATCGTGATCAATGACATTAGATTTTGCAGCTAACATTACAAAGTATTCGTTGAAGTAAGCGTCGTATAATTTACTAGTGGCCACGTCAATTGGAGCATCATTGGACTTGGCTTAAATTGTCACGCTGCTTGCATCTCTAGTGATCAATGAATTGGAGCCTGATTGCCTGGTAACCAGTCAGTTTCCTTAGTTACAGGGTTGGTCGCTGTTAGTTTGTTGGACTAATAAACTATCTGCACCTATACAAGGTGTAATAGAAACAACGCAAAACCTGAAAGTGTGTATCGTCTTTATGAAAAACGTTTACTATTGGACTAATGCTGAAAGCACGAAAAAAAACAGCTGTATAGTACATTTTGTCGAGTTATGCAAACATGAATGCATGGGACAGTTGATTGTTTATTATGTGGTGTCTTTCCTCCATGACATGTTCACTTACAGAATAAAGAAACCAAGCTGCAACTACATGCGGGATGAAAGACGTGATGTGTGGATTTCCGTCTATGTGATTGGTCGATTGAAGGTGGTTAAACCCCTTGCCTTGCCGAATCCACTTATGCATTTAGGCTGCTGGATCGGATGAATACGTAACAAAGGACACTTTTTTATCCCGGGAGTAAGTATGAACATCCTAGGGTTTTTAATTTTCGTGCGGTCGATGCCGCTAGCAGAAATTAGTACCTATACAATAATCTTGAGATAACTGGACCAACGAAGTAGTAATCGATTAGAATTCAGTCAGTATTAGATAAAGTTTTGTATGTAAACTTTAAGGTTACACTAGTCGAATTTTTTTCCATACAAACGTAGTCTAGGGATTATTCCACTGTTTGACGATGTACGTTCAAAATAAAAAGTGATATCAATTTTTCTCGTCATGGAAGCGAAAAAGTAAAAAAAGAAAATGTTTGAAAGTTATGAGCGTCGAAATTTTCACATTTCGACACTAATTTTAACGCATTTTTGGGCGCAAATAAATACCATAAGAAGACGGAAAATTGCAAAACGGCCTCCATACAGGGATAGATTAGTAGTTCAACAATGCATATAATTTTATTTTGCACAGATTAATTTAGTCGTTTTTTCATGATATCTAGACTGCAAAAGGTCTGTTTATAAAATTTCGCGCGCTCGGTTTCGTCCTAAATCATTATCCATTTCGCTACAAATTTGCAATAGTGTGTATTCGTACGCGAACTAACTTCCTACTGCTTATCACAGCATCTATCTCTTCCGTACGTGTTGTCGGTTGATATAAAATGCATTTTAATCCTGCGCACAAAATAGTTCGTGCCGTCGACTAGTGTACCCTTAAGGGCCAAAATCATTACTAACTTTCGCCTACTTCTGATCTAAATTCGAGCCTCAATTTAGATGGTCTGTTCTGAAACGGGTCTGTAAATATTTACCCAAATGTGTGAAGGTGGACACATAATATATTATGTAATAAACTAAAGGCGAAAATGGGGCAAAAGATTACCCGTCGACATATCACGAATCTAGCGTTCAGTTTTAATGACTTTACGAACTTAGACTGCCAAGTGAAGATAAACAGAGAAGTTTGAAGAATTATAGCAAGGTATTTTGTTCTACGCTGAACTTTTACTCTTGGTTTCGGTTTTTCTGAAACTGTTTGTTGTGTAAAAAACGAAGGTTAAAAGAGCCAAATTCTCAAAAGTTAAATATGAAGGTAATTTTTAGGTCTAAACCCTTCATAAATCAATTATTACCTAAATGATGCTGAAAGCCGCATCAAAATCCATCGAGTAGTTTTGATAGTGTGTAGTACTTACGTAAAAACGCGGACAAACAACTTTATGAAGTTACATAAGTAACTTCATTTGAACCGCTTTTATTTTACATAATTTTAGAGAACCGTGTGGACACAAAGCCGCAGAGATGCTAAATTCCTTTTAACTTTGACACAAACCGACAAAAAGGGTGAAATTTTGTTTTAGGCTGTAGTTTCAAAAGCTTTTTCACAAAAACATATGGCTTTTTGACGTGAATTTGACGCGGTTTTTATGCATGCGGCGCGCGTGGTGGCGATTTGATTGTCACTCACGCTGCTTTTTTTATTCAACTATTTTTCTGTTAGATTTAAAAAATCTTAGTAAAAATAAAAGAGCTGCACTGGTATTTTTTGATTCAGCCAGTAAAGTTTCTAACGACTGATCAATCAAAAGCGTGGTACGATACAAGTACGGTACCGAAAAAGTTACCTATTCTATATTCTAGTTTCAATTTCAGACTTTCGTTTTACCCTATTCTGTATCAGTTGTGCACTTGGCATTTTGTTTTTCATTACTAAATATTTAGTTTTCTATTTGGTGACACTACAGTTATCTAAAATGCATCTATTAGGCCCGCTTGTAGTGATAATATATAAAAATCAAAACCCTTTCAACGATGTTGTCAATAACTATATGTTAACTCCTCCTCCCTTTAAATAAATGGTATTTAGGTGTCTTCTCTGATTTCCTTAAATAAATAAAAGGTCACCCCCAAAGAATACTATTTATGTATTTAATATTAATGTTCTCGGAAGCCGATCCGATTAACTTTTTTAGTTTGCGCTAACTTAGTCAGCAATCAACCTGTCTTCGAGATTGAAACCTTGACAGGAAGGCAAAAGTTTTAATGGATAATGAATTGTGTTTTTATTTTATTGCTCTATATGTGGAACGAACCATGGGCTAGAGCTACCCGAATGTGAGTCCCGGCAAATGTTCGGCGATATCGCGGCCGACCCATGCAAATATGGCGGGACGAGCTCAACACCTACAGACCGGCAGGCTTATTACGTATCTTTTGCAAGAGCAAAACGATAGCGATTTTTGCGCAATAATTGCTCTTCAATACAAACGTTTTAGAATTGTTGGCGGTTTTTTTTTTAAATAAGTGCACTTGACAAACAGCGAGCGATTAGCAAACGATTGTGTAGGACCTACCATACCTACACTGCAGGTAATTCCGACTTTTATAACATAAAGCGTTTGATCGCTATCGTTTTGCTCTTGCAAAGCCTACGGACTGGTGCACACTTAATTGCCCGAAACCGGGAGGAATAGATAGCGGAAAGGGAGTGTTTTTGATACAGACTCTTATACCTGAAAGTGCATGAAACGACAAGTTTATGACACCCAATTCTTTATTGTACACTAGCTGTTCCCCGCGGCTTCGCTCCCGTGAACCACCCCGCAGGACCCGTTTTGGCAATTAAAAAATAGCCTATGTCACTCAGGAATAATGTAGCTTTGAGAATGTGAAAGATTTTTTTAAATCGGTCCAGTAATTGCAGAGCCTATTCGGTACAAACAAACAAACAAACAAAAAAATCTTTCCTTTTTATAATATACTAGCTGTTCCCTGCGGCTTCGCTCCCGTGGACCACCCCGAAGGACCCGTTTTAGGGATTAAAACATAGCCTATGTTACTCGGGAATAATGGAGCTTGCCATAGATGAAAGAATTTTTAAATCGGTCCAGTTGTTTCGGAGCCTATTCGGTACAAACAAACAAACAAAAAAATCTTTCCTCTTTATAATATTAGTATAGACAAGTAATAAAATGAAATACATATAAATCCAGTAACATTCCTTTATAGAATATTAGTATTAATTATTAACATTATTAGGTATTAAGAATTAAATATTAAATATAGACAAAAAAACAAAAGCGAACTTAACACAAAGTAGGGTTATCTACCAGCAAACACCCGACTACCGTTCAATCGTAGATGCTTCATAATCTCCGACAGATAATCCCTCGCAGCTCCATACGAAATTAAACCTTCGAATCTATTCATAATTCACCGTCAAGGACTTGGCTTTTCATTGCTAATACTCATTAAAGTCGGCACAGTACAAATTGTTCGCGTGGATGAGCCGAAATGAAAATCCAATTAGATGTTTTAAGTTTAAGATTTGTTCGTAAAGAGCTCTTCATCGCCTGACGCTTGCAAGATTTTTTTTGTTCACATTAGGTACCTATCATGTTGACTGGAGCATTAAAGGCGCGAAATTATTTAGCGGTCGCGCCGCCATGTTTAGTTTGAAATCAATGTTAGTTGGCCAAGCGGGTTGGTTGGATGTTTGTGTTGAGTTAAACTGGAATTAGGCAGGTAATTCTTTATGTTTGCAATACAATCTAATGTGAGCTTTGTAGATTATTTTATTATATTCATTAGATTAGGATACCTAGGAAGATTCATATTAAATTACATAGCTGCATCTGAGGATAAAAAATGTATGTATCAATAGTCAGATAATTTGTAACTATAGACTAATTAATATTTTTTGAGATAATTTTCAACACAAAAGCCAAACCTCCATTTATAAATAATTAATATTCCAGTAATGTTTTATGTCTACCACAAAGATGACTGTTCTAGTTTCTATAAACAGATAGGCTATATAATACTCTTTCTAAATTGACCCCTTCTTTCTATATTGCCAGTACGTTCGTGTTTTTCTGATTCCATCTTTTGAGATTAGTTCGAGCTGCTATTGGTAAACCTTGGCCTGATTGCCTTAGCTGTTATTTCTGGCATTCTACTTAAAACCCTTCCAATAATTGAATGGCTATACAATTTCATAGCCCGGGTATTAGTAGGCTATTCTAGAGCAAAGGGAAACTTTCCTTCACAAAAATGAAAGCACAAAAGATTGGGCAGAGGTGGATAGTACTCGTAACACACACGTAATGATATAAAATTAAATCATTTTAATAAAATTATCTGCCTAAGTATTAGACCTTATATAATTTTATCACGATAATAAGATTTTCTAGATACAGAAAAGCAAAAAAAAAAAATTGTTACAAAAGATAGGTCTTGTGCTAGTATTATATTATCTATGGTCGTGTAAAAGTGGATAGAAATGCTTTGGCAACTTGCCACTCTATGAGGCAATTCTATTAAATTTTATCCTTTATGGGATGAGCACTTTTACAGTAGGTACTATTCAATGTAAGATCGAAATGGGTTGTATTGGACATAAACACATTGTTGAATTTCGACTCGAACCACAATTCTATAATGTTTGTAAGTATGAAAAGTGACTATAGACGAAAAATGGGCAGAGAGCGCCGACTGAATTTCCCCTGCCCCTATTTCCTCTTAAGGGTACACTAGTCGACGGCACGAACTATTTTGTACGCGGGGTTAAAATGCATTTTATATCAACCGACAACACGTGCGGAAGAGATAGATGCTGTGATGAGCAGTAGGAAACTAGTTCGCGTACGAATACACACTTTTGCAAATTTGGAGCGAAATGGATAATGATTTAGGAAGAAACCGAGCGCGCGAAATTTTATAAACAGACCTTTGGCAGTCCAGATATCATGAAAAAACGAATAAATCTATCTGTTCAAAATAAAATTATTTGCATTGTTAAACTACTAATCTATGCCTGTATGGAGGCCGTTTTGCAATTTTCCGTCTTCTTATGGTATTTATTCGCGCCTATAAATGCGTTAAAACTAGTGTCGAAATGTGGAACTTTCGACGCTCATAACTTTCAAACATTTTCATTTTTTACTTTTTTGCGTCCATACAGGGCTAGATAATGATGAGACAAATTGATATCACTTTTTATTTTGAACGTACATCGTCAAACAGTGGAATAATCCCTAGACTACGTTTGTATGGAAGAATTTTCGAATAGTGTAACCTTAAGGTTACAACCATACTGAACCTGGGTACGGTAGTTACAATTTTAAATAGTTACTAGCTTTTGCAAGTGGCTGTGCCTGGGACGAATTCCATAGTTATCCTACAGGAACGTACTATCAGATCAGTATATAAATTACCATCCTATGCGCCCTACGTCTTACCATGGTCTACCGTTGTTTTAAAGCAGGTGTCTCGTATGTAGGCACATCTAAATCTGTGCAGCCGTTGAAGCATGATTAACAAACATAAAGACTTTTACATTTATAAAATTAGTAGGTCGTATTACCTTTTTATTTTTATCAAAAAACGGTAGGTATTTTAGTAGGTATGCGATAAATCAGGGTAGTTCCGTTCCTAGCTCGGTGACAGCTGACCTTTGTCGTGCGGTACCGCGCCCAGGCTAATGTCATGACAGCCAGACCTATATTGATCACGGAATCGAAAAATATACCAAAAATAGAATACTTAATGTTCTTTTTCTTTGTCTCTTTTTTAGTTTCAGGTACTTTTAGCTTGTAATTTAAATAAAGTGCTCAAATAATCAATTCAGAAAGCGGCCTATAAACACCATCATAGAATCGGAAAATATACCAAAAATAGAATTCTAAAAACATTGTTCTTTGTTGTACTGTGAAATAGGAGAAACTAATGGAGTCACGTTGTTGGTTGGCGTTTTATTCTGCAAATCCAGATCCACGAGTGGCACTGTAGTGTTTTTAAGTTTCGGATAATTGTTAGTGACTACGTAGGTGTCAACACGTGTATTTGGTCTATTTTTATACATAAACTTTTCTTTTATAATGCTACTGACCCGCCTTATTATGATTGCTTACTATTATTAAGAAACCAGCCTCTGTACCCTGATGTGTCAAAACTATCTTAGTTCAACTGTAAAAAAGGGACAGATGTATACAAGTCATATACATCTGTCCCTTAAGCACACTCAAAATAACCTTGCTCTAAGAGCTTATGGTAACCCCCCTGTGCAATACAAAAACGGTAGCTACTGCAACTAAAGCGGTACTTTATGATGGCGCCTGTGGTAGATTACAATACCTATAATCTTCTGCCAGCAGCTTTGCTCACGTGAAAATTATCCCTGTTAATTATGACCGTAAGGATTGAGGAGCCACTTTTACATTGATATAACTTTGAATATATTTTACTTCAAATTTCAGTTTTTTACCTACAAAATTATTTGCTTTCTTACTAAACAAGGGGGTGTTTCCTTTTAAAATCTGAAGTGTAATTATCTCTATTAAATTCGAGAATTTTTATCCTAATTTATTTTTTAATAATCACTGATAAAATAAAACATAAATATAAAACTTTTTTTTTAAATAGGTACACTCCATCCATACGGACATTATTAATTTTATTTTACCTAATCCCGGGATAAAAAATTCCTACGTCCTAACCCAGGACAAAGTATAACTCGTATGTTCCCAGGACAAGTTCAATCATATGCCAACTGAATCCGTTCAACCGTAGAGCTAGAGACGTGAATGGTAACAAACTGAGTGACTTTCGCATTTGTACTTCCAGCGGTATTATAGCAACAGAGTAGTATCTACCTATTGCATCTGTTTCCTCAACTTTGAAGTCATGCTGTCAAGAAAAATTATAAAAAACGTGCAAACGCCACGCACTATGCATTGTAGTTGCCAAGTTTCAACCGGCTGTAATTTTTTCATAATATTTATAATTTATTTCTTATATAAAATATCTAACTAGAACATCATAGCGTGACCTAGGTAAGTGAGCTGAAGGCCGAGGCTAGGTTTACGTCCAGAACAAATTAGAATAAAGGTGAAAGCTGAGGCGTAACACAGAAAGTGCAGAAACCTGTTGTAAGTTACGACACTAGAAAGGAAACGTAAAAATCTACCACCTGGCTACTTTACTTACACCAGGCTATGGCTTTATATCTAACTACCAACCCACCCCTGCTTCGCATGATTTTATGACTTGACAAAACACTGAGATTTGTTTATTTTATGTAAAGCCTATAAAATTACCGGAATAAACTCTCTCAATGAGGTGAAAATCCCATCAAAATCCGTTGTATATTTTAAAAGAACCACACGGCTCTAAAACTATACATGAAAGCGACTTCATTTTATAATAGGTAGGTATGTATAGATATAGATAATCGTTAGCTAATAGCTATATGCAAAAACATTTGTTTTTGAACACATCACTCTTTTCCTCAAAATCAATCATTCACTCATTCTTTCATAACCGCTCCTAAACCGCGCCAAGATATTATAAAGTTGAACATTTTAGCTCACGCTGCTTAAAACTTCTGACATAAAATTCACCTTGTATTCACAGAGAAACATATTTTTAATAAACTCAGCCTTCTTGATAAAAGGCGATTGGCCTTGAATTTTCTTATTACTGTAACGTAAGGCCTTGGGCTAGCAAAGCCTTACAGATTAAGTTCTTAGTTGAGGAGCCGGTGTTAAAAGTTTAATCTGGCCTCTTGTTTCAATGGTTCATATTTTATGCTGCGTCTGTTACTCGTTGAATGATAAAGGACAAAGGAGGTTTGATGAGTTGCTACGGATTAATGATACTCTACTATAGGAATAAGCTCAGAGAGAAGGAAAAAAAGAAAGAAAGATTTATTGCCAGCACTGTGAAAGCCGCTGTAAGAGTTGTTGCCGTTTCATTGGAAAAAAATTAACGAAGATCTATTGTACTTATTTTTTGCGATTTAAAAGAAACTTGGCAATTATAGCTCTGTTAGATAGATACATTGATAGCAAGCTTTCGAACGAGTATTTTCTCATTATTTGGTATCTACGTACGACCTAGTTAGGTATTTAAATTTAATTAACTGTAATTAGTATGCCGCCGTATGGCGCTCTATAAAAATTGGTACGTTCTCTCTTATTTCATCAAAAAAAAAAATACTTCAATATTAATTAATATGCCGAGTTAAAAAGTGCTTTTTGGTCTGTTTGTCATGCACTCGATAACTTAATCCAAAACTAAGTGATTGGTTGCATTAAATAAATTATGAGCAAATACTCAATAAAAAGAGGGAGAAAGCTCTGTTTGAGAAAATATGAGACAAAGCATTTATGAATTTACGTAGTATGCCAAGTGGTTTTAATTTTAAGACTAATTGATGTCTAGATGTATTAAGCTTGTTTTTGGCACGGGTTTCTTGAGTAAGTCATGTTGAAAATGTAGAGTAAAAAGTATTTTGTAAAATCGTGTGTAAATCAAAAAGCTGATTATGAAAGATGTTTATGAAACGCACTGATACTTTGGTGGTGCTGTTTTTTTTTTGTTAAATAACATAATAGCTCTTTTCTTTGACATCCAGCTAAGATATACTTTTAAGTCCTTAGTATTATGACTAGATGATACGGTGGAAAGAAGTGGGAAGTGGATTAATGGGTGTGTAAGTTATACTGAAGGTTAAGTAAACTTTTTCTTTTCGTCACTTCAGAGAATACTTACAATCTTCTTCTTCTTTTAAAAAACGTTGCCCCACACTAGGAATTTCTTCCTGTATCGTGGGTGCGTTTACAAACATATAAACTCACATACACAACACCCAGAGCCGAAACAACTATCTGTAGGTCATACAAATTTTTGTTCCGTGCGGGAATCGAACCCGCGTCACGCAGCGCAGCAGTCAATCGCTCAACCAATGCGCCAACCGTGCGCCCATCAATCATTTAGATCTTATATAGTTAACTTTGTTTTTCTATTGTAAAAGCTTCGAGAAAGTTAGCAAGAAACAGCCACAAAGTAAGTAAACCTAATTATTGCTTTAATTAAACAAAAAGACCTTACCTAATGTCCTGTGCCATTCTCCTTAAGTTGTAAATGTAGGACATGCAAAATAATGTGAGTACTTCTTGTAAATGTCTGAAATGTGCTGAAAACTTTGCCAGAGGGCGAGCCAGGCTGATCATAAGTTTTACGCAACACTGAACTGTTTAATGTTTCGTGAGATTTCTACTAAATGTATAAGTTTGGAAAGGGATAGCCAAGTTTCAGCTGTGTATATACAATTTATTATTGGTTCAGCGGCCGCAAGAATGTCTGTGAATCATGAAGGCTTTTCGGTTGTATAACGTTCAATATGTGTACATTTTAATACCATTATAATCTTGAACCTTAGTTGGAATCAATTATATTTACTAGTTAAGTACTTAAATACCTTTTTAAGGGATCTTTTGCTCCTTTTCACTAACACTGATTGATTTTCAGTGAGAGCAGTGGTGGCCCAGTGGTAACGGCTGCGATTTAAGTGTCGTAAGTCATGGGTTCGAACCCAGGCAGGCGCTTTACTTTGTGTAAATGATTTCATCACCACTGCTCTCAAAACTGTGAAGAAAAACATCGTGAGGAAACCGTCATGTCCTGGAACCAAAATTCGAAGACAAGTGACATCCACGTGGGCCCAGTGCGGGTACCAACCCGCACTGGGCCCATGTGGCGGTTTATAGCCCATTCCCTCTCACAGAGAGGAGGCCTGTGTTCCAACAGTATAAACATTAAAAGGATGATGAAGATGGATTTTCAACTCGTGGCAAAACCAACGGTGTGTTTTTATTTACGCAATTATTTAGGTTTAGCCATGTGTAAACTGAAATGTTTCATCTAAATAGATCATTCGAAGACTTTCCACTTGGGATTTATTTAAAGTACAACTCTGTCAAAAGTGGTTATAGCCATCTACTTACTAAAGTTAGGTAGGTATACATTGAAGGGATTATACGAAAATGTTCACCTGTACTGCTCAAAGACAACTTGATCCCGAGTCTTACACAAAAGCTGTCTGTTCTAAAAGGCTTTTGGTTAATATCCGTCTGTGGCTTTGCTAAGTAGTTTGCAACGACGATAAACAAATACGTACAAAGCTATATCTTCAATATAACTACATAACTTAATAATAGATTGAGGCAAATTCGGCCAAGTCTTCTTTAGTTTGTAATAAACCATGAAATTGCATAAATTGGAATTGCATAATCTAATTCCACCCAGCCCGTTTCATCATCGGACTACCAGACGTACGGCGATGCGCCATCGGTACATGGTGGACATCCCACCCATACGAACTAAACGTTTTGAGAATATTTTTATTATGCGTACAGCTAAGGAGTGGAATTCCCTGCCTGTGTTTCCCGATAGCTACAATCTAGGGGTCTTTAAGTCAAGAGTGAATAGGTTACTTCTAGGCAAGCGTGCTCCATCGTCGACCACATCATCGCTTAGCACCAGTTGAGATGGTGGTCAAGCGCGAGCCTATATAAGATAAAAAAATAGCTTAAAACTTCAACTAAATAAAAACTGCGGCTTTTAAACGTCACTGAGTTGGTGATTTTATTGTCATAATGAATTTTACATGAATACCACACAATATGTAATAAACTTAACTCAGAGTTAGTTCCTAACACGAGGTTAAATTGTCAATTTGTCTTACTATATTATGCAAGTTTTCGTGAGAGAGCAGTGGTGGCCCAGTGGTATCGGCCGCGACTTACAAGTTGTAGGTCGTGGGTTCGAGCCCAGGCAGGCGCTTTACTTTGTGTAAATTATTTCATCACCACTGCTCTCAAAACGGTGAAGGAAAACATCGTGATCTAGGACATTATGTTTATGTCCTAGAACCAAAAATTCGAAGAAATGTGACATCCACCAACCCGCACTGGGCCCGCGAAGTGGATGACGGCTCATTCCCTCTCACAGAGAGGCGGCCTGTGTCCCAGCAGTGGGAACATTAATAGGCTGATGATGTGTGATGTGTGTGTGATGTGGGGGCCTAAGATATGAACCTTCGTAAACAAAACATCTATGCTTGCCTATAGTTACATTTCCAACAACTCAAAAGATACTTTTTAAACGTCTACCAAACCTGAGCATCGAACACAGATCCACAAAGTCCGTTTACAAGCACAAAGAGGGTGCTCTCCTCAAGAGCTGGGGGAAAGAAAATCACGTCGAGAGTCTCGATGGGTCCCGATGAGGGCCGTGCCTCTGCGGGCCGCTTGCTCAGTCCCCGAGAGCTAATACCCGGTATTGAACTAATTAGACCATTTTAAAGGAATACCGGGTATGATATTGTAGGTTTTCCGAGAGTATTTGCGCTTCGTAATGGAGGTAAGTGGTGATTATTTCGAGATTTTTTGAGTAAGATGTTGGATTTGATTTCATAAAAGATCTTTTGTAATTTTACTTTGCTCGAAATTCACGGTGGATGATTGGGGTTTGTAATGATGCCCGGTACCTACATATAGGTATAGAATTACTCCCTCTTAGAAGGGCTTCAAATAAATCTCGATATAAAGGAAATATTTCAATTATCAGTTCACAACACACCTAAGAGGTATAACCAAATTTATTTTTTCGCTCTGAAAGGTAGAAAAGTTTATTATAGAAAGTGGGTCACCTCTGAAAATAAACCTATAGTCTAGACTGCCACTCTTCCACAGAGTTTAGGCACAAAAGTGGAAAAACGTGATACCTCACAAGCAAAGGCAAGGTGGGTAAGCTCACTCCATCGTCGACTTTGTCTCTGTCTCCTCTGACCTAGACTAGAGTCAAGAGCAAACCCATCAAGAATAAAAAAAAAAAAAAAAAGATAGGGTTGAATACAAAAAGCTAAATTTATTCAGCTTTCTGTTTTCAAACCTGAATAAACCTAGCTTTTAGTATTCATTAAATTTTCAAGCTTTTTTCTGTTGTTACCCGGCTCTTCAGTCTGTGCCTCATCCATTTCGTTTCAAGTTTTTTGTATTAATTTGCAGTTGTATTGTTTTTTGTCACGAGTCACGGTCGCGTGCGAAAAATGACAGCGGCAAATTAGAACGACGTGAATATTTGAATGAAATTAATTATGGCAAATTAATTAAAAGTTATATTGATTATTGTGTGACGTTATCCATTTAGAGAATTGAGGTTTGTTCCAAAATGTTATGAAATATTTTGGTTTGTTTAATTTGCATTTGTTTGAACTTTACTTAATTGAAACTTCATGGATCTTACTCAGATTATTTTATCAGCCTTTGAAGTATAAATAACTGCTTTTGGTCTATATGTTTTGGAAGTAATTATTGAGGAGGATACTACAGATTTTAAAGTAAGAGCCTAAGAGGTGCTCGAGATGCCTCTTGTCCCGCACTGGACTGCTATAAGCTGATGATGATGATGCCACCTAAAGACAAAGCCTTTGAAACTTATAAACCCCCTACGTATTGTGACTTATCATCATCATCAATACATACCTATAATAAATCTGTAGAAAAGTCGTTTTTGTATATCGAAAATATTTCCAGAATAACCAACAGAAGCCATTTCTAGCATTTTTGGCTTTTTTGTCTGTTTATTTGTGCGGGCGTCTTGTAAAATATACGAAACCAATGTATATAACTTTTATACATAAAAATTGTAACTTGAATTATTACATAGTTTTTGTTTCATCGCAATCGGTTCATTTTTTAAAAGTTAGATGAATTTAAAGTGTTCATGAAGTAAATTAACACAACACTCGCAATTCAGATACTCGGACAGTTGAACTCCATATTCGATAGATGGCGTTGTGCATTTGAAGTCATTTTATGAAAGGCGGTGTTAAGGGTGCGGCGAACCATGAATTGTCCATACAAACGTAATACCTAAATCATTTGTAAGTTCAGTTTATTTCCACCATATTATGCTGATATTCGGATTTAGACAGTATTTATCTAGGTTCGTACGTTTTTATTTTTTCAAAATACTTACCTAAAATGAAGTTTAAGCGAATTTTTCGTACATTTTTACAACGTAAATGACATGTTTTCTTATTGATTTTTCTGTATTATAAAAAACAATATCTATAATATTGTCGTAGCGGGAACATAGCTCATATTATCAAGTTACAAATAATTGAAAAAGTAACTTAAAAAACATTAAGTTTTCATTCATCATTTTTGGTATTACGGAACACATCAAATTAATCATACTTTTTCAATAGCTAGTATTGCTGTCGCGTCAAGCAAATGTCCATGTGTGCGACTACTGCTCCCGTGCATCGTTCGTACGGGGTTTGTTCGGGGCACTTCGGGTGTGCTTCGGGGATGTTTCACTGTTTGTTGTATTATTTGTGGTTTGTCGATTACTTTACTTACTGTGCTGTAAGTGCGTATTTATTTATTTTCTAAATTGTACTTATTGTAATATTTCTGACACTATTGACATATTCTATGAATTTGGATTTAGATTTGAACTTTGTTATTGAGTAATCTACTTTCTTACGAACTGAGTTGTTTACGGACTCTGTTATTATTTACGATTTGGTTTGGTTGCCGACATGGACATTGGACTCCTAACGTTGGGATGTTTCTCACAGTTTCCCAATGACATAATAAAATAAGTTACATAAATAGTACCTATATATTTTACCTTAGTACCTATATATTTTATAAATTAGTATTTACCTACGTATCTACCAACTTACGAAGCTTTGTTTTTTTCGTTTTTTTATTCATGTCATGAATGAGACAATGCGGGCGTAGGTAATTATCTCAAGGACACCTATAAGACTTACCTACACTGCATTTTTAGGGTTCCGTACCCAAAGGGTAAAAACGGGACCCTATTACTAAGACTCCGCGATTCGTCTGTCTGTCTGTCCGTCTGTCACCAGGCTGTATCTCATGAACCGTGATAGCTAGGGAGTTGAAATTTTCACAGATGATGTATTTCTGTTGCCGCTATAACAACAAACGTGATTTTTTTGCCATTTTTGCGATAATGGTACGGAACCCTTCGTGCGCGTGTCCGACTCGCACTTGGCCGGTTTTTTACTTACCTACTGTGACGTTAGTTCGGCTCACCCAGGGTAGGGTGATCATACGGTCGGATTTGCCTGCACAACCGCGGCTTTATGCCCTTGGTCCAGTTTGGAACGTTTTTTGTAAAATACCTATTACAAAAAACTAAAATTAAAAATCCAATGTCGTTCTAGTTTATTAAATTACTCTGGGCTTTTTTTCTGGCCTTCGGTGACCCTTACCCTGGGGATGCAGTTCTAATAAACTTTGATAACTGGCTGGCTAATCGACTTCATAATGAAATGCAAATTTTTATAATTTTAAACTTTCGCTGATATGTATTTTATGCAAATATTTATATGTGAGAAAACTTTTAATTGGCCGTTTTTTGCATGTTGTTTCTGCGTATTTATTGCATTAGCTGTAATTTTTCCTAAGATTAATAAAATAAAATAAAATTGTAAGTACTTACCTATAAACTAAAAAGCAGTACGTACATAAACTAAAATACTACTATTACTTACGATTTATTGCGGTAGATTATCATCTTATGAATGGTACCTACTGCAGATTACCTATTTATACATATTATTATACCTATAAGCAAAATCTTATAAATCAGCGAGTTTTGTGTGGATCTTTGACACTAAGTTTTCTGATTATCATTATTGTATTTTTTTTTATTTTTTTCAGTCGATTATTTATGGTTACCCTACCTTCACGATTTTATCACGTTTCGATTTATATTTTTTAAACAGATGAATGATGATCTATAAAGTAAGAACATAACAAAATAAATGTTTATTCAAAATCCGTATTTTTATTTTTAATATTCTTAGCTCAGAGCACTGTTATTTATCTGTACTTATGCGTGAATAGCCATAAATTATTGGAATATTAGTCTTTTACTTATATAGGTTTTTTCTAGGCAAGCGTGATTCACCGTCGACCACATCATCGCTTTCCATCAGGTGAGATAGTGGTCAAGCGCGAGCCTATAGGATATAAAAAAATAAAAAATACTTTGCCTAAGTAACGCTTGTATTATTTTACTTGCTTATATTTGAGGTTTATTAAAAGGAATACCTACATAAATAAGACAAAAGAACGCCAACGGCGGCGCCGTTCGCGTCGGCCGGGTTGCCCCCAAGACTCAAGACGCTTTGCCTGCGTAAACGATGTACCTACTTATTTATTCAAGAACACCAATATTATAAACTTTCAACATTGGTTTACAAAAGTACCCATTTGGAAAGGTACGCATGACGTATCTGCTAGATTCTTTCTATAGGTACAAAGACAAGCGATAGCTAGCTATCCTAAACTTGAGATATTGTAAAGAAATTTCGTAAAAACGCATTACTAGTCTGTACATTTACCAACGATTCCCCAAAGTAGTCAACAAAAAAAAGCAAATAATGAACATACCTAAATAATAATATTCTAAATGCTTTCTTCGAGTCGTTATGACAATTAGGAAGCTATCTATCGCGGCGCTGTGCGCAGCCGTTGTGTGCGAGTATCTACCCGCGCACACACAGCGCCGCGTGTGCGTGCAAACTGAGATAGCAATACTCCGAATGAATTTTTCACTCGCCTCGAATTGCATTTGCGAGCTATGTTCGCCGCGTTCTTTCGCAAAAGAATTACCATAGAACAAAAATTGGTAGGTACGTGGGGTAGCCGGGAAGGTAAGTATGTAGGGTAGAGTAGGCAGTTGACGGGAGCGAAGCCGCGGGCACAGCTAGTTAAAAATAAACTTTTAATAAAGCAAAACGTTTATACAATGACGCACTTGGAAACTTCTTGCACGTAAAGTAATTAAAACTTTTTGCTCTATTAAATGCAATTAGAAGGAAACATTCTAAGTAAACGCTACTAGGAATTTTAGTGCAATTATAATTATTGTGATTTAAAATACAAACGGTAGGTAGAGAACTCTCTATTCATTCAATTCTGTAATTTTAATACAAAATTGGATAAATGACATCAAACTTTTTATAACTGGTAAGGTATTATTGTCCTGATAGGACAAATGACTTAATCAGTCTACCGCTTATCACATCGGCACAGCCAGCGAACAGCTCGTTGTTACAGCAACTGTTATTGCAATCCGTTATCGGTACAGCTTAGCGCTACAGTAGCAATGACGATAGAACGCATACGTATCTATGGCATTGAGGCTTTGAAGTTATAATGGAAAGGGAATTTAATGGAACACTGACAATAGAATATGAAACGTATGTAGCATAAACGGGTTTCGATTTAAACCGCCTTTCATACAACAAAACAACAATTCGACCATTAGTGCGGGCTCTAAGTAAATTCGCGGATAGAATACAAATTCAAACGGAATTCATGCAGCGCTTTGATAGGGGAATGTTTCAGAGGATTTTACCATCAATTTGCAAATGTGATTCAACTTGCAAATGTATTTAAAAATATTCAGCCATCACTGAACATAAAGCCTTTAAATAAATGAAGGGACTTCAGCATAGATAGCTGGCAATTCCAATCAAAACGAGCCACTCAGTTGCAAGATCTATTCGCTACGTACCAGGGTAGCATACAGTGTAAGCGAGCTGTCTTCCTCTTGTGTGAACACTGTTTATCGATATGGAAACTACGCCAACTAGGCCAGGATGCCACTGCTGCCGACTAATGGCCATATTTGCAGATAGTTCGCCAAGCCTCACCCTCATAATGTATTGTGACTACTATTGAAAGAGGAAGCGCCGGTATAAATGTTGTGTCAAACGTTTGAACAAATATTTGCCTGTGTAAAAGAAATAATGCATGTCTTTGAAATACGATTTATGTGTTTGATCACGTATCTAAGATATCATTTTTTCTCAACGGAAATTCGAAGATCAAAGCTAGATGCTTTGATTTCCTCTCCTCTTAAACTGTCGGATGCCGAGAATTGAATATTTTGCGATGTCGCTTTACGCAAGCGCGATACGAATCTATGTATTCGGCGAGTTTGATTAAAAAGTTATCCAACCCCGCAACCCACGCATAAATTATAACAACCTTCCAATTTGTCGGAAACAAACAATTCAGAATTCATAAATATACCATTAATTTGTCAGGAAAGTGACAAGAGCAGATACAACCGAAAGTAGCCAGATAATCCCATTGAGTTAACCATGTGATCCTGGTTTACGCGCTAATCCTATCCGCAATGGGGGCAGCGGCCTGTAAGCATGTTCTACATTATTAACTATCTTTTGTTTACGTTCTGTATCATTATGTTGCCCTTTAGTACCTTAATTAGGAAAACTCGGGCAATTAACGTTACATAATTTATCAGGCGCTGAATCTCGCACAGTTTGGGAAACATTGAAGTTGCTGAGAGTAAAGTTTGCGCACGGGCTGTTTCGTCCATTAAATGTAAAGTTCCCTTTTTACTTTATTAGATTGGATTTCCAACAACCATTTTTAGAAAACTTGTATTTTATTTTTGTTTTACTTGGTTAGGTCTATTTGTTTATCAGCTCTCTCAAAAACTCTAGTTAAGGCTAGTAAAAGCTCCTTTGTTTTTATCGTAGCAATCTTCAACTACGTGAGGTTTTGCTTTTTGAATTTGAAATGTAAACTTTGGTGATATACTTGATGCAATGGACAAAGTTTTGAGCTCTCATAGAAGGTTGAGATATTGTTGTATACTGTTTTTAAACCTGTATCTTATTCTTTTCATTGCTTAAGTTACCTAACAGTCTTATCTAGCATTTCTTTTCAATTAGTTTTTTTTTAATTATTTGCTTAACATCGCAGTTACAAAAAGTTGGTAAAATAAGATTATAATAACTGTATACATAGTTTATATTACCTACTTTATATTACTCTTAGAAGGCGGGTAACATTTAAGTTTATCTTATTTCACGGAATAATTTTATTTTCATCACAGCTTTAATATCAAGCAATCAGAACAAAACCATTTCCGGGCAGGTACTTTCCCTAGTCTGAAAGGAGTCAAGATATTATTAAACATAAGACGTCCAGCCATCAAGTTGATGCTGACTCAGGTATCTCAGCGTAATGCTATGCAAATTAGCGACACACATTAATACCAGCGAAGCGTTTCATTAGAGTTTGCGGCAGAAGGCAAAGGTATGACTGGAGTACCGAAGTTGCTGACAAAGAGTAGAGAAGAACAGAAGACACGGTTTTGTTGAATGTCGAGATTACGATTTGAGACCCTACCCATTGGCTGTCATATACATTGTCATCCATCACTTTCCAAATTGGATCATAATAACTGGACAATAATTATATTGGCAGAAGCTACCGATACCATTCTTATTTAATTTATTTATTTACTGATTAACAAATATAGTCGTTTTTACAGGTACGAGTAAGACCCAAGCTAACAAAAGTAGTGACGAATTGTCCAGTCCCAAGGCACGGGTCTGGGTAGAAGCTCAAGTTACACAGTGGACAAATACTAAGTGTCACCCTCTGGAATTCCGCCAAAGAGCAAGAAAATATGTCCAAACGCAGAGAGATGGTATTCAGTATTCTAACTGCATGACTCACTGGTGCAAACTTATTAGGTCCTGCACAAGCAAGAATAGAGACAGCTTTCACAGCTATTTTTGACTAGTGATTGACAAGCCACTCGACAGTATCTGGATGGCATACAGGCAACCAAAATCTGAACTCTCTGAGCTCAAAAAATCCTACACTCCCTGGTCTTTTGCCCAAAAGCCCAGGCGTCTTTTTAAGGTTACTCCCCGAAAATAAAAAAAAGGTACAAACTGTTTCTACAGTTTGTACCTTTTTTTATTTTCGGGGCGCTTTTTTCGTTTGGGGGGGTTTACCAATCACGATTTAATCATTTGTTACTACAGATTAAAAATAATTCCCAAACAACAACATTATGCTTTAACATTGTATTATTAAGTAATCCAATTTCCCTTGCAGTCGCTGGGCCCGAGCCCCTCACGGCAGGCCTTCTGAGACGTAGTATTTGACATTGCATTCCCTTAATAAGGTGACCCAGTTAGTGCCTGTGTTGAGCTGGCCTACTGACATTTCGACTGTGACTGATGTAACCAGCTTTTTTATAGAAGTGGGACGGGTTCGCAAGTTAACTTGGCAGGTTTTAATCTTCGAATTGATGAATAGATTCAAGGTAAAGGCAAAAACTTGGAGTTCACCGTTCAAATTGATCTTGTATACCTATTATTATGTACAATTTGAGTAATATTTTTTATAGATTTTTTAGAGTTATTTCTAATGTTGTCATGGAATTAGATTACACAAAAACTAAGTAAGTAGATTTTTTTAAATGAGTAAGCCCCAACCCCTGCTAAGATGCTGACAAACTAGATAACAATATCTTTAAAATTTTAAGGCACAACTGCGTTCGGTTCATATTTTGATGTATTAAATGAATGTCAAGTAAAGCGATATTAACGATATAAATTCATCTAAGCCTGCTTTTACTATAATGGCATCGAACGGAGGTTACAATAAACTCCTCAAAAATCACTCTGCGCGACCAAAAATTATTCATAATTTTGCAACGGCAAAGGGTACGTGAGTTATTCATGCGTCGTCATGTGTATATTCTGGTAAATTGAGTCTTTTAAACGATTTTTTTTAAAATAAACCTGTAGTGTACGATACGATACTATAGCCATAAAGCCTTTGTTGTTTGTTATTAACATATTCTATTTAATTTTTGAAGTATTTTCCTTTGCCGTAAGTGTGTCCGTGGCATCAACAGTGGGCCTTGTCAGAATATCAGCGCAGCGTTATTTCCTTTTTGGATATCGCTGCACATGCTGAGATAAGATCCTTTTTGGTCTCGCAAGGGGTTTTATTATTGTTTATTATTTAGCTTATTACTCGTGTCTCCTGTGCTTACCTTACCCACCCCGATATTACCCTCCCCTTCCGTTTCTCCATTCTTCTAAAACATCGAACTAATTAACAGTAGTTGAAATATCCCATAAACCCCCCACGCCTGGCCACTACACAGTATTCAGTGGGCCTCTCGACTCTTTTGTATACCGTCCCTGTTCACCTACCGCGCCGCTCGGCTTTACCTTTGGCTTCAATTACTCCTACGTTTATCTAGCCAACGACGCCGACGTTTCGGTCAACGTTGTGACGTTTTGTGACAAGTGCCTGTTACTTAAGGGCACACTAGTCGACGGCACGAACTATTTTGTGCGCGGGGTTAAAATGCATTTTATATCAACCGACTACACGTGCGGAAAAGATAGATGCTGTGATGAGCAGTAGGAAGCTAGTTCGCGTACGAATACACACTTTTGCAAATTTGTAGCGAAATGGATAATGATTTAGGACGAAACCGAGCGCGCAAAATTTTATAAAAGGACCTTTGGCAGTCTAGATATCATGAAAAAACTACTAAATCTATCTGTTCAAAATAAAACTATTTGCATTGTTGAACTACTAATCTATCCCTGTATGGAGGCCGTTTTGCAATTTTCCGTCTTCTTATGGTATTTATTCGCGCCCAAAACTTTCGACGCTCATAACTTTCAAATGTTTTTTTTTTACTGTTTTGCTTCTATACAGGGCTAGATAATGATGAGACAAATTGATATCACTTTTTATTTTGAACGTACATCGTCAAACAGTGGAATAATCCCTAGACTACGTTTGTATGGAAGAATTTTCGACTAGTGTAACCTTAAGGAGCCGCGTTAAATATTTACGACCAGCATTTTGCTCAACAATGGTGTGAATTTGCATAGGCCAGAATCGTTGAATTTCATAAGCCCGAAAACATCCCCGTGGATTTTTACCGGCCTATTAAATTAAACGATAGCAGTATTATTCTATCAGTGAAAGAATTATCCTAGATCCAGAGATTACCTTTTGCAAACATAATGCAAACAAATCATTATTTTGTTTGAGCTTTTAGATCACTCCCAGAGATAAATAGAGTATAGAGACGTCGTCCATTATTGTTATGATTTAATTTAACTGTACTTTGGCGAAGAAGTGCCTTACTCAAAGCATTGCGCCTTTCCTAATAGAAAATAATGTACCAGAATAACTTGATCTGACCAGACATTTCCCGACTATGTTGGGGTCGGCATGCAGATCCTACCGAACTGCCTATTTGACTTCCACAACTCGGTAACACTGGCTTTTCTGACTTCTGACTACCGGTAACGACTGAATTGCCCAGAATACTTCTTGATATAACAAATTCACTGCCAATGCCATTATGCCATACTACCCACATGAGATGGTTGGAGTGGTTTATTTGTACTGCAAGGAAATGATACGTAGTAATAAATCATGTACTACTAATGTACCACTCGATGTAGTTATTGGAAAATTATCTTTATGTATGAACGCTAATATTTGGAAATGGGTTTGCAAACAATAAGTTTGAGGTGGAGATGCGATTGCATTCATTCAATCTTAACTAACCTACCTTCTTAAACAAAATAAGAAGGAAGTCATTGCCCAGCTGTGGGACGTCACATCACATCATCAGCCTATTAATGTTCCCACTGCTGGGACACAGGCCTCCTCTCTGTGAGAGGGAATGGGCCGTAATCCACCACGCAGGCCCAATGCGGGTTGGTGGATGTCACATATCTTCGAATTTTTGGTTCTAGGACATGCCGGTTTCCTCACGGTGTTTTTCTTCACCGTTTTGAGAGCAGTGGTGATGAAATAATTTACACAAAGTAAAGCACACTACAACTTGTAAGTCGCGGCCGATACCACTGGGCCACCACTGCTCTCACCATACATACCTTTATGCTAATGTCCCACAAAGGTCTAATGGGCAAAGCCCTACCGTTTTGTATCATAAAATTGTTTGTTCGATAAGATCATTATAAGAGGTAAACTCAGGTATTACTCATGGGGTACTAAAATTCTTAGAAAGATGAAAAACTACACTATTGCTGAGGGCCACAGGCTTTTTACCCAATAAAAATGTTCGGTTACTATGAGCTGATCCACCGGAGCGATTCCGCGGGTAAAAGCTAGTATGTATTCTATATAGAAGAGTCGAATATTATAATGTATCGTCCTTACTTTGATGATAACACCGATAAAATCGATTCATATTACTGTTCTATACCAAAGTGAAAAACGCCCTGATAGGTGATTCATTAATTTAAGTTTAAAACACGAATTCCGTTTAACACTAGTTTCGTGTCAGTACATAACATTTAAGGCAGCCAAACGATTTCTTCTATTTTTAACAGAACGCTTTCTCTAGCCTGCATTGCAAGCATGCAACTAGCAACCGACTGCTTTCATTGTTACGTCACCCTTGCCTGACTTTCATGAATTTCAACTTATTCGTGTAAAAGGCATTTGCCTACGTTTTTAATAAGTTTGTTTTTAAAACTAGGTCGGTCTTACACTCTTATTCCAGTGAACACTATGGTTTGCCTCGTATAACTTTTAAATCCGTCTTCAGAAACCCATACCCTACTCAGTATGTAGACGATAACCGTTCAAATCAGAAATCAAACAGTAATAAAATTCGTAGTAAAAACGAATGAACAGAATCCATTTCCCAAAGCCCCAATTTTCTGTTTATTCTTTATTTTTCGTATTTGAAATACGAGGCAGAAACGCTTCAAATAATGGTCTCTTGTTTCCATACAAAAATAAACACATTTTCTTTATAAAAGTGGCTCACTTTATCTTGGAATTGGCGTCAGCCACCGTCGGCGACTGTTTGCGAATTACATTACAAATTGCGATTTCCTAGAAATATGCTTCGTTCTGAATTCGTGATTTCTCAAAATTACTGCTAGCACATCAAATATTTACAATTTATGACATTTATGTTTCATGAAAGATGAATAATGCGTGTTTAATTCCTTTCATGGCATTTTTTTTTTATGTGGTTTTTAATTCGTAATCAGATGGCCCTGGAGTGAATAGAGAAAAAGAGAGACATTAATGTTCGTCACAAAATAAATTTATTGAGCTCTGTGCATTTTATTCTGAGGGACAAATTACAACCTAAAAAAAGTACATGGGAATGCGATTCGATGGTTTGTTGTATGTGTTGTACACGTACGTATGTAAGTGTATGTTGTCGTACTCCTAATACTATCTTTACTTAAGCCGAAAATCTCGTCGTCGCAGCATACCGAATTTTCCGTACTACTTTTGGCAAAACATAGAAAGATGTAAAAGTAAGAAATGAGACAGTAAATTCCGCCTATTTCTCGTTTAATACCTAGTTCCGCTCGGTTCTCATCCGTTACGAGGAGACATCACGCTACCCTGTCCCCGTGACATTGCACTTGACCTCGTGGTGCCACGTGTAACTCTGAACTATGACTATTAACATGGAAATTTTGTTACGAAAGGTCACTTTATTGCAATGCTTTAAGTGAAAGAACGACGAGGAAATAAGAATCACTGTAACATCTACAGGTTTTGAGTTCGACCGGCGGAATCTATCTTACGGGCACCCTGAACATTATCAATAAGATCTGTGTGGGTATATCCTTCTAGGACGTCCCTTTTACACCAACTTTTTCGTGTTTCTATAAGTACTCACAGTACGAATTTCTTATTGAAGTTCAGTTTAGTCAAGCAGATCGAAAACAGGACATTTTTATCCTGACCTAGGAGGCCAAAAATAAGTTTAAGGCCGTACCCTGACCAAAAAATCAGCATGAGATATGAGCATTCCTATTGGCCTAGCGGCACTGGCCAATAGGCATGCTCATATCTCATGCTGGTGGCGCATGGATTACGGTAGTGAATACGCCCAGATTTTAGAATAAAATCTTTATAAAATCGAATATTGGTCTTTTGAAAAAAATAAAACTTACAAAATGTTCGTTATCAAATTGTCTATCCATTAGTATTAGTATAAAAAATAATTAATGAACACTTTACGAGGAGATGCATGCTATCAATAATTATTTCACATTTTTATGATTTTGTCGGAAGGAGATTAGTGAATCATATACCTCTTTAAAAAAAAAGTGTACTACCATTTTAGAATCAAGTAATCAACATTATGTAGAAATTTAATGTATTTTTATTAATTGATATTTCTTTTTAAATAAAGAGTAGATAGCTCTTAAAAACTGCACAAAATTAGAATAGCGCGGCGTTTTGCTCGAGGGGGCGCCTTAAGGTTACACTAGTCGAAAATTCTTCCATATAATCGTAGTCTAGGGATTATTCCACTGTTTGACGATGTACGTTCAAAATAAAAACTGATATCAATTTGTCTCATCATTATCTAGCCCTGTATGGAAGCAAAAAAGTAAAAAAATAAAATATTTGAAAGTTATAAGCGTCGGAAGATCCACATTTCGACACTAATTTTAACGCATTTTTGGGCGCGAATAAATAACATAAGAAGACGGCAAATTGCAAAACGGCCTCCATACAGGGATAGATTAGTAGTTCAACAATGCAAATAATTTTATATTGAACAGATAGATTTAGTCCTTTTTTCATGATATCTAGACAGCCAAAGGTCTGTTTATAAAATTTCGCGCACTCGGTTTCGTCCTAAATCATTATCCATTTCGCTACAAATTTGCAAAAGTGTGTATTCGTACGCGAACTAGCTTCCTACCACTCATCACAGCATCTATCTCTTCCGCACGTGTTGTCGGTTGATATAAAATGCATTTTAACCCCGCGCACAAAATAGTTCGTGCCGTCGACTAGTGTACCCTTAACTGTAGCGGCCCGCTAGATACAATATCGTTACCGCTGACCAAAGACCTGCAACTCACGTATGCTTTGCCAACCTTCAATACAACGCTGATAAGTGTCTAATGACAAAATGTATAAAATGGTGTCTGTTAAATATCACTTTTATGCAAGCATACACCTTAGTCGACCACATCACCGCTTTCCATCGATTGAGATAGTATCTAATTAAACGCGAGCTTAACCCCTTATCTTTTCCGTATAAGCAGCAATTACTGTAACAGACATCAAATAAAGCAGGAACAGTATACCCTACTAATTCCCCTACAAATTTCCGCTCGAGCAGTCTGCTCATCCGATACTGGTGCTGCTCACGCAAGCCCTGACATTGCTCTTGAATTGGCCTCGCATGCGGTCTTACGTTAATCAGTGTAGTCTGAACGTGTTAGGAGTGTACGGCGTTGTGCGCGGATTTGATTACGTGAGCGAGCATGGCTCGTCTACGTCGCTAGCTTAGGGCTAACACGGATTAGCTATGAATGACCAGTTCATGTTAGTTAGTTGGTTTATTCTATTAATATCTGAAAGTTGTTTTAAATTTATATTATACTAGCGACCCGCCCCGGCTTCGCACCGGTGCAATATGTGGTGTCAGTGTGGAGTGATTAATAAATACGATTAGATTTACTACAGGATATCTTTTAGACAATGTTTACAGCTGTTTTTTCATGAGATAATATACGAATACGTTGTGCATTTAATGTAAACCAAAATTGCCCTTTACAATTATTCACAACGTGTCTAACGTATTTAATTGGATAAGGAATAATACTGTATTGTTTAAAATATCTTCGTAAATAACCCATTTTTAGGGTTCCTTACCCAAAGGGTAAAAACGGGATCCTATTACTAAGACTCCACTGTCCGTCTATCTGTCTGTCACCAGGCTGTATCTCATGAACCGTGATACCTTTGGGTGGCTGTAAGGTTTCTGATGAGGCCCATTGTGAGCGACCACGTCTCTCACAATGGGTCAAATATAATATTTAAATATTGTATTTGCCATCGACACGCTAAGAAGAAGAATAAGACAAAAAAATACAATGTATGCATTGTGTGGAAGACTTCCTTCGTACTCAATTGTCTTCTCTATGTGTTATATTGTGAGTAATTAATAAATAATAAATTGTAGTTCTAAAAACTAAAAAAACACGCTTTAATGGTAAATTGAACTAAAAAGTCAAACAATTTAAACGCGCACGGTAGAATCAACTTTTATTACTTGCAAATTTTAATTTTTGTTTGACTTTCAAAAGTGCCGCTTATTGGCCTAGTTGAATAAATATATTTGACTGTGACTTTGACTAAATTATTGCATTGTCATCGGTCCTTGATAGGTGTGCAAAGTTTCAAATCAATCCGACGTTTTGAAGGGGGTGAAAATCACGTTCAAAGATTCCGTTACATTGATACATAGTTACATACATACCAAGCTAATAAAAGTGTGGCTAGAAAGGGCCATAGCTAGAGGTGACTTATTGGAATGACGGCGAATAAATAATAAGTAAGGGGTCTTCTTCTTTCGTGTGAGGTGTGGCCACCTCTGGTGTCAGAGTTAATTAAGCCGCCTCTGGGAATCCCACAGGCCTCTGACTTGGCTATTCCAGACTTACATTAACTATGTAAGTCCAGGTTTCCTCACGATGTTTTCAAGTAAATGCATTGGGCTAAGTGCAGGAAGATGATAAGTTGATTGTAATAGCCTCGAATAGAGGGATCCCTTTTCCGCACTTATACTCCCATTTGGTCCATTCTGCGTGCAGGTCTTCTCTCTGTGATCCCTCTCATGGGCCGTAATCCATCACGCGGGCCCAGTGCGGGTTGGTGGATGTAACATGTCATGTTCTAAGACACGCCGGTTTCCTGAAGATGTTGTTCTTCACCGTTTTGAGAGCAGTGGTGATGAAATAATTTACACAAAGTAAAGCACCTGCCTAGGTTCGAAGCCACAACCTACAACTTGCTAGTCGCGAACGTTACCACTGGGCCACCGCTACTACCTAACTTACTTGCTTACAACTTGGCTTACCGTGAATAAAGTTAGTCCAGAAAACACTTTGCTGAAAGGCTAATATTTTTGCCACTGCATCAGCTATTTATTTACGTATTCGCGAAAAAGCCAGAACCTTTCATATTTTAAAAGCTTTAGCAAAATTGCCTCCGAAAACAGTAAAAAATTTCAAAAGCTATGTGTGGTTCTAAAACCTCAAAGCATGTTAGTAAAGGCTTGCTTAACTAAGCAATTAACTGGAAGTGTTTGTGGTGTTTACTTAGTAAATTACAGCTAGGCACATTACGTAAACCAAACTACAGGTTTTGGTGACTTTGAATAATCTAGTTAGTGTGTTGATAATATATATGATCGGTGCTCATTACATCATCAGGCACGTCTTTTTGGACAATTTGTGTTGTATTATATCGTAATCAAATCCGTGCAGCTGTGTGACTGTCTATATTTTCTAAGTATATCAATCGCTCAACCACCTTGAGCAAGCGTGGTGATGAATGGCTTCTCTGAATAAGAAGAGGTATTTGCAGTGGAACAGTTATAGGCTGGTATTATTACATCTTACTAAATACTTATTATCTTATAAATTACTTAATCACACTAATATTATAAATGTTTGTGAGCGTGTGTGTGTGTGTTTGTATGTTTGTTACTTCTTCACGCTCAAACGGCTGGACGGATTTGGATGAAACTTGGCACAGATATAGATTATAGTCTGGAATACCACATAGGATTTTTGTCCCGGGAATATGTTCCCATGGGATAATTTTCGACATTCACGCGGTCAAAGCCGCTGGCAGAAGCTATTAGTAATAATAAATGCGACAGTTTGGATGAATGTATGTTTGTTACTCTAACACGCCAGAGCGGCTGAACAGATCTGGATGAAATTTAACACAGAGATAGATTATAGTCTGGAATAGCACATAAGAGTACTTTTTTTCCCTAAAATTAATGGTTCCCGTGGAAGAACATCCGAACTTTACGCGGGTGAAGCCGCTGGCAGAAGCTAGTAACAATATAACATCACGGCTGTTTTCCTCGAAGGGTTGGGCAGAGATGCACACACCCACATTTAGTTAGTTATGTTTAAGTCCCACGTTATAATAGGGGGTGAGCCTACTGCACCAATTGGAGAAAGTTCAGATAGAAAAACCCAATAACACTACCCGACCTGGGAATCGAACCCACTGCAGGACTTCGTGCTCATGTGACCGACCAATCAGATAGTATCTGTAAGAGATTGCCCTGTGCGATAAGACCGCCCATTGTACACTTTGTTTTTGAATATGTTTGTCCTGTATGTTTTTTTATTTTGTGGTGTACAATAAAGTTTATAATAAATAAATAAATATCACACTAATAACATACAAGCGAAAGTTTGTGAGTGTGTTTGTATGTTTGTTACTTATTCACGCTCAAACGGCTTGACGGATCTGGGTGAAATTTGGCATAGAGATAGATTATAGTCTGAAATAGCACATAGGATACCGGTTTTTATCCCGTCAATATGTTCCCTCGGGATAATTTTCAACTTGCACGTGGGTGAAGCCGCTGGCAGAAGCTAGTTTTCAATAATCCATAATATCTATAATAATATTATAAATTCGAAAGTAACTCTGTCTGTCTGTCTGTTACATTTTCACGCCTAAACCACTGAACGGAATTCAATAAAATTTGGCAAGGAGATAGATGACATCCTGAGGAAGGACATAAGCTACATTTTGGATGAAAAAAAAATTGGTTGAGGGGTAGGGAAGGCTGGGTAGGGTAGGGTAGGTGTGGCAGGGTAGGTAGAGTAGGGTAGTTAGGAATGTAGGGTAGGGTAGGTAGGTAGATAGGGTAGGGTAGGATTGGTAGGTAGTCAGTTGACGGGAGGGAGGCCGCGGGGGACAGATAGTTATTATATAAATTGAGGTTATACAAATATATACCTTATCAGATAATTCTGTTTATAATTTTCTAAGAGCAAAATAAACACACTCATTTCCTCAAATTCAGTATGTGAACGATACCTGACCCAAATCTTTACGCTCGATTTCAAGAGAATTTGGAACAAAATTTAGTACTTGGGCATGTAAGAGGCCCTTGAGAACGTTATTTATTTAAAGGCTGATCTAACATTAATCTCCTTTTTGTTTTGGGCTTGAGTGTTCACATTTTTCATTTAGAAGCTTTTTGCGTGCTCCGTGATGCGGCAACTAATGATGATGTGAGTACTTGAGTACCTATTACTTTATTGTACACAAAAACTTAAAATATGCAGTGATTAGAAGATGATTTGTAAGCCCTTGTGGCCGGTTGACGGAAATAGGCTTGTCCCCTATAAAAAGGACTAAGGACGAGGACAAACGAGCGTTATTTTGTGAGACGTGAATCGCGTATTTTGAGTACCGCAATTTACGTTCAACAGAAATCTGGTTAGGCTGCCAGACGGACGGACGTAACTTCAGTTGCTATCCAACGTTTGTACGGGGCGCTAACGCTTGGCTCCATTTGGCTCGCTCCACTCCCTCACCCCGAGCGCAATTAGGTTGAAATAATGCGCGTAAGTCAGTAAATAACTCATTTTGAGTCGCCATGTGGTACAAACAGGACTTTAGTATGAAACCGAATGCAGCGTAAATTCGGAGACTCATTTTACGCGACTCTTAGCTCAAAACATTACGCTCGGTTGGTCTCACCCTTAAACATAACTAGCGAAATGTGGGTGTAGGTACTACAGGTGCACACTCTGCCTAGTGGCTTTACCCTTCAGGAAATACACTCGTAATGATGTATGTGGTTATTAAATTTCATAAATCAAGACGAACTTAACTCAAAGTTAAGATTTCACCGAGCAAACCATTGAATGATAGAGAGCTAGACCACAGCACAGGAACTCTTTTCTCAAAACCTTAAATCATCTTTAGTCCCGTATTGAAGCAATATGTTAGCAACCATTCTGTTCTGCCTAGAGGAAAGGCAACTAACGTCATTATGTCTAACTAATTCCCACATTTGATACACAGCTACAGTATACACCTAACTCGCCCCGAGCCCGAGCGCTGCAACATTCTCTCAGTAAACATATTACAATACTGTTCCGAATTACTTTAGTTACTCAATCAAATAACAACAATACCGTATACCTAGTCCCATGAAATTATTTGACAAAAAGGGCGAAGCGAAATTGTGAATTTCTCCAAAGCAGATTAAACGACACCAACAATGGCGCTCGCAAACGAATCCACTCGCGAATCATAAAAATCTCTCGACTTAACAAACTTCAGACCTTTAATACATAAAGACGAGAAGTTTCATTCAATCTCTTTCACATGTTGTACCTACGTTTTCTTTGTTCGCAAATCCACATCAAAAGAGCAATAGTCATTAATTTTCCTTTTATATTTTTCTTTAGGTTTTAATCTGGTATCGAGTTGAAGTGGCCATGACAGTTCAGGGTGACGTCAGACTGATAGGGACGAGCTTAACAAAGGCATCATGACCGACAATTTTCCCGTTCACTGAAATAAATTGAGCAACGAAATTTGTAAGATTGATATCAACGTGATCTTGAGCCGTCATGAATCTTGAGTTTTTGTGGAAAAATAACGAAATTTTTCATAAAGAGAGGTATTTTGGTGAGCTGATTATCTCATTTGGGATCAAGTGATTAAGGGTATAAAATTTTCATTATTCTGAGGTTATTGTGTAGATACCTAGATATAAAGTTTGAAAATTTCTGCGTTACGTAGCGCCAAAGCCAAATGATAGGTATTTAATAAATAGTTCTATAAAATTAATTATAATAATTACATAATTTACATTTCATTCAAAAACCTTAGAACTCAAAAGATGAAGGTAAATTTAAACTCACAAACAAATCAACAAGTAACTCTAATATCAAACCCACAGCGTATAATAATTAGTAGTTACGAAATTAAACATAGACACCTGGGCACTCTACTAAACTATCACTTATGCAGGCTATAATTAACACAATCAGACATACTGGACTAATTGCTTCATAATGTCAGCAGACAGTACCTAAAGTAATAACAGTAAAATAACGTAAACAATTTCGTATTTACCGAAGGATTGCCGGCTCCAACACTGTGCAATATTAATGAGAAACGGTTTGAAGGAAAATGGAAAGCTTCGTTCAAAGATACAGTTTTCATTCACAAAGTGTATTGATTATCAGTTCTAAAATTACAATTTTGAATGTAATTTCTACTATGCATTTCTGAAAAGCAGATCTATTTTTACAACGGGATCTCGGTGTTACGTGTTCTAAGTTTAAAACCGAATTTAGCTTGAGCTTTGCTTTAGTTTGTCTGAAGTCGGTACCGGTGAAGCAAGCGGGAATTTATTTATTAAACTCTAGTGTCTAGAGATTTTAACTTCTGGTTACTGAGGAGATTTGTCTTACAAAATAAAAGAAATGGCTTCGTGGAGGAATCGTGTAACTGTCCCTATATTTTCCTTTTTGATGCTACATTTTATAAGCACTCACCTGTGCTGTCAACCGAGGCCTAGTGTACAAAGTTAACTATAACCAAAATTAAAAAAAAAATAGCCAAGTGTGAGTCGGACTCGCGCACTCAGGGTTCCGTACAAACCGCTACTTTCACCAAAATAATTAAATAACATTAGTGAAGTTCATAAACTATGAGGGCACCGAACAATAAGACATTGCTTCTTCCCAAATTTCATGATTCTAGCTCAACGGGCAGTACCCTGTAGATTTTGATTCCCTTGCGAGTGTTAAATATGCGTCATTAACGGCTGTATCTTTTAATTGCGTTGATCTAGAAGGTTGATTTTTACACAGCTGCAAGGGATTGCAAATTTGAGTATACGATATTCATTTCAACTCGATACTTCCACACGTTCCCAAGATAAAGCGCCTTGACTGACAGACGGCCAACAAACTGATCCTATTAGGTTGCGGTTTTTTCCTTTTGAGGTACAGAACCCTAAAAAAAAGGAGGACATAGTACCTATGTTCTAATATATATATATATCCTTCTTATTCAGTTTATGAAAAATCGTGGTCCAATATTTGAGGGAATAGATGAGAGCCAGAGCTCGAATTTTGTCATTTTACTTAGGATATTCAGTCGGATCTCTGCGACCGTATTTCCTCTTTATTCATTTTGATTCCGTAATATTTATTCAAAATATTCAACGCGTTAAAAGCTATTCTCAACTATCAATACATCTCAAGCTAAAGAATTTAATTCCACCACGCGAGCGGTACCGCGCTGTCTGCCTGTATTCTATTCGAGTCGTATGGTATCGGACGCATTAGCGACTCCGTCACGTCAGGCTAGGGTTGCACCTGAATATTTCAGCTGCAGTTAGGGGGAGCTCGCATGGCGTGTCTCACCCCCATGGTGGAGCTTATTGATTGGCAGTTTTGTTGAACGATCTGTTTTATTCATACTTTGGATCCGTATTCTTTTATAGATCGAAGAGTTGTGTTAGACTAGTGTGTTTTAAAAGCTTGTGAGTTTTATCCTGTGGTTTTATTAGCAGAAATACATACATTCTTGTAGATATTTATTTATTTATTATAAGGTACACCAACAACATTACATACAAAACAGTTTGTTGTAAACAAAGAAAAATAGAGGTGCGGGTATGTATGCCTATTACAGGTATACGCAGCTTACACCATATGGTCAGAACACAAAATTATTTAAACTTTCAAATTATAAATATTAAATATTAATCTAAAGTTAAAAAAAAAAAAACATAGTAAAAATAAAACATACAAAATGAAAAACAGATAGAATAAAAAATCAAAAATACAGAATAAAAATTGAAATAGGATGTATATTCAAGGCAAATTATACCCACTGCATGAAACTGAGTACTTAAACGTGCAACCTTTGGAAAGATGTAACACACAGTCAGAGAAGACTTTGTTCCGCTCAACTTTGACTTTTCGTTAGTGCGCTTAGCTTTTAGCGGAAAATTTGATTATCTGCACCCACTTACTACACGAATAGGCAAAGCTGTTCGAACAGTCTAAAATATTACTCTAGATAGTAGGAAAATTTCTTTCGGCGCCATTAATAGCAACTGTTAACCCATCCAATTCATTAATCTCCCAAAAATGTAATAAAGCTATCATTTAATTTGAAAAATGGCGTCCGTACCCGTTTCCCGCCAACCTTGTTCGCGCGTTCACTTTATTAGATCGCGGCTATCAATAATGTAATATATTACAGAGTAAGGATCGGTAATACTTGCGAAAATTTATGATACAGAGCATATGCATGCATATTCAAATACTGGGTACTTCGTCTTCGCATGAGTTCAGTTTACTGTCTTTTTACGATACCTAGAGTACCTACCTACTTATATGAAAACTGGTTTTCTACATTGTGTAGTCAGCGATCTTTGAAAACCTATTTATTTTATATTGGCAAACAGAGCTTAAATCTTCGCTTCGCTAGTAATGAAAGTTATACAGTAAATATGCTTCGCTATTCCAATATTTTCCCAAATGATTCGGTGTACAAAACTATACCCACTAGGGTCTGTTTTCCCAGTGTTTCTATTTATATCGGCTTTCTAAAGAAACCGTTGTTGGGTAAAGATTTTTCTCACGAAAACTGAAATAGGATACCTACATTATATTATCGGCCCAACTTTCACATGGATAAGGCAATTTATTACTTGTCGATAGCAATACGTTTACAGTAATTTATTAGGTGTAGTAATATGTATGTGAGATACATAGGTATAGTAAATTGGAAATCAGAAATTTAGAGATCCGCAAGAGAACCAGGGTTACCGACATAAACCGAAGAATTTCCAAACTTAAGTGGCAGTGGGCAGGGCACATTGCTCGCAGAACGGATGGCCGATGGGGCAGAAAGGTTCTGGAGTGGCGACCGCGAACCGGAAGACGTTGCGTTGGAAGGCCTCCCACCAGGTGGACCGATGACCTGGTGAAGGTTGCGGGGATCCGCTGGTTGCGGGACGCACGAGACCGGTCAATGTGGCGACGCTTGGGGGAGGCCTATGTCCAGCAGTGGACGTCTTTCGGCTGATATGATGATGATGATGATGATGAAGCAGGTAAACGTAGCTAAAAGAATACTTTGTGTAAAGCAGTGGTGTCTCATCCCATACAGAGAAACCGTGCCAAAGTTCTACACTGATTATTCTGATTATTTTTTGTACATCGATCGCTTTCGGTTCCGTTCCGTTCTGTTCCACCGACATATATAGTGATCTATCTATCGCCGTGGAACGGAACCAAAGACGATCGATTTACAAAAAATAATCGGTATAATCAGATGAAAAACGCTAGTTACGTCGGCACGGTTTCTTTGTATGGGATGAGGCGTCTGTATGCTAGTATTATATTATCTGTGGTGTAAAGTTTTTATATAAAAAAAACAATATGCCATTAAAAATACAGTGTTGAAAGTGTACAGAAATAAAAATTGCTCATCCACCTATTTGATTTGTTCTTTTTACTTATCAAATCCAGGCATTTTTATAAAATTTTGCTACATTAAAACAAGAACACCGTTTAGCTTATAGAAATATAAAACGGCGGCGTCTTTGTTCATTTTGTAATTTACTTGCACAATGGCTACATTTTTTGTTGCCATTTTATTCCACAATGCTCGGTTCCTTTTATACAATTAAGGTTCATGATCATTATACAGGCTGAAATTAATTTCAAGATGAATTTTTGTCCAGAACAGAAATAGGTATATGAGAAATAAAGGCTTGCATACACAGCGGTCAAAAGCTTTTTGATTTGTTGAATAAAATCTAACTTAGTATACATTTACAACACAAAAGCTTTTTTTTTAATTATAGATAGTCTCGCGCTTGGCCGCTATCTCGCCTGATGGTAAGCGATGATGTGGTCGACGGTGAAGCACGCTTGCCTAGAAGTAACCTATTCGCTCTTGACTTAAAAACTCCTAGGTTGTAGATCAGGAAACATATACTCCGGCAGGGAATTCCACTCCTTAACTGTACGAATAATGAGAGCATTTCCAAAACGTTTAGAGTAAAAGTATTAGGGACTAGCTTTTGCCCGTGACTGCGCCGACGTGGCCTATTTTGTCGGGATCAGTAGCCTATATAGCCACTTAGGGATAGTGTAGCTTTCATTCAGTAAAAGAAGTTTCTTAATTGTATCAGTACTTCAAGAGATTACGTTTTGCAAACTGATATATATACCTCTCGATATTTTTTTATGTTTAGATTAGGGCTTAAGTCACACACATCTATTTAAAAAATTAAAGTCATGTTCAACTTTACTCTGTGAATCTTTTATTAGTTTACTTAGCTAAGTAAAGTTTCAAGCAAGCGAACATTTAAGTGAGGTTTTATCGGTAAGAAACCACGTGCGCAATGCGTCTTGCGTCGCGGTGTGTTTCCGTCAAATCCTCATTAGTTATTCAGCAGAGCGCACTAGTGCGGGCAAGCCAGGAGTTTGTCGGGTGGTGTACACACTTTCGTATTCCAGTGAGTTCTGGATTACTGCTGGTAATATATTTTGACGGTGTGTTTTAGCGACTCATGCGAGAGTCTTGTAAACTTGTTTATTTTAGCTTATTTTGTTGTAGGTGGTATCTTGAAAGATAGGTTAGTGCGTAGGTAATATGGTTTTTAACGTACCTTCAGGGTGTCTGTGACACCAACGCGAAAAGGAAAAGAAAGAAAATATATTTATTTGTGACTCGCACAGGAGACACTAAAAATAAGCAAAACCAAAAAAAATAACAATAATAAAAATAAAACCCCGTGCGAGACCAAAAACGCTCCTATCTCAGCATGTGCAGCGATATCTAAAAAGGAAATAACGGTGCGCTGATATTCTGATAGGGCCCACTGTCCAAATACCTACCATGGATTCAGTACATGATTATGGAATTCAGCGTTGGAATTTTACGTCGGCTTTTTCCTAATTTTTTAACTGATACGTCATGTACTGAATCCATGGCACTTCTCGCGTCATTGCGTCGATATCAGAGACACCCTTTTATTTTTCTTATTTTTTTGGGTGGGAAATCATCCAATGACATTCTCCCGCTCTGGGTGAAGGGCGTGTCAGACTTTTACTGACTAAAACGCACCCGTGTTCCTTCAGTTGCTTGAGCCAGGGCCGCGGTAACTCTTTTTCAAATTTATCCGCGACCCATCAGAGACACCTGACACCCTGTCGTGTTAAACGCACAATGTGTACATTTATCAGAGTTCTTGTTTCTGCGGATAATAATGGATATTCTCTCGGAATGGTTCGCAGCTAACAATCTTTTACTGAATGCGAAAAAAACAAAATGTCTAAAGTTCTCTTTACCAAATGTACCTCAACGTGACCTAAATCTAAATCTTGACGGCAAAAATCTTGAAATAATAACGGAAACTGTATTCTTGGGGATTACTATCGATTCAAAATTGCAGTGGGGCGCGCACATTAGAACTCTTTCGGGCAGGTTAAGTTTGGCTGCCTATGCAGTAAGGAAGATAAGGCAGTTAACCGATGTAGCCACAGCTAGACTAGTATACTATGCTTATTTCCACAGTATTATGTCTTATGGCATTCTGCTGTGGGGGTCAGCAGCAGACGTTGACTCAATTTTTATCTTGCAAAAGAGGGCAATCCGCGCGATCTATAAAATGGGTCCTCGCGAGTCCCTCAGAGAAAAATTTAAAGAGATCGATATACTGACTCTACCTTCACTTTATATTTTGGAATGTATTTTGTATGTCCGCAAAAATCGAGGGCTTTTCAAAACTAGAAGTGACTTCCATAATTTAAATACACGCAGTAAGCACGAAATTGTAATACCCAAATTCAGATTAACGAAAACTAGCAAGTCTTTTCTTATAAACAGTATACGCTTTTATAACAAGTTGCCTAAGTCAGTTATAGAACTGACCGATGGAAAGTTCAAAAACTACATCAAACGTGTCCTTGTTAAAAAAGCATATTATAAAATCAAGGACTACGTTGAAGATAAAAAATTTGGCTTTGACACCCTCTGCGCATGCGGCTTCCCTGGTAACTCATAAACGGCACAAATATATGGATATCTCTAACTATTCTCAATCTCATTTTTTTTCTCTTTTAATTAGACTTTTTACAATATTTTTCAATCATCATTATAGCCCTTAGCTAAGGGCGGGTTTCTGATTTGAGTATTCGACGCTAAGTATGTGCTGATCTCGATTTAAGCATCTGTCACTCTTGATCATCTGCCACTTTAAGTTTTCTGCGTTACTGAGCAAGGTTTGAGTATTTTAGTCAAAGTCATGCTAAAGTATACCTTATGCCATACAAAAAACCTTCATTGACGTTCAATTGGGTTTCTCAACTGAGAAAAACACATTTGATCATTCTCAAATTCTCAAAGTTTTCTCAAACCGTTGTCAACGTTACATCAACAGTGTAGCCAGATTGTGCGACTTTTTGCCATTTAGGCTACTCGGAAGGGTGTCGGGGCGACCAATTTTTACGAGTGGTGGCAATTAGGCTACCTCAGAAAAAAAAAATGGGGTGATTTTAGATGATTTCGGAATGTGACTATCTAATACAACATTATCTGAGGAATGATGAAAATAACTGGAAACCAAAATGCTTTTAACTGTTCATCACTATTTTAAATTATACATCAGTCGCGACAACACGGAAAATAGAGAAATGCTGAAAAATGTTTTATATGGAACCTATAATGATTATTGTGTTTAACGCATTGAAGTTTCGAAGAATGTTTCGTGGTTTTAGTGAATAATGTTCGACTTGAGTTTTTTACAAATGGAAAAACGAAATTTTTGCCGATTTGGGGCTCGTCGAATCTGGCTACACTGGTTACATTTGGCAGTTGATAGTTGACAAGCCTGTGCTTAAACGGTGATCAAGCGAAATAAATACAAAATAATATATAAACTTATAAAACGAGTGACGAAGATACATCCTTGTCTTCCTTGGAGATTCCTCAACGAAGACCGATGCGTGGAAGAAGAGTGTTCGCCCTGAATTATCGAAAACATAAGATTGGATGCAAATATTTCATGCCTGATAAATCTCAGATGCTTGAAGAACGGATGGTCAATGGGGCTCTTAAGTTCTGGAGTGGTGACTGCGTGGTGGAATACGCATTTAAGGCCTCCGTAGACCGATGACCTGGTCACGGGAATCCGATGTATGAAAGACGCACAGGACCGGTCGATGTGGTGACGCTGGGGAAGTCCTGTATCCAGCAGTCTTTCGGCAGAAATTATGACGATGTTGAGTGAGATCTTCAAGAAAAATATTCAAAAAGTGCCAGTTAATGTGTTTGTGGTCGCGTGGTGCGCGAAAACCGAGTCTTGATCAACAGGAACTATGTGAAAAGTGATGCGCGATAACCAAGGGACATGGAAAAAAGTGACAAACTGGTACACAAGAGATGGGAAAAGAAGACGTGGAAGACGCGAATGAAATATGGGAAAGACCGCTGGTCCAAGATGTACAGGACAGACCCCAGTGGAAACTGTTAGTGGAGTGGAGGCCTATGCCAAGAGGCACACTGAGATTAGGGACATTTTATAAACTATAAACATGTATTGTATAGACTACAGTTTAATATCTCTGATTTCAGAATAAAAGGCTTTATTATGCCGTGCCGTGTATTTATTATTAATCTATTTTATTATATTAATTTATATCCTAGGTTCTAATTCTCATCATTGTGTAATTGTTTTCCAAAGTATATACTTCCAAATACGTTCAACCATTAAGGTGTGATTAACAAATAGCCAAACATACAGACTTTCATACCTATATAGAATAGGTATTAGTAGGATCCACAAGACAAGAAGATGTTGCAACGATGAAATTGTGTACAGAATTTGGCTTTTGTATGATATGATTTTGGTATCAGAATAATAAAAGACGATAAAAACAACATGATAGGTCTTATTTATTTATTATTTTACAAAATAAGTAGGCAGATAGTATACTGTTTGTTAACACATATTAAAACACAGTCCTCCTTCATAATATCCGACACATATCCAATGGCACCGACCCTGGCTACTACTCTTTTTCTTCGGAGGCTCTTCGATGGCTAGCAAAGCCTTTGATCTTGAAAACCCAGGTCACTCATTAAAAATTGCATCAAAATAGTCCATTTATGTTGGTAAATCACAATTGCAACCAGATTCCAATACAGATGAACAAGGGGCACTTGAGAGATCTTGTGAAATTCTGAGTAAAATATTCTATAGTTCTATGAGGTATCACAAGAACCAGCAACTGCTCGCTCTGAACACATTCACTCCTAGTAATTATAAGCTTAAATTCTTTATTTTGGCAATAACAAATTATATTAGATATAATTTTCTTTCGATAAGACATCATTGACAAAATAAATACGGTTGCCATGACAATCTTGAAGTAATTGACTAGTGCCTACGATCCATTTCATAGTATCATAATAAGGTTGTATAGATTTCAAATAGATATCTTTGAAATTGCTTCATCACATCATCATCAGGCTATTAATGTTCCCACTGCTGGGACACAGGAGGGAATGGGCCGTAATCCACCAAGCGGGCCCAGTGCGGGTTGGTGAATGTCACATGTCTTCGAATTTTTGGTTCTAGGACATGCCGGTTTCCTTACGATGTTTTCCTTCACCGTTTTGAAATTGCTTAAATATGAAAAATCAAGTTATTACAGATTATAACATCTTTATTAACTTGATTTTTTACTCTTGAATAAAGTTATATAATACTATTGTACTTTTTATGGCTGTATAAAATGTATAAATAATATTTATGCAATCTTGTGATGTCTCGGATTTCTTTTGTAAAATGGAACGTAAGGGTGAAAGAGAAAGTGAATGGAACTTTGGCAGGTCCATACATAAGTAGGTACTTACTTAACTGATCTAGGTAGATTCTCAATTGTGAAACGTAAAATACTCAAACGCTTCCTAAATTATTTGACAATACTCAACTGATTATTGCTGCTTTACTTAAATCAGAAACCGGCCATAAGAATAGTTACAGCACTGATTACAGTATTTGTGCCACATGTTAAATTTAGTGTTGTGGTTTTTTTTTTTTTTTTTACCTTTGTATAGATTCTTTTACCTATTGTGAATGTGTGAACATTGTAGGCTTTCTAGTTTTCTAGATGATTGTTAACATTTGTTAACTTTTTATTTCGTGCATTATTTTTTTTTTTCAATTTCGTACGACTTATTGTCGTTGCCCCCCATATCCAAGTACTAATGCTGTAACATGGAAATATTGTAAACAAAACAATTTAAAAGAGTAACCATGGAGTTTCTTGCCGGTTCTTCTCCATAGGAAACGACTAACCCGAACCGTGCACCTTTTGTCGACGTTTTATAAGTGCCCATGTAGGCCTATGTAAAATAAAAATATTTGATTTTGATTTTTGATTTGATTTTGATAGATGAACCAATTGGGTACCCCTATCGCATTAAAATACGTTAGAAAGGTGGTACTCAGTTGATAACGCTGTCTATAACCAAACCTACAATAAATTGCACTAACTATTGGATACTGAAAGAAGCCCCAAGCAAGCTACTGCCGAAAATGTATACCACGAATTTCAGAACTTCGTCCATTTGTTGTCAATATAACAATTTCGTACCCAATCAATTTATTATTTAAAAGGAAAGCAAAAAGTGTACAACAAATATTGGGCATTTCAGCCCCGTTCCTTAATATTGCCTTGGGGAGCAACAGTTACAAGTTTGTTATCAGTTTCTACGGCAGGTACATTCAAACTCATATTATTTTTAGCGAACAAACGTATTTTCACTTCGATAGACAAGATGGGCAAGTTTATCAGCAATTTATGGTTTGTTTGGAGTCAGGTTTTGTGCTGGGGTCGTTGGAGACCCTTGGAAGGAACAAAAAAGTGCTCCTTATGTAGGTACTGTTTTCAAAACTATAATTGTATCGAAAAAAGATATGTTATTCGCCTGTAATGTAATATATCAGGGGGGTGACCATAAGCTCTTAGAGCGGTATCAATTTGAGATCGAATAAGGGACAGATGTATATGACTTGTATACATCTGTCACTTACTCGATCTCAAATTGATACTGCTCTAAGAGCTTATGGTCACCCCCCAGATTTGATTTCTTAAAATGTAGCTGCATGATACATGTCAATGCTCGTTTCTCTTCTCTCACCAATGTACCTAATGCTCGAATCTGTAACATTACAGTTTGCGCACTGTAATGCTCGGTTCTCCACCTTCACTAAGGTATGCTCGACTCTGTAACGTTACATTACATTACATGCTTTAGAGCACCTTAATATAAAAGTTTGACAGTGAAGTTACGAGTTGACATACCATTCCTTCTGTTAGATTAAATATTGTCAGAAGTTTTTTTTTTTTTTTTTTTTTTATAATCTATAGGCTCGCGTTTGACCACTATCTCGCCTGATGTTAAGCGATGACGTGGTCTACGGTGAAGCACGCTTGCCTAGAAGAAACCTATTCACTCTTGACTTAAAGACCCCAAGGTTGTAGCTATCAGGGAACAAAGACCCCGGAAGGGAATTCCACTCCTTAGCTGTACGCACAATGAAAGTATTAGCAAAACGCTTTGTGCGTATGGGAGGGATGTCCACCATGTACCGATGGCGCATGGCCGTACGTCTTGTCGTCCGATGATGGAAAGGGCTAGGCGGAATCAAATTGTGCAGTTCCGTCCGTAAGTAAATATAGGGGACTGGAAACGAAATAGGTACGTACCTACCCTGTTTACAAAAATGTGTTCTTTTTTCATCGTTTATAGTTTCTGTCACATACATCTAGTGTTTCCTTATTTATTCCAAGGTTAGCAGTACCAGACACCAGTTAAAATCCCTTCCCTCGGAAGACTTTAACTAAGCTACTTTGAAACTTGGGCGCTCCCAGTAATGGGCAATTGTGGGCAAGACGATAGCGATATGTTTTATAGCCTCAACTTCGCCACTTAATAACTTACGCAGTTTGTAAAGTAATTAACGTTACAGTATAGTGAGGGACAGATGTACTCCTCGTGCCCATAAGGATGTATTATACAAATGCCTGTATCAAGAAAAGTATGCGCTTCGGGAAACTTCGTCTATCTTTAGACTACATGCTTGGTTTGTATTATCATAGTTACAAATAAAGTAATATAGGTTACAAACCCTACTACTATTTACAAAAAAAAAATTGTGTAAAATTACGACAACGAACGGTGTAGGTAATCCGAGAGAGAGAAAATTTACTCGTAATAGAAGCGCACAATGATAAGGTTCTTTCGGAAACACGAAGATTAGAAGGGCATTCCTTTTCCGGTTTTACTGTACTATGTGTAAGTATAATATTTATTAAAATTAAGAAAAATTACGAGTTACTAATGTCAGCAGAATTCATTTTCTCACAAACTAATAGTTTTAAGAATTGGGTAAACTTAATCATAAAGTAATTAAATAGATACATGGTTTTTAATAAAGCACAATGGAGACGTTACATTTCTATCCAGACTGTAAGAACAAAAGAAAACTTATAGGTACCAAAATACTGGTTTAAACTTAAATAGTGTGAAATGCTTATAACCTTGTAACAATAGGAGCTAATTAAATGAAAAGTTTTCTAAATTACTCTTGAGCAGGGCAGGCTTAGTTTAGAGTGCTAAATTGGTACTCTCTATTGTAGTTTTAATTGGATTCGTAGGGTTTATAGATATTTATGATAATGTAATTCTAGAGGTCAGGTACGACGTTAAAACAAAGACGAATTTACAAAATCTGCGCAGCTGCATAGCTGTTGAGCTATGCAGCTCATCTCAGTTTTACTTTGCGTAATTTATTTCATCGTCACTGCTCTCAAAACGGCACAGGAAAACATTGTGAGGAAACCGACATGTCCTGTATGGATCCAAAAATTAGAAAACATGTGACATCGAGCCGCACCGAGCCGTATGATGGATTACAGCTCACTGACTCCCACAGAGAAGACGCCGGTGATCCAGCATTGGGAACGTTAAACGCTGATTATATTTATGCTACTCATAGCTTAGGTTTTAAAAACCATTAAGTTCCATAGATATAAGAGCTTAAAAAAAAGATTTTTACAAAAAATACAACCGACCTTCAAATAAAAACACTACAGAGTGAAAAATACCTTTTTTTCAGAAGTCGGTGTTCCTGTTTTCTTTTCTTCTTTTTTGACACCGACTTCCCAAAAAGAAGTTATTTTCACTTTGTAGTGTTTTTAAGGTCTATCCACACATATTAGGGCCGTGCCCGGGACGTGGACGGACCGTGCCCCGTCAGGGGCTCAAAAAATATCAGTGTGTACATTTTATATGAACTCGTTCACACACGTACGTGCACGGGCCGTGCACGGGCCAGTCACGAAACTTCAATGCCTGGGTCCAGCCCTGTCACGTCCTGGGCACGGCCCTGATATGTGTGGATAGACCTTTATTTGGAAGTCGGTTCTATTTTTATGTAAAAAAAGTGTTTTAATTTTTCACTTTTTGTTGTGATACCTAATAGGCAAGTTCTTTAGTAAGGTACCTATAATGCCAGAATAGATTACCCGATTATTACGAAACTTGAATATAACCGGTGAAATGAGAGAGTATCAATGTAAACTGTACACAACCGGACTGCGTACCCCTTTAGAAAATACTGGCGTGATGTTATGTCATGAAATAGTTTAAACAATAAACAGACATGCGATTGCAGTAATCCCGAGAGATTTGCCGTCATTTATTGAAAAGTTCTGTTGTATATCTGCGAAGTTCTTCATCAGAACTTCATCAAATTTAAATGGGACCAATTTGTGAACATATTCTTTCAAACAAAAAAGAAGAATTTTCAAAATCGGTCCACAATTGACGGAGAAATCGGTGAAAAAAAACATAAAAATTCAAACGAAGTCGAACATAGAACCTCCTCCTTTTTTGAAAGTCGGTAAAAAGCGGGCGAAAGGGGAGTTCGCATCATACCGTACTTGTGCTGGTATTCTACTTACATTCTGGAACTTAAAGTGACTGACCACTTAAAGTATTTTCTGGAATAAAATCCGGTTTGCATACTTTTGTATAGTACTTTTATTTGTTAAAAGGTAAATTTATCCGAATAATTTATTCGCTCGTATCCGTATTTATCCGCTCCGAACCGAAAGCGAAGCGATGCGGACCGAGCGTTGGAATTGTTCCTGATATTTTCAATTCGATATTGTAAATGAAAGTCAAGGGGAAACTGGTATTAAATTGTTTGAATTTACGGTGAATATGAAGGGTACCTACTTTACTTTGGCCGTTTTATTTTGCTTCAAAACATTTTTATCCGACTACGGGAAAGTCAAAAGGAAGGGTTATGATTTTATGATTTTAGCATTCTAAGTATATGTTGTTACACATGTATGTTCCACTGTAGCGCCTAAACTACTGAGTCGATTTTGCATAAGTTTTCTCAATCCATGCTTCTAACGCCATCCATGCTTTAAACTGAAATTGAGCTTCTTTGTCTGTATGTAAGTGTCCTTAGGTTCCCCTTCTGTATTTCATGGCAAATATACGAAGTAAACCCACTGTTTAACCGATTGATTTATTATTAATTATCGTTTAGACGAACCACAGATCGTTGGCAGTTAATTTGTTTATTGGAAGCTTTATTATTGCCTTTAATTTATTATAACCACAAAGATGCGGGTAACTCACACTGGCGTGCCTGGCTTATTCGTTTTATGCTCACAAGAGTTAATCGTGTTTAATCTCATCCAACTTTATTGTAATTAGGTAGGTACCTGTTTAATTTGGTTTATAAAACAAATTAATTACACAATTACAAAAATGAAATAGGAAAAATAATGTTTTCTTCTCAAGAGCTTTTTCTTTTCTTAGGTTAAATACAAAATAAAATTATTTTATTTTTACGCGCACATTAAACTATGTCTTGAAATAAATCTGTGTTGCTTTTTTACACGATTTAAATTCCACAAACTAAGCACGACTAAAAATGTAATTTGGAAAACACGTCGGCGACTTTTTTCTGTAAGTCTAGAAGCAATTTATTTTTATGTGACATACTGTATTTTATAGTTAGGACCGTAGCGGGTGGCGTTCTGTAGTTTCTGCCTACACCCATGGGGAAAAGGCGTGTGTTTATGTATGTATGTATTCTGTATTTCCTCTTCCGTAATTTTTTTAAACAACTCTTGAATAGTTTTTGGCTTTTCTAAAGTAATTAATAAAATTAACAAATTGCAGCGTAATTTTTAACCGACTTCAAAAAAAAGGAGGTTCTCAATTCGTCGGCATCTTTTTTAAAGGTACCTATACCCGGATGGAATAGGAAGCCGCCCGTGCCATGTCCGCGCCCGACGCCATTTATGTGTGGCCTGCGCCAGGCGCCTTAGCCACAAAGCATAAATTATGAAAGTATAGCACTACCAATATTATAGAACAACTGACAAAAAGCCAATATTGGGGCCATTCCACGTCCCCGCGGCCTAATTTTTGTCTCTCACTCCCAAATCCTGATGAATACTTTAAATCCCCGAAATATTAACACGATGAAGATTATTGTTATGTATGGATGAACGCCATTTCCCATTCGTTGTTAATGGAATTTACATGTACGGTACAATTTCAACTTTAAAATCATGACCGCAAAGCTGATTTTATGTAAAAAAAATGGACATGAAACAAAATCAGCTTCAGTGGAAATTCAACTATGTGTAATTCAATTAAGGTTTCTAATCTCAAAGAAGCATGACAAAACAGGAGCAAATGATATGAGTTTCAGTAACGATGCGTAAATATTATAGAGCTGTGTTTTGGGCTTGTAGCGTTTTAATACTCGGTTTTAATACAGAATGTGGGTGGTTTCCATTTGTTTGTTAAACTTGGGGTGTTTGTTGGTTTAAATCAATTTAGAATCATATCTATTTCTCTATAGATATTGGCATGTTTAGATATAAGTTCTTTGTGTATTAAGTAACTCTAGTGTTTTCATTGTAAATAAGAGCTATTTTGTCTATTTGTTGCTTTAAGGTTATGCCTACCAACTTGCTTACACAAAAATTTGTCACAACGGTTGGTATTTAAATAAAGATTGAAAATGTTTACTTTCTAAGCTACAATATTTCGTAGGCGTCGTAGCATTGCGTAGCACCGCGTAGCATTGTACGTAGCCCTTTGATTTCTGTTGGTCTTTGCACGACTTACCACAAAAAAAAACATAAAATAGAACTTTGATTATAAGAACTAAAACTGTTTCAATATAAATCTATGACACTCAGCGATATTAGCTTTCTATCAGTAAAGGATTTATCTAAATCAGATCAGTGCTTTCAGAGATTTCCTTTTAAACGCATATAAACAAACAAATAATTTTAGGTACCGTTTTCTAATACATGTAGTACTTTGTAGTAATTATGTTAGACAATATTAATCATATTCTTAACATAGATCTTCAGCATCAGGCCCTTGAAATCAATAGGTAATTAAGTAACATCATATATCGGAATTCCCTTGGAATCTATGCAGGAAGCAATTACCGGAGCCTCCATGATTTATTAGGGCTGCGTTGTGGGCCCACCTGCTCGAGTGGCGCTATATAACGAGTAATGACGCTCTTCTCATTTGGCAAGCTGCTTCAAGTATCTGTTAACAGTGCTGGCTGCATGATTTTGAATTTGGAAAAGTGTTGTTTCGAAATATGGAGTTACGTTGTTTTATTGAAAATGTAGGTAGGTATAGCTAACTATTGTAATGGCGTATTGTTCAGTTTATTGACATCTTCTACGGACATCTTAATTGTTGAAGACTGCTACAAAACTCTTCTCCAACTTAATCTCTAGGGTTGGCATGGCTACTTTTTAGGGTTCCGTAGCCAAATGGCAAAAAACGGAACCCTTATGGATTCATCATGTCTGTCTGTCTGTCTGTCCGTCCGTAAGTCACAGCCACTTTTTCCCGAAACTATAAGAACCAAGCTGTTGAAACTTGGTAAGTAGATGTATTCTGTGAACCACATTAAGATTTTCACACAAAAATAGGGTTCCCCATACTTAGAACTGAAACTCAAAAAATTATTTTTCATCAAACCCATACGTGTGGGGTTTCTATGGATAGGTCTTCAAAAATGATATTGAGGTTTCTAATATTTTTTATTCTAAACTGAATAGTTTGCGCGAGAGGCACTTCCAAAGTGGTAAAATGTGTGTTCCCACCCCCTGTAAATTCTAAAATAAGAGAATGATAAAACTAAAAAAACATATGATGAAACTTCCACCGAAAATTGGTTTGAACGAGATCTAGTAAGTACCTAGTTTTTTTTTAATACGTCATAAACCGTAAACCGCAATTTACCAAGTACGGAACCCTTCGTGCACGAGTCTGACTCGCACTTGGCCAGTTTTCGGTATTAAAATAGCCTTTGATACTTAGCTAAAGGTAATAGGTATTGCTATCGAACAGTGAAATAATTTACGAAATCAGCAGGCTAATTACGTAAGAAACAACAATCAGCAATCATCGCGCGATCAAACGCTTTATGTCATAAAAGTCGGAATTACCTACAGTGTAGGTATGGTCCTACAAAATCGTTTGCTGATCGCTCATTTTTTGTCACTTCTGTGTTGAAGAGCAATTATTGAGCAAAAATCGCTATCGTTTTGCACTTACAAGATATGTTATAAGCCTGCGGATCACCAATTGAGGAGATTACTCATTATAAACAAAAATCATATTTTACCTCTTTATAATAGTTAAGAATAAATAGTTTTCACGTTTCTTGATACATTAATGGAACTTGTAAGGTCATCAAAAATATATCCCCCAACCATTTTTGCCCTTAATCAGAAAGGGAAAACTTCTAACATGATTAATATAAGTATAACTAAGCCCTTCACACATTTACAAGTTTATAATTACAGCAGTCGCGTGACTTGCGCGCTAATTGCTCTACGTGTCTAAAATAAACACATTGGACGCTTAAGAGTCTTTTTATAAAGCACATTTAATCTTAAAATAAATTAGCTACTTGAACGGCGTTAATGTTAAGTCACTATCACTTTTATGAAAGCTTCTTCATTCATTCAAATGATAAATGTTTCTATAACTTCATGTGAACCACACATTGCTGGCGTTGTTCATAAAGCTGCAAAGCTGAAGTGGGACTGGGCAGGTGATGTCTGCTGAAAGCCGTCCAACCTGTGGGCTCAAACATCGCAAGACTAGAACCCTGGTACAGCTAGACGGGGTCTCGGCAGACCGAAGAGAAGAAGGTGACGCCTTCTTCGATAATTAGTGAGATGAAGCACAACGCCAACAAACATAGAAGGAATTGGGGAAGGCTTTTACCCAGGTGTAAGTCAAATCAGGGTAACAACCATAAAATTTTAAGGTGTAATTTTTAAACTATAATATAAAAATCTTCATGGGCACGAAACCGTGCACGTGTTGTGCACGGTTTCGTGCCCATGAAGATTTTTGAAGTAGCAACCCTAATTGCTTAGGCGCCATAACCGCTTTTTACATAGTAAGTGTAAAAAGAAAAGACAACGATCACAAAAATCATCCTCACTCGATGCTCAATGACCGATCACTTTCAGCGCTTCCTCGATTTAGGGCATGTTTTTTAGACGCTGAAAGATAACTCACAAAAACTAGGATATTTTATACAAATCTTCTTTCTTTCTTTCTTCTTTCTTTCTTTCTTTTAAAAAAAAACGTTGCCCCACACTAGGAATTTCGTCCTGTATTGTGGGTGCGTTTACAAACATATAAACTCACATTCACAACACCCAGAGCCGGAACAACTATCTGTAGGTAAAATGAGTTGCCACAGATCCGTTGACATGAATTTCTCTAATTTCAAGTCTTACTAGCGAAAGCATGATCATTTCCCTGGAGTTCTAAGTTGAAACATGAATTTAATTAATTAAAAATTAATTTTACCATACCGTATTAAGGTCTTTTGCTTCTTAGTTTTTCCCGCTGTTCTGAACTTTTACAAGAAAAACTTGTCAAATGTGTATTCCAGATTAATTACATTTAGTTTTGGCTAACGAACTTATCCATGGTTTTTACCTATTCTAGGTATACCCTTGCTTCATCTTCGAGCACATCATCTCTTACTATCCGGTGGCACAGTGGTTAATTGCGAGCCATCACACTATATCACACTAATATTATTAAGGTGATAGTTTGTAAGTGTGTAGGTGTTTTTGTATGCTTGGTACTTTTTGACGCAAAAACTTTTCACTGCACGGATCTGGATGAAATTCGGCACAGAGATAGATAAAGTCTGGAATAGCTCATATGATACTTTTTATCCCGCGATTATGTTCCCTTGGGATAATTTTCGACATTACCGCGGTGAAGCCGCTGGCAGAAGCTAGTTAATAATAAAAATATATAAACAGAAAAAACACAATTCTATTTCATTTAAACTATTTTTTATCTACACTCACAACGTAATGTTCCAAATATGTATTCAAAAAATATTGTATAAAAACATACTTTATATTCGTGGATAGGTAAAATTTAAAAAAAACCATTACAGTGCAACATTTTCCTTCGATTTTCAAACAACTGCATCATAATAGTACATTGTGATACAAGGGTGGAAAGTAGGTTATAGGCAAACGAGCTGTCATTAACAAGCCCGAGCCGAAGGCGAGGGTTTTTAATGACACGAGTTTGCAATAACCTACACACCCGTGTATCACACGACGTTTTTCAATACAGTTGTGGGAAATAGTAAAAACAAATCAAAGAATTAGATTTGTTTATTTACAAAAAATAAAATTTTCAGAAAATGTTGCGTTTTTGCAACTGGACATATTTTTTTTACAAAGAAAACAAGGTAGGAAAATGTTGCCTATAAAATTCATTCATTGGCGTGCGCTGAGAAAACTATTGATGATAGATAGAAAATTATTAGGTAGGTAGGTAGGGTAGGTAGAGTAGGTAGAGTAGGTAGAGCAGGTAGAGCAGGTAGAGCTGGTAGAGCAGGTAGAGTAGGCAGGGTAGGCTGGGTAGGCTGGATAAGCTGGGTAGGCTGGATAAGCTGGGTAGGCAGGGTAGACTGGATAGGCAGGGTAGCCAGTTGACGGAGCGAAGCCCCGCGGGTCAGCTAGTTGACTTATAAATTTAAAACTCAACTGCAAAACTAATGATCGAGCTCGTAAACAAAAGTCACGACCGCGTAATAGAAAGATGCCTGTGCGAAAGATTTAATTTTCGAATCATAATTATAGCCTCTGAAAGTACGCCATGTTTAACAACTGTATTGAAAAATAACTTTTTAATTTTTATAGCACACTTTTACTTTTTAATTTTTATAGCACACTTTTACTTTTTAATTTATTGGCGCGTATGGGTTCATTGACTTAATGTAGAAAAATTGTGTCATTGTCTTTGGATGCGTGCGCTGCGCCGCAGTCAAGTGAAATGAGAATCTAAATTGTCCGCCATACCACATATTTTTGCCGAGATTTTTCCGTTTCCATTTTTGTTTTATTTCAACTGTATGAGTGAAGATAAAATAGTGTATGCAACGGCATATAAATAGGTATTAAAACACTCGCGTCATATTTCGCCTCATGTGATAAACCTAACCCCTATTATATGACTGTTGCATAAACTACTATAATATAACACAACGCAGTCTAAATAGTTATTAAAAAGCTGAACTTTAATAAAACAGTAGGTAGCTGCTGGCTTCGTTTATGTACAAAATGTTTAATAATATTCACCTGGCTGGCTTCAGTCTAATTTCCCTGCCCTATGTAGGAGGCAATGTCGTTAGGTATATAATTGCTCTTCGCAGTACAAGTTGCTCGTTTGCTCTATAGGTAATATTTTCATACCTTTTGTGAGAACAAAATTATTATATATTCTACCTTAGTTTTACATTTTTTATTTTTGTATAAAGTTAATTAAAGTTTTGTGGTAAGCTGTCTTGTCTAAAGAATCTTTAAAATATTTTTCCATTAGTTATCTAAATTAAAATCAGTTTCTAGTTTTTACGAACATAGAGAAGGTAGAAAACTGAGAAATACGACAAAAAATGTCACAGCCTATCTATATCAGTAGGTCGATCGGTATAAATTTTCAGTTGAACGTGTCACTTCAAGTGACAGTCACTCTAACGGAATATTATACAGGGTTCGTGCTCAAGGGAATGAGTTCGAAAGCGTAGGGCCACCTGTCTTCGACAGCGAGTAGGCGGTAGGCGGATACACATGGACAAATAAACCCATCAATTACCGTCAGTCCCATGAATGAAATGGTTACAATGCGAATAGAAAAATAAATGGTAAGAAAATATCAGAAGAAACTTGCCGCTTGTATGAAAAAAACTGGCCAAGTGCGATTCGGAGTCGCGCACGAAGGGTTCCGTACCATTATCGCAAAAACAGGCAAAAAAATCACGTTTGCTGTATGGGAGCCCCACTTAAATATTTATTTTATTCTGTTTTTAGTATTTGTTGTTATAGCGAAATACATCATCTGTGAACATTTCAACTGTCTAGCTATCACGGTTCATGAGATACAGCCTGGTGACAGACGGACAGACAGACAGACGGATCGTGGAGTCTTAGTAATAGGGTCCCGTTTTTACACGTTGGGTACGGAACCCTAAAAAAATGAACTGTCGACTAACAGAATATTATTCTGCGATCGTCATAATTATGTCAATCCAATAAGAATAAGAATAAGAATAAGAATAAGAATAATTTATTAAAAGTAAGTACGTTGACAAGAATGTACATTAGGTGCAGTAGTATTATTTCTAAAACAATGGTAATGGTGGCAATAGTAGTAGGAAGGTTCGGTAAATAACATTTTAACTAAGGAAACTTAGGTTTATGAATTGAATATTTGGATTAAAAAATGTGTCACACCTAGGTAGACCCAAATTTCGCGAAAGTAGAGTTTGACTAGTCTAGTTCAAATTCTTAAATTAGAAATCAGGGGCTAAACCACGTACATATGTTACGGACCAAGTGATTAATAAGGCATCATTCATTATGGCCGGGCAATTTGGAGAATGCCCAATATGAGTAGGCCATATGATAAAAACTATTGAAATAATTAAATGGACCGGCCTTTTGATTAATGCCCATCACTTATTGGGCCGGGCAATAAAAAGTGGTACTTTTTAAATTATTTTAATGTTGACAATAATTTTAATCAAGAACATGTAAGTATGACAATGATAAGAATGATGAAGTACGATTACTATTTAAGCAACAAAGTTGACGGAGCCCCGCTGCTCGGGGCTTCTATTTCTGTCTGCAGAGTCTAAAGTAACCTAACCTATCCGTGTCTGGGTGCCTTAAACTAATTCACTGACCATAATTATCGAATTGCCCAACCGTTACGTAGCATTATTCATAATGACCAGACAATGTGATAAATATGGAAGTTTAAATCAGCATTCATTACATTGTCCGATTTGACTTGACTTGATTCATAATACCCGGGCATATAGTGCAATGATAAATCACTTAGTCCATGACATGTGTATCATTGCACATTGTAAAAATTTTAAACTTTTTGTACCCCAACAACTAAAATTATCTTCTTAGCGCGAAATATTGCTCTTGCTGAATCCATGATGATACTAAGTCAGCTAGCGAATGTGGTCAAGCGCCACCCACGACAACTATCGAAACTGCGCACTCTTTATCGACACAATTTTAAGGTTGAACTATTCAACAAGGCATTCTATTCAGTTGCTTGCGGTTTGTATAGTAGTGGACACAGGACAGAGGTCTTTGTCTAACTAAACCCTTTTAGTCTATATTTAGTCGTGTAGTCAAGAATATTTATCTTCAAGTTCTTACTCGTGCTCCGCTCGAACAAACACATACCACAATATAATATGAATTTTCGTTTAACTGTTAACTAGTATGCACGCAAATTGTTGGAATAACTTAAGGCCAACCAGTCGTTTCTGGATTAACTGTCTAATCAAGGAGATTGGAAACCAAATGATGTGAGTTGTTATGAACTGCTGATTAATATTACCATTCACGGAAATACACGATACAAAAAAAAATACGATACAATCGTAGCAGGTCTATAATTTCCGCACCTTATATTAAAAGCCCGCTGGTTGCTCACGCCTTCTCTGTATGTAAAAAAGCCTTCGTCCTGCTGCTGTATAACGTGATTGTTACTTACTTAAAGAAACCACTTACCTATACTTTGGCTGACCCAGATCCCGAGCATGTCGAGCTGCAGCAGCCGATGGTACAACTGTGCCCCGCGGGTGTGGTTCATGAACAGGTGGTAGAGGAAAGAGCCGCACCAGGGCGCCAGCGCTCCCAGCAGGTGGCACATGGACAGGAACCAGGGTCCGGGCCCGCTGCGCCACGGCAGTAGCCCTGGGAGCACCACCAGGATGTATACCAAGGATACTCCTGGAACAAACGAAAGACTTGGTAAATACTAGGGGATAACATTTGACTCTTACCGAAAGGATTAACCTGCGTAGAATTGTGTGTGCAAAGGGGAAGCGAGGTTTTGCCCTGCAGTTGTACAATATATAGGCTAGTAAGATAGATAACATTTTCAGTAGAATCCCGGCTTCTGGCTTTGTGTCCGGTTGGTCACAGTGTGCTTGCCTCTTATTTCATGAGACTTTAATATAACTGGCGTTATCTGGAGTTATCCCTCTTTTATAGGTAATTAGGTACCTACACCTTTATAAACTTGACAAGCGACATACTCCAGTGTTTAAAGTAAGAAACTCGCTTTAAGATATTAAGTACGGTTTATATCAAAAGAGAAGGCACCTACTGAAATACATCAGTTTTAGTTCAGTTTATGTGTATTTATAAGGTCTCATAAAATTAATTGATGTCACCACCGTGTCATACATTATGTAACTCATTACACTAATAGCTAAAAGCATGACCACCTTTTCCTCCCCCCATTATTTTGATGACGTCACTTGACATTGATTGTAAAATCAGTATTGTACGAGTAAGCACATTGCGTGACGACTAATAAACTAATCAGTCGCTCGTGGCAATGACAAAATTGATACTTTTGTAAACCTGGACAGTGGGTAGGATTCGCTTTGTTATAGAAATCATCATCATCAGCCTTTTTTTAAAGTTCCCACTGCTGGGACACTGGCCTCCTCTCTATAAGAGAGGAAATGGGTCGTAATCCACCACGCGGGCCCAGTGCGGGTTGGTGGATGTCACAAGTCTTCGAATTTTTGGTTCTAGGACGTGCCGGTTTCGTCATGATATTTTCCTTCACCATTTTGAGAGCAGTGGTGATGAAATGATTTACACAAAGTAAAGCGCCTGCCTGGGTTCGAACCCATGACCTGTAAGTCGCGGACGTTACCATTGGGCCACCACTTCTTATAGAAATAACAAACATAAAACAATATTAAAAAACTACAACCGAATTTACTTCTGCTTCCTTTTTAGAAGTCGGTTACAAACTAATTCGTTCCAAAGCGCGTTAGTTCACTGATAAGACAATCAGAATAGTCAAAGTCAGTTAGAAATTGTTAAAGCTTACACGTTCCGGAACGTAAATATCTATGGGGGCTTCCTAAATCCTTTTATTTAGCTACACACTTAGTTAACCCCACTGTCTGAGATGACATAATTCGCGAGAAAAAAGACAACATTAAATTTAATCACATTTTGGCTCACAAGCTCAACGCGTTAGTTTACTGATAAGACAATCAGAATAGTCAAAATCAGTGAGAAATAGTTAAAGCTTTTTACACGTTCCGGAACGTAAATATCTATGGAGGCCTCCTAAATCCTTTTACTTACTTACAGGTTTATTTTACCCCACGATATAATTCGCGAGAAAGAAGACAACATTAAACTCGGTCACTACATTTATGTCACAAACTGAACGCACGCCAACGCCACATTAATGTAAATAAATATAAGTCGTGACCTCCACATGCCTAGGAAGTAGAAACTAAGGCTTCCCATTGATCTAATTAGCACTGATAGTGACAGTTTACTTATTATACCTGGTAAGTAGATTGTAATAAATAAATCGGTACTGCGCGTAAGCTGACGCACTCAAACTAATGGTATTTTCCAGCATTCTCTTGCGTTTATCCCAATTTATATGGGGTCGGCAACATGTCTTCTTCTGCTGCACACCGCTATCACACACAAAACAAACATTTTCGTAATATTTGTTCGTAAATGTATGTATAATTTTTAACAACCGGTGTGGGAGCACCATATCATTGGTCATCACAGTAGACATATTGGACACTATATGCACAAAACTCCTTGAGTTTTTTATCAACTGGGGGTGACCGTAACCTCTTAGAGCGGTATCAATTTGAGAATGGGAATATCATCATCACTTCAGCCGAAAGAGGTCCACTGCTGGACATAGACGTCCCCCAAGTGACGCCATATCGATCGGTCCTGTGCGTCTCGCATCCAGTGAATTCCCGCAGTCTTAACCAGGTCACGGTTCACTTAGAGGGAGGTCTACCAACGCTGCATCTTCCGGTACGCGGTCGCTACTTCAGAACTTTTCGCCCCATCGACTATAGTCCTAATTCTCTTTTTAACCCACTTTCAAAAAAGGAGGAGGTTCTATGTTCGACTTCTTGCATGTTTTTTTTTTAATTTTTGTTCACCGATATCTCCGTCAATTGTGGACCGATTTAAAAAATTCTTTTTTTGTTTGAAAGAGTATGTTCCGAAATTGGTCCCATTCTAATTTGGTGAAGATCTGATGAAGAACTACGAATATATATAATATATATATATATATATAATATACAACAGAACTCTTCAATAAATAACGGCAAATCTCTCGGTACTGCTGCAATCGCATGTCTGTGTATTGTTTATACCATTTCATAACATAACATCACGCCAGTACGCTCTTAAGGGGTAAGCAGATCTCTCATTTGATCGGTTTTGTTCAAGTTTCATGATATTCGGGTAATCTACTGGCGTTATAGGAGACTTACTAAACAACTTGCCTAATAGGTAGGTACAACTGTGTCTTTCGTATGGACACCAACTTCCAAAAACAAAGTTATTTTTCACTTTGTAGTTTTCTTATTTGGAAGTCGGTAGTATTTTTTTGTAAAAAAGTTTTTTTATTTTTCACTTTTTAGTTGTACCTAAATAACTTTATTTTTGGAAGTCGGTGTCTTTCGTATGGACACCAACTTCCAAAAACAAAGTTATTTTTCACTTTGTAGTTTTCTTATTTGGAAGTTGGTAGTATTTTTATTTTTTAAAGTTTTTTTATGTTACTCTAGTTCTTAGAATTACCGAAATCATTTAACGAATACGGATCCCGATTATACCTAACTGATGTATAAAATTACCCTCAGTCAATTTTCCCCACGATGAGGAAGCATTCGCTGAAAGGCACACAAACATATTGAATAAGTATCTATTAGAGACTAGAATTGTAGTTGCAATTATTTTGCGCATAGGAATGTATAATAAGGTTATTGTAGAATAATATTGTATGTATTTGATTTTCAATAAAGAATTTCTTTAAGCGTTTTTTTGTGACTGCAACTGTATTTTCAATTGTACCTATGACTTTTAATTAGTACGTTAGTCTTGCTATGATTTTGATGCTGATGTATCTGGCAGTAATACACCGTCCTATGTACGTATATATATTTATCTACACTTTCAACGTAATGTTCCAATTATGAATTCAATAAATATTGTATAAACATATACTTTATATTCGTGGTAAAATTATAGGTAAAATTTAAAAAAAAACCATTACAGTGCAACATTTCCCTTCGATTTTCAAACAACTGCATCATAAATTAACTTTTTAATTTTTATAGCACACTTTTACTTTTTAATTTATTGGCGTTTATGGGCTCCTTGACTTACTGTCGAAAAGTAGTGTCATGTCTATGGAGGCGCGCGGTGCGCTGTCATGCGCAATGAGAATCAAAATTGCCCGCCATACCACATATTTTTCAGTTTCCACTTTTGTTTTATTTCAAATTAAAGAGTGAAGATAAAGTAGTGTATGCAACGGCATATAATTAGGTATTAAAACACTCGCGTGTTAGTATTATCACATTCGGCTTCGCCTCATGTGATAAACCCACGCTCGTGTTTTAATAACCCCTATTATATGACCATTGCATAAACTACTATTAATTGTATCAACTATTTTTATAGCTCACTAGCTGACCCAGCAAACGTTGTTTTGCTATAAAAGTAACAAAACACCAAACATACTTTTATCCTACCTACCCTTACTTACTCTACCTACCCTACCCTACCTACCTACCTACCCTACCTTACCCTACCCTACATACCCTACACTACCTACCCTACCCTACCCTACCTACCTACCTATCTAACCTGCCCTACCTATCTAACCTGCCCTACCTATCTAACCTACCCTACCATACCCTACCTACCTACCTAACCTACATTTCCTATCCAACCTACCATTTTTTTTTGTTTATATACTTTCCCTGTATTCTAGCGAACATAACAAAAAAAGAATAATTCAAATCAGTCCAGCCGTTTTTGAGTTTTAGCGAGACTAACGAACAGCAATAGATTTATCTTACGACGGCAGACAACAAAGCACCACGGTAAGATTTGGGTTGGTATACAATACACGAAGAAAACATATTATCTGAAAGCCGGATCGATACCAAATAACACAATTCCGAACCTGTTCCTTTGTTTAAAATAACTGGGTTCCAAAATACAAAAGCTTGTTTTTGTTTATTTAACCATAACATCGAGGCGTAGTTTTCCAACGTGGATAAAATCAACACAATACAATTTTGTTTTCTGATAGAACAACTTTATTTACATATTTTCTGAAGGCTTTGGAGCTATGTTTATGAATCAGCCTACATTTGGCACGATTCAGGCTGCTTTCGTTTTTATATTGAAATTGTACAAGAACTAGCAAACCAGCCCTGTTTTGCTTGAGATTATTCTAAGCTGTAATGTTATTTTTGCATTAAAATAGCATTGAATTTCAGTTTCATTTGCATAACGTTCCGTAAATACAAATCAGTGTACGGTTGAACCATTTATTTGTGATCTTTACGTACTTAGCTACTTATTTTTTGTCAAATCCATAGTTTTTAGGGTTCCGTACCCATAGGGTAAAAACGGGACCCTATTACTAAGACACCGCGGTCCGTCTGTCTGTCACCAGGCTGTATCTCATGAACCGTAACAGCTAGACAGTTGAATTTCACAGATGATGTATTTCTGTTGCCGCTATAGCAAAAACTAAAAACAGAATAAAATAAATATTTAAGTGGGGCTAACAAACGTTTTTTTTTTGCCGTTTTTTTCGATAATGTTACGGAACCCTTCGTGCGCGAGTCCGACTCGCACTTGACCGGTTTTTTACATATATTTGCCTAGCAAAGTTCAAAAACATGAGAAAATGCAAGATCCGCGCGTTGGTGCGTTTGTCCTAGAACTTTGGGCAAATTAATTTTCCACGATCAGTATGAATATAATCATCCATCTTAGAATACGAACAAACAAAAATAGCTATGCCTCTTCCAAACTTGTTATTATCAATACTAATATTATAAAGAGGAAAGTTTTTTTTGTTTGTTTGTTTGTACCGAATAGGCTCCGAAACTACGGGACCGATTAAAAAAAATATTCACCAATAGAAAGCTACATTATTACTGAGTGACATAGGCTATTTTTTAACCCGAGAACGGGTCCTGTGAGGTGGTCGAAGCTGCGGGGAACAGCTAGTGTATTTATATAGATCTAAGAAGGATCCTGCCAACTTCATCCAATTCTAAGCTTAGAAAGAAAATATATGTACATAAGAATATGTTTATGTGTTTTTATATGAACCGCTTTTAATATTCCTGTGTATGGAAATATAAGTTTCAATAGTGTGAGTGCGAGCTAAATACGTGATGTGTTTATTGAGTGAGGGCAGAAAATTCTGTGATATAAATATTACGTAATATGTAGATATTGTAAATAATACCGTTATTGCCAAAACCTTTGGATGATTAATATAAAAACTTATGAAACGCAAAATAGTCATCATTATTTTCCCTCTCCCTTTTGCATTTGTATAAAGGCTTGTATTTCTAGAATATTCAATTGTATATATGTTAATATATTTATGTCTGTTGTAAATTTGTGCCCAATAAGTAACGAAATGCATATTGTCATGATATTAATTACAGAAAAGAGCCTTATTCTAATAATGTTGTCTTCTTCCTCTATACTTCTCCTTTAGTCTTCACCTCAGGACTACGAGTACACTCGTTCTAGTCATAATAATAGCATCATTCACACAATCTATCAATCGTTTCCTTGTACTTCTCTTATTCTCATATCCATCCACACTCATACTCACAACTTTCCTCTGGACATTACGATTACATTCATTTTACGTACTCTGAGTTTAAAAAGCTATCTATATTTCATCAAAATCTTCAGTCTAGTCATCACTGTCGAACTTGCACTGTTTTCCTAGTATGGTCAACCATACTAGGAAAGATGGACTGATGACGTAGGTAGGTAGATATCAATATCTACCTGCCTACGTCATCAGTTCATCTCTTGGAGATATAGATCGCGAGATGTCCAGCCGCATTTGAGTGATATACTGACACATTTTATACTATCCCTTAGTCTTACACATCCTGCCTCTGATATGACATTCCGCTTATTTTCTATAAAAGTCTAATCCTGTGGTGGAATAATGTTATTTTTGTTGTATTTAAGAGAGTTTAAGCAAACTATGAAATCCTGAAATCTTGGAAATGACCAAACTGATTTGAATTAAACTTCATACGCGTACCTCGTAACCTACGCAAGATAGAATATGTAAGCAAGCCGTAATCACAAAAAAAAAACAAACTTATATAGCGTTCAATCAGCAACAGGATTCATTAGGCAAATCTACTTTTTTAAATGTCTTCACGTTGCTTGCCGATACATTGTATGTAGATACGATCCAAATCTAAACTACTAAGTCGCAGCAAGTGATCGAAGTTGTACAAATTGCAATTCCAATACTGATGGGAATTGAACTCAATCTGGTTGTACGTCCCGCAGCTGTCACTTACATTAGATTATGTATCACTATCGAGCTAGCCAGATTGGAGACAAGATCAGATGTAAATTACAGTGATGCAGGGCAATGATCAGATGGTCACGTATGGTAATAAGGTACGCGGTTTAGTTTTATTTTGAATGAACAAGCAACTAAATCGAGTTGCTCATGGGTACATTTCAGCCGCTCATCAAGGTGTATATTCAAGGTAAAGCATTCTTAATGAAGTCAGTCTGTCCAAAAATGTTACAGTGGTTTGAGAAATCTCATTAAACTTTGTGCCTATTATAAATTTTGGACTATATTTGAAGGGACTGGCAATGTTGCGGAAAAAAGCAGCCAATTATTCGCGGATTCAAACCGGGCGATCAGTAGTTTGGGAATGAGGAAATAGTACGCCTTACTTGCAGGTCGAAGCCAACTCGCGAGCTGGTGATTCTTCGAACTTCAGAATGTCGGACTGTGGATGGGTGACCATTACCGGGACTACTCTATGCCTCGGCAAGCATGTGAACTTGTGAAGCTATTGCGACTGGCATTCGTAGATTTTGAGTCGTTACCTACGGGTAAGCCCGAAGAAAACGTCGTGAGGAAACCGGCATTTCTTAGAACCAGAAATTCGAAGACATGTGACATCTACCAACCCACACTGGGCCCGCGTGGTGGATAAAGGCCTATTACATGTCTCACAGAGAGGAGAGAGAGTGTCCCAGCAGTGGGAAGATTACAAGGCTGATGAGAAGCCCGAAAGTCATATAATCAGTGATCGTACAATACTATACGGGTATAGCTATCGTATTATACCCAGTGATTGAGTTGTTGAGTTCAGACAGACAGTAGCTCAGTAAAAGTGAGTCACAATTTAAAAGGCTCTGACAGATGATGACTTGCAACTTTCAATTTGAATGAATCAAAGCAACCAAATCGATACGTGAAAAGCATAAACTTGAATCATTCAATGTCGGTCACACCCTCCATTTTTATTTTTTAACTCCCGACGATACAGAGGGGTTGCGTCTTTAATCGAGCTAAATCTACATTGTAGAACCATGCAAATTGTACTATTAGTGATTTTGAATTCACGCATAATTAAATTCAGACAATGATCCGAAAGAATTCCGTATTAAACTTAGGAATAAAAAAAAGGAATAATAAAGGCTTATTTTTAACATAAAACTTTTATTCCAATTCGCAGAATGCAATGTGTCTCCCGAAAGTAAAACATTCACGCCGCGGCGCTTCATAAAGCTTTAATATGCAATAGTTATCGAGTTTATCGAAATAGAATATTGTTCTATTGATTGCCAGCACAATAAAGAGCGGGCTTTTATTATATTTAAATCTACAAACGAATTTTGAATTCTTTTGTTTGACGAATACCTAACCAAAAAATTAGTATCTACCTTACCTTACATATGTTAACTAGCAATGTCGCAATCTAAACCATGTCTAATAACGGGACAAAATTTATTTTGTGTTTGTAGGATCGGGATATAAAAATCTCCAGAAATACTGAACCGAGTACGAAAAATTCAGTGAACTTTTATCGCCGAGTATCACAACAAATTTTTATCTTGAAAAATCCACGGGTCCTGTGCTTATGACTATAAAAGCCGGTAAATCAAATATCTAGAATCTAGATTAATAAAAAAGAGCTACGTTAAGTTAAAAAAAAACTCTGCTTTCATTTCTTGCAGTGCAGTACAATAGTTAAGTACGCCATTTAATGTCGAAGCATAGCAGTCAAATACAAATATACAAAAGCATGATGTATGCGTATCACGATTTCAGTAAATTGTGACCGCCCTTTTATATCGAACAAACTACCATTTTTACCGAAAAATAAAAAGAAACAAAGAATTATTTCAATGTCTTCACATTTATTAAACTGGCCGCCGAGCGGAAAATATAAAAATCATTTTCGACAAAGTGAAAACCTTTTTCATAAAAATATGTGAACTTGGTTTGTGATTAATGTTTTCGATATTGTTTAGTAATTTTCAAGAAAACTCTATACTTATTGTGTTCAGTGAAGGTAATCCTTTACTACCTATAGCTTTATTGATTTTTTTGTGGATTATTTTTTTATTTGAGGTGAGTTTGCTCTTGACTCTAGTCTAGGTCAGAGGTGACAGAGACAAAGTCGGCGATGGAGTGAGCTTACCCAGAAGAAGCCTGTTCACTCTAACTTTGAACAGATTCGGGTTGAATACTTTCGAAACACAGACGCAGGTAGTAAGTTCCACTCATTCGCTGTGTGCATTATGAAGGATGTTGGAAAGCGTATAGTGCGAGTTGGTGGAATGGCAACCAGGTAAGGCTACCAGTGCGTTTAGATGTCTGATGCTAGAAGGGGGCCGGCGGGATGAGGTCGTGGAGTTCTCGAGCAAAGTACAGTCTGTAGAAGACCGTCAAGCTGGCAACCTTGCGGCGATGAGCCAAACTGTGAAGATGGCATCCACCAGTTTAACGTTGCCAATGAGCCTCTTAGCTCTGCGTTCCTCTGAGTGCGATAAGGTGATATTTAGTTGCACCATCCCAAAGATGGCTGCAATACTTCATGCAGGATCGCACTTGCGCTTTGTATAGAGTTAAAAGCTGTCCAGGCGTAACGTATCACTTCACTCTATTTAGGATGCCCAGCTTTTTGGCCCAAATTGAGATTTGGGCTTTGTACTCAATGGAGGCTTCGAAGTTGAGACTGGATGTCAACTCTATGTCTAGGAGCTCAAACCGACCAGTTACAGGAACAGACGCACCACGAAAAGTAGGAGTTTGATCTAAACGAATCTTTTTAGCGGTAAAAAGACACGCTAGTGTTTTGGCCAAGGCTTAAGGTCAAATCGGTCCGCTCCACCATAGCCTCTCTCAAGGAACGAACTTCCTCCAAGCTGGTTTTTGCGCTGGGCAAGTATCTCTCTGAACCAGTACTGTCATATGCGTACCCAACAATACCAGGCTGAAGTAGGTCAATAATATGCAACAGGAAAAGATTTGCAGAGAGAACAGACCCCTCAGAAACTTAATTTTATCCTTATATCAATAGCCATAAGGTCAGAGGAGCAGCCGTCAATGACTACTCGGAACCACAGAACAGACAAAAGAGGTTCGAGGAGACAAGGGACCTCTTTTATCTGTTCTGTGCTCGGAACGACCGTTCACTAAGGAAGTCTGATGTGCAGATACAAAAACCAGCTGGGTTGCCATAAGCAGGTAGCTTACTGCATAGCCTTGCGTGCCAGAACCTGTCAAAGGCTTTTCAGATATCAAGCGATACAGCAAGTGCTTCGCCGTGTTTCTCGATGGCTTCGCCCCTGCAGTGCGTGACAAACACAAGAAGATCGCCAGTTGGACTGTCCCCGGTGAAAGCTATATTGACGGTCACTGTCTAATAAAATACTCCATTCCCTGCCGAATCACGTCCGCAACCACGTCCGCACAGCACGATTGGTCACCCGAGGAGAAGCACACATCTCGGTCCAGTCTGCTGACCGTACTCGCCTCATGCTTCTAGAACTTTCATATGGAGGAGAGCAGGTCGACGCGGATTTCACCAGACAGTGGACAGACGTTCCCAGTGGGGCTGAGACCGATACTGAATGATTGTCCGGATCAGTTTTCAGCAGAAGGTCTAAGCAATTGGGTGTATGGTCTTCAACATCCGGTACCCGCTGGGAACGCGCGCGTTGAAGTCCCCCAGAAAATTAAGCTTCGCTGTTGGGTGTCGTTGCTGGGCTACTACAGCCGACTCCACGAGGCAATTAAAGAGCGCTGTTGTCTCCTGGTCACCGGCGGCGTGTGATCGATAGACGTCGATGTAGAGAGATTTCTCCACGCCAGTGTCCACAAGTAGCCATATGGCAGGAAACCCTGATTTCTCAAAGCAACGGAGACGACGACAACAAATGTCATCGCGGACTTACACACAGACGCCACCTTGCTTCTTGAACTTGTGTTCAAGAGAGTAACCTGGGTAGTTGAGGTACGCCACGTCTGATGGGATTGTTATCTTCGTCTTCGTTAGGAAAATATAATTGATTAAAATGGGTTAACTCTCAGTTTCTTAACTTTCTTTTAAGTACTTACGTATTCGGGGTCTTTGAAAAAAGGTTCGTATTTTCAATCTTAATCTTTAACTTATTTTATTCGAGAAGAGACTACGTAAAGTGGTAAAATTGTGTATAGGGAATACAATTACGAACACTATTTCATTGATCGAAAGCAACACAGATCCATGGTTTCTGAGGTTTAGGCCTGGAGAGCCAACCCGCGGTACACAACATAATCTTATATCTAATCTCAGAATGAACAAATTTTTAACGTGTTACGATGCGGGATTCGCGTTTATTGTATAAATTTTATTGTCTTTAGGGTTTGGGTTACCTTGCCAATAAACGAAAAGGCGAGAAGATAAAATATAAATGCAAAAATAAAGTTTAATAGGTAAACATAAAGGTTAACATATTTTTCTTTAGCATTATGGATTAGTTTGTGCAATACCCAGGTAATACCTAACCATGGTGCTACAAAATAGCGAAAGAGAAATAAAAAATACCTTCCATTACGTATTTACATACTTGAATTTATAAAATACTAGCTTCTGCCAGCGGCTTCGCCCGCCTGAAAGTCGATAATTATCCCGAAGGATCATATTCCCGGGATAAAAAGTGTGTATCCTATGTGCTATTCCAGACTATAATCTATCTCTGTGCCAAATTTCATCCAGATCCGTCCAGCCGTTTGAGCGTGAAGAAGTAACAAACATACACACTCAGACTTTCGCCTTTATAATATTAGTGTGAAGTGTGACTAGTTAGATAAGTGGAGACTGCAAGGCGCAGAGACTGAGTGATTGGCTGCCGCGCTGCATGTCGGAGGTTTGATTCCCGCACGGAACAGATATTTGTATGGCCTACAGAAAGTTGTTACGTTTTTAAATGTTTGTAGGGAAGGAACGGGAAGGAAATGGAAGGTACTTCTCCTGTACCCAGACACACAGGGAGAAGTTCCTTCTGTGGGGCTAGGTTAAAAAAAAAAACCTATACTTAGAAATAAATCCTACAGGAAAAGCCTTACAGGACGTATCGTATCGTATGACGTAAGTAACGTAACGAATTGTTTACCGAGACTCGGCTCCGTGCTTCCGATTTTTTGTCCCCGTAGGTAATGCTTGTCGCTGTTATTATACCATCGATCTAGTTCCCCCGACGCTATTGATAGATTGTGTGTAACTTGGCACGTGAGGCTTTAAATAACGTTACCTTTACTCCAAGCAGAGGTAGGTAGCGATGTTTTGTAAACCCGAACTTTTATGTAGAGAGGAAGAGGGGGGCCCAAGAAAAACATGATCTAACCAAGATTTTTGTTTTGTCTGGACTTTAAAAGAGACTGTGACCTCTGAGTTTGTTTCGGCCTTTCTTCTCAGAGTAGTAAGATAGGAAATGCCGACCTCATCTAGTTTTAAAAATAAAATCGACATGTAAAAGTGTTTGTACAAACCAAAGTACAGAAAAAAAAAAAATGTGGATGGATTGTGTGAGATGTGGATAGTATGAAAGAAAAGGGAGTAATTGATAGCGTGATAATGGAAGACAGAGGATAATAGCGATGCCCTTAAGTGACATCTGGCAAGGGCAGGCAGATGATGTTCATTTCACCCGTTACATAATAATATGTTCTAGTTCCACGTAAAAATACTTTTTTTATAAATTAAATCAAGACTTTGGGTTGCTCTGAGAATTGCTCAAGTCATGTCGTCTTAATAGTGTCACTTCTGAAGCCAAAAATAAAGGTCTTTAAAGTTTTCTATGTATATACTTCATTTGTGATAACATTAGACATTTAAATAATCCCATTTTACTGCGCGTTCAACCGATTTTGACTTCTATTGCGTTGGTGATATGATATATGACAGCTGTATTAAATAGTTAGTTTTGGTAACAACCAGGTTTATGCTTTTTATGCCATCCTTATGTTTACGGGATAGAACTCAAAATTCAGTTGAACGGACGGAAAAGGGGTTGTAAAAATTTCTAATGCTATTTCAAATGGAGTATATACGTACTTAAGTAAGTATGAAAAACTTGATTAAGAGATCATAGGTAAATAAGTACAATAATAACATTTACCTACATATATGGGAGAAATATGTAGGTACTCTTGGTCACGATAAAAAACAGTACTCCGTGTGTAACGCTCAGGGACTAGCGACAGTTACGCCATCTGTCGCAGTGAGAAAGGACTATTGTTTCCAAATGGATGCGTAGGTAATATAAGCTACAATCATCTTGATTTACGACGTATGTACTATTTCACACTACTTTGTTTACTCCTCCAGGGAAATATAAGGTTTTGCATGTTATAACCAGCTGGAAATAACTGTCAAGCATGTTTGCGTTTCTTTTCAGGCATCTTTTTCAGTGTGCTTAGTGCGAGTTTTTTAACGTACTCACTCGTGATATCGTAAACGATCTCTTATGTAAAAATGTGTAAAAAAAGAGGTTTTGCCTTGCCGTCACCAGACGGCGCTTATCCAGTTTCAATACAAATTGTAGTTTACGTTAACGCGATTGAGCGTGAATAAAAACTCGCACTAAGGCCTCAGGGCTTAAATATATCGATGCCCGCGAGAGAGCTCTCGTCTACCGACAGGAACCGTGCATTTTTCCGGGATATAAAATTACCAATACAAGTAAAAATATAAAAAAACCCCGACACTAATACCTCTTTAAACTACATCTGTGTGATAAGTGCGAGTTTCTTAACGTACTCACTCGTGATATCGTAAACGATCTCTTATGTCAAAATGTATACAAGAAAAGAGGTTTTGCCTTGCCGTCACCAGACGACGCTTATCCAGTTTCAATACAAATTGTAGTTTAAGTTAACGCGATTGAGCGTGAGTAAAAACTCGCACTAAGGCCTTAGTTAACTAGTAGTAAACACCCTTCGATCGACAATCCATCGTAACACGTAATTATAACACGATTTAAACGACACGATTCAAAGAGTAAAATGCGCATAACTTTTGAACGGCCTAACCAATTTTCATCAAACATAGCTAACTAGGTACACTCTCGATAAAGCCACCTTTCAAACAAAAATCATAATTGGTTCATCCGTTTAGGAGCTATAATGCCACAGACAGATACACAAAGACACAGATACACACTTCAAAATTATAACACTCCGTGGGGGGTTAGTAATAGAAAACATTTATTCCACATAGACACAATAAAACATCAAACATTTACAACAACAGCACCACTCAGGACTCTCAGGATCCAACCTCGTCTATTTTCAATTGAGTTATACAAAATTTAAAAGATATCCTTTAATTTAGAGGCGGCGCGGCGGCGAATAAGCTTCTTACAAGGTTTTCCTCATATATTTTCATAACTTTTTATGTTTGCCATGATTCTGAAGTACCGAGAATAATATAGTGGAATATCCCTAATCTCTAATGTTCCTCTTTACGCTTCTAAGAATTTATGTCTGATGATAACATGGAAAATGCGACCAGTGGGATATAATTACGGTATTATCGTACATGTGTGGTACATAGCTTTTTTACAGTAGACGTAGGTTTTGTGTAATTAGGATCCCTTCAGCTTTTATCCAAGATAATGTCACGTGGGTGGTTTTGAAGGAAAAAATATATTTCTGTTGGTGAATGAATGAAATATGAGCGTCGTAGGCGGCGAATTGCTTATTGTTTTGTGGTAGGGGGCCAACATCCAATAACATCCTGTGTTTGAAGCATCTGCTGATTTAAATAAATGCTAATGTAGAAGTTATTTAAATAATTTATTTCGGTTTCACGACACATAAAACGGTTCTTCAGTTTAACTGGGCAATCGTAACAAATATAGAAATATACATTTAAGGAATTTAAAATAACACAATCCGTGTAATCAGAAATACGAAACACATACTTTCATTCCCTACTTCCACGTTAGGCGATGATTTTACAAAAATCTAACTCTCAAGGCTCACTTAAAATTAGCACCTAATGACGTCAGAAACAACATTCAATTCATTTCCAAAAATATCTTGACTGTAATAAAGGAAAGTTAGAAAAGTTCTTGAAATACCCTCACGCATTTGGGCTTCATTTTAAAAGGTCTAAAAATAAATGGACTTCCAATTAACCACCCTTTATTGACATTGAATCGACCTTTTAAGGAAAAACAAGCGAAATCGGATTATAATAGGCAGAGTTTTTGCGATTGGTGTTGATACAATTAACAAAGGAGATAAGGCCGAAGACACTTGAGGAACATAAACCGCACGGGTCGATTTACAAGGTTAGTCTACAGATGTTAGTACGTTTGGCCCGTGGATGGATGATCATCACTACCTCAACAAATTATAAAACGTCTGTAGGTACGCGATAAACTCAAAAACTACTGAACGGATTTTCATGCGGTTTTCACCAATAGAGTGATTTATGAGGAAGGTTTATATTTACAAATTGGTAAGGTTTTGTAGAAATTGGTTGAAATATGACGATAATTGTTGAACATGACGGCAAAAGTCAAGCTGTCTGGGAGCTTTAATAGAAAACGCTGCTTAATCGCTTTGAGATATAACAAAACAACGTATGATGGGCTATTTCAAGCTGATGCGACCCTACGACAGAAAAAGCATGTCGGCATAATATGCTCTACTGTGTGCGAAGCCGGGGCGGGTCGCTAGTCCATTATACAAACTGAGACTGTTCCATTCCGTGCCGCGGCATACACGTTAAGGGCGGTTACGCTGCACTGTATTCGAATCAGAGAAATTTCGGCCCCAAGTAGCCATAGTACTTCTTGTAGGGGAGGTTACGCACTGTATCCGAACTCCATCCGTCTGAAATCAGTATATATTCGAATTCTGATGGATCTTGGATCTCGGTAAAAGATCGGATGGAGTGCGTAAAAACTCTAAGCCATTGGTCAAAATGTCATTTGTACAATTATATCAGTCGTTACGGTGGTCGGAAGCCAGAAAATCAGACACCGTCTTGCCAAGGGTTATTCTGTTACATGTTACTGGGTTGTGGTAGTTAGACCAATCAATCAATATTTATTCGTAAACACAGGTATTAAAGGTCTTATGTATACATTTTAGTAGAGTTCGATGTCCCACCAATAAAATTGGTGTATAAATAAAATTATTCAGAAGAAACCGAGCGAACGAAATTTTATAAACAGACCTTTGGCAGTCTAGATATCATGGAAAAACGAATAAATCTATCTGTTCAAAATAAAATTATTTGCATTGTTGAACTACTAATCTATTCCTGTATGGAGGCCGTTTTGCAATTTTCCGTCTTCTTATGGTATTTATTTGCGCCCAAAAATGCGTTAAAATTAGTGTCGAAATGTGGAAATTTCGACGCTCATAACTTTCAAATGTTTTCTTTTTTTACTTTATCGCTTCCATACAGGGCTAGATAATGATGAGACAAACTGATATCACTTTTTATTCTGAACGTACATCGTCAAACAGTGGAATAATCCCTAGACTACGTTTCTATGGAAAAAGAATCGACTAGTGTAACCTTAATCGGTGGAGTACGTATAACTGCTTTAAAATTCAGTTGCAATATTTGACCCGAACATTAATACTACATACATTGCAAGTTAAATAAAAGCTTGTAATATATTAGTTTAGATAATTTCGATTGCAATATAAAAATGCATTATTAACAAATAATTAGAGATGAGCAGTCGCTCAGTGTAAAATTGTGGTACTCTGCTGCACCTGATTAAACTGGAACTCGACCCCGACAAAGTTGAGAAGAGGCTAGGCAGATTGCTTAAATAGCAGAACAGTTCATTGTTTGACATAAAATAAATTGTAGTTCTATAAACTAAAAAACACGCTTTAATGGTAAATTGAACTAAAAAGTCGCTAATCCTGAAGCCGCCTGAAATTTTTTTTATTTAATTTTTTTTATTTGGTTAAACAAATAAAAAAAAATAAAAAAAACTTAAAATAAAAAAATAAAACTTGGTAAGGCTAATTAGTGGGACAAACAATTTAAACGCGCACGGTAGAATCAACTTTTACTACTTGTAAATTTTAAATTTTGTTTCATTTTCAAAAGTGCCGCTTATTGGCCTAGTTGAATAAATATATTTGACTTTGACTTCGACTTCGACTTTGACTTTGACTTTGATTCCGTTACATTGATACATAGTTACATAGATACATACCAAGCTAATAAAAGCGTGTTAAAATGTCAAACCCAGACAAAAGCATAAAAGATCTCATTTCCAGGTAACCATAGTTTAGACGCTAACCTTAATTTTATTATTGAAAACCCTATATGATTAAGTGCTATACGCTCTCTGGAGCTACATAGCATCCTGAATCTTCGTTAGATCATCGGATAAGGGCCTCTAATAAATTGCTTTATGTATAACTCGGTTTACCCGGCAGAGATCATAGGGGATGTACGTACGAACTTTGTTGTTTCTAGCGAGATCAACTATGCGGGCAGACGTATAGCGGTAGCGCCATGTTATTTTATTAATGGTGTGCTTAGAGCTTCGATATCTTTTACCTTTGCCTTGTTTGATCAGATACCTACCTAAATAGCGCGTTAGGCCATTGTACATGTTTTTTAAGAACAGCCAAACGATCAATCTTCGAGTTCATCTGTTTCTTTTCGAGGATGTGGCCACCTCTAGTGTCAGAGTTAATTAAGCCGCCTCTGGGAACACCACAGGCCCCTGACTTGGCTATTCCAGACATACATTAACTATATTAAGTCTTCGGGTTAGCCGAGGCTGATCCATGGATAGAGATCCATTACCTACCAAGACTCCATCGTCTTGGTAGGTAATCATCAGAAAGCAGGTAAAGCTGAAGATCTCGGCTGGCATTCGTAGTTCTATGATAGTCGTTACAGGTAATCAGAATCTCTGAGAACCAATTATAAGACAGCGCTTCGAACCGGCCAAATAATGTTCATTGTAATGTGAGCTTCAGGGTGTCCTCTGTAGACTTAATTTACATTGACAACACAAATTAGCAGACAGGTCGCCATCTTACCACTCGATAGTTGACCCTTACCACGCGCTCCAAGCGGAAGCGGCTGGCTCACGCGCTGTACGCACGCTGACTGCTCGCTTGAAGCACGTTGCTAGCTTGTCGAAAAAGAAATAAAATAAAAAAAAGGAAGGCGAAAGTGGTTGACGCGGGGACAGCTACTTGACTGATAACTGTAAGCGCATGGACAGCTGGTTGCCTGCTAGCTATCGGTTCGTGCACAGCGAGCAGTCAGGTCTGTTTGAGGCGGTGTTGTGCGGGATCGGTGTTAGCGCGAGGTCGTGTAAATGAGCTACGACCACAGATATAAATCTAACTAGATGACGCGATTATATCTACTTCGCGTGTCAAAAACCGGCCAAGTGCGAGCCGGACTCGCACACGAAGGGTTCCGCACCATTATCGCAAAAACAGCAAAAAATCACGTTTGTAGTATGGGAGCCCCACTTAAATATTTATTTTATTCTGTTTTAAGTATTTATTGTTATAGCGGCAACAGAAATACATCATCTGTGAAAATTTCAACTGCCTAGCTATCACGGTTCATGATATACAGCCTGGTCACAGACGGTCAGTCAGACGTACCGCGGAGTCTTAGTAATAGGGTCCCATTTTTACCCTTTGGGTACGGAATCCTAAAAACGGAGTAAAGTTACGATCAATGATCGTACTTTGAGCTTTTCATTTAGCATTATCGGCACCGGAAAGCCACCAAAATCTAGAAAAATGCCTAATTATGCCATATTGAGCTGTAAAGATTGTATAGAAAATGTTGGCCGAGGCATTGGATATGTTTCCTTTCAGTACCTAGTAAGTAAATTTGTTTTTAAATTGTGTGTGCAAAAGTGGCACGCTTGGTTTTCATACAGATGGAGGTAAATGCGTTATTTAGTTAGATTTATGTCTGTGGCTACGACCTTTACCCATGTTACCGCGCTGTGGAGGTCAGATAAGCAGCGGCTTCAAGTAAAATACTGGTATTCAGTTGCATCCGATTGACTTGAAGCTGACCCCAACATAGTTAAGAAAAGTCTAAGCAGATGATGACGATGACGTAGATAGAATACAACTAACTGTACTGTGATTTTTAATTTCGTAGACTACACTGACAGCTGCCAATGACGTTATTTTTTTTTAAATTTGCTAGCGCGGAGCATAGTGTTGTAGGTAAGGCTCAATCATAAGTGATTCATCGAATCGATATGACATGACTCCTCGATTTAATTTTACTAATTGGTGTAAATAAAGGTTTTATGAATATAAACGTAATGTATTTAAATATAACAGTATTCATACACATAGTACATAAACTTTTATTGTGTTAAATATGAAATCGACAATAAAATAAATGCAATCGATTCTTCTTTCGTGTGAGGTGTGGCCACCTCTGGTGTCAGAGTTAATTAAGCCGCCTCTGGGAATTCCACAGGCCTCTGACTTGGCTATTTCAGACTTACATTAACTATGTAAGTTCAGGTTTCCTCACGATGTTTTCCTTCAACGTTGCCTGTGATGTCCAAGATAAACTTAGGAAGTACATATGAATTTGAAAAAGTCACATTGGTACTTGCCCGGATTTCAACCCACGACCTCAAGCACGAGAGGCGAGGTCTTAGCCACTGAATGCAATCGATAAAATGAAGTCTGACATAAATAAGTAGAAACTAAATAAGGGCCGCTAGTATCTTAACAGATTTTTTTTTTCCGTGAAATTGCTCCATTAACGATAAAGTGGCAACCCCCCAAATTTCAGAGGTACATATCTACATACCAGTTGACATAAACGTGAGCTGTTCTAAAATCACATGAATGCGGGCTTTAAGCTCACAACAGTGCACAAAGGGTATTGCGAGTGAAAGCCGGCCGCGTATTGAAATCTATACGTCATTGCGTACCTGTGCCAATATCGTCACTCCTACGCAAATATGGCGCTCATAAAATGAAACAACGATACGCTGACAACCAACCTACAAAATGCAAAATGTTACATTAATATCTGATACATTACCGATACAGCTTTTGTGGGCATTCACTACAATATCTGTATGTTTGTTAAACAATCCCGCCTCAAGGGCCCAAAGGATTTGGATAAAATTTGGAAAACGGCTGTAACGGTAGACTATTATACTACGACTACGCTTACACCAGTTCCCGTGGGATAATTTTCAAATTCACTTTATGCTGAATCAATGCTCACGACTTAAGAGATTTTTAATCCTTATTGTTATCGGATCGACTGCCACCCAATTAAGTCCATTTTCTTTGTGTAAATTGCCTATTTTCTTGCTGAATGTATTTATTTTTTTTATTTTTTTTATTTGTGATGGGTTTGCTCTTGACTCTAGTCTAGGTCAAAGGTGACAGAGACAGAGTCGACGATGGAGCGAGCTTACCCAGAAGAAGCCTGTTCACTCTAACTTTGAAGAGATTCGGGTTGAATGCGTTCGGAAACACAGACGCAGGTAGTGAGTTCCACTCATTCGCTGTGCGCATTATGAAGAATGTTTGGAAGCGCTTGGTGCGTATTGGTGGAATGGCAACAATGTATGATTTAAAACATCTATGACTGCGGTTAACAATTACTTAAGACTCAGAAATTTTTTTTCCTGTACTTGCAACGGTTAAGACTGTAGTATTATATTATCTGTGACCTCGAACACAAAAAGTTTGCGAAACACTGGCCTAGACAAAATGACATCTGCTATAAGGATTACTGAAAAAATTAAATAAATGTGTATACAAAATGTTACCTGGCCAGTCTCAAATATTTTCGCATTTGGAAAATGCTATCGACTTTGTATCCACACCAGAATGCCACTTTGTGCACTCTGTCGATGATAGCGAATTCACGAAAAAAAAGGCTTTTTTGAAAAAAGGTATTTATATATATATATTTTTTTGATATATCTGAGTTACACTAACGTTTTTAACTCAGTACCAATGATATTCTAGTAAATGTACATTGAAACTAAGACATATATTAATTATAGAATTTATCCCAAAATTCTATAATTAATGGATTTATCTATACCTACATATAATTATTTTAAAGAAAACCCAGAAGCTTCAATAACAAAACCAAAGCAATATGAAGATCATTATCTAAAACGGGATGAATAGAAAAAATATTTATATTTGAGTATCATAAATAAAAAGAGATTAATGTTTGGTTAAACGCGTCGTGACTTTGATTAATAGAACTATACTTGTGTAAATGTACTGAATAAGGATGGTTTTCCAGCAGAGGTGTGCCAGCTATCAATAGTTAGACGGGGCACGTGGAAAAAATTCACCAATCACTTCAGTCTCATAGCTTGAATTATCGTAGCTCAGTAGTATAGCGGACTGGCGTAGCTATACCCTATTCGCTGAGGGATAAAACTTTTTTTAAACAAACAAACGTCGAACGGTTATAATCCGAATAATTTAAAAACACTACCTTACAACGCAAAATGGTTACTTTTGTAGCACTCTTTAATTTGTTATCATAATAGTTCCGAAGGTTTTATAGATGCTTTTTAATGTCGGCTATTGGTTTTTGTTTTAGTAGTACCTTTTTTTGTTTAAACATTAAAAATATTGGTATTGTTGTAAACTACAGTTAAGAAAGTAATAGTTTGAATGTTTGGCATGTGTGTATTTAGAGTTGTTCTATGAAATAAACATCTTCTCATGATATTTTAGATTTTAGTGACAGCAAAGGAAACACAGTAAAAACCTTTTTAATGGTTTGTTTACCTTTTATTTTTTTCTCCCAGTGATCAGCATCACTAGTCATCCTCGCATCGCGCTAGCTCCTCACACGGCTTTGGTGGAAAAGCACCCTTACCGTTTTGCTACGTTATTTAGTTTGGAAGCTATTAAGTCATGTGGAAAAATGTTAGCAGTTATATTTTCAGTTTTCTGTAAGAGATCGCTTTCTTTTCAATGGAGCGCTTATTTTATGTCTATGTCCATGAATAAGTAGTTTTTCAGTAAACATGAATGATCCATGAATCCCACATCTTAACCACAGATAATATAATACTACAGTACTCCCAGGGAATCGACAAATATTGGAGGTACCTACACCATAAATAAAAAATAAAATTTTACACATTTTGTATTAATCAACAAAACAATATTTATTAATAATCAACAAACCAACATTTTTAGTAATCAACATACCAATATCTATTATTACTCAACAAACCTAAACTATAAATTGCAGAAAATGTATTTAATGCGAAACATAAGCTTGTTTGATTGAGCAAATGCGGTCCAAATTTGAAGTAATCATTGAAATGCCTCTTCGTCGATCGTTCTGAGTCGTTTTATTTTTGTATATTGTGGTAGGAGTTGTATGCTGTGATAGGAGCCTTTTTGGTCTCACACGGGGTTTTATTTTTATTATTGTTTAATTTTATGCTTTTTCTCGTGTCTCCTGCGCGGGTCACAAATAAATATTTTTACTTTCTTTCTTTCTTTCAAAATCCTAATGCACTTAAATGGATCGTTGCAATAGCATGCTTAGAAAGCAGAGGATGTTAATTTTTCACATTCAGCCAAAAATATTCTAAATCAGTTTCGTTATTAGATTGTGTGTGTTGTGCTGTGTCTTTTGTGTGCACTGAATAAATAATTTATCTATCTATCTATCTTGTGTGCGATCCGTTTTCATTTCCAACAATTCATCTCGCTCGTTGATTGGTAAGTGTCTAAAAGGAATCCTCTCGGAGAATGGATTTCGAACGCAGTCCATAGGTTGTAGGATATTATAGAAATTCATTTTCTCTGTAAGAAGCTTTCAAGTGTTTGACAATCAAGAGGTAACCTTATTTTACCGAGGCACACTAACCAATGACCACGGTACACCAGTGTGCCGCGGCACACACTTTGCGGAACACTGATCTAGGCGCTCTTCTCATCCATGAATAAAACTTCACCGCGGCGCCATTAAATCGCAAGTGCCGATATGATACAATAATGACTTCGTTTTACCGCGTAATAGTCACTTAACTACTAGTTATTCAGCAATAATGACAGAGTAGCCCTCCGTGTGTACAATCGATATATTTGCACTGCCACGTGCCACCGACGACTATGGGAAGTTGCAAGCCTCACAATTATTCCATACACGCGCACTGCTTTCAAACGTACCTATAAAATTATTACTATAAATATATGAGTTAAAAGAAAATTGCTTCAGGAACAAAGCGAACACACACATTCCATTAGTGCGTCCTCGTTACTTTTAACCTTTTGAACGCCAATGTCGGCTATAGCCGACATGAGCAAGCGTGCCCTGTGCGCCAACGACGGCTATACTCGACAAAAAACAGGTCGCAGAAAAATACTTGGCGTACAGGGCATAGGAATACCGATATGGCGTGGCGGTGAAAAGGTTAATAACCATTGTGTTACGTGTTATATTTATAAAATGTGCAAAACCCATTTTTACGCAAAACGCAATGGTTATTAAACACTTGTTTCCCATTTGTTTTATTAGTATTGCAAAAACCTACATAAATTTTATCTGCAAATCGCGAAAAACAAGCGCAAAATCTGATGCATTTTCCTCAAAATTAAAAATATTGGCCATTTTCCTTGCTCCCAAACAAGACGGTGTTAGGGATAAGTGTTGGAGAAATAACCGCTATTTTTCATTACACCAAGTCGCTAAGTTTCTAAATTAACTCTGAAAATACTACTGAGTATCCCACCTGGGCAAGTTACTGCAATCAGCGATGCTAATTAATTCTCCCGCGCTGAAAAACTAATCAACTTTTTCTGACTTCAACGCGAACTCGTTTTTTCCGACCTCGGGGAAAGAAAATCTAATATATAAAATTCTCGTGTCACAGTTTTCGTTGCCATACTCCTCCGAAACGGCTTGACCGATTTTGATGAAATTTTTTGTGCTTATCCGGTATCTATGAGAATCGGCCAACATCTATTTTTCATCCCAAAAAAAAAAAAAAAAAAATATGGTAGGGTAGGTGTAGGGTAGGTGTAGGGTAGGTGTAGGGTAGGTGTAGGGTAGGTGTAGGGTAGGTGTAGGGTAGGTGTAGGGTAGGTGTAGGGTAGGTGTAGGGTAGGTGTAGGGTAGGTGTAGGGTAGGTGTAGGGTAGGTGTAGGGTAGGTGTAGGGTAGGTGTAGGGTAGGTGTAGGGTAGGTGTAGGGTAGGTGTAGGGTAGGTGTAGGGTAGGTGTAGGGTAGGTGTAGGGTAGGTGTAGGGTAGGTGTAGGGTAGGTGTAGGGTAGGTGTAGGGTAGGTGTAGGGTAGGTGTAGGGTAGGTGTAGGGTAGGTGTAGGGTAGGTGTAGGGTAGGTGTAGGGTAGGTGTAGGGTAGGTGTAGGGTAGGTGTAGGGTAGGTGTAGGGTAGGTGTAGGGTAGGTGTAGGGTAGGTGTAGGGTAGGTGTAGGGTAGGTGTAGGGTAGGTGTAGGGTAGGTGTAGGGTAGGTGTAGGGTAGGTGTAGGGTAGGTGTAGGGTAGGTGTAGGGTAGGTGTAGGGTAGGTGTAGGGTAGGTGTAGGGTAGGTGAATGTGTGGAGTTTTTATGGCAAAACAAAGTTTGCCGGGTCAGCTAGTAAGTAAATAAAATCCTGAAGGGTTCGGCGGGAGAATGTTTCGTTTTTTTAACTTCTGTTATTGGGTAAGTCTGTCGATGGGCCGAAACTTCGCCGTATTGGGTTTCAAACAGAACCCTTTGGATGTGGGGTGTGTGCGAAGCTATGTGTTTAGAATAAAGTGTTGAGGAAAGCATTTGAACCGTTGCTGAAAGGTCGAACTACTACTGTTATATCGGAATTGTTGAGCGCAGTTTTCTGCATCGTTGGCTTCTCTTTTCAATCGCTCATAAAGTCCTTTTGGGAACTTGCTTGCTTTTAGATAGTTTCCTATGTACGAGCATGTGCTAGTTATAATAGGTATCATTTCGATTGCGTAAATTCTTTCACTGATAAAGTGCGACAAGTGAATGCATACGCTGAGTAATATAGGCTACTTTTTATCCCGAAAAAATGCACGGAAAAACGCAGTAAAAAACTAGTAAGTACTTATGGCGCCAGTTTTTTTTCTTAATTGTGTATCAGAGTTCATTGAGCCGCCTCTGGGTACCCCACAGGCTTCTGATTAGGCTATTTCAGACTTACATTAACTATATAAGTCCAGGTTTCCTCACGATGTTTTCCTTCACCGTTGCCTTTAATGTCCAAGATAAACTTAGAAAGTACATATGCATTAGAAAAATCACATTGGTGCTTGTCCGGATTTGAACCCACGACCACAAAGCACGCGAAGTGGGTCTTAGCCACTGGGCCACCATGGCATACAGACGCCATTGTGATTGACAGACCGAAGGAAATGGTAACATCAACGATGAGTTGGTAACCCTTTCAATATGGGGCACGTTCAGCGCAATTTGTCTTTGCACTTGTTTACTGTGTTTTACTCCATGTGTGTTGCTGTTGTGATGTGCCTGTGTCGAATAAATGTATTTCTATTAATTTTCTATTCCAATAAACTTTTAAAAAACATATTTCTATTTTCATCAAACAAAAATTGCAGCAACTTTCCTTTGTATTACGCCAGTAATGAATCGTTTCCACTTAGGTCAGGTCGAAATGAATAAATAAGTAGAATACAATAGAACTGCCAGCGGTGCTGGTGCACGATAGCAAGGTAGACAAGTAAATAAACTATTTGTGGCGATTCCCTGAAAACTGGCGTCTCATTACTGATGCAGAACTTGGTATAGACTTGCGAACGTGTTAACAATGCATGGATGAAAAATAACAATCAAAGTTAATCCTATATTAACGTCTTGGTATGATTCATTTGTATAATGGTGAAGTGGGAGGTATTGTTTTTGTTCTATTAGAGGCTTTGGTCAAATATCCTTAGGTACCTATAGGTTTTACAACATAGATTATAATTTTATGCCATTTCCTCTACTCCACTCAGCCTCCCTCAATCAAATTGACAGCATTGGTCTGTTATTTATTTACTTTCATCATCATCATCATCATATCAGCCGAAAGACGTCCACTGCTGGACATAGGCCTCCCTCAAGCGTCGCCACATTGACCGGTCCCGTGCGTCCCGCAACCAGCGGATTCCTGCAACCTTCACCAGGTCATCGGTCCACCTGGTGGGAGGCCTTCCAACGCAACGTCTTCCGGTTCGCGGTCGCCACTCCAGAACCTTTCTGCCCCATCGGCCATCCGTTCTGCGAGCAATGTGCCCTGCCCACTGCCACTTAAGTTTGGCAATTCTTCGGGCTATGTCGGTAACCCTGGTTCTCTTACGGATCTCAACATTTCTGATTCGATCACGCAAGGAAACGCCGAGCATAGCCCTCTCCATTGCCCTTTGAGTGACTGTAAGCTTTCTGATAAGGCCCATTGTTAGCGACCACGTCTCAGAGCCATATGTCATCACTGGCAACACACACTGGTCATAGACTTTTGTCTTGAGACACTGTGGTAAGTTGGACGAGAAGACACCGCGCAACTTCCCGAACGCTGCCCAGCCGAGTCGGATTCGACGGTTGACCTCTTTCTCGAAGTTGGCCCTACCCAACTGGATCGTTTGTCCCAGGTAGACATAGTTGTCCACAACTTCGAGTGTAGAGTCTCCAACCTTGATAGGAATGGGTGTAACATGGGCATTCAACATCACCTTGGTTTTGTCCATGTTCATTTTCAGACCCACTCTTTCGGAAGCTCTACTGAGGTCATCGAGCATTGTACTGAGGCTCTCCATGGTCTCAGCCATGACCACTATGTCGTCGGCAAACCGAAGGTGAGTGATGTACTCGCCATTAACGTTGATGCCTAGGCCGCTCCAGTCCAGAACCTTGAATACATCCTCCAGTGCAGCAGTGAACAGTTTCGGAGAAATGACGTCTCCCTGTCTCACGCCACGCTGGAGAAGGACTGGTTCCGAGGTCTGATCCTGAAGACGGACTGACATGGTGGCGTTTCTGTACAGACACTTCAACACCTCAATGTACCGGTAGTCGATCTGGCACCGTTGGAGAGACTGCAGTACAGCCCAAGTCTCGATCGAATCGAAGGCTTTCTCGTAGTCCACAAACGCTAAACAGAGAGGCAGGTTGTACTCTTCGGTCTTCTGTATAACCTGCCGCAGCGTATGTATGTGATCTACGGTGCTAAAGCCTTTTCGGAATCCGGCTTGTTCGGGAGGCTGGAAGTCGTCAAACCTGCGCGCGAGACGATTCGTGATGACTCTTGAAAACAACTTGTAGACATGGCTAAGAAGTGAGATGGGCCTATAGTTCTTCAGCCGGGCATTGTCGCCCTTCTTGAAGAAGAGTACCACCACACCCCCGCACCATGCCTGTGGCGTTTTGCCCTCGAGTATGACGGAATCAAACAGCTTCTGAAGGGCCTTAAGTACCGGTTTGCCACCCGCCTTCAGGAGTTCAGCAGTGATTCCGTCATCACCCGGCGCCTTGTTGTTTTTAAGCTGTTTCAGAGCCATCCTAATCTCGTACAGGCTGACATCCGGGATATCTTCGGTATAGTGTCGGGTCAATCTAGCTCTTGGGTCGTTTGCTAGATTCGCAATGGGTTTACTGGTTGACGTGTACAACTGCCCATAGAATCTCTCGATCTCCCTCAGAAGCTCCGGTTTGGTGGAAACGATCCTGCCATCATCGGTCTTCAGTTTTGTGAGCTGGCTTTGCCCAATAGACAGATCCCTTGCAAAGACCTTGGAGCCCTTATTCCGCTCAATCGCATCTTTAATACTTTCAGTATTAAAGCGGCGGAGGTCGCTTTTCAAGGACTTTGAGATCCGTCTATTTAGCTGCCGGTATTTCACCGCATCGTCTGAAGACTGCAGGATCATCTCACGCCTCTCCTTCATTAGCTTTAGAGTTGGATCAGAGAGCTTTTTGTTTCTATCTGTACGGCGGGTCTTGAAAAACTTAGACCCGACCGTATGGACAGCTTCCACGAACCCATCGCTGTAATCGTCCACGGAGCTCCCTAGGCACTCGAAACGATTCTGGAGTTCGAGCTGAAAGGTTTCGGGGTTTTGGATCTGGTTCTGTGCTGGACGGAGCGTGGACTTCATCAGTCGAGACCTTTCAAGCTTGATATTAATGTTCAATGTGCCTCTTACCATGCGGTGATCGCTCCCGGTTTTCACCGAATTGATCACAGAGACATCATTGAACACTTGCTTCTTGGTCGACATGATGAAGTCGATCTCATTTTTAGTTACACCATCGGGGCTTTGCCATGTCCACTTCCTGTGCTCACGCTTTCTGAAGAAGGAGTTCATCATATAGAGGCCTTCCTTCTCCATAAAACTGGCCAGTAGGTGACCCCGGTGGTTCCGACGTCCAACTCCAAATTGCCCCACTTGCAGCTCATCCTCGTCTCGTTTGCCCAGTTTTGCGTTAAAGTCCCCCATGACAACGGTGAAGTGAGTTTTGAAACCATGCATGGCTTTAGAGATATCCTCATACATGGTCTCTACCTCGTCGTCGGGGTGTGCCGAGGTTGGGGCGTAGACCTGTATGACCTTCAGCGAATATCTTGCGGATATTCTGAGTATAAGGTACGCCACCCTGGTCGACACACTCTCGATCTTCACCACGTTGTTCACAAGGGACTTGTGGACGATAAACCCGACACCACCTTGGGACTGCCGGTCACCCTCTCGGAAATAGAGCAGGTTACCGGATTTGAGGATTATCGAGTCCTTCCCCTCTCTTCGGACTTCAGATAACCCTATAACGCTCCATCGCAACCTGCTCAATTCTTCCTCGAGTTCGGCTATCTTCTCGTCGGTCCGGAGTGTTCGCGTGTTATACGTTGCCAGGTCCAGTCGTCGGTGTTTATTGAGGTAGCCGGGTCCACTCCGGGGATTCTTTGCACCCCTTGCCACGCCATCGCCTCGACCGCTACCGTAGTCGAGGGTAGACGGGCTGCCGGGCACTCGGGGCCGTTTTTTTGTTGTGCTTATCATGGTTTGGGGGGGGTTTGCCGTAATCGCCACGCTTGGCAGGCGGGTTGGCGATCGCAGTTTGTTGATAAAGTGCCCAGAGAACGCTGCTGCCCATTCTCTGGTGTTTCCCTTAGTCGCCTCTTACGACACCCACGGGATGATATGGGATGGTGAAATTCTTTACGTCCGTCACCATACGGAACGGTTTTATTTACTTTAATCGTGGTTTATTTCCTGTTTCATGGCACACAGTCGAGTGAAGGAAGTTTCTTTCAAAAGGGCTTATATAAAACATAGGTTTAGCCTTAACAGTATATCTCACCATATAATTCATTTAAATGATTAAAAATCTTTCTAAAAAGTTTTCTAAATAAAACATTTTATCCAACCAAACAAATATTTAGTTGGTACTCTGAAACAAAATCTTTGTCCATCAACGCAATAATAAAACATTTACCCCATAATAAGTAATTTAAATAGTTTTACGAGAATTTCCACAATATTGGCTGGAAGTTTTAAAGGCCAAATTCATGATAAATTAAGGTTACCCAATCTGTCCAATTTATTTGTAAAAGTGTTATAAAATACACGGCAGTTTAATCTCGTCACATCCGTTTCATCGCTAAAAAATATTCGCAGAACAATAATTACGTCACGGTTTCATTGACTATGTGAAAGATATTTTGCCCAGAATTTCATTCACGTTAAAAGCAAAAGAGAGTACTGCGAAGCTGTCAAACGAGTTTTTCAATGAAAACCTTCAGTAAGTCTACCTACTGCAGGTTTATATAGCACTCGTGGGCTGTGAGTTGCAGCTGGAAATCAGCTTATCAGAAACTTAGTATCTAATACTGCTCAAACATCATTCATTAATTTATTATAATACTACACACTATTATTTTACATTATTTTTTAAGTGTTTTTCGTATTCTTTGTAACTTTTCGCCTGTCACTTTTTTAACCGACTTACCAAAAAGGAGGAGGTTCTATGTTCGACTTCATGTATGTTTGTTTTTATTTTATTTATTTAATTTTATTTTACAGTTTTAGGAAAACTTACAGCTTAACAATTTAACACAAATGAGAGTAACAAAAATAAGGCCAATTAAAAGTTTTCACAGCTAGATAAGGCCATTTTTGTTTATGTTCACCGATATCTCCGTCAATTGTGGACCGATTTAGAATTTTTTTTTTTTAGAAAGAGCAAGTTCCGAAATTGGTCCCATTTTAATTTGGTGAAGATCTGATCAAAAACTTCGGAGATATACAACAGGACTCTTCAATAAATAACGGCAAAACTCTCGGAATTACTGCAATCGCATGTCTGTTTATTGTTTATACCATTTCATAACATAACATCACGCCAGTACGCTCGAAAGGGGTACGCAGATCTCTCATTTCACCGATTATGTTCAAGTTTCATGTTATTCGGGTAATCTATTCTGGCGTTATAGGTACTTACTAAACAACTTGCCTATTAGGTAGTTAGGTACAACTAAAAAGGGTACAATAAAAAACGTTTTTTCAAAAAAATACTAGGTACCGACTTCCAAATAAAAAACTACAAAGTGAATAATAACTTTATTTTTGGAAGTCGGTGTCTTTATAGCAAAAAAATTGGTACCTACGAAAAACATCAAATTCCAAAAATAAATAAATTTATTTTTCACTTTGTAGTTTTTTATTTGGAAGTCGGTAGTATTATTTTGCAAAAAGTTTTTAATCCTTAATACGTAACTGAATTGGTCTGACTTTAGCTAGATGCGCATGAAATACAGGATGATGAGTACCACACAGTTATAGTGGCAGGCTTACTTAGGTAGCCCCGTGTTAAACAAGCCCTATCGATATGCAAAAAAAGGTAGTTATAGTCAAGTAAACTGTACGAAAAGTGTAAAGTTGAAAGCTTAAAAACACTGTATTGGAACGGCAAAGATCCAAATTTTAAAATATTGTATCTGCATTATACTTGTTAGATAACTGGTATTGGGAATAAAATAAGATAAGTGAAACTGTGATTTAAAATTATGTAAATTCTAAAACCGGTTTGAGTAGGGTTACTTACTTAGGTAGGCCTACAATAGATTGAAAAACTTTTCCGAACTAGGAATATTAGTTTCGGACGTGCAAAGAATAATTTTAAACTGAACCTTTTTTCTAGGAACGTAGATATAACATTTATCTTACAAATATTATAAACGTGAAACTTTGGATACATGTTTGTTACTCAATCACGCCAGAATGGCTGAACGGATCTGGATGAGATTTGGCACAGAGATAGATTATAGTTTACATCCCGGTATAATGTTCCCTTGGGATAAGAAAACACTTTTCACGTAGGCGAAACCGCTGGCAGAAGCTAGTCTGATATATTTTACTAGTTTTTTTTTTATTATTTGCTTTGGTTTTGCTCTTGATTCTAGTCTAGGTCATAGGTGACAAAGACAGAGTCGACGATGGAATGAGCTTACCCAGAAGAACCTTGTTCACTCTAACTTTGAAGAGAATCGGGTTGAATGCGTTCGGAAACACAGACGCAGGTAGAGAGTTCCATGTATTCGCTGTGCGCATTATAAAGGATGTTCGGAAGCGCTTGGTTCGAATTGGTGGAATGGCAACAAGGTAAGGATGATAACTTGCAGTGCGTCTAGATGTCCGATGGTAGAAGGGGAGACTTCTTTTAGCGGTGAAAAGACACGCCTGTGTTTTGGTGGCGTTAAAAGAGACCAGATTGTCATCACCTCAATTGGGCAAGGCTTAAGGTCAAATCTGTCCTGTGTAGAATTCAGTAACTCTTGTACACAAAGGGTTATACATAATCTGTTCCGTATTTTTTTTTTTTTTTTTTTTTTTATCTTATATAGGCTCGCGCTTGACATGGTGGTCAAGCGCGAGCCTATATAAGATAAATACATCACCTGATGGTAAGCGATGATGTGGTCGATGATGGAGCACGCTTGCCTAGAAGTAACCTATTCACTCTTGACTTAAAGACCCCCAGGTTGTAGCTATCGGGAAACACAGACTCCGGCAGGGAATTCCACTCCTTAGCTGTACGCATAATAAAAGTATTTTCAAAACGTTTAGTGCGTATGGGTGGGATGTCCACCATGTACCGATGGCGCATCACCGTACGTCTGGTAGTCCGATGATGAAATGGGCTGGGCGGAATTAGATTATGCAATTCTCTTTATTATTATTAATTATTCACTTCCTGCAGATTAAGCACACAAGCTACGAAGACATTTGAATTTATCCTCATTCTATATATATTAGTCTATGAATTAAACCACTCTTGCTACTACATACATGTAACACAACCATAACATAGAATCATTCAGTCCTAATCTACTTAAGCAGTTGGTAACACAAACAATGTGTACCAACATTCAAAATCTACGATCCGTCGTACTCAACGGAATATGCTTAATGGATCTGGGTATTGGTGCCAAAGTTGGTGAACTTTGCCCTGTGTGAACACTGGTGAATTATTGATGGTGCAAACGTGACTCTCGCGTAGAGGCACAAGCAAGATACATTAGAGAAGTTCCACTAAAAAGTAAGAGAAATAATAAAATTATTATACATTGCAAAACTGATTCGAAAATCATCGAGCAATGAATTGCTTATTTTTAAGCAGGTGAAAAGTCTGCTGCAATACCCTGAAGAAAAACATTGAAAGTCTGAAATCGCCAACCTAGCTTTAGCAGAAGTGGTGATTGACGCAAGCACCAAGCCTTCTCTGTATGAGAAGTTGTTGCGCTGTATCGGGACAGTTTCAAGCTAGTAATGCCATGGAGGAAGGTGGAGGGAATGCAGATATGTTGTGTTCTTTCAGGAGAATGCTGAGTACGAACTCGCGAATACCCGAACAAAGCAACGCTGTTTGGTGCGATAATTATGTTTTGTATTTTATTCCTTACGGGTTGTAATCCATATATTCTTTTTCCTCTCCTGCCGAAGGAGGGTGATATGTTTATTAGTTAATTATTGTATGTTTGTTCCTATGTAGCGTTCTAGAGACCAAACGCGTGGGCCTATTTTGATGATTCTTACGTCAATCGATTCGTCTTAGGCTGGCCGCATACGTACGTTTTCCGCATTCGATTGCCGAATACGGAATATAGATTCGGAATTCCGTGAACCTAGCGCAGACGTTAATTTTTTCCTGTTCGGAATTTTCACGAACGCGCGGGCTGGCATTCGATACGTACGTACGGAAAGTGTTCCGTTCGAAAAAAAACGGACGTGTGCGGCAGTCAATGTATTTTATTAGCGTACGGTGCATTCGGGTTTCCGAATACGGAAAACGAATTCGGAAATCGAACGCGGAAATCGTACGTATGCGTCCCGCCTTAATCTTGCGAGTGTCACTAAAGACATGACAGCAATCGAAGTGACAAACAGACGCCATATTGCCAAAATGTAAAAAGGCGATCTATGTCAAGTGGGGTATCGTTGAATAGGTATTTAAAAATCATTATTAGGTTCCTTTCATCATTTTTAATTTTAAATAACAGTTTACGAATTATATATAACGATTTAAAGTTGTTTAACAACCATCCTCGCCAGATATAGTCCTCGCCGAAGTTCTGGGCCGCCCTGAAGTTGGTTTACCGGATGCGCAAGGCACGAAACGGTGCTGTTTTTGTATGAGATTTACTACTGCGCAGCCATTGTAGCCAACTTCAGTGCGGCCAAGAAGTTTGGCGAGAACTTGACCGCCCAAGTTACCTTAGACAAGTGACATAAAAAAAAACATGGCGAATATTGGGCCCTATATTGTGGTGATGGCTGACCAACACCATATGTACCTATCCTCCGACTGAATAACATGATTTTCTTCTTGTTTACATCTTTTTAGTTCGCTTCGTAAGCAGTCGGGTTTTATTTTTTTATTTATATTTTCATAACTCATCTAGTCAAATGCATTTTATATCTCCTCATCACATGTCCAAACCAAAACAAACAGTTCCCGGTCAAGGCCACAAGAAGTTATAATAATTGCTGATATGTTGGTAACAGTTTCCCTACCTCTATTTTCTCCTCAATCTGTGATGACTTCGCGCAAGCTCCCAGTTTCAATATTGATTGGTCGGGTAACGAATCGGAACTGGGCGGGAATGCATTTAACCAATTAAGGCTTGCCTTTACAGAGGACTTAGCTTTATAGTCACTTTGCTTTTATTCCATAGGAATCGAAGCTTCTGATTTACGTCGACAGATTTCATTGGGCAATGCATCACTTCAAACGACATTTTTACGGTAGGTAAATCTATTGCCATAGATAAGCTTCATATGTCTTGATGCAAGGGTTCGTAAGTTCTTTGATCTACCCTACTCAGTTGTAATTCCTAAAGATTGTCACATAAGAATAATAATCTGCGACTTTACTGTTTTCACCTTTATTAGTGATCGTTTTTAAAGTCAGATTTCAAGCAACGATTTATAATCTAGTTTCTTGAAAATTAACACTGAACTATCTTTTAATTTTTTGTTAATACATTATCTTGTGGTTAAACGTATTTCCAATTCGAAATCTTGTTTCAATGATTGCCTACTTAAAATCTAATTATGAAGGTAAATTAAAACTCCGCTGTCTAGTGCACCGTATAAACGCGTTTGCCGCATGTTAACTCCTATGAAACCGTTCGGACGGTCCGTACGGCGCCGCGCTGGTTTATTTCCGACTCAGTTCCTGTGTCCACGTTAGCTACATCCGATGTTCAAAACGGGTTTTTAATGTTTCTATGCACCAAAGCTGGCGAATTTCCAATTAAGGATTGTAAATGGAAATTAGCTGCTTCAATTGGCCTTTTTATTTGGAGTCAGATTGCTACACACCTGTTCTGAGGTACCCATAGATTTTAATTGGTATCTACTAATTAATAACAAAGAATGAAGCTCGGTTTATCCGGTTATCGGTAATTGATTAAACTTTTTGAAGCGCTACGAAATTAGAAAAAAAACGGTATTTTGCAAGTCGGACTCGCGCACCGAGGGTTCCGTACAAACAGCTACATTCACCAACATAATTAGGTAACTTAGGTCAACGGGAACTACCATATAGGTTTTCGATCCAAAACCTATAGGGTACTTCCGGTTGACCTAGAATTGTCAATTTTGGTTAAAAGCAAGGTCAAGGTACAAGTAAAGTTATAATTCCGAAAAATAAAAAATAAATTGAAAATTAAGGTAAATTTTGGTACTTACAAAATTTCGCGAAAATATAATTTTGCCCATATTTTTTTATCGTGTTGACTCATGACCTTGATTTTTATACACCTAATAGGAAAACCTAAATTTCAACTTGCTAGGTCCACCCGTTCCTGAGAAAATCGGTTGTGACACACGGACAGACGGACAAGAAAGTGATCTTATAAGGGTTCCTTTTTTTACGTTTTGAGGTACGGAACCATTTTTTATTTTTTTTCATTATTTGGGTGGGAAATCTTCCAATGACTTCTCCTTCTCCCGCTCTGGGTGAAGCAGGAGGGCATGTCAGACTTTTACTGACTAAAACCCACCCATGTTCCTTCAGTTGCTTGTGCCAGGGCCGCGGTAACTCTCTTACAAATTTATCCGCGACCCAGACAGGCATCGTGCCTATCGGACCCCGTCACTTTTGCTGACATCTCTGAACCCTAAAAAGTGAAAATAAGAAAAGAATATTTATTGTTTGTTTGTTTGTACCGAATAGGCTCCGAAGCTACTGGACCGATTTGAAAAATTCTTTCACCAATAGAAAGCTACATTATGCCTGAGTGACAGACTATTTTTTAATCCCGAAAATGGGTCCTGTGGGGTGGCCCACGGGAGCGAAGCCGCGGGGATATATTTTGGTCATGTTCTACCTATATAGTGCAATTGTTTAGGTCTTAAGTTAAGTACCACGTAATAAACAAGTAAAATTTAAAAAACCCCCGTCACATTTTTATTTCATGCTACATAATTTATCTAGTAGTAGACACGCTTCAATCGACAATCTATTGATAACGTAATTATGACACGATATCTTGCCGCAACACCCCGATTCAAAAAGTAAAATGCCCATAACTTTAGAACGACTGAACCGATTTTCATCAAACAGCAAAGAACACTCTCGATCAAATCACTATTCTAACAAAAAAACGGTTCATCTGTTTAGGAGCAATAATGCCACAGACAGAAACACAAATATATAAATACAAAAACACGCAGGTACACACGTCAAACTTATAACACGTGAATCAATGTTCTTTATAGATTCTAATCCAAATTTGATAAAAATAGAATATAATAATGAGGTACTACCTATTACTATCCAGCCTTGGATAAACATGAGCTTCTACTAAAATCGAGACATTCCTAGCACTTACTTTTATTAAAATCGTGTTAACGCAAGCAAAGATTTTAATAATGCAAGCCTTGCACACCAAGGGTTCGATTAATAGCCTATTACTGATACAAATACATAGATATCATTATGTGGCATTGCGGCTTTCAATTATATCGATTGTATAATTATTTTGCGAACAAATAGTGACACAGTCATGTTCAATGCATTTATGTATGCCTTGTAGGAATTCATTTTACGATGTTCCGACACATAAGATGCTACATACTGATTCCCATTTTAGTTCTGAATTATAAATGGTACCTACTTCTCTATAACCACGCTGATTATGAAAGGAATTCAAAGTCCCCGATATCCCGGATACGTTTTCAGACGTGAAATCAGCTAAATTGATCGTAAATACCTAATCATAATCATCATCAAGGCAGAAAATAGCCGTACAAATCGCCTATTGCCAGCTATCAACTAAGTAGGTATTCACCAAAATCCCATAATTTTATTCTAAATGCGTGAACCAAGGGCTGGCTTTTACCTTGGTCAGAGAATAAGCATTGACATACAACGTGGCAATGCTGCCAGTCTTTTGGGCACATTACCAGTGGACAACGATGTGGAGGAGTTTTTCGACGCCATATTTTAGTTTAGTATATTTTTAGGTTTAGTTAGTGAGTAGTTATTTAAAAAGAAAAGAAATAAAGAAGTAAAGAAAAAAATAGATGCCTTTATTAAAATAAGCACATTCAATACATATTCTGTGGTTAGATAACATCGTTATAACTTCCAAATAATAAAAAGGATAGAAACTTGTTCGAAGTTCGAAACACCACGTCGCGCCTCTACAGTCACAGTAATACCAACTTTCTGGATTTATCACAGGCAAAGGAGTAATACAATATGCATGTATTCAGCCTTATTTCATGGCAAAAAACTCGAGACATTTTCTATCTTTTGTTTGCGACTTTGTGGGGATTTGCACCTTCCAAAAGTCTTGAACAGTTCCCGAGAGGAACTCATGGTTGAGTTTTTTATGTTAGGGACAATTTTAACGAGTTCTATAAAACGTTGTTAGGGATACAATTTCAAGTTGGCTGCGTTTTAGACTAATTTTGCCACGGTTTTGCTCCTGTCGTGTGCATTTTTTGGTATTACCCTATAACACTCAGCGATAGTGTTTACTCGTAACCGGATCAACTTTCAATGATTACCTAGTATTACCTATTACAAAACTAAACAAGTTCTTTATAATATTAGTCTAGATTTTGAACTAATAATAAGACTAATCATCCTGATAAGTAAGATCTATAAGTAGATAATCTCTGTCATCTATTCTACAAATATAGAAAAAAAACATTACAATTTCTACAGCATAATGATGATAGCCCTATGAAGTCACCAGATACAAAAATAGCTCATACATATAGTGAACTTTTACCAAGAGCCTTATCATGCTATCTAGCCATCAACGAGTTTACCTAATGACTTCAGAACCCTCCCCTTCCACCGAGCTCTAAAGGCTGAACAAACCCAATGCCTTTGCCACTCTCTATTAAACTTTTAAGTTTTTTAAGTGTCATCTTACAGTCCGCAAAACGCTTAAAAGTTTTAACTTAAAGGAAATAACAGCAATGGCCTCTTTGTTAGGCTCTTGCACAACTTTGTGAATATTTAACTCAATATTAACAACTACCAATTAAAGTCAGGCGGAATGCTTTATAAATATTTGTTGAGTTAATCAGAAAATGTTGTAGGTTCTACTGAAAATATTACAGTTACTTTGGCAACACGGCTCTGTGGCTCGCTCTTTGCTTTTGCTTCATAAGAGATAAAAATATTAATCCTGGCCTATTTGTTCTCATGCCTTCTGAAACGGAAAATTCTTGCCGGCATTAGCAGAATACGAAAAAAAACAACCTTAAGGAAATTATAGCATTCATACAGGAAATTGAAATAGCCTCCGGCTCGGAGGCCGAGATCAGTCGACCAATCAATTATTATTATATTTATGAGCTCAGCCTAGGCCCGCAATGTTAAATGATTTAACTGGACGCCAATGCACTATGTGCCTGCCTAAAGCGTAAATTAACAACTCTAAACTGTGTATTCCTAACCTAGAAATTTAAATTTTAAATCGTTAAACGTGCATAGAATATCGCCGGGTCAAGAGTGTGGGATGCCTATGACCGCTCTTAAATTATGTTCAGGGAAGATACGAATTTACTCGTAAATGGGTAGGTCAGGAAGCTGACCCGTGGTTAATAATTTAATATCATGTAGGTTTCTTTCCTATGTGCTGAGATAGCTTGGGGAATAGAATTATGGCTTTGCGTCCGTAGTTCCGTAGCCATTAGCAGAATGAAGAAAAAAAAAAGTGTTTATGTAAGTAAGTATGTTGGTATTAGAGTGCGCGCAAGATAAGTCTGCGCGCGACGGGTGGCGTGCTTAATGTTGCCAGCATAACTGATCTTTTTTCCTTCATTTAATTAATAGTCATTTTTCATTACTCGAAACTTAAAGTAATTTAAGTTAAGCATACATAATAGCTAGCTAACTACTAAAAAAACTAGCATTTTCTACTTGCATAAAATATGATGAAAAATGCTTGAAATTATTGTAAATCTTTTATTGAATACTTAGTAGTACCTACTGTTAAATTTGGTCTAACAATGGCCCTGCAGTGGCTAGTACAGTCAATTTCAATTACAATTCCTGTTTTATTTAAGCGGCAACGGTAGTACGAAAATTTTGGAAAATTTTAGTATAATGGTACCTATCCCTAAAAGTTACTGTCAAATAAGAAACGCGGGCTCTATCTTTGTAAAACGGTACCGTAGGCCTGTTATTGTCTTGCTCACTTCAAGAAAACATCTCTGCCAGCAATTTAAATTACTTTTGGCATAATGATAGCGATTATTTACTTCGAAAACGAATAAAAACACGGATTACAGCACACTCCCTTGACACCTGACAAAAATGACAAATGATTAGTTCCGATTTTGGCCGCGCGCAGACTTATCTTGCGCGCACTCTACTTTGATTTTGAAAATAGAATGACAGTAGCGCTAAAACGTGACGATTTTTTTTGTTTTCTGTGTTACCTTTTCAATATTGCAATATAAAAGAATGGCGCTTACAGCTAAAACCTATTTTTACATTAAATGTTTTCTTTTATTCCTTCAAAGCGAGGAAATGACCGGCACTTCTCTTTATGTTCGCTGCCAAAAAATCTATAACACGAATGGACATTCGGTAACGTCATTGAATGAAACCGTGTCGAGTTTCCTATAGGAATTACGACTAATGTTCGTAAAAAATATACACATTTCCTTTTATTTCAGCTGGGGCGTGAACCTACAGCCTTCACCCGAAAATGGCGATTGTGTAATATTTGGGCCGATGCCAATCCGCGGCCACGGCGCTGAATTTGTCGTAGACGGTCACTACTTTCAACAAATTGGAATGGAAATCAATGGGCCTGATGTTTTAAGTTAAATTACCAGACTCTTGTCGCTTTGAAAAACTTGAGATTACTATATTTTATGTTATTTTCTGTGGCAGTTTACTGTCTAAAATACGTCACTTTACTCTGCTGAGCAAAGCCCATTAGGAGATTTTTTTTTTATTAGCTTCTCTTTTTTTGCATTGAATTATTTTCTTAGTTTAAAGAAAAGTTCCCTTCAAAACGTCGATGTAAACAAAATACTATTGCGCATATAATTTACAAAATTCCTCGTAAGAGGTATTTAGTACATTTTACGACACCTAAGGGATAAGATGGGTCGTCCAATTAAGAGGACGGGCACAGCAACTTAATCAATCATTAATTGTAATTTTAAACAAAGTACGCACCTAACTTTAACTAACTTATATGTAAATACATCTACCTCTTACTTCGAAATTTGATAAATATGGCGGGCAAACTTTTTGTACGCAGTGTTTTTTTTTCATTTGAATGAGGATGTAGCTGTGATAATTGTAACTTATTCCTATAGGTATGTTAGTTACAGATTCTATCTAGCTAGGATTACATCTTAAATACTCATATGGCTTATTTGTTTTTGTATCAAATCACAATTAAATCCAAAATCATTTTGTTTTTAGATTCTTCTAAGACTCCTTCGTCCGCTTCGCCATTTATCTTGAACGAAATTTGAAGTGTTCTGGTTTACTTTACTTTTTACGTTCCTACTTAATGTTTCTAAGTAGGTAGGCTGTTTTAAAATTTTATGAAACGTACTTTACAATATATATTTTTCGCTAAATCCTCAGAGCAGGGCATAAAAACTTATTACTCTAATTTTATAGTACATCTAAAAAATCTCGCCGTTATCACATAAAATATTTGATGATGCCAGCCATAAAATAATAAAGAAAGAATAAATGGTTTTTGTTTTTCATAGTTTATGGCTTTTCACTCTCTAAGATGCTGGCCAGTGCGACCATTAGAGGTAATATACTATAAAACTGTTTCGGAAAATCTTTATTGTTAAAGATGTGCTGACCCTGGCCATTGTGTAAAAGGTACTTAGGGCAAGGATGGCCACGCTCATGAAAAAATCTGAATAAGAAAATGACAAGTAGAAAAACCTATGGTAATTCTTTTCTGAATACGTGTCATATCACTGTCCAAAGTATTCTCGCCTGTTATTTTTTCTGAATGAACGGCACAAGCGTATATATTTCTTTATGTTCCAATGTCATTTTCGTCTTCGTTAGTCACGTATGAAGTGTATTGAATAGATTCTGTCATCTTAGACCTCATTTTCTTGTGATTATGTAAGACTACGTAGATTACATGGTATAACATTCGTGACTTTGGTTTTAGACTGTAGCAGGTACCTCTTACATAGGTATGGATTTTTGAATGATATTTTATCTATGACTGTTTTGATACTCGGGTATTCTTTGTGACTTAAGTTGTTACTGAGGTACTTTTCCAGTAGTTCCCTTTATGCCTCCATACACTCTTAATTTGATTATTCAACTAGATCAAATTGCCGAACGTTAATTGTTGCTTAACGATTAATGATAAACTCTGATATAAATTAGATTGACATCTAATTTATTCAATAATAATCTATCAACAATGCTATGTGGGAGAGGGAGTGGGCATCCTTTGTCTGCAGTGGGACAACAAAGATGAAAGCTAGTCTACCACTGCTACTTACAACCGCTATGAAAATGACATGAAAACTAAATGAAAAATACTTACTTGAATGCATTCACGAGATAGTCAGTAATCCGGTTAATATCCACTAAAACATGATAATTATGATGGTTCATTATTATATAATCATTAAACAAAGCAGGATTTATGCCTCGTCCATGTTAATTGGTTTCGACTAATTTAATTTATGTGCGTGCGGTTGTCAGCACTGCTATTTTAAGTTATGATCATCGAATGCATGCTTTGAATTTTAGTTGAGATCAATTACAATAGACATATATTTTAAATAAATGTAATTGTATTTATAAAGGGTTACCACCCGTGCTATATAGTATTTTACTATATTTTCGTCAATTGTACTATAAACTATAGAAAAATAATATAGTACGAAAAATACTATAATAATATTTGTATCACTAAGGCCGAGTTTCTCACCTAACGAGCAACTAACACACTTCACAGCAACTAACGAGTGCTTGACAATTTGTCACATTAATTCTGCAATAATTTAGAGGTGAGAAACTCGGCCTAATTAGGTTTAATTTTAACCCAACTAACTGTCTTAACCAATGTCATTTTTTTATGAAAATTTGATTTAAACAACTAACGAATCTTTTGAATTTAGTTAATAAATAAAACAATATTGTTAATGATATGTATTCAGACATAAGAAAATAATGATATATATAACGAAGCAGAGGACAATGAAAACCGATGCAAAAAAAAAACTGACCTTATTTGCACACTATTACGACCTTATTTGACCATATTTGGAGGATTAACCACTATGGACGAAGTGATTAATCCTCTAAAAATAGTGCCCACTATTATCAACATAGGTACATTTTTCATGCCTGACCTGGATGGAATGTAAAACGTGGGTAGAAATGAAATGGAGCATGAATTATTCTGTAAAGTCATGTTTTCATTGTTATATATTATGTCGTCGCAAGCGATTCAAGATGGCAACTTTCAAAATCTTAAATCAAAATCGCAACATATGTAAGCTGCGGCGCGCCGTCAAAATATTACAATTAAAACTCGTTGATTCTATAATGTTTACCAACCTGTAACTTTATTCTGATTGGTTGTTCGGTTAGTAGATATGATGAAATCCACTTGAGGGTGCTTCAATTTGGTGCTATAAATATGCGTGTCGGTCTAGAGAGCTAGTATGAAATTACGATACCTGACGCGATATTGTTCAATTTGTTCAAATCATATACGTGACTGTGTTGTGCTTCAATTTGAGTTCTACAGGTTGCCCGAGTGCACCCCTACATCGTGGAACCTATACCTTGACTATTATTATTATTATTCTCGCTTATGCTTAGGCCCAGAGAGAATTAATTATCTTGTATCTAAACTAGATATAATAATAATTAAAAAAAAAAATGTCGTTTGTTTGTAGGGGCTATAGTCTCAGCAAGTGCTGATCGGAATTTTTTTGGGACATTCCCACCGCACTATTCCCAAACCACTGCAACTCCTGAAAGCCAGAATCAAAGAATCAACAGTGGCGACCACCAGAAAAGCGCCGAGGCAATGAAGCTCGACGAAGTCCCGGAGAATGAATTTAACTGTCTTGGATCCCGCAATGAAATTAATCAGAAAATAATAACGGAGGAATAGGAAAAAGTACAAATTTCCACTTCCCTCCATATCAAGCAGGAGACAGAACAAACAAGGCCAATAGGCACAAAGGGTCGTTTACAACTGGGTTAAGCCCAGTTGCCTAGCACCACGGCTAAAAATTTGCAATAATATTAAGGGGTCCAAGGGGGGGGGGGTGCTGATCGGATTACGAAAAATCATTCTCTAACAGAAAGTTTTACTATCATGGAGTGCTAAAGGCTAGTTTTTATCTCGAGAAAAAATATGTGTTGCCTGATTAATATATATGACGACGCGGCGACGCAAGCGTGGGCGTAACGATATCATGGGCATCTTCTTCGTTTCTTGGTATAGGTTCCACGATATAGGGGTGCACTCGGGCAACCAGTAGAACTCAGATTGAAGCACAACACAGTCACGTATATTCGGTGATATTTACAACGAGTAATCAAAGGACAAAGGCTCATATGATGAACTGATAATCTCGATCTTATGATCTGAACAAATTGAACAATATCGCGTCAGCTATCGCAATTTCATACTAGCTCTCTAAACCAATTTTATCCACGCATATTTTTAGCGCCAAATTGAAGCGCCCTCAAGTGGATTTCATCGTACTCGTACTAACCGAACAACCAATCAGAATATAGTTACAGGTTAGTAAACATTATAGAACCAACGAGTTCAAGTTGTAATTGCAATATTTTGACGACGCGCCGCTGCTTATCTAATTTGTGATTTTGATAGTTGGCATCTTGAATCGCTTGCGACGACATATTATAACGATGAAAACATGACTTTACAGAATAATTCATGCTCCATTTCATTTCTGTTCACGTTTTACCTTCTCCAGGCCAGGCATGAAAAGTAAAAAAAAAAGTTAAATTAAAGATCGAAAACCCGACTGCTTAAGAAGCGAACTAAAAAGCTGTAAACAAGAAAACATCATGCTGTGCAGTCGGAGAATACCTTTTCACGAACTGGTTGATCCTAGATTATTTAGAAATCATTTTTTTTTTTCGATTTACTTTACATATAAGTGGTACATATTTTTGTAATCACATCTTAAAACCTTCATTTTCCACTCAATGGGTTTGGAAGAAAAAAAATTGGACTCGCACAATATGGTGCCCAAAAGCCGCCATGTTGTTTTATTTTTAACTTCATCTATCTAACTAGGAACACTTGGGCGGTCAAGACGTATCAAACAATGTCTTGATTATATAAATCCATCTAGCGGTTTGATAGATATGAGCAAAAAAAAAGTCATACGTACAAACAAACACAAGATACGCGCAAAAAATATAAACCTTGCAGTCGGGTAATAATGAAAGGTACATACCTAGATGTTGATAATAATACCCATGCATAATGATAACTCAAATTGGGCTACGTAATTAATATCTACTGATTTAAACTTCAATATTATTTCATATGATTCATCATGTAAAAAATACCTTCAAATATTTACTAATAGTTCAAATCGCTACGTAGATATCTAGACCGGTATAATTAAGCACACTGCGGCATCTGCGTACCGGTCAAGTGATACAGAAATTAATTAATTCCAACTGAAACAATGGCAATTAATCTTTAGCCCAGCCACCCGCTTTTAATACCCCTATAGTTCTGCTCTTTGTTAATCGGTAATTAGTAGCCCAATGCAGATAGAGGGGAATATTCACTCGAATGAGTTTTCATTCAAAAAGGTCAGCATTTTTTTCTGCGCTTGTTTTCATTGTCCTCTGCTTCGTTGATATATAGGTCACAAGCGCTACTGCTGATAATGTAATAAATGCTCCAGGGTTCAATTCGAAGGTTGGGCAAAGTATTATTAGGGTTTTCCTTCTGAAATTTCTCAGTAGCAGTCCGGAGTTTGGAGGTTTGCCCTAACCCTTCCCAAACACGCACCTCCACTCCCTCTCTCACACACTCACACAGCATAATACACTGCTAAAACTATCACTACATATTACAAAATAATAAAGTCCTAGGCGTTGTACGCGATTAACTCAAAAACTACTGAACGGATTTTCATGCGGTTTTTACCAATAGAAGGAATGAGAAACGAGGAAGGTTTTTGTCTATAATTTATCACGGGCGAAGCCGGGGCGGGTCGCTAGTTATTAATAAATGTCTAGTTCTGTTATTGTTAAATGTTTATGTCTAGTTTCTACTTATAAATATAACCAAAACCGTTGTTAGGGAACTCAGTTGCATTTCGCTCCTGGGGTGAGCGCGAATAACTGCGACACAATTACTAAACTAAATTGAAATATGTTTTTGTTCCAATAAATATTTGTATTGTATTTGTGTTTGATAGATGGCTATCACCCTGCCGTTATGTGGCAGATCTCTGCCTTACCCTAGGAAAGACAGAGAGAATACAGACGTGGTGTTGTTTTATGTTTTCATTACTTTTCTAACTTCCTTTTGAATCCTACACGCAAAAGCTGGCAAATTGCGTGGTAAAATTCATAAAGCATCTAATCATTTTGATGCGTTCCTTTCATACATAAGACCCTTGCACACGTCCTTTGACAAAATGCAGTCCCACTGTGAAATATCACACCTCAGTCCACCGACTTAGCATGGGATGACTGGCAGTAGAGTTAGATACCTACAGCGTGTAAATTACCCATTACCTAGAAGACTACAAAGCCATGTAGAACATTGTAGTTTTCGGCGTAAACAGTCTATATTAATAACCCGAAAATTTGCATATTGCGCGCACAGAGAAGTGGGGGCTTTAGCATACATAGAATAGAATATATATGCTTTATTGTAAACCAAAAAAGTTACAAATCTAGTTAGTTATCTTTAGTTATAGTTTAGGCAGGCTGTGGTTTGGGTATATAGAAACGGAGTGCAGGAAACTATTTTTTTTTCAATACCGGTCCAATTTGGTGGGCCAAAAATTTCGTAGGCCGTAAGAATATTTGTTTCGAGCAAAAATCGAACCCACGAACCTTAGCGCGAAAGACAATCCCTCAGTCATGGCGGCAACCTAATTATGAACGCAACTGGGACTCCTACAGAAAATCGGTCATAAACAACCGTAGAGTATCTTTTAATTTATGGAAAGAGGGACATTTAGGTGTACCAATCATCATAATGGTGAAAAGATTAGTCAGATAGACTATGTTTTATCGAGTGCTAGCTTTGCCTGGCCGGGGAAGCGTGACGAAATGCACAAGCAGTCCAGCAACCCGGCCAAAGTTAACTGAAGAACACCTTGTGATTTTACTCAGTAATCTGACAGATCCCACCGCCTGCCACAGGGCGACGCGCATCCAAGAAGATATCTACACGATAAAAAAGTGCTAGTTTTACACTTTTTGAAATCGGTCTATATCTCTCAGTACAAAAAGCAAAATACTTTATTTGTAAAACTGGCCGGTGCTTTGGTTTTTTATCTACAAATTTATGAAAAGTTAAAAACATTATCTTTAATATTTCCAGAGCATTAGCGATTCTTGCGGACCTCTAAATTGTGGGACATCTATCCTACATAGGGGATAGTTGCCTAATCCATGTAAATTCATTTAGGATAGCTCCACCGAGAAACAGGACATCTATCCCGCAAAAACTTTAATATAAAATAGCATACGATTCATCCGTGAAACTAGAGTAATTACAATCGGGTTCGGCTCCTGGTTTTACCCTATACTCTATACTCACAGTACGATGTAATGAACACCAACTAACGCCGCAATTAACGTGCCTTTACTGGGCCCAAAGTATCTAAAAATTTTACCGTCGATACCAGAGAAAAAGGAAATTGAAAAAGATGGAAGTTTAAGTATAAAACTTGATCAGTGAAGTAAACGTGTTCGCCCTCGCTCTACGTCCAAGCCACTCGCTGCCAGCGCCTGTACAAATCGCGCCCCAGAGACACGGCCGGATTAACTTTCACGTCTTTTATATTCATTTTCGAGAAGTCACTTAACTGGCACATCAACGTATGAATAGCACAGTTTCGTACCGAACGAGTGACCCATCCATCCCATACTTAATATTATAAACTAGCTGTGCCCGCGGCTTCGCTCCCGTCATCTGCCTGCCAACCCTACCATACTTACCAGCCTGCCTGCCTACTCCACATACTCAAAAAAACTTTTTACAAAAAAATACTACCGACTTCCAAATAAAACTACAAAGTGAAAAATAACTTTATTTTTGGAAGTCGGTGTCTTTCGTAGGTACCAATTTATTGCGTTATGGACACCGACTTCCAAAAATAAAGTTATTTTTCACTTTGTAGTTTTATTTCGAAGTCGGTAGTATTTTTTTGTAAAAAGTTTTTTTTTTATTTTCACTTTTTAGTTGTACCTACCTAATAGGCAAGTTGTTTAGTAAGTTACCTACTCGTATAACGCCAGAATATATTACCCTAATATCATGAAACTTGAACATAACCGGTGAAATGAGAGATCTGCGTACCCCTTAAGAGCGTACTGGCGTGATGTTATGTTATGAAATGGTATAAACAACAAACAGACATGCGATTGCAGCAATCCCGAGAGATTTGCCGTTATTTATTGAAGAGTTCTGTTGTATATCTTCGAATTGCTTCGTCAGTCCTACACCAAATTAAAATGGGACCAATTTCGGAACATACTCTTTCAAACAAAAAAAGATTTTTTGAAATCGTGCTATCTAGCTGTGCCCGCGGCTTCGCTCCCGTCATCTGCCTGCCAACCCTACCATACTTACCAGCCTGCCTGCCTACTCCACATACTCAAAAAAACTTTTTACAAAAAAATACTACCGACTTCCAAATAAAACTACAAAGTGAAAAATAACTTTATTTTTGGAAGTCGGTGTCTTTCGTAGGTACCAATTTATTGCGTTATGGACACCGACTTCCAAAAATAAAGTTATTTTTCACTTTGTAGTTTTATTTCGAAGTCGGTAGTATTTTTTTGTAAAAAGTTTTTTTTTTATTTTCACTTTTTAGTTGTACCTACCTAATAGGCAAGTTGTTTAGTAAGTTACCTACTCGTATAACGCCAGAATATATTACCCTAATATCATGAAACTTGAACATAACCGGTGAAATGAGAGATCTGCGTACCCCTTAAGAGCGTACTGGCGTGATGTTATGTTATGAAATGGTATAAACAACAAACAGACATGCGATTGCAGCAATCCCGAGAGATTTGCCGTTATTTATTGAAGAGTTCTGTTGTATATCTTCGAATTGCTTCGTCAGTCCTACACCAAATTAAAATGGGACCAATTTCGGAACATACTCTTTCAAACAAAAAAAGATTTTTTGAAATCGGTCCACAACTGACGGAGATATCGGTGAACACTGAACATACACAAAAAAACAATATTAACATACATAATGTCGAACATAGAACCTTCTCTTTTTTGGGAAGTCGGTTAAAAAATATACGTACTACATACCAATTTTTTTTTTCTAGGGTCATTCTTTCGCGTAAAATCTTAACACCGCGATTCAGATAATGACTTTAAATGCACAACGCCATCTATCGAATAGCGAGTTCAACTGTCCGAGTAACCGAATTGCGTGAGCTGTGATAATTTTACTTCTTGAACACTTTAAATTCATCTAACTTTTGATAGAGTGAACCGATTGCGATGAAACAAAAACTAAGTAATTCTTCAAGATACGCACAATTTTAATGTATAAAAGTTATCTACATTGGTTTCGTACATTTCACGTGATGCGTGCACAAATAAACAGACAAACAGACAAACAGATAAACAGACAAACAGACAAACAGACAAAAATGCCAAAAATGCTAGAAATGGGTTCTGTTGGTTATCCTTTAACACCCTGGCTATTTTTTTTGGATTTTTTTTCGATGTACAAAAAATATTTTTCTACAGATTTATTATATGTATTGATTGATGATGATACGGAAGTAACTTTTTCTGTCTGTGACCTTTTCACGTTTTAACTGTTTCGACAGTTAAAACGTGAAAAGGTCACAGACAATGAAACTGAACATATGGGTAGACCAGAACCTGGATTAGGACATAGTATACATTTCATCCCAGTGTAATGTTTTCTTTGGATAGTAAAATACTTTTCACGCGGGCGAGGCTTAATGAAAAGAAGAAGCTAATGCTGCATATATTACAAAAGATAGATCATTCCGAGAAAACTTTTTCTGTGTGATGAAACGCACTTAGAATAGAAAACGTGATGGGCCAGCTTCTTGATCTCGATTTCGTTTGATGAAAATCGAAGTATGAGGTTAGCGATAATAATAATAAGTACCTGGGTGACCGAGCTCCGCTCGGGTGAAAATAGAGAAAACGACGTTTTTTAAAAATTAAACCACCTAGTTAGATCGATTTATCGAACCCGAAACCAGAAACTATTGTTGTCAATAAGCCTGACATAGTTGTGATAGAAAGACTAGAGCGCCGCGCAATGATTGTTGATGTAACGGTCCCTCATGACGAGAACCTCGTAAATGCTGAGAGGGATAAGAAAAGTAAGTATCTTGATCTGGCTCGCGAGGTTGTCGACATGTGGGATGTGAATACAACAGTCTTTGTGCTGATAGTCGTGACGGCCAATGGCATAATAGCCAAGAGCCTCGACGAACATCTGAGGAGGCTCTCGTTGGGCAGCTGGATCAAGGGCTTAAACCAGAAAGCGGTACTGCTGGATACGGCGCGTATAGTCTCCCGACTAAACGCGCCGTATCCAGCAGTGAAAGAGCAAGCCTAGAAGATTACTATACAGTATCGCTTTGTTTTAAAAAAATACCCCCTTGAAAGACTGCAACGGGGTTCTTGAAGGATGCGATAAAATTTCTGGACATGTACATGGCCTAGGAAGTTTGTCACAAAAGAAAAGATTCGAGAGTACTAGAAACTGAATCATCAGCATGTGTATCAGTGACAGCAGATAGACACGGTGGTGGTCGATTGGCCGCAAGCATTCGGCTCACTCTGAGTGACATTATTAGCAAACCGCAGTTGATTGACACGGCTAAATCCGGCTGCGTGGGACGATTAAGCTATATCATTGTGTTACATAAACGTGTGTAATATACCTTTTCTATAGTGGAAGGCAGGAACTACAAAAGCTATCTGTTTTACATTACAGATACCCCTTTTTTAAAAGATTTTATTTTCTTTCAGTCATAAAAGCTTGTTCAGTTTTTTTTTATATATGAAAGCTTGTTTATTAAAAGCTTGTATTTAGTTTTACCTGTCCCGGTATCTGTAACGAAAACTTCCAAGTTAATTTTGAACCACTTCCCGGTATTTGATTGAGATGAGTTAGATAACTTAGATCAACCATTTTCTAGATAAGCTTAAGTACACTCATCTTTCATGGGGTACGGTGTTAAATTCTATAACAAATTACCTTGTAATATGTTAAAACTAAATGAATGAAAATTTAAAACTTTTGTTTAAAGGACACTGTGTAAACAAGCATAATAACAAATTAAATGATTATATTCAAGATAAGAATGCTTGGCAACATGCTGGTCCTGGTCCATAGGCCAATCTTTAGTGTAGGCAAAAACAAACTGGTTAAGTTATATTTCCATAATTATAGTATTGTTTTTATTTTCTTCCCTTTTTGTTTAATAAATTGAAACACACACTATTCCGTTTTTGTTGAATTAGGTAATTTACCTATGTTTACAATATTTGTAAGTATGTGAGAACCATATTCCTATTTATCAAATTAATGTATTTACCTGTTAGTGCTTGTAATACACCTATACGTATTATAGTAGTGCTAGTCTGGTACATCGTTCTCACGAATATGAATTAATGTACGTATGTAAATGTTGAGTAAAACACTTTATTTTTAAAGAGTAAGTTGACCACAAAAGATCCCAATGGGTCGAAGTGTCCGAGGTATTTCTCGGCCCCTCCATAAGATAAGATAAGTACGGAGTTTCTTGTCCTTTCTTCTCAATAACAAGCTAATTTCCGAATGGACGGTAGAATCAATTATTATTAATTTAATTTGAATTTTTGACGTTCAAAAGTGCTGTTTAATGACCTAATTGAAATAAGTAATTTTTTCTTTGTCTTTGATGAAACACACGTTTGTTTCTCGTGACAAAGCATTTTAATATAAAAGCTTATGTAAAAAATAACCTCTTTCGTATACTTTACGTGTATAGAAATTGGTTGTTTTATAAACTCGAAATGCATTGGTACGAAAAACTAAATAACATATATATTACCTTTTTAGGGTTCCGTACTCAAGGGGTAAAAACGGGACCCTATTACTAAGACTCCACGATCCGTCTGTATGTCTGTCTGTCCGTCTGCCACCAGGCTGTATCTCATGAACCGTGACAGCTAGTCAGTTGAAATTTTCACAGATGATGTATTTCTGTTGCCGCTATAACAACAAATACTAAAAACAGAATAAAATAAATATTTAAGTGGGACTCCCATACAACAAACGTGATTTTTTGCCGTTTTTTGCGATAATGGTACGGAACCCTACGTGCGTGAGCCTGACTCGCACTTGGCCAGTTTGTTTTATTTTGTTTGTTTATAAGAGGAAGTTCTGATCCGAATTCATTACACCATAAGGGTTTATGGTGTAATGAATTAAACAGAATTCATTACACCATAAACCCATTTCCAGCATTTTTGGAATTGTTGTCTATATGTCTGTTTAGTTGTGCACGCATTACTATTGCCGAGCGTTACAGGACATCTTAATAGTAGGGTACGTATAGTTGACCTAGAGACTACCTACCACACGGAAGGAAATCGTGCACAAAAGCTAGTGGGAATATTTTTTTTTTTATAACGACGATATTCGGTATTACATGTTTCCGTATTTGGACTATTTCCTATTTTAGCTGCTGTCTCAAAAACGCAAAGAAAACATTTCAATCATGGGGGAGCGAAGGACGTGCAAGGGGGTGCGATTGCACCCCATTGGCTTTCAATGCAATATACAAAAACATTAAATTATAAAAAGCCTCATATAACATTAGAGAACCTAGCATATCCGAGGCGAGGTACTAACATTTTCGAGCTCGTTTCGCAAGCTCTTGAATTCTTCTTTATTTCTATAACTGTTCTGCATACGTCGAAAAAGTTAGTTCTATCCCTGCACAAGTGGACAAAAGAAAACCCAAAACTATTTGAGGCGGGGAATAGTCCTGCCAGCGGCCATGTTTAAAAACAACGATAGATAGATGTGAAGGTTAAAACTTAAAACATAAATAGTGTATCAAAGCACATGTTTCCTTTAAAACATATTTTTATAAAGTGAAACAGCTTGTTAAGGGTACACTAGTCGACGGCACGAACTATTTTGTGCGCGGGGTTAAAATGCATTTTATATCAACCGACAACACGTGCGGAAGAGATAGATGCTGTGATGAGCAGTAGGAAGCTGGTTCGCGTACGAATACACACTTATGAAAATTTGTAGCGAAATGGATAATGATTTAGGACGAAACCGAGCGCGCGAAATTTTATAAACAGACCTTTGGCAGTCTAGATATCATGAAAAAACGACTAAATCTATCTGTTCATAATAACATTATATGCATTGTTGAACTACTAATCTATCCCTGTATGGAGGCCGTTTTGCAATTTTCCGTCTTCTTATGGTATTTATTTGCGCCCAAAAATGCGTTAAAATTAGTGTCGAAATGTGGAACTTTCGACGCTCATAACTTTCAAATATTTTCTTTTTTTACTTTTTCGCTTCCATACAGGGCTAGATAATGATGAAACAAATTGATATCACTTTTTATTTTGAACGTACATCGTCAAACAGTGGAATAATCCCTAGACTACGTTTGTATGGAAAAAAAATCGACTAGTGTAACCTTAACTGCCCTAGAGCCAGGGGTTGAAAGAGAAAAGATAATGCAGTCGTAAAATGTTGCACTTTTCAGGTAGGTGAAGGTTAGTCTTTTCAGCTCAGCATTGGGGCTCATTAGTAAACTCACCAGTTCCTTTATGAATCCTATGAAGTTATGAGCCCCTGGTACTAGGTAAGTGAAAAGATTTCAATTTAACTCCCAGAAGTTTAAAGAGAATCTGGTTTCTACTCGTGTGGTATGACTACTACTGGCTAAAGTCTTCTCCATCGCATGAGCTCATGTTCTGGAAAGGTTATACATATAGCTTTTCTTTTATCAACTATAGTCTATATTAATAATATTAATGCGATAGTAAATCTGTCTGTCTGTTTGTTATCTTATTTAATAAAACACCTTATCAGCAGGCAAAGCCGTGAGCAGAAGCTAGTAATATCAAAAATATGGAAGAATGAACATAGAATACATGTTGCGCCGGCCACAAATTTTGAGATATTATTGAGATAAGGGTAATTGCTCAAAACCGGGAGACGTGGAGGGGTGAAACAGAAGCCTTTCCCAGCAGTGGGATAAAACAGGCTGAAAATAAATAAGTGCAAGAGGATGAAGGTGGAGATTATACAGAAAAAGAAAACCGATTATTGCAGCTGATATCGATAGGCATATATTATATAGCTGTTCCCCGCGGCTTCGTTCCCGTAGACCACACCACAGCACCCGTTTTCGGGTTTAAAAAATAGCCTTTGTTACTCATGAATAATGTAGCTAATGTAGTTAAAATCGGTCCAGTAGTTTCGGAGCCTATTCGGTACAAACAAACAAACAAAAAAATCTTTCCTCTTTATAATATTGGTATAGATTCAGCAGTGCCATATCTGTGCGAACATGAATGTTCATACGTCCTGAATCGCTCAAATAAAGACGAATGACTCATAAAAGGCGTTAATAACTCACACTTTATTTGTCACTATTAATAGGTGTTAAACGCTTTGTATCGTCGTTTGATACACAACATTGTGATGAAAGGCATCTTATAATGACGAGAGATAAATGTAGAAGCGAGACTATGTTCAAGTTCAAGTTTTCCTAACTTAGTAGTGATCAAACAGGGTTCAAAATTCGATGTCTTTTGAATAAGTTTAGATGAATCTTTGCACACGGGTCGATCATTTTCTGGATTGGGATACTTTTTATCTCGAGTATTTTCGATGGGATACCTTGGGATAATTTTCGACTTTGTTTTTTGAGGCTTCGCATGCTTGATACTGTTCTATAGGCATTATAAGAAAATATTCTGCCAGCGGTTGCTAGCAGAATAGTTCCACAATAAATATTTTACCGCAACCCTTCTATACTTACTAATATTATAAAGTAATATTGTAAAGATTTTGTTATTTGTTTGTACCGAATAGGCTCCGAAACTACTGGACCGAATTAAAAAATTCTTTCACCAATAGAAAGCTACATTATTCCTGAGTGAAATAGGCTATATTTTAATCCCGAAAACGGGTCCTGTGGGGTGCTCCACGGGAGCGAAGCCGCGGGGAACAGCTAGTCTTCATATAAACTTTAACTATAATAACATTCTCTTCCGTCCGCAATATGACTAATAAAATGGGTGAAAACAGAAAAGCATTCAACAAACTTGCCGATCATTATACTCAACAAAATGCAATCACCCCTGCTCTTTCTTGCTATACATAATTGAGGAGACAACCCAGCCTACCTCACTATGGACAACAGATTAAGTACATGATTGCCCAATACAAAGACGGTACATATCGGTAATCACAGTGTAATTTAGAAATTGACCGTTGTTCGTTCCAATGTTTGCTGCGGTATCGAGAAATTACTGTTTATGCATTTCCATAATTTTCTTTGTGTATGGAATTAAATAGAGTGGTGAGCTTATTTCATTATGGCTGCATAGATAAATATAATGTAATTTATCTGAACTAATATTATGAAAAGGTCAAACTGTTTGAATGTTTTAAAAGCACTCTGGAAGTACTGATACAATTACGATAATTTTTCATTGACTGAAAGTTACAGGATCGCTGAATTACTTTTTATCTCTGAGAAGCTACTTTTTATCGCAAATAATGCAAGATTCCCGCGGTACGGGAGCCACGGAAATATTTTTTAATTCTACTTCGACTAAAACCCTTCGGTGTTTGGAGATGGTTGGGTTGGTGTTCAGAGTGACTTGTTTGTAATTCATCGGTAATCTTTCAGAGGGTGAAAGTACTCATAAGTGTAGACAACTGTAATAATGGGATCAGTTGTTCCGGATCTGGGTGTCTTGTGAATGTGAGTTTAAATGTTTGTAAATGCACCCACGATACAGGAAGTAATTCCTAGTGTGGGGCAACGAGCACTGAAGTATTAAGAAATAAATCAGTTGTTCAGTACATTTATGTTCGCATAACTCTACAAAATGTAGTAAACTACTGATTAATTTTCGAGATTTCAGGTTTGATCCCATAGAGAAAGCTGTTCATATTCTTGAGTAATTTTACCCCTGTAAGATTGCCAAAGAATTGAAAATCACCATGCATTAAGATTTAATCGTTCATCACTGTAATTAGAATAAGTTAGTACTCAATTAGAACAGAAGGATTATAATATGTTTAAGGGCAGTGTACAGAGGTTGTTGCTAATTAGAGTTCATAATTAGTTTAACTAGGGATTATGCGGAAGTGAGAACCGGCTGGTGAGATGCAATATGTTCAGCAGTAAACTGCGATAAGCGTCAAGTTGATTAAACTGAATTAATAATACAGTTTAAGTTGCGTTTATTTTCAGTAGCGTCCAACGATTGGTAGAAGTGATGGCCGTCCAGCAGTGAAATAGGCAGATGAAATTGTTGCCATCGTGCATCGCGAGTAGAATCTGGATGATGATGGCACAGGAGTGTGGGGATTGACAGAATAAAAGGGAGGCCAATGCCCAGCAGTGGGCGAAATCGGGCTGTGGATCACGAATAAGTTCTATATCCACTAAATTCAAAACACTACTTACTGTGACAACGGCTTCATCATCCTTAGGTAAAAATCGGAAATAGGCCAAGCAGGTTTTTGTTTTGTTTTCAACAAACGCTGTATTATTCCATACGCAATCATTTATTTAATATTTGATTTTAAAATGTTAAACTTAAATATTTTCCCACTCAATACAAAGAAAACTCAAAAAAAGAAAACATAATCGAATCACTATTCAAAAACCCATTTCATACAAAAACAGAATTAAAAATGTTCGTAAGTAATGGGGTAGCCGACAATCCGCGAGGCCGTTCCATGGGGTTCCTCGATACAATAGATGGGGTAAGATAACGCTGCATTGCCCCTAAGGGCTCACAATGCCCGGCTTTATGAGGTTGCCCCATAGGCGAGCCCATTCGATCGGTTACGGGCGAGTGCTTCGAATACAAAGAGAGAAACCTGATAATTTGCCAAATTCGTAAAAATCTATGGTAGATAGGTAGTATAGATGGAATATAGATTTGTAAAAATCTATGGTATATAGGTAATATAGATGGAATATAGATTTGTAAAAATCTATGGTAGATAGGTAATATAGATGGAATATAGATTTGTAAAAATCTATGGTAGATAGGTAATATAGATGGAATATAGATTTGTAGAAATCTATGGTACATAGGTAATATAGATGGAATATAGATTTGTAAAAATCTATGGTACATAGGTAATATAGATGGAATATAGATTTGTAAAAATCTATGGTAGATAGGTAATATAGATGGAATATAGATTTGTAAAAATCTATGGTACATAGGTAATATAGATGGAATATAGATTTGTAAAAATCTATGGTAGATAGGTAATATAGATGGAATATAGATTTGTAAAAATCTATGGTAGATAGGTAATATAGATGGAATATAGATTTGTAAAAATCTATGGTACATAGGTAATATAGATGGAATATAGATTTGTACCAATTTGCTTCCTTACTTATTGGTTTGGTTACTTTTTTACTCACTTGTATAGAGTATTTACGACATTTTACTTACTAATTGATTAGGAATAAATGTACAGACATATAAATAGTTTAAGATATATTAAAAAATATAGTATAATCCTGTACTGTCCCACAGCAGGGTAAAGCCCCCTCCTCTCTCCTTCCATTACTCTTAAATTGGAGCACGGTCCTTCCTTGTTCCAAATATTAGTCAAATCCATTCTTTACTTGAGAGGTGATTGATTCCCTCAAAACATTCAGATTTTAACATGTAATTAATTAGTTTGTAGGAAAGCAATATTATTTTTAAATTTCAAAACCTATCGAACAAATTGATTTTATATTAGTGTATCAGATTATTTAATTTAATCAACCAGTGATGTTTTTGCCACGAAATGACGGTGTTTAAAAAAAGGATTGCACTTTTTTATGTTTTTGATATACCCCAAGATGTCTCTGCAATTCTACCCAGGAAATAGGATGTTTAATCAAAACAAGAATTTACCTTACCAGGTAGATAGGGAAGGTAAAACGATCAACAATACATACAAATTTAAGGAAAACCAGCGTATTACTTGTGTAACTATGGATACAATATATATCTGCAACTATTCTAACATAATATTAACGAGGCCATAACATAACCGGTACTATTTACGTGCATTCCTCGCAAAGCCATCTATTCTGGCATTTCTAAATGGGACATAAATAGCGCTACGCGGACCCGTAGCCCGTAGCCCGGTGCTACGGCTACGAGCGTCGTAGTCTGTAGCATGTGCTACGTACGCGTAGATGTGGAATGCTCGCTATTTATTGCAGATTTTTATCACTTGGTGGCACTTATTTTAGGTTATCTTGTCTTCGTAAACTGAAAATATTATAAACTTTTTACTTTTTCTTCACGGAATGTCACCAGGACTTGTAATCAATACCAATTAAATGTCCTTTGTAGGTAGTTATTTAAATATTATTTAAAAATATGTAACCAGCAGCACACAACCGGGAAAATGTTGTAAGTTGCAACTGAGACTTTATGTAACCGGCCTCACATGAGAAACAAGAGCAACCGCGCCGCTCACAATGCTACCGGCTATAGTACATAACAACGCGCTAATAAATCAATGTACGTTACCATGAGTGAGAATGTTGATGGTCTCGTTGTGGAAGTAGAACAGGCTGCCCACGCAGCCAGTCCAGCTCTGCAGCGGCCGGTAGCCCGTCAGCACGTATGGGTTGAACTGCAGATGCTGCGGCATATCGCGCCAGTGCAGCAGCTGCCGGCCCGGCGCAACCAACCTGGCGGCCTGGGGCTCCGGCCGCGGCTCCGCGCCACTGATGCCTGCCACTTCTCCATCACGCTGCTCATTATCACAGATATGCTCTAACGACTTTTTCCTCTTTTTAGGTCCTTTACCGTTCACTTCTTGAATTGACATATCGAACATTTTTGTACATGTATCAGGTACGCTCTGAACGTCCCTCATAACAGCGTGCTAGCGGGAGGCTGCGAGTGCGATCCGTGCGGCGCGCCAAGTGCCCGCATGGCCGGCCGAGAGCTGGAGCGCAGATTTTGTACAAATATCACAGTTACAGCATGAGTGTGGAGCGTGGGGTGGTCGCGGACGCTGGCGGTGCTAGGTTTCTGTTACCCCGGCGAGGGCGTGCGGTCGCGGCGCCGCTGTGCGCGGTGCCGGTGCGCGGTAGCTGGGAGGGCGGGCGCAGCGCGCGCGACTGGCCGGGCCGCGGGCGCGCCGACTCCCCCGGTCGCTCGGCGAGCCTCGCGCCCCGCGTCCCGCACTTTTGCGCACTGCGCAAACCCGATCAGCTGATTCCCGCCAGAAGGTCGGCCTCTCGGCCTGCTTCCTTTTCTCGCACTTTCACTCACTGTCCAACTGTACCAGCATTCTCACTTGCTCATAAAAGTTTAACGGCCCTTTGTTCCTTGCTATTATGGTATATCTAACGATTTTAAAATTGTTGACACTTATATATTTCTGAGTCCAGAAATATTTCTATTCATGCAAATAAAAATTGATTCAGAAAATGTATAAAATGTCACTGTAGATTTTTCTTAATGTCAAATCTATATTAGAATAGAGTAAAAATGTTCTGTGGTGCTATATAACACAGACCATACCAGACCATACAGACCACAAAGAAACTTATATATACGGACAATACAACAGACCTCTGTAATTTTTGCAAAGATGTAGAAATTTCCGGACAGACCTACACTGAGATGTTTGATGACAAGGGAGATTAAGTAAACGGAATTCCGTGTCATAACAAAATTATGAACGAGCTTTACGATATTAACGTTTAATTTAATTTAATCATATAATTATGAAGTAATTTATGTAGGGTAGGTACAATGTGTAATTGAAAATCTGAAAACCTGAAAAGGGGTCATTGTAGGCATCATTACAAACAACTTACTATGGAAGCAACCCCGATATAGCGAAACATATTACAACTGCCTTGTTCCATCCACTGCTGAGTATTACAGTTCCCTTACGTGCTATGGTTGCCTGGTTCTATGACGTCTTGGGAGGATAAGTTAAGAAGTAACAAGAGTTGAGAAAATTTTATTCAGTATCCTTGGCTCAATTTTCCTTAACGGTACGTACAAGCGTACAACATCATTGTAAGGGTCGATTTATGGATAATTGGGTAACTTTTATCTGAGGACTATAAATCTCAAACCGCCATATTTATTCTTCAAAATCAGATATAAGTTATGTCTATTGACAAATCAGCCTTTAGTTAAAATAGATCTGAAAATTTACGAAAATGTTTTTGTGAATGGACAGTTATTACAACTCTGCATCGCCTCCCAGCGACATCTGTGTGTCGACCGTTGAAGCTTCAGGCATCAACTCACACACTTCACACAGTGTTTTTTTCTGTTATCTGTGCATCAAATACTCCCTAAACTTGTCTTACGAAAACTGAAGATATTCTAGTGCTGTTCTGTAAAAATCTTACCATAGATGAAGTGACCTCTATCATACATGTATATTAGAGGTCAGTGAGTCAATCCCTAAACATCATCGGTTGACAGTCAGTCTGAATTAGCTCACTTCAAGCTCAATCCACCTTCACAGTGAGGTGTCTATAGAATAGACCGACTGTACTCTGTGAGTGGAATATGGACCATAGCAATCACTATGGACCTTATTGATAACTAAGAACCGGATTATGCAACATTTGGAACTTAAAACATGCATGAAAAATGCATGAAAATTTGGAAAATATGTAACATAAAGTTTAAATTTAGAAAACGAAAAAAAGGAAAAGTGGTAATTTCTAAATCAGCATACAATTATTGAATTATTCAATCATAAATTATCAATAATTAGGTACCAAAATGTAACAACTTTGTAGACGATAATAATGCAGTAAAACGAATAAATTTTCGTAAACGTAAACAATCAGGTAGGTAGGTGTTAAATGTATAGTCTTCAATCAATCAAAATATTTTCATTAGTGAAAATTGTTAGTGTTTATGGAATTCTCTTTAATCTTTACATTGACTTTCTTTTGTATTTGTAGGTAATAGTATAAAAGAAAAAAGATGACATCACTGAGTGTGTAAAAGAGATGTTAAAGTTAAATTACAATAAAATTATTTTGTGTGCCTTCCCTTACTTGGATAAATTGTCAAATAGACAAAATAATCACATTCACATGCTTAATAAGCATCTGCACTTTCTTGTGAGTCACTATAGTGATAAACTAGTTTTTTTTGACATCAACATTTTTGTTGGTAAATTAAAGTCGACAGGCGATACTTTGTATCTGCCTCTTAGGGTAAGACATCAAATAGCTCGGCTATTATCTTATACAATAAACTCAGACATAAGTAGTATGTCGAAGTATCCAGTTATTATTGATATTAGTAATAGTACTAATTTAAATATGGTCAATACCTTGAATAACGTTAGCAAAAATGCTATTAATATTTATTCTTTAAACTAGTTGATAGGACAAGGGAGGGTACCAATAACGGAGTAGTTACGAGTATATCCACCATCAAAAAGGTACCTTCTTGCTCGCAAAAAATTAATTTGAAAAAAAGGTCTGAGCAGAATTCTCTGAAATTATTCCATCAGAATATTCAGGGTTTTTCTTCGAAGGAATTGGAAATCGAACTGTTTTTAGAAAAATCAATGTTTGAAATTGTTTGTTTCACTGAGCATTGGCTGAAAGATTATGCAATGTTAATCAATTATGAAAATTATACAGTGGGCAGTTGTTTTAACAGAAATATTATGTTGCGTGGGGGTTCACTTATATTAATAAAAAATGGTATTAAATCAAAACCTCGTAAAGATATAGTAGACCTATCAGTTGAACATAGTGTTGAACTGTCCTGTGTTGAGCTGGATAAGCATGTCATAGTGTGCGTTTACAGACCCCCAAATTATAAGAACTACTCTATATTCGAGTCAGTGATGGAAGATGTTTTGGCAAAACTTGCAATGGGTAATAAACTAATAATTGTCTGTGGTGACTTTAATATTAATATTCTAGAAGATAATTCAGACAGCAGTAGGTTATTAAATCTCTTTAAATCATTTAATTTGTCACATGTGTTTATGGAACCAACCCGAACTACACTGACTTCTGCTACATGTATTGATAATGTTTTTTGTAGCTGCAACTACTTGGACAAAGCCATTATAAATTCTCTGCCTTCGGATCATAGTGGGCTACTGGTAGCCTTTGAGTCCATTATGCTAATAAAACAAGTGCAGATTCAATCCAGACCAATAACATCCGGTAAATTAAATAAATTTAACAGCACTTTAATCAGTAAGTTAAGCATCCAGGACCTCACAGTGAATGATGGTAATATTTTGTATGATGAAGTTTTCTCAGTGGTTCAAAAAGAGTTCAATAACACTTTTAAGAAGAAAACTAAAACTATATGCCCTAAGTTTTTATTCAGTGACTGGGCGACTACAGGACTTAGAAAAAGTAGGGAAAGACTTTACGAGCTATATGGGCTTAAGCCTTGTATTAACACTGAAACGTTTAATAAGTATGTTGCTACTTACTCAAGAATTTTTAAAAATTCCTGCAAGGCAGCTAAGGTCTTGTACATTAGCAATAAGGTTAAATTAGCAGAAAATAAAATCAAGACGGTTTGGAAAATTATAAACAATGAAACGAATAGGAATAAAAGAAATAGTAGTGATTACACGCTTGAGACCACACACGGACTTATTAGAGATAACAAAAAAGTTGCGCAAGAATTTGTTAATTTCTTTACCAACATCCCAATTAAAACTACTGAAACTTTAAATTCTTCGCCCTCGCTTGCTTTTGGATTATTAAACGCGAACGTTTCATCCTGCCCGATTGTATTTAATTTTTCACATATAAACCCCATGACAGTAATAAAAGCTTTTAAGCAAATCAAGATCAAACCGACTGAAGATCTGTGGGGAATGTCCATCAAAGCTTGTACCTCCATTATTCAGACTATAGCGCCGTACTTAGCGTTGATTTTCAATTTGTGTGTGGATCAAGGAGTTTTTCCGGATCTAATGAAATATAGTAAGGTTATACCACTTTTTAAATCCGGGGACAGTAAAGACACAAATAATTATAGACCAGTATCCGTGTTGCCGGTTTTCAGCAAGGTATTTGAGAGGATAATGCTAAATCAAATGCTCATTCATTTTAATACGAATAACATCTTGCATGATAGACAGTATGGTTTCACCAGAGGACGTTGTACAACTGACGCTGGTGTCGCTCTATTAAAACACATCTTTGATGCGTGGGAAGATTCGCAGGATGCCATAGGTATCTTCTGCGACCTGTCGAAGGCGTTTGATTGCGTTAATCATGAAACATTACTTCTGAAACTTGAGCATTACGGGCTAGGTCAATCAGCGTTAAGTTTAGTTAAATCTTATTTGAATGATAGACAGCAATTAGTTCAAATAAACGGTGTGAATTCGTCCGGGTTAAACGTTAAAATGGGGGTACCCCAGGGCTCAATTTTGGGTCCTTTCTTATTTTTAGTTTTTTGGAAAAACTAAAAATAAGAAAGCGAGCGCAGTGAGCTCGAAAATTATTTCATCTCAGATTGTGGGTAATCAATATGAGGTGAAATTATTTTCGAGCTCACTTCGCTCGTTCTTTCAATCAACCTTTTTTTTATAAATCATCGTACCAAAGAGTTTAAATTTTTCTTGGTATTGGGTTGTGTTTATATAACTATAAGAGCAGGGGCACCCAATCTCTATAATCACCGCGATTCTTTACTCTTTTCGGACAGCCTCTAACATGCTTATATCGGCACTAAAACACTCCAGAAAACGAGAAATATAAAAAAAGTGGACAACCACAGGCACAGGCTGGATAGGATCATAGGGCAGGGGCGCGTTTACTTGTTAATTTTAATTCATATATATGTATGAATTAAAATTTACAAGAAAAAATTTACTGCTTTTATTACTTGTAAATTTTAATTCATATATGTATGACGTTCAAAAGTGCCGCTTACTGGCCTAATTAAAATAAATATATTTGACTTTGACTTATTGAAAGTTAACCTGGGGCGGTCAGAACTCTAAGTTAAGCCCTGCTTACCCGAGATGAGGGGCTATAATTTTTTAATCTTACATCCGTGGCTCTCTATTTTATGCGTCGACTCGGTTATATCGGCCATAGCATCTTAGGGGCCTGGGGCCAAGCCGCGCCTTGATACGCCAATGCCTCCTTGCAACTTTGTGAACTTCTTCTTCTTAATATTACGTTCAAAATTTCTACGGCGAACATTTTGAGCTAAACAATAAATAATATTAATTTAAAAAAAGTTTTTACGAACAAGCTATTAGCTAATCGTGCATTGACATCCAAAAGTGAATGGCAATTCAATCCGTACAATCAGTTTTAAAATACAGTTGCAAGATTTTACGAAACTTGTCTTTTCATAGTGATTTCGATAATTCCGAACAAAGCAACCGGATACCGCCTAAGTCGAATAGGCTATTCGTGGTTCACTATAGCTTCTTCTGCCCCTGTCTGTCCATCTGTCAGGCTCACACAAGGGGCTGTAACTTTTTGATAAAAATAACTGTTTATAATAGATACTGGTAAGTACTCCGGTTAGACTGGCAGCCGACCCCAAACATGATTGGGCAGAGGTAAGGCAGATAGATTGAAATGCCTAGGTAAAGGTGCGCTTACACGGGCACTGAAAACTGCTGTTCGATTGTGTCGTATATTCAGCAATTTACGGCATCGGCAACTAGCATCACGGACGATGTTTTTCTTCCAGCGCAGCGGCGGCTTGTAGGTACCGCTTTTATTGTCATGAGTGAAAAGAAAAATAAAATAACCGGCCCAGTGCGAGTCGGACTCGCGCACGAAGGGTTCCGTACCGTTATCGCAAAAAAACGGAGAAAAAGTTACGTTTGTTGTATGGGAGCCCCACTTCATTATTTGTTTTATTCTGTTTGGGGTATCGTAGATATCTAGGCTTTGGGACGAATCGTTATTTGACTTAGGGCCGATATTTCAATAGTCTGATAACTTTTAACTGAGGAATAAAAATGGCCGTTTGACATATTGTCTAATAAAATTTAGGTTACCGCCACAAAGTAAAATGCTCCCCTAATAACTTAACAAACTCTTTTCGCCCCCTGAGGGTGGATTTTTTAACAACCCAAATATGTATCTGTTATTCACTCTTTTCTTTTTATTTTTCGTTTATGTTAGTCAGATTGCGCAGTAAGATTCCAAGAGAGATTAAAAATCGTTAACAACCCTTAACCCTATTTGGCGGGTAGTTTTAAAAACTTATTATGTCAATTTTGATTATTTTCTTTGTCCCCAAGGAATTAGAGTTTTCATAGAAGCAAATTTAACCCTTTTCACCCCCTTAAAGGTTGAATTGCCAAAAAAATCTGCTTAGTGCTCGCCTAGACCGTTATAACAAAAACGAAACCCTGTGCAGTAAGATTCTTAGAAACTTTAACACCTGCTAAATCGTATTTTGGGGGAAGTTTCTAAAATCTAATAATGACAACCTTTATTGTTTACTTTGGTTGGTATTTATGTCAAGTTTCAAGTTTATTAACCCAAGACTTAAAATTCATCAAAAAACTTTAAAAGCCGCGAAATCCTATTTTGGGGGAATTTTTGAAAATCGAATAATAATAACATTTATTGTTTACTTAGGTTTGTATTTGTGCCAAGTTCCCAGTTTATTAACACAAAAATAAGATTCTGCCATACAAACTTCACATATCAACTTCAACACCCTCATAATCGTCTCAAACGAATAATGACAAACTTTATCATTTACTGTTTGTGCCAAATTTCAAGAATATTAGCCGAAGGAATTAAATTTTTCATTCAAACTTTCTACCCCCCTTTTTACCCCCTTAACCCCTAAGGGAATTTCCAAAAATCATTCCTTATTGCTCACTTAGGTTACTGAAACCTTTCTGTCAAATTTCATGCTTCTAGGCCCAGCGGTTTTGGCTGCGCGATTCAATTAAGTCATTCGATCAACTCCAGCTCCTCGAGGAAGGCCAGCAGCACCCTGGAGTTGCCGACTATCTGCGGTAGGGTACCTGGGTCACTGAATTATTTGGCCATGTAACTAGCGATTACACAGCAGCTTATAGGAGCAGGTATGTTGCTGTCTCATCTTCCACCATGCATGCTCTGCAGAGTGGGCTGTCCGTGATTCCTATGACAAAAAAGTGCTTATAAATGTCGCCTGTCCAGTCGTTACGGCTGTGACTGCACGCAACTGTAGCTTAGTACTAACTACGGTCTAAGGTACTAAGGCCCTACGACTACGTAGGGCCTTTTTCGTGAAACGGCCGTCAATGGAGGGCATTGCCTCCTTGGCCTGCCTACATTCGTTTCCTTACCAGACAGCGTAGGTACCCGAAAGGTAAAGGCACGATGGGCTCCGGTCCCACCGGTGCCATACTAGAGCCCCTTCGGGCGAGCTCATCGGGGCATTGTTTCCTCGGGACTCGGGAGTTGTTGTGTCCCTTAGTCCATTTAATGGTTACTTTATTGTGCACACCGACCTGGTTCAGGCGCTGGTAACACTAGTAAATCAGCCCGGAGATGACCGTGTGGCTGCATGTTTAGTGCGTGCAGGACGGCCATGCAGTCCGAAAGTATACATATAGGGAAAACCTTTACCTCCCTAGCTAGGACAGCTGAGGCCGCCATGGAAATGCTCATCAAGCATTTGGCCTGGAACAACGTGTTGTGGATCCCCAGTGGTGTGGCTAATTGGATGTTTAGGTCCTCTGTGATGATGACACCTGCATCCGTACCAGTACCTGTTTTGGATCCGTCTGTGAAAATCCGCAGCTCATCGGGGCGTAGCCTCTCGCAGCAGTTATCCTCGTGTTATTGAATTCTGTTTTTTTTTGTCAAAAATGAATTACTTGAGTATCCGGTCGTTAATGGCTCTAGTTAGAGAGAGTTCGTGGTTGAGACCCTCGAGTAGAGTGGTGTGTTGTGTCTCTCTCATACCCCAGAGTTCCAGTGGCTTTTGTGGTGGTGGTACAGCTGTTCGTCGCTTCCTGCTGTATAAACAGATGCAGAGGGAGGAGTCCAAGCACAGCCTCGAGCGCTGCGGTTGGGGTAGTCCTCATGCAGCCCGTTGTCGCCATGCAGGTCAGTCTCGGCATTCGCTGTAGCTTGTTCACAGCTGTAGTGCGAAGCCACCTAACCACGGCCCTATAAGTGTTCATGGGTCGAATCACCGCAAATTTTATATATATATACCCCAAGTATAGGCCTTAGGGTTTTTTTTGGTGGGAAATCATCCAATAACTTCGCCCGCTCTGGGTGAAGCGGGAGGGCATGTCAGACTTTTACTGACTAAAACCCACCCGTGTTCCTTCAGTTGCTTGAGCCAGGGCCGCGGTAACTCTTTTTCAAATTTATCCGCAACCCAGACAGGCATCGGCCCTAGCGGACCCCGTCAGTTTTTGCTGACATCAGTTTGAGGCGCGCGTGGAACACCACGCGCCGTCGACTCGGGCCTGGTCCTTATCGGACGGCAAACTACCCATTACTCGCCGTCCGCAAACCCGCGCCAACGGTGGCCGGGAATCGGCTTGCGACTCCCAACGCCCAGGGTGTCTCCTGCGGTGGCTTGGGGCTTTGCGTCTCCTCACGCGTTCTGCCTCCTCCTTCGCGAGAATTACTGCTTCGCAGAAGGAGGTGACAGCTTCCCATGCCCCGTACCATGGCCTGAACCAGGGCCGGACGCGAGAGGTCGCCACCGCCGATCGCCTCCACGAGGACACGGCGTTGCTTCGCCAAAGCGGGGCAAACCTCCAACGTACCCACTTCTTACCTTTCATTTAACTGCATTGCCAGAAGGTGATGCAGGCCCTGTCTAACTTATCAAAATTACTGCTCCAGTTCAACTTACTGTCAAGGACGACTCCCAAATACTTGACCTCGTTGAAAAGCTAGAGCTCTGTATTGAACAGCTTAGGCAGGTGGAAGGGGCCTAATGCCCTTTTCTGGTGAACATGACCAATTCAGTTTTAGAGGGGTTTACTGATAGATCATTCTCCCTGCACCATCGCTCCACTATACGTAGAGATTGCTGAGTAAGGTTGCAGATTGTTTCAGTCATCTTCCCGGGTTCGAGGGTCGCCAGGTCATCTGTATAACCTATTGTATAGTAACGGTGTTCGTTGAGTCTGATGATGAGGTCGTTAATTACCAGATTCCTTAGAAGGGGGGAAAGCACCCCTGGCTATCAAGGCCTGCTGCTGCTCTGAAGAACCACTCGTTTGTTTAGCATGTTAATGATCCAGTCAAACAGCACCTGCTCTACGCCGTGTTTGGAGAGGGTAGCACAGATGCTGGAGAATTTGCCTTGTCGAAAGCACCTTCGATGTCTATGAAAGTGCCCAGTTTCTTCTTTTATATTTATCTATACTATATACTTAATAATAATAATATATATTATTAATATTATAAAGAGGACAATTTAATTGTTTGTTTGCATTGAATTATAGGCTCCGAAACTACTGAACCGATTTGAAAATTCCTTCACTGTTGAGAAGTGTATTTTTCACACCTTGGGTTGCATTATTGGAGTTTTATTAAGGATCGCTATTTTTTTGAAAATGTAATATAGCCTATGTTACCCGGGGATAGTAGAGTCGTCGGCTGAGACGACTTGAGTGTTCTTTTATTTTAAAATTTTGATTGAAATGCCGTCGCTAGAAAGGGTTCTTTAGTTGTATCGTGGTATTAACCCTTATAAAATAAATTACTTCATATTCAAGACTGCTTCAATTCCTTTATAATTTATGCATTTATTGGTTTTTGGCAATTCTACCTCTAAAGGGGTAAAAACAGGAGATGAAAGTTTGTATGATTTTTTTATAGTTTGTAAATAGGACACATGAAATTTTTGATTTACGCTCTTGGTTGATTAAAAGAATTCATGTATTTATTGTTTTTTGGAAATTCTACCCCTAAGGGGATAAAATAGGGGTTGAAACTTTGTGTGAAATTTCTTCGGTTTGAAAGGTAAAACATCTGAAACTGTTGGTTTACGCTCTTGGTTAATAAAACAACAATGAGGTTTTTTTTTTTAATTTCGGAGGTACCCCTATGGAGTAAAAAGTCGGTTAAAAGTCTGTGTGAAACTTCTACGCTACACTTTAAACAAGTGTGACACGTGAAATTAAAGATTTACGCTTCATCTGCCTAGCCTTTTCCCAACTATATTGGGGTCGGCTTCCAGTCTTACCGGATTCAGCCAGTGTAAGTACATGGAGCGACTGGCTATCTGACCTCCACAACCCAGTAACTGGGTAACATGGTACCCCTCTTGGCAAGACTGGTGTCGGATCTCAAGCTTCTGACTACCCGAAACGACTGTCAAAAAAAAGACTTCAAATAACATCCGGGACCAACGGCTTAACGTGCTTTCCGAGGCTCGGAGGAAACTCGGTCATTTGAAATGGTCACCCATCCACGGACCGACCTCGTCAAGCGTTGCTTAACCTTGATGATCGACCGGTGCGGCTGTTACACTGACCTCTATCATACAAGTACGCTGGACTACATATATTAGATGAAATGACAGTTGATTTTTGTGCCGAATCAAAGCGCTCCACTCGAGGTTCTCAGGAACTAAAATTGACACATTTAGAGATAGGTTAGTACCGATATTTCTCAAGATTAGGTAATACTAATATATTCGCCTGGAAATATTATATTATTTTAACTAATACGAGTATATGAGTATTAGTAATATTTTTATATCACAATATTATCAAAATAGTAAACTTGGCAAGGCGTATCACTCATCTACTGTATTGACTTCTCATAATATGTTGCAACTAAATATCTCATATTGGTATTAGTGATGAATGTTATATGAATGCCTAATAATCAGTAATAATATGTTAAAAAGCAATATGTAATACTAAATTCTGGAATCATCATCATGATCATCCACAGTCCGACTTCGCCCACTGCTGAGCACAGGCCTCTCTCTTCTTGTATCAATCACCTCGTTCCTGTCTGGAATTAATTCTGGATAATGTCATGATAATTATAATTGTATTAACAAATGTTTTTAAGTCAAACAATTTATATCTGCATCTGAAACAGAGTTGAAAACTGATATAAGTCTTCACGTCGCTGGAATGCGATGTCACTCTTATTTGTACCTTAACACTTCAGAGACAGGATCTCAGCGATGAGAGCGAGAAATATGTCCGTTGTAAATTATTATCCATCTCATTCTTACGCAAATATTTGTATGAATGATGTTCCAACCAAGTGAATCCAAACTATTGTAAATGTAAGTATTAACTAACTAGTATACTTGAGCGAGCAGATACTTGCTCAAATATACTAGTTTTATGGATAAGTTGTTAGCCTATCCCCATATTTAAATCTCACTGATCTGACAATGCGCTATAACTTTAGTAGCACGCTATCCACTAGTTTATAGCTTGCAATCTGATTGAAAGTATTTTTCAGTTAACCTTTACAGCAAGTTTTCTATTACTTAGAAATTAATCTCAATTGAAATAATTGGGTTCCTGTTCGCCTAAGTATTAAATTATTCTCACGTATTTTTATACCGAAGGCTATGTCCCATCTCTAGTATTAGTTCCATGGAATCTCACGTTAAGTCACGTTGCTATCAGCGCCAAAATGGCGAAAATCAAATGTCTTAATTTTGTCATCGATAATATGAAGTCCAGCGTACTTGTATATTAGAGGTCAGTGGGCTGTTATTATTCAGCCACGAGCTCTTCCTAAACTTGGCATATACATTAACCTTAGCAAAAAGGTAGTAAAGGTTTTCATTATTAGTTTTTCAAAACTACTCCTAAAAGACGATTTAGTGGGTGTTATAAATTTTTGATGAATTCTACTGTACAGGGTTTCTTTTTAACACGCTTTTATTAGCTTGGTATGTATGTATCTATGTATCAATGTAACTTAATCTTTGAGCGTGATTTTCACCCACTTCAAAACGTTGGATTGATTTGAAACTTTGCACACTTATCAAGGACCGATGACAATGCAATAATTTAAACAGTTTGTCCCATTATCCTTACCATTAAAGCGTGTTTTTTAGTTTTTAGAACTACAATTTATTATTATAATGTAGGGGAGCACTAAGAAGCACTGACTTATAAACCTATGGACTTGCCATACCTACGAAATTAGCGTGATACCTACATAAATCGGGAACTTAAGATGGCTGCCCATTGGCCAATGAGGTAGGCCATTTGCAACTGTTTGACAGCACAACTACACAGATAAACGTACATAAACAGCACACAACTACCGATTTTACTCGGTAATCAACATGGCGACCGGCCACGCATAGACATGATTTTGACGTCACACAAAAGTGTTACCAAGTTTAGTCCTTGACAAACATTTAGATGTCTCTCTTTTCATATGTAGTTCTTGGTTAGTTAAAAAGAGACAAAACGCTTTTTGACATGCGTGTGTCGATTTGATAGATATGTGTATAACTATTCTTCATATAGTAGAATAGGCCGTCTCCATAGATTTCCTTCCTCATTGCTAAGAAGGGATTTTTGGAAATTCAACGTTTAAGAGGGTGAAACTTAAAAGTCATCTTCAGGATAAAACACGGATCACGCGAACGAAGTCGCGGGCGAAGTGCTATAGAAGATAAAGAAACAAAATTATTTTTACAAAAACACATCAAGCTCCAAATTCCAATCGAATCCATGGATTTTATTATACTGATAAAGATATGAAGAAACAATACCATGAACGGAACAAAATGATATCAACTTAAAATAACAAAATACGAAACGAACGTTACGAACGCATTATTTATTGTATTATGTTGGTACAACGTACTGCTTTCATAAATGATTTTAGATAATAACGCTAGATGGCGGTAGTATTACGACAACTTCCTTTAAAATGAAAACTTTTTCCATCTTTTAATATAAATATTTACCGAAAGATTGTCTTTAAAACAATCATTTAGATAAATATGATATTGATTTTTTATACGTTATTTTCATAAACTCTATATATTAGATAAACTCTTTAAATATTTTTTTTGATACGGAAGAGAAACTTGAGTTACGATTTTTACGCCATCGCGCTGCGTTCAACCAACCAACAAGCATCTGTCTGTGTCTTGGATTCGGATCGATGTTCGGGCCTTTATTGCGAAGAAGCATACTTCAAGGTTCAGCATCGCGAACTTGGAATTGTTTAACTAATTTCACACAACTACTTTGGTGTAAATTGAAGTATTTACGTGAACTGAGGGTAAGTTATAATATAAGTGATTTATTATCAACGCGTACTTAGGGCTCCAGCGGAGTCGTAGAGAAACCAACATGGCGCCAGCATGTAAAATGTAAATAACTTGTGACATTTATTGCAATGTCTACATGGGCATTTAGTTATTTGAATTATTGTTTCGTACACACAGTTTTGTAGTGATATGTGAATGGGTTATAATTTTCATACTTTTGTGCACTGGGCACCATTTTTTGCAAAGTTATTGCATTACACGATAGATACATGCTAAAGTAGTTGCAAGCGTCGCAGCTGCGGTATGTAGATTTAGTAAACTGGTAGTATGGAGTCAGGGCTTAGTTAAGCTAGTCATTTTAAACCAAGAACTTATTGATAACGTTGATAATTTGGTAGACATTGATGACTTTATTTCAAGGCCACACCAATCAATACCAAAATATGTACAAAATTAATGTGATTGGTTATTACTATTATTAGGTACGTATTATTCCTTATCAATAAAGGTGTGGATATATTTTCTGCAATGGATGTTATACATCAAGAAAGCATTTATGATGGAAGTTTACTAGCACTACTAAAACAGTATCATGTTATCATTCATACCGATTTCATAAAATGGTCTATTTAAATTGACATACTGCTTTGCCCTCCTCTAGTGACTCAATTTGAGCTGTTTTCAATCTGTTGTCTAATGCATAAATTTAGGCTTTAAGAAACTGAGTTCTGGCAGTATCTTATCATGTTAGAGAGCCTTCCTTGATTTTAGAATTCTATGTTATCATCTTTTCTTCAACAATTGCTTATATTCAAAGTGCATGCCAGTGTGAAGTTGTAAATTTCCACTACGCACCTTGACTTATTGTCAATGGTTAAAAAAGTTTATGTTTTTCAGCTTAAACCGCTCGGATACGAGTATTTGGTATCTGTGTTATGGTAAGTGGAAGTACAAATGTACTTTCCTAAAGTGTGACTGCCAAAAATAATACCAAACAAGTAAATTGTTATGAGTTGTGTTATTTTTGACAGACACACATTGTTCAGCATGTTTTGTTAATAAATGGAATGGCTTGATGCAATAGTAAATGAGACTTATCAGGTTTCTGCTATGAAAGAATATTTTTGTGTTGTTCAATAAAGATAGTACCTTATTATCCTTCTTATGCACAATTCTTTCACAGTAGATGGTTTCTTACTGATTGTTTTAAATGAATGTATACCACCAAAGATAAGAACCACTTTTACCACATTAATAAGTATTTGCCGGTCCTCCAGGCAATCAATTAAATGTTCCTGTCATTAAAATGATCTTAATGAAATAACTTCAGTATTGGGATATCAAAACACTTAAAAACTGTCCATTTAATCTGTCATTAAAAATATCATGTTCACAACACCTTTTTTAACAAGAGACATCATAATTAAACATTAATATCATTATAATGGTGCAATCGTATAGTAGGTCAAGCTGGAAAGAGAAAAAATTTCATAAACAAGAATCTTGTAACTCAAAATTCTGTAATTGTAGACTTTTTACAATCTAGCCCTTTTGAAGATCTACATAGACTGAAATAATATAATAACTTTTTAATATTTACACCTGCCTTTTACTTTGCCATGTAGGCTTACTAATCAAAACTTTACAGTAAATTCTCATTAAACTAAACATATCTACATCTAAGATTAATTATAATAATTTTCCTATTTAATATTTAAACTCGTGTTTGTTATAGTAGTACTTACAAAAGTGTGCAATAACTTGTTGTTAATTACCAATTAATTAGCAACAAACAGTACCTGCTTACACAGCAAACAGCAACAGCCATGCTTATGGTACAATCACCAACTATTATTCCAGCTGCCAGTAATGTTAACATTTTTAGCTTGGCAGTCCACAGCTTGCTATTTCTATGTAATTGCTGAACTGTCTATGAGCAGAATTTTGTAAATAATTATAATATGCTGGAAATGCTAATATTTCTATTTCTCTGGATTTGGTTGTACATAATGAGGAGGAAGCATGTTGTTCACCAGACGGAACTAGTATGAGCAGACCGGGCCATATGCATACACAAAATATTCAAACCCTGTAACTTGTAACAAACACATTACTTATAAACTAACTATTTACATTTTACATCTGTCATACTGGTGATGTTTCACAAGTTGGTTCACTCCTCGGCGTGGTGGATCATATATAATGGTGGCGTGTCCCGTTTCCAGATGCCGCGCACCCGTAGGAAGCACTACTCGTCGCACTCCAGGTCGCGGTCCCGGTCGTACGACGCGAAGCGCCGTCGTCTCGACGATGGATCCACAGAGGGATCCTACAGAAAGCGGAGTCGCAGCCGGGGGGGTGGAGATAGAGAAAGGTCAGTCTAATAGTAATTAATTGATTGCACTTGAAGCTTTGGTATGACAAAACAAATGAGAATACTTAACCTATTTTATTGGAGCCGTCAATCAGTTATTTGTAAGAACTAGAGTCATCTTTGGATAGTCTACCTCAAGTAATGTTTATTTCATTATTTAGCTGCTGTTGGTAGGATCAATATTATGTTATTATAATGGCATATTAACAGTCTGATAATTTTCATAAAGTAAGATTTTATAAATGGTAATGAGTGAATAATAATATTATTCCATTTTATCACGACATCTTGTACTGTGTCGCATCGAGTGTAATGTTGGCAAGCAGCTGTGGCCTTGTTGATCATTTAGTTAGATGTAGATAGTTCTGGAGTTTCTCATTCAAACACTTTATATTAATCATGTCTAAGGCCTAGTTTTTGGATCTCTAGTTAATTCAACCAATGGTTACAAATTTTGGTAAAACGCGTTTATTCATAAATTCTTAGAAAAACGGTCAAATAATTAACTGTCCAACTTCTATAAACATTTTACAGGCTAACAATTGATTTTAACGAAATTTGGCACCATTGGTTAGCTTATTAAACCATTGGTTGAGTTAACTACGGATCAAAAATCTGGGCCTAAGACTACTCAAGAGTTTAACTCATCATTATCTGCCTAGCATTTTCCCAACTATATTGGGGTCGGCTTCTAGTCTTACTGGATTCAGCTAAGGAGTTTAACTAAGTGAGGCAAAGATATGTATTGTGGCTACTACTTGTCTAACAAGCTGCAAATAATTCGCAGTAAATGCCACATGATTTTATACACACTAGCTGTTGCCCGCGGCTTCGCTCCCGTGGACCACCCCACAGGACCCATTTTCGGGATTAAAAAATAGCCTATGTCACTCAGGAATAATGTAGCTTTCTATTGGTGAAAGAATTTTTCAAATTGGTCCAGTAGTTTCGGAGCCTATTCGGTACAAACAAACAAAAAAATCTTTCCTCTTTATAATATTACATAATTGACTGAGGAATCTCTGCAGTCTTCTTCATGCAGGAGCAAATTATCGCCCACACTGGAAGCACTCTTACCCCAAACCCAAAAATATCATGATATGCAAATAAGTATCACTAAAATTAATATTTTCTTAAATATTATTCCAACAAATTTTCTAATATAACTAGCCTGTATTAAGTCCCGCTGCGGACCAATGCCGCACTCTGCTCTGTCCACACAATCCCTGTTTGGTGGTACATTTAAGAGGAAACGGGGGCAGAGAGCGCCGACTGAATTTCCTTAGTAAATAGTCATAATTCGAAATTTGCCTCTCGTGTCTTTCCTCCTCCAATATTGGACCAATTTAAAAGATATTCCATAAACTGAAAATTAAAGATATATTCTATGTCCCTATGTTTTCCTTTTTGATGATACATTATCTTTAGAAGCACTAGAGCCCTCAAAAAATGCTCAAAATTGCGCTGTTATTATGGAGACACACACGGACAGAGGATTAGTGTAAAAATTTGACAAATATAAATGAAAAAAGTAAAACATAGGGATATAGTATATACCTTACTTTACCACTTTATGAAATACCTTTTAAATTGGTCCAATATTGGAGGAAGAATGGGACGAGAGCCAAACCTCGAATTATGACTTTTTACTTAGGAAATTCAGTTGGCGCTCTCTGCCCATATTTTCACTTAGAGATTTCGCATCCAATGTGTGCAGATCATGTCCCAACCAATAAAAAATAATACACGTGTCTATAATCCGCTATTTCAGCCGGTGGGAGACCTCCTTTTACCAGAACCTAAGCTCAACCAATAGCTTCTCCGAAAGATTTCTGGTTCTAAATTTTAATATGTGCATAATTCAAAATCGTCATAGACAATATTCGAGATTCGTTTATGTCAATAGCCCAACTTCCTCATGTTACTTTCATTGGTAAATAATATTAATAATAAAAAATCATGTATAATATTATGAGCGAGTATTTCTAGTGCTTCCTAGTATTTTCAACTAAACTAATGACCATTATGTTACTGATATAATAATAGGCATACATAACCAAAAATTTATGTTCTGCATTCGCTTTTATAATCAGAAGATAAATCAAACTGATAGAAAATTACTTTGTACAAAACAGGGGTTTAGATCTTTGCCGAGCGTCGTTTTACACCTAAATGAGGTTTGTGCAAAGTAGTTAGTTAACTATCAAGAGTTTTTCTTAAATGCATTATTTATCAAGAATTCTGATAAAGCTTAGTTTAGCGTAGTTTTTTTAATCTTGGAAAGTAGCGACATCTATTGGTCGAGCTTAGTTTCAGTTAGCGTTCGACTTGCCTTGGGCCCTACAGTTTATCGCTACTCATCGCTAGGTGGCGCTAGCTGACTCATAAATTGTTATTCATGAAGTAATGTAACAGCTTGATTAAAACAATATAGGTACGAATATTGGTGTTATATTAGGAGTATTAATTTAAATATAATATTAGTAGTAGGGTTTCATATCAAATCCGTTCGACTTGCCTTGGGCCCTACAGTTTATCGCTACTCATCGCTAGGTGGCGCTAGCTGACCCATAAATTGTTATTCATGAAGTAATGTAACTGCTTGATTAAAACAATGTAGGTACGACGAATGTTGGTGTTAGATTAAAATGGGATGTTTTCCGCAACTCCACGACCAAGCGCGTATTTTGCGTACGGGTGGGCATTAACCTTCTGCCAACTTCCTCACTCGATCCATCCCAACTCCCCGAGAAAGGCCAGCAGCGCCTTCGTGTTGCTGACAACCTCCTGTACGGTACCTGGTTCACCGAGGCATTTGGCCCTGTAACCAGCGTTTACTGGGCAGCTTAGGAGCAGGTGCGCTGCTGTCTGGTCCTCCTCCATACATGCTCTGCACAGCGGGCTGTCCGTAATCCCTAAGACAAAAAAGTGTTTATTAAAAATCCCGTAGCCAGTACGGCTGTGACTGCTCCCAACTGCTGTTTTGTCAGACGTAGGACCTTTTGCGTGAAACGTCCATCTAAAGAGTGAAGTGCCTCCTTGGACTGCCTGCACTCACTGTGGTCAATCTACAATTTGTGGTGTTGCTCCTTGGTGCGTTTCCTTACCAGACTGCGGAGGTAGCCGAATGTTATTGGCACGATTGGCTCCGGACCAACCGCCGCCATACTGGACCCCCTACGAGCAAGCTCATCCGTCCATTAAGCGTTGGTGATACTCGTATATCAGTCCAGAGCAGACCGTGTGGCTGCCCAGCGCCTGCAGGACGGCCATGCTGTCAGAGAGTCCTTTACCTTCCTGTCTAGAATGGGCTATGCAGCCAGGGCCCACACACTCTGCCTGGAACACCGTGTTGTGTGCCCCAAGTGGCACGGCTATATGGATGTTGAGGTCTTCCGAGAACACCCCTGCACCTGAGCCAGTACCTGTCTTGGAACCATCGGTGAAGATCCTCAACTCGTCTGGGCGTAACCCCTCACAGCGGTGGTCCTCATGGAGTTGTTTTTTTTATTTAATATTGGTGTTACATTCACATCACACACACATCATCAGCCTATTAATGTCCCCACTGCCGGGACACAGGCCTCCTCTCTGTGAGAGGGAATGGGCCGTAATCCACCACGCGGGCCCAGTGCGGGTTGGTGGATGTCTCATTTCTTCGAATTTTTGGTTCTAGGACATGCCGGTTTCCTCACGATGTTTTTCTTCACCGTTTTGAGAGCAGTGGTGATGAAATAATTTTACACAAAGTAAAGCGCCTGCCTGGGCTCGAACCCACGACCTACATCTTGTAAGTCGATACCACTGGGCCACCACTGCCGTTACCCACTTATTAATTTTAAAATAGTATTAGTATGTAGTAGGGTTTCATGTCAAATCAATATTTTCCGCAGAATTTTGTTGTCTTGTGAAATAATGTATTAACGGTAGTTTATTGCGCAAGTTCCTGTATTTTGCCAGGTATTTCTGTTTTTCAGTATTGTATAAGGACAACCACTGAAAGAAATACCTACATATTATTAATCGAGTTAATGGTCATTGTACTGTGGAGGAACCGTTTTCCTTATGGTTTTAATAATGCGCAGTCAGTTTTGATATTAGACTAAATAATATAGTACCACAAAGTACTTTTTGCTACAGCAATTTCCTTATGTCTTATACTATGTTATTGTAGGTAGTTCCAGCAGACGGGCAAATTAATTAGTTATGAAAAAAAACTACCTACTTTCGGCTGTCGGATAAAATGTGCTTACCTCACTACCTGTCTTTTGGATTAGACTAACATTTTATTGTGGCCATTATAGATAAAATCTTAGCGCCAAATTTGTGAAACTGTTTTTGTCAGTTAGATACAGGGTGGGCCAGAAAGGCGTACGATTTTAAAAACACTCTTGCGTTTGAAGCTTTAGAGAGGGGACTGCGCGGGTGGTGGGGTTAAGTAGCTCGGTTCCCGGAAATTTAGTCGCGATGGATCACTTCACCGGAGCGCAACGTGCATTCTGCGTTAAACATTATTACAAAAATCGCGATTCGTGCGTTATTGTTCGGCGTTTATTTCGGCGTGAGTTTGGATTACATGACCTAAATCAGTGTCCGAAAGAAAGTGTGATTCGATCGTGGGTCAGAAAGTTCGAAGATACTGGTTCGACTCTCAAACAGAAGCCTGCGGGACGCCCAAGGTCAATTATCGGACCCTACTTCTTCGAAAATCGACAAGGCCAATCTGTCACTGTAAATTCTGACCGATATATAGCCATGTTAAGGGATTTTTTCTTTCCACAACTGCAACAATTTGAAGCCTATAATCGTGCGACATGGTTTCAACAAGATGGCGCGACATGCCATACAGCTAATGCCTCTTTGGCGGTCGTAAACGAGATGTTTGCTGGGAAACTGATATCGCGCCGAGGTGACATTGCATGGCCTCCTAGAAGTCCGGATCTAACGCCACTGGACTTTTTTTTGTGGGGATACCTAAAAAGTAGAGTCTACTCCAATAACCCAGCCACGATTAACCAGTTGAAGACCAATATCCAGGAAGAAATGGCAGCTATTCCCCGTGCAATGTGCCAGCGAATTTTTACCAATTTGAGGTTCAGATTCGAAGAATGTTTGCAGCGGGATGGTGCACACCTGGATGACGTTATTTTTAAGAAATTAATTTCCCAGATGTAAATTTTTATAAAAATAAAAATTTGTATGTGAATTGTACTAAGTTTTTTTTTAATCATTTTTTCAAATTCGCAATTCTTTCTGGCCCACCCTGTATTTAAGAACTAGAAAGATCGGAACCATACCTAATATAAATCAACCTATGTAGTACTTGCCACATAATTTGTCAGAAAATGAATTAAACTAACATTCTATCAAATTATTAAATGAATCGTCTACACTCTACAGTAAGTTATTGGTAACATCTTTATTAATTGAACAAGCCGCCTTCGTTCAAAGAAATCTTGCTTCAAAGTCAGCGTACTTAACAGTTTTAGCAAGACAAGCTACAGCTTGCTTATTACGGTGTGGTATGGACTCACTTGTTCGGCCATTACGCCTAACTCTCTATCATTACCTGTTTCCAATCTGGTTCAACGCTAAAGCTGGCAATATCGTGAGATGAATAGCAGGCAACTAAAACTACGTACTTTTTGCCTGATAACGGGTATATCCATAACCAGCTCAACTTTTTATACTTTTCCTGACACGAAGTTATTATTTATTTGTCATACAGGCGACGATAAATTGAAATAAATTGTATATCCCTTCTTCCACTGCAGTATCTGTAATCCTTGACGATGTACGATGTGCACAAACACGCAGCAATTATAATATTGTTATGAAACCGTCACAATATCGTGCCGATAGATTGGAAGGTGTAGGTATTGTGCTTAGGTGGGCTTAGAATTCTGCCTCTTACCTATGTGCAAAGGAATCACCGTAAGGATACGTATATTCGAATGTATTATAAGATGGTCTTGACTTCTTGAGCGAACCTAACGGTGTCTCAAGGTACAGGTTAGTGTACGGTATCTGCAGATTAGGGCCCGCTGTAGGGGCATAAGTCATATTGTGGGGAGTCGTGCCAGGTGAATGAAACGACCCCGCTTCCAACCACTACTGCACCTTACGGGACCGCGCGCTTATGTAATTCTATCTGCTATCTCCGATCTTGTGCGATTTTCCTTTGTCAATCTGAAATAATACTCACACGAGTCTTGATAGGATCTTGAAATAAAGATAATATTAAAACGTGTCATCATATTGAACAGCCAAGCAGGTCGGGGTTCTAGGTCGTCACAAGAACTGGATTATGAATACTTTTTAAACGATAAAATATCACATTCATATTGTTCAGTTAAAATAATTATTCGCGAACAGCCATGTCTTTGTTCTTGTTGTCAGCATAAATAAGAAATTATCTCGCCATTGCAATCTTGTTTCTGTATGTGTACAGAGATCATCCGAAGCGTCTGACGCAAGACCGCTCCGAAATTTATGAAGACGTGGCTTTACAGCGATAAATAAGTAATTTTACAGAGTTCCATAAAAAATGGTCTGTGTATGGTGCAATATCGAATTGGCGGCGTCTTTTTGTTGGCGTCCGTCAGGAGGTGCCAATCAATTACTGCTTGATTAAGTATGTGGTTGTTGTCGTACAAATTGGCAGCGCAACCTATGGTACTGCTGTCACACGTGGCTGATTAACGTAACGGCCTTCCTTCCATGTGTGGCGTTTCGTGGGAACGCACTTGACTTTTATTTTCATCTTTTCTTCATTTGGCCGCGCTAACATTGACATTCGTTTACCCTATTGACCAAGATTTACGTGCGAATTTGTATTAATGTATTTTCCATGTTTCTTTGTTGTTTATTATATTAAATAAAGCTTTTTATAATATTTGAACCGTACATGCATTATAAATTTTACAAAATTGATGTTCTGATAGTAATTCAGTTCTAAAATTGTGATCAGGTTACTAGATTACAAAAGTTACGAAATGTTTAAGTTTTTTAAAATTAAAGGATAACTTGAACAAAAAATCTCTGTAAAATAACTTCATTGGACTGATTGATTAAATATAAAATTGCAAATTAAATGCAGTCAGTTCTGACCGCTGCAAGCATTGCGCCAGAATCCAGTTGTTTTTACATTCTGGTAGCGTGTAGTTTTTTCATGAATTTTGGAACCGTCCAATGTGTTGTACATTCTCATTGCCAAAATGCCAATCTTAATAGCGGGTTCGAGTTGTGAAGTAACTTGAATTCCAACCCTAAATATACTTGATTCCGCTTTCTTAAAATCGCTTTGATATAAAAGGCATATTTTTAAACTAGATTACTGTCAAGCAGCATTTGTACTCATCAAATAGTTTATTGTATAAAATAAAATCTCAGAATACATATTAGCATGTCAAGCTGGCATCCTATCCTAAGATAATGAATAAGAAACATGATGCACTCCAGTACTACATTGTTAAATGTTTACTTGTCCATCACGATTGCAGTTTACAAACAGAATATTGAACTGTCCATTGCAAAGAGTTCTTATAGTTACTAGGTAAAGTGACTTAATGTAACAGACATTTCACTTACAAGTTACATTTGTCCAAGAGGCCAGTGTACACGGTCCAAGTGTTCCGGATTTAATAGCAGAAACATAATAACGAATTGAACACGAAGGACTATAAATTGATATAATGCACAAAGGGCCGGCGACAGTAATTTCTGGTTTGTCGGCAAATTGCGCATGTACGTGTTGTGTAAATGATTTCTTTAATCGCACGCCCGACTCTGACTCAAGGATACTACGGCTAATGCCAAACTGTAATTTATAACAATCAGCACCTTCATATACATCGAATAATCGCAACCTATTGAATAAGCGTCGCACGATATTTTTTATTCGCTGTATACGTTAATGCTGATGTACTTACATGACTGTACGTGTTGATATGTTTTCATTTTCTTGTCTTTCGCAACGGTTGTATGCCAAGGACCTCTGAAAGGTCGTTTACTAAAACGGTAATCTTTATTTTTTTATCTGTAAGCAAATAATGTATCATTTTGGTTTTCACTAAATGAAACTACGTCATCTCCTTGATTTCATTTGGGAATTCCTAAAGCTATTGCGCATAAGGCCTAAGAACATCAATGTATCACAAGTTTTTTTGTCTTATTGTAACGTAAAACAGATCTGAATTTGCTATTGTTTTTGAAACAGTAAGAAGATTGCCTAACGAGGAAGCTTCCAAACGGCATTGTTATTTAGTGAAAAGTGCAACATCTCGTAAGCAATGGCCGGCAATTGCGTCCATGGCGGGCTCCAATTGTCGCAACTGGTGTTTCGTGTATAATTCAGGTGACAAATGCTGGCTTGGCGCGCGGGGTGTGGTGGGGGCGAGAGGCGTTGTTCTTGACACAGTAAGACTAGAAGTGCAGTAGGTAGGTGCAGCTGCGGCCCACGCTGAGCTTTTTGCAAGCTGCTAATACTATCCACAACCGGTCTCTGAGCTTTAAATGTGCTGCATTCTTGCCGTTCGGTAGTTTGCATTTTGTAAATACAAAGCCGAATGTGCCTAATATTAATGCTACTGTATAAATATATTAAGGTACAAAAACTAATCATTTGTACGTTGTACAGCTAGCTCATTATACTAATCAGTGACTGTAATGTAACTATTTACCAACCCGGTCAAGTTCCTTGAGCATGATGATAACGTAGTGCATGTATTTAGGTTAAGCAATCGACTGGATATTAAATTAGATGGAAGTGAACATGATTTCAATAAAACAGTACCAAGTTAGTATTAGGAATTAGCTTCGAATATAGCAATTTATAATATTTTTGATTTCTTCGCGTTCCCGGTACGGCACGCGGTGCGCGAGATTTATCTGGCGTGATCTGCGTAGATCTCGGCCAAGAAACGCTTTCCATGTCGCGAGGCGGAACGCCGCCGCCCGCCTGCGATTTATGCCTCGTATCGCCACGTCCGATATAATCCGATTGGGGATTTATGCCGCTTGCCTGTTGCCCGTTCGTTACTCCCCGGTCCCCCCGCACCTTCGATTTCCTAGCCACTCATTTTATTACTATACTTTTATGGTCGATACATTTTATGCACGCTTCAACTCAAAGATCACGAACTCTTAATGATCAGCGTCTGAATCGGTGGCGGAAAAAACTATTGCTACTTCCTTAATAGGATACCTGCACGCTGTCCCATCATTTTTTTGACACAAACACAAGGTAATACTCATTAAAGAAAATTATTTCCTTGCTAACGTATTGGATTATGATGGCGAGGTCGCATCTCATCATATCCTGTTAATTTAACAATAGCTCTCCGAACCGCGCATCGGCATCGGCCTTGCGTCGTCTTTGGTTTGCGAGGGCTTTATCAGGGTCTTCTCTGACACGGCGCCTATACGTCTATTATTTTATGACGGAAATTCATATGCATGACTATTTGTCATATCGTCAATAGATTTTTGGCGTTGATACAAGACTTCTATTCTAGTAAACAAAAGCAATCGTACACAGATTATATTGGTAGGTAGTAAATTTGTTTTGTTATTGTGTTGAACAAAAGCAACGACAGGCTCGACGCTATATTATGTCTCCTTACAATCTTTATTAATCTTGCATCCATCATCTGTGCGTTTGGTATCGTCTCCCTTACATCACATAACAAGATAACCGATACATTACATTTTATTTTATTTTTCTGTTACGGCAGTTTCCTCCTGGACCACATTCTCGTAGCAATCCTACAATGTTAAAATTTCAAGCGCATTGAAATAATAAACTAACAAAGGCGCTTTGCTAGACTGCGACACAAGTTTGTCCCTACGTATAGATAATCATAGTTGTGGCTTGTGTAGATGTCTTCATGTAGACGGTCATTTATTCCGGCTGGCGATGTCGTCGGCTCTATTGTACGAACGAGCACATGTGACGGAATCAACGACCGTTTAGTGAGAGCTCGACGATTTATCACGCCACTCAAATGTATCTTTGACTGAGTAAAATTAAACCAGGCATTCGGAACATACTTTTCTAATTTTAGAATTACACACGTTGCCAAATTGGAAGTTGATTGAGAGTTCGGCCGATTGATTAATAAGACAATACCTTGTGTTATATCTCCTTGGTTATAAAATAAAAACATTCGTATGAAAGGCCGTGGTCATAAATACAGATCGTTATAAACAACATTTGAGCCAGCAAAGCGATCGCGTCGTTTATTAGTCGTAGAATCCTATAAATCACTCATCTTGGGCCCTACTTGGATAGTTTGTAAATCATTCCTACGATACCTACGACTTTATATTTATCCAAGACCATGTTTGTTATAACTAACGTTATTCGATCGACATAATATTATATGATCGTTATGACGGACGGTCACCATACCCCGTTATATTAGCGTGAAAAAGAGTCCTTTCGTTAGAGTGCCGCAAAAACTGAGTGATGCGTCGCTGACGTCGCAACGGTCAATACTTACGAACAATGATACCATTGTCACGTCCGCGGAAATCGGCCCGGATAGACTTGAGTTTAACGTCTTTTCAATCGGTTTGGAGAAAATTGCGCACAAGACGCCGCCAACCATGTTGCCGGCTAAACGTTCATCATGGTGACATAATGACTTAATAGGCTCTGTGGTGAATAGTCATTACGTAATACCACAGGAATAACAATCCGTGGATGCCTAGTGGCTAATGCTACCTATTGATTACGTTACGAATTTGTTTATACAAGACCAAACAATATTTTACAAAATCATACTACTTAGCTTCGATCAATAATACACTAGATACACAATCTCATACAAAACTTCTCTTTAAAACTGTCGCCAATTGTGTTTACATAATTCTAAGAATTCTATTGAAATAAATATATGTTAATGTAAATTTAGCCTTAAATGAAATGCTTAAAGTTGCATTCACAAAGCTTGTACAAAAAGCAATAAAAACTGCTGCTCAACTTACATCAAAACAAATTTTATCTTACACGCATGTTTTAAAGTCTAAATTACAAAGTTCCAGAATAGTCGATGTTTGTTACAATATTTGGCGCTTTGTCGACGCAAACGTTGGTCAAACAAACATAATATTTGTTAATTGATTCATATATTTACTATTTAATTCGGTTTAAAGCGAACTAAAAAGACGTAAACAAGAAGAAAATCATGCTGTGCAGTCGGAGGATACATATTCGCGAGCTGGCTGACCAAAACCAGATGTGTCCTCCGACTTATTTACTATTTAATTTGGTTTTTACTTTATGAAAAACACTCAATGATATAAAGTTACCGGAAAAAAAGGGAACTAAAAAGACGTAAACAAGAAGAAAGTCATGCTGTGCAGTCGGAGGATACATATTCGCGAGCTGGCTGACCAAAACCAGATGTATCCTCCGACTGCACAGCATAATTTTCTAATTGTGTACGTCTTTTTAGTTCGCTTTTTAAGCAGTCGGGTTTTTTTAATTTTTTGAACTAACTTTTTTTATTTATAACTTTTTATTTTGTTAACATTATATATATATATTTAAGTGTTATATATTTTTGAAATCACCCCTTGAAAACCTTTATTTTGGTACCCCACACAATGGGTTTGGAAGGAAAAAGAAAATTGGCACCCCACAATATGGCGCCCAAAAGCACACTCGCAAGGTTAAGACGAATGGATTGACGTATGAATCATCAAAATCGGCCAACGCGTTTGGTCTATGGAACGCCACATAGGAACAAATATACATACATACATAAACTGATAAACACATTACCCTCCTTCGGTAGTCGGGTAAAAAAGATAATCCTTTCAAAATCTCGGTGTTACGGTGGTTATTTGCACAATTTTATGTCATTTTGACGTCTTAATGTTGGCTATGATTGGACCATACTAATTTGAAATAAGTCCACCGCCGTATTTGTGCTCTTATTTTTCGGCCCGTTTTTGAAGCGCTAACCGGTAATCTAGTGTATTATTAATCGAAGCTCCTTAGTCCAGTCTTAGGTACTGGAGACTGAATGAAGAGAACATGATATTCATTTATAATTTTATATTGTAGAAAATATGTGGTTGCACGGCGGATTGGTAGAGCTCGAATGGATTTATTCTATCCTAGTGCGCACAAGTTGGATCGTTGAAACACAAAATGCACAAAGTACACCGTGACACGATACCTGGTCGTTGCTGGTTGTTGCGAAGGAGCCGTTAGTCGCGTTTAGGTGCGGACAGGAGCGCGGGCCAGCCGGTGCGGGATCGATTAGTGAACCGGTCCCCACAGTACGTTGACTCCCGAGGGCCACTGTCTGTGCCTGCGGACGCGAATTATGCACCTCTCGCCATTGCGGCACTCCCCCCACCTTTACCCTAAACACGTAGGCTTTTATACGTAGCACTCGGTTACGAAGAATTCTCTAGTGATGTCTATCTCAAAAAAACCCTGTAGTAAACTTCATGATAACCTGCATTTCACAAGTGAACATGATGATTAATTAAAGATGTTTTTCCATGACGAAGACTGGTTGATTGAAGGTGCAGTAAACCACAACTAGTTTCACTCCATGGATGACGGGTTGTGCCGGTATCTCGTTGTTTTTTAACTACACATGTCCGCTTTTGCGTAATTGCTGGCAGGTGCGCCGGCGCAGCTCTGTCGTTTGAGACAATTATAGGAAAACCCGTACCTTTTTTCGCTCATGTAAGACACCGGTTTGATGCACCCAGTCAGTTCCACGAAACAACCCCGGAGGCTGGCGAAATCGCATTCGGAAAAAGAATTGATTGCAACTTATTATTACGAGCCTGTACCAACTAACCCTCTGCAGGGCAAAGGCTTTTTGTTTTTAACACGCTTTTATTAGCTTGGTATGTATGTATCTATGTATCTATGTATCTATGTATCAATGTAACAATGTATCAATGTAACGGAATCTTTGAACGTGATTTTCACCCACTTCAAAACGTTGGATTGATTTGAAACTTTGCACACTTATCAAGGACCGATGACAATGCAATAATTTAAACAGTTTGTCCCATTATCCTTACCATTAAAGCGTGTTTTTTAGTTTTTAGAACTACAATTTATTTATACCCGACTGCCGAAGGAGCGTAATGTGTTTATCATTCTCAATCTATGTTTGTATGTTCCCATGTGGCGTTCTAGAGACCAAACGCGTTGGCCGATTTTGATGATTCTTATCTTACATCAATCGATTCGTATTAACCTTGCAAGTGTCACTAGCCATATTAAAATTGGAAAATAGAAAAAAGGCGGATAACAATATTTCTTTTTTCTTCTAAACCTATCGTGTGGGGTATTTAAATAAAGGGTTTTAAGAGGTGATTTCAAAAATATATAACACATATATTTAAATGTAACCTAATCTGAAAAAATAAAAGTTACAGGTAAATAAAATAATAATCGCGAGGCTGGCTGACCAAAACCAGATGTATCCTCCGACTGCACAGCATGATTTTCTTCTTGTTTACGTATTTTTAGTTCGCTTCTTGAGCAGTCGGGTTTTTGATTTTTTGAATTAACTTTTTTTGGTCTGCGAAATTATCCAATGACTTTTCCCCGCTCTGGGTGAAGTGGAACGGCGTGTCAGACTTTTACCCAATTACCAATATGAAAAAAATAACTGAAGGACGTGTTCCTTCAGTTACTTTTTCAAATTTATCCGCGACCAACTGTTTCCATTTTCTTCTTTTTTTGCCCGGTCTTAATTATAATAAATGAATTACAAAACAAAAAGCTGAAATTGTAACAAGCTAAGGAATATAATCATAGAAGAACAAATAATTAAAAGAGCAGACATACATGCCTTCAAATTAAAATAAGTTGCCCGAGGTATCAGATAGACCAAGACAGAAATGTCTTTTTAAACCTTTTAACATACCTGACCTACCTACTCGTTTCTGCTAAAGCGCATATAGTATGAGTTTGTTTACTACCATTGTTATTGAAAGTCCAAGAACAGGATACAAGTAACGAATGCCACATTATTGACATCAATCAAATATTGTTTAGCTGGTACCAAGTAAACTGGTAAAGGGTAAACAAGAAGTAGTCGGTGCTGATTAAAATGATAAAGCTGTCTGACATCGTCCTGTCCTGGTAGTAGTGTAAGGGCCTAGCGGGGAGCCGGGGTGTGGGGAGCGTCTCCGGGCGTCGAACCCGCGTGGGTCGGGGGTCAGCGGCGCGACACGCGTTCATTAGTGCATTCGTGCGCCCGCGCAGCCCTCCCTGTACAAGTTACAATATGTGCACTTGCATGCCAGTATGCATTTCTTAGAATATTGACACGCGACTCCTTCCACTATCTTTGTTCATACCACCCGGACCGTGAGGTATCTCGTTGCGTGTACCTCCCTAAACATATTATGTCGTCTTAGACAATGACTGACTGTTTGGTATTATTCACATAAAGGTCGTTCAGCTGATGTTGACGAAGGTCCCATCGCGGAAGCCGTAAATTTTTATTTTCCGTCCTGTACAAACTCAAGCAATATTTAAAAGCTGTAAAACGTCGAATATTTTCATAAATAGTGTCCTTTGATATGTTTACTTTTGCTTTAATGTGCAATTTACGAACCCGGCCCGGTTAATTCGTCATTTCTTTGTCGAGTACGCACCTATTGTTGAATTAAAGGTTTTTGCGAGGACATTGCGCTTCTCAGGGCCAACGCGAAGTTTATTGTGGTTTTATGTTTTCCGTAGAATTCGTACTCACTTAGGCCTTTGTCAGTAAATAAACCCGGCTGTTCACCCAGTACTTGTTCTTTTGATTAATGCCTACCCGTTCGCCTACACTAGATTCTTCAAATTTTAAACTTTCCATTTCATTTTACAATAATATGTCTAGGAGAGTTATTTTGACTGGCGAGTGGCGACCATGATAATGAAAGTTAGGGTATTTGTCAGAATGGGTCTGTGCTTTTGCAAATTGATATTGAGCTCATTTATCTAATTCGTAGTGGTAGACATATGCAATGAATTGTATGAGTCAATTGAGAAAGTAAACCAGTAAGCATTGTTCCGAGTGGATGCGCGTTGTACTGAGTGCGTGGGCACAGGCAGCGGCGCGAATTAAAGCAGCTCTCTATTCATTACTCATCGTTATTGCTATCGCCATTTTGGAAGACGAAAGCGAGTGTAGGTTTTAACTTGTGTTCTATGAAGCCGACTAATTAATTTTATTTTAAGATAAAAGGGTGGCTTTTTTATAAACTCCCAACACGGTCACTACTCACTCCACACGAGTGACTTTTCATAAATTGATTCACGCTCGATGAACGCTTATTTGAGCGTACTGGAGCTTCTAATTTTAATAGTTGCGCATTTATAGATATGTGCGTTGCATTGAACAACAGATATGGTTCGTTTGCAGAAATAATAGAATTATTATTAGTTGATCCATAAATAACATAATGAAAGGTGTACTGAAATAATTTTAGTGACCTTTTACGACACCTACGGGTTGGAAAGAAGTGATGAAAGATGTTAAAGTCTGCTGGTTTATACATATTAAACATAATATCATCTAAGCAATAATCATCAGCCGCAGCATCATAGCATCATTTAATGTCGTGGTGGCCCAGCGGCTAAGACCTCGAAGAAGGCTTGAGGCCGTTGGTTCAAATCCGGGCAAGTACCAATGTGACATTTCAAAATTCATAATAACTTGTTTCTATGTTCATTTTGGACATCACAGGCAATGGTGAAGGAAAACATCGTGAGGAAACCTGTCACGAAGTCAGAGGCCTGTGGGGTTCCCAGAGGCAGTTTAATTCTGACACCAGAGGTGGCCACATCCTCACGAAAAAGATCTAGAGCAATAACTTTATCAAAGTGAAGGAAAAGATACATGCGTTCTGGTTTTCTTGATGCATGATTTCGGAAGGGGCAGGAGGCAAATCGAAACATTAACCCAACCATATCCCAGCGGCTTCTAAAATACCAAAAGCGTTGACTTTGCTAGCCCCTTTTGGAAGTTGCATCAGTGCGTGTCGATCCAGGAAAGGAGGGTTCAAATGTACATTGTGCAGTCATCTAGAAATACCAACTAACGCAGCCAAAGGACTGAACATTCGCATGGTGCTCTATACGCCGAAGCATTGTGCAGTCATCTAGAAATACCAACTAACGCAGCCAAAGGACTGAACATTCGCATGGTGCTCTATACGCCGAAGAATTAAAATTTATGTAGTTAGGTACCTACCTAATTAGTATACTCACGTACTTCACTTGGTATTTGGTTAAAATTATGGCTTTTAAAACGTAAGCTAATTAGGATAAGATAAAGTTGCGTCTGTAGAGATGATGTAGAAGTGAGTATGCTTAAATACATAGTATGGTCATGATGAGCGGACTGGCAATTCAAAACTGATGTTAGGTAGTTAGTTAAAATAGAAATTTCAAAGAAATACCAATACACAATGCTTCAATTTCATGTTATTGTTAAAAAGACACGATACCTACCATAGTCTTCGCTACGGGATGCATGTGTATCAACGAGGATGAAGCAAAAGAAGTGTTTAAAATCGTTATTGGCTAGTATTGAACATCTCTACTGTAGTGTATCGGAAAGTGATTAGATTCCTACGAACGTGACAGTGTAAGAAACAAAGGTGTTTACTTTTACCAATATACACAAAAAGTATAATAATGTGATTGTTCATTGTAGCAGACGACTTCAGACGAGTCTCGTAGAAAGTATCCGGAGTGTTCAAGTGAAGAACGGTAATTGCGACCGTATTGTTATATCTCTACTGTTTATAATTATTAGCACTGCTGCCACTATTCGCGAAATTAGCTATCCATTGTGTTGAACATATTTTGATCTAGTTTTCTTGAGAGATAGCAACATTTGTAATGTCTTTCGAAAAATGTGCTGTGATCTAATAATATTTCTGTTTTTGGTCTTTAATTAGATGAATTATTACAAGCTAGCTGTAAATCTGCAGTTTTTGATGCAGCTTTTGTGTAGTTGGCATGGCTGCAACGAAACTGCCATGAACCTGCATAAACTTATGGATTTTAATACCATCAGATTTACTGTAAATATTGGGATGAAGTTAATTAATTTGAAACGCCTGTAATGACGATTTCCCCAAGCAAAGTCAAGAGCTGTTCGCCTTCGATTCCAATCGTAAAATTACAGGTTTAAGTTAATTTCCTTATGTTTTGATGATTGCTGGATAGTGGACGGAGATTCATTCCACAAGTTTTAATATTTAACGAATAAAAATAAATGGTAATTTTTTATTAAGAACAAAAAGTGGTCATGTAACCTCACTAATTATATAAAACTAAACAAACCAGAATAAATTTATGTATTCTGTCTCGTTTAGACGATAATCTAAATTTAAGCCATATTACGTACGTATACGTACCATCATTATTTTTTAGCATAGGTATCCAAAAGAGCCTTTCTCTCTCAAAATAACTAACCGTGACATCTTTTCACTTTCGCCATTACTGTGTCAATCAAATTCTGAAACAATTTGCAGTTAGCAGATACTAATTAGCAATTTTTTTTAACAAATTAGGTGTTGCACCGTTGTGCTAGTCGCATTCACGTTGAACTTTTATTTCTAACTCACAAAACCTGTATTTCGTGGGATCCAGCCCTGACGGCTGGCGGCAGACGGTGGGCGTTCAGTGAAAGCTCTCAATGTGAGCTGGTTTATATGACTTTGTTAATTAATAACATTAGTTAATAAACTCTCCATTTCGTAGAAATCTAATAAAAATTTAATAGCTTGCTGTCACAATTATATGTTCAGATCAGTTTTATTGTAATATGAATTTAATAACAGATATAATTTTATTTTAATTGGTATACTATTTTACACTTTTTTTTTACTGCTTGCGGCTTCGCTCCCGTGGACCACCCCACAGGACCCATTTTCGGATTAAAAAATAGCCTATGTTACTCAGGAATAATGTAGCTTTCTATTGGTTAAAGAGATTTTCAAATCGGTCCAGTAGTTTTGGAGCCTATTCGGAACAAACAAACAAAAACATATTTCCTCTTTATAATATTAGTATAGAAGACGTTAAAGGCACATTGTTGGTAATCAATTACAAGTGAAAAAAGAATTAACGTTAACGGTTCGGATAATTCAATGTTGAAATCTGTTACAACGAAGAGAGTCTGATAACGAATCTCCATTGTATTCATATGAGCACCAATCGATTTGAATGTACCAAATAAATATGCGCGTGTTTGTTAAATAGTACCAAATCCGTTATGTGTGAGCTTCATGGAACTCTGGTACATAATGCTTTATTGTCTCGCCACGGGATGCGTGGGTGATAACTTGTTCTACAGTATATAGGTCAAATACAGTGCACACAATTATATAGATGATAATAATAATTAGCCGTAATGTAATTGTTTCGAAAGGTACCAACAGCGAATGTACACACACATGACCTAAAATACACATGTTTTTGTGCAATAGTGAAGAGAAGACTGGCATAATGAGTTCACAAGACGTTTTTGAATGTAATACAATATGAATAGATGTGGGGTATTAGAGCAAGTGCGAACCTAGACCGACTACAGTTATTTAGTTAGCTTTGGTTCTGACTCAGCATCGGTAAATGATCACGTTAACCCGAATTGTCAAGAACACTTACGTATTGTCTTCAATAGCTTTATTTACTCTGATTGAAATATATCTGTTTTTACTCGGTGTGAGTGCCCTCACTGTGGATCCTACCTATTTTCGTTTATTTCTACATGACTTGCAGTATTAAGCTCCTATTAAACGATTATACAAATCATTAGGAGAATTATGCTATCGACGAACGTTTTCTTGGCATTGACCGTCGCCGCGTCGCATGAAACAAAGCAGTTACACATAGGCAAATTATACACGTTTGTCGTTGTAGATATTGAGAGTACAGTGTGCGTATATTTTGCATCATAATGTAGCTTTATTGGTAATTTATTCAATACAATATGGTTGCGCTTATGCGCGGTAAGTTTGTCCGTTAAGCTAGTTGGCTATACAAAGATAGACCATGACGATTCGTTGTCGATTATGCAAATCGAATCATTTATTTCCTTTTTCGTAGGAAATAAAAATGCTTATTGTAAACAACGCTGTCGATGCACTGATCACGGTATTTACACGGATTACAATCAGGTGCGGGTCACGATTACGGAAGTTCGATACATATTTGAATCATTTTCGTCAAGGACGGGCTGGAAGCCGGCATGTGTACGTACTTATTAAGTGCCAGATAAGATTCCTCACTGTACAACAGTGAACATAATGACAGGGGACCTTGTCGCGCATCGATATCGGCTATCCTAAAGGGAAGACAAGTAGGTAAACAAGGTTTCCGTTTAAGGATTGGCAATGCATCGGCCGCCCACGTATTGTTCAGATATCGACGGAGGCGTCGCACTAAAACATTGCAAACGATCATTCGGTAATTCGTTCGTTCACGGAAGTATTTAACGGCCAGTCGTTCCATGTAAATCGGTTTACTTTTAAGTCATAACTTATGTGGGAATATAATATACTCGCACCGCTCGTGATGTAGGTTCAACCATGTACTCATGTATTTATATGTTGGCCATTTAACTATAAAAAACGCCGGCAATCTTTTGAGGAATTAGCGTTTTATGGACATGTACCAGTTTTTTATTCCAATAAGTTTGGTCTAAGACTCGCGATTTCTTATACTAGTATACAACATTTTAAAGTTAGTTGTTCTATTGAACCAATATATTGATCAGAAGCTATGATACAACATTGAAGTTACCGTGAATAATGAAGTAGGCGGATAGTTGTCAGAATCCTGACAAATCTTTTTCGGAGAAAGTTTTAGCCAAGTAAGTTAGCCTGTCATTGAATTGAATGACGAAAACTTTTCACTTTCATCAATTAGCGAGCACAAAGGTGTCCTGAGATGAACTCTGTTAATTATTGCCATTTCTCCATTAAACAACTCGACTCGATATGGTCGTCTCTAATACATCAGAATGCGGGCGTGGGTGATATTATTCGTCGGTGGGGCGCGCTAAGCTCGGAAAGCTTAATGTTTGGTTTACGCAATCAGATATTCGCATCTCGCGTAAACTTTGATCACTTTTGTTTTCAAACGTCTGCCGAGCTTTGCCGTGGCCCACTCTGCGCGGCCTTGATTGTTATCCACCCGCGCCGCTGCACATTGTCTGCAGTCGTTTGTCATATGAAGTGACATGATTTCCCTTTTATCAAAAGAAATATTCATAAGTGAAAGTTTCCTTTAAAACCAGCTGCAACTATGAAGATTTATTACAAGTATTTTAAAGCAATTGACGACTCGGAAAGTAACGTCAATCGTTTAACCTTCTTCTCGACAAAATACACTGTTCCGCGTTTCGAATACTATAGAGTTATGTTTTTTTTTCTCAAATGTGAGTCACGCGGTTCAGGTGCTAATGATGACGAGTTTAATTAATGCGGAGTTGTCTGCAACACCTAGGGCAATGCTACCGTTGTAGGGCAATCAACGCCACTGGATTCCATTGCATTTACTCATTATACCTACATTTCAAAGAATCTTAAGAAATGTGTGAATAACTACAGTTTGTGTTTAAAACAGAAATATTAATAAACCAAAAATGGTGGTGAAACAGGTAAACTAACCAAACTAAAGTAATACAGGTTGTAATGAGAAAGCCGAATTTTTTAGCGCCTGTTTCTCAGACTTCTGATTGTCTTGCTGATGAACTATACCTAATTACATATAATTGAAGTTACAGTGGATTGACTTACCCGGTACTTTCAGTTAAGCTTAGTTTTTAAATTTACTAGGAAAGCTAATTTTCATGTCTAGCACGATTAGCAGCGCTACAACGCTGCCAATAAAAATTGAAAAGCATGTCAAAATATTGAATACCCACCCTGTGTAGTCGATTTCCGTCGTATGATTGAAAGATCACGAGTTTGCTATTGGAAAGTTTTCCCCTAATCAGAATCGGGTATAACCACCCACATGTGGATCATTTCTACAACGCAGTACAATTGCCGTCTCCTTTCTAATCGCACATCACAAGTGTGACGGTGGCCCCGAATACAAATTATGGGAACAAGCAATTTCTTGTATGAAGGATGGCGGGCGACGGTAATGTGGCTGGCGACACCTACGCGCCTCCACTTCGAAGAATCCAACTGTACGACGAGCTGACTTTCTGCCCCAATTACACGTGTCTTCAAGCTGGTACTTACCAGCACGTGGGCATTGCAACTTTCATGACTCTTCGATCACAACAGACGTTGTTACTCAAACAATGAAAAAAGCACGTGTTCACGGCACGTAGCTACCTGATACCTGATAGGTTTTCCAACTTTATCAATCAATTATGCATGTTTCATTAAATTTCTTCATTCCTATATTTTTATCATCACTCTCATATGACTTATCAAAATCGTCTACATACATATCTATTGGTTAGATTTTACCTCGATCGTTGTTTGTTTTGTTTATTTTTGTCTGGGCCGAAGGTTGCACCAAATGCGTGAGTCACAAACGTGTACAGGATCTTTGTTGTGCTTCCGAGAAGCTCAACGGGTACGTCTTTGTGGGAAAGGTGTTTTAATGCAGGTCGACGGACTGATTTCTCCTGTCCTGCTTACCGGACGATATAAAACTAAAAAATAATTAAATGTCTCGCTCGATTGGAAGCTCGAAGAGTTAGAATTTGTTTTATTCATGATCCTTCATTTAAAACGACGAAATATGCTGTTCCCACGGCCTTTTTTTTGTCAGTAGTTTTTTTATACTTGTGATAAAGTCCATTTTTCGACTTTCCTATTTAAGTAGCAGTCTTTACAAAACCATTCGTGTTACTAAAACTGATGTAGTAGGTAGTACCTTATTAGATGTCAATAAATGCATGGAAACTTCCTCATTGATTTCGGAATTACCAGAATATAGTAATATTTAAATCCCTAATTGGAAATAAATGACAGATGACGCATTTAATATCATATAAAGTTTATAATTATCCTCTGTAACTAATATGTCCCCTTTGTTTTCCTTGTGCACACTTGTGATTTGACATGAACAATAACATAAATCGAAACAAGAACGTACCTACCGGAAAATTTTGCTAATGGAACATCATAAATGACACAAAAACCTGTGTTGACCGATATACTTAATTGAAAGATGACGAATCAGTATCGAGTAATGTTCGGTACCTCCGATACCTGGTTAGTTGTTTGACCCCAATGATTAATGAGGACCGTTACTTTTGACTCAGTTACTATTGCGTTATTTTTTGAAATACTTGCCGTTCTCTAAGTAGGTCCAGTTCAGTATCTAATCTCATAATCATCGTCAAATTGTTGTCATCTTAAAGGATTTAGGATTGGATTGCCTCTTCTCAAAGGTGATAATTACAAAATGTATTCAATCACTTGCTTAGTTTAGTTACTCACAACAATACAGTGGCGTTGAATCCCATAACTCCAGGAAGTCTATTTATGGTCAGTATTTTGATATGTAATTTAGATTGGTGTTTGTCGGATTCAAACTCGTGCCTGGTAGATCAGGTTTCCGCCGTAGCACCATTTATGGTTTCGGATTAATTCGCCGTGGTCATTGCTAGCATCGGAGCACTTAAAACGCTCGACTAATAATACACATGTTCACGGATTGTTTCGTGTGAGCACTAACCACAGGGATGGTAAGCTCATCGACCTTACCTTTTACAGTGTAAAGTGGCTTTTAGTGTCGACACCCGGTGCGTGACTTATGCGTTTTCATTGCCATACACGGTGATCATACCACCAGAAATGCGGCAATCTTAATTTTATTAACTAAAAGGTTCAATGTCTAGAAATCAGTTTAAATCAATTGACACTAATTGGCAATCAGCCGGGAGTTTCTTACGCAGCGACCATACTGAGAAAACATGACATCGTCTTGCGCTTGGCGGCGGCCGATTTTTCTTTCGTTAGTTAGTCTAGCCGGCCTAGTAATGAGCCATTTGGGTCATTGGACCTCGCCGTTTGTCGGCTACTCGCCGCCGCCTCCGGTGCCATTATTTTTTGCCGCCATTTACGTGCCACCAATTGTATAGAGTGACGCGATCGCCTACAATCGCAGGTCGAACAGTGTTTTTGCTGATGACGAGTATATGTAAATACAAACGTACCATCAATTTCGCATGTTTTTCTTCTCATATGTAACGGCGATTGTTTGATTGAGGGCTTGTGCAAATAATCTTTGTGTAGGATCAGATGTAAGGTACCTAACGGTATCTCACTAAAGCTCTGCAATTACTGTCAAAAATATTGATTGGTTAAATCAATCTGTCTCAGCTAATGTAATAATTATGATGAACTAAAAATTACTAATTGACTAAAAATGATCTACGAGTATAGATAAGAGTACATTTTTAGTAATATTTATTGATTAGCGCTGATTCATTTTTGATAACATTTTTTGTGAAACACAATTCCGGTTAATGACAAAATTACTAAGAACCTGAAATTAATAATAAACGAATTATATTCAACTCCCTAAACACTTATTATTTAGTTTTTTTATAATACATAACCTACTTACATGACTATGGAGGCTATGGAATTATGGATATAACGTGTGGATGGACTATAATAATGACACTATTTCAGTTCAACTATTTACAGTCTGCGATAAAGGTCAAGCAAATGCTGCAAAGCTTTAAAGCCCTAAGGGGAATGAAATCATACAAGCGCATAATCGTTGGCAGTGACACACATCACATCACCACTGAATAAGCAATATTGTTCCAGTCTAGGCCATGTTTGTTTCACACATAAATAAATATTAAACGGACCGTGTCACAATATTATACATGTACTACATTAAATATGTTCACTATGTATCGGTGCTTTTAGGGTAAGCAAATTATGAGACATAATCCAATCAACCAAGAAATTGTGCGCGCCGCGATGTTTTTGGCGTCTCACACGAGTAAAAGCACAAGGAAACCAGAGTCAGACCAGTCAGATCAATTTTATTTACTCTCTCGAACATGTTCTCTGAATTTATGTTTCTTAGTAACAAAACGTAGGCAGTAATAATTTATGTGCAAGTCTCGACAGGCTATTAATTCAATTTGTTTTCAATATCGACTCTCCTCAACTTTCACCCATATTCGGCAACCTGGAAGTTTGCTTCTTGTTATTGTTTATCGCTGTAAAATTGCAATTATGTGTATTTCTTCTCTTGGTATATACTATATTAGTTTGTGGGAGAAGGTACGAGGTAAATAGGGTGGTTTTCTTAACAACTATTAATTTAATTAGGCAAAAGTCAAGCAGAGCGGAGTACAAAATCTAAGGCAACCATCGACTAAGTACCTACTTCAGAAATTAAGAACAAACCACAAATCTTCGAGAATATATTATGTTTCCTGTCATCAAATTGATTATAAAACACATTACCTAATAATAAAATAATAATTAGTTATTCAATCGGCTTGTTGTTATCTAATATATTATACTTTCAAGATTTAACTGTTACATTCTGAGACTTTATATTTTAAAAAGAACGAAAAATATTTATCATATGAAAATACTTAGTAATTATTTTCCTTAATTATTTTGCATTTACTTCGTCACGTCACGTACACCATTATTTATAGGAAATGTAGACTAAAAACAAAATTTCCAGGCAGGTAATGTCGTACTTTGAATTATTTCTTGAAAAGAAAATAATCCGTAGTTGTGTTCCTTTTACACTTGCCTCAAGTAAAATTTTCTTTATTTCAATTAGGCCACTAAGCGGCACTTTAGAACGTCTATAATTTTAATGTAATAGGTAATAATTGATTCTACCGTCCATTCGGCAAAGTAGCTTGTTATGGAGAAGAACGGACAAGAAACGCCACACTTACCTCCACAGTGGTCAATGTTGGGTATATGCGTTGAATTTTCTTTAAGACCCTTATTACACTAAACTAGTGGATAACCTACAAGTATTTATTGTCAGTGAAAGTTCATCATATAAATGTATATTATTGATAAAATAAGGCTCTAGCTATGTCTTTATTATTACTGGCTACAATAATTATTACTTTATTTAATATTGGTAGTGAATATCATAATTATCAGGTGCGTAGTTATGTACGACTTATAAAAAAAAATTCGCTGTGGCCCAAATACATAATAATGTTCTGTGTTGAATGAAGTTGTTTCGAAACCAACTTGACCTTCTGTACCCCGGTTGGCTTCATGCTCATGATTTTTTTTCATTGAATGTGTGTTTTTATCATATTATTATCGTAACGTTTTTATGGCCAAGGTTAGTACCGCAGCGTTACTAACAATTTTTTTTTTTTGTTTCAGGTAATTATCAATTATTACGCTATATAGCTGCAACGAAACGTTTAAGGTGAGATCCCAATGTTCCACATCGCAAGGCCAGGAATGCAATCAACTAAAATAATAACACTTTACAATAGAAATTTACTTGGTTTGCGTTAGTTTTTCCAATTAATATAAATCCGTTTTTCATGTCACAAGCACTTTGCGGTCATCAGACAACGAAAATATTTTTTCGTATATTAACGAGAGAAATCCTGTTATGCACCGTCGCAAAAAACCTCAAAATGTACGACTATTTTATTTATTTTAATTATAATTATGACTATTGTATAATTCAGCCCATTTCATTTATATATTAATTCTTGTTGTATAATGCAGTATTTAACATTTCATAAATAGGAAATATCTAGGCTGTTAGATTATGTTTTGTAAAGACAACGCAGATTAAACATTCTCCGTGAGTCTGGTATAATAAATAATACGTATCGTACGAGATTCCGTGTAGGTAGGTACGTGCAGTGCACTTTGTTGGGTTGGCAACTGTTACAAACTTGTAGTGCTGGAATAGTGCAGTTGGTCGGTCGAATGCAAGCGTGCGCTCGAGCTCACCGGTCGCTAGTGTATCGGCATCTCGTCGTTGTTGTACCGAAGGTCAGTGCTCCTGCGATTCAGCCCGTAATGCTCTCGCTATAGAGTCACTAGTGGTGGACCGCAGGAGAGAGGTGGCGGCAGCGGTGGGGTCCTCGCATCGGGCCGCCGCGCGTTGCCTCCCTTCAGTCAGTTTAGTCGCAGCGGTGCACGCACACCGCACGCAGTTCTCGCGCTCGCAACGAGAAGGTATGCACGGACCGGCCCCGCCGCCGCCGTCGCCAACCAAACGCATTCGCTTCCGGTGGCTGCTCTCCTTCCAACTATCGATACCACTGTCCTATGCCCGCGTACGTGATGTTGTGTGACAATGGCTTGTTTTACTTGAGTAATCGCTTTATAAAATATCCAGTGCTTTATGCCACTTAGTTGGTTGCAGCCACCGAACGCGTATGTGTGCTGAACGGTACACATGTTTATACTCAGTGATGTCGGTTCCAAGCAGTGTTATGCGAAAATGTGTTGGACTAAATAAATAATGATTAAAAGTGTTGCTCTTACGTTTTTCCTCGATATCAAAACAATAAATCACATGAATACATTTATAAACAGTGTGTTGTTATCTCGTGCGTTGTATTCAATAATAAAGCCTTTCAAAATCAAACAAATGTAAGACAAGAAGACAGTCTCGCTATTCGAAGCGAAAAGATAATTAATGATTTAATGTTGTTTGATCATTAGACGATCAGTGTTAAAACTATACTAAACAAATGATTAATAGTTTTTCGGACGTGTGTCTCAATTATGTTTAATTGCTTATTGCAGTATTAAATACGAGTAGATTTATATCATAATAAATAACAGTTATAACCATATTGCCCCAGAAAACTTGTTTGTACAGCGATATGTCTGTATCGTTGCAGCTGGAGTGGAGACAGGCTAGGATGTGTCGGCCGCGGGCCATATGGCAGCAACGCCACTATCCATATTAGGGACGCCAACCAAGGCGACACTTGTTGCACTTATACGGCATAAATGCCCCACAAAACAAGTTACGTCTTATCACTATCTACCATTTAATAGATTACTCTATCACTGACTAATATGAACATTAGTAAATTAATATGAACAACGATTTAGTTACGTGTAATGACGTGCGTGCGGTTGGCGTGATCGATGTATAACTGCATAAAAGATAAGGTAGGGCAGCGGTTTGCGAGCCGTGCGTTATGCAAGCAGGCTGGTGAGCTGAGCGGTCGGTGGCGCACGGGGCGGTTCGTTGACCAGTGCGTTGTCCCGCCGAGCCGCGCGCCGCCCACCGCGAAGGTCGCGGCCCACAGCCCGCCGACACGTCCGCGACCTGCACCGAATACCAACACACGTGAAAACAACACACGTCTACTAGATGCACCCCTGCAACATAATTCATCTTAGTTCAACACATTTTAATTGCTACGCTCATTACAGGTAGAGTCGATATGTGTTCAGTGTGCTCTGTGCTAAAATATATTTTATTGTGAAGAATAATAAGTTTTTATGACTGTTGCCTGGAAATTTTGATCTCAAAATGGTGACTTCGAGAATACCGGCTTATTCTCTGAGTTCGGAGTTCAACAGGGAGTTCAGAAGTTTTCGCATAACGCGAGCCACACCACGGTCGACTCTGTACGCTCCCGCTATTGTTCCTATACACGAGTACCCGAGGGTCAGCGTGCACGAGCGGCGGGAGGCGCTAAAGGCTGCGCTGGCAAAGGCGTGGTCTTCCAAGAGTAGTGAGAAGAAGAAGCACGACACGTGGACCGTTCCCACTGAACAAAGCAGAGCTGGCATAACGGCGGCCGATTTCACAGCAAAGTCCCACTATAAAAACGGCACCAACGGCGATGTTTCGCGTGTTGCACTCGCCAAACACGAATTCGAGAGCAAGGATGCTGAAAGGACAGAGACTGTTGAAAACAGAATTGAGAATGTCCAGCCAGCGAGCTTTACATACAGCCGTGTTAACGGGAACGGTATCGATATACAAGAAACACTTAAAAAGGGCTGTGATAAAGGTTTACACAATAAAGATTTAAGTTGTAGCGACTACCTAAATAATGTTCCTAAATGTAAAACTAGTTTCGAAAATAACTTCCTCAAACAAAGCCACGAGGAACGCTATAGCAAACGAAATGGGTACGATGCCGCGACTAAGCGAGTCGATAGAGACATCAACCTAAACTATGTCGAATATAGCAGCCTGAACGGCGACACGTACGATTCTTTGAAGTATTCGCGAACAGCGAACGGAACTGAATCGGTACAATATAAAAATTACGGTAAGGTAGACACCGTTAAAAGCAAATTGCTCAGCACAGATAGCCCCAAAAGCGTGACGTCTTGCAACGGAGAGAAACTAAATGGATACGGTGGCTTGGAGCGGCGCAGTGCGAAAGAGCAACAGCGGCCTTTGACGAGCGGTCCCAAGGCGCTCGTGGAACAGAGGCTGGCCGAACGGCTCGAGGTTAAGGTGGCCGAGCTTCCCGCTCTCTACCGAGGAGTAGACTCCTGGACACCCAAATCGGCTGCATTCCAGAAGAACATGCGCGACCACGAGTGGAGCGTTTCGTATGTACCCACATCACCAAACACGATGAACCCTTACTAACAAACTCCACTCCTCTCAATACCACAAAATATTCACAAATCATCCATTACCATGGTTTCGTGTGTGTTGAGCGTCGAGCGCAACGAAGTATACTAAATACGTTGGAAACTGAGTTTATCCCATGCGCTTATAAATAGGGAAAAAAAAACTAGCGCGCAGTCGGCAGCTTGAGTGCATCGACTTGCCACTGGTCCGGTCCGAGTGCAGCATGAGCAGGCTTTTACATTTTATATTTGTCAACAGTGAAGTTAGATTGAAGCTAACTAACCAGACGAGTTTCTTTGTACGCAATATTCTGTATACAGTATGCCAACCTGCATTTTCGTTAACCTTTTCCTTTAGTCGTGTCAGGTCCTTATTAAGTTTATGCATTTTTTTATAAATCGAATAACAAAATGTAAAGTTACTTGTTTTATCGGGATCATACATATCCTAAAGTCATTCTTATTTCGTAGACATAATGATAGTACCGTTACTGTACGATTTACCGAGTATTCGCTAACTGTGTCTATGACATTGTAATTGTTTTTTACTGGCCCTGACCCTCATAATAGAATCATTTTGATATCCTTTTTAAAACGTTTGCTCGTTTTATGTATTAAGAATAAGTAGTGTGACAGAAACGGTGAGGGCCCGGGGATTGGTTGTGCAAAATCATTGCTCAACTCACCGTGACTCACCATCGTTGCGCTTTATTCCATCCTGCTAGCGGTTGCTTAATCTCTTTGCTCATTAACGCCATTTGGTTACTAAGTATTAATCCCACATTAAGGAAATAGAAAACGGCTCAAACATCGAATGCGGCCATCTTCAATTTTGATATTGAAGCCACTGTCTGGCTAACTGCGACCTCCATTCGTGCACGTTTACATAGACGCGTAATTATTGTTTTCAGGTCGAATAACAGTTCTTTCACTTGCGCTATTATCTTGCAAACACAGTTTTTTTTATCACTATCACTGTATGACTATACATAGAAATATTTGTTATAAATTCATTACTCAAACACATCTAACATAACGAGTAAACATTCAGCTTCAAATTCGTGGGCGCCAGGCATAACCATAGCTTAAAAGATTCGTCTCGATAGCGTTCACAGTGAATGTTTCAAGGTCCTGTCCTGGTTTATGCGCTCGCAAAGGATTTGTCAACTTGGTAGGCGTTGTGACGTAACTAAAACTTATTGTTTTTGGTTCCTTCCTTCTTGTAAAGAATGATAACATAGTATTATCAGAGACAAAAGAACGCGGTTCTGTGGTATTGTGCGATTAAAGAAAATTGAAAGAGAAAGTATTATAAATATTGCGGTATAGCAACTACAATTCTCATTATTTCTCGTCAGTCTATGATTTGAATCGTTTTTTACTTAATGTGAAGACACGATATTCGATAAAATAATGGTTCTAACATAGATAATAGGGCTCAATAGGCGTCCTGATCGCTTAAAGCAATATTTTCGAGACTACCTTTAATAGGATTGATTAGGCATAAAATAAGATAAAGAATGTGTTAAAAACAAGACTAACTAAAACACTAGACATCTAATCCCAAATGATCAGGAATAAGGTATACGCAATTTAGTTGCGCGCGGTCTACTAAATTTGGTCTACCGTGGCACCAAACGTTTTCAGCCAACTATAAACCTGCACGTAACGCCAGCATAGAAACACCCGTCTTCTAACACCATTTTCTTCGACGGCTGCGAAAACATGGGTAGTTAGGGACAGTAATCAAAAACACATCAGACGTGAAGAAAATGCTCGATTGCTAGTAAAAATGACACAGGAGCCTTCGTCCCGCTAACATTTTGTTCACGTGGTGAAACTTTTTAAATTTGCCGCGCGCGTCGTAAAAGTTAAGTAATGTTTTAATGTCGTAACAGTTTGTTGTTTGTGCTGTATTGATAGCATTAAAGGTTGCATTAGTGTCCTGCTCACGTACATCAACAACTGCCAAAACATAAGCTTACGGTTTTTATTCAACTTTCACTGCAGACGTCTTTACTATATTTCTTGGCGATTACGGCTGCAGTTTAGACTCGTCCACTAAATACTAACATACATAGAGTCCACTTTCTTGATCAAGTCTTATTTGTGTGGTGGGCAGCATGTCTCTACTTAGGTCACATATTATTGTATCTAAATAATAACAACAGTCAGTTACAGTCCCACTACAGGGCAAAGGCCTCTGGTCATACAGAGCAGATCTATGTAAATCCGATGAATCTGATCTTGATTGCTAACATTTGCAAATAAAAACGAGAGACCGAATGTCATCCACTTTTAAATGTACCTGTTACCGTACCATTATTCCATCTTATATTAGTCAAATACATTCAGGATATTTCGGAATACCCCATGTTTAAAAAAATCTTCATAGTTTGGATCCTTTGTCATTTCGATATCTGACTATTCGGCTTGGTATTTTATGAATGGAGGACCTTTTATCCGAACTGATTTTTTATATTCTTGATGAGTGAATCATGCATCTGTTTTTGGAAAATAATACTTTTGTTAGTCTCAACTCAAGTATGTTTCAACTGGCTTTGATTTTCAAAACAAATATTGTTATCTAAACATCATGCAAATACATACATTGGAATACTAATCATCTGGAATTATTCATTCACATGACGAGGTAACTTTCCTTTATCGTCTGTTCGGTGTTCTAATTAAGGCTAATGGTTTTTGGTTACGCGATCAGGCGAGTGTGTTTCAGTATTCTGAACATAATGTATTTATTTTCCTATGACCTAGAATAATTCAGGTCGTCTGCCTCATGGGACGTCGGATCCCCACAAAAAGTTTTTTGAAGTTTGTTTCTAGGCGTTTGTTTTTTGAAACAAACGAGGCTAAAAGAATGTCAGTTTTTGTTACTCTTGGTGTTGGTTGTACAGAGCGACGTGTTTAGTTGTGCTTGTCATTGACCTGACGAAAAGCGGTGCGGGCGGGTGATTAGTCGTGGCTGCAGCGTTGACACGGTTCACAGTAATCGCTCATCCGGCGCGGCCTTGTCAGCGTGGCGAGTGCCCGCCCTGGCCGAACATGGTTAAAGTTTAACACCAACATAAAAGTTATCACTTTTTATTCATCAAAATCGAAACAGCTGCGATTGCTTGGTTTGGCGTGAGGAATAATTGTGTGCCTTTAATTTAATTAGGTAGCTGTCGGATTAATTGATATCCAACTATGTATGTACCGAAATGCCATGTCTGTCGAGCAGTGGATCCTTGACCGGGCACTGGTCGTGTCACGTTGCAGACTTCGGCTTTCGATTTCGTAACCAAGCCCGCAGTCTGCACCGGCCGACCGATCGATTATGGTCATTGTGCCAGAGGCGTTCCACTCTCGCTACGATTTTGCGTGCTCCGTTGCCTCTCTGACCTTTGAACGCCTTGTCGATTGTGCTAATTTCCTTACTTGTAAAGTAACACGCCATAAAAACAATAATTAAGTCATGCCAAATCCGCTCGCATTTAACGTATCCTCGCAAATAGGCTAAAGGAAAGTAAAATTACGAAACAAGTATCAGGAAATACCAGTGAAACAGTAAACAGAGAGAGATGATTCAATACGATACACGTGTTGGGTATTTCTAAATATAAAGAACCGTTGTGTGAATACCGTTGTTACTTGAACGTTGACCGCGTTGCAAATTAATGTTTCCCTTCAACGCTTTTTCATCAAGTGTATCGAGTGTATTTGTACAATTTCCGTAATGTTACAACACTCATCAAACAACTAACGTAGAGCTGTACTAAACACAAAATTTAACTTGACAGAGCAGGAAGTTATGTAATATGTAATATCATGTTTGCCGGGAGTACGAGATAAACAAACTTTCTCAACATTTTCTACCAATATTGACAAGTATCGTTATCACGAGACAGCTGAGCGGTTTGCGTGGAACCGAAAGTACACGTTGTGAAGACATAAACACACAACGCGAGTCGCAAATTACTCCCAAGTTCGCTTTCACCTTCAACAGCCACCTCAGGTTGTAATTAAAGAGTCCTCGACTACCGGTCCCCACTGAGAGGAAAGGAAAGCCTAAAAAGGAATTTCACCAATTAAAAGTAAAGGTAGTAGTAGTGGTTTAACGAGAGAGATGAATATGCTATTATAAATTAATGAAATAAGTTTGGTGTCAAGTCAATGACGTGTGGTACTGGTTACACTGGTTTTAGATTTTTATGAAATAGCCGGTTCTGAGTAGCTTACACATGTGGGTCCTACATGAAGCTTCGAATCTATAATGTTATGTCGTCGTTCGTCGAAAGTGAATGTTCCGGTGTTTGTTATTCGCGACGGAGTCCGTGTCGTGTGAAGTGAGCCGCTTTGTTGAACATTGATACCACAATCGAGTGCCTTCTTTAAATAAAAGTGACACACGTTGTGCAATCATTTGATATTCGCGACGTTCACGAATCGGTTCGCTAATAAGTTGAGACAGGAAACTCAATATTTTTTAAGCTATACGAGATACTTCAAAAGATTGACAAAATTTTAAAGAGTAACTTGATAAGGAGATGACAAGAATAGCTAGTTCAGTTTTATTATTACGAACCAAAATAGGAAGCCGAAGTCCTTTAAAGCAAGTATCCATACAGTTGTCATATATTATGTCGTGGCAAAAACGGACCGCAAAAAAGTCACAGTTTTAAATATTTTACTCAACAATCTATTTCTTTGTATCGAAAAAGACTTGCCATGATATAATACAACAAACAATATTAAGCTCAAATGCTCTTAATAATGGGCATAGTAAACAAGTGAAACTTCGCAGGCGGCTCACGATAACAATCTCATAGACTTACGCTACGTCTCTAACGCAGAGCCTACGAAATGGTAAAATAAAGTGTACCAGGATCAATAATGATTTCATTGGCAATCTATTTTTCTAATTTGTCTGGCTTCTATACTAAAATCCGTGTAAAAGATTATCACTATTCAAAAATAAATCAAGTTAAAATAAAATATATGAACGCTAAAAATGGAAACAAAATAACAAACTTGAAGTTTAACGTTAGTGTTCCTTATCCTTGTTTCATAATGAAGAAAATTTGAATCACGGAGAGAGATCTTCAGTACTCTAGAAATCTGCTTGTTTTAACTAAACTAGGTCGAACGAAAACTAAATACATATTTATGTAACAGCAGTTTGTACCGCTTACATTGAACAGAAACGAGAAAATAACACCAGTGAAGTTTCTGTCAAAATATAAACTCAAATAATATGAAAAACCACAGAAACGCAGGAACGTTATTTTAGTCGCCAGTGCCTTTATTCGGATATAATTCTTTATATCGCTCAAATTAAAAGACACAATTTTGAAATGATTAAATCGTATTCAAACAAAAATACAAAGAGCATTATATTAGGTGCCTTATTACTCTTTGCAAATATACCCACTTTTGAGCTAAATGCAATGACGACAGTCTAAATTTTTTATGGAATCTGGTCTAACCAACCAACATAACCGAATATTTCATAACTAGGACACAATTGGTTTTAGCTTCCGTAGCATAAAATTAAGTGCATAAAAGCCCTTTCAGATAACATGAGTCTCATTGCTTTGGGTTACTTGAGCATTAGATTCATTATAAAAAATGAAGAACTTAGAAGCCCTTTCAGACAGTTTTATAAAGGTCCGTTTATATCTACAGACACTGAGCGTGCCAGACACGTGCCGTGGCAGACACCGACAGACACCGTTTATTTACATCTGAGCGTGCCAGACACGTGCCAGGGCAGACAGCGTGCCGTGTCAGACATCGATAGACACGATGTCAGCGTCGGGCCCGCTCTATCAGTTTATGAACAGCTTTCACAATGTTCAGACACTTCTCTGTGGAAGATTCAAGGTCCGTTTTGTCCGTCCATTCGCGGGATTTTTTTTTATGAACTTTTTTTTTCTTCTGTTACGCTAGCTACAACGTCCGATACACGTTGGATATTAATAAATAAATATGAGTGAATCCAGTGGTGACAGTCTGCTAGTTAACACCGGAAGAATTGAAGCAAAATGTAAACAATGCAAGTCGCGAAAAGTTTTTTTATTTTTTTAATGTAATAACTTGATGTTTGTAAATAGTAAATGAATCATTATAACAAGACTTGAATATACATAATGTCTGCCCGGTTCAGACGCTCTGTTCACAGTCACATTGCCCGGTAGGTAGGTACAGACATGAACCGTACAGACAAAATATTCTTTCCGTGAATACTGGCCGTGCACGGCCCGTGTCTGTTGGTGTCTGCGCGGCCGTGTAACGGTAGATATAAATACCTTAATAGACATTGTATAAAAGAATATTATTTTGTCTGCCACGGCACGTGTCTGGCACGCTCAGTGTCTGTAGATATAAACGGACCTCTAGTGTTGTGGGCGTTTTTTACGCGGTCTGTCTTAACTCGTCGAATGATGACCGTGTACGTTTACCCTAATATTAAAGAACTGGGACGCTTCCTTAGCATAAAATGTAGTGCATAAAAACGAATAAAAAGTTTTTTCAGTTAATATCGAGTCTCATTACTGTTTGTTACTCGGTATTTTTTAACTTGTGGAATAATGCGTTTAGTCTAAATTTGACAGATTCAGATTCTACTTATTACAAATTCTACATAATTATGACAGATTCTACATTTTTGAGAATATTTGACATATTCTTAATACTGGATATAAATTACAGTTTTGCATTAGAAGTGAACACAGAACGATTTAGCGGATGTTATTGATTAGCTATCTGGTTTTGTTTAGGAGTATTAAAGGTTGATAATGTTTCCGTTTTTCTATGTGTGAATACTGTAACGGTGAATCATATATATATATTTTTTTAATATACACAAATATTTGAGAAAAACAGAATAGTAAAAATAGTAAAGAAAAAACTAATTAAAAAGTGTAAAAAAGTTATGTAGGCTTAGGTCGCATTGTTACGGGTGGCGCCACTGTCACCGAACAAATAGCTATATATATAACAAAGTCAGGTTATTTACACCATATAAAACTCAAGAACGGCTGAATCAATTTTATGATCTAAGATTTGATGGATTTGTCTTCGCCCTGAATAACAGAATAACTATTAAAACATAGAAAAAGTGAAATAAATTATAGACAGTTAATTTTCTCATACATTTTGTACGGAACGGCTTTAACGAAACTTGAATTTGAAACGCAAAATATTAGTTTCTAGTACAAACATTTAATACTAGGTATAAAAACAAAATATGCTTATCAATAAATATAGTGATTACTATATAACAGTATTATTTTTGAAGCCACAATTACCAATTATTATTACTCGTATTTATTAATTAGTATTACAATTATTAAATTTTCCTTACTTGTCTCACTATTAACAAAATCTGTCAAATGTAGAATCTCTCGAAAGTAGACTATGATGTCAAAAGTAGAATCTGTCAAATGTAGACTGAACTGAATAATGACCGATTCGACTCGTTTACTCAAATATTTCAAAACCTGGACACAATTGGCCTTCGATTCAAGAACATAAAATAAAGTCCTTTTAGAAAATACAAATGTCATTCTTAGTTTATTAGATTGTTTTTTTATTCACCATTACACGTTTTCTTTATTATTTAGGAACTGGGACACAATTGACCTTAGCTTCCATAACATAAAAGTCATATTATAATATAGTTCATAAAGTGCTTAAAAAGCTCATTCAGAAAATATGAATCATAATTATTGCTGTTGGTCACTTAGACCAATTTGTCGCATCCTCCTTTAATAAATTAAAATAATTTAAATTAATGTAACATTTTACTTTTAAAAAATCTTCATTAAAAATCAATCGAGCTAATAACATATCAAATGCGATATGATTTCGAATTTAAACAGTAATGAACACAAACCAAGTCCATTCTCCTAACTAGTAAACAAATATCTTGCAACCTTAGATTAGATTTCACTACCATTATCTTTGGGTTCAGCACTAACCTTGCCAAAACCGCCTACTAGCATTTTGCAATCCTTTTTAATGTTTTATATAAATGGTAGTGCATCTTGAACTTTAAAGTTGAGGTATTTACTATTTAGAAAAAAAGTTGACGGAAAAGCAATGTAAGCAGTAAACTAAAATAAAATGCGTGCGCTAATAATTACTTTGAGGCACAGATAGTCCATAATACTAAATTTATAACTTTAAAGAAAAACATATAAAACTAAAATAACATAGGTACGTTCGAAATAGATCAACCACAGCAGGCAGGTGCATTCGTATAAAACCTTTATCGATTCTAAGTCCACAGTGGGATATTTAACATATGGTCTTAGCACGAGACTGCGAAGGCCCACAGCCTAGAAACAATCAAGTGTTCAAGTTCAACCTCTCGTATGGCGCTAAACAATGTGACATTAAGCTCGACATATGAGCGACGCCCGCGCACTCCACCGCGCCTGCGTCGTAATGATACAATCCGTTTATGGAATTTTTATTTGAGTTAAGTCAATTTGGTCTATAATGATACAATATTGTATTCTTATCTTTTAGTACACATATTTTCACAGACACTATGACAATATTACAAGGATTGCAAGTCGAGCTTAAATCGGAATTGGGTTTTCCAACAGCATATCAGAGTGCAATATTGTATTCACATTGGTCAATCAATTAGACAAATTGTGTCATACAAATATGTAATTTTAGTTATGGGATAAATTCAAACACTTCATTTTTTTATTTAAACATAAACTCACGCTTTTTTTCCGACGGAGGTAAGCAGAAACTACAGAAGGCCACCTGCTACGATCCTTACATAGCTTTTGCTTAGTTTACGTTCGTACATCTAGACATACACGCACGCCGGTTATGAGTACTGCACACTCTGGCCTTTCTGAAGAACATCACTAATTAGATCCTTGTATGTCCTTCTGGCTAGGGCATCCCACCCGTCACGTCACGGCGTTTTCACTCACGTCTGCCTTGTTAAAATGCTACCAAATATTAAAAAGTCACAGATATTATGAGATAAATGTAATTACTCCGGTCATACTCACCTAATGCAAAAAGAAATTAGACCAAGTCAATCCGTCATTAAAACATTCTTTCTACGACGTTCTTAAGATTTTCACTACTTTCTGTTTTACCGTGTTATACATCTTAACTGGTATGTGTGAATAATAGTGATGATATTTTGTTAGGAATTATAATTGGTCATAAATTCTTGTTGTGTGCAAACGCGACATAAAAATTTCGTCTAGCTTACTTTCGCAACAGTTCCACTACTCGCCGCTAGATGTCACTAATGACTATACGTCGTTCAAATGAGCTTCTATGAAAATATTCGTCTAAATATACACACTAGTAGAGTGAAATCGACGTTTATTTTCTGCATTTTCTTGTACGTTACTATACATATTTACCTGCGACTAGGTAAACCAATTACGTACATTTAATTCTATTAGCGGTGCCAGCGCCCTTCGTTCTGCATTCGTATGTTATTTTCTATTGGTTCTTACAAGTGAAAAGTTTCATTTTATATTTTTGTAACGGTGTAATGTTTTCTTTTTAGTGTTGATCTATAATGGTATTTTCTGTTATGGGAGAAAAGTGCGCAAGTTTGACATTTATCGACATTAGGTTAATATCTAGCCCTCAAAGTTTGCGCGTTTGCTGGTAAGCCTGAATACATAGTAAAACAAGCAATTGTATATAAACCTAGGAATAATATCTATTTAAAATTAATTTCTGTTCAAAATTTATCACTAACAGCACTGAACTAGTAATTTACTACAATTTGTGTCAAAGCATACAAACGTCAATCGACCGGAGATTTCTCATAGACGATGACATTGTGCCAGTGACGTGGAGGTTTTGATTGTTCGCTTGTTAGGCTGTGACGGAGGCGGTGTTTTGAAATGAACACTTGGATTGTACGGCACTTTACTTGAGTCGGTATCTTGTTCGCGCGCGAGCTGACAGCTCTGGCAGTGTGTCGGCGACCGCAGTTCGGGCCGGGTCCTCTCCGATCACCAGTCACAGCTGACATCAAACAGCTGCTCACTCATCTCGAACACCGCCTAACTAGTACCTATTTATTGTCAACTACCTCCCTCTATCATCTATGTTTTTGCTGCTTGTAACGTTCTTTTAAAAAGTGATTACTTTAATGTTGTGACCTTGACAGTGAAGACTCAAGCGCTGATATTAGGATTGTGTGTTAACGTAATCGTTGGGTGCCTTAACACTATTTATTTAAGATAAACTTTGTTTTATACTCTATGAAGTAAGGATGTGTTGTAAAGAACAATTACGACGAACTACTTAATATTCAATTATTATGAATAACAAGCGATTGTAGACACCGTCAAAGGATTAGGCACGGGGCAGAGGCGGTGGGCGGCCGTGCGGGCGCTCCTGAGCGTGTGCTGCCTGCCGCCGCCTGACCACCTCGCGCAGCTGATAGATCCGCATTCTGCTCATGGAAAACGCTCGCTAACGTTAGTAAAATTTCGGCCAAGCTCGCTCGTCATCATGAAACACACACGGACCTCACCTAAACGTTCGTTGTATACGTTGCACTATCTTGTCCTACTCACTAACCCTACAGCCCACCGATCGATGATTTCACAGCTCGGAGCATTCGTGGAGGAGGAGAAATGAACGTTCCAAACGGTCACATCACCGGCGTTCGCCTACATCACACAGGCGGAGGAGGCACCATCGCGACGAGTCTTCGCCACGTTCACCCCCTGAACAGGTCAGTCCTACAGTTTCTTTTTTATACTTATGAGGATGTGTGAAAGGTTGGTGTGACTTGTAAAATCCAAAACTCGCCATTATCACAAAGAAATGTCCACCCGTAAACCTGTCTTTCTCTCACTTCTATGATACGACATGTAATGTACATTGTAAGCAAAGTGCGGAACCAGAATAAAGCATAAAACGTCAGCGTGCCTGTTTGGGATAACACGCGGGACGGGTTTGGCTTGCGAGTGCGCGTGCGCCTTCGCCCGTGAAGATGTGCGCGAGAGACGGCGACCTCCTCGCGCTTGCGTTCGTTCTATTTGTGTTCGCCTTCGTCACTCGGAACGCCTTCAGTCAGTCGCAAAGCTGAGCCGGCCGCCCGGCGCATCTCTGCCGCACCGAAATACTAGTCCACCGCGTCGGGCCGCGGGCGGCCTGCCCCGGAGCCATGGCTGCCCAGCCGCCGCGTCCACCCCCCAACAACCTCCTGTTCTGCGGACCCCCGCCCGCCCTTCCGCACGTGTTACTACTACCCAGTGATGCTGCATGCGCCCACGGCGATCTCCAAGTTGCACCTAGTACTACCAGCCAAACAAACGATGCGGATGCCTTACATGAAATAAACAACGTGGGTCTACCCACTTACGAAGGATTGTACGATGACCAAGTAGAACTTATCGATAGAGATGAAAACATTGAATATCAGTTGCCACCCGAAAGCTATTTGCGAAGAACTCACAGTTTTGACGTTTCGGATATTTACGCTGCAAATATCGCACACGAAATCGACTCCCGCGCATTCCAGCATAGACGATCTGAACCTGATTTATCTAAGTATGGATTGTTCGCTGAAGTGACTATGGAATGTACACCTATGCAGCCTCCCCCTCTAGTGCTCAACAACCCTTTCTACGACGGTTCGTATGCCCTGGATCCAAGTCAATTAAATCCAACCATGGTGATGTTACCTGAAAACTATTTAGCTTTTGAAGATTCGTTTGTTCCTTCATGGGAGTACAAGCCAGAATATCTAATCGACAGGGATATGAACCCTGAGCTCTACTATGATGGATTACCTTTAATTCCTTCAAATGATCCTTGGTCCATATATTGCAACGAAAATGCTGCGTTTGAGTATTATTCTCCCAACTTTGAAGCTCCACTACAGGGGGACGGTGTAAATTATACGCCTTTAACAGATTTAGATTATGCCATACCACAATATATGAGCTTACCTGTAGTTGAGCAGGCGAAAATGGAAAACGACGCGAACAACTTTAACAAATCGGAAGATTTAAATCAGACTAGTGTTAATGAACCAGGTGACAAAAATAACAACGATGAAACAAATATACACAAAACTGATGTTCCAATGTCAGCTATCACAGTGAGCAATGTAGTTAGTGAAGATGAAAAAAATAGTGCCGTTGAGGACTCTTTTGCTAATAGAGAGTCGTCTACGCAAAGTGAGGAATCATTGAATGCTGATATTTCCAACGATGTGACATCTAGTTTAGCTTTTGTTCCTAGTAGTAAAAGTTCACAGAGACCTGATGATACAGACGATACCAGTGACGATACATCTCCTTGTTCTACGGATTATCACGAAGCATCTGCACTTGATTTAGTACAAAGTCTCGAGGAGCTCTCTTGTTGTGATAGTACTGATTTTTCTCAAAGTAGAGATGACGTCTCGCCGTCTGTACCAGAACTACCCAAACCTAGCAATGCTGTGGCTGTAATAGAAAATCAAAATGTAATAAACGCTGCTGTTATAGCTACTACTACAGCTTCGAATCTACCTCTTAGCCAATTGCCATCCATTCCATTTCACGAACAACCACCAACGCAAATACCTCCAGTATCAAATAGGCCCGAAAAACAACTCACTAAGGCTACCGTTAATGTAGAACAAATTACGCAAAATTTAGAATCTAATAAGAAAGTAGTACCTGTCCCTGAACCAGAGGCAACGAAACCAAATGAAACGTCACAGTGTAATAATACAAATCAACAATTAACAGAACCATGTGCCCGTGACCATAGTACTAAGGTTAATGATCATGCGTTGAAAATAACACAACAGTCGCCTGTTGTGCCACCTGCGGTGCCCCCGTCTTGGCTGGCTCCAAGACCGCCAGCTAGTGGTAATCAAACAAATGTAGTGCATCCGCCGCAGATACGCGTCCAGAACGCCGAAGGCAAAGTGACAGATTTGCAGAAGAGCCCGAAGGTCGCCTCCCAGCCGCCTGTCAAAACACAGCAGCCTGCAGTGGAGCCCCAGCCTTCCTGCTCCTTCGCGCCTCAGCCACCCCCACAAAGCTCACAGCTCAAACCAGAGAAACAGTCCAAAGAAGTAGAGGTCAGCCAACAAATCTTTACTATACTTTAACAAGTATTAAAACACTGTTACACTTGGTGTTAAATTAAATATTATGTTACATGAAAAGTAACTGCGCCACGCGCTGCCAGCGCGTGTGTATTGAGAGCAATGTGCATCTATTTTAGCATATTATTATTAGGTCAAGGATTTAATTTATCACTATCCTCGGAACGATTTAGAAGCAGTTTAAAGACAAAGGCAAAGGACTTTCCCACTATTGAATATTTGTTTGTGTTGTCTTTAACCTCTCTGCTTTTAGTGTACCTACGCGGTTCATGACATTTTAACAGTTTTTAATAATATGCTGCATGAATTACATAGTTGCCGAAAAAAAACAGACATTATTGACGTATTAATTAGTTTATGCGCATATGCCGAAAGCTCATGCAACTTGAATCGAATGCAACAACAATGATTTCTCTGTACCAATTTGTAATAAACAACGTTATAATGTGTATATGATGTACTAAAATAGTATCAGCAGCTGGCACGATCTATGAGATTCCAAATGCGATCGATAGATGGCGCTGCAAGGCGTAATTCTCGCGCAGAAAACATGGATGGCGCATGCGCACGGAAATAGTAACGCGATGATCACCTTCACCTAGGCGAGACAGCCGTCGTGCATTCTGTTTTGATAACACTCATTGGAAATGTTAGCAGTGACAGTACATTCAATGCTCAAATCTTCTACCTAAATGATGACTGATGAGTCAAATCTAATAAATGTTTTTAATACACTGAGTTCACTAAACTTATAAACTAGCTCTAAATCGATCTACAAATACTTTCCTTAGAGAAACAATAAAATTGACCCAAACACGCATGCTGTCAAAGTGAACCGTTTTAATAAAGAACGATGTACAATTTTTAATTTCATAGTAAAAGCTTGTAGTAGAAATCGTTGCGAGTCATACTTGATACGTTGACTAATGAACACTCATCAAGAGGCGTGCTTCTCAATTGTTTTGAATTGTGAAACCAAAACTAAATTGTAGCTTGTTGAATCCGGATCGAGGCAGAACGTGATGACTGTCCACATTGCTAGGAAACTTACTCGATTTTTACACCAGGAAATTTGTATAGAATTTAGTGTAAAGTAAACCAAACCTTAGAAAAGTAGTCGGAGATGAGAACTAAAACTTTAAAGCAAAGAAAATCTTTTTATCATGCTTTAAACATGCTGAAAATGTATTTTGTTTGGCGAAATAAATCGAATTCAAAATACGTCTATTGCACAGTCATTAACTAAAACGTATGTGTCGGAAATTCATGGAATTAAATGTTATGGAAAATAATGAATGCAACTTGTTTTGCCCTTCATCTGCTTACGCAAAACTGATAAGCAAGTAGCAACATGGCACTATCATAACAGATTACATAACAAACTTTCGTCCAGCTATTACAGGGTCTAGCGTAGTTAAATTATTCATAAATGCTTAATCCAACATAGTAAAACGTGTGATAAAACCAACTAAGATTTAATTAAACGTCGATAACGCCAGACAGGAACACGCCATCAGTAATCAAATTACATCATTCTCCCAACTAACATTTAAAACTTAAATAAGAGAAAGTTCCTCAATTCAACGTACAGAAATTATTAATTACTTCCCTGATTTGTCACGTACCTATACCTACTTAATAACTGCTGTAAGAACATTCATAGCTTAACGCTAATCGTAGTCAGGGGTCAAGTTCATAGGGAATAGGCTATCGCGTATCATTAATACAATAGGCCGTGGCGTGTTGGCCACGAGCGCAGAGATATGGTCTGATAAATGCGGTACGGCCGTTGTTTTGCCCACCTATCTATTTGGTAATGCCCGATTCCTTCCGGCCGACCTTGCCGATATCGCTCAGGTTGCGGCACCGCTCCGCCTCAAGAACGCGGTTATGCTTCGCCAAATTACTTTTGTAACACGTGCTTACAAAGCCCATTTAGTGTCACCGCATTTTTAGGAAACCCTGACTACCCCCCTTTCCCTTAAGTCCGCTTGTGCCTCCCTGGGTTATCTTATTAAGTCCGACTTGATAGCTAGCACACGGCTAATTATGTAAGGCATATCTGTTATTTAACCTCGTGTTAGCAACTAACTCCTTGTCAAGTTTTTGGCGCAAGTGGGCCTTAAAGAACCATACATCTAATAGATACCTACCAACTGAATTTTGAAAATTAAGGTCTACCTTGAAATTGACCAGTTCAGTACGTCCTAAAAAATGATCTATGAATCCCAAATATAGTATCTGCCGTCTAATTAATGTTGGCATACCAAAATACTTTTCCATGTGTTCGTTAATTATAGTGAAAGTCACAGAATAACTTAGCGTTTACTATAAATACTTTGAAATATATTTGATTTCATTGTTATGTACCTAATGAAAGTTACGTAAAATTAATCATATATATTTTTATAACATGATTAAAAGTACAAAAAATTTGTTCAAGTCAGCGCAACATGCACCCTTATCCATTGTAAAACAAATCTAGGTGATAATGATAACTTGATACGTCGCTCACTATCAAACAAATTATACTTTTATTTTATAGTAGTAGATATCCAAATAAAGACACAACAAGGGTATTGTCCTCCAAGACTTATCAATTTATACAATTATGACTGCAATTCAACAGTTTGGTATAACAATTCGTTCAGTTTGGTTCTGGTAAATGAAACAAATAAACAAGCTTTAATAAACAGTTTGTTTTTCAAGTACCATCATACCAAAAATTCCCTTCATGTTTTGCCTTTGAAACGATAGCAATGTTAACGAGCGGGACGCGGATCAATCCTGTTTAAACCGATACCAAAAGCTTGAAATTGTTTGCTCCATTTGTGCATGCCATCTTTAATTAAATGCCATGGAACGGTGGACCCACGCAGTTTAGTCGCGGTCGCGGAACGAAGTACACATTTTATTTATTGTGTTGGGTTTTTATAGCATTTGAGTTTAAGTTATCTGGATTGTGTCATCTGTATCGTCCGCGTAGTGAAGTAGGGTCGTGGTGTGGTATCGCACGGCGCTATACAGTTGTGTAACAACCGGCCGGCTGGCCACCCGCCCCCGACGCTGGCGGCTCCGTCGCCCGTGCTCTATACTCACTAGACACAGTGCAGTGCAGTGCAGTGAAGTGCATAATGGCAGAGTTGTCAATAAAACAAGAACGCGTACGGCTCCCCTTGCGGTTCGCCTCCTTTTATGAGCTCTATAAGAAGTTTCTCAAGGAGCACGGATGCAAGTGGCACGATGTCTCGAAATTGCTCTCCGTGGTCGCGGATATCCTTTTCGATGTAGAGGGTGCTTGTAGCCGGCTGGCGGGCAAGGTCAGTCATATACAACGGTTTGGCATAGGAATGTGGTGCTTTAAACTGCTGTGGACGTTCAGATTTAACCTCAAAATAAGTAACAATCAATACTAAATTACATATACGGCTTTGCTCAAAAATATTATAAGCATCTACGAATAAAAGATAACTTGACCCCTGTTGATACAACTTCAATACGATTGATAAAATGTTTTTTTATTATCTTTTATCCAAATACAAAATTAACAAGAAGCTATGTTGCCCTCGCTAGTAAAATTTATTTAATCAGGTGTTATCTATCTTATTTACCGTGTAGGTGTCATATTTTGGGGTAATGAACCGATCGTACAGTCAACTCGTATAGTATAAAATATAAATTTTAATAAATAAATTACATAATACAGTTACATTCAACTCAAGAATACATGATTCAAAACTAATAGGTTTTGGCATTGTGGCGGGTACTAGTTCTCCAGTAATAAGACACGGCGACAGTAACCAATCCTGTTAGGGTTGATTTACCTGCCCCTTAATAATAATAATAACAAACGACCCTAAACAGCTGGTCGTCAGTTTGTTTGCCATTCAGTAACGTGCTCCCCATGCGCAATGTTAACTAATAATTCCCATGTGGTCTACCATGTACAGTGCTACAATTTCTGTGCTAGTGGCGAACGTCTTGCATCAGTGTTGTTGTTAGTTATCACTACCTATCTGACCGCTCACAAAATGAAAACAATCAGCTTTTTAAGTACTTTGGAAAAAATCCTTTACTTTAACTATCCTGCGTTAGACGAAAAAGTTTACCCGCGGGTATGTGCTTTTTGGAAATATTTCTAGTCTATAATTTACCATACAAATTGTTGGGACATACATGCATCAGGTTAAAAGTTGCTGATATTGATCAGCAATTAGAAGCAATACGGTAGTTTGCAATAACGTCGACTAGTAGTGTTGAAAAATGTTTACCCGCCAAGTGAAAGTAGAAAATTACCAAGCAGCCGCTTCATGAATATGCTTTGGCAGTGGCTAAGTGCGCTATACTACGTAAAGAATGCAAGATATTTTTGTGTTTCCTCCGCTGCATAATTCTTTGAGTAAACAGTATTGTGAGGACCATACGGTATTATTGCGTTCGTTACATCAGTAGTAATGAAACCCGACTGAAAGTTTTATTAGTAGTTTATAGTTATTTACCTATACATTCCAAACAAACAATGATTGACGGAACATTCGGAATCGATCAGTATTCTGATTTTAATATGCGTTGTTTGAGATCGCGGAAAGGGACAAATCTATTTAATGTTCTACACGGTGATAAGCGTGAGACAGCACGTAGCGCGGTCGTGGCGTGTCACTTTATCATCTCATAACGACTCATAGCGCCCGCATCCGTCCTTATGTTCGTTCCCGGAGTAGATAACGCATGTTTAAACATGCTGATTTGATAATTGGTATAAAAATATGAAATGAAAGAAGCTGTAGGATAAGTATTACGTGGATGCGTGTATGAGATGGTGTGGTTGCGTGCGCGTGCGCGCATGCGTCTGGTGGCGTCCGAGTCGGCATTGTTCTCAGCTCACACACGCTCCACTGACCTGCTTACCTAGCGCTTATTGACAGAACTGTCTTGGCTCCGCTGCTCACCGTTCAGAGAAAGGTGTTCGTCTCCAACGATGTCATTACTAAGCTCAATTACCAACATGACCGTGTGAAATTTAATAAGTTTCAATGTTTGTTTATACTGATACATATTTAGCACGCGATGACGTCCGCGAACAGACTATTGTCGGTGATATTATTCATAATTAAATATACCAACCAACAAAACTAGCCAACGGGAGTAAAAACTGAATTGCAGTTCATTTTTTTCTTCAAACATTGTAGAAGGAATGACCATTAGTCATATTTTGTTTTGCAAATAGAAAAAAGGTCAATTGTTACTTTGCCAGAAATAATGACGACGAGGAACTAAATAGAAAACTAATGTTATTTTTTAATTATAAATAGTTCTAAGGTTATCAACCTTTGCTATTACTTTGTACTAAACACCCCATAAATAGAAGTTCTTGGAATAGGCCTAAAATCTACATTTCAATAATACGAAAAAACGTAGTAAAGAGTAATGCGAAGAAATGTGTTCGCGGCGGGCACCTCGGAGTGCGCGGGAGGGCGCTCCCACGGGTTGCCGATATTTTTAGTGCACGACGATTACTTGGCACCGGCGGCCGCACTCGGTTGCGCTAGTGATCTTTCTGAAATTCGTTCGCGCTTGGGTACGCTCTCGATCTCGAGATAGAACCAGTCTTATGTCCGGTGGCAAAGAAGTAGCCGTGTAAACTAGAAAAGTCGCGAGTAGACCTCAATGTTTTGCTAAACTGGTTTCATTGTGTAAATAATGACGATTCTGGACTATTATGTGATATATCCCGGCTAAAGTGCTAGTAATAAAACAAATTAAAAAAAAACCGGCAAAACAAACAATATGGCTAGTTTGAGCACCAGTGCTAGTGGTACGACGAGTCCACGACGTCAGCGTTATAATAGATCTTCAACTACGAGCGTCACACAGCTGTTGTCAGATGGCTACTCCAGCTTTATCAATCGTTTAACTCGACGAGGTCCCTCCGAAAAGACTGAAATCATTTCAGACACAAAGCTTACCGCATCTCGGCCACGATTTGATGATAAACTCATTTCAAGCAAAAATTCAGTGTTAGCGAATGTGCGGAGGTACGAGAACAATGGCCACATCTCACCGTACACATCATCTTTGACGTCCGGTGTGCCAGCGCGCAAGTTGAACGATGACCGTACGTACTCGAGTTACCTGGGAGCGACCAAGTCGCGCATCGATACATCACCTTTACATTCTACCTCTGGGATTAGCGCGCTCGGACGCACTGACTCATTCCGCAGAGCTCACTTAAAAGATAATAAATCATCGCCGTTCACTAAACGGTACCCTTTGAAAGAGCCTAACAATAACATTGACGGCATTTCGTTAGGTAGTACGCGTAGTCGCTTGGAAGATAAGTATTCCTCAGTGTTAGACAGGATAGCAGTGCAGAAAAAAGAAAGGGCAAGAAAAGAAAAAGAAGATCGTGACAAAACATTAGAACCTGAACCTACTTTGTCTCGAGGACTAATGAGAAGTTTGACAACTGCTGTTTTTGGGGAAAATTCGTTTAAAAGAAACAATTTTTCTCACGAAAAGATCAGAGACAAAACCCCATTTAGGAATACTGCTGACCGACGATTATCTTCGAGTAACAAACAAAAAGATGATTTCAAAAATGGATTTGACATTTCATTGAAAGATCGGCCTTATTATGGAAAGGACAGAGATAGTGTGTATCGGAGACATCGAAGGCGATCTTTAAGAGCTGAAAAAAGCGAAAACGGTGACAAAATAGGTAAATTATCATTGCGTCCTATAGATTTAAACATAAATCCTGCAGTCCGGGATTTAATATCACCACCGCAACTAGGCACAAAAACAAACGAAACGAATGGAAAAATGAAAATTACTAAAACACCGGGGGCTTCACCAGTGAGAGAAGTAGGACGCCAGAAACAAATATATTTTCCATCGAGCGATGAGGACGACGACAAGACCCCGGTCGGCGACAGAGTGCTCAGCGAGCGGGAAACGAGAAGGAAGGAGATACAAGGACTCATAATGAAGTATGCTCATTTGGACGAGATGTATGGACGCATCGGTGATAAGGAGATGAACGACACTCCAAGAACAGTGGCCGCTACTAAGAAAGTTGAACCGCTGGGTGTGGGCGACGTAGTACTGCTGCCGCCCGAGCTGCGCGCACGCCAGCGGCCGCTGCGGCCCCGGCACCTCACGCGGCACGCGGCCACGCCGCCTGTAAGCACAAGCTAACCCGCCTGCGCACTGTTTGCCGCTAACATACACCTGGTCCGTGGTTTTCCACTATTCAGTATTTAGATATTGTACCAGCGTTTGCGTTTTTTCCATTGTTACATTTTCGTTAGTAGCAAGTATATCATACTGCGCGCTATCATAGCAACTAAATGATCAGTCTGCAAAGTACAATTATCAGGTGCTATTGCAGTTTGCCTGACACACTATTGCGTTCTTTTAAAATCGAAACAATATGAATGCATGTATTTCTCAGCAATTTATTTACAAATCGAGGGTACCGAGAGAAATCTAAAAAAAATAACGAAAGAGGGTCAAAAATGCTTAACTTAGTACAACTAACGATGTCTGACGTGACAGTGGATATTAAAGAAACTAATAAATACAATGATAGTGCATGTCTTCAATTTAATTGTTCGTGGTTTAAAAGCTAACATGTGTTTTCTGTGTTTTAAAATATTTTCAAAGTCAAGACTTAAAAGAAGTGCTGATAGTTCCCGTAAAGTTAGTAATGTGATCTAATAATTGTTTAAGAGAGGTTCGGGTGGACATTTATCCTAAATTACCTGTGTGAACGTAGATTGTGCAAGCGATCGGAATGCGAGTGGTGTGTCATCTCCCATCCCCGGTGCTCCCGTCCCGTCCCGGTGCGCGGTGCGCGCGGGCGGCCGAGGATGCTCGGCCGCCCGCCTGGCGCGCCCCGCAGCGCCACCCGCCCGCCCTCTAACAGCATGTACCTCCGACACTCCATACCAATTGTCGCTTGTCTGACGGGCAACCGTTCCATTGTCTGATTGTTGGGTACAACACTACTCGGGTCGTGCGGATCGCGTGGCGCGCTCTCCGTGCATGTGGCGTGGTGCGTGTTGCTGTGGCGTGATGTCTGCGCGGCGCGGTGCGGCTCGTGCGGCGCGTGCGGTGGCGGACGGCGCGGCGCTGGCGCATGCAGAGCTCCCGGGCACGCTCCTCCGTCAAGGACGACAAGGACGGACATCTGGTCTACTGGCCCGGATATGTCATGGGAGCGAGATGTTCGTGTCCACACCCATACCTTAAAACAATTCTTTTTACGCATACACACACAACACAAACACTATACTACACAACACTACACATACGTATAGATATACATTACACAACACATTCATATCATCATAAACATTCATGAATTTCAGAATAACTGAAACCCAAACACTAGTTACATTAAATGACTCACACAAACATAACACTACACGACAGATGGCAGAAAATTCTACAAGAAAACGAGTTTTCTCACACAATAACCAAACCACCGCCAAGTCCTCGCAGTCAGTGATTCGTGTTTTGAAGATTTCAGACTTAAATTTCTGCTTTTTAATTGTATTTTTATAATTTTTGATAAAAACAGTAACAACATCACAAGAGTCCATTTGGATGTTTAACGAAGTCGTGTTGGAGCCTCGGATATTTGGTAGTCTATCACTACGTGTTTCATGATACTGAAATAGTTGATATTCTCAAGAATTGACCATAATTCTCAGAGTCTTCTAACGTGTATTAGTTGACTTGTAGTGAATGGAATACCAATGCCGATTCCATCATGACTTTGTGCAGTGAACATTTGATTAATTGTGTTGCCTTGGTTTCATTGCAGACAAAATCATCGACACGCTCGGTGAGGGCACCTTCGGCAAGGTGGTCGAGGTGAAGGACTTAGAACTGTAAGTATCTTGCTTTATTCACACGAATAGCGCTTTTTGTGGTCACTGCGATACCATCGGTACTTCGTGGCTCTGGCTCGCGGTGAAATGTATGCATCTGTGACTATTTGCATATCGCTTGTTCGCATCGACATACTCGAGTGTATTCATTTGTTTGTTATGTTGGCTTTGTTAAAATAGCGTCAAGTAAATTAGATGTGTAGCAATCTGAATGATCAATTCGCACCCTTAGAATGAAAGTGACCTAACTTATAAAATGCAATTTGTGGGAGAACAAGTCTTAAAAAGGGTTAATAAACTGTGTAGTGTTGTGTGAATAATAAAGTGACCGATGTATAGGTCAGCCCTTTCTTACTCATAATTTTTCTCTTTTTCAACACCAGGTTTTAGAGTAGGCTTTTTAAGTAGCAGTAATTTCTGATGTTGTTATAAACCGACCTTGGTTTATAACAACATCATGAATTTTGAATTCATGGTCACTTTCGTTCTAAGGGTGCGAATTGCTGATTGGGGTATTGAATGGTGAAGTTCCTGTATGAACTCTGGTGATGTGGTGTCGTTAACATCGGCGCCAGATGAAAACGCACATTGTTTGCAGGACACGCCTCACTAATTATTCATATCTATTTCCATTTGTTTACAATAGCACCGACAAATTTCGATACTTATTGCCAAAATTCCGAGTTTTATGTACAGAAATAAAGCAAGATATCTAATTATAAATTTCAGGGAGCACAGAATGGCTCTGAAGATAATCAAGAATGTTGAGAAGTACAGAGAGGCTGCAAAACTCGAGATCAACGTATTAGAAAAGTTAGCTGAAGTCGACCCTGATTGTAAAAAGTGAGTGTATATTTTGATAGTGTTATTATTGTGTGCAACGTCACGTGTTGATAGTCGAGGCTGGTGTGGCCGACGCGCGACGCCAGCGAATGTAGCAATATTTGACCTTGCACGGTTATATGCGACGTTACTGCTCCTGGCTGGCGGCGCGCCAACGAAGAACCCGATGTCAACTCCTAACACACTAAAATACCGTCTGCCGCTCCCCGCTCGCTTACCGACTTCACATATTATTTGATTCCATGTAATTTACTGTATGAGATGGACTTATCACACACACTCTTTTAAACCTATAACAATCATGTATACTTGCTTAAATTGATCTAAAACTGTATTTTTGTTCTATTTCAGCTTATGTGTTAAGATGTTGGACTGGTTCGAATACCACGGACACATGTGCATCGCATTTGAAATGCTCGGACAAAGTGTATTTGACTTCCTGGTGAGTGTCAAGATATTATCGTTGTTACTAGTATTGTGCATGTTAATGTTCACTCGATACTGTATGCGTCATCGTCATGATAAGTAATAAAGTCTACAATAATGGGTCGCCAACATGCGGGGTTTTCACATTGTCCCTAATCAATTATATCCTGTATTGAGGTTGAATTTATTCTTTCATGTTCAAGAGACAATTTAAGTATGACATTGAAACAATAAAATAATAAATCCGATAGCAATAACAGTTACATATTTTGGGTATAATAACTTTGCATCTATTCTGAATAAATTACATTTAGGTTTTTTGCATTTTCAAAGACCATAAATAAAACATGGGGCAAACATTCAGGCATTATAAGTATTTGTTTATGGGACAATTTATCCTGTTACGATGACGCACAAGTTAAAAAAGTTACATTTTAATGTCCCCCATTTCCAGTAAATTAATGTAATAACCCGATTGCTGTAAAAGCTAGCATTGGTAATGCAGTTTGACGCCTAAACGCTTTTTGTTAAGTATGAGTATCACTTTTTCCTTACTGCTTCGTCTAAAAGCAACGCCCTAATATCCCGGTATCTCGTAAAATAAGTCGAAAGTCGATCACAATGTCTTACCAAAATAAATTCAATAAAATTACTCAAAATGAATCTACGCTGAGATTCATCGACTGCTTTATTTATGCATTTCCCGCATTACGTCATATTTTTGGTCCTGAGCCAGTCCCATTCACGATTTACACTTCCTGTGTAATTCCGTCCACAATATCATTCATCATACTCTTGGATCTGTGGGCTCATCCACCTAAAGTATGTCCATATTGATGGTTTCTTAAGAAAAACTCAATCATTATTATTTTAGGCGTAGCCTGCTCTGCGCAATGTAAAAACTTAATAAATGATAAGATGTATGTTTATAATGTTGCAGAAGGACAACAATTACCAGCCGTACCCGCTAGAGCAGGTCCGGCACATCGCCTACCAACTCATCTACAGCGTGCTGTTCCTGCACGACAACAAGCTCACCCACACAGATCTCAAGCCAGAGAACATACTGTTCGTCGACAGCGACTACGAAGTCGTCAGCGTTTACAACGCATCCAAAAAGGTCAGTTTAAACATCAAATATAAAAAGGCAATAACCGACCAGAAAAGCGCGCCACGAACAAAGTTCACTAGTCTGTTGCCTATCAACAAGAATGTAAAACATTTTTGGCAGTTGGCAAAGTTCCGCCGACGCATTTACTTTTTCAAATTATATAAGAATGGAAATCAAAGCATTGACGCTCGAATTCCAAGTGATCTAATAAAATAATAACAAAATAAAGAGTAATTTCTATTAGTTCGGTTCAACGTTAAATTCAAATTGTAATCGTGTCAACATGGCGAACTGCTACAGACGTATGTATAGCTATACCATCTTGAATCGGTACAGTATGTGATGGCCAAGTAGTGACTAATCGCCATCTCAATATCGCGCACTCGCTATTTTCGTCATTCTCGTAAGATTCGTTTCTCTTACAACTTTTGGCATAATAAGGATAAGATATATCTAAATTATTACACATTGTACTTGGTAAGTTAACATAAACGCAAATATTGGTTAAGAATTTAGCATTGCGTTTTAATAGCCTAATTTGTGCAATCTAATTTGGTTAAATATTTGTATACAGAAACATGACCTGATGCGCGTGAAGCGTAGTGACGTCAGACTCATTGACTTCGGCAGCGCAACGTTCGACCACGAGCACCACAGCACCATTGTGTCCACCAGGCATTACAGAGCGCCAGAGGTTATACTAGGTATGTATCACCCACCATACAAATCATATTAACAAGCATTATTCTAATGGTTTTCTAAGCAACATTGAGGGTGTGTACTCCTTTTGTGCGCATACGTTTTCTATTCAGAGTCAATGAATGAATAGCTTTATAACCACGTCATATTATTCTCGAACATAAAGGAAATAATGATACCAGCCTTCATGGTTACGATGATTTTTCGGATAGACCTTCACAACATTCCATAATAATGTTTACCATTTTATTGTTACTGAATGCCTTAGTAAATAAAACTGTGTCTAGTGTTTAAAATAAATATTAATCGTATGTTTCCAGAATTGGGTTGGACTCAGCCGTGCGACGTGTGGTCCATCGGCTGCATCATGTTCGAGCTGTATCTCGGCATCACACTTTTCCAAACACATGACAACAGGGAACACCTCGCCATGATGGAGAGGATCCTAGGACCCATACCATACAGGTTTGTCACAGCTATAGCAATGAAAAAGCTATTTCTTTTTGTCTAGAACAGTGGTTCCCAAACTACGTCTCGATGCCTCGGGGCGTCGTGGTGTTCTCTCACGGGCGACGTAAACGAGAAGGAACAGCTGTTGGAACTATGAGATATACCTATGTAATACGAGTCTGAAACCACAAAATACTACTTAACAAATACTAACAGACAAAATTCGATAAATACAATGTATTTCAATTTTAGGATAATGTATCCCAATGCCCAAGATTATACAACTTCAACGCTTGATATAGCCCGCGATAGTACCCGCTCGGGACGCGGGGATCGTTTAGCACCGTTCCGAGCGCGCGATTGGTTGGTCAGTTGACACAAGAATGAACTGACCAATCGCGTCGCGTACACGTCGCGTCTCACCTACTTATGGGAAACAGGCTATTCTGCAGTTGCATTGCAGTAATTAACTCGTAATACAGATTACAAGCCAGCAGTGGCCGGTTATAGGCTGATGATAATAATGACAGATTACATATCAATTGAGAAAATGAAAGGAGAATAACTTTTTGAAAACTAGCTATCATTTGAAAAGTTATGCCCAGAAAAGAAAGTTCATGGACTACTGTTTTTTTTTTTCTAATATTCAATATTTTTTCAAGCAAACTTATAATCAATACCACGGGGTCTCATTGCTAATTAAGAAATTTTGGTTCAAATAAATCTCACTAGATGGCGCGACATGTACACACAATTCAATAGAATATAATAATTGTGTGTATAATTAACATTTTCTGGAATTGAGCATAAAAATTGTATGTTTTTGTTTAATCAACTCTCCTAAGTACAAAATTATGGAATATTGGGCTCTTAATTCACATTTCAAAGATTGTTTTAACGAATCATTTAAAATTGATGCCAGTAGATGGCGCATTTTAAAATTTCTGAGGCATTCCACCCGATTTTTGAAATTTGCATTGTAACACATTTTGGTGCAAAAATACTATAAAAACGTGCAAAAAAATACTATAAAACGAACCTTCACTGTATTAAAAGAATTCAATATTCATGAACCTAGTAAACCCTTTTACTTGCAAGTCGCTGCTAACTCCATCTATTGCCGTGAAACGGGATCGAACGCGATTGATGTACTTACAAAAATAACAAGATTAATCAGATGAAAAACGCTATTTACGTCGGCACGGTTTCTTTGTATGGGATGAGGCTAGTATTATATTATCTGTATGCTAGTATTATATTATCTGTGTCAATACTAAAAGGTACAAGGGCTTCGCAAAAAATACACTGTAATGGGAGTCACAGTATAAAAAAGATTGGGAAAACCTGGTCTAGAATTTAGGTCTATAATCCAGACAATATACCCTGTTAATTTGCTCTTATGGGGTTTTGTGTCATTTAAATATATCATAACATAAAAATCTGTATTTTAATTTCTAAATGTGTTGTTGAATACATCCGCGTGTTTATTCTCTCGCCGTGAATTTTCAATGTCTTTGTTTACTCGCTCACCGCTCCACTTTACGCAACTCAACACTATCTAAGTACTTATAGACGGTATACCGGGCCGTTCAAATAAACACACCAATTGGTTCCGTACTCATAAGTGCCGCCCGATATAAATACTCGTCTGATTTTTGAAAACTAGGGCAATCATTATCATCGTCACATACCGGCCCCGCATTGAACTCATTTAAATTGTATTTTCAATTTGTATGTGCGTTTTCAGAATGGCGCGCAAAACAAAAACAAAATACTTTTACCATGGGAAATTAGACTGGGACGAGAAATCGTCGGCTGGCAGATACGTTAGAGAAAACTGCAAACCTTTAATGGTAAGTTTCCTTAGTGTTTGTTAATATTATTATAAACCTGCTAGCATCGTTGATACAAAAATCACGCCATGCTGTATTCCAGTTAAAATAAGATTTGATCGAGCACTGTATTTGTGTGTTTCCGCAGAGGTACCTACAGAGCAACAGCGAGGAGTCCCGCCAGCTGTTCGACCTGATCGCGCGCATGCTGGAGTACGAGCCCTCGCAGAGGATCACGCTGCGGGAGGCACTCAAGCATCCCTTCTTCAACAAGCTTCCACAGCACCAGAGGCTCGGTCAGTACAAAACTATCTCCTATTGAATGCATATCACTTACCAATAAGTCGCCAGTCTACCTTTTGACTTTTTATAAAAAAAACAACGGTAGAAATTTTCCATTGAAAAATCGTCAATTTCTATAGGAAAACCATTCTGAAGTATTGTATTAATATTTATGATGAGTGATCTTTTGTTATAGGACACCCGTTTACAAGGCCATCATTCCTTAGGTCAGGCCAATTTGTCGTTAGATGCTTATTTGAAAGCTTTATTTTCTTTAATTCTATATTACACTTATTGGAACACATGTTGCAACATGACATTAATTCGTTTTATATTGTGTAGTTATTGTTAGTGTGATGTTGATTTCTTTCGCTTACTATATTCACATTTTGTTCTCGTCTTTAACATCTGCTGTTCATTTTACTTTTTATGTTCTTGAAGCCAGGTGAATATGATGATTCCGTGCTTCGTTCTTTATTGAATTTCAAAACTAAAAAGTAAACGAGATTCAGCTCTCATTATAACTCATTCATGTCGTAGCCACAGTTAGCTTCTTTCTTGAGGTGTAACTGTAACTAAAACGATGTTTGCATATTACAGGCAATGACCGCTTGCGATGCAACGGTGAAAGCTCGGGGTCTCGCGAACGATCACACTCGCTCAGTAGGTGAGCGCCGCTCGGCCGCCGTCAGGGCCCAGCCGCCCCAGCCGCCCGAGCCGCCGGCGCCGCGGCTGCGTGAGGCTGCCCGCACTGCGCCGGCGCCGGCCCGGGACCGGACAGCCGGCGCCGCACACGAGCGATAGTCAAATGGCACGGCCGCGTCGTGGCCCGCCGATCCTGTAAACTTGTACAGTTGTAATGAAGTGATAAGTGATAATTATTTTGTCGAACATTGTAATCTAGGTAATATTTTGTTGTGAATCGGTACTTCTCAATTTGTATTTATAAAGTAACTATTATTCGAAATAAAGACTGTCAGTCTGAATTTAGTTTTTTATTAATTGCGAAGATACAGGACTCCGCTGTCCTCACTACCCCTTAACCGGCGCCAGGACGTTTTCTTAATTGTGTTGCTTTTGTGTCTGTAATTATGCCAAAAGCCAGTAGAGCTACTCTGTAAAATTCTCACCGTGAATACTTAGATGAATGGGCTGTCAAATCATCCAGTCTAGGTGGAATGCCGGCTTACTTCACATAGGTTTTCACGATGAGATGTTTACAAAATAGACTGGCTATACTGAACCAAAACCCAGTGTAAAGTCACCTAGCTATTGACCTCTATTTCCTTCCCTTCGAAGTAATGCACACTTTCTCCTGTGCCCCTATAGTGCCCCTGGTTGGGAAAACATTTCAGTTAAATTCTTTAAAGCTGCACACGATCAAATTGTCCCAATCATAACTTATTTGACAAACCTTTGCTTTGAGCAGGGCCTTTTCCCAGATGCCTTGAAAATAGCCTGTGTATAAGTGTGGAGACAGCTCAGACCCGTCAAACTATTGGCCAATTTCAGTTCTGCCTTCTATCTCGAAAATCCTAGAAAGACAAACTCACGCTTAAATAAATACCTTTCTAAATACAACATTCTGTCCCCTTCTCAGTTTGGATCCAGGCAGGGCAGGTCTGAGGATGCGGCCTTGTCACTAACATCTACTATATAGTGGATAAGGGTACCAAATGCCTGGCAGTTTTCCTTGACCTCAAAAAGGCCTTCGACACAGTGTCTGCCCCTACTTCTGCACAGGCTTGATAGCATCGGCATAAGGTGGCCCCCTCTCGAGCTATTCAAATCCTACCTGAATAAACGCAAACAAACTAAAAATAGGGGAGTTCACTGTCTCAGAAGAAACAACTTCGTACGGCGTCGGGCAGGGGAATGTCCTTGGACCGAAATTGTTCCTTATTTATATTAATAGCCTATGCAACATAAGTATTGACGGGGGTCGCATCTTCTCTTACGCGGATGATACCGCCATAGTCTTTGCCGATAAGACGGGCAAAAGTTAGAAGGTCTGTCAAAGATTGCAGATTGGCTAAATCGTAACCTCCTCACAGTAAACGCCTCCAAGTCCAACTACATACGCTTCACCAAGTATGCACACACTCAACCACCACTCGAATTCTAAATAAAGAGCCACTGCTATGCCAACCCCCCAATTCCTGACTGCTCATGTACAAATATCCACAAATCTTAGAATCGTTGGGATTACTCGTTCCAAACAGTAGGCTAAGGTTGGGGCCGAGGGAGAGTCTGTTCGAAACTCCGGTAGCCCGTACACAGTACAAACCTCTTAATGTTTGCACCAGTGTGTCGGGCTGTTACGATTCTTAATGGTACACTAGTCGACGGCACGAACTATTTTGTGCGCGGGGTTAAAATGCCTGCTATCTCATCCGACAACACGTGCGAAAGATGTAGATGCTGTGATGAGCAGTAAGAAGCTAGTTCGCGTACGAATTAGCACTTTTGCAAGTTTGTAGCGAAATGGATGATGATTTAGGAAGAAAACGAGCGCGCGAAATTTAATAAACAGACCTTTGGGAGTCTAGATATCATGTTAAAACGACTAAACGTATCTGTTCAAAATAAAATTATTTGCATTGTTGAACTACTAATCTATCCCTATATGGAGGCCGTTTTGCAATTATCCATCTTCTCATGGTATTTATTTGCGCCCAAAGATGCGTTAAAATTTGTGTCGAAATGTGGAATGATGAGACAAATTGATATCACTTTTTAACACGCTTTTATTAGCTTGGTATGTATGTATCTATGTAACAATGTATCAATGTAACGGAATCTTTGAACGTGATTTTCACCCACTTCAAAACGTTGGATTGATTTGAAACTTTGCACACTTATCAAGGACCGATGACAATGCAATAATTTAAACAGTTTGTCCCATTATCTTTACCATTAAAGCGTGTTTTTTAGTTTTTAGAACTACAATTTTTTATTTTGAACGTATATCGTCAAACAGTGGAGTAATTAATCCCTAGACTACGTTTGTATGGAGGAATTATCGACTAGTGTACCCTTAATAGCGTCTCTCAGCATTTGGACAGTTTTTCCTGCTCTTTGGCGGAATTCCAGAGGGTGACAATTATTAGTTAACTTGTGCGGACGCCCGGAGCCGCTACTTGGGACTGGTCAATCATGGACGCAAGTAAGGTCCAAATGGTGCATACGCGCGGGGGATTATATTTTGTGTATTTATTGTATAGTGCAGAAGTATTTTCGACGTTATGTAAAGTCAAATTAGATTCGATTGCCAAGCAAATTACTTATTTCCTTTTATCGATATACATCTATAAAGTCAATATTCGACCCGATTACATCACTAAGCGTAAAACTTTCCAGAACTAAATAGTGAATACCGCAGATTAGAGGTGAATACATACGAAATTTTTCAAACTCCGAATGAGAAATAAACAAGGAGCCTGCGCGCAAGGATCCAGGAACGAACCATACCATTCCCCGTGGCTCTAACGCGCGCTTGTATCGGCTCCTTTCGCAATTCGCACCCGCGATGGTACTCAAATAGATAATATTTTTCTAACTTCAGTTGCGAAGTTGGATTTTACAAAAAAAAAAAAAGTGTATAACTCCTTCTTCAGTTACAAAGTTTTTTTGTTTGTTTTTTTTTTGAACAGCCTTCTTTAGTTTATGTCAAGAGTGAATAGGTTACTTCTAGGCAAGCGTGCTTCACCGTAGACCACATCATCGCTTACCATCAGGCGAGATAGTGGTCAAACGCGAGCTTATAGATAAAAAAAACATCATCCTATGGCCCGTTTTTAGACGTTGTGTGCCGCTGAAACCGTTTTAATGTTCATGTATCAACAACAAAACCCTCTTCTTAGTCCGCATTATTATGCAACTTCGGAACCCTATTACTGCGCGTGGCCCGACACTCACTTGACCGGCTTTTTCAGTTAAATTTGTCAAAGTTGTACACTAAGCCTCTGCTGACAGAGCAATTTTGAGCATTTTTTGAGGGCTCTAGTATATATCTTTAATTTTCAGTTTACGGAATATCTTTTAAATTGGTCCAATATTGAAGGAGGAAAGAGCCGAGAGCCAAACCTCGAATTATGACTTTTTACTAAGGAAATTCTGTCAGCGCTCTCTGCCCCCGTGCTTCAAAGAATATTTTGCAGAAACTCTACTTATCGCTGGCCCAATCGATTCTTACGTACTGTTTGCCATGCTGGGGTGGGAAAACAAAAATTATTTTTTTAGAACTTAAGAGGGTGCAGCGATCTCTGCTTAAGGTTACCCTATAGGTTCCCGACCCAAAGCCTTTACCTAACCTCTGATCTTCTTTTTTTAAGGAAATTTTACATACTCCATCTTATCCTGAGAAAACAAATCCCTCCCGTATGATCCTATAAAATCGAGTATGAGTAGCAGACGACGCTACTTAGTCGCTCCAACTGTCCCAGTTAGATCAGTTTTTGCTAAGAGGCAGAATGCAAGGCAATCTTCTCAACCTATTAAATAAAGAACTACACGTCTATTCTCTGAAACACCGTGACTGTAAATTAGTTGTGACATTGAGGCCATGGTAACATCGCTTCCATAATCTGTCCAATAACAAATAAGTCCTCAGTAACGAATTTGTTAGTGGAGGAAGCTGTTCCTGGCTCCGTCCGATCCCAAGACACTGACGCAGGGCTAACCTAAGCCTAGACCTTAACGTAACTGAAATTTAAACTTAAATCTATATGCAGGCAAACCAATTTAACTTAAACACAATGTACACTCAACTATTATACATACTCATGATACTCACGCATGCAAAAACTCACTTTATTACACACACACTCAAAACCCAGTTGCACAAATAGCACAAGCGCGCTCCTTTTTAGGGTTCCGTTCCCAAAGGGTATAAACGGGACCCTATTACTAAGACTCCGCGGTCTGTCTGTCCGTCTGTCTGTCACCAGGCTGTATCTCATGGACCGTGATAGCTAGACAGTTGAAATTTTCACAGATGATGTATTTCTATTGCCGCTATAACAACAAATACTAAAAACAGAATAAATAAATATTTAAGTGGGGCTCCCATACAACAAACATGATTTTTTTGCCGTTTTTTGCGATAATGGTACGGAACCATTCGTGCGCGAGTCCGACTCGCACTTGGCCGGTTTTTTATAAATTGAATTTGAATTAGAATTTTTGTATTTTCTTTTATTTTGTAATTCTGTTTACAATTGCATACATATGTTAAGTGGAAGAGCGGAGTCACCTAACACAAGCATCTACTTGCTTAAAAGGTGATCTCCTTAAGAGTCCCTACAAGTTTCACGAGCCAAAAACAGAAAACAGCTACTTTTTCAGCGAAAATTTCTCAATAACTACAAGATATATGATAAAAAATACAATGACAAAAAAAAACGACACAGAACCGTCGTCTACATAGCGTCGTCGTAGCCCATGAGCGAAATTGACTGTGAATTGTATGTCTCGCGCGTGCGCAACGGTTTATAAGGTAATATTCAAACAATTTATTAAAATAAAATAAGTACTCAAAAATAAAATATAAAAATTGGATTCGATTGATAAACACCTCAAATTTCAAATTATTTATCAGTTATTTTTATATTCAACATATTCTTACACGTAGCCGACGCTATCGCACATGATAAAATATAATAAACTTTAAAAAATAAAATTGGTGGCTTACTAGTATACTCGCCCAGTCCACACAATTTTGCAGATTGTTATTCGCCATCAGTAAGCTGAAAAAGCAATTGAAAACCTGGTGTTTCGGGATTACGTAAAAACTTTTTACGATTTTTTTTTTTTAATTTTAATTGAGCAGTTATCAAAAATATGTAATGTCTATTTCCTAGATAACTATGTGACGCAAAAAGTTGTTTTAAAAGATTTATCATATAACTTGTAGTTTTTGAGAAATTTGCCCTGAAAAAGTAGCATTTTTCTGTTTTTAGCTCGTGAAACTTGTAGGGGCTCTTAAGGCCGTACCCTGACCAAAAAATCAGCATGAGATATGAGCATACCTATTGGCCTAGCGGCACTGTTGGCGCATGAATTACGGTAGTGATTACGACCAGATTTTAGAATAAAATCTTTATAAAATCGAATATCGGTCTTTTGAAAAAAATTCAACTTACAAAATGTTCGTTATCAAATTGTCTATCCATTAGTGTTAGTATAAAAAATAATTAATGAAAACTTTACGAGGAGATGCATGCTATCAATAATTATTTTACATTTTTATGGTTTTGTTGGAAGGAGATTAGTGAAACATATACCTCTTTAAAAAAAAAGTGCACTACAATTTTAGAATCAACACTATGTAGAAATTTTATGTATTTTTATTAATTGATATTTCTTTTTAAATAAAGAGTAGATAGCTCTTAAAAACTGCACAAAAACTACTAGCGCGGCGTTTTACTCGGGGAGCCGCCTTAACACGTATGTTAATGCTGTATGACATAAAATTCTTTTTTTTACCTGTCAATGTAAAAAAAGGCGCGCGCATTCAATCTAATGGAAAAAGGCTACGATTGGAGCGTGTTACTAAACGTAAACGTATCTACACGCGAATTCGCGCACATCCTAGTAATTTTGACGCATCGCTTCGCTTCGACTTTGTCTAAAGGTCCGACCGCACTAGGCGTAACTACGCGTCAGCGGAGCGACGCGACAAAATATATTGTATGAGATAAAGTGTCGCGTCGCGTAGTTCTGCTGCCGCGTAGTGCGGTTTATCTCAATACAATTTCATACAAAGTATATTTGGTCATGTCGCATCGCGTCGCTCCGCTGACGCGTAGTGCGGTCTGACCTATGTGGTTTGACCCAAGATCAAACAGCTGGTTATTATATATACGAGTATTAGGGACCAACTGCTTAATACGGCATCTGATGCCTTTAAACGAGCAATTCTTGTATACATGTATATAATCTGAATCTCGGAAACGGCTCCAACGATTTTCATGAAATTTTGTGTGCAAGGCCTTTCGGCGGCGATAAATCGATCTACCTAGGTTTAATTTTTAGAAAACGTCGTTTTCTCTATTTTCAGTCGAGCAGATCTCGGTCGCCCAGGTACTTATTCATAATGCCATATGCATGGTAGCCATGGTAGGCAATATGATAAAAACAACTGAATTAAATAAATTTACCGGGCTTTCTAAATAATGCCCATCACTTACCTATTGGGCAGGGTAATAAAAATAAGTGTTTTATTAAATTATTTTAATGTTTACATTGATTTTAATATAGAATAGGTAAGTACGATTTTTGTTCCCCGATTACTCAAAGACGCCTGGACCGATTTGAAAAAATCTTTTTTTGTTTGAAACTGTATACCTACCTACTTTAGACTAAAGTACTTTTTTGCAACAATGTCGACGGAGCCCCGCTGCGGGCTGGACTGGCGGCTCCTATTTCTGTCTGCAGAGTCCAAAGTAACCTGACATGATGGAGATGACGGGAGGTGAGTTCGCTTGCTTTGCTCTCTTACTTCAGCTCTCCTTCGAACCGAACCTATTCGTGTCGGGGTATCCTATGCTACCGAGCTGGCTATGCTCGCTCTTGGACGAATTAATTGACCATAATTATCGAATTGCTCAACCTTTACGTAGAAATATTCTTAATGACCAGACAATGTAATAAATATAGAAGGAAGTTTAAATCAATATTCATTACTTTGCCCGATTTGACTTGACTAGATTCATAATGACCGGGCATTATACATAGTGCACATATTAATCACTTGGTCCATGACATATACACTCATGGGCCGATCTGGGGAAGCATCTCTTGGCCACAATTATTATATCTCAAAAACAAGGGCACCTAGCGAAGATCTGTTTTCGCCCAAATTTTGTCGCTAATTGGATGGTGGCCATGCCAGTGTCAGTCACACTACAGATGGAGCAAAAGTAAGGAATGTCAGTTAGTAACGTGGGATTTTTTGATCTCCCCGGTGCGCAAAAAGCTCATGAGAATGTCTAATGAAAGAGTGCGAAGCGAGCTTGAAAATTCTATAATAGGTCCTCGTTTACGGTAGGTATTTGGCATTTTAAGCTTTATTTTGACTTATCGTCTTTAAAAATTTTTATACGACGAGAGAACGGCGAAAGCTCACGCAACTCCAGCGCTTAGTGTCAGGCATGTTATATAAGAATCTAAAGTGTTTATGAATTTTGACGACTGGTGAATTCAGGCAAAAAAACGAATTACATGTTTGTGTTTTGATCTTGTAATTGTGTGCTTTTCAAGGCAAAAGCGAAGCATTGCTTTGAGTAGGAATATTCTCGCCAGGTGTTTTGCACGGTGTTCAAATCGAGGTATTAACCCTGTTTATTGCACATTGTCAGGCGTTCTACACTGGCTCATTCTAGTTTTTCAAGCACTCGGTCAGGAGTTGTTTACTTGCTAGTATTATATTATCTGTGACTATACTGACCTTGTGGAAACGTGAGCAAATTTCCGTGCGTTCAAGCGTTTTTGCCATACCTATTATTGGAAACAAATATAGCAGCTCACAATGTAGGAATCATTAATATTAATGCTAATTTTTATCCGTGGTGCTAGGCAACTGGGCTCATCCCAGTTGTAAACGACCCTTTGTGCCTATTGGCCTTGTTTGTTCTGTCTCCTGTTTGACATGAAGGGAAGTGGCAATTTGTATTTTTTCCTACTCCTCCGTTATTCTTTATTAATTTCGTTGCGGGATCCAAGACAGTTAAATTCATTCGCCGGGACTTCGCGAGCTTCATTGCCTCGGCGCTTTTCTGGTGGTCGCCACTGTTGATTCTGGCTTTCAGCAGCCTAATTGCGTAAGTGAATTCGGCAAAGCAAACAAGTTGATTCCTTCCCAAAAACGACTTTACGTATTGCATATTAATACGTTAGGTATTGCATATTATTACGTATTGCAATTAGGCTGCAGGAGTTGCAGTGGTTTGGGAATAGTGCGGTGGGATTGTCCCAAAAAAAAAGTACACGGTGAGTAGGTACTTACAATACTCTCTCCACAAGCAAGACATCTGATAAGGCTGTGTTGGGCATTTAAGTTTAAATGGGACTAGCCAGGACATCTTTGCCGCATGCCGGCAAAACTGTTGTCCAATATTGTACTTCTTATAGGTTTTGTAGGCTTGTAGCTTGTAGCCCGAAACACTGATGGCTAATTTAACGCTGTGGAGATAAAGGGTGATATGATAAGGAAGTTTTTGTTTTAGGATTCTTGCTTCGATTTTGCGTCAGTGTACGTTGATCTCCTCCTCGAGGGTTTTGGTGGGCAACTACAGCTGTGCTTTTTAAGCACTCTTATTTTGACTTTTACAGGTTTTGATTGCACTAATCAGTCTTAAAATTAAACAAATAATTATGATATAAACAATTTATTTCAAAAATTTACATATAAATACCGTACATTCATGGTTTAAGTTTTAACTTATACTATAATTTTAAAGGAACGCCATGCAATTTATTCTAATGTACCTACACGGTCATTAGTTTGACATGTTACCGCCAACTGCCCTAAATAAATAATAGAATATAATTACATGAACAAGTATGAAATCAGCTTGATACTATATGAGAGCTTAGTTACCAAGCCTTAATTTTATTAATAAATAACACTTAAGTACAAAATATAACTAATTTCATGGTTGCTTTTGGAATGGTGAATAAATAACAGTTAAGGTCTTCACACACACGAAGCTTGTAAGTCGTGTCGTGATGCTCTTTGTTTTAAGATAATATTTTACCAAGTGTGATGTATGACCGCTGCGGTTAGCAGCGAGTGTGTTGCGACCCTTAATAACCTCAGGCGGCACAATAAATGCCTCGTATTTCGTAAAAATATAATTTCAGTCACTTAAACCGCCATATATACGCTAAGCTCACTTAACAAATCCGTTAGAACAGCACGTTGGTCATCAGTACGATCGACTTAAATAAATATTCGAAGCAAGAATCTAGAATACACTGCAAGCGCTTGAACACAAGTCCAACTACAAGAATACAAATTGAAATATCACGATCAAACAGAACAATTTTATCGAGACATGATAGTTAAACGCTAATTACCTGTTGGACCAATGTTAATTGAATAATTACAAATAAAGCAGTTGAATTAAGATAACTCCAACGCGACACAGTTTCATAGAGGCTACTTTTACATAATAAACTTAGTTCAAATGGGGTAAGTTAGTTTGTGATGGCATCGGTTGTCAAATAGTGTTGGGCCTCTATCCAAGCGCTGCTAGTGTAATTAGGCAACATGATTCTAAATGAACGCAGCGAAAGGACACGAATGACAGATTTTTGACAGGTGAATTTTGGACAAGCGTTCATTTGGATCCATGTCGGTCGTGTGTGTATTGCTTAAACCATTTCGACGCTTAAGTCTTTGTTGGGCCATGTGTACACGGGCGGCACGGCGGGCGCGTACCGCACGTCGTACATCTGCGCGCGCAGGAACTCCTCGGTGTTAAGGGGCTGCGGGAACACTGAGGCCTTGCCTGTGGAAAAAAATGTTTGGTTAAAGCTCTGTTAGCTAAACTATCAATCCTAAAGTCCTGAAAATCTAATCATTCTGTTATTGGTCAGGATTTGTCGAGCTTCAAGACGTCTGATCATTTGCTACGCATGTATGTATGAAGCTTTGCTATGTGAAATCATTATTAAAACAAGGTTTATTATTTCATATTCTAAGAAATGCTTATACCTACCTAAATAGCAAACTAAAGTCAAAATGTGTTCTGCGAATCTCCTTAGTGATGGAGAACTATGGAGCATGTAATGGAAGATTCAAAATGGCTAGTTGCTGATAGTAGTACTGCGAAGTTTCAGGTCAATTCAAAGTGAAAGAACGTACTACTACCAAAATTTAAAACTTGCTATTGATAGTAAACTTAACTGGCGAGAACACCATGTAAAGAGCTTTGCAATAAACAGAGTTAACTCTGCCTATACATTTTTCGCAGAACACATAACTCGCAGAACGGATGGCCGATGGGGCAGAAAGGTTCTGGAGTGGCGACCGCGAACCGGAAGACGTTGCGTTGGAAGGCCTCCCACCAGGTGGACCGATGACCTGGTGAAGGTTGCGGGGATCCGCTGGTTGCGGGACGCACGAGACCGGTCAATGTGGCGACGCTTGGGGGAGGCCTATGTCTAGCAGTCGATGTCTTTCGGCTGATACGATGATGATGATACATTTTTTAAACTTGCCCCTAATCGACACAAGGCTCTTTTCGCATCGTTCCATTAAGATGGCTTCATTTTTTTACTGAGCAAAAGCGACATCGTGATCAGATCAGCCGAAAGACGTCCACTGCTGGACAAAAGCGTCTGGACTCAATACTGTTATAAAACGAAAAACAAACTATCACATCGGATGCCCCACAGGCCATCAGTATCTATGTCCTACAGTCTGATTAATTTTTTAAATTTTGTTATCAAAAGTAGTTTCGACTCCGCTACTCGAAATCACACAGGTATTTCTGTAAAAACGACTTGTAAATTAGCTTCGCATCCATTTAATAGAGTCGCGTTCCGAAATAAAATTTGCTAACGCGTTATGACGCAAATTGAAATTTATTATCTCTCCTCCCACGCCGGAATTTTGCCCGCGTTCTTATTGAAATGTAAAGGTCGCCGAGACATTAAAACTGTTGACTGTGAATTATTGCAGTAGATTTGCGGATTTGCGAGCTAAATAGATGGAAAGCATCTGAATGCTAAATTGTAGTTTGGCTACCATTTTAGTGCAGTTAGCGAAACTGCATAGGATCTGCTGCCAACGCAACGCAGCGCAGCTTTTTGCAGTTGGCGAAGAATTACGTAATAACGTAGTCGATTGGCAGTTTCGATGCAATTAATATGTCAAGTGCAGTCAGTCTCTGTCGTGTTTACAACATTCAAAAGGTGTGAACATGTTAAAAAGTTTATGAAACGAAATACACCTAAAAAAGAAGATGATATCCATGTTTCCCTTGATTCTTAACCAACCTTGTGAGTTTGTAATTTGAAGGTCTCCGTTTTTATTCCGAAACCTCTCTGGCTAACAACGTTGCTACTTTAGATTGTGAAGGGTACTGAAGCCGGAGTATATTTTTTTGGAACCGCAGTGCCTTTTGTATTGCCATATTATAATACCATAGCCGGCGGAAGCCACTTAGGTATTTATTTATTTATTCAGACTTCATGCACAAAGGTACAAAGGCGGACTTAATGCCTTAGGCATTCTCTACCAGTCAACCTAGGGTGGTGAAGAGACAACATGGCAGGTGCATAGTTTAATAATAAAAAGCTAGAAGTTATTATACTAAAATAGGTAAAATACACGTATTACATATATCAATCAATATATCAATCGAAACTAGTACATATATGATAAGTCTTTGTTCTGTGTACTTACCAACTTTATAAGCGTGTTCAAAAATTTTCTTGGCGATCTTGACGGAGCAGTTCTGGATTTCCTGTAGAGGTGGGTACAGGCTGCCCTGGTCCAAATCTGCTTGAGACACGATATCTGCTAGTGCCTGGACAAATGAGAAAAATATTGGTGGAAGGCACTTGATACTTAAGGAGCTCTTCATGTTGAAGGTGGTCGTAGACATCTTTTGGTTAAATGAACATGAGTGCAGTACCTGGGCGACCGAGCTCTACTAGGATGAATATAGAGAAAACGATGTTTTCTAAAAATTAAACCTAGCTAGATCGATTTATCGCCCACGAAACCCCCTTCATACTAAATTTCATGAAAATCGTTGGAGCCGTTTCCGAGATCCAGATTACATAATATGCAAGAATTGCTAGTTTAAAGGTATTAGATTTAATATTTAATTTAATAAATTAGGAATTTCTCAATAACAGCGTGGAATCTGGCATTTGACAGCACCCACTCAAATTTTTGAAATGCAAACGCACCCACGATACTCTGTAAACGCACCCACGATACAGGAAGAAATTCCTAGTGGGGGGCAACAAAAAAAAAAATGTCTGTGTGAAATACACAACATACCTACATTATTGAAAAGTTTTTAGCAATTGCCCGAAGCCAGATCTTATGACAAGTGGTTAGTGTCAATAGTATCGTGCCCTACCCTCTGGTAACCTAGTCCTAGAAGGAAATCAGACATAATGCAAAGCTTACCTCAGCGGCTAACAACATGAAGTCCTCGCTGATGTCGATGATGCCGGCGCAGATGACGCCGAGCGCGAGTCCGGGGAAGATGTACGAGTTGTTGCCCTGACCCGGCTTTAGTGTGCGGCCGTCCTTCGTGCGGTAGTCGGGGAACGGGGAGCCGGATGCGAAGATTGCGCGCTCCTGGAAATAAATAAATATTTTTTTGTTATATTGCTCAAATTGACGTCATCATCACCATCAGCCTTTTTAATGTTCCCACTGCTGGGCCACAGGCCTTCTCTCTGTGAGAGGGAATGTGCCCTAATCCACCACGCGGGCCCAGTACGGGTTTTGTTGGATGTCACATGTATTCGAGTTTTTGTTTCTAGGACATGCCGGTTTCCTCACGACACACAAAATTGACATGGTAAGTCGGAAAAAGCTAGTAAAGAGTTTTACCATCTTTAATCTTACCGAAGTTTCATAAGTTCATTGTAATAAACGGCTAATTTTACATTCAGATCTGAATATTGAGACTAAAATATGTGGCTGGAACGGTCTTTAGATATCGATCTTAAGGCCGTTACATCCACACATTTTCTTTTTTAGAATAGCTTTGGCAGCTATAGACTCAATTAGCGATTTCTGACCTAGCACAAGTTCATCTATATAATGATAGATCTCTTTTTGTGTGATGGCCTGGCTTTCTATCATCATCATCATCATCTGCCTAGCCTATTCCCAACTATATTGGGGTCGGCTTCCAGTCTTACCGGATTCAGCTAAGTACCAGTGTTTTACATGGAACGACTGCCTATCGATGGCCTGGCTTTCTATCTTGAAGTTAATTAAACGTACGGTTGGCTGGACTTTTTTTTTTCCAATAGCTACAATACTTACATCGGTGTTGGTGTAAGCCTCGATGGCGGTGCACTCGGCCTTGCTGGTGGGGTTGGAGAGCGCGAAGATGACCGGCTTGTCGTTGAACTGGCCCATCTTCTGCAGGATTGAAGTTGTGAACGCGCCGCCGATGGCCGCCGCACCTATTATATTGTAGGGATAACGAATATTTAGATTTGAATAAATCATTGAATGCGTAAAATGTTGTCGTGTATAGTTTATTTTTTAAATACTAAAGTTTTATAAAAGCATCCATTTATTTTTTGTCAATATATACAGTTCTAAAAGTGGTCAGGTAAGGACTATCGAAAGTCACGTTGACGACATAAGTCGTGTTTTCAAAGGACAATGAAAATTAACGGCATCAGTTGGTCCAACATTGGCAAGAGGCCAAATTTGCAAATGCCGTTAATTTTCCTGTACACCGTCAATAGAATTACCACACACCCAAAAAGTGTTACTATTTTTATTGTCACAATAATTTCATTGCATTCATTTCACAAAACACACTTAACTCATTTTCTTATAAGGGATAAAGTAACTTACCGATAAGCACGGAAGGCTTGGCGATATCCACGACCTCCTCCAGCGTGCGGACAGGCGCGTGATCCTTGGCGAACTCCTCCTTGTGCACGTTGAGGCCGCCCTCCGGCCTGTTCTTCACGATGAGCCCCTTGGAGTCCACCATCCAGATACGGGAGCGCGCCTGCTCGTCGGGCGTACCTTCGGCCTTCATCGCCATCACACATAGGTTGGCGATACCTAGAGACGCCTGCGGACCAAAGGTATATTAAAGTTTAATGCTTTGAGAAAAACTGATTTCTCATAAATCAGTAAAACTATACGTAGAATAACTGACGCTATGGTAACGCGTGGTGGAAGCCTGTGGATAAACTGGTGATTTAGAAGTTTTGAGGAATACACTTTTTTGGGTTATCGAGAACTAGGAGTAGAAAAGATCACCTCGTTATAAAAATACTAACAAGTCCTAATCTTATCTGGCTGACTGCTCAAGGCGAGTTTGACGTACATTTAAGATTAAGTCATATTATAGAAACCAGTCGCCCGTTGATCTATATATTTGTGGCAAACCTCATCTTGAGTTCAGTCTAGGAAGCAAACATACAAGTGTTATTGGATCTTCGCTTCTTCATATTCTAGTCGTACCTACAGTATGGATCAGAATGTTGAGCTGTGAAAAAAAGGATGAAAAGAGATTGCACGTAGCAGAGATGATAATGTTGAGTGGGATGTGCGAAGTGACGAGAATGGATAAAATGAGAAAGAAACGAGTACGCTCAAGGAAAGTTGAAAGCGGCGCCAGTGCCAGAAAAGTTGATAGGAAACCGTTTGTCCTGGTATGGTCATGTGATGAGGAGAGATAAAGCGCATGTTACTAAAAGAGTTATGAACATAAATGTGGATGGATGGAGAGGGAGGGGACGGCCAAAGAAAAGGGAGTCAGTGATAGCGTGGCGGGGGACAGGGCGGTATGGAAGAAGAAAACGTGTTGCGCCGACCACTAGTAACACGGGACTAGGGCAGGAAGATGATGCTTTTAATCGTCTGTAGCAAGCCGGAGACTATTTAAAAACAAGATAGTGGGCCTGCTTTTTTTATTGACGTGTTGTAAAATTAAACCCAAGATGACCATCGGGCGATTTAGCTGCATTCTAATATGTGGTTGTCATTATACAATGATATGTTTCATTAAAAGCTGGTGTCATGTTACCTCTCCGGCTCCCTGGAAGACGATGGTGTTCTCCGAGAGCTTCTTGCCGGTGATGCGCAGCGAGGCCAGCAGACCTGCTACCGCCACCGCCGCTGTGCCCTGGATGTCGTCGTTGAATGTGCAGTACCTTAGAAGGAAATACAGTTTTATTTAGATTTTTTCCGTGTGTCCAAACGTTGGAATGATGTTGATTGATGTGCAATGTTTGTTAAAATCAATCGTAACTTATTTACATTGGCCTCAGAAGTCAATAATAGGCAACAACGTGATGCACTTCGCCTCTGTGTGCGCCAAACCCGTACCACATTAATGCACAAAAGTGTGTTTCGGATGGCTCCTGAAATTTTCAATAAACTACCTAAAGAAATAAGCGCAATGAATACTGCCTTATTTAAGAAAACTCTAAGGAGCCTTTTATTTGACAAATGCTACTATAATTTGAATGACTACTTAAACGATAATTTTTCCAAATTCAAGACCTCCCAGTGACATCAAGTTATAGAACAATTATGCATGTATCTAATAATTTATAAGTTAATTTATTGCAATTATACTAGGATTGACATTGAAATAATTTGATTATTATTTCATTTATTCATTTTAATTACATACTTTTGCATTTTTAAATATTATTCTATAAAAAATAAAATAAAAAAACATTTAAAAATATAAAAATAGTAGCCCACCGGTATCGGGAACAGGGCCCAAGCTACCGGTGGTCAGGGCTCCTGAGAGAGGAACCTCCTAACGATACGCGCCGTGTCCAGGAGTACCGCTTTCTGGATCAAGCCCTTGATCCAGCTGCCCAACGAGAGCCTCCTTAGATGTTCGTCGAGGCTCTTGGCTATTATGCCATTGGCCGTCACGACTATCGGCACAATGACTGCTGCATTCACACCCCACATGTCGTCAACCTCGCGAGCCAGATCAAGATACTTGCTTTTCTTATCTCTCTCAGCCTTCACGAGGTTCTCGTCATGGGGGACCGCTATATCAACAATCATTGCGCGACGCTCTAGTCAGTCTATCACCACTATGTCAGGCTTATTGGCAACAATAGTCCTGTCAGTGATGATAGACCGATCCCAATACAACGTGACATTGCCATTTTCGAGAACTGGGTCGGGCACATACTTATAGTAAGGCACTTCCGATTCCACAAGATTGTATTTAAGAGCGAGTTGCTGGTGGATAATCCTGGCTACAAGGTTGTGTCTATGCAAATAGTCGCCGTTAGCTAGACTAGAACAACCGGAGATAATGTGTCGGATTGATTCCCCCGGCCGGTGACATGCCCGACAAATGTTAACCGTGCCGTCCTTCACAATATATTTCGGGTAGTTGTTTGTCATCATAACTTCGTCCATAATCGCAAAGACAAAACCTTCGGTTTCCCCGAAAAGGTCACCAAATTGCAGCCAGGCCACGGACGCATAAAGATCTACATCGGGCCCATGTAGGACCCGGTAGAAGCGTCCGTGAAGCTCCTTGCTCTGCCATACCTCCCTGCGGTCATTAGTATCCAATACTATAAGTTTGCGCCAGTTCTCGTTAGCCAAGGAGAGCGGGGTGAGGCCCTTGTCCACCGCTACCACATCTCGATGCATACCCACGTCGGCGGCCTGGAAGTATTCCCTACGACTGCATACCTCGCGGTTGTGCAGGGTCTTAGCATTTAAAAAGCCACGACCTCCGCACTTCCGCGGGATATACAGTCTCATAACCGATAAACGTGGGTGATGCATACGATTTGTGGTAAGCAGCGTGCGGACTCTCCTATCCAGGGCGTCAAGTTCTGTCTGAGTCCATTTGATTATGCCGAAAGAGTACAGCAACACCGGCATGACCCAGCCGTTGCAGGCGCGCATCTTGTTTCCGCCTGATAAAAGACTATTTAGTGCTTTATTCAGGCGGTCAAAGAAGCGTTCCTTCAACGACTGTTTCACATCACTAGCATTGATGCCTAATGCTTCCGACATACCCAAATACTTGTAAGTTTCGGTTGAGGAAAGGGAACGAAGGTATATGAAATCCGAGAGTTGTATTCCCACGGATTCCATAATCTCCCCTCGCTTTACATGCATGACTGCACATTTGTCCACACCAAATTCCATCCTGATGGCGTCACTGAAGGTTTCTGTCACCTTCAGTAGCTTCATCAGTTGCAAGTTGTTGGGGGCAAAGAGCTTCAGATCATCCATGTATACGAGGTTTGATATGACCTGACCACCTCTTCTCAACCGATAGCCCAGGCCCGAACCCTCCAGCAGTGTACTGAGAGGAATCAGGGCTAAACAAAACCACAGAGGACTCAGACTGTCGCCCTGAAATATACCACATTATTATTATTATTGAATGAATTAAATAAATGACTATTAAAAAATCTATATTAATTTAATTTTAAGGAGGGCATTACATTAATATCTTAAAATATTTTTATCTAGTTTTACGTTTCAATGTCAATCTTGATCTTGATTTTAATAAACCATGATTGTACAATCATGGTTTATTTATTTTGCATGCCTTTTGGTCGATTCACTTGAAACATGTAACATTCAACAACACCATTGTAACAGTGTTTTCTGCAAAAATAAATAATTTGATTTGATTTGGTAGAAATAACATCTCTTTCCAGAAGATTTAATTTGAATCTATCAAGCGAAGGTATAGGTTCAGCGCAAAAAACTTTTGTAGATATGGCTGCTTCGTTGATTGGTGAAAAGGGCTGGGAACTGAGGGTGTGATCTTGTTTAAAATTTTCATTTGTTACTCCACAGTAGACGTGATCTTTGCCCAGCAGAAGGGCACATCTATCTATTTATGTATGTAGTCTCTAACCGTTGTCCCACTGGAGGGCATAGACCTCCCTCACTTTTCCCTCTGCCTTTGCGGGCTAATCCTTCCGGTGGAACTTAAGCCAACATTAGTTTACACAATAACAAATCCAGTAGTAGCCCAAAGTATGAATTGGTAAATAATGATAGACTCTTCCCTTATTTAGGCGACGTGTTGTTACATGTACCAAATAATATAATACTCGTATGAAATACTCACTTTCCACGGTACTTCTCCAACAGCCTGAAGGCGTTGGCATTGCCGAAGTCTTCGAACTGAATGAGGCAGTTCTGTCCGTAGCGCTTGACGACGGCCTGCATGAACTCCTCGACAAACTCGTCGTACTCCGGGCCACGCACGCGTTTCTGACGGAGCCCGATGTACAACGGGTCGTCCAACATTTCTTGCGTGTTTGTGCCAACGTCTGCAATGAAGAGATACTTAGATAAATATATCAACCAATGTACCTAACCTTTCTCCAACTATGCCGGGGACGGTTTAGTTTAAACAGATGCAGCTAAGTAACAATATTTTACATGGAACCACTATCTTATGTTAATATGTTACCATAATAATGTAGTTAAAAGTTTATGTTATAATCAGCTTATTGTTAAAATCATTGTGATAAACTTTGAAAGGTGAATTTTGTAGCCTCATAAAGTGTTCTGTGTTATACTGTTTTAATGTGTCTTAGGGTAAGTGCATTCTTGTTAAATTTTATTTAAAATAAAGATCTTTGAAAATGAAAAAATGACTATCTTATCCAACCTTCACAACCCAGTAACTGGCGTCAGATCTCGCATCTGACTACCCGTAGCGACTGTCAAAAAGGTTCAAATGATAGCCTGACGTAACTTAACGTGCTAACCGAGGCACGGAGCAATCTTGGTGTGTACCTAATGGATGATCAGGTCATCCATCGACGGACCGACCTCAGCAAGGGTTGCTTAATATCGAAGTTCAACGTGCGGCAGTAATAAGATATTTGTTTTGAAAAGAGTGAAGAAAGGCGTTTGGGACATACTTGCTACACTATTCTCAACCACTGCAACTCCTGTAAGTCAGAGCTCATAAGCGATCACCAAAAAAGCACCGACCGACCGGACCAATGAAGTTAGACGAGTCCCGAAGAAAGATGCTACATTTATATCCCGCAAAAAAATTAATCAGAGAAGACATCGGGGGAGTAAAATACACATATATTGCACTTCTCTCCATAACAAGCAGGGATACAGAACTAGGTCAATAGGCACAAAGGAATGTTTACAATTAGGTACAACTGGATAATCTACGAACTGCGTGCTATCATACATTGTTGATCTCTGGGTCTCCCGGACAGATAAAATAAGACATACCAACTTGGACACTTTACAATTATTGTATGTATAATGTTCATATGTGTAAATCCGTATCGATAGTAGGTATAACGATAATGATTAACATTACCACAAATGCCTTAATTATTGAAATAATCATAATATTGAATTGTGTTTGGCTTTTGATTTGATTTCCTTCCTGCATAAGGAAATACAATACGTATTTCTGATCACCGCCACTATCTATTTTTTTTTATACAAACATCATCGCTATTGCCTATATCCCTAATTATACCGCATCAGGCAAAACTCATGTCGTGATGGTGAATATGATTGCCAGTCTGTCAAGTAGCGGCATTAACAGTTCAGAGTGCGCAAGCTCCATATTCTAAGTCATTTTCTAAACCCGACTCAACCTAGAGTCAGCCTCGCTTAATCTATGTAAACGTCCTCGCTTAATCTATGTAACAGTATTTTCCATTTTCCTCTTAAGTTGCCTTCAAAAGGACTGAGAATATAGATGAATTTATATCATCACTTGAAGAAGGCCCTTGTGGAGTCTCTTAAAATAGTTGTTCAACTTACCTAAGGTAATAGGCAGGCACTGGTGTGGCTTAATGCCCGCAAGTGCGGTGTACAGCGAGAGCTTGCCCACGGGGATGCCCATGCCGCATGCTCCCAAGTCGCCGAGACCCAAGATGCGCTCGCCGTCTGTTACTACGATAGCACGGACGTCGCTTTCTGGCCTAGAGGATAAAAACAACAGGTTAATTCAGGTTAAATGTGTAGACCGCAAATCTAAAGTAAAGTTGAGAACACCATCAGTCCCGAACTCTAGATGGAGTACTGATGTTTGCAGGGTGATTGTAGAAGCAGGCTATTCATTTAAAAGTACGGTAATAGTGCTAAAGTTGAGGATTATGTAAAATCCAAACTAGCGAAAAGCGAATCTTATTTTTTGCCGTATGCAGTAGAGATTGAAATGGGACTAACCGGTCATGCCTAATTGTAGACAATGCTTGATCTATGAGCATTTAAACTGCTTAGTATAAAATATCGGTATATATTTTTCTGATTATTAATCTAAAGTACACTAGGTTTTTCAATACAAAACCTGAAAATCTATTAACTTACTATCATACAATAAAACAAAGCAACTCACCAGTTCTTAAGAATATCGTAGACGTGTCCCTTATCGTTGATGGTGATGAACAGACCCCGGGGCCTGCGGTAGACCAAGCCAAACTTCTGGCAGGCCAGTCCGACAGTTGGCGTGTACACAATGGGCATCATCTCGGCCACGTTCTCGCCGACGAAGCGGTAGAACAAGTGCTCGTTACGGTCCTGGAAAAAATATTGATTACTTCTATATTCGATATTACTCGTGCCTACTAAGGGATATCGTGTTACCCAGTAACGGGGCTTTGAAGTTCAGATAGGCAGTTGCATCGTCATGTAAAATACTGGTCAGCTGTATCCGGTTAATCTGGAGACTGGGTAGGCAGATGGCGACTTCATTACCCTAGAGTCTAGACAATGCAAAGTTGATCTGTGTTGTTTATATAAAGTGCGACCGCAGTAAAGGTTATTTTACATATTCATTAAACAACTTCCACATAGGAGATAGTAAATTTTGCAATTTGATGACATAATCATCAAAGGCTGTCTGTAAAAGATTGTCCTGTGCGATAAGGCCGCCCATTGTACACTTGCTTTTATGATTGTTTGTCCTGTATATATATTTTGGTGGTGTACAATAAAGAATATAATAAATAAATAAATAATGTGTTCTTGTTTGTTTTACTACAGAAGCTCTTTGTCGATAGCTAAATGACACCTATTAAGTACTTTGACACTACTTCGTTCACCCCCTTTTAATAAAACTGGAATAAAGTCACAACCAGAGTAACTTACAGATACACTGGTTGCTAAATTTTACGAGGTTTAAGTTTGACATCACTTTACGTTCATTAATAAGGGGTCCGCGTGTTATGGAGTCTCCGTGCTCGAAGACTTTAGGCATAGTTGAAAGCTCTGACCCGGAACTATGCAGATACAGCTTAATCTATAAACCTGAATTTCTGACGTGGGTAATACTGCTCGCCATAAGTTCACAGTAGTGAGCAACTTCTAGTCAAAGTTTATAATTACTTTAGTTGGCGAGAATATTGTTCTCGCCGCCTTGTCCGGTATTCACTGGAGAATTAATTAATATGTGTGTATTTCCGAAGTTTGGACCACTCTATTAGGATTTAGATTTCGGAATTTCGAAACTGTTATGTCACAGAAGCTAGTTCATTATTCTCTCGCATTAATAAAAAATATAGGTAAGCTAATCTTCTTATCTTTAGTATCATAAATTGGTTGTTAAAATTTTCTATGATATGCATATGAGGCTGAGGAGTACTTAATTCGGCTATATATGTTCGTAATGATGTAAACTAATAATAATGCTCGTTTCTGCATATAGTACGAATACGAACGAACTTTGTAGATCGCATTTACTTCGCAAGTCTGTAGCTAGTGGCATGGTCTGACCTTGCATTTGACGGGATCTATGCTTCATGAATCCCTTCACTACGCTTTGGGCAAGGTTTGAAGGTGTTAATTGGGTTTCTTTACGTTCCTTGTTAGCATTTATCGATTTCCGTAAGTCGACAAGATTTTTACAAATATCTTCCTTTTATTCATTTAGACAATATGGCCTTCATTAACTACTTCTGTATCAAGTGTGCCATTTTAGTCCATAATGTCAATAGCATCCGCTACAGCACGGCTGTTTTATATCCACTCTTGATGCTAGCGTTTTTCTTAAGATATTCCCGTGGACTTCAAAACAACCTCATACATTATTCCATCAAATATAATATATTTTAATAGCGCAAAACATTTAACAGAGCAAGAAATAACGATGTCTTTCAGTCCTTAAGTCACTAAAGCTCCATGAATATTCTGATTCAGTGGAGCGAAAGATTCCTCTCAATTTATTATGGACGGCAAGCATCTCAATAAATATGAAACGAAGTTCAGTTCATTATTTTCAATGAAGTGAATAATATTAACGTCAGAGTCCTTTAATAAAAAGATTTCTTATTTAAAGTTCAGTGAACAGTGCCATATAGCCTAGTTCGAATTTTTAAATTAACTTATTCTGTGCTGAATGAAGAAAATAAATAACGTTAGTCTACTTATTAGTACGGTCGGCGTCGTCTGACTGACTTCTCATTAAGAAAAGCAGGATAGACATTAAAAAAACTTTCAAGAGAGGAAATGCGGTCGCAGACATTCGACTGAATATCCTAAGTAAAAGCCATAATTCAGCAGAAGGAAATAGGCGAGAGCCAAACCTCGAATTATGACTTTTTACTAAGGAAATTCAGTCGGAGCTCTCTGCCCGCTTTTCCTTTTAATTAGGGATAATAAATACTTCAGTTGCATATTCTTTAAATTCAGACGATGCTAAGTTTTCGTTTTGAAAGGTCGTATCGAGATTTCAGATTAAAACCTGAAGGCGCATTCTGCTACTTTTAAAAGAAGAGGAAATGAAGGTCAGATTGTATCACTCTATTATTTAGGTCATTCATAGAGTAGATCCTCACTAGGTATAGACTAAAGACCGTCACAGTTTAGTGACGCGTGACTGGATGCAGTATTGCAGTCACCAAGGATATCACCATTTATTCAATTTAGTCAATCTTAGATACTAAAACACATATAACTAGTATATAATGTTCTGTTTTAGTGTCTAAAGGTGAATTAGACGCAGTTTTAACCGAACTTTGAACACGGATTATCGGCTAATACTCGATTTTCTGTTACAAGTAAATGCTCTAGTCTAATCTCCACCTTTAAATTATTGTTACTTACCAATAATCCCATAAGATAGATGTATTTGTTGAGAGGGTCCTCGTACCGGTCGATGGACAGCTTGCACATCTGGACCTGCTCCTCCTGTGTCTTGACCCTGGCGGGCAGCAGACCATGGATGCCCAGGGTCTGGCGCTCCTCAATTGTGAAGGCCATGCCCTGTGGACAAAAAAAAATATGACGTTAGAAATTGGTCTAAAGTAATTGAGGAAATTCTTAACAGTTTTTGTTTGTATGAATTACCGGCGAAAAACAGGCATAGGTATATTAGGTTTCTTTTCTCTGTTGAATTTGAAGCTGCATCATAGGAATAAACTAACGGAAACCTTAGTCTAGCAGTGAACTATTCTATTACAGAGTGTAGGTAGAGGTACCTATAGTTAGTACAGTTTTTTTTTTGTATGTAAGTATTGATTAGATCATTACAAAGCTACATATCCATTCGTTGTTCGAAGGTTGCGAAACCTTCCACCCGAAATCTGGCAGTTTGCCAAGTGCCAGCTCAAGTAGGTATGAACGGTTATTTTCCTCATTTTCTACAATATAGTACAAACACTACAGTTGAAGTATAAGTACAATAGGAACAAGCATTCATATCGTAAACACTCTCATGACAAATGGTTTGTAAAGAAAAATCGATGCATAGATAATGTGCGACATATAAATGTGAATCAGTGATTGTAGTTATATGCAGGTTTTATGTTGTTTTGTTATGCTTTTCAATGTCATTATTGTTCATCTATTTATTTAAAGCAATTCCGGTTTCTTTGTTGTTTTTTCATCCTCTTAAATCCACTTTCCGAAAAGTCTCTAACACTTTTCTGCGGCCGTTCCTATGTATGAAGTTTTACTTACAACATCTATCTCTCCTGATAAGACTTAGTCTAAGCTATCGTAATGACCCCATTCCAACTCAGAAGTCGACTAGTCAACCACACGTAATAGGATCAAGAATGTGATCTAAAAAGGTGTCAATATATCGCAGAATTTGTAAATTTATAAATTCCTACACTGTATAGTACATGATTAACTATTTCCTTCTCAGCTATCAAATGTACGCGCCAACTGCGGTGTAAAATTACCGCAATGGACAATGCACTACGCCCACACATCAAACATACTTTCAATATACTCAGAGATAATTTTAGATAGGCAACCGAACCGGTTCGTAAATAAATTGTATAATAAATAAATGGGCAAAAATAATAAACAAAATTCCGCGGCCACTGCATGCCCGGAAATGTTCGCGAACTGACTATCAGCTGTGTGTGACGTAACGAAGGTGACCGCTTGCCAACGACCTTCGATTCTGCATTGCGACTTGATTTAGCCGTCCGACTTTACTTTTACTGGAATAAAGTCTATATTTGCTTGTCTCGGAATGATCGGGCTAAATTACCGTGCGTAAAGATGTTTTGACTAACGTAATGAGAAAGTTTCCGCTAAATCATTAATTCAATACGGGTGTGTGACCTACAGTGATCTTGTGTTGGCTATTTTGATCCAAAAGCGCATGGTAATGTGACAATCGCTTTTAGATTAGGCACACTTGTGCGGTTTCTTGGCGACGCGAAGCCATCCAGAGATTTTGGTTGGATAGCTAACTTTTCTGCAAATGGAACATTATGTAACAACTTTTCCGTAATGGATACATAGGTAATTAAAGGAATACATAAATGATGTTCAGAATGTTAAACAATATGAACAGAGAAAAAGGACCGTACTCAAAAGAATATTCTAAATGTAATATTATGAAAAACTACAAAATGTTCTCGTGTTTCTAATTTGTAAGCCAATAATTTTCCCGGAGTCCTCTCAGAGCGTCTGTGACTGTGATCACAAGAAAAGTTTAAATGAAAATGCAAATGCTGAACGAACAAAACTAACTGAGATGCATAGTGAAAAGAATTTAGATAAATCAAGCCGAGATTCTGTTTCCAAAGTAATGATTTTCTGATCGTATTTTCATTTGTCAAGTTATTATCAATCCCATCAAATCATTGTTCCATTTATTTGGGGTTTTCCAAATGAAACTTTAAATGTCATGATTACCACTTTAGAAGCGAACAACGTCATCGAAATATCAATTTATTGCTCGTATTCAATCGCTCATTAACCGACCATTGTCCTATTGTCAACGCTAAAGTAACGAGTGTAACTGAAAATCATGTCTAATCAGTTTGTGATAAGGACCGTACAAGCTCAAATATGTATGAAAACATTCGAGTTCTAGTATTTCATAATATTTTGCGGAACTTGAACATGAAAAAACTGACTCGAGATTGAAACATATATATTTTTACATTTTGCTCAAGGTTTAATTAACCAATAGCCTTTCCCCAACTATGTTACTCATGATTGGTTGTAGAAAAAAATGTTAGAAATAAGTACACCATTCTACGAATAACTAGACGAATTTCGCTACAACTGGAAGGAGGAAACGCGGGCTCGTGAAAAGTGGTAGGAGAGGAGGAAGGCGTTTACTCAGGATTGGGGTAGAATAGGTAGCAAAAGTTACAGCACCCGTGCCCCCCCCCCTTCCCTGGGTTAATGTAACAACGGATTATTAAATAATTGTGTCATTAGTGAAAACAGATAAAGTAACCCTCTCCTCTACTATTGAATTAATCATGAAATTGTCATAGCCTGAAGATATGACGCTATTACAGGAGATGAATTGCCAAGATCCGACTTCAATTAAAAATTAATGACGTAATAAAAGCGTGCCCTAAGCAAAGCTTTGCACATACAAAACTGAATCTAATGACTGTGACGTCAGACTTCAGAGTCGTCTCTCACTGGAAAGTTTTACTTTATGAGCTTCCGTGCACAATTTATTGTGAGAATACGCGGCACCCTTTCTGAATTATTTCATTAGGATTGTGCTAACAGTTGTATAGGTCGAAAGAATCAATTTATTTCTCGGTAGTTTATTTGTATTCCATCATTTTTGCAAGACCACAGCACTAAAATGCTGAAAAAAACCGACCAAGTGCGTGTCGAAATTTGCACATTTAGAGTTCCGTACAAAATGTAGAATATATTGGTGTTTGTTAATAAAATATACGTAATAATAAATATTATCACTAAATTTCAAGTTTATAGGTCAATAGGAAGTTAAAAACTTCAGAATAAAATTTCGTGACAGACAGACAGACACGTGAGTGACAGCAATAGGGCTCCGTTTGGACCCTTCGGGTACGTAATCCTAAAAACCAACCATTCAAAAACCCTTTATAAACTCAATATATCTTACATATTGAAAATAAAAAAGAAAGAAATAATATTTTTTATGTATTTAATTATCTTTTAGTTACTGTATGTATGTGACGTTAACAATTTGCAACTACACAAATATAGGTAGGTACTACATGTCCTTGTCATTTGAATGTACATAAATGTAACGTGGCTGCATTAAATTGTAACGTTTTATGAAGCGGGCAGCATTTACAATTTCTGAAATAAGTATCCTCTGAACTTTTTAGATAGTCAATCTGTTCACTTTTGTCTACACTATCACAAGGGAAAATTTAACACTAAATTTGGTACCTCGTTACAGGCAAAATTAAGTTCGAAAATGGCTTCCTAAAGCCACCCAGCACGTTGTCGGAAACGTGACCACTTTCCGAGGAAAAGGGGTCGGAAATACGTAAGGTGAACTGTGCCAAGTGTCTTATGGATTTTCTAAGTAGGTACGTCTGTTCTAGATCTGTAGAGTTCGTAGTCCCCACAAAGGCTCTTAGAGGATTACAAGCCGTCTATTGTGGAACTGCACTGTGCTTTGTACTTCTATCGATTGCGGTTATCATTTATCATTTTACATGTAAGTCAGTCCAGAAGAAAGATCAAAAGAGTGAATTACGAAGGTATAACTTATTTCTGAAATATATCTACGCACTCTCTCCGACGCAAGATTTGCTATAGAAAGAGCGGTAGCCGACAGTATACGATACTGTGCACGTCTCTACACTAAAGCTAAGTATATTTTTAAGCCTCACATAGCAGTTAAAGATCACAAAACATAGGTATACGTACTCAAGGTATTGTATCGTACAATAAAGATAATAGAAAATTCAACAAACCCGTGAGTCTAATGCAGCAACACATTCAGGCACCGCGAACAAATTCCTGCGAGGAGTCAGGTGCCACCAGTCCCTTTCCATTTTACACTTCAGTCCATTAACAATGAGTCACTTTAACAACACCATCACTGACTACCAAGGCCGCACTTAACGTCACCCGAGCAAAACCACTTATCAAAGCAAGGAAAAGTAATGTGTCATTATTATGGTTCAGTAAAAGTTATTGGAAGATATAAACTAAGCTATACTATTGAAACTGTTTTCCATTAAAAACTGGGTCAATAAATTGCACTTAACATGCATATAAAACAGTTTTATAGAAGCTTCGTGTGCTAGCTATAAAGCTAGAACGTCCAACACTTTATCTAAATGGAAAGTGCTTTTCAATTTTCAGCGTGGCTGATGGCGAGTCGGCGACTGCATTTGAAGTGGAAGGAGCGAAATAGCGGGCACTGCTATTATTATTTATTTATCAGGAATGCGCCACATCACGATCGTTATTTCAACAGTATAGACTTTTATTCTTTATGAAGTATTGAAGGGAAAATTGAGGTCGGACGAGTTAGCCCAAATTATTGTTTGTTGTGGAAACAGCCCATAATATGATCTCTGCTCAAGTCTGACCCTTGTTTATTTTTTGTTGGCATGTTTTCTGACCCGTTACGACCCTTTGGATTATCATAATTTAGTGCCGTGTTGTAAGTGCGTGTTAATATGAAAGGGTGTAAACCGCAGATTTGAGAAGAGAAGAGAGGTTTAAAACGGTGCTTTATTATGCTTTTATAAATTCATAAAATGGATGGTTGTGTGTTTCATAATTAAATGCTTTATAAATAATACTTTACGGTATGATTATGTCATGGCGGCCACTGGACCACTGGTGGCCACTGGGCTAAGACCTCGCCTCTCGTGTTTGAGGTCGTGGGTTCAAATCCGGGCAAGTACCAATGTGTCTTTTTCAAATTCATATGTACTTTCTAAGTTTATCTTGGACAACACAGGCAACGGTGAAGGAAAACGTCGTGAGGAAACCTGGACTTTTATATAGTTAATGTAAGTCTGAAATAGCCAAGTCAGAGGCCTGTGGGGTACCCAGAGGTGACTTATTTAACTCTGATACCAGAGGTGGCCACATCCTCACAGAAGAAGACGGTATGATAACAAAGGGCACAAGATAAAAATTATCTAGCAAATAAACTTTGTTTTACTGAACGCTATCACTTCTAATTCGCTCAAAGCATTAATCCAGCCCCCCAGTCAAATTACAAACGTTTTGTATCGAATCTCTTTCTACAATCGTTAATGCCTTCTATTTGTACAGTCTGACCACGTAACGTTCAGATATGTCATTGCCATACATTGAATCGTTTTCTACTAGCGTTATCGATTGTAGATTGTCAACTTGGCTACAGGTGCTCAGATCAACTTCAATAGGTAGATCAAACTATTCGTCTATCTTAATGAAATCAAGGTTTCAATTAGATATGCCTAACAACATTTCAATCTCGACATACGGCATTCAAGACAGCCGACGTAAAATCAATCAACAACAACGTTACATGACTAACAAATTACGATTCCTAATTACATCCGAGTATTAGCATTCAACATTTCGACTGCGGATCCCTCGCGGGCTTACAACAAGGTTTCTACGGCAATATTATCGGAACTAAGATCATTACCATCGTCGACGGACCCGATACGATCACAAATTGGCCCAATTACATCGGGTAATCGTCTAGTAACCTTCAACTTGATGTAAAGTGCCGACGGCGACCAAATCTTGAAACGTTACGTTCCGTATTTGGTGACTTGGTCCGATCGATTCAGTTTTTATGATGATTGACGCTGTTCCGATTCGTTAGAGGTTTTGTAAAGTTTTGTTACTAGCATTGACACTAATTACAGTGTCATTGATAGATCTTAGTAATTGCTAATGGGATCAGCGATTTGTTTATTTTATTACACAACAAGACAAACTAACTTGCGATTTCTGAATTAAGGATTAGAAGTTTAGTAATTTGTCTTACTCTACTATTGCCAGCTAGCCTGTCAATTTTGTTCATTCGTAAAGTCTAAATTCTCAATTCAGAAACTGGCCCTTTAGTAAAAAATACCTCTAATTAACACGTTCCGGGACACTTGACTATTTGCAAATGTAATGATATGACACTTCAAAATCCCATACATTTTGTCATACCGTCTACAGCCGTACTACCTCATTACATATATTTTTAAATTTTTGATATGACACTAAATATCAACATCATTGTACTTGTATGGCTCAGTCTACGCCTGTCGGCGGTGTGCATGTGTTGTTTTGGTGCTGCGTATGTGTGTGTTGAAAAATGACTAGAAAAGAGTTTGCCGTGACACCCACGAACAAATGAAGTCGCGTGATGTGACACTAGATCATGTGCTTCTTAGGAATACTATGGGCAAGCAACGGCTATCGACGGTTTGCCAAATTACATGAAATAAAGTTCACCGCCCTTAGCCGTACTGTCACGTAACGATATACCGACATAACGTCAAGAGGCGGTCTGTCCCGGAAAGTGTTAAGTTATAGAATCTAGTTTGCTATCCAGGTTTGTGTTGTGTATGAAACAAACAAACACATGAAAATATGATTTTATACGAGAAATTTTGCGAGCAATCAGGGAAGGCAAACAAAACGAGGGGCTATGTCAACATCGTACTTTTCAGAGGGAATAACTCATATTCCCCGTGCCAAGTTGTGTAGGGACGTTCAATCCGAGCTAGGTACACACGTACCGCCCGTAATAATAAAATTGTCCATGAAGGTTTTATTACACTCAGGCACAATCAATAAATGTTACATCGACAAGACATTTTATGAAGCTTTTCACAATGCTATTATTACAGGGATTCATAGAGAAGAATATCTCTTTATTTGAGTATCTATGACATTTTCAATCTTCTACGCAATTTGCCTGAAATGTTCAGATTCATAACTGTAGTTACTTTATTGAACTTGCTTTTCAGAGAAAGGAAAAAAGGTCCACCCCCTATTTTCAGGAATATTATTTTACTTATAGGAACACTATCCATAAATGTATTTATCTTATTAACAACGTCATGTAGAAGCTTGTTCTGAAAATACTATCTGTAAAAGAGTATGTAAAAGAGTATGTATACAAGCGTCGATCAATCTTTGCCGATCCTTTTCTATTCAGCAACGGTACCTGGCGTCGACACACTGAAGGTTACGTTATTAGCCTTTAATAGAGTGCAAATATACATAGGAACATTTGTAAATTACATTCTAAAATGACGATTATTGGATACCAGGGGGGTGATATATAAGCTCTTAGAGCAAGGTTATTTTCAGTGTGCGTAAGTGACAGATGTAACTGACTTGTAATACAACTGCCCCTTTTTCACTGTCGAACCATACAAGTTTTGATACGTCATGGTACGGGGGCTGAGCTTGAGTTATAAAGCCAATTACCAAATAAAATAAAGGATTTAACAAAGCCATTTCGGTTTGAATGAGGAAATCACAATCGTATCTCTTTCATGGATCTCAATAAGATGATGATACAATCATAAACGACAAAACTATTGTTTATTCATTGTCTTACGCAACATCTGTACATTAATTTTAAAATATTATAAAGTGTTAGAATTGTTTTGTAGTTTCTAAGATTACTTAAGGTAATCCTGTAAGTGCTGCTTTGACGAAGAAAATTCTCTCACTAATATACAGCAACACTGACGCCGATTTATTAGGTTTTATAATAAATTACGGTTTCTGTAGGAAATACTATGAGGTAGAAGCCGAGAGAAAAAGCTAGTATATAATAATATGTGCTACTATACCGAGTTTCCCTTTGTAAGCTACTGCGTCAGCAACAAACAGCCAGCCTGTCTTGTTAATAAATGGCTCATTTTCTTAGTCAATTAATCCACGAAATAGGCAATTACGGAGACCTCTTTCTGAAGTTTAGGACTTAATAAAGTAAGTGAAGCGAATTTTCTCTTCATTATTCTTTTGACCCAAAACAATATACAATAGACGGTGTAAAGTTAATTTAGTGACAAAAATACTTTCGGCAGTTAAAGGCATTAAATAGATACAACAATAATACGTCGCGATTCGAAGACATCCGAAGATTTTCGACATCGGAAAATGAATTATTGAACTCATGAGCTGGGTATAGGATACCTACAAAGTGCGGTGATGGTTGATGGTAGGTGAAGTAAAGCAGTGGGCGAGTGACGTCCAAGGACAGGAAGAAGTATTAGTCGTCAGCAGTGGGTGAAATTGGACTGTGAATGATGAACATACGAAATTATTATTTGCTTGAAGTTTATTGTGTACCTAACCATAATGTTGATACTGATTACTAACACCTCCACCCACATAATCTAGTCTAAGTACCTACATGAACGGGGGAAAGTGTATCTAATCATATTAAATCCTTTAGTATGATTACTTTTTTGCCCGTTGGCGATATCTACATGGCCAGTCACTATTACCAAGACGAACATGGTCAAACCTCTCGTAATCCTTTGACAAACTTTGAATTTAGGTAATATCAGCATCAAATAGGTATCTATTCGGAATTTAATCATAGGGATACATATACTACTGGTTAATGACGTCTGTAGAATAACGCGACAGTCATGATGAGGCGTCACAATAACAGTTTTTCCTCTAATTGCCCACTAAAATATATTTGACCAAAATGCTCGTTATATTACAAAACTAATCTAGCACAAAAACTTTGACCTAATGACCAGAGTTTATTGGTTTTTGCTCCCATCACGTCATGGTCAGTTTTTTTGCACCCAAAATGTAAGCAAGTCCTAATTTATTTGTGAACTTGGCTATTATTGCGTGACGTGAAGCATCTAGCGATATTTGTTATTCCGTCTAGATTACCTTACCTTCACGTGTTTATAGAAATGAATAAATTAGTTTCTCTAATAGCACATTATTCAATGATTTATCATTTGTTAGAAGTTATTGTTACATTTTATAACTGCGCTTCAAACCAAACGTGCTGATTTGCTGAAATAAGTAGGTTAATGAATAAAAGATAGATTGGCATAATTAATTCTTTTCGCTTCGAATTCGCAATGAGCTCCCGAGGGCAGGAAATCGCGTCTGTAAATTATATTCGCATCACTCTGCTCAACGCTGCGCATTTAAATATATTATAATAACCTGCTGACATGGCTTTCAAAATGTATATGAGAATAGCTATAAAAGAGAGACAAAATTCGTTGGCAGCATCGATTTGACAGTTATAAAAACGACAAATCGTGGAGTCACGCTTAGTTGCAACTTCTCTGCTTAATTAACGTTAACGTATACGTTAAATTTAGATGATGCAACCCGCTCATAGAGTAGACCTAGATGTAGCTTCGCTCAAGAGCAAGGACACAGTATAGCCAACTGGTAGTCTGGCAAGTCTGCGACTTGGCACCGAGTCAATAATATTCTCAACGCACGATCGTAGCGACACGCAGCGCTGCATCGCTGACAAAAGCGGCTTAATCTAGCTAGACGGGTACCCTATCTAAACATAATATAAATATATTAAATTGATTGTTTATATGTTTCAAGTAAAAGTTGATCTGGAAGTACTTTAGTGCCAAAAAAAATATACTTTAATAAAATAATACAAAACTGAAATTGGCAAATAGCAAAACTTTGTTTTGTTGCTAGAAAGAAAAAAGTTTGTAAATCCCTATTATTTTTAGCCCCCGACATTAAAAAAGAGGGGTGTTGTGAAAACTTATAGTTTGACGTGTGTACCTGTGTGTATCTGTCTGTGGCATCATAGCTCCTAAACGGATGAGCCGATTTTGATATAGTTTTTTTTTTCTTAGCTATGTTTGATGGAAATCGGTTCAGCCGTTCAACAGTTATCGGCGTTTTACTGATTGAATCGGGGTGTTTTCGCAAGATATCCTGTAATAATTACGTGTTCAATAGATTTTCAATCGAATTGTGTCTACTACTAGATAAATTATGTAGAATGAAATAAAAATGTGTCGGGATTTTATTAAATTCGTAAATTTTACTTGTTCGGCAGCGAAAATGTTTGCGTACCTAAGAATTGGCATAATTAGATGCGTCATGAAATTTCTATAGGCTTGAGGAAAGTATAAATGTAGTGCTATACCTACCTACTTAGTTGTGTAGGTATGTGAGTGTTCACTTCCTTAAATATCGTGAATATTCGTCACCAACAACGTCTTGTGGTTTCAATGTGGGATTTCCTCTTACGTACGATTCTAGTTGCCTATTTACATTAATTTTTTTGTAGGTAAAGTGTTAATGTAGTTATTGTACACGGTTTTAGTAGCTAATTCAACTGTACAATTTTCCGTATTTACAAAGTTATTGCTTCCTAAGTTGTTTATTTTATTTGTTCGTTTACCTAACTCAAATACTGTATGATTTATTCATTATTTATTTATTAAAACTTCATGCGCAAACGTACAATGGCGGATTTAATGCCTTGATGACTTATTTAGTGTATTTTGGTATAGAACAAGAGCTTAGACATATAGGTACATTTATCACTGTCAGAGATAGTAGGTAATAACTAGCAAATACCGCTTACTAGTTTATTAATCAAAGTAAGTTTATCCCAGGGATTTCTACTGAAATGAAGCTTCATTGCAACAGCAAAAGCATGAGCACGCAGTTTAAAAGCCGGCTTTGATCAAAGCTAATCTGTTTCTGAATACATGAAACACCAATTTGGCTGCAAATGGTCGAGGACACACAGACTTTGTTACGATATGTACTGTACAACCAAATTGATAGTTGTATCTATGTTTTTTTTTGTGTGGACGAAAACATGTAAGTAGGTATAACAGCAACATATAAAGATGTTGAAGTGGAGTCCGAACAATATATAAATCTTGAATGATATTGTTTAAAACCTATTTATTTGTAAAATATTATTACGTTTTTTGAGAAAATATATATATATATTATACGTATATTATAAGTAGGTATTTATTATATTTAAAAAACTAGCTTTGAAAAAAGGTTTACCCATACTAAAAGTTTCTTATATTCATGAGTTTTTTCACCTTAAGATCGCCACAGATATTCAAGTTAAAAAAAAACAGCGAAATTAAAGACTAATTAGTTGAAGACTTCATTCATCAAGCATTTATTAAACTTTTACCTTTGAATTTACTTAGTTAGATAAAAGTTTCTTAGAAGTGGAAATTAATTTCCCTGTTGTAATTAATAATGTTAATGGAAGATCGCTTTGTTATATAAAGTTACTATAGAAATACTTGAATGTGCCTTTGAAGGCCAGATATTTTTAAAAGGGAATTTCGATTATAAAACTTGAGTTTTTGGTAGGTTGGCATTTACGGTACTTTGCCGTAAATTGTATTTAGATAAAAACCGTATATATATAACCGTACATAAATTAAACTGACATTTACGAGTATTTTGTTAAATTAACGTCAAAAAATTGGCCGTAATTTCCTCTCAATGCATCACAGGCTACGATAAAATCTACTAAGTCTGTTTAATAAGTGTTGCAGGCAATATTTTTCCTGAAACCAGAATCAACAGTGTTGACCACCAGAAAAACATCGAGACTATGAAATTCGACGAATCCCGCAAAACGATTCAACTGACTAGATCCCACGACGAAAAGAATCAAAAAGAACAGAAGAAGATTATTTAATATATGTTTTGGCATTCCCTGGCACCCAAACCTACCACTTCCATTCAATCATTTCCTAAAATAAACTACACGATCAAGGACGAAACCTGGAGCTTCATTACATACCTAGTTCCTTACAATACATGCCAATATAAGTTCCACACATCTCACCTACAATAGCCTCATTAAGTATAGAACTTAAATAATGTAATCGATATCAACTTTCATGTAAGCACAATGGGCGACAAAAGCAAGGATATGTGTCGGGCGTGCCGGCTAACCTAGCTCTTAGGTTAGCCTAGAAACAGAACGAGGTTACTAACAATAGACTATAGACAACAACCTAGAATCTTCTGTACAAGCTTTGAGCAATAACAAGGATAAACTAATACATTTTATAGCCATAAAGTTACTAGAAATGGCTTATTTTGTTTATACAGGCACGGTAAAGACATACATGGTTATAATTTCGAAATGGCTACAGCTTCTCAAATTTTCTTGTTTTTTAGAGTTTTCTTATCTTTATCAATCTCATTTTGTTAAGATCAAAAATGTTCAGACTACCAAATTTCAACTCTGAACATGATATAGCATATTAAAGTTACGGTATTCAATCACCGAAACGCCACATCCTCAGCTGACTTATTATCACTTATTGTCTTATTCCAATAATTCACCGCGCCATTTAGGCGAACGAGCGAAAATGCGACCACAGATAATAATATTTTGTCTCAAACATTAATTTTAAAGCAGGAATCACACTATAAACACCACTTCACACCGACTGCGTGAGGGTTCCACCGTTTACATAGCTTTTATAACACCGTGGTAGCAAGTTATCGCGTTGCCATGGCAACCATAAGCCGCCCTACAAACTAGGGCCTAAGCCGTGTTTGAGGATTACCGAGCCGATGATTCAATTAGTTGCGACATGCAACCACCCTTCATTAAATCTACGCACTCAAAAATAAACTGTGAATAGGGGAAGTATGTGGAAATACGGCAGGTTTATTACGTATCTTTTGCCAGAGCAAAACGATAGCGATCAAACGCTTTATGTCATAAAAGTCGGAATTACCTGCAGTGTAGGTATGGTAGGTCCTACACAATCGTTTGCTATACGCTCGCTGTTTGTCAAATGCACTTATTTAAAAAAAAACCGCCTACAACTCTAAAACTTCTGTATGGAAGAACAATTATTGCGCAAAAATCGCTATCGTTTTGCTCTTGCGAAAGATACGTAATAAGACTGCGGGTGGGTTACTAGGTGAGAATTAAAAACTTTTCAATGTTTCACGTTTCGTTTAAAAATAAAGCTTGAATAAACATGGTAACCCTTTGTTAGGACTCTGGAAAGGGATGTTCTGAAATGAAGAGAAGTTTCAACTTGTGTAATGAAAACATTTCCATACTGGAAAAATAAACCTTCAGGTATTTACAAAATTGGTCTTTGTTGTAGTGATAATGAAGTTGGATGAGCTGAAAATTATCTACACGTTTTTATTTGTTTTGGGGAAGAAAATGAAACAGTATTTTCTTGAGTTGGTATAACGTGAATTAAATCAGCAATTTATATTTTTCTTCCTGCAAAAAAACTTTTCCGCAGTATCATGAATTCTATCAGCACACTCAAATAAATCCGTTTATCTGTGGCTTATCTCAATGAGATATTAATACTAACGATAACATAATCCACTTTCGGATATGACTCAGTAATGAAATGCACATTTTTATCTTCACCTCGTACAGTGGGTATTGTTGTGACCTACTTTGATAGACGCCTGCAAGTCTAGGTCGTTAAGTGAATACGTAACTTTTATCTGGTACTTTGGGAGTGGAGTAGTTTTCTTGAATATTTGTAAGTGTTAATACGCTACAATACGTAGAAAACCGTGTTTTGCTGCCTCTCTACTCACACCTGAAAAATAAAAATGGTGAGACCATTTTCGACGGATATTTTTCAGAGATTTGTTATTTGTGTTGGAAGTACAGTCTGCAGATTTTGAGAAATCCATACTAATATTAACACACTAATAAAGACGAAAGTCTGTGAGTGTGTTTGTATGTTTGTTACTTCTTCACGCTCAAACGGCTGGACGGATCTGGATGAAATTTGGCACACTTATATTATAGTCAGGAATAACACATAGGATACTTTTTATCACGGGGTATGTATATATATGTACCCTCGGGATAATTTTCGACTTTCACGCGGGCGAAGCCGCTGGCAGAAGCTAGTCACACTAATATTATAAAGGCGAAAGTCTGTGAGTGCGTATGTTTGTTACTTCTTCACGCTCAAACGGCTGGACGGATCTGGATGAAATTTGGCACACGAGATAGATTATAGTCTGGAATAGCACATAGGATCTTTTTATGCCGGGAATATGTTCCCTAAGGATAATTTTCAACATTCACGCGGGCGCAGCCGCTAGCAGAAACTAGTAATTAATAAATGCGAATGTAACTGTCTGTCTTGTCTGTTACCTTTTCACTCTTAAACCGCTGAACCGATTAAGATGAAATTTGGTATAGATATAGTTTGATAGCTTAGGAAGGGCATAGGATAGTTTTTATCTCGGAAACCATCCTTAAGGGAGTGGCAGAGGTTGGAAGTAAAACACCTGCAATATATGGTGAATTAAAACACCTGCAATATTATTGCGCGATATAAAAATAGGCTATTTAAATTTAGCTAAACGAAGTACTAATGCTACACAGACGAAGTCGCGGGCAACAGCTAGTATAATTATAAAATAGATAATGATCCTATTCATAAGATCTCTTTGTTCTAAGGAAAGCTTTAAATATAGAGTCACAGTTTTCAACGCGATAATATAACACTCTTCTCCCCGCATAAACATACAAAGGCAGCATAATTTTCAAGTCATGAGCGCGGAGAATGTTTTTGTGCACTCCTAACTTCTGTACCCTTAACAAAAAAAATATTTAACCTCTTACCTTTTCAGCCTTACAAGGCAAGAAAAACACAGCATCTTATGAAGTTACGAGTCCCTTGAGTAAACACATCGGAGAGTCTCGTAAATTATCGGTACCGATTATCTCGTGAGTCGAGCCAACTTCTTAACGTTTTATTTAATTTTCTCGTGGCTTAATTCTTGTATAAATTGAGCTTAGTTTTACTGAACATTTTAAGGGTCATTCAATTAGGCACCGAAGCTTATTTTACTTTAGGATTCAGTTTATTTTCGAGATAGCCCGTTTTCTAACAGTAATTCATGCACCCTTTGCATGAATTTGTAAATAAAATCAAAATATAAAACCTCAAAGAGCGAATTCCATCTTCTTAATAAAAATTGACAGTCGACTTTGCCGCGTCACTGAAAATCCCCTGAGAATTGAGCGGGTGCCGCAATATCTTTTGATGCGACGGAACGAAGCGAAGAAATAGATAAAACGAAAAATTGCGCAAATTCTACGAACAATCGAGGGGCGTAAAATGTAAAATCAGAGTTTAATATTGCAAAGACATACCCTAACCCTTTATTGATTAAACAAATGTTACTTTCGGTTGAAGATCTCAAAGAAAACTATTCCTATGTGAAAATTTTCGTCTTTTTTGTGGAATGGGGCTGTAGTAGGTAGGCATGCGGCTACAAAGGAAGAATGCTAATCTCCTACGGCGCCAGAATGCTATGTATAAAGTGATGGGAATGACATCACGTTCCAACCTTGGAGGCTTTATGCTATATAGTTCTCGCCAAACTTCTTGGCCACCCTGAAGTTGGCTACAAGCTACAATGGCTGTGCAGTAGTAAATCTCATACAAAAACAGCACCGATCCGTGCCTTGCGCATCGGAAAGCCAACTTCAGGGCGGCCAAGAAGTTTGGCTAGAACCCGATTGAATGGAGTTCCATCAAAAACTAACCATGTCCATATCGTTTTAAAATGAAGTCTATAAATTATCCATAGTTAGCAGCTTACTTGCAAATACTATCGCAGTCAGCGCGTCAGTCTACCTTTAGCGTATTCTCAATGCTAAATCTATGTAGTGATGACGCAAATAATAAATTGCTCAATCATACAATTTACACTATCGATCGAGTACGACAAACATAATATTTAGCTACGTAATGAACGCTTCATCATTGATGGCAACAGATAAAAATAAATTCGTAAATGACACAACTTTTTGTTTGGATTATTCCATAGACTCAAATTCCCGTGTTTTTAGGTTCGTAAGCATTTTCCTTTGAGATTTTGTTTTGTTATAAATATGTGTCTAGTGAAAACGGAGGTTAGAGTTAACGTTAAGTAGTGTCACATAACTTACTTGCTAATGTTACTAACTTTGAGAAACTTAGTTTAGGCATTTGTCGCCGGTTGAATTAATTAGAAGTTAACACCTAACTTTTGACAAAAGTTTGAAGTCAAGCTTAATTCAATATTCAGAAATAGATTAAGTAGGTAAGTACGTCTTCTTCTCCTTTTCGAGTGATGGTTGAACTCTTCGATTAGGTGCATTAGGTGTGCAAAATACAAACGACGGATGACCTCAAAGATTGTGAATATTAATCCCCAAGCCCCAAGGCGCGTGCAATACAAGGTATCAAGTCATAAGACTTGATAAAATGATAACGTTATAATTTATCTAACAAAAGATCTAAACGAGATATAAAATAAAATCTGATAAATATGTTTAGTTCATTCTTCCTTATTAGCCTTGTAGCAGCCAATTCCCAGGTATGAATTGTGATTTCAGATATGATAAAAAGAACACAATGTTTTTGTGAATTACTTCGGCCATTCTTATCATGTTATTTTTTATGAGTAAAAACAGAAGAAATCTGAGTTAAAATGGCCATTTTTAAAACAGAATTAATCCTAGCTATTAGACATAATTTAAGCCACGTAAATACATCATAAATGAGAAAAAAAGAAAGTAGATACGTATTTTATTTAAACACATGTTTTTTTTTAGTTTCCGTCTTACTGCAAATTAAGCAAAGGGCTTAGTCGTTAAATACCCAATTCGTAAAATGCCCAACAGCTTGAAAAAGGGCTAATTCGCTAAATACCTAGTTCTGAAAATACCTATTTCTGGAAATGCCTAATTCTTAAAAAACCCAATTCTCATAAAGTCCAATTCTTAAAAATCCCAATTCTTAGAAAGCCTAATTCATAAAAGGCGATATTAAAAAAAAACAATTCAACTTTAACTATCTGTATCTCTATTACGTACTATTAGTTGACCCGCGCAACTTCGTCTCCTCCGCTCCTATTAGTCTTAGCGTGATGATATATAGCCTATAGCCTTCGTCGATAAATAGGCTATCTAACACAAAGAATTTATCAAATCGGACCAGTAGTTCCTGAGATTAGCGCTTTCAAGTAGGTAAACAAACAAACAAACTCTTCAGCTTTATATATTAGTATAGATGAGGAAATAGGTACATAAAATAAAATTGCTGAAAGACGGTACAAATCAAATATAATGTAATTCTTAAAAGTAATAACAGTCACTATCGATTGTATACAATACCAACATTGATTAAGGTACAAATCTGTAAATAAAATGCAATTGTTCTTCGGTAAATCGGACTGTATCATCGATTGATACGTACGAAAGCAAAAGTTAACTCATGAAAAAAAAAACGGAAAAATAACAAAATATCGCCGAGATAAAAAAAAACATAATATCATCATTGGATGATACTTACTATTTTAGAGTAATAATGTAGGTGTTATCAATGCAAAGTCATCATGTATAATTATGTAATAAATTACACCAGAAGTTGGAAGTAGATCATCTTTTAAAAAAAATCGTGAACCGATATATCTTGCCTTTTTAGTGCGGTGAGAAGTTTTTTATATTTCTTGTCGAATAAGATAACTTTATTACTTCGGTTTTTTCTAAGTCCATTAAATAAACTCCGTTTAATATTCACATCAAAATGTATAGATTCCTTTTTTATTTTATGAATAAATAAAAATAGGCTGGGACGTTTTGGAATGACAACATTGAGTCTCCTGTGCCATGCTTCTACAGCATTGGTGGTTCGGTGGCGTTGACCGGAACAACTTAATAATGAAGGGACAGTCGATGCCAATGTCTCTCTAAATTTTTTATTTTTTCATTGCTGCAGTTAATGATTCAATTTTGCCATAAATAATTTGCCATCCCTCTGGTATATAGCGGGGTGGCAAAAGTGGTAATACAGCGGCCATACGAATGACATTACGGTTTTCTTTGCATCTTTTTTCCAAATTGCTTGTTAGTAGTGAAAATAACAACCACTTACCTTTGCATTCGGATAAACATTGCTTACTGAATTCATAACTGCCTCCTCATAATCACATTTGAAGTTGCAAATATTCAGACCTAATTGATATTTTAATACATTAAAAAGCCGCGTATATGTTTGTTGAGTCTTGTTTGGCAGAAGACAATATATTACGGGAATTATATTGGTTGTGTTTTTGTCTGATGCTAGGTCAAAATGTATAGAGTATAACTGATAAAAGGGGCTAGGAACGCATTTAAAAGTTCCATCTCCATAGAAGCAGCCTTTTCTTTTTTTGCACCACGGATAATCTTTCTTGACATTTCCGAAGCAAACACTAATATTTTGTCGGTTTCGCCATCGTTAGCAATCCGAAATTTTTTTGCTTAACATTCTGGTATATATATCCTCCACGTTACGAAAAGTCAACTTATTCGCATGTAAAAATCGTTTTCTGGCTGAATACAGACTATCTTTTATTGAATGAAAAGATGGGAGTTTAGATGAGCTTGTCGCCGGCAAATTATAAAGTCTTTTCAAAAATTCCTTTTATAGGTCTCAAATTTCGACACACCTCTTTTTTTAATTCATTCCGTTTAAGAAGTACAATGTTTTTTTCCTCGTCGGGTTCGCATTTATGTCTGGACAATCTTAAAATTTTCTTCTTTGTCACGTCCAATGTCAGCGATGCACTACACTCCATTTTGCTTATGCATCGCCAAAATGTGCTGCCATTTTTATTCACCTGCCTCGATTTATTGTAACGGTGCCCTTTATGGAGCAGAGTATCGTTACCTTTCTGATTTTTATCAAAACTAAATTCAAGTTCTTCCATTATTAAACGCGAGTTCACACAATAGAGTAACACAACAACAAAACAGAAACACCGGATTTGATTCCTTTCGATCAAATATTAATTACTGGGTAGTAATTAATATTTGATCGAAAGGAATCAAATCTAAATAAAATTTTATTAATTTAACAAACACGAATAATGTGGGTACATTATTCGTGTTTGTTAAATTAATAAAATTTGAGTTGACTATACCCTTAAAGCAATAAAATTCAGATATCAGTTCATAATATTATTTTCTTGCCGGATGACAGGAGTGACTCTGTCATAAACTGCTTTTTTAACACGCTTTTATTAGCTTGGTATGTATGTATCTATGTATCAATGTAACAATGTATCAATGTATCAATGTAACGGAATCTTTGAACGTGATTTTCCCCCACTTCAAAACGTTGGATTGATTTGAAACTTTGGACACTTATCAAGGACCGATGACAATGCAATAATTTAAACAGTTTGTCCCATTATCCTTACCATTAAAGCGTGTTTTTTAGTTTTTAGAACTACAATTTTTTCATCGAGAGGTAGTGGCATTTTTATGTACAAAGAAAATCGGCTTGTCCGTTAGTTTATAAACAATTTGTATAAAACTGTTGGTGTGAGCCTATAGCTGTATAACTCACTGTTCACACCAACTAACTTGCACGCAGTTATCTTGAATAAAGATGTGGAATGTATTCACTGATACTTGGATTTTGGTAAAAAATAGATTTATTTTAAACCATAAGAAAATTCATGACACAACGAGAAAAACAATTAACACAATAAGAATAGATGTCAGATTTTAAACTCTGTCTAGAGAGTTTACTCGACCATAGTATTAACATTGAAGTATAAAAACCTCCTTTCTTACAAAAACAAGGTATTTACAAGTGACGCTACACCCTTATAAAGGTACTTCTTTTAAATCACTACTACCATTGCTACTAGACTATATAAGTGAAAACTTAGATAACATAATTCCGTTATGAATAATTGTAGGATAAATTGCACATATATAAGTGTGCAATATATATAATTGTGATTCACATTGAATGGTTTCCATAATGTTTATCTGCTGCACCATAGTACATATGTAAGGAGTATTATGTACGTATGTAAGGAGGATAATATTTTTCGATCGTTCATAATGTGTATTTATTTATGTATGTCTGTAAGTATTTCCAGAATACGTCCTTTTGCGAATTGGTAATTTTAAGAACTAGCCCTTATGAGAATTGGTAATTTTAAGAACTAGTCCTTTTGCGAATTAGCCGTTTTAAGAATTAGTCCTTTTGCGAATCAGCCCTATCCCGAATTAGGCATTTGTAGTATGCTAGGCATTTTGCGAATTGGGTATTTAACGACTAAGCCAAGCAAAGGTGTACTGTTATTATATTAATGTACTATTCGACCGTGACATTACTGACATTCGTGACACCGCAAGGCCAGGGTCAGAGGCAGACAACCACTTAAAGCTAGCTGGTTCATTTATTTTAATTTAATCTTTCATTAGAATTATTTATGAACTCATTTATTTTTTAATTAATAGAGGTGTCTCGTTTGTCAATCTATGCCGGTTTGGGAATGTTGCCAGTAACTCGATGAAAGGTTTATTAGTGATAAACAACTCCAAGAAATATTCTAACGCAATCATAGACTGACTAGTTTCTCTCCATTTTGTGCTAATATTATTATATCATCCATATTCAAAGCTACCCATAAAAGGCGAGACAACTCAGACAGAGTCTTAAACAACTACAAAATTAATAAGAATCTCATAACAGACAAAAATTAAATTAGCGTTAAGAACGATAGATACGTAAATACTTTGTAGGCACGTCGGTAATGCTAATTAAATTCTAAAGAACTACTTTAAAGAAAGTTACTATCAGGCGATATTGGTTGATTGCTATTATCACTATATTACCAATAGCTTCATCTAGGACCTACATAGAGCAAATGAACACCGTAAACAGGTCAAGAGACACAAAACGACCACAATTAGATGCCATAACAGAAAAATTACGTTAAACGTGAGGCCTTACATGTTAATAACACATAATAATAGTAAACTAGTAAATCTGGGCTCAGTGGCGGTTTATGTACCGGCAGCGGGGAGGCGGGAAGGCACGGCAAGGTTCTGATCCTGACCAAGCAAATAGCGCGACCTTGTGCGCTGACGTCACGACACACCCACCGACCGAACGTGTGCAACTGACGGGACGTGACTGGCTGTCTGACTGGCCGGTGATAGTTCCGATAGATTTGTGGAATTTTACAAAGGTAAACTTTTATCTACTGTGTTTAATATGCGACATAATTATTCGTCAAAATAATGGTCACATTTTCGCGACGCAAGGTAAGAGCCGGATAGTTGCCACACTTTTTGAAATCACTCTATATCTCTCAGTACAAAAAAACAAATACCTTTTTTGTAAAACTGTCCGGTGCGTGGGTTTTTTATCTACTAATCTATGAAAAGTAAAAAACCTTATCTTTATTATTGCCCGAGTATTACCGATTTTTGCGGACCTCTCTATTTTGGGACATCTATCCCGCTATGGCTTTGATCGAATTTTACCTTCCCATGCAATCGCACGGACACGTAACACTGGTCAATTTAGTAGTAGCTGGAGACTATTTCGATAGATTAATAAAATAGCATGCGATTCATACGCGAAACTAGAGTAATTAGAATCAGGTCAAATATATCCCTGGGGCAACTGTCCTGGTTTTACCCTAAACTGTTTAGTACTGGGGAAATCCATTAGTTCGGGGAATATTTTCCTTAAAATACATCTAATTTTTAAGGAAAATATGCCGCTAACTTTTTATCTTCCATATGCAGCAGAAAATAAATGATAGAAAATTCCAAAATTGTCCGTTGTCACCTGTCGCCCGCCGGTTATATTACTGCATGCGTAAGTGAATTCAGCAAGGCAAAGGGCAAAGAGTATGAACAATCGACCTCATACAAGCAAGAGGCCTCTGGGACAATTCAAAGCATGTATTTCTATCATTTCACTTTTGAAATATTAATGATTCGGGCAGTTAGGTCAAAGATCAAGCTTGTTGCACGTGCCAAAGCATTTGTCTCTTACATGAAAACATTTTTGGAAATTATGAAACAAAAAGTATGTAATATATTACTAGATAAAAAAACTTTTTACAAAAAAATACTACCGACTTCCAAATAAGAAAACTACAAAGTGAAAAATAACTTTATTTTTGGAAGTCGGTGTCTTTCGTAGGTACCTTTTTTTTTGCGTTATGGACACCGACTTCCAAAAATAAAGTTATTTTTCACTTTGTAGTTTTCTTATTTGGAAGTCGGTAGTATTTTTTTGTAAAAAGTTTTTTTATTTTTCACTTTTTAGTTTCTACCTAATAGGCAAGTTGTTTAGTAAGTTTTCTATAACGCTAGAATCGGTTACCCGAATATCATGAAACTTGAACAAAACCGATCAAATGAGAGATCTGCTTACCCCTTCAGAGCGTAATCGCGTGATGTTATGTTATGAAATGGTATAAACAATAAACAGACATGCGATTGCAGCAGTCCCGAGAGATTTGCCGTTATTTATTGAAGAGTTCTGTTGTATATCTTCGAAGTCCTTCATCAGATCTTCACCAAAATAAAATGGGACCAATTTCGGAACATACTCTTTCAAACACAAAAAGAATTTTCAAAATCGGTCCACAATTGACGGAGATATCGGTGAACATACATAAAAAAAAAAAAAAAAAAAAAAAACATACAAGAAGTCGAACATAGAACCTCCTCCTTTTTCGAAAGTCGGTTAAAAATATCAACTTAAACATATTATCTGGTTTCATAGTTTAGTGAGTTAGTCCACATTCTACGTGAAATTATTTCAGTATTACTTCTGTACATCAATAATTCATAAACTCAATGGTCATTGAACTTGCCACAGATTTACACACAACGAAACTACTGCATTCGACTAAATTTTACTGTTATATGTATGTACTTCGGGTTGTATCATTTCATGACTGAAATATTCGAACAATGAGTATCGCTTGTGTAAAACTGTTTTTAGGGATTTTATCTAGTTTTATGAGCACTACGCTAGGACAATATTATGAAACGTTATGAAAAATGCAACAGTTAAAAATTCTTGGAAAAGCCAAAGAAAATTGCAGCGAATCTAGAGCACCTTATTCTCTAAGATATTGTTATAGTAAGCTCTTAAGTTTAAGCAGCTTATCGATTCTTCGTAGAAGACACTTGGCGAACAATAGAATGTATTTTCCCTGCTCTTAAGAAATAAAGAGCAGCTCAGACTCTCGGGGTATATCTGTTTTAAACATAAACGTCTAGGATCGACGAATTTTTCTCGAGAAAGTATTAAATAGTTGCTATTTATTTTTATCTCATTAGTTTGAAAAATGAGAACAGAGTAATAATAAGAATAAGATCTCCATATGACCATATTAACTAACTACCATGATGAAAAGTGTTGATAAAGGTAACATCTTCAGTATATTTAAAATTCTTATCATATTGTTTCTATGCCACGATACGTATGGTATTTAGAAGCAGTAAAGCCGACATTCATTCAGCTCGTGGTACACAAAATCAATAACAACATTATTGACTCTTCATAACTGACGAATATTTGTTGTTTGGCTTGGCACAGGTTACTTCGAAACCGAATAGTCTGGCTTACCGAAATAGACTTATATATCGATTGAATGTGCGTTGTAAATTAATGAGTAGCTTGAATAATTGGAACTTTGAAGCCTCCGAATTTGAAGGTTGTAAACTATATATATCCACTAATTGTATCTAAGAGATTACTGAATCCTCCGTTGGTTAAAGTGTCATTAAGGTTTCTGTCTTCAGGGAGGTCACAGAACAGACTGATTCATATGATGCTCGACTATATAAAGCCTTTAGCATCATCAAAAATATGAGAAAAGGACTATAAGTATGCAATTTATGTTTACAAAGAATGCATTTCGAAATTAGAAAATAGAATGATGACGCGTTTTTACCTCAAAATCTAGACGTAACGATTAATTTAGAAACTAAACCGTAATTGGCATAAAGGAGCAGTATTTAGTAGTTAATTAGAGTTTTAATTACAACGCAAACGGGTCTTTTTTACCACTTAGCTTTTACTTAAAAAGTGGACTCAATGTAATTAAATTAGCATCATTTTGTATGCACTTTGGTATTTTTCCTTCGTTAAATAGAGTAGTTAAGCGACGGTAGCATTACATAGTGTATCTATTAAATTCTAGGCTTCTAGGGTAGTAGATAATAATAAAGTTAATGTGTAATATTACTACAGAGTTACAACATACTGTAATCTGTAACATAGACTGAACCTGACTATGTGTGTGCCTGTATGTGTTGATTAACAGTTCCTAAAAGGTGCTCTTTCACCTGGAGTGTTCGCCTGTAATGTTAAATTTCAGATTCGATTTTGAGCATTACACTACAATACTGCCTAGAGAGTAGTAGTATTTAGTTGCGCACTATAATGCTCGGTTCTGCTCCAGCTGTATTCTGAAACATTACAGGTTGTGCACTGTAATGCTCGGTTCTTCTCCCTCACTGATGTAATGCTCGACTCTGTAACGTTACATTACAGGCAAATGCTTCAAGTGAGGGAAGCATCTTTATGCTAACATCACGTGTAAAAAGGTGTTAGTAAAAATATAGATAATATTAGTGTTCCTAATATAACTCATACACAGCTGACTTTTATATCCGAATGATGTACGACTATTCTGAGTGTGTCATAAAGCGACACTTTACAGTGATCGCTTGCTATTTTTATCCGTAAATATTGACGCTAATAAACAGCGAAGGTAATGTATCGAAAACAAGTTAATGTACAGAATAAATAATGACTTTACATAAAGGTAAACATCACCATTATCTCAGAAAACTACTGGATGATTCTAATGATTCTAGATAAGATTTTCATCAGCAATTTTAATTTTTCGGTGTCATATAACATTTTAGAATATCATGGTTTATATAGCATAAACGCAAGTACTTTAAATGAGATTTAATTCTGATAAATTTTACTAAAAGAAGTAGACAAGAGGTTTAATCAATACTACGTCTAGGTAACTATAGCAACCCGTAACTCAATACTAAACTAATTTTGCATCGAATTACAAGACATATCATAAAATCTTTGCAAACGATATTCTGAGCAAATCCGGTGAGCAACCCAGGCATACGTGCCTGATTAATACAGGTTTGAAAGAGCACTATGTCACCCCTCTAGTCGAATTGGTGACCCCTTTTAGAACGCGTTCAATTGTGCCTAGGGAACGCTATTCTCTCAAAAGGTAGGGTAGCTTGAAGAATAGGTATATAGCTTCTCTGTGCGTTCTAAGAGCTGGTTAATTGTGAATTGCGTACAGGTGATTGAAAGTGAAAACAATGTACCTACGCATTCAAATAAGGGACTGAATTCATTTGTGTCTTCAAGCAAACCTAAGTAGCATGTTTTATAAAATTAAATTACTTAAGGGCCCGGCGAATCATGAATTGTCCATACAAACGTAATACCTAAATCATTTGTAAGTTGAGTTTATTTCCACCATATTATGCTGATATTCGGATTTAGACAGTATTTATCTAGGTTCGTACGTCATTATTTTTTCAAAATACTTACCTAAAATGAAGTTTAAGCGAATTCCATTTCGTACATTTTTACAGCGTAAATGACATGTTTTCTTATTGATTTTTCTGTATTATAAAAAACAATATCTATAATATTGTCGTAGCAGGAACATAGCTCATATTATCAAGTTACAAATAATTGAAAAAGTAATTTAAAAAACATTAATATTTCATACATCATTTTTGGTATTACGGAACACATCAAATTAATCATACTTTTTCAATAGCTAGTATTGCTGTCGCGTCAAGCAAAATGTCAATGTGTGCGTAGTCGTACTGCTCACGTGCATCGTTCGTACGGGGTTTGTTCGGGGCACTTCGGGTGTGCTTTGGGGAAGTTTCACTGTTTGTTGTATTATTTGTGGTTTGTCGATTACATTACTTACTGTGCTGTAATTATTGTAATATTTCTGACACTATTGACCTATTCTATAAAGTAAAAGTAAAGTAAAGTAAAGTTTATTTTATTTGCATAGATTGTAGGTACATAACATAAGATATAAAAAAAGCAATTGTGATCCTTGTACAATCTATCAGATTAGGCATGCAAACATTAATGATTATGAATTTGGATTTAGATTTGCCTTGTGATTTGAACTTTGTTATTGAGTAATCTACTTTCTTACGAACTGCGTTGTTTACGGACTCTGTTATTATTTACGATTTGGTTTGGTTGCCGGCATGGACATTGGACTCCTAACGTTGGGATGTTTCTCACAGTTTCCCAATGACATAATAAAATAAGTTACATAAATAGTACCTATATATTTTATCTTAGTACCTATACATTTTATAAAATTAGTATTTACCTACCTATCTACCAACTTACGAAGCTTTGTTTTTTTATTCATGTCATGAATGAGACAATGTGGGCGTAGGTAATTATCTCAAGGACACCGCTAACTTACCTACACTGCATTTTTAGGGTACCGTACCCAAAGGGTAAAAACGGGACCCTATTACTAAGACTCCGCGATCCGTCTGTCTGTCTGTCCGTCTGTCAACAGGCTGTATCTCATGAACCGTGATAGCTAGAGAGTTGAAATTTTCACAGATGATGAATTTCTGTTGCCGCTATAACAACAAATACTAAAAACAGAATAAAATAAATATTTAAGTGGGGCTCCCATACAACAAACGTGATTTTTTTGCCGTTTTCACGATAATAGTACGGAACCCTTCGTGCGCGTGTCCGACTCGCACTTGGCCGGTTTTTTACTTACCTACTGTGACGTTAGTTCGGGTCACCCAGGGTAGGGTGACCATACGATCGGATTTGCCTGCACAACCGCGGCTGTATGCCCTTGGTCCAGTTTGGAACGTTTTTTGTTAAATTCCTATTACAAAAAACTAAAATTAAAAATCCAAAGTCGTTCTAGTTCATTTAATTATTCTGGGCTTTTTTTCTGGCCTTCGGTGACCTCGTGCCTGGGGAGGCAGTTCCAATAAACTTTGATAACTGGCTGGCTAATCGACTTCATAATAAAATGCAAATCTTTATAATTTTAAACTCTCGCTGATATGTATTTTATGCAAATATTTATATGTGTGTGTAACCTATAAACTAAAAAGCAGTGCGTACATAAACTAAAATACTACTATTACTTACGTTTTATTGCGGTCGATTATCATCTTATGAATGGTACCTACTGCAGATTAACTATTTATACATATTATTATACCTACAAGCAAAATCTTATAAATCAGCGAGTTTTGTGTGGATCTTGACACTAAGTTTTCTGATTATCATTATTGTATTTTTTTTTATTTCGTTCAGTCGACCTTTTATGGTTACCCTACCTACACGATTTTATCACGTTTCGATTTATATTTTTTAAACAGATGAATGATGATCTATAAAGTAAGAACATAACAAAATAAATGTTTTTTCAAAATCCGTATTTTTATTTTTAATATTCTTAGCTCAGAGCACTGTTATTTATCTGTACTTATGCGTAAATAGGCATAAATTATTGGAATATTAGTCTTTTACTATTACTTTGCCTAAGTAATGCTTGTATTATTTTACTTGCTTTCATTATTTTTTATAATAATACATATTTGAGGTTTATTAAAAGGAATACCTACATAAATAAGACAAAAGAACGCCAACGGCGGCGCCGTTCGCGTCGGTCGGCTTGTTCCCAAGACTCAAGACGCTTTGCCTGCGTAAACGATGTACCTACTTATTGATTCAAGAACACCAATATTATAAGCTTTCAACATTGCTTTACAAAAGTACCCATTTGGAAAGGTACGCATGACGTACTTATCTGCTAGATTCTTTCTATAGGTACAAAGACAAGCGATACCTAGCTATCCTAAACTTGAGATATTGTAAAGAAATTTCGTAAAAACGCATTACTAGTCTGTACATTTACCAACGATTCCCCAAAGTAGTCAACAAAAAAAAGCAAATAATGAACATACCTAAATAATAATATTCTAAATGCTTTCGAGTCGTTATGAAAGAAGCTATCTATCGCGGCGCTGTGCGCAGCCGTGTTTGTGCGAGTATCTACCCGCGCACACACACAGCGCCGCGTGTGCGTGCAAACTGAGATAGCAATACTCCGAATGAATTTTTCACTCGCCTCGAATTGCATTTGCGAGCTTGGTTCGCCGCGTTCTTAAGCATCTATAATAATCTCTAATGTTGTCTGCTCTGATTTCGGTTCTAAAAATACAAGTATGTTTTTCTGAAACTCAAATTTGGTTTTGAAATGTTTTGATAAGTTTCTGAAAAGGTAACATATTAAGTTTATCCTTTATATATGACTAAACTTATAACATTTATAAAAACATGAATTATAGTTCTTGTGTAAATAAATAAATCGTACGTAAATTTCGTGATTTCTAATTTTGGTTTTCTTCCGTAAACAACTGAAAAAGGAAACGAATTTTCTCAGATTACAATTAGACTGGTAAGTTCTAATAATTGTCGTAATTTATATCAAGGCAATAAAAATACGGCACTTAATCAAATCTGTAACTTTGTGGGCCGGAAGCGTACCAATGTCAGGGCGAAAATATTTCCTCATTGCAATACGCTCGGTATTGCCATCACAACAAGGAATTATCTAACAACTGTGATACACTTCCTTATGTAAACATTCATTTATTTTATTGGACCTATGATTTGTATGTTTGTTACTTAGCAGTTTAGGAATTAGGTATTTATTCAACGCATAGGTAGAAGTCATGGTGATTTGTCATCATCGTAACGTTTCAATGTTGCGCCTCAATTTCATCAGTCTTTAAAGATTTAAAATTTCAAGTCGGTTTTTTAACAATTTCCACCAAAATAAAACAATGTAACGGAAACTTTGTTTAGTTGCCGCAAGTTTGTTGACATAACGAGCCACGTGAACTTTGACGCCGGGTGTAAAGTTCAAAACAAACATTTACATGACAATTGCACGGCGGATGTGTGGTGACACCGACACTGACACATCTGCCACTCGATTCTCTATACAAAATAGATCAATGCACATAATATTATGATAACACGATTTGCTGCAAGAACTGAACACTTCCGCCAAGTCGGAACCATGACCTAACCGAAAATACGCGGTCATCGATCTCGTGTTATGAAAAAAGAATTTTAACGTACCTTGTTGAGTCCCGGGTGGCGTAGCCGGTCGAGGCCGGAGACTTGGCTGGAGGCCGTGGTGTCCCCGGATCCCCACATTCCGATGCGATCGCGTTCCATTTCGTGCGTACACTTCCCTGCGCCGGCCGCGTACGACTGCTTGCCGCTGACGACCGACACGTTGTTTTTGTCTCGCTGGGCGGGGGGCGCTGGACTCATCGCGGTCTCGCTCCTGGGAAAGCAGGAAAATGTTTCAGCGATAACGTGCTCACCGCATTGCGGTCTCTTCCGTTTGATAACAGATGGCGCTGACCCTTCAACGGTAGCGTGGGAATTGGGCGATTGGTATTGTTTGGCATTCATTTATTAACAGGCCAGGGGGGTGACCATAACCTCTTAGAGCGGTATCAATTTGATATCGAGTAAGTGACAGATGTATACAAGTCAGATACATCTGTCCCTTATTCGATCTCAAATTGATACCGTTCTAAGAGCTTATGGTCACCCCCCTGAAGACTGTATTTATTCTTGTTACAGTGAGTTAAAATTTTAGTTTTTCAATAAAGTATTCAACTGGTGGCAAATTAATACGATATGAGTTTAGGTACTTTGACATGATGTATCTGGGCTACTATAAAATAATCGATAGCAAAACCGCATTGAAATAATGAAACACCCATGATTATTATTATTGAGGTCATTGACATTATTGTAGCTATCTATGAGGAAACTGTGGTTTTATGTGTAAAATAATAATTGTTTTTTTATCATTTTAGTTAGATATATACCGTAATTAATTTATTTGTTTGACTTCAGCGGTGCGGTGAGTTACACAACGCAATTAGATTTGTCTCAAGTTATTGTTTTTAACTTTTTTTTTTACAAACTTGTTAAATTCCTCTTTCATGAACTATTAGTAAAAAAAAATATCCAGAAACTATTTCTTCAGAATTTCAGAATAATAAAAAGTCTGTTTTCTGTCTTGGGAGCTTGTATCTGAAAATAATAAAAACGATCGTTCTCTTTTTTTATTAATGATATCGGCAAAGAACAAGGCTCGCGCTTGACCACTATCTCACCTGATGGTAAGCGATGATGTACCTCTACGCACTATGTAAATATTATATGTAGGTAAACGTAGTTCTTTGTGATTCTTTGATACACTTCACCTGTATCTACGACATGGTAAAAATCTTAAATTCATTCGTTCACTGACAGATAACGGACAGTCTAAACCGCTGGGCCTAAAAACTTAGTTTGCACAGGGGTTCAGAACGATCTGAGCGCATAGGTAGGTTTATCGAAAATTATAAACTTTTTTTTACCTTTTCTAAAAATCAATGTTTACATGTAGGTTCGTAATTTTTTTAAGACAGAGACGTAAAACTTGGTACTTAGATTTCTGTTTATAAGTAGAAGTTAGTTTCAACATCTTGTGAGAAATTTCTTATAGGAACTCGACTTGTCCCTAAGAAATTAAGCTATCTAAGTAAATAATAGAGCAGTGGTGGTCCAGTGATAACGGCCCAGATTTACGTGTCGTAGGTCGTGGGTTTGAACCCAGGCAGGCGCATTAGCTTGTGTAAATTGTTTTATCACCACTGCTCTACAACGGTGAACGGAAACATCTTGAGGAAACCGGCATGTTCTACAACCAAAAATTCGAAGACATTGTGACAACCACCAACCCGCACTGGGCCCGCGTGGTGGATTATGGCCTATTCACTCTCGCACAGAGAAGAGGCCTGACACCCAGCAGTGGGAACTTTAAAGGTTGATGATGATCTAGATGATGTCTTGTCGTCATGAAGTCGTCGTTATAACCGTGTTGTTAGTAACCCAGTGAACAGGTTACTTCTAGGCAAGTGTGGTGTACCGTCGACCACACCATGGCTAACCATCAGGTGAGATAGTGGTCAAACGCATGCCTTTCAATAATAATTAAAATACTATTTTTTTTTTTTACTAACATCAATACTTTGAAGTTTAACTATGATCTAACTAACTAATACGTCATTAAATACATAAATAAGTAATAAATCTCACCTTCAACTAATTTTATTTGTAATTTTATTCCTCTTTTCTGTAATTTTCTCTCTCTTCTTATTTTTATATCATACCCAGGCCTTAAAAACTTAGTTCCACATTTTTGAAATTGCAATTTCTCCTAAACTATAGAAGTCAAAGTTTTGACATAACAATTGTTCTATAGGAAATTTCATCAACTTTCTTTGAAATTATAGTTTATTATACATTTTGTAACGCTTTTAACTTAAAAAACATATATGAAAAAGATATTCCCGAACATCGCCTCCAAAACCTCTTCTTCGGTATGCCAAACCGGCTCTAAGCCAGGGCCCATGAGACAATACCAGTTATTAAAATGTAATGACGTAAACATATATTTTAATGTTGTTTGAATTTTTGTTAGTAAATTAACAATGGTAATATTTTGGTCTGTATCTTTTTTAAGTTACAAACTTTACTAATGTTTAATAAGCTATAATTTCAAAGGAAGTTGATGAAATCTTACTAATATTATAAAGGTGAAAATTTGGATGGATGTATGTTTGTTACTCAATCACGCCAGAATGGCTGAACGAATCTGGATGAAATTTGGGACAGAAATAGATTATAGTCTGGAATAGCACATAGTCTAATTTTATCCCGGTTTAATGTTTCCTTGGGATGATAAAACAATTTTTCACGCGGGTGAAGCCGCTGGCAGAAGCTAGTCCATACTAATATTATAAATACGAAAGTAACTATCTGTCTGTCTGTCTGATACCTTTTCACGCTTAAACTGCTGAATCAATTTAAATGATATTTGGTATGGATTTAGTTTGAGACCCTGACAAGGACATAGGATAGTTTTTATCCCCAAACTCATCCTTAAAGGTCAGAAAGGGGGTTGGAAGTTTGTATGGTGAACTAATAATTTCTCAAGTAAGACAACAAAATTATTGCAAGATATAAAAAATTGGTTATTTGAAGTAATTAGTACTTCAAATAACCTATTTTTTATATCTACGCAGACAAAGTCGGGCAATAGTAAGTTTTCTATAAAACGTGTTTTATTCCAAAACTTGACTCTATAGTTTAGGCGAAATTGCAATTTTAAAAGTGTGCTATTAAAAGTTTGGTATTAAGTTTTGAAGGCCAGTGTATCTGATAACATGGGGTAGAATGAAACTTAATGATCCACGCATTCAAATAAACCTTATTGTCATAAGGTTAACTTTCGATTACTTATGACAAAGAAAAACTAAAATAACGACAGTCTACACTAACAATCCATTAACGTATTAAGTGAATTATATTGCACTGCTGGATTTTCAATACTCGACGCAGAGCCGAGCAATGAAAATCCAACAATGTCCTTTTAAAGTTGCAGGTCACAGGTCGTAGGTTAGGGTGCTACGCGAGTTGCTACGAGACTACGCTACAGAGCTACGAGGCTACGAAGCGCTACGGCCTACCTACGCCGTGCGGCACAGATGCGACAGTCTCTCTCACAAGGACAGCTCATAACAAAACACTATCTGAAACAATTTATTTACCAGTTTAATATTTCAGATAAATTAGGATTTTATTACATAATATTAAAAGTAGCTTATTATTTATCACAGAGTTTAAGTCAAAAAGGCTTTTTTAAATCTCACGCTGGAAAATACCGAAATGAGATTAAGATAGTGAAAAGATAATTTTATCAAAGCTTGTTCGTGCCTCGCAGTTTTATTATCTATCTATAATAACATTAATATAATCCAGTGGTAGCCTCATCTTATGAGTTTATAAATCGCACTCGCATCGCATAATGACTAAACTAAAACCAAATACAAAAATAGCAAATATTCGTACAACTCGATATAAACTACTTTTGCATTAAATTCCCTACAAAGTGAATAATTTAACCTTTCTGGAAACCAATTCAAGAATTTCAAGTTCTTTATCGAGTGGAGGTAATCTGAGGTCCCCTTTAACTGGGTAACTACTAAAAAAATGGAAAATAAAATCAAAATAAATATTATAACACGTTGATAGAACACTAGTGGCACCTACCTCAGCTTAGACACTTATTTATATCAAGACTCTTGGACCACAAAATAGAAAGTATACTGATGGACCACTCCCACCGTCCTTGACAATTGTTACCTAAACTTTGCGGACTCACTAGGGTTACTATATTGTTTCTGAATTTAAAAATTGTAGTTCTAAAAACTAAAAAACACGCTTTAATGGTAAGGATAATGGGACAAACTGTTTAAATTATTGCATTGTCATCGGTCCTTGATAAGTGTGCAAAGTTTCAAATCAATCCAACGTTTTGAAGTGGGTGAAAATCACGTTCAAAGATTCCGTTACATTGATACATAGATACATACATACCAAGCTAATAAAAGCGTGTTAAAAAGGAGTAGTTAGTATAAGTTTACAAACATAAATACATCGATTCGTCTAAAATACTTCATATCATTAGGATGCTTACATGGCTTAGACCAGTGTTTTTCAACCTGTGGGTCGCGACCCCCCTGGTTGCATTTGTATATTAATACAAATTAACAAAAAATAATAAAAGCCGGTCAAGTGCGAGTCAAACTCGTGCGCCGAGGGTTCCGTACCTACCCAATATACCGCCATAATAAAATTGGTATCATTTTTATGGTGGCTAAGTTTTAACGATATGGGCAAATTTAGATTTTCGCGAAAACTTGTAAGTACCAAAATTTACCTTAATTTTCAACTTTTATCATTTTATCTTTATATCGTTTTATATCGTTTCATACCTTTTTATGGTGTTGACTCAGGACCTTGATTTTATACACCTCATAGGTACTATAGACCTCAGTATCTGCTATAATTTTAACTTGCTAGGTTCACCCATTTCTGAGAAAATCTGTGGTGACACACGGACAGACGCACAGACGGACAAGAAAGTGATCTTAGAAGGTTTCCTTTTTTCACCTTTTGAGATACGGAACCCTATAACCTATGAGTACTCGTTCTGCGAAGGTTGCGCTTGTTTATCATTAATAAATTTCTCCCAAAATGGATCCGTTTTTGCTAGATTGAGAATTAAATCGTCTTCCAAATTTAAGCGATTTCTTTGCTATATTTTTATTTGGGCCATTGATGAAAATTTCAACTCGCACAAGTACCAGGTGGCAAATAGAATCAGACATTGAAGTATGCCTGTGTTAAAATAACACATGTATTTTGGGTATGGGTGTTTTTTTTTTTAACCAAAAGGAATCCAAATTGGCAGAATTGAATTCCAAGTGCAACATCCCATCGGCAGATAATGCCAGCAGATTTTCATTGAGATTGCTTGCCAAATTTGCCTCATTTATAGCTGCATTTGCCTCATTTAAAAGCAGATTTAAGATCCACCTTTGCCTAGTGATCTCCGATATCTCTTGCACTGAGAAGTCACATCATCTCATAAAAATTCCAATAAGCCCAAACACGACTAGGATACGATCTGTATCCTAGTCGTGTTTGGGCTTATTGGAAATTTTATTTTTATTATCAGATCAGTTCAATGGTACCATTTTCATTAGTACCATTTATTTATGAGTAGGTATATGCTTCGTCATATTCGGTTAAGATATATATCTTATACTCGTGACACCCGTATCATTAAGGAGTTCCAGTGGTCATCTGTGGTCATCTTCATCAGTTCTACTTCACAAAATTATACATTCTGAGTGCAAATGATTGCATTGTTGATGAAAAATATAAAATACCAAAATCGCTACACGTATGCCTATATATCGTATTTGAGGAGTATCAGATTCTGCCTTATTGTCAATGGGACCACTTCGGGAGTATACCCTTTCAAACACAAACAAATTTCAAAATTGGTCCACAATCGGCGGAGTAATTGTGTAACAAACATACAAAAATGTTTTGAATTCAGTTGAAATAATGAATTGTAGTTCTAAAAAATAAAAAACACGCTTTAATGGTAAATTGAACTAAAAAGTCGCTAATCCTGAAGATCTTGGTAAGGCAAAACAAACACACAAACAAACTATTTAAACGCGCCCGGTAGAATCAACTTTCATTATTTGTACATTTAAATTTTTGTTTGACGTTCAAAAGTGCCGCTTATTGGCCTAGTTGAATAAACATATTTGACTTTGACTTTGGTTTTGACTTTGACTAAATTATTGCATTGTCATCGGTCCTTGATAAGTGTGCAAAGTTTCAAATCAATCCCACGTTTTGAAGGGGGTAAAAATCACGTTCAAAGGTTCCGTTACATTGATACATAGATACATACCAAGCTAATAAAAGCGTGTTAAAAAGCGAAGTGTCGGGGGTCGCGAAATATTTTTTCATACTATGGGGTCGTGAAAAAGGTTGAAAATCACTGGCTTAGAGGGTAGCTAGAGCATCAAATATCCATTAAAGATCACAACGACGAAGATAGAGACAACAAGTGTTTCATAGCCTTTCCTTAAACAAAGTTACAATGTACAATTTCGTCTTTGTGCTGCAAGCACAGGTTTCTGTGTGCTGCGCCCCGGCGCCTACGTACTTTGTGCTTAGACCAAGAGTATAATTGCAGGTCTCATATTAATTACTATCACTACTTATTATAAGATAAAGTCCCCCGCCGCGTCTATATGCGATAAAGCAAACTTAAAAACCACTGAACGGATTTTCATGCGGTTTTCACCAATAAAAAGAGTGGGAAACGAGAAAGGTTTTTGTTTTACGTATAATTTGTCACGGGCAAAGCCGGGGCGGGCTGCTAGTATTTTATAAGATTACTCCTAGATCATCAACAAGTTTGCTACAAATTACGAGTCCTTGGTAGCGAACGTGTTAACCAAAACATTGAAGAGTAAAAAACATACTAACTTGACAATAATTCTTTCCTGGGTCTCATTTTATTATTTCAGTAAGATTCTTCAAAGTGTAACAATTAATTTTACCAAGTTTTCGCTTAATTTATAAACTCAGGTGTAATTTAATCATTGAAATGCTTACCGTTTATTTTTGTCAGAGGAGCCGTTCACTTGACGTGCGTCAAGTTGACCGTGTGACTTGACTTTACGCGACAAGAATTCCATTTTTGAATCTACTTTTATTACTTTTTTATAAATTTAATTTTAATAATCCAGAAAAGAGGTTTGATCAATTCATAAAGTAGTCTCTGACTATTATTTGTTCAAATGTTATTGTTACAAAGTTTAAATCAACACATTTTAAAATAAATAATTAATATATTAACTGATTGTCAGGGAGCTCTTACGAACTCTAAATGACAACTAAAGGTTGGAGAATGGTGCCAGTGAACATAAATGAGTTATCAATATCAATAAGTTGATACTGGACCAACTGTGAACCTGCAGTCGTCACGCGGCGCGAAAATAAATAAACTGAACGCGCGTGATCGCTGATTACTTACGGATTTGTAAAAATGAGCGTTAAACAAATACTGATAAAAGCTAGTTTTGTGTAGCCTATCTAATTAATTATGTAATTATGGGAGACATCTGCCAAATACTAGCTTGGTGCGCTTGAGAAATTGAGAAATGGGCCAAGAAGCTCTTCGGCAATGATGCTGGTCGAGTCAAAGCAGCAGAGTCTTGAGCATCGACGCTGTGTTGCCTGCCTGTCAGGATTTAATCGATTATATTTAAAAAAATTATACATTAATTATTACACTCACCTATTTTGACACTGAACTGTTATTTCCCTATCGGGATTATTGATAGCACAGTGGGTCAGTATGCACTGGACGGAGTCGCCTCAGAAATAAAATGCTAACTTGGAGATGATACTGAATATAAGCTGACAGTCGACACACATCACTACTCTAATCATCTCCATTCGAGCCTAGAATGATAGTACTGGTGGTGTGATAAACAGCTTATCCATATTTATTATCACAGATGAAATTCACTACTGGATGCTGCGTTATCAGTTGTATTACTGCACTTTTGTGAACTTATCGAATAGGCACAAAGCTAATAAATACATTTGGAGCATATTGGATGTAACAGACGAACAGACAGACACATGAGTGAGTCTATTCCGGTTGTTCATTCGGTCGCACAGAACCCGAAATATGGAGAATGAAAGTGAATTATGGCTCAAAAACAAAGGAACTTGTCTGTGACGTAATTAGGCTGTACCTATGTAGCTAATATTATTGACACAAGCAAAATAATGATAATATCAAATAGTTATCGGGTTTCAACCCTTCGGTTTCGGCACTTCCATCATCACCAGCCTTTTAATGTTCCCACTGCTGGGACACAGGCCTCCTCTCTGTGAGAGGGGATGGGCCTTAATACACCACGCGGGCCCAGTGTGGTGAGACACATTTGTTCGAATCAAGCACTTCCAATGGGTATTCAATTGAATAATAATCTAACTGATTATTCGTATGTGTTGAAGCTATGTGTAGGTATGGTAAGTAAGTATGTCGATAACAAATGCTCAAAGCAGACACAGTTATTGGGCATCAAAATAATAAATATTGTATGTAAATGTGATCAGTAATTGCTCTGTACAAGCTACGTAGGACTAATTACTGAGCTATAAATTTAAATTACCGTGTCCAAGTGAATGTTCAAACAGTGCAAAATGACGCAACACTTGAAACGTTTTCATCATTTAGTAAATCGGCGAACAAAACCCCGTGATAAAATTAGTTTACCTATTATAACATACATAAGTATCTAAAGATGTACCAGTAGGTACTAGAATGGTATGTGTTATCAGCAGGTTAGCGGAAATTAACCGGTAACCAATGATATGGATCATAACAGGAACTCTAAAAATATTTTAAAAATATCAGTGTTGTATTTAAACAACAGCCTGTAGTACTAGTGTCATTAAACTTTGTATTTACGTTGAGTCTTTGTTATTCAATCATTTGTTATGGATTCTTTGTAGATTTGTTATGTAATTTTTCTAAATTACTTGCATTTTTAAAGGTGGATTTTTTTTGGTAATTCGGGAAATAAGAAACGGTAAGACTTCACTGATGTTTGTAGGGTTCCGTACCCAAAGGGTAAAAACGGGACCCTATTACTTAGACTCCGCGGTCCGTCTGTCTGTCTGTCTGTCTGTCCGTCTGTCACCAGGCTGTATCTCATGAAGCGTGACAGCTAGACAGTTGAAATTTTCACAGATGATGTATTTCTGTTGCCGCTATAACAGCAAATACATAAAAATAAAGTTAAATATTTAAGTGGGGCTCCCATACAACAAACGTGATCTTTTTGCCGTTTTTTGCGATACTGGTAGGTACGGAACCCTTCGTACGCGAGTCCGACTCGCACTTGGCTGGTTTTTTAAAGTAAGTGGCAAAGAGTGATTGAGTGTCTGAAGTGTGTGTGTATGTGTATGTGTGTGAGTGTATCAACTAGATGTATCGAAATTATCAACAAGCGAAAATCGTTACTATCCTATGCAGTTGAGTAAATATCTACTGGCATAAAAACATTAATCTTTGTATCAGGAACCATTTTATGACAGCCCGTTACTTATGTTGCAAAAAAATCATAATCCCTTCCGGCCATTAAAAAAAGGTTAAAACTAAAAGATAAGTTACAATGTCACTGCAATAGACAATGGATGTCATAGACAAGAAAATAAAATGCGCGCGAACTGTCATGGCGGACATGTCATGCCGTGCACATGACCTGCGTATGCGCAACGACAAAGATCAGGCCAAGGGCAGGGCAACGCATGTTGAACAGCGTGATAGGGCTACACCTAGTGGCAAGTTATATAATTGATAATTACATATTTATGTGACATAAATAAACTTCATTATGAACAATTTTCTTGAAATTTATCATCATCAGAAATGCGGGGAACATGTATGTCTGTTGGTGTGTTTGCTATGTCAATTTTACTTGTATGACTATGTAGCATATATCATTTTAATATTAGGTTTTTTCTAGGCAAGCGTGATTCACCGTCGACCATATCATCGCTTACCATCAGGTGAGATAGTGGTTAAGCGCGAGCATAGGCTCGCGCTTAACCACTATCTATAGGATATAAAAAAGGTCGGGTTTAAAGATGTCAGTCACGTTTTGGGTAAATCTGTTTTGAACCAACTTCTCGAAAATTAAACTCAAGCTATTCCATTTATTGGATAAATTGCCGTGACTCTGTTCAATATCAAAGTAGCTAGGTAAGTACTTTTTATTCTTTCAATTGGCGCGAAAAGATAAGCGGCATGAAGATTTCTTCATATTATGTTTCGAGCCGTTGGTCTTAAGAAAGAAAAACCTATGAAGGCTAAATTTGTGGACTCTTCTTTTGGTCAAAATAATTGGGATTGCCGATAGAAGTGAAATCTTAAAACAGACAGACTGAGCGTCGCGTTGCCCGTCTGTCACACAAAACACAGTTATTCCGACACGAGTCCGTCACACAACACATCATATCGATGACGCTTTCACATGTCGCTGACGTGATCCCATAAGTTTTCACTTCAAATATACAAAAAATAAGCATAGATAGTTACCCAAACTAGTTCAGAATCGATAATTTACTCGTTCATTTTCTTACCGAATAATTTGTAAAATAATACAGCATTGAATAAATGATTGCTGTAATAAAGCTGATTATGGTTATCTAGATGACTAGTGCATAGACATTTAACCTATACGAGGCTTATCGCTCTATGTGGGGTCAAAAATCATCACATGGTATGGTATTGAAACTCTTGGCACATTAATTACTTCAATATTTTTGAATGTATTTCGTGAACAATAAACACTAAGTAGTAGCACAGATAAGATAATAGTTACTGCATAAGTATTAGCTTTAATACCGTGGGCCTTGTTTGTAAAAATCTCGTTACTGTTAGAATTGAGAATCTACTCAACAATTCATTATCAGATTTTCAACTCGTAATTTTTTTTTATAAAGAATTTGAATTGAGAATCTGTGAAGTCCAGAGATTTTTATAAATAAGGGCGTTAGAGTAGCAGCAGGTAATGTGGTCCAACCCGAAAACTTTAAGGAATTTTAATGAGAATAGTTACCAAGTAGCTAAATATTGCGAAAAAGATATGTTTGTTTACATTAAAAAGAGCAAACTTATCAAAATAAATCAATCGTATAAGTCTATGAAGAATCTTATTGCTACTTTCCTAAATGGCAAAACGTCAGACTTACAATAAAATTGCTTATGGAAAGTCAAAGACTTTACTTTCCAGAGCTAGAACGAGGAACAGAAAATGCATTATGTTTTCTTGCTTGTGCTGACTTCACGTGCAACGGTGGGCATCAAACTAACGACCGACGTGACCGCTCGTTCCCCGATCCACTGAGGTGTTTACCTTTACATCTTGTTTGTACCCGTGTTATGACTGTCGGAGTATGGCAGAATCAGAATACAACTCACTTAGGCACGTTTGAAATGCAGCACACGTATCATCATTAATTTGTTGTTATCATACAAGGTAAATATAGGTAAACTTGCTTAGGTTACTGTTGCGAACGTGAAAGCATACTACGTTGCACAAGTTTGCGGTAACTATATCTAACTATTGAAAATTGCAATACCGGAAATTAGCGATAGGTCTTTAGGTACACCAATGATGAAGTTGTTTTTGTATGGGGCAATCTTCATGGATACTCTCCGTCTTGGGGGAATGCAGGGTTATGTCGGTTAGTCAGTCTCCTACTGACTAAAACTCCACAGTTCCTACCCCTACCATGAGACCAGGGGGGTGACCATAAGCTCTTAGAGCGGTATCAATTTGATATCGAATAAGGGACAGATGAGTGCAGTGGTGGTAGAGAGCAGTGGTGGCCCAGTGGTATCGGCCGCAACTTACAAGTTGTAGGTCGTGGGTTAGAACCCAGGCAGGCGCTTTACTTTGTGTACATTATTTCATCACCACTGCTCTCAAAAACGGTGAAGTAAAACATCGTGAGGAAACCGGCATGTCCTAGAACCAAAAATTCGAGGACATGTGACATCCACCAACCCGCACTGGGCCCGCGTGGTGGATTACGGCCCATCCCCTCTCACAGAGAGGAGGTCTGTGTCCCAGCAGTGGGAACATTAACAGGCTGATGATGAAGGGACAGATGTATCTGACTTGTATACATCTGTCACTTACTTGATATCAAATTGATACCGCTCTAAGAGCTTATGGTGGTCACCATAAGCTCTTAGAGCGGTATCAATTACACAGGGCTTACACAGTCGATTACATGATAGGTACTTCAATGAAGGGGAATGACGTCAAAATAAAACCTGGTATGGACGAGTTCTCTCTTCTAAGTTTTTACTTTACCAGGACAAAGTATATTTTTGTTCTATTGCTATTTTAGTTGGTCTATGTGGGCGTGTCATTAGACGCTGATTCAGCAATTAAATATTGCCTAGTCATCGAAATAGAAGTATTATTATCCGGTATTGTATTAAAAATACAACATAATACAGACAACCGATGTTTGAACCAAAGAGTAGCTAGGAAACACCGGACTCATCTAGTTTGAATTGATAAAAAATATTGACGAGTAAAAGTGTTATTTTAATCTATTTGCAAAATAAATATAATTTATCATAAGGGCAAATGGAATAAAAATATGAACAAAGGTTAATAATCAGCGAACAGAAAACATGATAGTAGACCATCGTCACACCATTGATGGGGTCAAAATTATGTTTATTTATTTTTAACACACTCCCTCGAAAACTAGCTCTTATAGCACTACGATAAGGTACAGAATATGGTGTATTTCACACACATGGTTTTTTTCAGTTATCGCTACAAGTGTTTTATGTTGGCCACAGATAACTATAAACATAAGATATAAGTCCAGTTCCTATACACTCAACATCATAAATAATAAAAAAAGCATTAAGTATATTTAATCAAATTATTTACAAATTAATTAATATTGTACTGTATTAGTATTTTTTTTTATATTTTTAATACTAGGCTGTTTGGCAGCTTGCCGAAAAACGAACACGGCGCGGTAGGAAAAATATCTGCGACTAATAAGCCATTTCTCACAAATATTTTGTAAATATATTTGACTGTTTACATTTTTATTCTTTCTTCGCAAATGTATTGAAAAATGTATTTGATAAACGTGAACATTCGTCATTGCAGTCTCTCTGCTCCATTACGGGTTCGCCTTCGGCTCGGTTGTCCTGCTTTGGCTGCAATGACAAAGTTTACCAACTAGCACCAAAATGTACTACACTACATTCTGCCAGCAGCTGCGCACGCATGTGAATATTCTCAAAGAGATAACTCTCCCGGGCTAAAAGATATCCTATGTTCTAATCCAGGACATGGTCTACCCGTGTACCAAGTTTCAACAAAATCCGTTCAGCCGTTGTAATGTGAAAATTAAACAAATAGACAGACAGAAAGTGTAAAATTAAAATAAGCAAAACTTCGCATCTATCGATATCTAAAGTCTCCGCCAGATAACAATAAAATAAATGTCATTGATCCGACTTGTACCCAAAAGTATACGTAATTACGTAACTTGAAATCAAATGATTTTTTGTTTATGGAGATATTTTGATATCAAATGAAAGGTATAGGCGTAGAACCATTCCGTTTAAATCATGTAAACGCGAATTGTCCACGCGTTTAGGAGATATTAACTCGTTACTGAAAATAATTTCATGCCATGTGAAAGCGTCAAGGACGCCCCTTACCGAGATACGTTTGTTTTGATCGTGTTAGCGACACTGTCTTTAATTTTTTTCGTATCGTTTTGAAATATTGAAATACATTGGTAGACAGGTGTTAACGACTTTATTTTTTTTGTCATCGCCAGACTTTAATGATGATAATACAAAAAAAAGAACTTAATTTCAAGTGAGTAACAGCAGACTGATTCGGTAGATATATCAGCCTAGCCTATAAGTAAGTCTGTACCACATTGTAAAGTAAATAATTATTCGTAAAGCCACAGCTTGATGTAACCGGACATCATATAAGTTTTGCAAGTCAGAAATTAGACAAAAAGTATTCGCCATAATGACTGCGCGGTGTCTCACGATGAGGCAACTCTTGCGCAGCGGTGATGACAACGCTAATCATAACTTTAATTATATGCGCTTTGTGCTGACGCTTTGTAGATTTGTGTTTTGTGACAGGATTAAAGGCTTATAACTGTGGAAATGAATCAGTGTCTGTCACGTCTTAATTAATATCCATTATTAATAACTAGTGCAGTTGGTTAGTGGTATCGGCCGCGACTTATAAGTTGTAGGTCGTGGGTTCAAACCCAGCCAGGCGCTTTACTTTGGGTAAATTATTTCATCACCACTGCTCTCAAAACGGTGAAGGAAAACATCGTATAAATCTGAGGATCATTTGGAAGCTAAAAGTACCGATCGTAACCAGAATCTGGTAACGGCAGGAAAATCGGGCGAAATAATTATTGTAATCCGACCTAGATACCTACTTTGTTTTTTAAGAATCCAAAGTTTAGCTATTTACTTTTTGTAATCATAAGTCATGGTCAATAAGGCCCATTTTTTTATCCGTAGTTAAATAAACCAATGCTAAAACGCGTGCCCCCGAGACGGTATTTTGTGTACTGTGAAGATTCCATCACAGTACATACTTAGAAACAAATCAAATTACCAGAGTTGTTAAAATATATGTATAAAATAACAGAAATAACATGAGTGAAACTCTTGTCTTTCATAAACCTTCCTATACATACTTGAACTTGTTGTACAGTTACTGTTTATTTTTCCCCGTCCGCCCCTTGTGCCCCTCTCAGAAAAAAATCCTTGGTCCGCCCTTCATCATCATCATTTCAGAAGAAAGACGTCCACTGCTGGACATAGGCCTGCCCCAGGCGTCGCCACATTGACCGATCCCGTGCGTCTCGCATCCAGCGCCTTCCCGCAACCCACCCGCCTGTCCGCCAACTAATATGTACCTACAGGCAAACTGACCGATATTGTTATTACATTAGTGTTTACTATAGCGAAAACTATGTAAAAAGAAATGTTCAATGTTTAAAACGCTATTGCTAAATAGTATCATGATTTAAATGCAATAAGGCCATAAAAGATTATACTAGAAAACATAAACACGAATACAGTTTTCACTAAAACTCCACTTAACCACAGTTACTCAAATGACTGTGTGGTAAGTCAGTAGTAATGGTAGTCTAGTGACTTGCAACTGCACTTGTGACGAAACTACGCAAATTCCTGCGTATACGCATTACCATAGGTAGGTAACGCAGGAGAGAGTGTTCCATGCCTGTTACGGTAGAAAGTGAAAATAAATATACATTAGACTGACTTTTCCACACTTGTTTGGAAAATTGTGAACGCATTTGTTGGTTATTTTCTTAAGTATAGTGAAGCTAATGTGTGGTTATACTTTGGTTTAAATAATTATATGTTTATAATGACTGCATTCGTTATTGAACCACGAGAGTTCTGTGTCAGGGTTGTCACGCTTTCAGATTATCTAATGAGAACAAAAAATATTTGAGCAATCTACTTAATATCTTTTGAGGTGTCGCTATTTTGCTTTTATTAGGCCTAGTGATTTATAACAGTGCTATTTACATCCTGGCAATTAATATTCTTTAGGATTAGGATTTGGAGGCTGCAGGTGCCGGTTAAGACAAGTGGTGGCCCAGTGGTTACAGCCGCGACTTACAAGTTGTAGGTCGTGGGTTCGAACCCAGGCGCTTTACTTTGTGTAAATTATTTCATCACCACTGCTCTCAAATATCGTGAGGAAACCGGCATATCTTAAAACCAAAAATTCGAAGACAATGTGACATCTGCCAATCCGCAATGGGCCCGCGTGGTGGATTACGGCCCATTCCCTCTCACAGAGAGGAGGCCTGTGTCCCAGCAGTGGAAACATTAAAAACGCTGATGATTCAAGATCATTTATTTGTGGCAACATGAGTACACATACAGAGCATGCAAGTTATACATATAGTTAGATGATGATGATGAGGTGCCGAATAAACACACCTTGTACTTATGTGACGATGCTTATCAATATTCATTTTGATAGCTATTTGAAGTGATAAAAGATCGTAACAATCCTTATTTATTGTTAACATAAAAGCTTAATCAATATATTTTTTACTTCTGGGACTTGGGGCATGGCCTTCTTTGGGTGAGAGTGAGTAGTCCATAATTTGTCACTTCATATTGTGAACCCGGGTTGGCAGATGTCACGTGTTTGTATTTATTTTAGATTCTAGAACATTCCATTCACCGTAAGTATATAACGCAACTAATGAAATCACTCGAAACATGGGACTTTCAAAACACTAAACATGTTACCAAATCGAGGTAAATGTGAATGAACGAATAAAACGATTTGCACAATTATTTATTTACTTTATAATGTGCATTTGGAACATAAATCTTGATATTAAAGCCAATATATCTGGCGCAATGACTGTCTATCTACCTGCCGGAGGTAATTCGAGGCCAAATTAAAACACTGTAGATTGTTTCTATAGTGTAATTACTAACTGGTATTATACCAGTCGAGTGGCTACGTAAAGTTATAAGTTCCTGGTACTCGTACCTTGACCAAAAGTTCTATGAATAGAGCAAGCGCATTCCATTATATCCTGTCATTATAACTAGGTCACGTAGCAGTAGTAACAATATCTAAGTCTGGTTTTTTGTTAGTGGATATGTCTATTAATAAAATTCTACCGGTATTAATGTAGGTTCAGGGAGGTGAAAGGGGCATGTCTGGCGAATAAAAAGAAGACAGCCAACCCCAGATTGGCGCAAGGCTATGCAAAGAGAAGTGTAGAGGTTTGAGAGGATACTCAGGTTAGACATACGGGATGGCAAAGTTCATTTTCCTTGTTGACACTTTGTCGAAGAATACCCAACAGTAGCGCTACCTACAGTGCGTTAATTATAACTTGTTCCGTGACGCGATTGGTAGCACTGTAACTACGAGATATTATTAGTTTGAATATTGAAACTAAGGCGTCAAACAGACGAGCAGCACTTTACTGTCGACCGAGAGAACTTCAGTTGTCGACAGAAGCAACTGCTGCATGACGGGAAGGGACAAGTTATAGTGAACGGTCTATACATAATAAATGATGTAAGTCTTTCAAAACCATGGAGTTTGTTCAGAACTTTTGAGCAAAAAAATTAAACCGACTTCGAAAACAAAACACTACAAGTTTTTTTTGCTACAAAGATTTTTATTTATCTCTTTTTAGTTTTGATAAAGTACCTCCGATTACCATGAAAATCCAATAATCCCAAACACGACTAGGATATATTGTTTTATTTCGACTTTCCAGAGCCTAACTTCCGGCTTCTTCAACAGATCAGAACATTTTGATCAGTACCATTTATTTATAAGTATTTGCTTCATCATACTTGGTTAACTATTCGATATATATATATATCTTATACCCGTGACATACAAGTACATTGTACTTAGCATTAAGGAATTCCAGTGGCCATCTGTGGTCTTCTTCATCAGTTCCACTTCACCAAATGATACTTTCAGATTGGAAATGATTGCATTGTTGTTGAAAATACCAAAATCTTAAAAACAGTGACGTATGAATGCTATCACATCACATCAATATACTCGATTACCGATATCCGTCCGATAACTGAAAATTCCGTAAGGTCTAGTAAAATCAATAAAACTTTAAACAAACAATAGGCTTGCGATAAGAACACACTGTAGCACATAAAATTGATGCCTAATCGGCATGACTGACGTGACTAGACGGTATGAAGGCAGAACTATATTTATAACTAGCTGTGCCCGCGGCTTCGCTCCCGTCATCTGTCTACCAACCCTACCCTACTTACCTACTTAACAATATTTTTTCTCTAGTCATCATTCTTCAAATGCACAACGCCATCTATCGAATATCGAGTTCAACTGTCCGAGTATCTGATTTGCGTGTGTTGTGATAATTTTACTTCTTGAACACTTTAAATTCATCTAACTTTTGATAGATAGAACCGATTGTGATGAAAAAAACTAAGTAATTCTTCAAGCTACGCCCAATTTTTATGTATAAAAGTTATTTACATTGGTTTCGTGCATTTCACGTGATGCGTGCACAAATAAATGACAAACAGACAAAAATTCCAAAAATGCCGGCAATAATTCTGTTGGTTATCCTTTAACAAGCTGGCTATTATTTTTGGAAATATTTTCGATGTACAAATGATTGATGATGATGATATTGATGATTGATTGATTCTACAGATTTATTTTACGAGTATGTATTGATGATGGACTAACTTCTTCTAGCGACTTCACCTTCACTTCATGAAAGTCGGTAATTATTCCAAGGGAACGTACTCCCGACCATATAAACTATGTTCTTTTCTAAGCTCCAATTTTATACCAAAAATCGACAAAATGGGACAGACCGACGGAGTTATTTTCGTATTTAAAATATTTATATGGATTATGGACATCATCGGTTGAATGACGTAATTACCAAAACTGTTGAAGAATCATTGTGTCTCGCGTGTATCCACGTTTCTGGCACTCAAGGGGTTAATCGGTTTCGGGTGTGTTCCAAACATCAAGGATAAGCTTCGCAGTGGTTTTCGGCACTAATTCAAATAAATAAAAATCGTCTCAGGCATGTCACACATAATAGTAGATTATTGCATCGAGCACAAAGTAATTTATTATTGCACCGAGTGCCTGATTTAGAGCCCGAGCGTCAGCGAGGGCTCTAATCTAACAGGCACGAGGGCAATATAAATTACTTAAGGCGAGGTGCATAATCTGCTTTTCTTTCAACTATTACCTATAGGAATAGTAGATAAAAGAAACTCATATCAAACAGTTACAATAGAAGTTTAATTATTGAAATTAAAAGTTATACTTGAGCAATTATTAAACGTAAGGTTAAGCTTTGTTGGGCAAATTTATATTTGTTCGTTTAACTTGGGACTGAATAATATTATCAGACGAGTTAGATGGGCCTGGCTGATTTGTTACAATGAAGTCGTTATCACGGGAAGTAGATGGGCGCGGCCACGGGCGCGGCGATGTCGAAAATCACTTTTTTAAATTTCTTTCATTTTTAAATCAGAGTTAGCAGCAATCATTTTTTAAATTTGGAACAAGTAGGATAGAAACGAATAATACGTACGTAAAAAAAAGTATTGATATCGGCTGGCTGAATAGAGCTAATCCATTGAGATTGGCACCTTTTGGTGCGATTAAAAAAAAACTGTGCAATAATGAAATTTCAGAGCAATAAAGACTCGCTTTGTACTGAGTTTTTAGTGTGATTGTGATGAAATTAAAGCATAGTTGGAAGAAAAATTTTTTTAAACACTTTCAATTAAAACATAAAATGATCATACATTAATTTACAACAATCATAGTCAAAATCAAATTATAAATTAATCATACATCGCAATAACACAAAATTAAAATTAATAATAGAAATAATCTAAAATAAAATATAATCTATATCTGCAATAGATAATATATAATAATATAATATATCTTTATGTGGAAACATAATATAGATAATTAAAGTGGAAAAACACAAATTGAAACGGGTTTAGCAGTTTTGCAGTTTGTTATTTCTAACAAGTTATCATATTTGAAAAAAACTTTTTACAAAAAAATACTACCGGCTTCCAAATAAGAAAACTATAAAGTGAAAAATAACTTTATTTTTGGAAGTCGATGTCTTTCATGGGTACCATTTTTTTGCGTTATGGACACCAACTTCCAAAAATAAAGTTATTTTTCACTTTATATTTTTCTTATTTGGAAGTCGGTAGTATTTTTTTGTAAAAAAGATTTTTTTATTTTTCTCTTTTTAATTGTACCTACCTAATAGGCAAGTTGTTTAGTAAGTTTCCTATAACGCCAGAATAGATTACCCGAATATCATGAAACTTGAACAAAACCGATCAAATGAGAGATCTGCTTACCCCTTAAGAGCGTACTGGCGTGATGTTATGTTATGAAATGGTATAAACAATAAACAGACAAGCGATTGCAGCAGTCCCGAGAGATTTGCCGTTATTTATTGAAGGGTTCTGTTGTATATCTTCGAAGTTCTTCATCAGATCTTCACCAAATTAAAATGGGACCAATTTCGGAACATATTCTTTCAAACAAAAAGAATTTTCAAAATCGGTCCACAATTGACGGAGTTATCGGTGAAAATACAAGATAAAAAAAAACATTCAAGAAGTCGAACATAGAACCTCCTCCTTTTTCGAAAGTCTGTTAAAAAGAGAATTTCATCTCAATCCAACACCGGGAAGTGTGCCCAATTTAATTTGCATAATTAACATAATTTGATTACAATCATTACAGACACCGGGAAGTACAAGTATGTTTTTTTATAAAAAGCTTGTAAAATAAACAAGATTCTCTTTATACACCGTGAAATTTAATTGGTTGTTTTCCCGCGGCAGAACGACTTGCCTTAAGGAGTACTTTCGAAGCATAGAGTTAAAGTAAAAAAATAACGATGTTTTTGTTTTAAAATAATAATAAAAAAAAAACATAAACTCGAAAAAGTGAGTAACAATAGTAACTTGTAAGTACTAGGTACTACGGTGAATAATACGGTGGTGACGCGAGTAGTACCTAGTACCTACAAGTTACTATTGTTACTCACTTTTTCGAGTTGATGAATATTTTTTAAATTATTTTAAAATAAAAACATCGTTATTTTTTTACTTTAACTCTATGCTTCGAAAGTACTCCTAAAGGCAAGTCGTTCTGCCGCGGGAAAACAACCACTTAAATTTCACGGTGTATAGAGCTGAGTTCTTGACTATAAAACTGAACTTGAAAATATATTTGTTATTGGGAACCATGCAGTGTTTAAATATCTTAGAATGAACATAGCAAAAAAAGAGGAGCTCGTGGCTAAATAATAACAGAGGAGCTCGTGGCTAAATAATAACAGCCGCACGAGTCGATCATCAAGATTAAGCAACGCTTGAAGAGGTCAATCTGTGGATGGGTGACCATTTCAACATACCGTAAAATGGGGTGAATAGAAATCGCGGGGTGAATGGAAACAAATCTGGGAGTTTATTATTTTGGTCTCTAATTTGACTTTAGTCGACTATCGTTCATTTAGTTCTACGATTTATTAAACGGCAATATTTTCCCATTATACTGGATACCCCCAAATTTACGTCAAGTTTATTGACATAAAGAAAAAAGCGGTTAAAGTGACCTCTGTGTGTGCTAGTGATATAAGGCTGTCTAAAACTTTTATCAAACATACCGTTCTTCAGTTTTATCTCCTTCAAAATTAATATAATTGGATAGTAAAGTTTCTCATCTCTTAGGGACACAAAGATAGTATAAATACCTATTTAATGATTTTATTCGTATTTCTAGTAAAATAAGGACACTTGTGCTTTTTGCCAGTATTCGAGGTGAATAGATACGCGTGGGGGGTTAATGGAAACGCCTTTAGGGTCAATAGACACGAAGAAAGGGGTGATTAGATACGAGTGAGGGGTTAATAAAAACGAGAATGGGGTATATAGAAACATAATTTTCAGGGTTGTTAATCGAGGACTAATTTAATAAATGTAAAGTGTTAATGCGATTTTCAAATAAATTGTTAAATTTTGATATTTTCTATCCTCATGGGCTTTGGTCTTGTATTTGTTATTTTTCTATTCACCCCTCTCTCGTATCTTTTGACCCCAGTTTCAAGGTATATAGAAATCGCCTTCTTTTTTCTATTTTACAAATTATTCAAATGTTTTCGCAAATTTTAAGCATTAGTATTTGGCCAAATATAACGCGACTCGCAATTTCACAATCCTTTAATAACAGCTTGCATACAAAATATCTGAGAAAATCAATGTGGAAGTTGAAATTTGTGCCTATTCACCCCACATTTTGGAATACCTACCGAGTTTCCTCCGTGCCTCGGATGGCACGTTTAGCCGTTGGTCCCGGCTGTCATTTGAAGATCTTTGACAGTCGTTACGGGTAGTCAGAAGCTTGAGATCTGACACCAGTCTTGCCAAGGGGTACCGTGTTACCCAGTTACTGGGTTGTGGAGGTCAGATAGGCAGTCGCTCCATGTAAAACACTGGTACTTAGCTGAATCCGGTAAGACTGGAAGCCGACCCCAATATAGTTGTGAAAAGGCTAGGCAGATGATGAAGATAGCAACAAAAATAATCATCTACGTACGGACTTATTTGGAACTATATATGGTTGTAAATGGTTTTAGTAGCCCTATAAAATTATTCATCGATCGGTAAATTACACACTAACTTAGGTTTTTTACTAAAGTCACCGCCAAGTAACAAAAAAATAAAAACCAGTAACACCCTGTCTACCAATGTATTGCAATATTTCAAAACGGTACGAAAAACTATAAAGGCAGTGTCGCTAACACGATCAAAACAAACTTATCGCGGTAAGGGGCGTCCTTGACCCTTTCACTTGGCATTCAGGAATGAGTTAATATCTCATAAACGCGTGGACTGATTTACGGATAAAATGGTTCTACGCCTATACCTTTCATTTGAGACCAGAATTATCAAAATATCTGCATAAACAAAAATCATGTTTACAATGCATGTCCTCGAAAAGAGCGTTTTCCAAGCAGCCAAACTGTGCGGAAAGTGTATTTTTTTTTTACTAGTGCTTTTTGGTTTCCTGTACTTTTTAATTTTTAACTCCAACGTCAGCCCGCCCAAAAAGTTTTAAAAATTAGTTATGTACAGATTATCATTCATGTAAAAGGAATACTTCATTTATTTACTTTTTTAATTACTCTAGATTTAGATTTTTATCAATAAATTAATTTTAAATATTCATTAAATATGTTTGGCAGAATGAATATTTTGCTCGTGCCTTTTTGCGTTACGACGTGACAGCTATTTGCACATGCGCAGTAGAAATGCACGAGGAACTACTAGTTAATCAGTGGATATGCTGAACGCCCTTGAATAAGCCCGCCATTTTATTAATTTCTTGCTTGGGTTAGATATGTTTTTTTATTTCCTCGCACAATGCATAATAAAATGTTGTATGATACACGTGCGTAAGATGATTTCCGACTCGTGTCGATTTATCCACTCATCGGAAATCACCTACTTTCCGCACTTGTAGCATAAATAACTATTTCAAGTTAGGTAATTATACTTTTTGGTATAAGTCAGATCAACTTACTTTTATTTCTTTGTTATCTAGCGGCGACTTTTTTTAACAAGACTTTTACTACCAGTAAAATGTGTAAAACACATAATGGGGACAAAAGCGTAACGCTAATTAACTATTTATTTTGTGTTTTACCTAACATCGTACGACGTGCCTCTTAGAAATATAGGACTCTTTTATTTTAAATATTCTAATTGCTTGTCCAAGACATCATTAAACGTTTCTTCACTTACACAAACAAACAATGGCCTCAAAATCCATAGTTTTTACGAGGCCAAGGAATTGTCTCGGTCTGATTATTTGCTTACTTAATATAACGATGAAGATTCCCAATTCGTATACTCATTATTTCACTTAGTCCACCAAGTTTACCACAAAAAAAGTCATAAGAAGAAAGCTGCACCTCGCCAAGAATGTCACTTAGATTCATCTGCATTAACTTCGTAAAATAAAGAACCCAACCTACGAAACAAAGCTGCAAGACAAAATCATGCAATTATACTGCTAACGACTGGTTTCTTAAGTAAGATGCTCATTTAGATTTCTCAAATGGATGAAGAACAAAGCAGCTAACTTAGTTATAGTACGGTGTGCCGTAAAGTGTGATGATCATCTTATATCAACTATTGCTCATACAAGACGTTTAGGTAACTGGCATAAAAACTTTTATTTTGAGCTCTAAGGAACAAAATAGCTCGTAATTGCTCGTATTTGCATGATATTGCTTGTAGCGCGTGGTTTCTGGAAATATACCCTTTGATAATATCTCCCTTCAGTGTTCCTTGGTTAGTAAGAGAGCCTGTACCTCAAAAATGCAGAAGAGGATACCGTAAGAGAAGAGTCGGCTACCTAATATCCTTCTGGCATATATTTCTTTAGACAGACTTGCTTTTTTTACAGGACGATTTAACTGATACAATTCAATAACTCGCTATGAGATATTTTTATTATATAAATTTTTAGTGACTGAACTGACGTGACTGACCATGATATACCTAAGTGCGACCATAACTATCAGGTGACTGTTCTAGGTTGCACGCGTCAGTCAGCTGGTTTCCATGCAACGTTAACGATAATGTCATCAGCTCTAGCACTTTTACTTTTGACCACAGAGTGCCTACATTATACCTATACTGAAATAGAGACCAATCTTGTTCCGTCGAACGGGTCATTTGCGATCGTGAAGAAGCTAACGCGACATTTAAAAACACGTTTGAAGTTATTTTGTACAGGGACTACTTAAATATGCTTCGTGATTTTGTATCATTGTATCCATTGCCGTCTCCAGTTTTTTGTACTGATTGAACGCCCTGCTTTTAACGGGGTCTTGGGTATCAACATGTACAATTGTGCATAGATACACACAAGGCAATTTTATCGTAATTTAACGATTTTAATTAATTTGAAAAATGCTCATAAGTATTTAGTAGTTTGTTTTAATTGATTAAGTAAGTATTGATATTGCATGACCACAAATAATTACATTTAGGTAGTTTTAAGTAAACATTAAATAAAACTACGTAAAAGGTAATGTACGAGGCTTAAAAGTTCGCGGAATATTTCCTGTATTAAAAAGCAGATGTATTTTTAACCGACTTTCCAAAGAGGAGCTAGGTTCTATGTTGATTTTGTGTGTAAAATTATGAAACATTATGTACGGATTCACGGAAACTTTCTTTTCGGAATTCGGGGTCAAAAACGAAAAAAAATTGGTACCAAAGACACCCGACTTCTCAAAAGAAAGTTATTTTTCGCTTTGGAAGTCGGTTTAGTCTTTTTGTTAAAAAGTTTTTTGAGATGAACTTTTGGACCTAATTCCTATGTACCTATATACCTACCGTTGCATTCAGTTCGGCTGCATTAGTCAAAGATTAAAGTCAAATATTTGTTATGGAAAGTAATCACAGGCTAAAAGGTACTATGTCAAAGGGCTCATTGGCCAACCTTGGCTCATTGGACTTGTCAGTAAGTCCAGACTCTTGTCTACCTCTGAGAAAAACCAGAAGGAAAAACCGAATTAGGTAACAGTTTGCCCAACCCAGCCTAATTGCGTTAGTGCAGAATTCAGCAAGACAATTTTTTCATTTTGCATGAGAATTGGTCAAGTGTTCATACTTCGATTATTTCATGGGTTCAAACCCTTTGTCTTGCCGAATTCACTTACGCAATTAGGCTGGGCCCAGGGCAAACCCAGGTCAAAAAAAATATATTTGTAAATTTACTTTTGTATCTGCAGACCGGTGTTTCGCCTTCTCCGGCCATTCTCTCACATAAAACGCTTCTAGCTTGTCACGGCACCCGTGAAGTTTAGATGGCTATGGGGGCGACCTTTACCCCGCGGGACAATTTAGGGGAAAAAAACCTTTGAAAATATGATTTCATTTTACAATACTCCGTATAAACGAATAGTCAATACAAAAAGCGTTTACGTAATAGCTGACTGACAGAGCATAATGTTATCAGTGCAGTTGTCGAGATAAAAATCTCTGACGAACAAACTGAACAATGTATCGCTATGTGCATAGTGTTTAGTGCATTATAAGTCTATTTATATATGACCTGTTTCTTTCTTTTTTTCTCTGTCATTCGCCGTGTTCTTAAACTGAAAGGTGCACGAAGGGCAGATAAGGAGGTGAGGCATATCCTGCGAGTGGGCCCCACACTGGTACTGTGTTTGAGATATGTCTATGACTCCATTTGGCCAGAATTTTTCTACAGCGACCAACCTACTGGGCCCGCAACCGGTTGATGGATTTCCAGATTGGCCTCTGCAGTTCGTGTGTGACAATATATTATGTAAAACAAAAACGTAGCCTTTTTGTTATTGACATCGGTCTGGAGCTTAGTTACCTACTCAACTACTCATACAATTATATATTATATACTATATTATCACACTAATGTTATAAAGGCGAAAGTAACTCTATATGTCTGTCTGTCTGTTACCTTTTCACGCTTAAACCGCTGAACCGATTTAGATGAAATTTCGTATGGAGATAATATGAGACCCTGGGTATAGGACATAGGATAGTTTTTATCCCGGAAATCGACCTTTAGGGGGTGGTAGAAGTTTGTAAGGTGAACTAATAATTTTTCAAGTAAGGCGGTGCACACACCTATAATATTATGGCGTTATACAAATAAATAGAGGCGCTATCACCTAAGCTCTTCACAGCGGTATTGGAAGAAATCTTTCGAAAATTAAAATGGGACCAGTATGGACTAAACGTAAACGGGGAACCACTATCACACTTACGATTAGCAAACGACATTATATTATTCGCTCAACAAAAGAGCATCTACATATCATGCTCATAGACCTGGCAAGAGAAAGCCACAAGGTAGGCCTAACGATGAACACCTCTAAAACTAAAGCCATGACAAATGCGACAGAACACCCTATCATTATAAACGGTGGGCCAATTGAGTATGTTAAAGAGTACACCTACCTAGGCCAACAAATCTCTACCACTAATATAATGTCCAAGGAAATAGATACAAGAATCGGGAAAGCTTGGAAATGCTACTGGGGGTTTAAAGAAGAAATAAGAAAAGAAATAGGAAAAGAAAACGAGGTGGACAATTTCGAAGGTGGGAAGACGAAATAAAGATCATAGCAGGGAAAGTATGGACCAGGAATGCGCTAAACAGAAGAGAGTGGAAAGAAATGGAAGTCGCCTTTGCCAAAGTTGGGCAAACAGACCGAGTTGCCGGTGCCATCGACTCGCTAGAGTCGTTAGGATAAGTTTTAAATATTGTAAAAATAATTGTTTCTGAATAAAGGCTTATATTATCATATTATTAATATTATTATGGCGTTATATAAAAAAAAGCTTTTCAGAGTACTTATGCTATGCAGACGCAGTCGCAGGCAACAGCTAGTCATAAATAATATAAGCTAGCGATACCAATGGGAAAACAATGATATGTTATTTATTTATTTATTATATTCTTTATTGTACACCACAAAACTATATATACAGGACAAACAATCATAAAAGCAAGTGTACAATGGGCGGCCATGAAAGCCGAAAACCATGAAACCATGAATCCATGGAAGACGGTATTCCCTGAAGAAATTTTGCCAATTATGTTTATAAAAGGCATGTTTTAGTGGGCAAGCCTATTGTTATCAACCGGCCGAATTTATGTTGATAATAAATAAAATAAATTTATTTCGAGCTTCCATAGCTCGTAATTATGTGGAGTACAACAGAAACAGAAAACACAAAGAAAAAAAAAAAAAATGAAAACAAACTAATAAGACTTAACCTAACCGTCCCTGCCCATGCTGACGGCAACATGCCTATCACAACAGGGCCGTATGTATGGGCAGTCCATCCGGTCCGCGATCATCGCCAGGACGGTATAACTAGGATGATGTTCCGATATAAGGTGTTACAGTTGGTGTGTCTGGATTTCTTAACGATGTTCAAGGCTCTCCAGCTGGTATTTGGATCCGTCCCAGAAATGAGAACAGCAGCCTTATTGCATAATGAATTCGGCAAGGCAAAGGGCAAAGAGTATGAACAATCGACCAATCACATGTGAGATGAAAGACGCGATGTGTATTCCGGTCTATGTGATTGGTCGATGTTTCATACTCTTTGCCCTTTGCCTTGCCGAATTTATTACGCAATAAGGCTGTTGTAGGTACTCCATGCAAGATCGAACTTGCCCTTTATATAACTTAAGCAGCAGTTCAGGCGTGAAGAACAGTCTCACCTTTGCAAGAATCGCCCACAAAATTTGAGTGTCGATGTCAACGTAACGCCAAGAAGCTAAGATGGTCCGTTATCGGCACGGTTACACCTAGGAAAGATGGAGCCGGGTGAAATTGGCTCTTTTTGCGGCGAAAAGACACGTCTGTGTATTAGCGGCATTGACCTTGACCAGATTGGCATCGCCCCATTCGGAGACTGCCTCCAAGGACAAGCTCAAGCGCTCCACCATAGCCTCACGGAGAGACCGGACCTGAATCCCAGTAGCCCGTGCGTAGTAGTTGCCTTATACCGACCGAATATTTCTAAGGATTTTAATTATCCGCTTGAATGCTAATTAGCTGACACAATAGAAAAACAATTGTTTAATCTTTAATCAATCTTAATAAACAAAACAGGTGTTAATTTAATAACTGTGACGTACATAGAACACAAATTAAACTAAATTATACGTAGGTTATGGGTATTAATATTACAGTACAGGCAAAGTACATTTGTTAATTATTCTCAAGCTCAATAACCATAGAAATACAGAAAAAGTAACATACAAGGGTAATAATTAGTCCATCACCTACTTTTTCAAACTTTAATGTACTTAAACATTTACCTATACTGAATCTACAGAAAAAAATAAGTGGGTAGGCACCAATACCCTGTGTTATTTACAAATAAAGGCTGAAAGACTACCAACTATTATTGATATCCTTATTTAATAAATAATGAAGTATTACAATCAAAATAAAACTTACTGCCACCGCCGTTTGTCGTTCAACTTGACAGATGCTGAGTTTCCCATGTTATTTTTTCAATTTAACAATAGTTAACACTGAAGACCACCACGCCGGTGTTTTAGTAAACATTAATCAAACGTCCACGAACGCGTCTAGCCCACGCAACAACCAGCAACACTTTGCTTTACCCAACGCCAACTTAGAGAGCGGTGGCCATGACTTTCCCTCGCTTAACTAATAACTTAGAACACAGCGTCATTTCCTCTAATTGTTTGAGAAAATCATACGACAGTCTTAGAAGGAAAAATTGGGATGGGGAAAAGCGTTCCCGCTCAATTTAGTTTCTTCTATTCGATAATAGATGGCGCTAACCGTTAAGGGCATAACTGAGCTCGAGATAATAATTTTACCTACGGCTTAGTTGTAATTCAGATTATCTACAGCGATTACAAATATTAATTTCAAATTAAACTAACATAGCATATGGCATTAACGATACGACGAACATAATATTAATATCGTCTACGTACCTTATGTCTATGGTGATAGGTACGTTCTTTTTTCATATACACATACACATTTTAATGCAATATTTTTATAGCATTACATTAATGTTTATAATAGCAAGATATTTATAGTGGTGGCCCAGTGGTAATGGCCGCGACTTACAAGTTGCAGGGTCGTGTGTTCGAATCCAGGCAGGCGCTTTACTTTGTGTAAATTATTTCATCACCACTGCTCTCAAAACAGCGAAGGAAAAAATCGTGAGGAAACCGGCATGTCTAAGAACCAAAAATTCGAAGACATGTGACAGCCCGTGGCTAAATAATAACAGCCGCACGGGTCGAACATCAAGGTTAAGCAACATTTGCCGATGTCGGTCCGTGGATAGGTGACCATCTTTACATAGCGAGTTTCTTCCGTGTCTCGGAAAGCACGTTAAGCCGTTGATCCCGGCTGTCATTTGAAGATCTTTGACAGTCGTTACGGATAGTCAGAAGCCTGAGATCTGACACCAGTCTAGCCAAGTCAAGTCAAATCTTACCCGGTTACTGGGTTGTGGAGGTCTGATAGGCAGTCGCTCCATGTAAAACACTGCTACTCTGCTAAATCTGGTTAGACTGGAAGCCGACCCCAATATAGTTGGGAAAAGGCCGGGCAGATAATGAATAGCAAGATATTAATAGAAAATATAAAAAGACTAGGCACACACAGATACCGACCAGTGTGTGTTGCCAGTTATGACCTATGGCTCTAAGACGTGGTCGCTCACAATGGGCTTCATCAGAAAGCTACAGTCACCCAAAGGGCAATGGAGAGGGCTATGCTCGGAGTATCCTTGCGTGATCGAATCAAGAATGTAGAGATCTGCAAGAGAACCAGGGTTACCGACATAGCCCGAAGAATTGCCAAACTTAAGTGGCAGTGGGCAGAGCACGTTGCTCGCAGAACGGATGGCCGATGTGGCAGAAAAGTTCTGGAGTGGCAACCGCGAACCGGAAGACGTTGCGTTGGAAGGCCTTCCACCAGGTGGACCGATGACCTGGTGAAGGTTGCGGGGATCCGCTAGATGCGGGACGCACGGGACCGGTCAATGTGGCGAAGCTTGGGGGAGGCCTATGTCCAGCAGTCGATGTCTTTCGGGTGATATGATGATGAAGATGACACACAGATACACCAGTGGTGCCAATAATTTCTCAACTGCTGTGCGTGGGTTGCCGGATTTGATGCCCAGTTTGGGCATAAGGTAGTATTTCCAATGAATTCCACAGTATAGCAGCCAGGTGTCACCGTTTAAGCTAATATCGCACTAGACTCGCTCCTTATACATGGACTCAACTCCAACCGTTATGAATGCCGAGTCCTATCCGAGTTAATTGGTAATGTTCTGAATTCGGTCGGACGGAGCAGCAGACGATGCGATGCAGTGCGGAACCGCTCAAACTGGCGAAGATACCCCTTTGCCGAGAATACAGTTAAGTTAGAATAGTTTGTGATGTACCTACCATAATACATACATGTGACAGTTTCCTGAAATAGGAGCTATAACCCCATCCTCAACACCATTGTAATTAATTCTACAAAATTTGTCGTCATCACTATCGTCATTCATATAAGTAGGTATTTATTCAGATATCAATAATATCATCATCATGATACAATTATTATCAAAAATTATACGGTGATTGGAGAGGCCTAAAACATGTTTTGCTAGATTGCTTACACATTACTTTAATTAAATTAAATAAAAATGAATTCATTTATCATTCAATTTGATTCCTTAAGTTAAAATTTTAGTAATTTTCGAAAAAACACATAAAACTTCGTTATAAAAAAATGGTAAGACTTCGTCTAAGACAACCATGGCTTAAATGGTTCTAAATTGTCTGTACTGTCTTCGATCACACTGTATATCCATAGATAGGTCCATAGGTAAATGTTTTTATGTTTAAATGAGGAAGTGTTCGAGTAACTAATACCGCGTACTGCATATTTCTGTTGATAGTCTGCTTAAAATGTGTCTAGGCGAGGACTTTTTATGTCATTGTTATCAAGAATAATAATTGAAGAAATCCACGGTCAATTTTCAAGTTCGGCCTTCCGCTGTTTTAGGAGTTTTAGGACGAAAATGAAAATGATTTAGGAAAAACTTTTCAAAACGAATCAGCTTGACACAATGTTGACAAATTTACAATGAATGACAATTGATATATCTGACAGCAACCTGACAGCAGCACTGACACTCTAAATTTAGGTTATGTTGTGTGATACGTAAACAAAACTAGTTTTCTTTCAATTAAATTCAACAAAGTTAATATCTTTTAGGCAACAAAATGAAAAAAGAAGGTATAAAATACACATTATAAGCAGAACTTACCGAATCGTCAATAAACAATTTTTTTACACTATTTTGTTTTTTTACTTTCACAGAAGTTCAAGAAATCTTTCTCAAGATTTTGAGAGAAGAGGAAGATGTATCAGCAGGAGTGGCTGCTATTAGAACCCTTTTGTCTGTAATAGAAAACTACAAAGGTTGGTAATATTCAGTTTCTAGATAAGTCAACTCTTGCATCATGCATTCTAAAATGCTTCTGTATCTACTGGTTACTTAAACGAGCTTTTATGTTGCTATTAGTTATATTCTAAATTAAACCTTAGTCTTGTCTGCAAATGCACTTTTTAGAATTACAACATTGGGGCTCAGATCAAATAATATAAAACTGGCCAAGTGCGAGTCGGACTCGCGCACGAAGGGTTCCGTATCATTATCGCAAAAAAAGGCGAAAAAATCACGTTTGTTGTATGGGAGCCCCACTTAAATATTTATTCTGTTTTTAGTATTTATTGTTATAGCGGCAACAGAAATACATCATCTCTGAAAATTTCAACTGTCTAGCTATCACGGTTCATGAGATACAGACAGACGGACCGCGGAGTCTTAGTAATAGGGTTCCGTTTTTTTTTCCCCTTTGGGTACGGAACCCTAAAAAGTCAAGATAGAACATTACAAACAACAAAGTGAAGCCGGTTCAAACTATGCCTTGCTGTATTAATACACAATTACACGCGCACACATACAACGAAACTACCCCTTAGCTTGTCAGTTGAGCTTTATTATTTGATCTGTGAGCTCAAATATCAAGCTAAGGCGTAATTTCGCTGTAGGTACGTGACTGCGTGTATTTGTACGGCAAGGCATAGTTTGAGCCGGCGTCACTTTATTGTTTGCAACGTTCCAACTTGACTTTTAATTTGATCAGATCATCATTGGGGTGGTAAAAAATCAATACCAACCTAGATATGCATTGGGCCAAGCATTTATATTAATAACTTGTTACAAGGACAATTATTAACTTAAATTATTATCTTTATTTACTCTCACATTAGCACTCTCTTTACCATCATCTGCCTTTAGCATTTACATAACTTATGTTGGAGTTGGCTTGCGCTCAACTAGATGTAGAACACTACACACATCATCCCATCACCAACTCACATATTCTTATTATTCCTCTACGGACATTTGGCATGACTGCCCGATACATTTGAATGTTCCGTAATTTAGGTATGTTTTAATATTTATCTTACCAGTGGCAACAGTGAGAGAGCTGGATCTGAACTTGCAGCTGGCTGTGGATGCCATGAAGCACAGCGACCAGCCCGTCACTGCCATCTCATCAGGATGTGAACTGTTCATGAGGTTCATTACATTTGCTAAGCTTGATGTTAAGGTAATAGAGTCTCTTCTTTTCTATTGCTTGTTTTGAAACAAAGATAGTCATATAATAAAATTTATACAATTCCCAAAGCAGCCCAACATAATGCTTTAAGTAACTAAGCATTTAATGTTTGTCTGCCCAATTGTCTATCCCTTATAATGGTGAATGTTTATAGCTAGTATTTCACCTAACACAAATTGTTTTTAGGGTTCCGTACCAAACAGAGCTCTTGCTGTCAAACAGGTTTTACAGCCAAACGGTTGGAGCTCTTCAAATCATCACAGTATAAGCATATTGTTGACCCAAACCCAAATTTTTTACCTACCCCATTAAGAGGGGTATTGTTCTGCCTTTTTGCTCGCTGTGCAGATAAATACTGTATGTTTTGTTTTAAAAAAAAAAACAGAAATTTGTTCTGAAGAAATTTTGAACTTCCCATTGTACTTCAAATTTGGTGATAATGTTTATTATTACGTATATTTTACTAACAAATACCAATATATTGAAAAATCTGATTTTTTCCTTGAAATTCCCTCATTTTTCCTGTTACTACCAACTTGATTTTGCGGTTTGGTATGGAAACATAAGTGTGCGAAGTGTGACACACACTTGGCCAGTGTTTTTATTATTGTTGGTTGTGTCTTAAAACTGGTCCTGACAACTTATAGGATTTATTTGTACTTATTTCATCTCTTTCGATTTAACCTGTAAATTTTTCATTTCAGTCTTTTGAAGAGTGTGAACAAATCATGCTGCAAAGAGGTCACATATTTCTAAACACTTTGCTAGAAGCAAGAGGGAAAGTTGCCAAACAAGCCATGATACCTATACATGATGGATGTGTAAGTATTTATGTTTATGAAATTGTTTGTCAGGAACCAATCATATACCCATATAAATTTGCCTGACTTTAGTTTCATCGAATGGGATAAACGCTTTCAAGCAAAGTAAGGACAATGTATTGTTTACTGCTTCTGTCAATGACTCCCACTAAAGTCCTCATCACGAGGAGCTATACATTTTGTAAATAAATCATTTCTACTAAGTAACATTGCAACAATTCAATCAACAACAAATAATCCCAAATTCAATCAATTCAAAGTAACATACGTGTAATACGAAATTAACGAGCAATTTCACTTGGCCGGGCTATATTTTAGCAATGTAAAGCGCTGTCGTCTAATGTTTTGTGGTACTGGAACGCATCTGTGTGTATTTTGGAACACGAATGTGTGTTTACAAATAAATGGATTCTTCACTAAGGTTGTAACTATCTGAATGTCGCATAGGTATATAGATAGACCATGTTATTTTTAAGTGAAAGCCTTTTTATTCATCATTAAGGTGTTAAACAATTGATTTCCCTAGTTACTTGGGGTTGCAAATGCCTCATTGGTCTCGCGCTCGCTAGTGCGACTGCTGAACCTGAGTCCCGGGGTTGATGGCCAGTTAGGGCAGTGTTTTTCCATTAGGAATTTCTCAGTGGCAGCCATTAGTTAGGCAGTTGGAGGTGTGAAACCCCCGTGTCCCGGAAAGCACGTCAAGCCATTGGCCCTACACCTGGAGCCTTATTGCGTAAGTGAATTCGGCAAGGCAAACGATTTGACCCCAGCAATCGACCAATCACATAGACGGATATCCACATCGGCAGCCGTATTGCTTAAGTGCGCAAAATGTTTAAACTCATGAAAACATCGCGTCATTCATCTCGCATGTGATTGGTCGATTTGGTCGGTTGGATAGAGTTTAAACTCTTTGCGTACTTACGCAATACGGCTGCCGGGTCTTTCATCGCGCACGTGATTAGTCGATTGTTAGGATCAAAATAAGGCTGCTGAACTCTTTCCTGTCGTGTCGGATTGTCGTCCCATCGAACTGTGAGAGAGAGTTGGGAGCAGAGAGTGCACTTGTGTTTGGGCACACACTTGTGCACTATATTATCTCCTGCGCGGATGGCTGGATTCTGCTAAGATTTGCCGCCGTGGCCGAAATTCTGTCTAGAGATGCAAGACGTTTTCTTCTCCATTCTCTTCTGTCAACTGTCACATACAGAATGTACAAAGATCAAATAACTACACAAAGACATAATTATATTTTTCCATTTTCAGAAAATATTGACCCACTCCAGGTCGAGAGTCGTTCTGCAAGCCATGTTAGAAGCAGCTAAATCCAACAAAAGGTTTACAGTTTATGTCACCATGTCTAGTCCAGACAATAGCGGGTAAGATTTTTAGTTCATTACCACAGATTAGAGAAGTTACTACATTACTGATGACATTTGTACTTATTTATTTTTATTTAGAACTCCTTCCTACTACTGACCCACGTTTTACATATATTTTTTTTTTTTTTTTTTTCTTCTTTGGCAACTGAGCCGATGTCGACTATTCTGCCAGTGTCATGTAGAGACGACAGCGCAGTGAGGCGAGTCGTCGAACTGTGCTTATTCTTTCGGTGTCATGTAGAGAAGACAGCGCGATGAGGCGAGCAGTCAAACTTTGTCTATTCTTCCAGTTTCATATAAAGGCGACAGCGCGGTGAGATGAGCTGACGATTTGACGAACTTTGTCCTTTGTGGTAGATAACAATGATAGATACAGATAAAAAAAAAAATATGTTACATTTTGATGTCATTGTCATTTATAAATTTTGAAAGGAGTTTGATAACTTTAGGAGAGAAATTGGACAAAAGGGAATGGAAGTTGATTGGGAGGGGGATTTTAATGTTGGGAAGCATATGATACAAGTCAAAGGAGTGGGAATACGAAGGGCATGAAAAAAAGATATGGTCTAATGTACCATCATCAAGGCCGCACTCGCACAAGGAAGTGTCACGAACACGGATCTTATTGAGGAATACTGGACTACAGCAGTGGCCGAGTCTCAGCCTACACAAGGATGAAACAGCTCTTCTAGACAGTTTAGGGCATTTGAAAAACCAAGGTTTCCGCTGGATGTCAGGTTGAATATTGGCATAATACGCCCCTTTGAGTTTTGAGCTTGCTTGCCACTCAGCTGACCACGAGCTGAATAACTTAAGTTTGGTGTCTGAGCGCAAGTCGTACCTATGAAGCAGATAGTGTTTTCTATCCACAGGTTTGGATGTAGCATATTTTGCCAGAGAGTCAGCACACTCGTTGCCACATATACCCGAATGGCTGGGAACCCAAACTATTTCAATGTTTAAACCTTTGTTGTGACAAGAGAAGAGTAAATTATGTATATCTACGATAATCTTGCTGTGAATTTTAGATTTTAATTGATTTTGACCTAGCGCCTGGATGCTACTACGCGAATCTGAAAAAATTACCGAATTTTGGATATTGTGCGTTATTATAAAATTTATGGCTTCTAGGATACCGATGCATTCCCCTGTAAAAACTGAAGACTCTGGCGGACATTGGAATAAAAGAGCGATTTTAGAGTTCTGGAAGTATGTTGAAACGCCTGTACATCCCGTTGACGATAATTTGGATGCATCAGTATAGAACAAATTCCAACCCTTCCAGAATCTCTCAATAGCCCGATCAAACTCCGCTTTTATGTCCTGGGAGTTTTTAGTGATACCAAGGCCTAAGACGATCTTTGGCTTGAAATGGACCACCTCATATGCGGAAGCAAATACTGGAAGAGAAGGGTATTGACAAACAGGCGAAGAGAGTTGTTTAAGTTCCCTGTACCTATTCATCAATGGATTACATTTATTATTCCAGTAAGAAGAGACATTAAAAGAAAGGTTGATTTGCTCCAAAATGGGAAGTAAGGGATGGGATGAGAGAGAGAAAACTTTTGACAAGAAACGATCTGCTAAGTATTGTCTACGAAGGGTAAGGGGAGGATCTGCACATTCAACCTGGAGAGCGTTAATGGGGGAAGATTTCATGGCGCCAATTACGATTCTAAGGCATTTGGCCTGGACAGAATCAAGTTTACGTAGGGCTTCTTTGTTACATGGCTCAATTAAGTAACTACAGTAATCCAACACACTTCTGACCAGAGCATTGTAGACCAGTTTTAAGGTGAATGGGTGAGCCCCCCACCAGACACCTGCCAGAGCCTTAAGAATCGAGACTGAGCGCTCACATTTTTTAACAGTATTATTAATGTGATCCACACCCGACAATTTAGAATCCAGGATCACACCCAGAAATCTAGCCTTTTCCTTGACTGGTATAGCTTGGCCGTCAATATTAATGTCAACTTGCGGGATAATACGTCTGCGAGTAAAAACAACTGATGTACTTTTTGGAGCACTTAAAGATAACCCATGATCTAACAGCCATTGGTTTAATGAGGACAAAGAAACATTCATAGATTGAGCAGCATCCACGATGGAATTGCCACAGACCAATAAAGCAATATCATCAGCATACTGGAGGACTTTACAATTAAAATTTAAACAGGAAGGTAGATCGCAGGTATAAATATTGTATAAAGGGGGACTAAGAACGGAACCCTGAGGAAGGCCCCGCCAAGCTAACCTTGGTGTAGGCTCCTCCCCAGGAATTCTCAATTTAAGACTACGGTCTGAAAAGATACTGGATATGATCTGACGTATTTTTGGCGGGATTCCCAGCTCTTTCATTTTCTGTCTGAGAACTGGGATGAGGACAGAATCATATGCAGCTGAAATGTCTAAGAAAACGGCTACCACAGACTCATTCCTACTAAGGGCTAGCCGGATCTCTGATGTTAGGGTACCCACACTATCAGCAGTACCCAGACTTTTCCTAAAACCAAATTGAGTCGTTGGGAGCAATTTCCTGCTCTCCACAAACCATTCCAGACGGTTTTTAATAAGGTGTTCCAAGAGTTTAATGAGTATGGACGATAGAGCAATTGGTCTGTAGGAACAATGATCACTAGGATCTTTACCAGGTTTTAATATTGGAATAATAATTTGAACCTTCCAATCAGGAGGAATATATCCAGAGTAAAAGCAGTAATTGGCCAAGTCCAGGTAATACTGATGGGTCTTATCCCCAGCTTTGGTTATGAAGGAATACGGGAATCCATCCACCCCAGGGGCAGAGTCCCTTACATGGGCGAGGACAGATTTAAGTTCCTCCAATGTAAATGGTCTGTCCAAAGGATCATCCGATGCTGTTTGGTGGTTCATAGAGACACATTCATATTTACCAGGAACATAAGCTGGGGCCAACTTAGAAAAAAACTGGTGACTTAGCTCCCCAGACATTATGTTCCCAGAGGGTGGCCTCAAATTATTCCTAAAGGATTTCAACCTACGCCATACTACTGAAACTGGAGTGGATGGACTCAGTGAATCACAATATCGATGCCAACCTTCTCTTTTTTTTTTCTTAAGTAATTTTCTGGACTTAGCCAATGTATGCTGAAAAGCTATGATGTTCTCCAGGTTCATATCCAAGTTAAAATTCATTTCGGCCTCATTCCTAGCTTTGATCACAGCAGAGCATTCCCTATCCCACCATGGCGGAGATGGGATTTTGCCCGTTGGCAGTTTTTTGGAAGGGAAGGAATCATCCGCTGTAGCAGATATTATGTTGGAGAATGACAAAAAGCATTCCTGAGCATTCTCATCATTAATGGAAGGTAGAGAGGAGACGCGTAAATCTAGAATTTTTGAGTAAAGGTCCCAATCAACTGAGTTCAGTTGGTATTTTAAAAGAGGAGCAGAGGTTCTATCAGGGATAATTTTGGAAGGGATTTCCACCATGATGGGGTAGTGATCACTCCCATAGGTCATATTCAAGCGACTCCAATTAAAAAGGCTGGCTATATTAGATGAACAAAATGTCAAATCAACACAACTGTTATTTTGCCCTGGCACAGCCCGACGTGTGGCAGACCCATCATTTATCACACATAAATTAAGTTCATCTAATATATCCACTAGGCCTATACCAAAATTGTCGCAGGTTTCTGACCCCCATCTATAGTGGTGACCATTAAAATCACCCATGACAAATAATGGCCCTTGTACATTACTTAACAAACTTTTTATGATATCAAGATCATCAATTTGTGGGTAAGCAATATAAAAACTAAAAAAGTTTATATCCTCAGCCTTAACAGCAACAACATTGATGTTGTCACCTACAAAGGGTAGAGGAATCGGGGAGAATGTTACTTTGTTATTGATGAACAAAGCACATCCCCCATATCCATCTGATCTATCATGTCGAACACCATTGAAACATGGGATTCTGAAATTACTATCAGAACGAAGCCATGTCTCAGCAATGCTGCAGATCGATGGTTTAAATTTATTAATGAGGAAAAGTAAATCATGTTTCCTGGGAGTAATACTCCTGACGTTCCACTGAAGAAGGTGTAGGGGGAGCATTGTGAATATAATTCATGATAGATGTCAATTTGTTGGCAACGTGGTCAGGTAGTGAATGAGCAGGGTTTGCTAATATAGCCATTAGCATACTGGATATAATATTTAAAATACTTTCTGAGGAAATAGGACCGCTAGTACTTTCCCGAGGGTAAGCACCACCATTTTGGACAGGAGTGAATGAGTAATTTTGAATAAGGGCTTGGTGAGCTTGCTTATCATAACTAGGTGACAGGGGGGCATGGGATTTTGGTTTGATTAATACAGTTTTGCGGTGTGATTTCGGAGTTTGGGGAGTAGATCTGGGGAACAGAAGAGGGCTGGCTATAGGTTTTATTTTTGGAGATGATCTAAATACTTCAGCATAAGATCTAGAAACTTGTGGGAATACCTGGCTTGCTTCCGCATACGAGATTGATTTTTCAGCCATCAGTGCTTTTATTCCCTTTTGCCGACCCAACTCCGGGCAAGACTTGTCGGAGGCATAGTGACTTCCAGAGCAGGAAACACAAAAGGCACATTCAGTGGGGACTTGACAGCCAACACCTGGGTGGTCTTCACCGCATTTAAAACAACGTGGTTGTGAGCGACATACAGTGCGTGTGTGACCGAAACGACAACAGTTGAAGCATTGGATAGTTGGATACATATATTTTTCCACTGGGAGAGTTGAGTAAAAACAATAAACACGACTTGGCAAAACTTGGCCATCAAAGGTAAGAATGACAGTTTGAGTGGGCTTCCACTCCGTAACGCCCAGAGAACTCACCTTTCGGTTCATTCTCCTGGCCTTAATTACTGGGCCGCATCCAGTGGGAACCCTGATGTTTTGAATTACTTCTTCTTCTGTCCACTCAGTGGGTACGTCTCTGACGAGACCCATGCGCGTAACGTTATATTGAGGGACAGAAGTAATGTATCCATGGGATGTCAGTATTGGGCTAATTAGGAAACTGTTCGCATCCAGGTGAGTCTTAAAACTAACTGCGAGTCTATTTCTCCCCAAGCGTTTCAAGCTTCCGAGTATGACGTTGGCAAAGTTGTTAGAGGTGAGAAACATTCCAAACTTAACAGAATGTAGAACAGTGCCAGAGGTCTGTCCATCTTTTAGGCTGACGTGAACTACATACGGCGCGTTATCTTTAGAATTGTAGGTGTGTCTACCTATCGTTTGCTTCGATTGTTTGGCAGGATTGATTGGAGTAGCGGGGGGAGATCCAGCGGGTCTTTTTCTTTGCGCAGATTCGGAGTCCATAGCGTTATCTATTTTATCGTCGGGGAGAGTAATGGTTAGGATCGGAGAGTAATCAAATGGATCGGGAGGGTCAGGGGGTTTCTTTTTATCCATGGCGGATATCGGTTAGTAAAAAATTAAATCTATAAAAGGAATAGGTTAATACAAACCCTGGATGTTGGAACACAAACACCACGAAAAATCTCGTTTGGAATTCACACTAATATAAACACTCAAATCAAGAAAACTAGTAATACCAATAAAACTATTTGCTATCCCAACAAAACTACCAAAGAAAGTCTAAAATTATCAAATGTATAGTGAAAAACTCATAAAATTTAAATGAGACCAAAAAAATTTGCCGCCTTTTAGTTGACTTGACAATGACATCCACCTTTTACATATAATCTTGTAGAATGTTGTAATATAAATCTTTACTGTTGACTTATACTTCATAAAATATAGCTTGATCTCTGCGACAGCTGTCAGTTTCAATCATAGATTTAGAATTTTTTTTGCTACGCAAAAAGATACACGAAGCGTGCGAGCGAGAAATCCTAATCAAGTACAAACCGCCCAAGAGAAAAAGAGAGAGTGAATGACGTACCGATATGTCATTTTTTTCGCGAATAAGTAACCCTAGCGGCCTATCTGTTTTACGCCGCGGTGAATTTCTTGCATTTAAATAATAATCTTTAGATTTAAATTGATAATATTAATTATACAATTATGGGGACTTGTTCTGTGAGTGAATGTGACGTTACAAGACGAAATAACCCCAATAAATACACGTTTCACAGGTAAATACAATTTTGTCCTTGGATTGTTTTGAACCATATTTTTCCGAATTTCTGCTAGTAATCGGCTCAGAAAAATAGTCTTACAATAGTATATTGATTTCCAATGTTTTATATAAGTATATTTCGTATATATAAACAAAATTGGCGAAAATATTATGTAGAAGAGTAAATTGTTTGTTTACGCTAGGGCTTGACAAAGCGGTGACGTCATGAGTATCGATAAAAACTTAATCGTTTTTAGTGACATCATGACATGAATGCAAATTTATTTAGTCAGGTTTTGTTAAAATAGATTTAAGTTACGATTGAGAAGATTTTTTTATCGAAACTGTACTTAAAGTTGCATGTTTATTATATTAGCCTTTATTTTTCGGAGAGTTTTGATGTTTTGTTACTTTGAGTAGGTTTAGGAATGTCATTATATTCTTCTTCTTAGCGTGTCGATGGCAAATATAAAAAGTTAAATATTGTGTTTGGCTCAAAATTCAGCCACGGCAATACCATTCGGTGACGCAGTCATAAGGTCTTCGTAAGTACAGGTGACAGGGCATGCTGCGCTCTCCTTAGATGGGCCATGGTCTGCATAAGCACTGAAGACTAGTGAAGACTATGTGTGGGAATGTGTGCTTACCTCGATTGAAACAATTGGTAAACTTATTTTTTCATTAGACTTTTCCCACACTAGGAATTTCTTCCTGTATCGTGGGTGCGTTTACAAACATTTCAACTCACATACACAAGACAAGATACGTACACTGACTAGACAGGTCCACTCAATCTGGCTGGTTCTTTCCTCAAAAGACCATTTCAGATATCAGTCTACATGGTCTTCACATGATCTAACCAAGATTTTGTCTGGAATTTAAAAGAAACTGTGACCTCTGAATTTGTTTCGGCCTTTCTTCTCGGAGTAGTCAGATAGGAAACGCCGACCTCATCTACTTTTATAAAATATGTAAACGTGTTTGTACAAACCAAGTTACAGAAATAATATCATTTATCATTGAACTATCTGCAGGCCATACAAATATTTGTTCCGTGCGGGAATCGAACTCGCGACACGCAGCGCAGCAGCCGATCGCTCAACCACTACGCCAATCGTGTCGTCAATTTCAAATACCTGACGCTGCGGTATTTTTTTATTAGTACTTCAAATACTTGTGGCTTCAAAATACATTTAGCGATTTTATTAATAGATGCGTTCTGCAGAAAATAGCGCTTGATAGCTTTCATAAGCAAAATGGCGACCGCGTACGTCAAATTGTCAAGTACCTTGTAAATTGTAATTTTCATTTCAAACGGTTATTTTCACCGAACTTCTGTGTATTGATTAAGTTTATTAGTACGAATGTCACGATGGATGACTGACTGTATATTGTTATTTGTATTTTAAATAAACAAAGTTAAAATACTGTATTTTACATTTTAAATACACGACTTAAAAATATTTTGTATTTCGTATTTTAAATACATGCGAGATATTATTTTGTAATTTGTATTTTAATTAAAGCAAAGCATGGTTTTTGCCCAGCAATCGTGTTTCTTATGGTGTTCACCAAGTATCGATATCGATATTGAACATGGACTTTTTATCAACACTTTTTTAACGAACACATGGACAAATTCCCTCACACATAGATTTTATATTTTTGGTTTCGTTTTCCATCTGACTCTGTGTATCTTGTACATCCTATATCTATGGTTTCAATACAGTAACAATAGCGCTTGACAGGCTAACAATAGCGTATACGTCGTATACGTATAGTTTGACATAGTCGCAGAGATCAACCTATCTTTTATGAAGTATAGTAGATCGTAGATCTTGATTTTTTTAATAATTAATCAATCTGAATAATGTAATTTAAGACAAAACGATAGCAGTCTGAATTCCTCATCTCGAAGCATAGACTTTTTCATTATCTAAAACCAGTTACTAAATTCTAAAAGTTTCAGCCAGATAACAAAAAAATAAAATTCATTGGTCTAATTTGTACCAAAAAGTATAATGACATAACTTGAAAGCATGATTTTTTGTTTATGGAGATATTTTGAAGATTTTGGGTTGGATAAGGTATAGGCGTAGAACCATTTTATCCGTTTAAATCATGTAAATCGGTCCACGCGTTTATGAGATATTAACTCATTACTGAAAATATAGGTTATATTTTGGTATATGAGTTTCATTATACTAATAAGTACCTACCTAAATAAATACGACTGAACATGGTTTTGACCAAAAGGTTTGTAACTCATGGCAAGTGAAAGGGTCAAGGACGCCCCTTACCGCGATACATTTGTTTTGATCGTGTTAGCGACACTGTCTTTACATTTTTCTGATCGTTTTGAAATATTGGAATACATTGGTAGACAGGTGTTAACGACTTTTAGTTTTTTGTTATCTGGCGGCGACTTTACCTTTAAATTCTTTACCGGTGTTAAATAATATGGTTCTGGTTTGAAGTCAAAATATATTTTACTGCAAGTTAATAAGTCTTTATTTGCAGTGTACTGATGCATAAGCAGCTGGTTGAGGCCGGTATCGACGCGACACTCATCCTGGACGCAGCTATCGGCTACATCATGGAACAGGTCGACCTCGTCATGATCGGCGCTGAAGGGGTCACCGAAAGTGGTGGGATTATTAATAAAGTAAGTCTCTAATTCATTTGGACAAGCACAATGAGTGATCTTTCCAGTAACTTATTTATTTATATATACTTTATTTTACACCAAGATATAACAATATATTAAAAACCTTAAAAACAAACATACCGCTTACCGCTTTGGTGGTTATTTTTTGGATGTTCCGCGTTCTTTCTTGGTGTTAAACCTATCATGTTACAAAACAAAACCTTTCCAGTTTTTTGCCATAAATAACATCTAAGCATAAAAAATCTGTAAAGTAATCCAAAATAACAATAACAATTTCAAGCTCTCACAATTCAAAATCTATATGTATATATAAAAATAAATGCCACTTTTCGTTGTAATTTTATAACTCACGAACGGGTTCACCTATCCAAACCAAATGTTAAGGCTTTGTTCGGACTATTTAGTAGATGGTTTATGTGAAGTTTTTTTTTTTTTTTTTAGGAAGGGTAGGTAGGGCAGGTAGGGTAGGTAGGGTAGTGTAGGTAGGGTAGATGAATGTTTGGTGTTTTTATGGAAAAACAAAGTTTGCTGGGTTAGCTAGTACACTATAACTTCCAGGTTACACTAATGTATTCTAAAATAGCTAAAGATTGTTGCATCTAACATTAGAGTCACCTCAGTGACTTTTTAAAATAAACATATACAAAATTTTACATTAGGCAATATCACAACTAAACCGCCGATCCGAGAGCAGGCAAATAAATACAGTCACATAAACATTACTTAAATAACCCCACAGTGATGTATAGTAAATAAAATAATTGCAAAATAAGACAGTCATACCTACTGCACTATGATTTCAATGTGAGTACACAGTTTTGGATAAAATAATTGCTACGGCCCAAACTATTGATTCATTTATGAGCTCTAACTTATGCCTGATTTCACTAATGAAAGTAATCGCGATTAGTTCAACTAAACTCAGTTTATATGTATACAGCGTTCTGATTGGTTGAGACCGCTGAGAAACTACCAATCAGAACGCTGTATTTGCATAAACTGAGTTTAGTTGAACTAATCGCGATTAGTTTAATTGGCGAAAAGTTGGCAGTAGTTAGTTTTAATATTCTTTGTTTTGTATAAGTCCATGATTTTGTTACAGATTGGAACTTACACATTATGTGTAGCGGCTCTAGAACTTAAAAAACCAGTTATGGTACTGACAGAGAGCTTCAAATTCTCTCGGATATACCCCTTGAACCAGAGCGATTTGCCAAACGAATTCAAGTATTTGTCCAGTGTTCTCAAATCTAGCAAGGATCTGTCGAAACAACATCCTCTAGTGGACTACACGCCGCCCGCATACATTACTTCTTTATATACTGATATAGGAATATTGCCACCATCAGCTGTCAGCGACGAGCTTATTAAACTGTATTTGTAAATGCAAAGAACTCACACCCTGGATATGTACCTATATCATATCCGCATAGATTTTTTTTTTTGTAAAAGTATTGTTACCAAGTTGGTTGTATTTACTTAATTGTAATAAAGTTTATTACACTCATTTTTTTTTTATTTATACGAATGTACCCAGTTGATTTTCTTGGGTCCTTTAGACAATTATAATAAACTGGCTGCCGCTCGCGGTTCCGCCTGCGTGGTTTTTGATTCGCCCAATATCTTCATAAATTATAGCCTATGTGTTATTCTGATGTATAAGCTATATTCCTGTAAAGTTTCATCAAATTCTGTTCCGTAGTTTTTGCGCCAAAGAGTAGAAACACATCCATCCATCCTCACAAACTTTCACGTTTATATAAGCAGGACTAGCTTTTCTCACGACTACGTTCCAGTGGCTTATCCCTCACAAACTGTACTCAGCGCTAGTAAAACAATTTTGGGATCGAATTAGTACTTACTAAAGTCCTAGAGTATTAATGTTACCTCTATAAAGTACTTATTTATTTAATACTAGCTGTGCCCGCGGCTTCGCTCCCGTCATGTCTGCCAACCCTACCCTACTTACCTTCCTGCCTACCCTACTTACCTAGTGTACGTTACCCCAACAGGAAAGTGGCTCCTGGAGTGATATGAGTGGAACGTATAATTAGAGCGTAATCTGCTGTGAATGTGCGCTTCATAAAACACTTGAGCGTGTCGTCGTTTTTGAAAAAAACGGAAAAATCGATTCCTGCTAGGGTAACGTTGTTCCAGCAGGAAAATTCTAAACGAATGATCGGAGCACAGAAATCTTAATAATTTGCCTTATTATTAAGATTTCTGTGGATCGGAGTGACAAATATTGTGCATGGGCAGAGAGCTTATAGTTGTGCAAGAATGTGCGCCGAAAATATAACAGGTGCGTAATCAGGTTTTCGAGATATTGCATTTCCTGCTGGGGTAACATTTTGCAGAATCGTGTATCTCTGAAACCATTGTATGTGCGCCTGTAGAATAAACATACACGAGTAGCTCTTGATTTGTGCGTTTTTGTGCCGGAATTAGATTTAAGAAAATATTTATAGTTTTCAAGTAATCGCCATTTATGAAAACCCGAAAAAAAATCACAGCGCCTAAATGAGAAAGCTTATAAGTTCGCTGAAAACTGTATTCAGCCCATCTTGACGCTTCAATTATCCATAAAAAGTTTTAAAAGTATACATGCTTGCGTTATCGAATAATATTGCTAAAAGTCAAAACGATGGTGTCATAACTTTGACGGCAAAATACGAGAAACCGGCTCAACCCAAGTAGGTAGGTGTAAAGCACAAATAAGAGTGTTTAGTCAAAAATATGTAGTGAAAATATTCAGCTTGGAATGTTTCGCATTAAGTAGATTTAAACAAAAAACTAAACATGTAAACAACGGATTCATACATAACGATGACCTTCTTAATTGGACGTATTAAACCTAAGCTGTTGTCCGTACAGTCGCGTTCAAACGTTTGTTGGTTTGACCTAATTTTGGGGATAATTAAAAAATACATTAAATGCACCTTGTGACCATAACAAATTAAAAAGCTTGTTGATGTAGAAATTATTATTTTTCTTCTCTAAATTATGTTTCTTCAAGTAATTATGGCATCAAATCACAGATCAAATTACAAACCTGATTGACTTTACGCTCACAAAGGAACAGTAGCGGACTTAATGCCTCAGGCTATTTTTTTCAGTCAGTATTAGGTTAGATTGACATTCCATGTGTGTAATACTCCACGGCGATACCTACGTTGCCAGCGGCTGATCCAAATAGAGATACTGGATTGACTGTAGATAACTAATTATCTTCACATAGCCCACATACTACTGAGACACACTTCCTACACATTACACAACCGAAGCACACGATATATCTATCATACGCTTTCTTTGGACAAGTTTTAACAATATGTGCAAATTCATATGGCAATAATTGTTCTTAAAACCTAGCATAAACACCAACTAGTTAGAAAGCTTTACAAATTGTATTACATATTTCATAATCTTCGTGTTGTAACAGTATATCATTTTGTTTCAGATTGGGACTTACTCCTTAGGAGTGGCAGCTCTAGAACTCAAGAAGCCAGTGTTTGTGCTGACAGAAAGCTTCAAATTCTCCCGGATATACCCCTTGAACCAGCGAGACTTACCGAACGAGTTCAAGTACTTATCAAGCGTTATTAAGAATAGCAAAGATCTGTCGAAGGAACATCCTCTAGTGGACTACACGCCGCCCGCATACATCACTTTGTTATTTACGGATCTAGGTATATTGACACCGTCGGCAGTTAGTGACGAACTTATCAAGCTATATTTGTAATTGTCCTAAAATAAAAATTATTTATAAGAAGTCGGTTGTATTTGTTATTGGTGTTTCCTCTTCTTTGCGTAGTTGTTGATTGAAATTAAATTTTGCCAGAATTCATATCAGTTACCAGAGAGAGCAGTGGTGGCCCAGTGGTATCAGCCGCGACTTACAAGTTGTGATGATGTGATATCAGTTGCCACTCCATTCGTTGTCTATTCCATGCCGAAATCCAATTAGTTTGTACCAAAAATAAAAAAAACCGGCCAAGTGCGAGTCGGACTCGCGCACGAAGGGTTCCGTACCATTATCTCAAAAAACGGCAAAAATATCACGTTTGTTGTATGGGAGCCCCACTTAAATATTAATTTTATTCTGTTTTTAGTATATGTTGTTATAGCGGCAAAAGAAATGCATCATCTGTGAATATTTCAACTGCCTAGCTATCACGGTTCATGAGATACAGCCTGGTGACAGACAGACAGACGGACCGCGGATTCTTAGTTATAGGGTCCCGTTTTTACCCTTTGGGTACGGAACCCTAAAACCATTGCAATTTACGACTCAGGTCACAGAAAATAAAACAGTGAATTCAAAAATGTCTGGCACTTTAATATTGTACGAAATATATTTACATACTTTTAATAAAAATGTTCAATTAAAATACTAGACTGCCTATACATTAATATCTCACTTTGTGTTAAAATATCAATTAATTATATCATGCACTTACACTAGGCAAGAAATAAACATATTACTTAAAATATCTAATTATTACACTATTCTGTGGAAGCATTAAACATATCACAAACATGTCCTTTATTGCCAGAATTAATTAACTAAAGGTAATTAAAAACTTCGTAAGTATTACAAAAGGCATTATGGAAGCACAGTTCAAACTAAGGAAAGTTATTTCCTTATATTAATTTCTTTGAAAACAATATTAAATTCTCAACAATAATATATAATTCCGATTTTAACATTATATTTCTAAAATAATCAACACGTTTTCCTATTTTACATTCGCTAAATATGTATTATAGAAATCCTATTATCTAATAAATATAAAATTTATTCGTCACCACTCGGGTTCAAATGTGGTCAAACATACCACAAAGATCTCAATGTTAAAAAGTGGTCTAGTTCGGTATTAAAGTCCTAAAGAGAACCCTAATTAATGCCTCTTACGTACCACAATCCTTTATAATTACAAAACCTAAATAAAATCTTACATTTGATGCTATACAAAGTCAAATAAAGACAGTAAACAAACTAAATTATTCTTAAATTGTACTTGAAATAAAACATACGTAAATATTCAGTCAGGACTGATATTATATTGTACTTAGATACTATTATTTCCGTCTATCGCTAGAGTACCATTCGTAAGAGATCAACGCTTCAACTCTACTTATAAAGTCACTTACTAGTGATTTTATAAGTATACCAGAAGAAGCAACAAGGGATTAAAAATTCGCTGAGGGTATGTACCTGCTAATTTGATTCAAATATTTATTTGGTCAATATAGACAAACCCCATCCGGTGGTGGGGTTTGTCTATATTGACCAAATCACCACCAGTGACAGGTCTTTTGAGTTTGACGGAACTCGAGTCATATTTTAAAAACTGCTTCTGCCTTTCAAAATAATAATTTTTCTTCATGAAAGACAGAGTATTAAAAAAAAAATAGCTACCATAATAGTAATTTTGATCAGCTGATGATATTTTGTATAGATTTTTTTTTTTTTTTTCGGGTATTGACTTTGACTTCTTTGACGAATGTACATTACCATGGGTAGAAGCAGTTTTTAAAATATGACTACGTATTTCCCATTACACCCTATAAAGGTCTATACACACATATCAGGGCCGTGCCCGGGACGTGGACGGACCGTGCCCCGTCAGGGACTTGAAAATATATCGGTGTGTACATTTTATATCACGTTCGTTGGCCGTGCACGGCCAGTGACGAAACTTCAATGCCTGGGCCCGGCCCTGTCACGTCCCGGGCACGGCCCTGATATGTGTGGATAGACCTTAAGTATACAGCATTGCTTTAGGCTGCCATTTTCAGAGCGATAGCCAGCCTTACTTATGTAACGTTCATCCCCCATTGCCACTTCTAGATATCTCAACACTTCCATAATCATAACATAACAGAAAATACAAATAATTATAATTAACACAGATATTAATATTTCTACAAATACTTAATTATTACAGTATTCAGTTGCCTATTGCATAATGGAAAATGAGTAGATACGCACTTAACATTACATTTTTACATTATTGAATGTTTACAAAATTATTATTAGAAAAACCCTGGTTGAAATGTTGGATAGGTACCTACTTAAAATGTGGGTAGATGCAAAGTTTTAGGTTCAAAAGCGTGGTTTGTCGTTCTGTTCAAATATAAAACATCCCTTTTGGAAGTTACAAGAAGTAATTAGAAAATAGCTTCTTTAATTTGATTTTGATGCTCTCAAAAATACAGGTTAACGGATATATTTACATCTCTGGAGTACACAAAAATACACTCTAAATACAATAATATCAATGAGGAAAAACCTTGAAGACCTTGATATTTATACACGCATTTTTAACTCCACATCTGAACAATGAAGAAACCTAGGGCCTACAAAACAATGTAATGATGACGTCATACCTAGTTCACGTAGTATTACGTAGTAGTGTTACCTATTGTAAATGTTGTCGATGATGGTGTATATCTGGTGGAAGTGCGGTCTCTTCTCCGCTTCGTACTCCCAGCAGCGCAGCATCAGAGCGTATACGTCTTCTGCGCAGCCTTCGGGAGCTGGCATCCTGTAACCTGAAGAACGATAGGATTAACGTGGATATTTTTTTGATATTTCCAACTCATTACTCCTAGAAATAAACTCGTCGTACAGAAGTGGGATCTAATGCAAGACCGGTGTGCGATACCCAAATCTTCATTCGTAGCCCAGAATATTTTAGTTTTAGCTTTTAACAGTAGCCTAATTGCGTAAGTGAATACGGCAAGTCAAAGCGCAAAGAGTATGAAAAACCGACCAATCACATGCGAGATGAAAGATGCCATGTGGATTTCCGTGTATGTGTTTGGTCGATTTTTCTTATTCTTTGCCCTTTGCCTTGCTGAATTTATTACGCAATAAGGCTTTTGAAATGCTTATACCGTAAAAATGAATAAGAATTGGTGGTGTTGTCTTGATCCTAAACACACCATAACAAACGCTTAGCTCTTTTTGGGTTATAGCACAGTATTAATATAGACCAGTACGGAAACTACCTACAAATACTAGGGGCCCGCTTAGGGGTCTCATCGATGCGCATGTTTGTGTGAGTGTGCCGCTTCGAGCGTTTGTACGTAGTTTCTGTACTGTCTATATTTATACTGTGGTTATAGTGTCCAAAGGCACCGAACAATAGTCAGTAATCGTTAGTCTTTTTGGGCAAAGGGTAAGGAGTATGAAAAATCGACTAATCACATGTGAGATAAAAGACGCGATGTGGATTTCCGCCTATGTGATTGGTCCATTGTTCATACTCTTTGCCCTCTGCCTTGCCGAATTCATTACGCAATAAGGCTGCGGAATGACCGGTGATTTTCATCAGAAAATCACCGGTCATTCCGCAGCCTTCAGGCCATCAGGCCTACATAGCTAAAAGGTAACAAGACAGAGCCTTTGTCTGGAAGCAGATGGGTACATACCTGTATCAATTTTCTCCCTTGCGCGTGAGTTGCTCATGCCTGCGTAGGGAGTATCGCCTTTAGAGAATATCTCCCACATCAGCACGCCGTAGCTCCACACATCACATAACGATGTGTATTTACCTAAAATTATGAAAGAAACAATAATATTTATTATCGAAGACTATGTTAACAATGGCTCATCATCTGTTGAAGACTGCGATATAACTGCACAAGCGAAGCGTTGCCCGGATTACCGGAGCGCTGGAGAAACCAGGACCGAATGAATGCCACCATGATTCCGTTGGAAAAAAAGGGTCGTCTGAGGTTCGTCTGACTCGCAGTGAGTCATGATGCATTGATACTTTACCATACCTGCAACCTTCGGATATCTGATATCTAGGCTCTGATAGTCTAGAGACGAAAGAGTCAAGTCAACTATTACCAGTCCAAACTACTGTATTGACTGCTTAATAAAGTTCTCTCAAAAACTCACCAAAATTAAGTGCTTCTGGCGCCGTCCATTTAATAGGGATTTGCTTCATCCCTCCAGACACGATATATTCCTCCTCTTCCCTCGACATTCCAAAGTCAGATATCTTGACGATGTTGTCGTCTCCCACGAGGCAGTTCCTGGCTGCTAGGTCGCGGTGGATGCAGTTCTTGGACTCCAGGTAGCGCATGCCGCCGGCTGCGTCGCGGCACATAGCGAGGAGGGAACGGGCACTTAAGGTCGCTGCTCGCGTTCGCAGGAATGTTAGGAGGGAACCACCTGGGAAAACGGTAAGAATAAATGGTGAGTTTAGGTACATTTTAGACACAAACAAACATATTGATGAGTGATTGAGTATTAAGGTAAATCGTGCTGTATACAAACACCCATTGAAGAATGAGTGAGTGGACCTATAAAAAAACTGTCAGATATACTTTAGAATCATCTATGGGATGATAAGGAGCTTGTGGAGATAGGTTATGGGCCTTTGAACTAATGGCGAATACCTTCAGTTATTGATTAAAGTCCTAAGATTCCTGAAGCGCAAGCTTATCGACATGTGTATCCTGCCCATCCTAACCTACGGAGCTCAAACTTGGTCTTTGACCGAGTCTCAAAAGTCCAAAATCAAAGTATTCCAAAGGGCGATGGAGCGTAGCGTATTGGGTATTTAGCTCAGCGACCGAATACGTAATAATACCTACGATACGCTCTAAAACAGGAATCGCCGATGTGGGCAGCAAGTCTGCTGGGCTGAAATGGGATTGGACGCGTCATACTATGCAGAACGCATAATGTTAGATGGGGCAGAATCGTCACGCAGTGGGAGCCGGAAGATGGGCGTCGTCGCCGTGGGAGGCCTATGAAACGCTGGCGTGACGGCTTAGAGGCGTTTATGAGAGATTGGCAGTAGATGGCAAAAAAACAGTAAAAGTGGAAAGCTATGGGAGAGACCTTTGCCCAGCAGTGGGACAATATAGGTTGGAAAAAAAATACAGTCGTCAGTATCGTCTCCAGCTTCTGAAGTTTATTTTCTCCCCATTTTAAAACTGTTTAGTTATATGTTCCTGCCTACGTTAAATCATTTATAAATTATAACACCACGACACTTTGAAAAGTAAAATGTGCAGTTATTTACAGTGATAGCTACCGTAGCTTAATTTTAAATGCATGTTTCATCCACCCAGCATAGAATCGGTCTAGACTCCCACACACCGGTTTATAAACACGGTAGTGACACATCACATGGTAAGCTGTGTTTATGTGAGTGCAATTTCGTAAATACATTCTGGATTAACGATGCATTAGTAGATATCTGTTTCTACAACTTTGTTCCAAAAATATTCTGGAGATCAGCTTCATTCATAACTACTTAGTGGATACCTACATTCTCGTCTAGATCTATAGTAGCCTTCTTTTAGTTGTTAAAATAATCTTGTGTTTAGGTTCACTCATCTGTTAGTGGATTTAGCGACAAAACGAAACCGGCCAAGTGCGAGTCGGACTCGCGCACGAAGGGTTCCTTACCATTATCGCAAAAAATGACAAAAAAATCACGTTTGTTGTATGAGAGCCCCAGTTAAATATTTATTTTATTCTGTTTTTAGTATTTGTTGTTATAGCGGCAACAGAAATACATCATCTGTGAAAATTTCAACTGTCTAGCTATCACGGTTCATGAGATACAGCCTGGTGATAGACGGACAGACAGACAGACGGATCGCGTAGTCTTAGTAATAGTGTCGCGTTTATACCCTTTGGGTACGGAACCCTAAAAAGTATAAACCATACTGTGCCGGCCCTGTCTTAGTGGCAACCTGAAACAAGACCGGCAGCCTTATTGCATAATGAATTCGGCAAGGCAAAGGGCAAAGAGTCAATTGGTAAATTTTTTTCATCCCGTCTTACATCTCGCATATGATTGGTCGATTTTTCATACTCATTGCCCTTTGAGAGCAGTGGTGGCCCAGTGGTATCAGCCGCGACTTACAAGTTGTAGGTCGTGGGTTCGAGCCCAGGCAGGCGCTTCACTTTGTGTAAATGTGTAAATTATTTCATCACCACTGCTCTCAAAACGGTGAAGGAAAACATCGTGAGGAAACCGGCATATCCTTGAACCAATAATTCGAAGACATGTGACATCCACCAACCCGCACTGGGCCCGCGTGGTGGATAACGGCCCATTCCCTCTCACAGAGAGGAGGCCTGTGTCCCAGCAGTGGGAACATTAATAGGCTGATGATGTGATGTGATGTGCCCTTTGGCTTGCCGAATTCATTACGCAATAAGGCTGCTGTTTTTCGTTGCTTTATATATGGTAGCTTCAAATTGAGGGGTAGATTTTATACAGGTACCTACCTATATCCAGGCAGCATTATACGAGTATACAGCTAGATAAGCACAAGCCACATAAAGAAAAAAATAGGTACCTGTAGTAACTACCTACACCTACAAAGAAAATGATAGATAAGGAATTGGGTCAAGTGGAAATGAATCCCTCAACAGAATGTATTGCGTCACAACTTTTTTTCCACCATAATGACGCAAGACTTTGTAAAAATAAATGCATATTTTTATAACTAAGAGTAAGAAGCCGTTAGTATTTTTATCTTGAGTTTCAACTGAAAGGGTAATGCTATGTTTAAATTTGTTTGAACGAAGCTCGCATACGCTGAATCTAATCTAGATACATTCCTTATTGACTTAAACGAACAGCTAGAGAAAATTTCCAGATGTTAAGGAAATCTGTTTATGTTTAGCCACTGACATGAACATTAAATGGATGAAGCATAAACACGAACAATGAACCTAAATGTTTGTTTGATCTTTTTTTTTCAGGTTCAAAATCCTCTAAGAATTTTCTCTGCTAATGCATCTATACCTACCTACTGCAGACATCATCAAAATAAGCCAGATCTCTCTCTTATTCATTGTCTTCATTACTGAAGGTCGTGCCCGTTTTGGAAAGCTTTGATGGAGTCACTGACGAGCTACTTCCAAGGGATTCTGTCTTCGACTCTTCTCAGGGCAGTGGTCACCGTGAGTCCTGCAGCCGAATTGCGTAAGTATATTATCCAAAGCAAAATAATTGATTCCTACCCAAAAACGACTTTTCGTATCAATATGCACTACGTAAAGTCAGTTTTGGGAAAGAATCGATTCTTTTGCTTTGGATAATATACTTACGCAATTCGGCTGCTGTAATCGCCCTGATTTAGTCTGACCATCGACTGGGTGAGCGTCCACGTGGCCTTTTCCCATCCACTTTTCCGACAACAACCAATATAGGTAAGGCAGCAGCCTAATTGCGCAAGTGAATTCAGCAAGGCGAAGGATTTGTCCCCATCAATCGACCAATCATAATTATACGGAAATCTACAACGCGTCTTTCATCTCGCTCGTGATTGATGATTTGATGGGATGAAATCCTTCGCCTTGCCGAATTCATTTACGCAATTAGTCTGCTGATATTTATTATGTCGTAGATTGCTGGTCAGTGCAGCCCTATCACATAAACAGAGCAGAGCAAAAAAATCTTGTAACTTGGGACAAGGGCAGGGGGCAAATGAATTACTAGAACGGTCACGCAAATCAATTTTTTTAGCGATATCACCCGGAAAGGCATTTAATGGTCGGATGCTTGATGAATTACATACCTAAGCAGAATAGTAGAGCAGCTAAGCTACAGTTCTCGCCAAACTTCTTGACCGCTCTGAAGTTGGCTTGCCGATACGCAAGCTACGGATTGGTGCTGTTTTTGTACGAGATTACTATTGCGCAGCCATTGTAGCCAACTTCAGGGCGGCCAAGAAGTTTGGCGAGTAATGTAAGTGCGAGTATTAGGGAGGTTTTAAGATTACAATCTTACCTGGTACAAGTTCCATGACAATCATAATAGGCTGCTTCTGCACCGCTATGCCGATAAGCCTCACAATGTTGGGATGTTGGTACTGCTTGAGAATGCGGCCCTCCTGCAGGAAGGTGCGTTTCTGTTCGTCTGGTAACGCCACTCGGCAGGTCTTCACTGCAACTTCCTGGCTGGTACTCTTCAGACGAGCCTTGTAGACGTCGCCGAAGTTACCCTGGGGAAGGAGAATGGACAATTAATTTGAGGGATTTAGGTACAGGTATTAACCCTTTGAGTGCCTGAAACGTGGATCCACGCGAGACACAATGGCTTTTTAATTGTTTCGGTATATAGGTTTTCCTTAAATAGTTTTTTCTTTCTTTCTTTCTCTATGTCACTCAACCGGTTATTGAGCCTGCAACGTGTCGTGAGATACTTCAGCCAGCAGACAGAGGTAGGTACCAACAACTTAGAACGTCTAATGGTGACTGGAAAATAGAGGATAAAAGAACTACAGGCCGAAGCCCCAAACGGTAGTCGGATCAAATATTTGAGCATCTGGAGATATCAACGGCAAACTCCACCATGCTGCTGATCGTAACAAATGGAGAAAATCCGTTGACAGTAAGAGTGCGATCATGGAGAAGTAGAGGTAAGGGGGCAAATTGGGATAACTTATTTTAAAAGCAACATCAACTAAAAAAGCCGGCCAAGTGCGAGTCGGACTCGCGCACGAAGGGTACTGTACCATTATCGCAAAAAACGGCACAAAAACAGCAAAAAAATCATGTTTGTTGTATGGAAGCCCCACTGATATATAGCCTGGTGACAGACAGACGGACAGTGGAGACTTTGTAATAGGGTACTGTTTTTACCCTTTGGGTACGGCACCCTAAAAAGAAGAAAAAGATTGTGCCAGGAGTACTAAAAGGCAAATCAGTAGGTTCAGGATGAAACTCGAAGTAGTCATTCCTAAGGAAGTAAAACGCCATTTCTGGACAAGTCCTAGAAGTAATAAAGTCCCCAGCATGTAACTTGGCAAGGTTTTGACGTAGTGGGAGTAAGTACGCGAATTGTCCAACCACCATATAGAGCGAACGGCACCTGGACGCGACGCGATTGGTCAGTCGATTCTTGTGACAAGTGACTAACCAATCGCGCGCTTGGAATGGTTCTAAACGTTCCCCGCGTCCCGCTTGGTAACCCTCACCTAAAAACTACTTGAGCGCATCTAATGACTCTTGCCAACTTACGTGCCGGCAACTATAAGACCCCGCTAGTCCTGTCTACACCACTTTTGAAATTAAACTGTAAAGGCCACAATGAAATACTATGCTTACTTCAGAAATTACTTTATCGTTAATAAAAACGCACGTTATACAATTCGTAAACAACCAGCAACCCATATTATTCAACTACCATCTAATTTAATGTGACGCATAACTGCAACATTGCTGCAATAAGCTTCGGATTCAAACATTGCTATTGTGTCAGTATTAAACTCAGTGATTGTGTCACAATGTCATGTTGAACAATAGCCTCTATTCCGGGAAGTTCTCGGTAGCTGTATGACCTTCAATAACTAAGGAACCCTTCACAATATATATACAGGCTTATTTGTAAAACACTAACAACCTTTCAGGGGGTGAAAGCATTCACAATTCTAAACGAATTTTATTAAGAAACCAACGCGCAACACGTATGAAAGAAAAAACCGGCCAAGTGCGTGTCGGACTCGCGCACGAAGGGTTCCGTACCATTATCGCAAAAAACGGCAAAAAAAACACGTTTATTGTATGGGAGCCCCACTTGAATATTTATTTTATTCTGTTTTTATTATTTGTTGTTATAGCGGCAACAAAAATAAATCATTTGTGAAAATTTCAACTGTCTAGCTATCACGGTTCATGAGATACATCCTGGTGGGTTCATGAGATACATCCTGGTGACAGACAGACAGATGGACCGCGGAGTCTTGGTTCCGTTTTTACCCTTTGGGTACGGAACCCTAAAAATTAACTATCTAGGTACTTCAATGAGCCCACTCCTTACACGCGTTCGTATTTCTTTATTAAAGCGTTGTTGATTAAGTATTTTATACTAGATATGTTAATTTGTATCCATGTAAATAAAATCGCTATTTCATACAAAATACAATATTTATTAATCATGAGTACTGTCACCCCCTTCTTCTTAGCGTGTCGTTGCTTTCACCCCCTGAAAGGCTGTTAATGTTTATAAAATAACCCTGTACAATTCACTGTATCGATATATTCTGCCTTTCAAACATCGTTTAGGTAGAAATAGATAGTCGGAGTACTACTGAAATCGCTGACACGAATACCCTGGCGGCCTTGCCAATTGACCCCAAAAAGTTCCCCAAGGTGCTTGATTTGTTTCGTGTTGTAATCGGCGTATAGTCTAGGTCTTTTTGTTTAATCCTCGGTCCTTTGTTTAGGCCTCATACAAACATTTTCAGTAAGCAAAACTTGCCCTACCACAACCATAGGACCTCATAATGTGTAAATTCTATTTTCACTCTTCTTCGATTAAAGCTTCATCTCTGAGAAGACAACACACCTACAGTGCATCTATAATTGCAGAAAAGCCTAGAACCCTCGGTACGCATTGAAAATTAGCGGGACTGCAGGCTTGTTTGCCACCTGAGGAAGAGTTCCTGGCTTTAATTACTAGATCGGGCAAGGTGTACGGCGGCAGGATTATTACTTAAGAAACAGCAATCATCAATAATCGCGCGATCAAACGCTTTTTGTCATAAAAGACGGCATAACCTACACTTTAGGTATGGTAGGTAGGTCCTACACAGTCGTTTACTAATCGCTCGCTATTTGTCAAATGCACTTATTTCTAAAAAAATTGCCAAAACCTCTAAAACTTCTGTATTCAAGAGCAATTACTGCGCAAAAATCTCCAATAAGCCCGCGGGACAGATACGGTTTTTAATTAGAATACTGAAAGAACTTTTAGTACCTATTTTCTATAGAGTTCTCCGGCGTTGATGTCTGGTGTTTGCTGATATGCCGCATTTATTAAAAAAATTAAATTTAATTAAAAAAAATATTGTTGCCTATAATAATAACTTACCCTGCCAATCTTGTCCAACAGCTGCACATCATCATTGTTGAGTTCCCAGTTCTCCCTGGGAACTGCTCGACGCAGCAGAGCCCCTGATCTTGCTGTGACTGGGACTCCACTCGTTCTCTGCCATGCTATCAGTTCTGCTACTGAGGGAAACGCGGCACCTTCGAAACGGTAGTGACCCTGGAAGAAGAAGGGATTCTTTAGTATTTTAAGCTGTTTGAGTGTTTGATGTGCATTTGAGAATAAAGAGAACCTTGATTTTATTATTTTTTGCAACCATATCAAACAATTTCGGAGTAGCGAATGTCCATCAATGGACAGTGATCAATTCAATCAGCCTCAATTGATTGAATCAATCAATCGTGCTATAGTAGAAGTAGCTGGTATGTACCAGCTACTTCTACGTCTTTAAACATTAAAACGAATTTAAGCATGGAAGGCGTTGTTTCAGATTTGGTAGAGATTTTATTTTGCCCAGTAGGTCGACTGATAAAAATACTTGTCGCTTGATACAATCTAAATCTATGGTTTTAACTGCATCTACATAGATGCAGTTAAAACCATAGATTTAGAAATTTTTTTTGCTAGTTAAAACAACCGAATTAGGTTCAAAGGCCTTTAACTAACATAATTCCACTTCCTCAAGTTGATTCTCTCAATTTAGCCAGACATCCAACAATCAATAAAAAATATTCAACGTATAAAATAAATCAAAATGCAAAGCAGAACCACTTTTAGCACTTTGACCGTTGCCATAAAATAAATTCGCGGATCGTGACATAAGAAACTCTTCAAACTTCCGAGAAACCGTAAGATTCATTAATTGAGATTGAGACGATGCTGCAAACTCATTTATGTTATGAATCATATATTTAAGCTTAAAAGAATCGGAAACCATTACGCTCTATTACTGCAGAATATTAAAGAATCTGTGTTCAGAGTTCGAAGCATCCAAATGCCAAATGTTAGCCGGAGATTTGCATTCAAACCGGTTTTGTACGATTCTTGATCCATATACTTAACACACAAAAAAAAGCATTCCAAATAACAGGTGTAACTAGTAATCTTTTTTGTAACACTACATTTGGAGCCTGGATTGCTCTACGAGTTTAGAAAGGTCAGGGGCCTTGGTATTCGGATCATCTGAGAATATTATAATAATTCATGTTACTATGCAGCACCCGTAATATCTGGACTACAGACTTTATGGGTGCTTATCTGCTTTTATTAACCCCCGAAGCAAATAAGACGGGGTGTTGTAAGTTTGACGTGTCTGTGTGTCTGTCTGTGGCATCGTAGCTCCCGAACGGATGAACCGATTTTGATTTTGTTTTTTTTTTTTGTTTGAATGGTGACTGTGTCGAGAGTGTTCTTAGCTATGATTGATTAAAATCAGGTACAAAAGTTATCCGCATTTTGCTCTTTGAATCTGGGTCTTTTCGCAAGATATCATGTCATAATTACGTGTTTCGATAGATTGTTGATTGAAGCGTGTCTACTACTAGGTATATTATATTTAGTTTAAGGGTTCCGTACCATTATCGCAAAAAACGGCAAAAATCACGTTTGTTGTATAGGAGCCCCGCTTAAATATTAATTTTATTCTGTTTTTGTTATAGCGGCAATAAAATACATCATCTGTGAAAACAACTGTCTAGCTATCACGGTTCATGAGATACAACCTGGTGACAAACAGACAGACAGACGGACCGCGGAGTCTTAGTAATAGGGTCCCGTTTTTATCCTTTGGGTACGGAAACCTAAAAAGCATGAAATAAAAATTAAATTTAAAATTTAAAAACCTACGAGGCTTGTTTGTTTTGCTTTTTAGAGGTTTTTGTGTCAGGAGTTCTTTTTAATTTTAAATTTAATTTTATCTACAGAGTATGTACGTGTTGTGTCTACGTCCACATGGTTTGCGCGCCATTAAACTACCTACATGAATTTAATAGACATGTCACATGATCTCTTTTCTCCTGGGGGCTCTCTTAATTTCATAAGGAACTCTGAGGCTTAGTTCATACGGCAAATATGAATACCTTGGTTACATGAAATACTGTCATATTACCAAGTACTGTAAAACCTGCTAAAATGGGCAGCGCAATACCATGTGAACGAGACTTAAGTTAACATTAAAATTAGATACCTACTGAAAAAATTCCATGGTGAAACATCTTAGGTATACGAACCTCAGGAGTCGTCTGTACTATGAAGTGTTTGTGCTGACCCCAACACACGGACAGCACTAGTTGCCTGGCGTGGTTTCTGGTAGTCTCCCGCACCAGGTAGTCACCATCAGCTCTCAGCAGCCTGACCACCTCCTCGCGAGGCAGAACTCCATGGAACCATTCCTGTTCCACCAGAGTTCGCTCTGTTTCACTAACACTCACCTGCGAACATAGTATAAATAAATTGGTATGGTGCCCCACGTGTATCCTACCTCGTGTGGTGACGATATGAATGATAGGTCAAAAAGTAGGTGGAAATAGGGGCAGTCAGAAATAGTTTTAAGATTACTTTGACCCAGAAATTGGCAAATATAAAATATCCATGTACGTATGTATTTATTTATTTCAGAAATCTTTAATTAAATAATATCGATGTTGAATTATTTACCTGACAGATTAGTTAAAAAACAATTTTAAAAAATATAACTGGTACCGTATCATTACTTCGTTAGTTACACGAATGAACACAAACACAAAAGAAAAACATTACTCCACGCGATGCACATGCACTCGCCGATTTAATTACATAATGCGACAGAAAAAACACGACAAAACGCAACAACGAAAGCGTAACATACGTTCTCCAACTCTTGCTCAAGTTCAAGTTGTAGCTGCTTCAGTCGCTTCTTCCTGCGAGGCACGACCACCGGCGGGGGCAACTCGCTGTGCGTGATGTACATCGAAAACGGATCAAACGGATCCATTACTCAATCTCACCAGCTCACAACACCGCAAAAAAAATCAGTACTACTTTATTATCTCTTTTATTTCACCACAAGAAGCGAACGTTCCCAACAACAGGATGAACTTGACGTAAACCCCACGACTGAAACGTACACAGTCTACGCGTAAACACCGATACATTTCTGGAACGTCGCAAGCGGCTTCACCTTGATTTTGAAACTGAGTTTTAAGGAGAGCCTGTGCTATTTTCATTTTATTTGAAATCTCATTCCCGACAGAAGTTCGTGCGGTGCACGGTGACGTGAAGTGTTTGTGCTAATATTAGCACTGACACGTTGAGTAACGCTCGTTCAGAGCGAATAAATCGTGCCGCTCCAGTGGCGTCGTGGAAGACGAAAGCTTCATGCATCGAACTAATTCCATGCCATGCGTGGGTGAGGGAGGTCTCGGTTAGTGGCACTCACCACACTGTTAGAACAACTATCGAGTACAACGCGGCTCTGTCTTCTCTTTTTGAAGAGCGTTTTGTTGTGAACTCGGCAATGCACATAGATATCCACACGTTTGCGCAAGCGTCGCCTCAGGACTCTGATCCGTCTGCGATGTGGTATGATTACCGAGTCGGTGGGGCCTTCGCTGCTGCTTCTGTACGTCTTGGGGGGTAGCGCCGGACTCGACGGCGCAGACTTGCGTCGGAAGGGCCGTGTGAACAGTTTGAAGAATGGTCTCGGCGGTATTATCGAGTGGAGATGCAATCGCAAAACATCCGTCGATGCGGACGCTTTAGATCCGAGTGAGGAGCGATCCTGATAATCGAATGTCATCTTTAGCAAGGCCGCTAGATCCATGGAAGACTCTACACCAGAAATACCTAGTTATGTTAGTTAACTGCCTGCACCATTATTATTTAGTTTTAAACATAGTTTCCCCTTAACTGTTTAACCAGCCCTAAGTTAAAATTTAATTTTAAGCATGCAACCAATCCTACCTGATGATCAGGAGAGCTGCCATCCAGGCTATCCACGCCAACAGTCTCGGCAGACAGATCAGGGCATCCACTGGGCGCTTCCTCACAACCCAGTTCAGCCAGGGCAGACCTGATCATCTCTGCTTGTTTGGCACATTTGCGTTCAGCTACGCGAAGCTCCAAGAGTTTGATGGGCTCTGACGTCGTCACTGGTAATGGTGGCGGTGAATGCCTAGGTAATTGGAAAATAAATACATTGAACACGATTTAGATGCTAGAAATAAAACAGCTCAAAACCTTGAGGCATTATGTCATTAAAAAGCACTGCACCGATGTTTGGACGTGGCAAAAATTTATTGAGCGATGTAAAGCAACTTCGCAAACTATGTAGGCGCCATATTGCCGTACGATAGAGCCGTCTCCAAGTCGTTACGTACCGAGTAAATAAAATTTGAGTCGTCGACACGAGAAATTTATTCATCACCATTTTAAGCTTTAAAATTTGTCGCTTGCTCCATGATGACTTCCATCATTCCTGCAGTGGTTTTAATTCAACTACAGAATACGACCAGACTTGCAGTATAAGAAACCAAAGGATTGTTGCAAATTACTATACTATGTAAACTTCTCAAACGTTTCATCCTTTACACAATAAATTATCTCTAGCCTTAAAAAAAGTTAATTAAAAGAATCAAAAAACCCGACTTCAACTCGATATTATTATTATTATAGAATTAGGTACAATTAAACATATAAGTTTGATATATTTTTGAAATCACCTCTTAAAACCTTTTATTTTGATACCACACGATGGGATAGAAAGCAAAAAAAAATTTTGTGCCCCACAATATGGCGCCCAAAACCCGCCATTTTTTTATTTTCCAATTTTAGTGTAGTCAGTGACACTCGCAGGGCTAAGACGAATCGATTGACGTAAGAATCATCAAAATCGGCCAACGTGTTTGGTACGCCACGTAGGAACAAGCATACATACATAGACTGATAAACACATTACCCTCCTTCGGCAGTCGGGTAAAACAGTGCTGGCTGATGACGAATAACAATACTAAGCTCAACTTACAATAATGATTTGCAAATAGTCACTCACCTGTCAATCCCATTGACGCCATTACTCAAGCCGGTATTATTGTTCTTGCAGACCCCGTTTCCTATGATCTCCGGCCCCTGCAGCGCCGACTGCTTCTCCCGGTTATCTAGCAGGGTGCTCTCGAGCTCCGTCAGTTTCTCCTTCAACCATTCTACGGTGAGATTGTCCACCGTCAGCTGGTTTGGTTGCAGCTTCCCGCTTGTATCCTCGACTAGACTTTCGTCGAAGTTAAAAGTGACGGGGGTTGAGGGTGGCGATCTACAACAAACAATATATAATATTAACGGTCTAAAAAAATGGTACGTTTTCTTTAAAAAGTTCGGGAAAGGTATAGTCGTGTAAGACCCGGATTTCAACCGTTATGTTCAAATCCATCTGTGTGACAGCATATATGTAAGAGAATAGGAGGCGAGCATATTGCCGTTAACCAAAGCCAAATTGTGGCCTGCTTTTGATTAATTTCTGCTCAAAAAATAAGAAAATATGCAACACTTATCAGTAGCTCGACCTTGGGATGCAGCAGTACCTAAAGTTATAATGTTATGCTGAGCGACGGCCGCGGCTTTCACGTAGATACATTTTCCCTATTTGTATATTATGTTTTCGATTTGCTCTTCTATTCATTTTTCTTTTCGTATGGGTCATACATAGTACCTGGCGTATTTTTGTTTTGTTCTTTTTTCTTTCTATTAGAATAAGGTCACCTGCTGCACGAACTAAGTACGTATAGGTGTATTTCATAGGACATTAAAGTGTAAAACTGCCTCTGTAGGTAGTCTAATCATGAACATGTTTTTCAAATTAACTACATGTTTATTTAGCTAATCCAAACCTACGCGATGTAATCTGGCTCGCACAAGAAGCCATAAAGATTCACCTACCTTGTACCGTTTTATCGTTTTGTGGTTTGGAAACCCTTATTCTCGCAAAAGACATTAAAAAAGGATTACGAAACAGGTATAACAACTACAAAGTGTACAATCGTATCAACTTTAAATTCCCAAAGCTTATCTAGTTGTACGGTTTATGACTCAGTGGACAGTGGTAACCAATTCGTAAATTGTTGGGCCCTCAAAAATGAATTGATGGTTTACATAATAACAGTGGGAATAGTATGGTGGTACTGTTCTCGCCAAACTTCTTGGCCGCCGTGAAGTTGGCTTATTGTAGCCAACTTCAGGGCGGCCAAGAAGTTTGGCGAGGACTATACCTATATGGGGCATGTGATGCAGAGGAATGAAGAAAATGTCGTGATGTGAAGAAAATTTTGATTAAACAGTAGGGGCAGACTAAACAAACCGGTCAAGTGCGAGTCGGACTCGCGCACGAAGGGTTCCGTACCATTATCGCAAAAAAACGGCAAAAAAATCACGTTTGTTGTATGGGTGCCCCACTTAAATATTTATTTTATTCGGTTCTTAGTATTTGTCCTTATAGCGGCAACAGAAATACATAATCTGTAAAAATTTCAGCTGTCTAGCTATCACGGTTCATGAGATAAAGCCTGGTGACAGACGGACAGACAGACACACAGACGGACAGACGGATCGCGTAGTCTTAGTAATAGGGTGCCGTTTTTACCCTTTGGGTACGGAACCCTAAAAAGGAATGACTGCTAACAAATATATATGGAGGAAGAAAACTAGCTGCGATTACAACTAAATGACGATTTCCCTACAGCCGTGACTGATGATAAGTAATAATAAATTAATGAAATCTGTTTAAGACTGCGCCGAGCAAAATAATCCAAAACGATCGTCACAGTTACAGGGATATAATCAATATTATTACCATAATTACCATAAAAAATATGTAATGAACACCACAATGAATGTGTTAACGATTCTATGTTGGCAAAAACAACAAATATTGTTTAGTTTAAATAACAAAAATACGTAAAGTTGGACAAAAATATTAAAATAGCTTGCTCGTGTTTTGTTGAATATTGATAGTAAATTGTTGAATTTTTTCACAAACTTTAATTCATTTCAATCTCTAATTGTCATACCACAATTTATAGTTTTAACATTTTCGAAATGTCACTCGGTTATTTTAGTTTTCTTTTTTTTCTTAATTGTTGCGCTGTTTTGAATCATGCGAAACGTAAACCGGTCGGTAATTCAGTCGTCCACGAGAGCTCGGAGAGTGGTCACGTCTCATCGTGGAGCGACGCGCCGATAACGATGATTCGCGATCTATTGTGTACGCATACCTTGCTGCAAATAGTTGAATAAGGTAAGTAACATATTTTGTTTTTTGAGTATGACTTTTTATGCATAACTAACATTTACTTTTTTTTTTTATATTTGTTTTAGTAATAATGGGAAAGCGTAAGGAAACATATTATAAGAAGAAAGTTGGCGCTCATTTCCGAAAAGAATCTGTTCCCATACAAAGTACATATTTCTATTTTGTGACATTATTTCCTTTTTAACCGACTTTCCAAAAAGAAGAATTTTTTTTGTGTATGTTCACCGATTGCATCAATTGTGGACAGGTTTTAGAAATTATTTTTTTGTTTGAAAGATTACGTTCCATTTAAATTTGGTGAAGATCTGATGAAGAATTTTGGAAATATGCAACAGTAGTTCTGTTGCATATTTCCAAAATTCATCATCAATCTCAAAAAATACGGCAGATCTCTCGGGATTGCTGGAATCGCATGTCTGTTTTTTTGTTTACACCATATTTTCATAACATAACATCACGCCGGTAAGTTCTAAAGGTGTACGCAGATGAATACAGTAAACCCTGGTACGCTCTAATTTCATTCAGGCTATAGAACTTGCCCATTATGTAGACAACTAAAAAGTGTAAAATAAAAACTTTTTGCCAAAAAAACAACCAACTTCCAAATCAAAACACTACAATACAAATTTTTTTAAATAGAATTTTTTATATGTAAAATCAATTCAATTTCGCCAGTCAGTGTCAAAAAACGAAGAATCAAAAACAGGAACACCGACTTCCGAAATTTAATTTATTTTCACTTTGTAGTATTTTTATTTGAAAGTCGGTTTTATTTTTTTGTTGTAAAAAATTATCTAACATAATGGCGCATGTAATCGTTTTTTTTTCAATTGGTTCTCAAACATTCGATATGGGTATCGTGCAATGGGTTTTTGGGGATGCCGATTGCAAATCTGACATTCTTTTTAAAATCCAAGATGGCGGGTGCAACTTTTTCTCAAACATTCGATATGGGTATCGTATAATAGGTTTTTGGGGATGCCGATTGCAAATCTGACATTATTTTTAAAATCCAAGATGGCGGATGCAACTTTTTTTCAAACATTCGATATGGGATTTTTGCTGATTATTTATATTAGATTCACTATTTTTGACATTTAATTTTTGACATAACTATATTTTTCTCAATTTAATTATAATAATGTTAAATAAAATAATGATTTAATAATAATATTAAATGCATGCTAATTTTGGATGATAAGGACAGTAGAATGATAATTGCAATGCTTGTAAAAGGCTGCTAAGTCTTGCACTCATATAACAAAACACCAACTATACACTTAGTTCGCAATAAACGTTTTGACTTTGACTTTGACTTTGGGTATCGTGTAATGGGTTTCTGGGGATGCCGATTGCAAATCTGACATTATTTTTAAAATCCAAGATGGCGGATGCAACTTTTTCTCAAACATTCGATATGGGTATCGTGTAATGGGTTTTTGGGGATGCCGATTGCAAATCTGACATTCTGTTTAAAATGCAAGATGGCGGATGCATTTTTTTCTTAAACATTCGATATGGGTATCGTGTAATGGGTATTTGCTCAAGCACGAGAAGTGAGGCCAAGGGGTTACCACGAAATTTTAAATTCATTATAGTTATTTTGTTGCCAGTGTTTGCTGGCAAGTCTTTCACATGGGAAAATATTTATGTATTATGTAAACTATGTTTCTTTTAGTCTGTTCACAACATTTTAAGAGTTAGGTTGATAATACATCTGAAAACTACGTCAATTTAATAATTTTATTAAATAACTTACAATAACTATATTTTATTACGTTTTTAGGAAATGCTGACCAATAAAGATCCTTGCCCTTACGTTGGTGAAGAACCTTGGCCATACGTTGGTGAAAAACCTTTAGTTAGTGATGATTAGTATTCCATTCAACAATCACGATGTAAGTTAATTGTTCTTAGATACATTTTTAAATGTGCCTTAGTACTAGTTTCTGCCCGTGGCTTAGGGACTACTTACAATTATCTTATTTTATTTCAGGATTCTTCAAAACATACGGATTCATATTCAAACATTTTGGTAGAAGAAGAAACTGAAGACAAAGACGAGTTCATCATAAATGGCAGTAGAATAATGAATTTCGCATACCTCTATAAACAACTGCAATAAATCGTATGAACACGTAACACATTCTTCCATAATGCACCAGTGATTGAAAATAACAATCATGTTTTAACTGAGATTTATATTACCCTTCTTGTCTCTTTTCCATTTCCATTAGTTTTTGGGAAATGCCTTTGACTTCCCAGGAGATAGTTGTTCATTTACAGAATTAGAAGCAATTTTTTAAATATGGCGTTTCTGTTACACTCTGTATAATAAATATACCACGTTTCCCTGGGTTTTGTGTAAGATTTTGTAAAATGGAAAAACACGCAAGGTATTACATTAGGTAAATAAAGATTTTTTATTACAGACTGGTTTTACTATACAATACACCTACCCATCTCACTTACTTATCAACTCACCTAGTCTACCTACTTACCCAGCAAAATTCCCGGATGTACAATCCACAACGCCAAAATTTCATCGCAATCGGATGAATAGTAACGGAACGGATAATGTATTTACTATAGTACAAACAAACATTATTTTCTATTTAATATAGATTATTAGATTTAATGATGGGCTTTATGTACCTACATAAACATCTAAATAATCAATATTCGCCTTTTCAAGTCACTCAACACAACGCCGCAAATTTTAAAAATCCTAAGTTACCAACTTTTATCGTGCAACTGCAAGTGGGACTCGAGCGAACTTGTGATTGTGTGTGTGACGACGCACACGACTAGCGCGCTGTAGCAAATACCTAAATGCCGCGCGCCTCGTTCGCTCGGCGCCGTCTTAAAAACTTAGGGTTACACTAGTCGAAAAAATTTCCATACAAACGTAGTCTAGGAATTATTCCACTGTTTGACGATGACGTTCAAAATAAAAAGTGATATCAATTTGTCTCATCATTATCTAGCCCTAGTATGGAAGCGAAAAAGTAAAAAAATAAATTATTTGAAAGTTATGAGCGTCGAAAGTTCCACATTTCGACATTAATTTTAACGCGTTTTTGGGCGCAAATAAATACCATAAGAAGACGGAAAATTGCAAAACGGCCTCCATACAGGGATAGATTAGTAGTTCAACAATGCATATAATTTTATTTTGAACAGATAGATTTAGTAGTTTTTTCATGATATCTAGACTGCCAAAGGTCTGTTTATAAAATTTCGCGCACTCGGTTTCGTCCTAAATCATTGTCCATTTCGCTACAAATTTGCAAAAGTGTGTATTCGTACGCGAACTCGCTTCCTACTGCTCATCACAGCATCTATCTCTTCCGCACGTGTTGCCGGTTGATATAAAATGCATTTTAACCCGGCGCACAAAATAGTTCGTGCCGTCGACTAGTGTACCCTTATAGACAATATACCTAACACGAAACGTGTTCAAAGTATAATAGGTACCTAAGTACTAAAACAAAAACCTACTAAATAAATACCTACACGATGCGACACAATCACCAAAATGACATCACGTGTGGTTAGTACATTGTTCTAATAACCGCATTATGCGGTTTCCGATTTAAATATTTTCGATTATTATTTTCATTCATATAGTAACATCTTAGAGCAACACGGACCACCGGCGGCGTCCGTGTTGCTCTATGAGTAACATTCAGTAGATCTAATGATTTTCAATAAGGTAGTTAGTTTATTTACACAGCAAGCTTCTTACAGCGGATTCGCCCGCGGTTATGTCGTGAATTAATAATTTAAATTGTCCTATACGCTATTCCAGACTATAATCTATATCTGTGCCAAACTTCATCCAAATCTGTCCAGTCGTTCTGGCTTGATTAAATGGATGGATAGATGTTTGTTCATCCATCCATCCAAACTATCGCATTTATAATATTATTAATGAGAAAGGTACGATTACTAAATTCTTTATCTACCTTTCTGTACTATCTAATAGAAGTATTAATATGAGAGAATCTTGGTATTTGTTTGAGCCATATTTTGTGTTTCTATTGCCATCAACAGGGCTTGAATCTAAACTCCAGGTTGCTACTGAGAATTTCTAGACGGAAAAATATAATAGCGCTTTGACCGACCCCGGAATCAAAGCAAGGCCCATGCGATCACTTGTAGACCAACGAGGCAGTAAGATCAAAAGACCGGCCAAGTGCGAGTCGGACTCGCTCACGAAGGGTTCCGTACCATTATCGCAAAAAAATCACGTTTGATGTATGGGAGCCCCTCTGTAATATTTATTTTATTCTGTTTTTAGTATTTGTTCTTGTAGCGGCAATAAAAATACATCATCTGTGAAAACAACTGTCTAGCTATCACAGTTCATGAGATACAGCCTGGTGACAGACGGACAGACAGACGGATCGCGGAGTCTTAGTTATAGGGTCCCGTTTTTGCCCTTTGGGTACGGAACCCTAAAAAGTACTAACGCTGGAACGCATTTAAAACTATGGACCTGACGTTTTGGAATAACTCTCTTAACGCGAATCCTAAAAGTGACCCTAAAAATCCTCTTTCTAAACGTCGATGTGTGGGATATAGAGTTTTAGAATGATACTATGAAATAGGAGTGACAGACTCGCCACAACAAAACCTGACAAAACCGTACTTTCGAGAACAGAAAAACAAATTTTAAAGAGAGTTACCGCGGCTCTGGTTCAAGCAACTGAAGGAACAAGGGTGGGTTTTAGTCAGTAGAAGTTTGGCATGCCCATGATCCGCTTAACCCGGAGTGGGAAAAGTCATTGGATGATTTCCCACGCAAAAAAAAGGTACCATATCCGTGGTTTCCACACTTTCTACTAAAAGTGTTATCCTCAAATAATACTAACGGCCGGGTACTTACTGTACCACAAACTATGTATATTCTTATCTAACAAAAACGCTAGCGAAAAAAGGCTCAAGACAAACAATTGTAATTTACGTCAATGGCCTCAAACATAGCCTTTGAAAGTAACCGCCAGTTCCTGAATACCTCTGATTCATATCTTACCTTCGAGGCTTCGACTACTCATCGCTCATTGTCGCAACGATCACTTTTAAAAACAAACCGAAATCCAGTTATTAGTCATTAATATTATTTGAGGTCGACATCTTTTGGTTTTAATTGAAATTAAATCTGGGGTCCTAATCCGTTATTTTTAGATACTGAATCAAAATTGAATATTATTCAAACTTGAAGATGCCTGAGAAAAGACGTCCTGTCTGGTCAGGTTTTAGTTTTTTTTTTTTTTTTTTTATCATTACGATGTAACTGAATAGTTACCTCATAACAGTCACAATCTAGCATCGAGGCTAATAAGTAACTTAAATTTAACCTAATTTGCTAATAATTTAAAGGTTTTAGTAGCATAAACATATCATGCTACACCTTTGAGACGTTGCTTTCACTGGAGAGCTCACTCACACTGCAAAGTGTCTAAAAACACTGATTGGAATTGCAGATATAACTGAAGAAACAATAATCTTGGTAGAGCTAGCCAGCTGTTGTTCTTCTTATAAAGATCGACATACATCGAGCTCGGATAAAAACACATTTTGGGAAGCTATGTCTTTTCTTTAGCAAGAAATTTTCTCTGCAGTCCACAGTTAGTAAACTCCTTTTTAGGGTTCCGTACTCAAAGAGTAGAGACGGGACCCTATTACTAAGACTCCACGGTCCGTCTGTCTGTCACCAGGATGTATCTCATGAACAGTTATAGCTAGACAGTTGAAATTTTCACAGATGATGTATTTTTGTTGCTGCTATAACAACAAATACTAAAAACAGAATAAAATAAATATTTAAGTGGGGCTCCCAAACTACAAACGTGTTTTTTTTTGCGATAATGGTACGAAACCCTTCGTGCGCGAAGCCGAGTCGCACTTGGCCGGTTTTTTTTAACACTATCAGAAACATAATCTGCGTCATCTTTTTTGATTTCAAATTTTCGATTATTCTATCGTCTTTCATTGTTGTTATATTTCCGGAATTAACTCACTTTTAACCAGACTATTAGAATTACCTATAGTTCCACCAATAGCAACAGCAAATATAGGTATTGCCAAGTGGAAAGTTTCCGGTATCATATTACTTTCTATTACATTCTTGGCAAAAGGCTTCGATAATAACTCATGATGTTGCACATTTACAGTTGCCTGATGATTAAAATTCGAGAACGATTCGTTATAAAAGAAAACTATTATGAATATGTAATTGCGAAATGTTAATGACTTGTACGCGAAATTATTTATACCTTTTCGTCTTTGCTTTATTGATATATCGTGACCATTTTTTTACGACCGCTGGGTTTTTAGGTTTCCTCAATTTCACAGGTTGTAGATCACTTGATTCATATCAGCCTAGGTTTTTCATATGCTGAGGTTTATTTCTAGTTGAAACTCTGTGTCGGGACCATAACGGTGCTTTTTCAACAAATGTGTGTAAGGTAGATAGATGGTGCGAGGAGCATCCTCGCACATCTTTTGTGGAAAAGCACCTTTAGCCTGTTTGCCCATTTTGATTTTATGCCATCATGCCATTTGATAGGCCCCCAATGACCAAGTGGGTATTTTTGAGTTAAATGATGATGAAGAAGCCAATTGTGCCCTAACCGTGTGGTGGATTATAAAGAGGAAGCCTGTCTCCCACTTAAGTGGTTTCTCTGTAATTCATCACGTGGGCCTAGTACGGTTTGGTGGACTAATAAAGTTATATAGCCATTCTTAAATTAACTCACTTGTACTTTTCAATAAACTCCTTGTATTCATCCTGCGGTCTCAGGTTCTGTATGGTTGTCTCTATTTTGGTCTGGATCTCCCTGAACTTGTCCGTGCTGAAGTCTGACCTCTGCACCACTTCTAGGAGTACGCCTTTCCTGTTGAAGATATAGTATTATTAATAAAGAAGATTCTGGAATATTATACTAAAGTGGTTATTCATCTTCTCATTAACTCCTCTAGAAGCGATATTTGGATTAAGCTCACCATTTTGTTCTTGTCTTTCAAAATCATAATTAAAAGGATAACTCTAGTTTAATTTTGATTCAATCGTTTTGCTTTTTTTTTTATTTGTAATGGGTTTGCTCTTGACTCTAGTCTAGGTCATAGGTGACAGAGACAGAGTCGACGATGGAGTGAGCTTACCCAGAAGAAGCCTGTTCACTCTAACTTTGAAGAGATTCGGGTTGAATGCGTTCGGAAACACAGACGCAGGTAGTGAGTTCCATTCATTCGCTGTGCGCATTATAAAGGATGTTTGGAAGCGCTTGGTTCGAATTGGTGGAATGGCAACAAGGTAAGGATGATAACTTGCAGTGCGTCTAGATGTCCGATGGTAGAAGGGGGCTGGTGGGGTCGTGGAGTTCTTGAGCACACTCACCGAAGTACAGTCTGTAGAAGACCGACAAGCAGGCAACTTTGCGGCGATGAGCCAAGCTGTGAAGCTTGGCGTCCACCAGTTCAACGTCGCCAAAGAGCCTCTTGGCTCTGCGTTCCACTGAGTCAAGCACGGCAAGCTGATACTTAGAACCATCCCAAAGGTGGCTGCAATACTCCATGCAGGATCGGACTTGTGCTTTGTTTAGGGTTAAAAGCTGTCCAGGCGTAAAGTATCGCTTCACTTTATTTTTTGCTACATATATACTAAAAGCGTCTTCCTTCTTTTGTTTCTTGTATCATAGTTAGAGCAGACTTTTAATCCTTTTTGCACATTTTCTATAGACGCATCCTAGGTGCCGGTTGCCTTTAGTAAATGCATCCAAAACGCGGCACTATCTATATTGAAAGGTTAGCGCCATAATCTGACTGATTATGATAAATTATAATGATAAAGCTATAAAATTACCTGGCATTGCATCATGCATGATACTTACTAATTACTTATCTTAATTGATGTGCATACTACATTATCGATTAATTAGGTAAGTACTGTAATTCCAATATCATAAGTAGTCCTTATCAACGTTAAATACACGTGAATAGTCCTTATCAGCTTAGGCAGGTAGTATATTTAGTTACTTTTAATTTTTAAATCACAAACGACCTAATTTCTTGCTGTTTATTAATAAAGTGATTATCTGTGATGGTGTATTAAGATATCATAATTATATTTTATGCACTGTCGATTTGGTCTTAGTTATATGCCAAATCTGAAGAAGATTTTCTTATTGGTGCTTTAGATGATATATTAGTTTTATCACAGAATATCCAAAAAGGGGCACGTGGCTAAATACTAACAGCCGTACTGGTCGATCATCAAGGTTAAGCAACGCTTGACGAGGTCGGTCCGTGGATGGGTGACCATTTCAACATACCGAGTTTCCTCCGTGCCTCGGAAAGCACGTTAAGCCGTTGGTCCAGGCTGTCATTTGAAGATCTTTGAAAGTCGTCTGACTACGTCAGAAGCCTGAGATCTGACACCAGTCTTGCCAAGTGGTATCGTGTTACCCAGTTACTGGGTTGTGGAGGTCTGGTAGGCAGTCGCTCCATGTAAAACACTGCTACTCTGCTAAATCCGGTTAGACTGGAAGCCGACCCCAATATAATTGGGAAAAGGCTAGGCAGATTGATCACAGAATATCCAAAAGTCAACCTAACTCGGTCCAATATATCGCTCATCAGCTGTCCTTTCCTGTCCTCTGTGCCCCAAAACGTGCAACCAGGGTGATATATGCGCTGCTACCGACGACGCCGCGGAAGCGGCTAAGTTTTGGGCCAATCAAATATAAACTATTGCCATGCCACGGACACGAATAAGACTTTGTTTCTAATCCAAATGCGACAGGTTGCTGATGGAGAGCACACCAACAAAATTTAGAAGGATTATTAATATTCATGGAGAAGGATAAGAGATTTGGTCCAATTGTGCTTGCAGGCCTCCTCTCTGTGAGAGGGAATGGGCCGTTATCCGGGGCACGCGGGCCCAGTGCGGGTTGGAGGATATGACATATCTTTGAATTTTTGGTTCTAAGACATGCCGGTTTCCTCACGATGATTTCCTTCGCCGTTTTGAGAGCAGTGGTGATGAAATAATTTAAAAAAAGTAAAGCGCCTGCCTGGGTTCGAACCCACGACCTACAACTTGTAAGTCACGGCCTTTACCACTGGGCCACCACTGCTCTTTATATGGAGAAGGATTCAAGGTTTAGGCTTTTTATTAAATTAGTGAGCTAAACGTGCCCCCCTTGATGAGCGTGCATCGTAGACTAGTCAGTCTACGAAAGATGTGGAATGAAGTGTTAACATCCATATTTTAATCGAAGAGCATTCATTCTAACTCACCAAGACGTAGCAGTAGCCTCCCCTTGCCTTCTCTGCTGGTCCATGAGCGTCGGTAGCGCTGCAGTCCTCAACGCCCGCTCACACTCCGTAGCCTCAGCCAACAGCAGCACATACTCATTATGAGCTCTATGTAGTCTTCTGCAGGCCTTGCCGTATTTGTCTCTGGTCTCGTCCAGCTTACGACCGCCTCGACCTGTTGGACCTGGAAAGTATAAGAAAGCATATTGTTAGGAATTATAATAAGGATTAAATAGGATAGACAAGATAAACAAACCGTAGAAGAAGTAGACGGGAATAGCATGTAACAGTAAGACAGGAGCCGTTCAATAGATACACAAACCCAATAATGGGTTCACAGTCAAGAAAGAGGATAAATGATTGTTTATTCCCGTCTGAAGCAAATCATAATGGACTTATAAATGCAAGTTTATTATACAGGTGTTAATCCAGCATCATCATGAAAGACTGCCTCATTAGTCTAGTGTGAGATCCTGGGTTCTATTCCTTGGTCGGGCAAAGTGTCGGGTATTTCCATCTGAAATTTCTTAGTAGCAGACCACGCTGTATTTGAAGTTTGAAGGCAATAAATAGGCTTAGCCTCTGCAAACGTACACCCGCGTCTTACTAAAAAAACACCTCATAATTATAGGGACAGTAACGGGCCACACCATTCTTAACAAACATCTATTCAACATAGGCGCCACCGACAGCCCCACTTTGCTGGGGCTGTTTTAACGCCGTCCACGTAATCCTGGAATGCGAGCATCTCAACGCGAAGAAAGCCTCGGCACATTGAGTTCACTCCGTGAAGCCTGTGAAGCTCCCAGGAAGCTTCTGTGCTTTGGCAGGACCTATGCTGGCTATGTTAGCCAGTGCCCCCACGCACTACGGACCAAATGGGAGTCTAAGTGCGGCAAAGAGAGTCCCTACGACTACCACTAGCCTCTGATTACATGGGACTTAACTGTTGAAATGTGAGTGTACTACAGGTACATCTCTGCCCAACCCTTCGGAGTATACAAGCGTGATGTTTTGTTATGCGTGTTTTGTTATGTGCTCATGATAACCTTCATAAGCTCGCTAAATTAGCAAGAAGAATAAATTTTGTTAGTGTTCTAAATTAAGATCCGTCTGAGACCACCCACTGAAAGTTTGATGCTTCATTTGTAGAAGCTCCACAATGTTTGTTTAACGAAACTACGAAGATTTTCAATCTACTCTAATAAATTATTAAATTAACTCTTACATTTGAGGTAGTTCTCCTCGAACTTGGCCCTCATCTGCTTGTAGGACTCGAGGCACTTTTGGTACTCGCTCTGTTTCCTCTGCACCTCCTCGGACAACTGTGAACAATAACATAACATCATTAAAGCAGTCACAGAAAAAAACAAAAGGCCAAACCATACTATTTCACAAAGAGCATAAAACTATATCATCTAGAAATACTGCCAATTTGAACATCGAACCAAAAATAAATATATTCCGGGGTTTCACAATCAAGGTGTTTAAACTGAGCGTTGATAAACCAGTCATTCTGGATATCTCTAAAAGGACATGCGTATACGCAGACAAAAGCCTAACCTGTCAAGCAGGAAAATTACGTAGGAAACCATTTGTGTTTTCCAAAAGCGAACCAGTTTTTAGCATTTCAAGTTCTTAAGTTTGAAAGTCATCAATAAATTCCCACGTGGGATTATTTATCTGTACATCTATATCGAACTATTAAATAAAGCGATAAATTGCCAATGAAAACAGATGCGCTTGAATAATAAATGAGTGAAGCGGGCGCGCAGGTGTGGGACGAACAAATCATGCTAACCACGAGATTTATTTTCACATCGCGCCCTCACGTTAACGCCTGGCTGTTTAGTTGGTAACAACATTCATCACCAAGCTATTTGTTAGAATTTTATTACAGTACTCTAAATATAACGCTGCTGAAGCCATAATTGCCCTCTCCAAACTCCCTATACGCCAATAACGGTTGTGATTTTTTTAAATATACGCATCAGTTTGGCATACAATCAAACAAACTAATCATCAATATTAAAAGCCCTATCCGCCAGTAATTGCCCGTGAAAAGCATACGCCTATTTACATAGTCTTATTAACAATCGTTATCGAACTAAAGTTTCCATAAATGTATTTAATTAATGAGAAAAGAAAACACTAGTAATGGTTGCAATAAGAAAGTTTTCTCACGACACATATTCTACGAGTATATCGCTGCATATATGCTTCAATTAAATAATAGAGTTACTGACACTGAAATTATTTTCCTCGACTATTAAACCGTACTGCATAAGCATCAACACGTTTTTTTTATAACAGCTATTATCAATTAAATGCAAATCTCAAATTGCTTCTTTATTATGAAGTGGGTAAAAAATGTCTTCCTACTACAATATAATTTGTATGTACATATTCATTTATGTAAATGTGTTGTGCATTATGACGCCATGTATTATGTAATGCGTTGCTTACTGAAGCTGAAATAATAAGTTTGTTGTTTGGTTGGAAATTTGTCATACATCTAGTTTTGGAGCTTAGGAGACTTTGAGAGAGAAATTAATCAAAACAAACTTCTGCAGTCAGAAGGAAGTGTCCAATAAAACAGGTTTACGATATTCCATTGGCAATAATTAAGGTAACGAAAAATAACCGTTTCCTGGAAGGATATAAAAAAGACAAACCAAAAACCCCGAAGATACAAAATAATAATGAAAGATCACCTAAATCTCACGTGACTAAACTATCAGGCATAAATAGCTAGCAGACAAAACACATGTTTTCTATCAAATCAAATAATAAAGGAAGTTCAAATTAATAGCGCTATAAAAATGCCAAAAATATCAGTTGCCAAGTCATATTAGACATAAAAAGAAAATAAAAATGCTTTCAAACAATCGGTCTATCTATGAATGCTTCTATAAATCATAGACACATGGATTACAAGGAAAATTAAGATAATGTTTCCATTATATGCGTATGATACAGAAGTGATGTAGATGAATGAGTTACTTTAATAGCTAATGGACGCCTAAAATATTATCAACCAAAACAAAGAAGAGCATGTATTTACACTCTTAAATAAAAACGGATTCTTTAGAATTCAATATTTTAGGATATCTCAGTTGGTTTGCAAGCAACGTCTAATAACTTGTTAAAACATCCTCCTTTAAAACAAATTGTTTGCCAGGAAGGAAATTTTAATTTCGCAACTGACATCATTGTCATATCTGTCATGTTAAAAAAACAATTTATTTTACACGATGAGACCAACGATTGATCCTTGAGGACACCCGAGTTAAGTCAAGATGCTACTACTTACAACTTGGTTTCTTATGTGCGATAATTAATAATATTTTTTTATTATTTATGTGGGATTAATTATGCACAAAAAATATAGAAGAAGAAGGACGACTTTAATATCTTTGCTAGGCAAGATATGGTCCTTAAATGTACCCACCTAATCAGTTTTAATAAACAAAACATTGTCGTTTACTGCCAACAATTCGATAATAAACATCATATTGATATTATTTAGGTGCCGTTTAGCGCCTGCCTCCGTCATCGTCTCGTCCGGAAATATTTGGCATACCATCACCGGGTTGTTTTTACCTATATGTATCTACATACACTTTATTTGTTGTAAAATCCTTAACGACCATTGTTTTGATATCTTATTCCTTTGTTGTTTGTAATGAAATGTGATTTTGATCATTATAGTTAGACTAGCTTCTGCCAGCGGCTTCGCTCGCGTGACTGTCGAAAATTATCCCGAGGGAACATATTCCCGGGATCAAAAGTATCCTATGTGCTATTCTTGACTATAATCTATCTCTGTACCAAATTTAATCAAGCTCCGTCCAGTCGTTTGTGCTTAAAGAAGTAACAAACATACAAACACACACACCCACTCACAAACTTTCGTCTTTATAAGTGATACCCACTTAGTAGTCTTACCACATTGAATGATTAATAAATCTTATGATATTCTAAATAAAATCATGAAATTATTAAATACAGCAATTTAACACATAATTATGTAGGAAATTAACTTTATTGTTACTTGACAAAAACTGTTAGGTATAAGAAATCGTAACACATCAAATCATCATTAGATGAATCACATGAGCCATTATCGCCTCGAGGAAAAACGCTTCAAAATGAATTTAGGTTTTAATTAAAAGCATATTAAATGTAAAAGAACAGACATTGTGGCTACAAACGTGCGAAAACTTTGAATGATGCTATTAATCTTATTTAAGCTGAGGCCTCAGCTGAACATATTTTGGATCCCTTAGTCATTCCATCCATCCAAAACTTAACGGAACACTTGTCTTTGTAGCAATTCTCAAATCTCTATACTTGAATTTCAGTCACCGTCAGTAGGTCCATGTACTTCTTGATCTGTCTACTTTTCTTATTGGCTCTCCTTATTAAATACAATTTCTACCTATATTTACATCGCAAGTTAATGAGGACCTTCATGTTATAACTCAATATTCAAAGGTTATTGAACATGACATTGATATTCAAGGAGCACATGCTAGCTAGTAAAACTCCAGTTTGGCGTAAGATAAATAAATCAAAATAACAGTATCCGGTCGTCAGCGCATATTTCGAGAGCTAACAGCAACATTTCGTGGCTGGCCTCATAACAACCAAAAAAACTATATTAAACAGACAGGTTCGGTCCAGAAAAAGCTGGGAATATTGATCTTTATCATGCTGTTCCTGTACCAATAAAATTTTCTTTTTATTATAAGAAGCTGAAAGTAATACTTTGATATTCTAGACTTCATGATTAAATTATTGTCTTGAACTGTTTCCTGGGTATGTTACATTTATTTAAAAATCATATTATCTACAAAAAATCCAATAATTAATTAAGATGTGCTTGATCGCGTATAAGACATGATAATAATTATCATAAGAAATATATCTAATTGTTATCGCCAAACGCATACTTACGATCAGATAAGAATAAACACATTGCAGGCGTATATGATATTCATAATGAGACTGACCTGATTAGCAAGTAATATTGTTTTATTTAATTATTTCTAAATGTTCATGGACCGATTTATAACTCTAGGATCAGCAAATACACTAGCTATTGAGCGTAAAAATAATCTAGATTCTAATAATGTTCATCGTCTTCGAATAAATAACACGATACGATACCAATAGAATTCTCAAATTATGTCCTCAATTCTTACTTCAAAGATGATGGAGCATGATTGAGTGAATATGGCATACGCTATGATGTTTTACTTTCCTCATAACATAACAAATCTCTTAAAAGGAAAGTGAAATCGAACGAATATTACAAACACTTGATATTAGAACATCTTCGGAAAGCCGTAAATAATTATAAGAATTTAAAGTATGTGACTTGCATTACCGTTAAAAGTGGACAATGAATACGGTAATTCGCACAACATGATTGTAATGCTAATGCTCTCTTCAGTGAAATAAATCTTGGAGGCTGTCATAATGAGACAGGTACCGTTTGATATAATATACGTTAATGTAAATCACATTGGCAATATTCTTGGAAGTTGTATTGTCTGGGCTTGAGTAGTAGTAGTGAAGACAATGGTTCTTATTTTATATACCACATTTAAATATTCGTGGAGTTTCAAAAATTCGTGACCTCAAATCAATAGGTTTGGAGAGGATTACTATTTTCATATATGATCTGACATATCCGATTTATTTGAACATATATCCTATCACAGGGCTCTTTGTTATAAACACTTAAGTCTAGACATGACTATGAATAATATTGGAATGTTAACACAAAGAAAATAAACAAAAATTACGCATGTTGGAGGTCCTAGTAAAGCGCCCTGCGGTAAACCACTAACAACGTACGCAGCAGTTCATTGCCTCAAACACTCTCGCTCATAGGAAATAAGCGACGATTTACAATCATTAACGGAAATGGGCACCCATAAGGGGGAAAAAGATGATCGAACTCATATTTAGGATATTTCTAAATGTTTCATCCGTATCAAAAGCCGTATCAAAATTGTGTATCCACATTCTAAATACACAACAAAAGCGGTTGAAATCCCTGAATATAATGTTCTGTTCTGCATATTTATGAACACAGTAAGAAATAATCACTGCGTAAAGACTAATGCTAAAGCACGAAGTGTATCGAATAGCATTATCTTGAGTCATAGAGCACAATAAAACAGCAAAATGTTACCTAACAGACGTAATGTTTTATGTACATACGATTGTATGTAAGATTAAAAGTGAAATCGTCAAAATATACGCAGCGATGTTAATAACTGCCAATAGAATTGATGAACATATCTTTAGAGAAAGTAGCAGTGCAATAAATTGCAATAGTATTGTGCAAACAAAAACCTGTCAGGTGCTTGAGAACTATTATAAGTAACACAAGTGGTACGGTTAGTAGGTGTCGTGAACAAAAACAGAAAGTAACAATGTCGCATGCACGGAAGGAGACAAAGTAACGGTTTCTAAGAACGGTGTCTGACAACATAAAACCCTCATTTTATGTGAACGTTAGTTAGATAAGCAATATTTTTACTTTTACGATAGAAATAAATCTACAAGTGTACATTTGTAAATGGGCTACCTAACTGTTCTTGTAAGCTTACTCAATTGTTCTAAGTGTACAGTAAGTACCCTATAAACGTGTTTACTTGATAAGAAAGCTAATAGTTAGCGCTTAAGGCAACAAGGTTCTTGCAGCTAGAGAGATCTGTCGCGTTCTAAGACTAGATCGCATTGGCTATATTGCGACGATATTACATATCAGATAACAAATCACTACAATTCACAAATGAAGCGGAAGCATCAAGTCAGAGCGGGATAGAATTAGCTTCCAGTGATTCGCTAATACCGTGTCTCACTCCTGTTACTAAGAGACATTTGAGAAGAATGTGTGCTAGATATTTATAACATGCAACTCTATTGTCTGTGACCCACATACATCAGATGCGGCAACTCACACGCATGCTATTGCCTTTGACTCCACTTGAGGATATCTTGATTTTTATGGTTGCCCATCGACGAACGTCATCGATAGTAATCGACAGAATGGCAAATTGACGTCATACGTTAATGGAATTCGAGGCTAACAAAAAATCTTGTGATTTTACACAATATTATCCAAATATACCTGATTCTGTTTTGTTAAGTAGGCAATCAAATTATCGGGATCATTATACATTTTTGTGCTCGGAGGAGGTTTTATGTATTTAAAGACAGCTCTATTTAGTCTGTCACTAAAAAGATTGTGTTCCAACAAAAAAAATGCTTAATGTCTACACGTGGTTCTGCTTATCGGTAAGAAAATGTAACATTAACCCCGACCAAATATAAATATTGACAAATTGTGGTATTAACGATGGCGGTAACGGCGGCGGAGCATTAGACCAAAGAATGCTTTTATGTATTTGACTTCCGAGAAGCGTCAGCAAAGGCTGGTGAGCTTGGCCCGTGAGAAAATATGTGCATACAGTGAGGCGTGCCGAATAACTGCCAGTGTTAATGATTTTTTATAAACAAATAAGGTATCAGTTGCCATATATGACGCTAAACTCAACTCGGCTTATGTCTCGGAAAAGCTTTTTCTTGTTAAATTGAAGAAAGAAGTTGTCGATACTAAAATACTAGAAAGCAAACAGGTAAGTACGCGTTGCTATCAGTTTCACTACCTATTAGATACCTAAATGAATTGTTTCTTTAGCATATCTTAAGCGTTCATCAATTAAAGATTAAATACATAAAGTAAAAGTAACTTAAACAAAAGACATAACTTCACATTAACAAATGTATAACGTCATGAATAAACATCACCAAGTACCTACATCCAAATAGGGCAAATGGTAATAAACGACTAACAACTCCTAGCTTATTGATAAGTAAACTTACTATGGAGTTAAAGCCAGGCTATTTCGTAAATCTCCGAAGATTGCTCAGAATCCGTGGAAGAGAAAAGTTAAAAATTAAACGGTGTGACAAAACCCACTGTACCAATACCAAGCTGTAATGACATTAACCAAGATTCTTTGAGCAATACCGCTGACGGGAGAGAAAGCGTTTTTCGTAGAAACGATAAAACATGATGTACTTTTTACGTCGATTCTTTAGGAACCGCAGTTAAATACTCCACAGACAACGACGAAGTTATTAAATAAAATATTAAAATGTACAAATATTATATGCATAGAAAAATCTTCTTCTTCATTCATTTCCTTTGGTCATTTCTAATGCATATTTTGCCCAAATCGATATTATTTTTCTTCTACGTTTTATTCAATATGTGCCAATAACTCACTTTCCCTGTGCATGGCAAAGTTTAGTTAGCAATCTTATTCAGATAGAAAAAAAGAAAGAAAAAGTGTTTATTCGCCACAAAAACGACATACAAAATTTTCGACATCTTAAATTAAACCCTTAACGGTATCTAGTCTTTGTAAGTACTAAAATTATATGTTAGTAAAGGAAAGTAAGATTAAAATAAAATACCAAATTTGAGTACAGTACAAGGATGATGAGTAAGTACAAGCAGATGCATGTCGTGACTGTGACAAGAAGGCACTCAGCATATTGCTGTGCCGTGGGAGACCCACAGCACGGCGCTGATTTACAATGGTCGCCAAGGACGTGACGTACGGAAACCAAAGCCTGCTGCGTCTAATATAATACAAAAATATAACACAATTATAGAGAGATAATATAAACCACTACGTAAATAACATATGTTGCGACTAAAACGAAAGTAGGTATCAAGACAAAGTTAACAAAACAAAGTGCGGGTATTCGAACAACACACACAGATCAACTCGAAATCTTATACCTAAGTCAACTAGATATCTTTAGTATAATGTAGCCCATCTACTTGATATAATCTTCAACGACACTCCTGGGAATAAAGGTATTACCAGCGCCAGTTTCAAGATATATATTTTATAATATAATCATACTTTGTCTAAACAAATAAACTAAATAACACCATTTATATTCAAAAGCTTGGATTTTATAAACGTTATGACCAATATCACTTCGTTTTTCAAACAAATGTGAGGTCGGTGGTAGGTCGCATAAAATTGTCATTAGTTATAAACAATACTGTGAAGTGTAAAAATATTGTTAGGAAGATATATGTTTATCCTACACATCCAGTTATACCGACAAAGAAACGAATACGTTTATAACTATAGATTAATACGCAACAGATTGTGAGACGCAAACTTTTACTGAAGTATTTTTTTTATATCAACAGGTTTTTTCACATTTGTAGGAATAAATAAGTAAGTTATAAAAAGATCTAAAGCAGGTTTTGCATTATACATTTCCGACACAAAAATTGCCTAGAGGTAGCAAGTTTACGCTAGCCAAATTCATGTACCTATGTAGAAGTCAAATTATATGACTCAATATTAAAACACTACATAATATTTACCGGACACCAGTTTATTATTAACCTTGAAATAAAAGTGGAAAAAGCGGATCACAGTAAACCAAAAATCGACCAAGTGCGAGTCGGGCTGGCGCACCGAGGGTTTCGTACAAACAGGAACAGCCACATTCAACAACGTAATTAGATAAAAATAATGAAGTTCATAAACAATGAAAGCACCGAACATTACTCTAACGAAAAGAAAAAAATGCTTTTCCAAGTACTTTTTATAAGTTGGTCGACTACTTATTACTCGAAAACTTGTAAAGCCTACTTAACTGTGATAGTTTTCCTTTTCATTACGTTATACCTATATAATACAATTTTACGCAAACCGATCCCTGATCGAAAAATGGTTTCTCTATCCAACGATACCCCACACCATGGGTAAGACGAGAAAAATAAACATCCCACTTTACTTGTACAGGAGGTAAAGATTTTTTTTTCTTTATTTAATTTTACCACTTTGTCGGTGTGCTTAATAATCCATGACAAGTTATTAGCGTTTTAGTACTAAGAGTCTCTGAGCTAAGCTGCGGACGGACAGACGGACATGTCAAAACGGGTTCCTGTTGAATACTGAACCCTAAAAAAGGGGAAAAATCCAAAAGGACAACTTTGACAATAAAACTGGTATTGACCACTGAACGATAAATGTTTGCGGTCACCGTATGAGAGGAAAACAATTCATTTTACATTATATTGTCTACTGCACACCGTGTGATGGGTATTCTGTACATGGCTCCCTTCGACCATGTTATATCATTGTTCACTTCAATCATATCCGACACAGCTTTTTGTTTAATTGTGACACATGCAAAGGGCTTACTGCATTCTATTTTATTACCCATAAACTTTGATTTCGATATTTGATAACAAGCTTGTTGAGGGCTGAGTCATTGTGCGATCATCCTATCTATTGACGACCGATTCTTTGAAGTCGGATTGAGTCAGCCAAAGCTAGCTAGCTTTTACTTAGACTTTGGAGCTTATAATTTTTGGTTGCATAAACAATTACTTGTCGATGACGAGTGACGACCTAGCTAGATGCAATTGATGAATTATCTTGCAGATATATAATTATTACGGTCAATGTTTCCAGTTTTTACTTTAACCTCAATATCTACATATTTTACCTTGCATATTAAACAACATTTCAATATTAAGATAGAGAAGGGAATGACACCGCAAACAAGAATGTCGATCATATGTTCTGAAACACGTCTTTCTACATTTTTTTTAATTGGGCATTCAATATGAGTCATCGCTGGGCTCCGGGTAATTTCGAATGCAATCATTGGACATGTTGCTCTTGCACATAGTAAGCGAAGGGATACGCCCGGGAATGACCTCAGGGCTGGTGACGACACCGCATTTAAAATTCCATGCTCGTTCTATATGCGAACAGGGCTCAAGAGACTTGGGTGTTTACTAGTCTATAAAACAAATGAACAGGTATTATAATCTATTACATAAATAGAAATTTACATAGTATGAAATACTTAATTAACAATAACTAACTTATCTCTCTCTCTCTTGGTCAGTCCCTCATGTCTTAGGATCGTGGTCAGCATCAGGGTTACATCTGGAGCGGATGATCTGCCTCCACCGGTTTCTATCCAGCGCGTCCCTTACGACCGTGTAGAAATTGGAGGACGACGAGTCTTTCACTAGATCGGTCCATCTTGTTGGTGAACGACTTCGGTGTTCCCAACCTCAATCAGTCTTTCCAAGGGACCACAAAAACTTACTATCTACAAAACAGCCGGAAAACCTGCAGCTAGGTGTGGCAAGCGAAGCTGCTTTCTCTAGTCAGCTGGACGCGCGCCTTGCACGACGCACGTGCTGTGTTCACAAACAGTGACGTTGACAAGTGGGTGATTTGCTCTACATTAGCCCAAACCTTGTCGATACCAAGGTTACCTGCCAACCACATGTTGATTTATGATGACAGACTCTATTTCGTAATTCGGGTCGGTATAAACATTTTGAACAGCTGGGTTTGATTTGCCGATAAACGATAATATCTTGAACCTATTCTGTTTCTCTGTGCTACTATGGTAATCACTTTCAAAATCTATATCCTTTATAATCTTCATGTGGTCTCCGACTTATTATAACAATGCTGAAGTATCTTTGCTCTTTCATGCTACATGAATGCCAACTTGGGGATTATCTGATCCTGTGCAACAAGCAAAAGACAAGCCCAGTTTTCTGCGAAACCCAGGCATGGGAAATATAGATTGCAAACTCGGTAGTCACTTCTTCAAGTAAGATAGCAATCATGATATCATTGAATAACTATGTAGATCCATAGTAGTCTGATCTACAATCTACCTGATAAGATATATTATATTTATTTGCCTTCCAATCATTAGATACGTGATATCGATAAACTGATAGAAAAGCTACATACGACCACTGATTGTATCACGATTGCTTTTCTAGGAAATCCCGCTTTCATCTTATTTATATTTGAACAAGATATTTACCGTTACCTACTGTAATCTAAGTCGTATCATTAGCTGGTACAGAGATCTCAACTAGTGCTCAGGTAAAATGTGGAGTGCTTCTAATGCATTCCCATATTATTAGAAATTGCAGTTGTAACTTCAAAGAGGCAAATCGATTGCAACCTCTTTAAATAGGCACAAACGCAAGATTCTAACCCTAATCACGTGTCGAAGGTAGGTAGTTACAACGCTACGTGAACGCTTTAGGTAAATAGAGGAAAACAAGCCGAATACAAACGGTTTAGTTTTCCTTAAACTATAATAGCCACATTAGGTGCATTGACAACTGATTCTATATTTATAGCCAAAACAGCATCATTTTCCTATCTCTCATTTTATCAATTTATCATCATCAAAAAATAGTCACAAAACAAAATATTAGGTGCTACATTCGGTAAAAATATATTATAAGTAACCGCGATTTATGTTTCATAAACTCAGTCAACGTCCAATGAATGAGTTCAAACTTCAAACTCTTTCTTAATGAACCGAGTTCTCAAATTGGCCGTTAATAAGGTAAATTGCATGGCAACAATAGCTTTATTCACGGCCATGCTCAGGTTCATTGAAGCACCCTGGTAGCCGCGGGCGGGTTCCCACGACTCCACTCCTTCGTACCAATTAGATACACCAGGCCTACGCTAAGCTATACTTAGGTGCCAATTTATTGATGCAAAAAAACGTTTTTATGTGTGTGTTTGCAAGGAATGTTTAGCTTTATTTAAAAAAAAAAAAATGTTTTTAATTTGTGCTTTGGTTTTCCAGCCAGCAAGCGTGGTGATCAATGATTGTTTCTTCAATGTGCTTAAGTTCTTTAAACGTCGAGTTAATATTAAGAGTCTCTTCTACAAGTGCAATAAAAACACTTGTAGTTTTTACTGTAAGTATTTATTTTTCAATAACAGTATGAAAAATGTTGTCAGATAACCCTGTAGAGGCAGTAGTGATAGGGGAACCAAAGACCTTTGTCCATTATTCAATTCAATTCATCTTCCGATGATTTGAATAAATAATGCGGATTATATTGAAAACTCCTTGTTTTCTTTTCTTTATTAAACAATAATATTACGTCATTTCTGGTCTTTGTAAACAAAATTCCTATTGATTTTCATAAATATTTTGTTTTTATTTGTCGCACAAACTTTATTTCATGTAGGCAGGAATGTCTTTAGTACATTATGTATATATTAAAATTCGTTGTATATCATCATCATAAAATATAACTTAACACCTACAGGTATTTATTTACCATCAAGTATGAATATTTTAAGTTCTATAATAAAAATGCTTGTTATTACTTAGTAGGTAAACATGTCATGGTGTTGTTATATGATTTACGTCAACTGTCGTGGCATTTATAAACGCAATTAAAAATATTACGCAGATAAGATATTAATAGAACGATTCACGCAGGAAATCCCACATAAAATATTTAAAAAGTGTTTTCTAGTCATATCTTTGGATGTTAAATATATTGACCCTTTAGAATAGTTGCAATATATTATGTTATGGATGGCAGAAATGGGTCTAACATTACAGCATAAATTTTGTTTGTAAAGCTTTAAAAACTGCTAGTAGGTGTACTGATAAGAGGAAAAAGAGTTAAATACCACAAATATAACATGGTTAACATAACTATGTTCAAGTACACAAGCAATAGCATGTATGTTATGATGGGCATTATCAGAGGAAAAGAAGAAGTAGCACAAAACACGTTCAACCCCCATATCAAACTTCATAATAAACACCCCAATAAAGATACCTGACTTGAATATTTTCCTCCGTAGTAGCGATTTATCTTTGTCATATACTGTAAACAATATAGTGAGTACGTTGACTGTTTAAATACGTGCCTGCACGTTCATGATAACTAATACTGCTATGCCACTGAACCTTTTGTTTTTGACATGGGTGGGCTGACATTACTACGCAGTATTTTAGCATGTTTTACCCAAATATATATCGCCCACTTGATGTCCTGGTATGGTCATCTGATGAGGAGGGATGAAACGCATATTACTAAAAGAGTTATGAATATAAATGTGGATGGATGGAGAGGGAGGGGATCAGGGGACAGCCAAAGAAAAGATGGATGGACTGTGTGGGGAGTAATATGAAAGAAAAGGGAGTCAGTGATAGCGTGACGGGGGACAGGACGGTATGGAAGAAGAAAACGTGTTGCGCCGACCCTAAGTAACATGGGACAAGGGCAGGAAGATGATGAAGATGATGATATCGCCCACTTGACCTTCACTTTTTGGTATGCAAAACATTTTACGAATCGCGAAGGTTTTGGATCTAGCACAAATTCAAATGGCATTTCTGAAAATTAGTCACCTCAGTAACATTATCGTGTTTGACAATCAATATACAAACGGAAAATATTACTTCAACGAAAAGTTGTAAGCAAACAACATTATCAGAGTTCACATCCGTAGGTGACTTAATAGAAATAACAAAGATAAATATAATTTAAGTACAACGGTAAGTAAACGAGAAAGTTCTCGGTATCGCGCGTGTTGCTACCAAACCGACTCTATTTGCACAGCTATACAAACTGCGTGTTGTTATCGGTATCCAAAGCAAGCAGATACTCCCCGCTTCCCTCTCGAGGGCAATAATGAAGCAATAAATGGTAATTTAGAATTTTACGACGGCTCTCTGTAAGATGGTGGAACTGTATTAAAGTATGATGACGATATTGCGCCAGGTAAACTACCTAGTTCTTGTAGAAAACGTCGCGTCGAACAGGAACATTGTTTGTTGTGTTTTGATACACTTGTGCTAACATCATTGCATCTGTTTGATCGAACTAAGGAACAACATGCTTCGAAACCATTGTATCTATATATCTATCTTTCTCTTCGCCATCATACAACTTTATTTTCATGTTCTGAATTCTTTGTTCTTCAGTCTACTCTACTAGGAAATATCGCTACCAACAAACTATTTTCTAGTTTCCAACATCATTTTCCTGCTCAAATAAAAAACGTCACCGACACTTGTTATATCGGCGGTGGGCCAACAACTTTCCACTGCTTATACATTAGTGCAATATATGGCTAATGTCGTAGAGACGCACCTTAAAAGGGCCCGAGGTGTCGACTATTAAGTGATTTCTGACATTGCAAACATTGTAAGTTCAAACAAAACTTCTTGTATGAAATAATTCGTACATTTAATTATGTAGGAAAGACTGAGTTTTTAGCATTAGAACTGTGTTTGATAAAATTATAGATAGGTACAAGTAAAAGATTTACATTTTTTTTTCATGGTCATACAAAAAATTCTGTTACTACCTAAAATTTGCTCACTAAAGCTAAACTTGAGATCGGATCAGCAATACTATTTTGAGCGATGGATGCACAAAAAGGCCAGGCTTTTACTGTCCCAAAATATATGCGCACGCAATATATTCCGTTCTACATCAAAAGTGTTACAATTGCCGAATTCTTGATAGATTATCATAATTTCAATTCCGGAAGTGTACTTTACGCATGAAATTAACGCTTTTGCCGGAAATGAAACCAGTCCATTACACAATATTTCTTCGATCCTTAATCAGGGCATCTCTATGTTTATAATCGTCGTCTTATCACTCTCATCAAACTTGTCTGCGTGTTTCAAAACTATTTGTTGGTCTGAGGCATTACCATGTAGTGCAAATTAAAAGCAGCATAGCGTGTTGCATAATTATTTTATGTCAAGTCTCGTTTTTGGCCTGTAAGCAATTCTCGCAATTTTTCGCCAGTTTTTCCTCTTAACGCAACTTTCAATTCCGTAGCGCTGCATTCACGCATGCCCCTGCATATACACATTGCTGGTCTTTGTGCATTATATATTGAGCAATAGGACATGGTTTAATAGATCTATTTTATATTCTTTTCGCCATCAGAAATGGTGTAATTATACTTTGGATTCAGTTCACACCTTGTAACGTTCATACGTAATTCACATAATATATTATTACGCAAATTAAACACAACAACCTTAAATACAACATAGAAGGCACTTTTACTTTTAATCGATCAGTATTCAGAAAGTTTAAACTTTCCCTCGCTCGTGCTGCCGATGGCGGACTCAACACGGAAATCTATGTTTATTAAACAAGCTTTCATTTAGATTGATTCAATCATTAATAATGAAGTAGTAAACTTCGCTTGATTGATAACAGAAGGAGTTGTAGAAAATGCCCAAACACTCGGACATGTAAATATAGAGATGCTTATAAACAAGTCATCTAAAAATTCATTTTAAAGCCAGTAATATTATAAAAGGCCGACCCATAATTCCCAAAGAAACGAACAACAACAATAAATATACAATAACAACTGTTAAAGTTAACGAAACACGTCAGAGAGCAGCGCGGGCGCCGCCGGCGAGCTTCTAAACTTACGAGTGCTCACAACAAATAAGTGGCTGACACAGACGCACACACGAGCACGGGCAGGTCGTGCGCGCCCGCGGCCAGCGCCTGCGCAGCCTGGGACACAGGTTTACTCAATGAACTGTACGCCTCAGGGATGGGAGAACACGATTCATGTTTATCGATTGCGATTTTATTAACTTGCATCATTTCGACAGCTTCAGCTAAGGGATCCCAAACCTATTCCAGTTGACCCTGACTACCTTTAAACAAGGCCACTTCATTAGTAACAATATTATTATCATTAACATATTCTATCTACAAGTTGTATATATACATTGTATATATACGAGTAGGAGACGTCAATGTTATTTATTGTAACGTTGTCTGCCAATATAAGTATTTCGGTAGGTGCGTCATCTATTTATAATGTGGCCACGACAAGGCAACAGACAACTTGTTCGTTTACGATCGCTCTAATGTCACTCACTTTATTAATTTATCGGTCCAATGCGTCACTGCCTGAAATATGATGAAAGAATCATTTGAGGTGTTTGTCAGCGACGACTTTACTAACAAGAAAATTGTTCGTATAAGAAGAAGACAGTAAATCAATCTTATTTTCATTTTAATGTAAACCACGTGGCAAATAGGGGTCACCTGGTCCAAAATTGGCCAACTTATCTATAGTATTGAGACTTGTCCACTCTGATTGGTATTCTTAAAAGTCGTAGAGATTATGATAGTCAATTACAATGATATTACGCATTATCTCAACCGTCGATGCATCGATGATTTTGAGATTGACAGTAACGACATCACTATCGTTGAGTAGAGTAGACGTTAAGTAGGCGAGATCGTTGCACTGACTAGCGGTGCAGTCTTCTGTCTCAGTCGCACCCAGCATCTAAATCTAGCGGTGCAGTTTTACCTCTCCTTCGCACACTAAAGCAAGGCTCTAGGGTTGCTTATTGAAAGTGATTCAAAAAATTTGTAAATCGAAGTGTTAACAGGCTGCTAAAGAATGAGACGGGTGTCCTTCAATCACGGAATTTATGACTACAGCGCGGTTGTTACCAAGCATAAGTCAAATGGCAAGAGCGGGCAGAAACCGCAGAGCGATTTATTTCACTGGCTACAGAAACTACAACGGGTGGTCTCGAGTTGCGATTTCTTCGCCTGGGGACTGTGTCTGTAATGGTGTTTCTAGTCATAAATACAGGCGCGATAAGTATCGCCCAGGACGGAGCGGGGCGATGGGTGGTCGACGCGAAATTCGGCAGAGCGCTGCCCTCGGGACCGGTTCCGAGAAGGCTCGGCACACCGGCGGCGGCGGCGGCGGCTATTGTGTCTGCCCTCTGCCACACGCGCCGCTTCATTACCGGCCCTCCAGACCTCCCCTCCCGCCCTCCGCACATGTGTTAGTGGTCAACTAACCCAGGCGCCAACGCTTCGTGATATTTATGCGTTGATTTGGTTCACTTGCTATGTATTCAATTAATGATAAGCGTGCTTTCATGTTATGTTGTCATAGGTCCATGAAACAAATGACGTCTAATAACGGTTTTAATATTAAAATAGCGAGTCGCAATTGTTTAGAGCTCACTAGAAGACTTCAATTAGGTTGAAAACCTTCCATTTGTAGAAAATGAAATGAAACAGACACACGCATGACATGACGCAGTTAATATATGAAAATAATAATTTACAAAACACCTAATTTAGGCTTATAAATCAAATCATTATTTGTTATGTTAATGATAAATGATGGATACTATGATATCCTTCCTAAGAAAACATCTAACCTTCGTCACAGCTTAACAGATGATTAAAAAAAATACCACGTTAAAATGCATTTGAAACGGCAAACAGTGCCGCTCCGCACCGATAGACCACAATGGACGAGAAATAATATCGTCCACCTAATCTCTTTTTCGTTAGAGGCGCGCCATATTTCATTCTGGCAGCCATTGTCAATAAGAGCCGAGGTCAGAGGCAAATAGGAGAAAAGAACGTCCACACTTTTGTTTTCTTTTTCGAACACTCAAACAAAATAAACTCTAGCACAGTTGCTTGAACGCGCCGCCTTTTAAAATTCGAATTCTAATATATTTTTTCTATCCCATCTTTTCATTAATATATTACGTTGGACGCTGGCTGTCAATTTTGTTTTTTAGTTAAGTTCGAGTTAGGTACCTGAACGGAGTGATGTCTACCATTTTACGGTGGGAGTTTATTGTGGTGTCGCGGTCGGTACCGTCGTGTGAAATCCCATAAAAATAAATAAATTGTTAAACGCCCAGGACTAATACTCAACTAATTTTATATTAACAACAGAAAATGGTTCAATGTCAAACCTTTCACTCCAGGAAGGTTATTCAATTTATAAATAATGATTTAGAATACAAAGACAATTCAAATGTTAGTACTGAAATGGATTACAATCAAAGCTGACTTAATTAAAAAACTAATTCATAAGCCATGATTTATTATGCGAAAGGATGGCAAAACTGATTAAACTCAAAGCATCCAAAACCCCATAGCAGAACTCAAATTGCTCAAGAAAATACAACTATAATTTAATAATAAGTGTTTGATCTCAGAAGAAACGCTACACGTGCACAAAGATTTATAAAAACCGCCGGTTCTACGAAGCAAATTAACTTTTGCTGAATCTAAAAATAAACCACGAAGCACAACGGACGGTTTTAGGGTAATATATTTACACGATTCAGAACATACTGGAGATCCAGATACATAACTAGGTACGAATATAATCTTCTATGCCATATCTGGAGCAGAGCATAGATCTCCTCAATAAGCAATTAGCCACTGACAATCTCAAAGGAAATTGGCAATTGACCTTTTACTTGAACTTTAAAGTGACGCCAGACTGGTATTTATTAAAAGCAGTAATCACTGGAATATAGGCATTTTCATAGAGGATTTGATAGAGTTGTTACTATCTAAGATCGTAATTATGAAATCTAAAGATTATGAAAAAGGAAATATACAATATTGAAAACTGAAAACCTAGATAAAGTAACTATTTCCTCTATCAACAGAAACGAGGTGGTGTCCATTATAAAATTGTATAACACGTTACTAACAAAGATACTTCTGAAAATGCGTAAACTAATTGAAATTCGTATTCACACGGCAATTTAGCGCAACCTACTTATTATAACTTTTATTATATCACACAAGTCTTAACGAAAGCAAAAATTCACAACAGCTTTGTTATGTTACGTCAACCTCAACGGTTACAGTTGTACCCACTTACCTAATTATGCGTTATCAAACTAGGTAACGTTGGTTCTAATATTTTAGTTGAAGTTCATATGATTTTTTGTGAGATATAAAAGGTGTTTTTTATTTACTTGGAGAAAGAGAAGGATATGAAGTAGAACATAATCCATGAGGAGGAAATAATCGTGATAAAGATAAGCAAACGGACAATAAAGGATTGTAACCGATTTGTGAAAAATGACATTAAAACAGATATAAAACAAAAGATATAAAAACCCGATGAAATCCATACATTTAAAAACGGTTTCATATCAGTCTTACAAAGGAAACCGAAACAACATTACCCCACGTGCGGCAGTCAATTCTGAGTTGCAACACATCATAATGACATAAATTCCTCGATCCTTATTCTTTGGGCTACTTTTACTACTTGTCACAAGTGACACTAATCATTAGATATTGAATTCAAACGAGTCATCAGTCGTCACTGACATGATCACGACTTCGCTGTGTCTGTGTCAGCATCGCCACTGACACGCACCCAGGTCAGGTTGCACAATGCCTATTAAGTAATTACCAAGTAACAAAGGTGAACATGGTATTTATCTTTATAATTACAATTTACAGTAAAGCTCAACTGTGTATCATACTTGAGATTGCACATTGCTGCAACGCTGTAGAAGATTTTTCAAGTATTCCAGATCCTACTAAGTTCTACTAAGTCCAACGATTTCCACAAAGAATAATGATATAATATACGATATTTGCTAATCGTTCTAAAGAAATACACTTACGATCGTTTTTCATTTCATCGCTCACGTGAGTTTTTCTCGGTAAATCAATCAACCGAGCTACTTTTTAGCTCTTCAGATTTGCAATTAAGATGCTATCAAGACACGCTATTTAAAGCAATCTCAACGTCACATTGTGTAACAGAAAGCATTATTTCAACTTTAAGAAATAAACCTACAAAGAATAAGTTTAGACCACAACGCCTAGTTTCATTGGAGCGAGAAAAAATTAATTACTTGCATCAATAACTGCACGCTATAAATAAAGACTTCCAACAAGTTGCACTGACAGCGAATTTTAATTGATATGATTATAAATAAAGCAATCAACTATTATAATTTGCAACGAATATATATGAAATGAATATCTGCAATAGGTCATTACTCAAGTACTCATAGAATAGACACAGAAATGAGGGTGAAGTAGAACGGTGATTTAACAGATAAGTGTACCTACTATGTATTACAATGACGATGATAAAAACGAGCCACGTGGTCTTGTCTCGACTTCTCGAGTGAGGTCAGTATGGCTGGGAGCGAGGACAGTGCAACGAACTATTTGGAGCGGTGCGACATTTAATTCCAAGAAGTGCGAGTCGGCGGGCGCGGCGACTCGGCCGAGAGCCAGCCGAATGTCGATTGAAAGCACGGACTTTGTTACCCACACGCTAAAGCGCCATTTCATTGCATTTGCAGTTATTTGCAGAACTGTTGTTTTGAACACCTCATTTGATGTGCGTTGCACGAATAGTAGTGACAACAGCCAACAATTTGTTAGGCAAATGTTTATTGCATTCGTAGTTCTCTCTCTCTCTATTAACATGTTGGCTTGGTTTCGAACACTCCATGCAAATAAATCAAGGTTTTACAATATTTCGCCTATTGATTTCGCTACGCATGATCAAAGCGACCGGTCATGTTATAGCAAAGGTGACGCAATACCTACGTAACGACTTTATTTGGAATAACGTAACGTATTATAGCCTTTATTATTCTGTAAGTAGAATTATGTGTATGTATATCGAGCACAACGCCAAAATATTCCCAGTATCATAATTCTAATGATCTATTGTCATTTGTACCCGTCGCCGTCAGCATTCTTAGGTTACAGAATGTTGTCTGACCCAAGAGCCTCTAGGGTCGCTCTCGGTGAAAATATAACATATTAGCTTCTGCCAGCGGCTTCGCTCGTGCGCAATTCGAAAATTATTACTAGGGAACGTTACCAGATAAATAGTAGCCTATGTGCTATTCCAGACTATAACCTATCTCTGTGCTAAATTTCATCCATATCCGTTCAGCGGTTCTGGCGTGATTGAATAACAAACAGTTATCCATCCAAACTGTCGCATTTATAATATTAATAAGATTAAAATATATAAGGTTTTTGCTCTTTTTGTTACCTATATCTTCTGAACTAAACATATTTCTTCACATTATTAGGCTCCTCCTAATAATGTTCTGTTTAAAAGCACTTGGCCAGCAAACGCATTGATAAAGTTCATCTTTCAAATCGTCATTCCGATTAATAGTATAGCTAATAGACTCACATTTTCACCTTGCTTTGGCATGATGTCTAACCTAAACAAAACATGGATTATAACTGCCTAAACAAAATCAAAATGCAATTAAAGGACTTGAACAGATGCGGCCGTGATTGCACGCATGGGATGCGCATGAGTTAGATCTATTTCTGCTCTGCGTCTCGAATTAATATCCGTAATTGATGTGTTCTGCAGCCAGATAATAAATGGTGGGGCAGATGCCCAGCCAATAACAGAGCGCTATTAACTTGAGCCTAATAAGCTCGAATATAATCAATAACCGCGCAAGGACTGCCTGCTATATACAATTAGCATAAGTCATGCCCTCAAGGCATATCTCAGAATCTAGCCGTTATTGACTTTTCCGGGAGAATTGAATTCTTCAGAATGATAGGTATTGTTATTTGAAAATGATTAAATAAATTCTTATCCTGATCAAATCTACGATCTTCCGTCTAAACCTATCAACTTTTTGTCCAAATAATATATTCATCCGGACACAAAACAAGTTAAAAGCAACGATCAAAAGATAATTTCACGCAAGATGAAAGAGGCGTTCTAGAGTTACCAATAGTCGGATGCGATTGTCGGCGGGGCAAATAACAGGTCCCGGTGATCGTCTAACGAGCAGCCGCCTCCTCGCGAAACTAAAACCGAACCGAGACGGTGATTCTCGACCAAATTAAAATGGCGGCGTCGTCAACAAAGGCGAGTATAGTGAGTAATTTGCGCATATCGCTGCACCAGACGATACAGAATACATTAACACGATAACGATTGCAAATTGCTACCACGCTGCTGTTATGATTTCACACAAAACTCCTATTTTTTAATCATACGTATTTATAAACAACACGTTGACAGCGTACAAAGCGTTACATGCGGACGCTGATCTTATCTTTTGTAATCGAAAACATTACATTATGTTTGGGTGTGGAACTGTCGACGTCAATCCGGGTTAACGGCTGTTTTATTGGTCTGCTAAATCTGTGCCGATGCAATCAATACGTCTCGTAGGCCACAATAGATCATAGTGATTTCAAGATGGGTATTATAGCGCTGCATCTGAGGTCATCCGGACCCCGTCGCTCACGCATGTTGACAATCCATTGAAACGATTAACAACACCTCGAACCCAAGTTATATGGCACTGACAAGATTTAACCGCTTATATCTAAATGGTTTAATATAAACACCATGCAAATTTCCTATTGTGAAATATGAACTGCAGGGGTGCTATGCACAAGCAACAATGGGATCGTGGGATACAAAACAAATTGGCAGAGGTCAAATCCGATTGAGTAATATAGAGATATACCTAAGAGCGTAAATTAGTAATGTTATTAAAAACACACCGCGATGATTTCATACTGGCCAACCGCGGCACCTCATCGGGGATTCACCACCGTTATGCCCCGAACGCCCGAACTGACCGACCCGCTCAAACACCGATATAAAAGGAACACAACTTAATTGTTAGTTCATTTATTAGTTTATGTGGTCACGGACACATGTAACAACTACTAGAAATATGAAGAAATATTTACTCATCGGAAATAATTTGAAGATGGAAATAGAGGAGAACAATAATCGACTGAAGATCGTCGGCAACAACAACTACATTAAGATATGCAGGAACGTGGGAAGTGTTACGGTCATTGGTGTCGAGTGCAGTATAGACGTTTTTGACAACTATGGAAGTGTGGAGATGATCAGTCCCAGCAGTACAGTGAAAATAAATGTGTGCAAAAGTGACAGTGATATAAAAGTCGAAGAGTGTAGAGACGTGTCCGAAAGAACTATTGATTCAAAGAAAAAATCTAAGCAGAAGAAGTCTATCAAAGGTTTTTTCGAAAAGTTAAGTTTCTCCATAAAGAAAATATTCGGCCCAAAGAATTAGAAATAATTCCGGTAGCTCAATAAGCTATTTGGTAATTGGGTACTGAAAGCTGTGTCTACGGATAAAAATCATTTTAAAAATGGTTTTGGATCTGACTTTACTCAAGTCGCACGTATATACGAAAAACTTAGTGAAAACCGATTGATTACGCAGGTACGGACATATAAGACGGAGAAATACGGCCGTGGACGACCACCAATGTGCTGGTTACGATCAATAAAAAAATACTTAATAGAGATCAACAAACAGACAGAAGAGATAACCCACAGCCACACGGCGTGGCGCAGAAGTGCTAGGAGGCCTGACCCAAATTAATTGGGATAACAGTCAGAAGAAGATTGAGGTTTTGGATTTGCCTTTCAAGTCAATCTGGACAAGGAAAACAAAACGGAAACTCGTTATAATATATAATGTTGTATGTTGCATACGTGTGCGGGGATCCACTTGCTTCAAATAAAGCCGTGACGTATAAACGTGTGTCCTTTACCAGTAGGCCAGTTTCCTATGAACTTTATCATTAGTTATTTATATTAGTTAGTCATTCACGGGTTCTTTATTCACTACTGCATTTACTGTATCATTTAGTTGTTACATTTTATTAATATATTGTTTAGGGACTTCTAACTATCTACAGGATCTTCAACAAGTTTATAAACTGTGTATGTGATATTAAATAAAAACATAATTGGGTAAATGGCGTTGTTATTAAACACTTTATATACTTACACTTTTTATCTTATCACACGTGGTTTTAAATTTCTACTTCTATATAGTCTCGAACATCAGATCTATATGTTTTTAATACGTTTTACAAATGAGATCTATTTGTTACCTGTCATATATTACTGCTATTAAGGAAAACTGTTCCCCTTTACTGTACCTACGAGTATTATTTGTGCCTAATGTACGAAATCTGGAAATGAACTTCGTCCGAATCTGAAGGTTACAATCATACTAAAATGGCATAATTTGACTTTGACCATGGTCGAAGAATTGACCTTTGGCCGCAAAAATGTTTTAAATCAGGTATAAGGATTTGACTTCCTACCAAGTCGTTAAATTAGGGAGGTCAAATCGCTGTCACTTGCAATATATACAGACTACTAAGTCTGAACATTGACAAAAATCTTGATTTTAAAGCCAGATGGACCGAAACCGAATGTAGGAACATTTGGGTAGAAGATGCTTACATCCAATCTATGCGAGTGAAACCTAGATTTCATTCTTTTAAGTCTAAATAATGATTAAGACAAACACATCTTCCGTAACACATTAAGAGTTGGGTATGAACAAGAACAAACGATTTCAGAGAAGACTTCTAAGCGATCTAATGCGGTGTTGTTAGTACGAAGTTTCTGGCAGTCGGCCATGCTGCTTTAATTTATTGCCTGCGACTTCATTACAATGACTAAATACTTTCAGGTATGCGGTTAAAATTAGTGCTTATGTAAATGTATTTAGGAATGGGCATACGTCAGACATTGTATAATGTAAAGAGCATAGCAGAATTCATGTGGCTTAGAAAAATATAAAAATTAGAAGTTGACCCATTTCATAAAGTACGTAAGCGGTGGCGGAGACGGAGAGGCCACTACGTACAAAGCGCCATTTTGCACGCACACATTGACATTACGATTTTACAGGGATTCTTGGGCAATATTGGGCAGAGCTCAGTCGCGGCTGTCACGAGTGCTGTATGCGGGCGTTTGTCACGTCATTCATAAAGTACTGTAACGAGGTTGCATTGGTTGCGCTACCCTCAGATAAAAAATACTTCTTTATCTGGAGGCGTTACCTTTATTAATTATAACAGACCAAATATACTTTAAATTCATTCATTAAATTTCTAATTCTTGGATTATTTTTTAAGTTATAAAGATAATTATTTTTTTCAAGATGACAAGTTAAAAATTGATTATGTCATAAAATAACAAATTATTTTAAGTCCATAGACGAAATTGTACATTGTAGATAACTTTGGTTAAGGGAAGGCTATGAAACTTGTCACCCTTCTTTATCTAAACTCTTTTTCGTCGAACTTGGCTCATTTTTACCCGACTGCAAGGAAAAGGTTATGTTTTTCGCGCGTATCTTGTATGTATGTAATATTCTTTATTACTTCATATCTTTCAAACCACTAGACGGATTTATATAATTAACACAATGTTAGATAATTCTTGACCGCCCAAGTGTTCTTAGATCACATCACACATCACATCATCTGCCTATTAATGTTCGCACTGCTGGGACACAGGCCTCCTCTCTGTGTGAGGAGATGGGCCGTAATCCACCACGCGGGCCCAGTGCGGTTTGGTGGATGTCACATGTCTTCGATTTTTTTTGTTTCTAGGATATGCAGGTTTCGTCACGATGTTTTCCTTCACCGTTTTTGAGAGCAGTGGTGATGAAATAATTTACACAAAATAAAGCGCCTGCCTGGTTCTAACCCACGACCTCCAACTTGTAAGTCGCAGCCGTTACCACTGGGCCACCACGACTCTTCACGTTCTTAGATAATTGAAATGAGGGATCTGTGTACCCCTTTCGAGCGTACTGGCGTGATGTTATGTTATGAAATGGTATAATCAATAAACAGACATACGATTGCAGCAATCCCGAGAGATTTGCCGTTATTTATTGAAGAGTTCTGTTGTATAGGGTGTTTGTTTTAGAGGTATAGAAATTTAAGTTGGCCACACTGTTTTAACTGGCGGCCATTTTGTCCGCTGTCAACTGATTTGTGTTTAGTTTGGTTTGGCATTTCAACATGAATAGACTGACTCCTGAACAACGCTTCCAAATTGTGCAAATTTCTTGTTTTGTGCAAATTGGCCAGAACGTTACAGTCAATGGTGACCGATATAGAACCCTGATTACTGACTTTTTCGTTCCTCATTTGAACAACCATGATGTGCAGGAGCTGTGGTTTCAATAAGATGTTGCAACATGTCACATAGCTCGTGCCACAATTGATTTACTGAAGGAAACGTTTTGTAGCCACATTGTTTCACGTTCCGGAGGCCTCCAAGATCGTGCAATTTAACGCCGCTAGACTATTTTCTGTGGGGATATGTGAAGTCGCTAGTCTACGCCGATAAGCCCGAAACGATCGACCACTTGGAGGATAACATTCGCCGCGTCATTGCCGATATAGGTCACAAATGTTGGCAAAAGAAAAGAAAATTATTGAAAATTGGACCTCCAGATAAGATTACGTCCGAGGCTGCCGTGGCGGTCTTATGCCAGAAATCATATTTAAATTATAATGCCAAAAGATTATCTTTTGAATGAAGTCAATTTCATGTCAATTTAAAAAAATCATCCTTGTTTTATTCCATTTCAAAGTTCTATACCTCTAAAAAAAACAATTTCGGTATATGCTCTTTCGATCAAAAAAATAAATTGACGGAGATATCGGTGAAAATACACCAAAAAAAAAAAAAACCTAATGTCGAACATAGAACCTCCTCCTTTTTGGTAAGTCGGTTAATAAAAGCTATTAACACAAAGTCCTAGTTTGTTGACACACAAACAAGTAGGTTATTGTTTATAGGCTAACTAGTAGTCTCTTTAAACGTTTCTGCCATCGCCCTGACTTCATGCAATGGATATTGGACATATGCCACGTTTTGTCTCGACATATTACATTTCGCGTTAACTGCTAATTTTGACACTACATGAGCTCATACATATACGCCACCTAGACTAGAGGTATGAGCTCATACACTTCAACCCTGACTTTAAACCTTTGCCAAGTTGAGTAACATCTTTGAAGTTTTCACCTTCTATGGGCTTGAGTCATCTTCTTTAGAACATTGCTAAACCGTCTTGGAAATGGTTAAGTAAGGGAATTTCCTATACACTTTTTGTCAAATCCGTATACATAGTTGAAACTCAAAATGATTTTGTGGCCTTGTAGCCTTAAGAACTATCATAATAACAGATAGATGTATTGCTGGGGCGATGGTTATGCCACTTCTTCCCTGCTCATTAAGACGATGTAAACGATAAAGAGCGTTTTTGAAGACGGTCAATCGCAATTTTTGATGTTCAAAAATTCCTGAAACCCAACCTTGATTGAATAAATGACTATTGATTTTATTGCCATTGTCTTACTACTCATAGTTGAAATAGTAACAAACTTTGTGTGATCAACAACCGCTTCAGCTGGGACTTTTCTACTTATATCACAAAATGTAATCCAGTACTATATTCATGTGACATTTGAATTAAAATTTTATTCAAGTCTAGACTTGAATAAAATTTTTGGTCTAGACCATATATCAATTGACAACAAGACAAGTTTATTTTTAATACTTAATAATAATGTAAAAAATCTAATAATATCAAAATAATCATCACGAATACTCGGAGGCAGTAACCTTGATATTTGCACAGCAATGTCAGAAGATAATGTTATCTATGGTAAAAGGAAATTCCACTCAATAACGATACAGTTGTTCGGTATCTGTAGGAACTCGTTAAGGATAACAAAGACTGCCCATTGACTCAGCGTTGGAATGCAATTTCTTAGATAAAACCTCATTGTCGAGTGTTAATGCTGTACCGTTCATCACTCTATTCATGTCTTTTTGAGGTTGGATGTTGAAAAAAGAAGTTACTTTTTCGTCTTGTTTTGTCATCAACTAGAAATTATTCGCCGGTTTTAATGCCATACCTTCTAAGTTAATTCCTTCCTTGGACGGTTAACTCGAGTAATTCATCAACTCGTCCTACATGCCTACGGCCCACTTAGGAGGACTTGCAGAAAATCTAAATAAATATTATTTTCATTCTGCAACTCGTCCCACGTTACGTTACTATCAAAATGAGAAGGTACAATCAGTAGCAAAAGTGTTAGAGTGGAAATAATAAAAAAAAAATGTTATAAAATATTTAACCAACACTACTTTGTCATATATAAACAGAAAATATTATATCATCACAAATTTGACCCCAATTAACACACGAGGTAATAATGAAAATTCATACATCTTATACCTTTAAACGAGCAATTCTTGTATATATGTATATATCTAAATAATCTGAATCTTAGAAACGGCTCTAACGATTTTCATGAAATTTTGTATGCAGGGGTTTTCGGGGGCGATAAATCGATCTAGCTAGGTTGCATTTTTAGAAAACGTCGTTTTCTCCATTTTCACCCGAGCAGAGCTTTAATATTAATAAACCTAAAATTATAAGTATATTATTTAGTAGGAACTGACTTTTTTAATATTAAATAATGAACTATGAAAAAAACGAAAGTAAAAACTAAAAATTCAAAAAAAAATATTGTTTTTATAAAACGTTGATAAAGTTAAAGTTCCACACAAAAAGAAACGTGGGACGAGTTGCAGAATGAAAATGTGATTTATTTTGATTCTCTGCAAGTCGTACTAAATGGGCCGTAGGCATGTAGGACAAGTTGGTAAATTACTCGTTAACTCGTATATTTAATTAGTAACCTGACAATAACATGCTTGTGTTTAATAACAATGATGACTGACGTCAAACTACGGTATGGACAGCTGGTTTTAGATTTTTGTTTATCCCACAGCCTATAGCAGGACGACCAGAACTAATACTTCAGAAAAGGAACACAGTTTCTATAAGCATTAAACCTTGATCTACTTTAATCACATTGAAAGAATGTTGACAAAGTAAATCAGTGCGGAAGAAGTTATTCACAATCGGAAGTGATAAACTAATTGGAAATCGACTCCAACTGGCGCAGTTGCGTAGGTGCTATCATAACATGTCCCTAATTGATCTTCCCTAAACAGGTCCGAGATCACCTACGGCTAGACGCTTCATAATCACCAACCTGCTATCAAAATTAGATAACTGTCATTTTGACTTTCACTGATCGTCGGTTGATTTCACTTTCCCCGCTCGGCCCACTAATGAGATGATTCGATTCTTGCGCAACAATGGGCGTCGCAGGCGCAGGCTCCCATCGGGTCGAAGTCGAACCGGTCATGTCATCGACTGTCTGAGAATTTGATTAACATTACCACCACCTGGAATTATCTCGTCTGAATCTATTCTATTTTGCATAGGGCAAAGGTGAATACCAGCAAATCTTATATCATAAGTAGGGTTTTTCATGTTGATTAGTTTCCATATCGAGATAGTCGTTTCACAAAGCTCAAATACATTATTTTTGTCAGTTTCCACATTTTCTGGACTGTACAAATTTAAAACAGCCAGACAGATTTCTAAGAAAAGCCGACATATGTCTCTAAAATATATGACATACTTATATCATAAAGTGCGGAAAAAATTAAATAAATCTTTTACTTTACTGAAACGACGTTTATCGTTTACAAGACAATCAACTTCCATGTTCCATCAATGTCTTCATCTAAAGCTTGTAATACCATACGGTTAGCATTTGGCCCATTCAATTTATATCACAATTTACTCAAATGGTTTCATGGCCGTTTATACAAACTGTTATAAATTGCTATGGGCTAACAAACGACTATTCTGTATTTGAGAAAAAATATTTGCTCGTTTATTTTTTTGCCCAGTAAAATTAATTTAATTATAGCCACATCTAAATATATCTGTGACATAATTTTACTTTGCTTTATTGCTGAATCGAATCCGATATTATATAAAGGGAACGGCCAAACCATCTGTTTTACATCAAAATATTTGTAACAACGTAAAATATTGGCACATATTCAAACATTTACGACAAAAATTAACACCAAAGATAAATATTACAAAATGAGTTATTTCCGTAGGTTTACTGGTTGAACGGATATTTTGCAATACGAACCAGATAGCTATTTGCAGACGTATAAGAAATAAAATGTCGTCGACTGATGTTCACACGGCTAATTGTAGTTTACACATAGTCTAGAAATACTTCGTAATTATGCCGCGTGTTCTGTACATGACACAGTTAACAGAAAATAAGCTCTTTAGGTGGTACTACTGCAGCATATTTGTAATATCAATGTTAATTAAATATGTATTCTGTGACCTCACTACCAAGTCAGCATTGTGAACTATACAAAACCTATATCAACCTATCTATATATTTTATTACAATCTCTACATCCTGACTTACAACTCAACAATCTCACGAAGTTGACATACTCGTATAGTCATATACATACCTACCAGTAATAAAATGTCAATTTGATATAGTTGACGGCAAACCATGCAATTAAAGCATATCTGCAAAATGACCTAATGGAGCAGTGGACCGACAGAAATGCAATGATGAGTTAATCTGCAGTATCATGTAGGTACATTATGACATTCACCTCCCAGCTGCCAGGATGTTCTTATTACTTCAACGTGAGAAACGTTTCTTAATAATAACAAAACTGGCTGGAACACTTATTAAGTCATCAATATATAAACATAATCACATCAGACTGGACTGTATACCTAATGACACTTACGCATCCGAAGCTTCGATCAATATCCGAAGTCAGTCAAGCTAACGACGAATCAATGAAATAAATACACGATATTTAATTAGTAGGTTATTCTAGGATTAGTTACTGGCATGTGGAATTGATATAGTCTGGACTCTTTTTCTTTTTTGTTTTTCTTTAGTAATGGCAAAGAGCACCAATTTTACGAAAACCTCTTTTTGATGTGTATGTCTTAATGTATGTTTGTATGTATGTAATATTATTTATTACCTCGTATCTTTGAAACCAATCGACGGATTCTTATAGTTAAGACATCGTTAAATAGGTCTTGGCCGCCCAAGTGTTCTTAAATAAGTGCCGTTGAAAAAAAAGAAATATGGCGGCTTTTGGGCGCCATATTGTAGGGGTTGCAATTTTTATTTTCTTCGTAACCCATCGTGTGGGGTATCAAAATGAAGGGTTTTTACAGGTGATTACGAAAATATATACCACTTATATGATTAAAGTCATTCGAAAAAAAAAGTTTAACTAAAAAGTTGTAGATAAAAAAGTTAATATACCTAATCAAAAAACCCGACTGCTTCAAAAGCGAACTAAAAAGATGTAAACAAGAAGAAAATCTTGCTGTGCAGTCGGAGGATAGGTAGGTTTTGGTCAGCCAGCTCGCGAATATGTATCCTCCGACTCTTACTCCGACTTTTAGTTCGCTTTTGAAGCAGTCGGGTTTTTTGATTATATTGACTTTTTTTATTGTCTATCATCAACAATGTCAACAAAAGTGGGTGAAATTGAGAATGATTAGCGGTCACTTGGGAAACCTGCAACAAGAAGCACGTCGCGGTTCTTTTGCCCTAGTTTACCACGATTTGTTTGTTTTGTAACGCAGACACGACAAGACCCTAGATTTCCAAAGCGACTTAAGACCTAGTAAAACTACATCCGGCACAACAAATGTAGAATTTGAAGAGTTCGTGATTGACAATGCCGGATCTCGACATCCATTGCACTGTATGACTAACTTCCGGCCTATAACCGCAAATTGAATTAATATTCATACATACTGGGAATAAGGTAAAACTTTAATATTAGGTATTGAATAAGGGGACTTCCTACCTATTTCCCCTTATCTACTTTTGTAATTAGAAATACATATTAAAAAAGCCCCTTAAGATCCATAACTTCTCAATAGGTATTTCTTGGTTAAAAGTTCAAAATGGCCACCAACTCCAATTTATCTACCTAATGCAAAAATAATGGCCAAAAAGGTGAAACTAAAAAAAAACAGTCGTGCACGCGCCGCAGCGCAGACACAGGGCCAATGAACGTTGACAGGTGCCGCGCGACCAATCCCGATACAGAATCTCACTTTACGCGACTCGGTTCAAATCACGAAATGATGTCTACATCCTTCTCTGGTGCATTCAAATAATACCGAGTGAAAGAGAGACGTGGTGGGCGAAGGACCTCTCACCTTACCTGGCTTGCTTTTGCACAGGCTTTGTTTACCGATCAATCTTAAGATTGCGTAACTTATACAGACTTTAAAACATCAATTTTCATTCTTTTTCGTTTTAAAACATCTACCAAAGTTATTAGTTCTTCCAAAGTTCAATATCATCGTTGTAAGCTTTGATCCAATAGCTTACATTACATAATCCTTTGTTAGCTTTAAAAGTTCAAGTAGACAGTGATCTGTGAACGGAATTGTAATTCTCTGGGTATCGTCCCACGCATTCCAGGAGGTCGTTACTGTCATTCATTAAAGCGAGTGCATTCCCTGGCATACAAATGTCCTTCCTGCCGCTTGTAGCTTCGAGCCATGACACTACTCGAGTAACTAACTTTCTAACATTTAGTCACACCGCCTCGCTCAAGTCGTCAGACTGCCCAGAAAGAAATCTAAAGATGCCGCGAAAACATTAATCATTTATCACCAGTAAGCAATGGTAAATAGAGCACAACCTAATTTTAAGTTCCAGATAAAATGTTTAAAGATGCGTGTTAAATGGTGGTGGTAGGCACCGGTCGACTGGGTGCGACGCACGGCACAACGGCGCCAATATTGCTTGTTTTATTTACATCTCAGGCAAAAAATTGGCATTAGTCCAAATCCTAAACGAGATGGCGTCCATAATGATATCTGAGTATTTCGAAATCCTAATCTCGATAAACAGGTTTATGGTTTAACAAGAAGTTTAAGCTGCAAAAATAAACTTCACGAAACTGGTCCCGCCTCGAGATTCGATCCGGCAAAACGTTAGTTTGTATCGAATAAGAAATCGATTTATGTTATTGCATCTGGAAATAAGTCGGTATAGTCGTATGTTCCTTCGCGCAATTTGTTATAGACGATGATGATGGCGTTTCATTCATCCAGCAACCAGTGGTACAAGTCATTGTTTGTCGGATAAGATCGATTAGCCTACATCGAAGCACAGTCGTATTGGTAACGTTAGCATCTGGTTGTAAAGTGGCCTCGACACGGTTCTTTCGTTCGCACCGTTCGCTAAGACCTAATTACGAGGATCAGGTACTGGTAGTAGATCGACGATAGGAAGCGGACGAGGAACTAAGAGGCTAGCCGAACCGGTCGGTAACGGGCCGCGTGTGCCGACTGTTCGGCTCAAGACATGGCCATTTAGAAAATAAATAAACATAAACACGATATGTGCAAACGGTACCTACTATCCGATTACTGAGAACATTGTGCACTGCATTCACACGGCATTGGAATAATTTTCACTACAACCAAAATATGGACAGTAGCTAGAGCGATAAGTTCCTACAAAGTTATCAACGCAAACAAAAGGTACGTGATTGAGTTAAAACTTCAGAAATAGTCAAATAGTGCGTGAGTCAGAACGTTATCGACGTCAGACGTGATCCGATACGGTGATACCATTCCTGATAAGAAAGCTACGACGACTTATGGCTCAGGTAAAGAGCCTGTTTTAAATGACCATCAAGTTTTCGAACGACTCATAGCAAATAATAGTTTGTCAATCAAGTAAATGCAGTTCTTACTAGAACAACACGAGGACTAACAAGAATTTGGATTTAAAGCAAACAATAATTATTTCAATGAGTGTAAATAAATGAATTTGGCAGAAATGGCCAATTAGCAAATTTTGACACCATATACCTTATGAAATACCTAGAATTATACTGTACAATACGGAACATTAAAAAGTAACACTCAAAGATATAATAAACAAGGCAACACTTAAATTCTAAAACATACCTGTGTGAACTGTGAATTGATTTTCGTGTGATCCTCCTGGTACACTTTCCGTGACTTCCGTCGCTCAGTCATGAGGGCTGTAAGTCTGTCAAGGGCTTTAGACTCCAGAGCCTCGGCATTGGCCCTGATAAGCCGGCTGATGTTCTCCCACTCTTCGGTCATAGCTCGCCAGGCTGATGCTATCACAGAACCTGGAACAAAAGAACCATAAAAATGTTTGCTAGTTCTTCTCCACAGGAAAAAACCAAATCAAGCCGTGTACTACCTTCTGACGTTTCATAAGTGCATGGGCACTAATGATGTAGGTTTATCTATACCAATAATTATAAAGAGGAAAGATTTTTTTGTTTGTTTGTTTTTTTGTATGTTTGTTTGTTAGTACCGAATAGGCTCCAAAACTACTGGACCGTTTTTTTTAAATACAATCTGTTCATTATTCCCAAATAATATAGGCTATAATTTTGACGGGAGCGAAGCCGCGGGGGTCAGCTAGTATGCAATAAAACATTTTTAATCTGAATGTAAAACATTCAGATTAAAAATGTTATGAATCAACAGGTTTCAAATGTACCTATCTAGGATAAAAAGTAGTAAAAACTGCTGCGTGTTTCCTCGGTGATAAATTGAATAGTCAATTGAACAGGCTGGAACGCGCATGGCGAAATTTTGGTAGTAAACAAGTTATTCAGATTAAAAAACACAAATTATGAGACCCAGAAGTCTAACCCCATAACCATAGCAAGTAAAGCAAGATTTTCAAGGAGAAAATGAGGTCACTAGATTCCATACAAAGGCCAAATGCTCCATATATTATTTCTACTTGACTATGCCTCTGGATGTTCGTGTAATATTTAAGACATTAGTTATTGACGATAACAACGTTACGTTTAGACAAGATGCATGTCGAAGCTGCTGAATGATTTCTGGCACAAAATCTGACTGAAAGTCACTTTACTAGTACTTTAGTCACTCAGTCACACATGTTTTCAATTTTAAATGCTTTATAGTATTTCGAAATATGCCAATGCGAACTAATCATCAGAATGATTTTTTTTTTCAAAGAATGTAGGTGACAAATAGAAGTGTTATTGGCATATAGCTTCTGGTTGACAAAGTTTACGAATGCCAGCCGAAATCTAATCCATATATTAATTTATTATTAACGCCCACAAAAAAAATCCCTAAAAAAATCTGCGGTATGAAATATTCTACATAAACTCACCTAAAATGACTAATATTGATATAATATATTCGTGTTATCTTCAATTATTTCAATAACAACATAACTTATCGATTGTTGAATGAAGCATGCTTTATAGAAGTTCGAAGCGACTTGCGATAAAGCCTTGCTGATGACAAGACCAGTTGTAATGTTATCAACAATATCTAGGATCACACATCAAAGCGTAGTTGTTTGACTTCAAACTTATCGTTAATTTACAATGCCATATACAAATACAGAAGCTCAATAGATGATAGTTTAAATTACAGATATATTTTCTTCAATACCTCATTTGGCTGTCGACGATTTCGTTTATAAGACCATGGTTATTTTACTTATTTTAATTACATCATCAAGTGAATTAAAAACAATTTTATCAGAGCTAACCTAGAAACTTTTAATGGTCTAAAAATTCTTCATCACTTCACAATATATCGAGTTGTAGGAGCTTTTGAACGACAAAAGGAAGCAGTTGATTCGAGAACTAGACTTAACGGTGTAAAGGTAGAGCTACCTGTAAGGACTCTTCAAACAAAGCATTTTTTTATTCATGATCTCCAAAAACAATAGTGTTACCATAAGGTAGGGCCAGCCCACCGTGGAACAGTTTTGGTGAGAACAATGACAGCACCCACAGTCCCACCTACTATTTGGAATATTAATGAAAATTGACATAATTATTAGGTAAGGTTAATACTGATGCATTTATAATAAATATAGGGAGGAGAGCATGTTTAATTGTTTATTTTTTATCACTGTTATGCTAGTATTATATTATCTGTGTCACTGTCATTATCCTGCCCTTTGTGGATGGTAAATGTTGACACAAAAATATAATCAGGGCGATTGTGTTCTAATGTTTTGATTCATCATAATTGTCTTCCGCAGCATCCTTATTTCCTTGTTTTGATCTCATCTCTCTGCCTTTGTTGCCTTGTCCGCTAACCTAATAACATCGATCTTTGACCTATCCTTTATATTTGACATGAACTGTTCGAAGTTTTGCAGCAATCGAAATCAGAATATTATGTCTGTTTTTATTAGCTCCAAAGCCGTCGTGAGATTTGTGTTTGCTACTTGCTTATTAGCATTGTCTGAATAATATTGTGAGGGTCAACATAAAATCACTAGTGCCAACTCTGAAATAATTATATTAGACACCTCATTAGTAACGCTTCCTTCTTCTTATTTGTCAGCCTAAAACGTTGCAATCAGGAAATATCTAGGTCTGTCTGTATTATTTAGACGTAAATCAACAGCACTTGGTTTACTACTTAAAATTGTACTTATCGGTAGGTATATTGTTTTTTTTTTTTTGATATCTAAATAGGAAATTAGAACATTACCTAAGGTAGCTCTCTGTAATCACATTTTTGGATAAAATGTGTTTGAGAAAAATATAAGTAATATCAACTATTTAATTTTATTGGCATTTGTATATAATAGTGTAGAATAGAATAGAAAATCATGTAGGTATTCGACACAGACACAACAGCATCTCTATTAATCTTATACAATCGTTGTCCAATTCCAGTTATATTCGGCCTGATACGAAATAGAGTTTTAAAATGTTAGAAGATCCCAAGCTGCAGGTTCTTAACAAATTCGACAAATTCGCTACTACCCACATGACAACAAAGCTTTTTGAACTCGCAACCTCAGAAAAACACAAAAATTCCCTTGCCTGAAACTACAGTCATTTCAATTAAGATACTTAATTGAAATAATCTAATGCTTGCTAATACAAACTGGTTGCTAATTAAGCCTAAGCGAATCTATGTTTAAGACATCACATTTAAATGCAACGGTTTCGTAATGAAGGATGTGCCTGTACTCCTTGACTACCTTCATCCAAGCACGTTTCATTCTGTGCCAGTTCCTATCGCAGAATAACAGTAAAAAGAAGCTTTGATGCAAGTAGACCGTTCAGCGGTGCTAACAGGGTTAATTCTCGTTAAGTGACGCTGATTTTTTACCGTTAAGTTCTTCACACTTGTCCATCTTCTGGCCTGTGGCGGCGGCGGCGGACAGCGCGAGGGCGTACTCCCGGTCGCTCTTCATCTTGGCCTGCAGACTCCGCTTCATGGTCTCCATGAGTCGCAGCTCGGCATCCTGGCGCGCCAGCAACGCGTCGTGCGCCGCACGCCCCGCGCCGCTCGATGCGTACCCCATTGTAAACAACCACGTCTACACTAAACAACACATCACAATCATAAACACAACACTATTCACATCATTCTCCGTTATCACCGGCACAGTGTTTATACGTCTAACGTCACCTCGTAACAAAAACGTATTGGCAAGCACAACAGAGAAAGGAGACCACGATAGAGCTTTTAAAAGTTGACTTTTTATTTTTTTCTTAGTACTAGCACCCGCATGGAAGGCTAACAGGAAATACTAAATAAAAACTTTACAACAAAAACTTTCGATAGAAATGTTTAACGATCGAGGTGGGCGCGCTCGAAATATGAGTACGCGCGTCCGCACGGTATCGTCGCCCGACCTGAATGCCATCTATCGCGAGCACATTACGTCTGGTGAGGCCGTGTGCCGCTGCTGGTGGCTGGCCCAGTCACCGGCTCAGCGCGCCGCAGCCGTTGTCCGTCGGCGAGGAATTGCTTGAGAACAAGATGATATAAGATCCAGACGGTATATTACGAATACGAATATTTATGACAAGTCCGTCGCCACAAAGCGCGACCCTCTTTTCCTGGCCGATAGGAGCGATATTTGGTCGTTTTCCATTGTCTGCAAATCGTAATTAGCGGATTTATATCTTGTTTCCATCAATACCTATTGGACTTCTCGATGAACCAATTAAATACGACTGAACAAAATATTTGTTATTGAGACATTTCGGTGGTGAGTGAATTCATTAAGGTTGCCCTAGTCGACAGCACGAACTATTTTGTGCGCGGGGTTAAAATGCCTGCTATCTCATCTGACAACACGTGCGAAAGAAATAGATGCTGTGATGAGCAGTAAGAAGCTAGTTCGCGTACGAGTTAGCACTTTTGCAAGTTCGTAGCGAAATGGATGATGATTTAGGACGAAAACGAGCGCGCGAAATTTTATAAACAGACCTTTGGGAGTCTAGATATCATGAAAAAACGACTAAATCTATCTGTTCAAAATAAAATTATTTGCATTGTTGAACTACTAATCTATCCCTATATGGAGGCCGTTTTGCAATTTTCCTTCTTCTTGTGGTATTTATTTCCGCCCAAAGATGCGTTAAAATTAATGTTGAAATATGGAGCTTTCGACACTCACATCATCAGCCTATTAATGTTCCCACTGCTGGGACACAGGTCTCCACTCTCCTCTCTGCGAGAGGGAATGGGCCATTATCCACCACGCGGGCCCAGTGCGGGTTGGTGGATGTCACATGTCTTCGAAATTTTGGTTCTAGGACATGCCGGTTTCCTCACGATGTTTTCCTTCATCGTTTTGAGACCAGTGGTGATGAAATTATTTACACAAAGTAAAGCGCCTGCCTGGGCTCGAACCCACGACCTACAACCGGCCGATACTACTGGGCCACCACTGATCTCGACACTCATAACTCAAATATTTTTCTTTTTTACTTTTTTGATTCCATAGAGGGCTAGATAATGATGAGACAAATTGATATAATTTTTTATTTTGAACGTACTAAATAATCGCCAGACAACGTTTGTATGGAAGAATGATCGACTAGTGTAACCTTAACACTTTAAATAGATATTAGGCAAAGTTGTTCCCAGAAAAGAAGAGCGCATTGCAACAAAGGACGAACAATCCAGGCCAGTTTCCGATAAAGATTAGATACCTCAGATACCGTGACTTATTACAATGAAATCATGTTTATCTTCACCAAAGAAATAAAGAGACAATGCTCAAGTATGACGCGATTTGAACATAAAAAGTCATCTAGGCAAGGCTGTGCAAAGAAATGATCAGGCATCGCGCCATGAAACAAGGCCCATCAACCTTGCTTTGTCTACAAATGAAGGGGCAGAAAGAATTTTACGTCAACTGAAACAATAGAATTAGCGTCGCACTATGTAGTATGATACCAGACAATGCTGCACACTTACTTTATAAAATGATACGCCGCCTAATTGCGTAACATTTAAATTAATGAAATCGATCGCAAACTCTTTCATTTTTAGGGTTCCGTACCCAAAGGGTAAAAATGGGACCCTATAACTAAGACTCCGCGGTCCGTCTGTCTGTCTGTCTGTCACCAGGCTGTATCTCATGAACTGTGATAGCTAGAAAGTTGAAATTTTCACAGATGATGTATTTCTGTTGCTGTTATAACAGCAAATATTAAAAACAGAATAAAATAAATATTTAAATGGGGCTCCCATACAACAAACGTGATTTTTTTGCCGTTTTTCGCGATAATGGTACGGAACCCTTCGTGCGCGAGTCCGACTCGCACTTGGCCGGTTTTATCGTTCCACTCAAATTAAGTACTTTCGAAAAGGTACCAATAATAATAAAGGGTAGCACTATTGTAAAAACCTACATGATTGATTGAATGGCTGGTGCGGAAATGACTTTTCTATCAAAAATTTTAGCACTGGATAGGGTTTCTTTTTATAATTCTGAACGAAATAGGAGTTACTTAACCGACTTATTCACTTAAGCCCTTAACTGTTCACCTTCCCCCCGCAAATGGAACAACAAAGAGCTACTAAAATGTAAGGAGGGGAGCAAAGTGAGGTTGAAAACTTTTCTTACCCAGCCTCAAATAGACTGCGAAAAACTAGATAAAGCGAGCAAAACCAGCTTTAAGGCGCAGATACCCTTGCGTCTAAACGGCTAGTCGTATTTTTTTGAAAAAAATATATGTTACATTAGACCATTTCTTAATAATTTGATCTAAGAAAATTTTGAGTTTTATTCGTATAACATGGAGTAATTAATTTGTAAAGTTATGTCTAAAACGGACAAAAACCCGACAATCACACCATCTCAAAATTAATTTAATTTAATTATCTACATTTTGATCTGAGGCTTTTTTTAAGTCTTAGAACTTAGAACAATAAGGAAAGTAGATACAAAAAAACTACTAAATTTTGGGTCGCACGGGTGTAAAATTAGTGCGTGTTTTGTTACCTCAATTGGCGTTAGTCGTCGTCTTAAAAAAAAATAAAACCATTTATTTATTTAAGTCGGGTTTAGTCAATAGTACGGATGTCAAAACAAATCACAAGCAAGCCCCTAGCGGCAGTCAATAGCAACTACGCATTGGCGCGCTTTTATAAGCACTTGCGAGGTGCGGCATATGGCAGTTGAGTACTGACAGCCGTAGAGCTAAGACGTCGTAGAATCAGTGTCGATCCGTAATATTAGTAAGCAAGAATGTAACTTTAGTCTTATTTGAAAACACACAGTGTATCGAATAACTTATGTGATTTCATTTGCACGATTGACCCACCGACCTGCCCACACACGATGTGTCTTAACCTAAGGGAATACATCCTGTCTTCCCGATGGTTTGCATCTATCGGCCAGCCTTGATGCGACATATAGATATATATATTTCCATCTAACTTGTTTATATCTAATAATTAAACCTACGTGAATAAGTACAATAGCCTATATATTTTTTGCACCTTCTACGTGGCAAATTCGGCCCTGACCAATGTCACACATACAATAGATAACTATGAAATAAAATAATAATGAAAAAATATGAATAAATATTAATTCTAACATCATCATCAATCATCATCATATCAACATATAATAAATAAATCATAATGATGATGATGATGATGATCATCATCATCATCATCATCATCATTTTATTTTTTATTTTTCATCATTATTTTATTAAAAAAAAAAAACAATAAATCATAATGACGATGATGATGATGATCATCATCATCATCATCATCATCATTATGATTTATTTATTATATGTTGATATGATGATGATTGATGATGATGTTAGAATTAATATTTATTCATATTTTTTCATTATTATTTTATTTCATAGTTATCTATTGTATGTGTGACATTGGTCAGGGCCGAATTTGCCACGTAGAAGGTGCAAAAAATATATAGGCTATTGTACTTATTCACGTAGGTTTAATTATTAGATATAAACAAGTTAGATGGAAATATATATATCTATATGTCGCATCAAGGCTGGCCGATAGATGCAAACCATCGGGAAGACAGGATGTATTCCCTTAGGTTAAGACACATCGTGTGTGGGCAGGTCGGTGGGTCAATCGTGCAAATGAAATCACATAAGTTATTCGATACACTGTGTGTTTTCAAATAAGACTAAAGTTACATTCTTGCTTACTAATATTACGGATCGACACTGATTCTACGACGTCTTAGCTCTACGGCTGTCAGTACTCAACTGCCATATGCCGCACCTCGCAAGTGCTTATAAAAGCGCGCCAATGCGTAGTTGCTATTGACTGCCGCTAGGGGCTTGCTTGTGATTTGTTTTGACATCCGTACTATTGACTAAACCCGACTTAAATAAATAAATGGTTTTTTTTTTTTTAAGACGACGACTAACGCCAATTGAGGTAACAAAACACGCACTAATTTTACACCCGTGCGACCCAAAATTTAGTAGTTTTTTTGTATCTACTTTCCTTATTGTTCTAAGTTCTAAGACTTAAAAAAAGCCTCAGATCAAAATGTAGATAATTAAATTAAATTAATTTTGAGATGGTGTGATTGTCGGGTTTTTGTCCGTTTTAGACATAACTTTACAAATTATTTACTCCATGTTATACGAATAAAACTCAAAATTTTCTTAGATCAAATTATTAAGAAATGGTCTAATGTAACATATATTTTTTTCAAAAAAATACGACTAGCCGTTTAGACGCAAGGGTATCTGCGCCTTAAAGCTGGTTTTGCTCGCTTTATCTAGTTTTTCGCAGTCTATTTGAGGCTGGGTAAGAAAAGTTTTCAACCTCACTTTGCTCCCCTCCTTACATTTTAGTAGCTCTTTGTTGTTCCATTTGCGGGGGGAAGGTGAACAGTTAAGGGCTTAAGTGAATAAGTCGGTTAAGTAACTCCTATTTCGTTCAGAATTATAAAAAGAAACCCTATCCAGTGCTAAAATTTTTGATAGAAAAGTCATTTCCGCACCAGCCATTCAATCAATCATGTAGGTTTTTACAATAGTGCTACCCTTTATTATTATTGGTACCTTTTCGAAAGTACTTAATTTGAGTGGAACGATAAAACCGGCCAAGTGCGAGTCGGACTCGCGCACGAAGGGTTCCGTACCATTATCGCGAAAAACGGCAAAAAAATCACGTTTGTTGTATGGGAGCCCCATTTAAATATTTATTTTATTCTGTTTTTAATATTTGCTGTTATAACAGCAACAGAAATACATCATCTGTGAAAATTTCAACTTTCTAGCTATCACAGTTCATGAGATACAGCCTGGTGACAGACAGACAGACAGACGGACCGCGGAGTCTTAGTTATAGGGTCCCATTTTTACCCTTTGGGTACGGAACCCTAAAAATGAAAGAGTTTGCGATCGATTTCATTAATTTAAATGTTACGCAATTAGGCGGCGTATCATTTTATAAAGTAAGTGTGCAGCATTGTCTGGTATCATACTACATAGTGCGACGCTAATTCTATTGTTTCAGTTGACGTAAAATTCTTTCTGCCCCTTCATTTGTAGACAAAGCAAGGTTGATGGGCCTTGTTTCATGGCGCGATGCCTGATCATTTCTTTGCACAGCCTTGCCTAGATGACTTTTTATGTTCAAATCGCGTCATACTTGAGCATTGTCTCTTTATTTCTTTGGTGAAGATAAACATGATTTCATTGTAATAAGTCACGGTATCTGAGGTATCTAATCTTTATCGGAAACTGGCCTGGATTGTTCGTCCTTTGTTGCAATGCGCTCTTCTTTTCTGGGAACAACTTTGCCTAATATCTATTTAAAGTGTTAAGGTTACACTAGTCGATCATTCTTCCATACAAACGTTGTCTGGCGATTATTTAGTACGTTCAAAATAAAAAATTATATCAATTTGTCTCATCATTATCTAGCCCTCTATGGAATCAAAAAAGTAAAAAAGAAAAATATTTGAGTTATGAGTGTCGAGATCAGTGGTGGCCCAGTAGTATCGGCCGGTTGTAGGTCGTGGGTTCGAGCCCAGGCAGGCGCTTTACTTTGTGTAAATAATTTCATCACCACTGGTCTCAAAACGATGAAGGAAAACATCGTGAGGAAACCGGCATGTCCTAGAACCAAAATTTCGAAGACATGTGACATCCACCAACCCGCACTGGGCCCGCGTGGTGGATAATGGCCCATTCCCTCTCGCAGAGAGGAGAGTGGAGACCTGTGTCCCAGCAGTGGGAACATTAATAGGCTGATGATGTGAGTGTCGAAAGCTCCATATTTCAACATTAATTTTAACGCATCTTTGGGCGGAAATAAATACCACAAGAAGAAGGAAAATTGCAAAACGGCCTCCATATAGGGATAGATTAGTAGTTCAACAATGCAAATAATTTTATTTTGAACAGATAGATTTAGTCGTTTTTTCATGATATCTAGACTCCCAAAGGTCTGTTTATAAAATTTCGCGCGCTCGTTTTCGTCCTAAATCATCATCCATTTCGCTACGAACTTGCAAAAGTGCTAACTCGTACGCGAACTAGCTTCTTACTGCTCATCACAGCATCTATTTCTTTCGCACGTGTTGTCAGATGAGATAGCAGGCATTTTAACCCCGCGCACAAAATAGTTAAAAAAAAATAAAACCATTTATTTATTTAAGTCGGGTTTAGTCAATAGTACGGATGTCAAAACAAATCACAAGCAAGCCCCTAGCGGCAGTCAATAGCAACTACGCATTGGCGCGCTTTTATAAGCACTTGCGAGGTGCGGAATATGGCAGTTGAGTACTGACAGCCGTAGAGCTAAGACGTCGTAGAATCAGTGTCGATCCGTAATATTAGTAAGCAAGAATGTAACTTTAGTCTTATTTGAAAACACACAGTGTATCGAATAACTTATGTGATTTCATTTGCACGATTGACCCACCGACCTGCCCACACACGATGTGTCTTAACCTAAGGGAATACATCCTGTCTTCCCGATGGTTTGCATCTATCGGCCAGCCTTGATGCCACATATAGATATATATATTTCCATCTAACTTGTTTATATCTAATAATTAAACCTACGTGAATAAGTACAATAGCCTATATATTTTTTGCACCTTCTACGTGGCAAATTCGGCCCTGACCAATGTCACACATACAATAGATAACTATGAAATAAAATAATAATGAAAAAATATGAATAAATATTAATTCTAACATCATCATCAATCATCATCATATCAACATATAATAAATAAATCATAATGATGATGATGATGATGATGATGATGATGATGATGATGATCATCATCATCATCATCATCATCATCATCATTATGATTTATTTATTATATGTTGATATGATGATGATTGATGATGATGTTAGAATTAATATTTATTCATTTTATATCTAATAATTAAACCTACGTGAATAAGTACAATAGCCTATATATTTTTTGCACCTTCTACGTGGCAAATTCGGCCCTGACCAATGTCACACATACAATAGATAACTATGAAATAAAATAATAATGAAAAAATATGAATAAATATTAATTCTAACATCATCATCAATCATCATCATATCAACATATAATAAATAAATCATAATGATGATGATGATGATGATGATGATGATGATGATGATGATCATCATCATCATCATCATCATCATCATCGTACGTATTGATTGATGTATTGATGATGATGATGATGATGATGATGATGATGATGATGATGATGATCATCATCATCATCATCATCAATACATCAATCAATACATACATAGGTACATACATTTTACATTTTTTTTAATACAATAAATCTGTAGAAAAGTAATTTTTTTACATCGAAAATATTTCCAAAAAAAAATAGCCTGGGTGTTAAAGGATAACCAACAGAACCTATTGCCGGCATTTTTGGATTTTTTGTCTGTTTTTCTGTTTGTCTGTTTATTTGTGCACGCATCACGTGAAATGTACGAAACCAATGTAAATAACTTCTATACATACAAATTGTGCGTAACTTGAAGAATTACTTTGTTTTTGTTTCATCGCAATCGGTTCACTCTATCAAAAGTTAGATGAATTTAAAGTGTTCAAGAAGGAAAATTATCAAAACACACGCAATTCAGATACTCGGACAGTTGAACTCGATATTCGATAGATGGCGTTGTGCATTTGAAGTCATTTTCTGAATGGCGATGTTAAAATTCTCCGCGAAAGAATGATGACTATAGAAAAAAAACTGGTAGGTAGGTAAGTAGGATAGGCAGGAAGGCAAGTAGGGTAGGGTTGGCAGAAAGATGACGGGAGCGAAGCCGCGGGCACAGCTAGTGTAGCATATATTGATTACAATGCACACATTTTCTAGGAAATTTATAGCTGTTTTGGGAGAGGCCTATGTCCAGCAGTGGGTGGACGTCTTTCGGCTGATATGATCATAAGTTAGATGAATTTAAAGTGTTATTTAACAATTAATAATAATCAGAACACAATCAATTAAATCAATCTGCCTAGCCCTTCCCATTGCAATATCGGGGTCGGCTTCCAGTCTTACCGGATGCAGCTGAGTATCAGTATTTTACATGCAGCGACTGTCTATCTGACCTCCACAGCCCAGTAACTGGGTCACACGATACCTCTTGGAAAGACTGGTGTCAGATCTCCTAGCTACTGACTATCTGTAACGACCAACGGCTTAGCGTACTTCCCAAGGCACGGAGAGGAATCTCACTATGTAAAGATGGTCACCCATCCACGGCCCAACCTCGGAAAGCATTGCTTAGCCTTGAAGATTGACCCGTGCGGCCAGAGGCGGCTTTACACGCGCGCACGGGCGCAGCGGTCCTAGGTAGGGGGCGCCGAGCGCCACTCACCGCACGATGGGCTGAAAATCAGCTTTCATAGACTTAAAGGTCAAACCGTCGGCGGAGCGACACGACGCGACATGACCAAATATACTTTGTATGAAATTGTATGAGATAAACCGCACTACGCGGCAGCGGAACTACGCGACGCGACACTTTATCTCATACAATATATTTTGTCGCATCGTTCCGCTGACGCGCAGTTACGCCTAGTGCGGTCTGGCAAAAAATCTGGCACTTGCAAATTGAAATCCCTAAGGCAAAGCACGCATTGCGATTTTTATTCGCGCGAATTTTTATTCCTATTTGAGTACTTTGACTATTTTTTAGTACTATTTGAGCGCGATATTTTTTCCGCAGTGCGTGCAGCTTCATACATTTCCATAGGTCACAGAAAGTGCGGAAAAAAATTCGCGCGAATAAAAATCGCAGTGCGTGCTATGCCTTAGGGATTTCAATTTGCAAGTGCCAGATTTTTTGCCAGACCGCACTAAGCGTAACTGCGCGTCAGCGGAACGATGCGACAAAATATATTGTATGAGATAAAGTGTCGCGTCGCGTAGTTCCGCTGCCGCGTAGTGCGGTTTATCTCATACAATTTCATACAAAGTATATTTGGTCATGTCGCGTCGCGTCGCTCCGCCGACGGTTTGACCTTTAAACGGCAAGGATAACCGTAATCATTATAGGTGATTATAGTACTAATTATTTATGAGTTTTTGTCTTACTCCACATAACGGTTACCGCTGCCTAAATTAAAAAAAAAATATATTTATTTTTTCATATGAAACGGTTCCTTTTAGTATTTATATCTAAAGAAAATCGATTTGAAGAACAGCTTACTTATCAAAAAAAGGTGAATGTTTAATAGTATCTGCTAAAAATTTATGTTTTTTTGCCATAACACATAACACCTAAAGAACCTCCTCCGTTTTTGAAGTCGGTTACTAAACATCAAAATATTTTTGTGAGACGCAAGGGATCAGTCAATATGTCGACGCCGGGGGAGGCCTATGTTCGACGTCTTTCGTCTTTTTTTTTTAATCCTCAACTTTTTTTACCATACTCTTTCAAACAAAAAATCATCGAATCATCAAGATCAGTTAATAATTGGCGAAGATATCTTAGCTTTATTTTAACACTCGCATTTAGCTTTCGACGTCGCCTTCGGCTCACTTCGAAATTGGCTACATCGCTCGTGTTAAAATCTCGACTTTTTATGCTAGACACGAAATGTACTATTGTATGGAGTTTTGATATCCTTATGTAACTGGCAGAAGGATACTGACCATTTTACCTTTCGAAAAAGCGCGCGTTGATTGTGTGTGTATATAGTCTGTGGTTTTTAGTCTGAACGTTTCTAATAAATTGTTATTTGAACATAATTGCATTTAATTATGTAAGCTCATCAGGTGAATAAAGAATAGCTCGTCTTAAAATTTCGACTTTTTATGCTCGACACGAAATGTACTAATAAGTAAGTACAACAAAATTACTTACGTAGAAAGCAATAGTTATTTATGCTACAAGTGCGGAAAGTAGGTGATTTCCGAAGTACTAGTTTTGTTTTACCTTTTATATGAATGATAATCTGTACTTAACAAATTTTTTAAACTTTTCTCAAATAATAAAAACTCTAAGCGGTGGGCTAACGTTTTAGTTGAAAATTAAAAAAGGACAGGAAAGTAAAAAGCACTAGTAAAAAAAAGTGACACTTTCCGCACAATTTGGCTGCTTGGAAAACGCTCTTTTCGAGGATATGCATTGTAAAATTACTTACATAATATCAGAGCATCTATTCCCCGAAAGGTTAGTGAAGGTGCACAGTTTCAGTTTATTATCATGTACTCTGTGGTGCACAGTGTGGAGTGCTGCCCACATTTTGCCAGACGCGCAAGACATATTTTCGGATACTTAATGTAATAAATACGATCTGCGACTGGACTATTGTGTTTATTTATTATCACACACTGGCAAAATTAGCGTAGCAAAATAAAAATGACGATTTTCTTTTTTATTAATATTTAATTTTTATAACTTGTATTATGATATTTTTCCATAATTAAAAATACGCCTTTTTAACCGACTTCGCAAAAAGGAGGAGTTTATCAATTCGATTGTATTTTTTTTTATGTGTGATGCCTCAGAACTTTTATTGGGTGAACAGATTTTGATGTTTCTTTTTTTCTTCGAAAGCTGGTGTTTGTCATGTGGTCCCATTTAATTTTCATCAAGATTTGATGAAGAACTTCGGAGATGTACATCAGAACTCAGCAATAAATTACAGCAAATCACTCGGGATAGCTGCAATCGCATATCTGTTTATTGTTTATACCATTTCATAACATAATATCACACTGGTACGCTTTAAAGGGGTATGCAGGTGTGAACAGTTCACCCTGGTATACTCTCATTCCACCGGTTTTGTTTATTTAAGTTTCATGTTATTGGGTTAATTTATTCTGGCTTCACTTTGGGCTTTATAGGTACCTAGGCTGGGTACATATAACGCCCAAAGTGTTCTATTATGTACCACAACTAAAAATTTAAAAGTAAATAACTTTTTTACAAAAATTACAACCGACTTCCAAACAAAAACACTACAAAGTGAAAAATAACTTCAATTTCGGAAGTCGGTGTCAAAAAACGAAGAAAACTGGAACACCGACTGCCGAAATTGAAGTTATTTTTCACTTTGTAGCATTTAATTAATTTTTGTTAATTTACGCGTCATTATTATGATGACTCTGGAGTTGTAAAAGTGGTATCCGGCAGAGCATTATCCTGGATCAAAACGAAGTGACTCCAGGGGGGGTTACCATAAGCTCTTAGAGCAAGGTTATTTTGAGTGTGCGTAAGGGACAGGTGTATATGTCTTGTATACATTTGACCCTTTTTCACAGTCGAACTATGATAGTTTTGACACGTCATGGTACGGGGGGCTGTTAAAGGGGCAAATGGTACCTCATTTTATTCTTAAATTACACTTTTATAGCGATCTGAAAGATCGCCTCCATCGATCTTCACCAAGTCCTTACGAGCTCGCAAACATATCCTATCTGAATCCAATATTGTCCCTCTACCATATAACCACAGTAGTTTAAAAAATTGATAGAATATGTTGTTCTTGTTCATGGTCAATTCGATTTGAATGACTTCCACACTCATCACCAAATAATATTTTACTCCATTAGTCCGTGAACCAAAATCAATGTTTTCTAGCAAAAGTTATTGTTTCTAAGGAGGTGTTTAGGAGGACCTCAAGTTTTGGACCTTCGGCGGGCACCAACGAACCAAAACCAGCTTCCTTCAACCTCTTTCGTACCATAAGTTCACTTACTATTGCACCTGAAACTTCCTCCAGCTAATTTATGTCTGGATGGCCTTTAAACGCGGGTTATTGCGAACGCGAAACGTAATGAAACTATTATTCCTGCAAGAAATACGGCAGGCTTATTACGTATCTTTTGCAAGAGCAAAACGATAGAGATTTTTGCGCAATAATTGTTCTTCCATAAAGAAGTTTTAGAGTTTTTGGCGGTTTTTTATCTAAATAAGTGACACCATTGTACACTTGCTTTTATACTTGTTTGTCCTGTATATATATTTTTGTGGTGTACAATAAAGAATATAATAAATAAATAAATAAATAAGTGCATTTGACAAACAGCGAGCGATTAGCAAACGATTGTGTAGGACCTACCATACTTACACTGCAGGTAATGCCGACTTTTATGACATAAAGCGTTTGATCGCTATCGTTTTGCTCTTGCAAAAGATACGTAATAAGCCTGCCGGTTTTCAGCCTTGTCCTGATCTTCACACAAAAGGATTAGTCTCTCTGAATCAATAGAAACTGCAATAAATGGTTGAAACAGGTAAACGATAAATCATTTCTCAAGGTTTGATAATTTCTGCTCATCTAAAGTGCCCTGGCCCTCTCAATTTGGATTAAGTTGGACATAATGACGTCCTTAACTTCTAAAAAGATCTAAACGTTAAAAACAAAACAAATACCTCAGTATATTAAAGATTTTTTTCGAAATGTTAATACTAAACCATAAAGTGGCAATAAGCGAATTTTTCTCTAAATGGTGTAGGTTCAAATAAAGTTAAAACAATTCGCTTGAAAGTTCACGTTCAATTGTTTTAATTAGGATTTTTTATTTTTACAATAAAACAAAAGAAAAACCAACTTATAACGGAAAAAATTAAGTTTTGCGAGATTTTTTTCTTGTGCCGCTTATTTTTCCGGTGTGTGTATATAACAAAAAACCGGCCAAGTGCGAGTCGGACTCCCGCATGAAGGGTTCCGTACCATTATCGCTAAAAACGGCAAAAAAAAACACGTTTGTTGTATGGGAGCCCCACTTAAATATTTATTTTATTCTGTTTTTAGTACTTGTTGTTATAGCGGCAACAGAAATACATCATCTGTGAAAATTTCAACGGTCTAGCTATCACGATTCATGAGATACAGCCTGGTGATAGACGGACAGACTGACAGACAGACGGATCGCGGCGTCTTAGTGATAGGGTCCCGTTTTTACCCTTTGGGTACGGAACCCTAAAAAACATAAAATCGAGAAATGCGTAAGTTTGAATTTCGCGGGCTTCACTAGCACAGCAACAAATTTTTAGTACAAATTTTTATGCTCGTATCAATTTTTAATTTTCTATTACAATTCATGAACTACCTAAAAGTATTACACTACACAGAACATATACCTTAAAGCGGGGGTTTGTAATTTACAAGCAAAAATATTGAGTTTTTACAAAAATTGCCAGCAAAAAAGCTCTCAGTCTCAAAGGTAGTTTTTTTTTAAGTTGGCAACAGTAAAATTACCAGTTAAGAAAATTTTATGCCACTGCAAGTGACGTATAAGTATATGCAACCATCGATGAAAAGCATATTTTTTTAAACAAATAGCGCCATGGACAACGAAGTTTTGCTAGCAACACTACTAAGTTTTATCATTTCAGATTTCACGCCTGCTTTAAATTAAGTTAAATATTGAATTTGTTATCTTGAAACATTTTAAAAACAAATAATTAGAATTAATTCAGTTACTTACTTACTTCAGAGCTAATTGTTATTTGACGTATTTGTCGGAGACATGGGTCGTACTTGCAAAATCGAGTCTTCCAAGTACGTCTCCTATAAGAAACCAGGTCCTAAAACCAGGGCTCGGGATACTTTCAAGTATTTTCTATCTGGATAGGAAATTGACCCGTAATGTTGTATGAAGTACAATCGCGTTTACAAATAAATACTTGCAAAGACAAACCATTAAAGTAAAAATACTTGCATACGAAATTGTTCCGTGGACCCCTACAAATAAGGAGCATGATCGCATTTGCGAAAACGAACGCGGTACGGAGCGAGTCCGAGTAGCCGTATAAAATACTGTGAAGTCTTGCAAGTGTAAATACCTGGTGTAAAAACCTGGTCGCGTAAATACGTACCTTCCCATTAACTTTCATTTTAAAGTCATGAATCTCTGATTTTGCTATTATAGTGTTAACACACGCTCGAATTTGGTACGGCCGGACCACGGGTTTGTATGCGGGGTTAGTCCGGCCCCCACCATATCCGAGCGTGTGTAGAGTGGTTCGCGGACATTATTATTATTAAATTGATTCCGTCTCGGTCCAAACAAGCGTGTGTAAGCGAGAAAGCATTTGTGGGCGGAGTCACTATTATGTCATAAAATATAGACCTCCAGGCTGTTATTTTAAGATATACAAATTTTCAGTGTAGAAATGTTCATTGTGTCTGAATAAGTTCAATTCATAACGTGTGCTCATTAATTTTCAAATCTTTAGTTTTTGTTACAGTTTTTTTCGCCTTTGTAATGAAATGTCAAACTTACAACCAATTTTTTTTTGATGTAAACGACAGTAAATGTTAGTAGTTGTCTTTACATCATTGGCAACACTGACCCCAGCCTTATAATATGGCCGCGTCAGGTTAGTTCTAGTAATTTTGTCACGTGAAAAAACCCTAGATTTTGCTATATTTTATTGTTTATTGCTTTATTTTCATACTTAAATAAGTTTGCATGTGAATCAGTTATCTAATGCATCCCTTCTGGAGGCTATAAAATGTTATCTAATAATGCTAACGTGTCATCATTTCACCTCTGCGGACGTTTGGATTTACCGCGTGGCCACATTTTTCAATACTCCCAATCAAATTATTTCTCGTATAACCTTATTTGTTGTTTAAATTATTGTCTTTATTTTGTACTGAGAAGGTGAGAAAACCGAGTAACGGATGTATATAAAACTGCTTAATAATTGTCCTTTCATATGTCCGCGAATAACCACTTTCCAAAATCGGACTAGGTCGTTCACTTACTATGCGTCATCATTATTCAGTCGTCCTTTTTTTTCTAGGGACTCCATCCAGCTGTCATAAACGTTTCACTTATCATCACTTGACTTTCTTGTCTCATTTTTACAGGCAAAAAATCAAAGAAGGCAAAATGGCTACCAGCCAGCATCACAGACATAATCGCAGAACCAACGACTATACCGGCAACACACAACTGGGCGGACTCAGTAGATGAAGAACGTAAGTGAAAAATTATGTTATCTTTGTCATACATCCCTGTACTGACCAAAATGCAATCGTTTAAAAAAACTGACCCAATGATGATGTAAAGGGTAATGGCTAGCCAATGTTAATCTCGTACTTGGGGCGCACTTACAGAGTGCTTGTCACTCTTTCCGCCCCGGGAAGGTCTGAGTAAAGGTCTTTGTGTTTTAAACATTCTAGCCGGATGCTTCTCTCAAAGGGAAGGCGGGGGAACCAGAAATTACGGTGTGATATTAAGCTTGTGAGGCCTGGCCTGTGGGGCTAGGTGGAGGCGTGAATATCAGTCACTGTTGGAAACCCCTGTGACCAGCAATTTTAGCCTAATCTACGAGATGACTCTGGTCATAACTCAATTCAGACTAGTCTTTCATTGGCTTGCTCCCTGATTTTTCTGAGGGTCCTAGTATGTTTATATAGTAATTTGAAGAAAAGAATAATATAAGTCAATGCCAAATATTTTTGAGTCCATGTGTGGTTAAACAGTAATGTAATAGTTCATTAAGTATCATCAGTTATTAATATATATCCAAACTTAACTTTTGTTCTCTCTATAATTAGCATGATTTGTATTTTGACTCAAACAACATCATTAGTGAAGTAAAATCATCATTAGTGTCTTGTAAATATTTCCAGTTTAGATAACAACATCTTGTGCAGGCATCATTAACAATTGATTACTATTTGTTTGATAACAATATTATGTATCATGATTATATGCATTTAATGTTCTTTGATGCAAATTCTTAAAAGGTCCTGTTATTCGTGTTAGTCAGGAAAATATGGAGCTGTACTTATAAAATCAATTATACATAAACTCTCCAATGCTATCTTAATGAAACAATGCATTGAGTAGGTGATGTAACACTTACAATATATTCCTTTTATATTTGCTTGAATAAACTAACATTTATCTACCTAAGATATAATATGGCAGCAAATAATATTCCCCTAAAAATATCTTAATTGTTACCATGGTTTAATACTAAAATCTTCCATGCACGGGCCAAGTAAGAGTCTAGTGCAGATAAGGGAGATCCTACTAATACTACTAATACTGAAATCTGTAGTCAATTTGACAAGCATGATAACTATTTTTATAAATCTTTACTCATTGTAACACACAGTTATTTATTTAACAATCCTAAGTTAGTAACACTGCAAGTTAGTAACATGGAAACTTAAACCTGAATCTTCAAAAAATTATTTACCATAAGGATAACTTCTACCGTCAAGCTAAATTTCTTCAAATATGGTACATTATTGTGAATGTTCTTAGCGGAAAATTCATATGGAGGAAGCTCGTACTCCACGCGCCAGCGGGCGCCGGTGGTGCTCCCGTCAGCGTCGCGGGCGGCGCGCGGGGGTCTGGCGGTGGATGACGAGTCCATCCCTCGTCGCCCTCCCTTCACCGCGCACATCTCCAACCTGCCCTATGATGTGGACGAAAGTGCCATTACAGAACTTTTCGAAGGACTTAAGGTAACATCATGATTTCAATATCAGCGGTTGTCCAGAATAAGATTTTGCTTCAATATAATTAAGTTGTTTGCCGCATATTTTGATTATTCAAGTCAATAAAATGTTTAGATACTATTATTAGCATAACAGAATGGATCAGCTTTACTGATAACCAGGGGTAACAAGTAAAATTGCTGCTTTGTTCAAATTATTGATCATCTGACGTCACAGCTAGACATGTATGCCTTCCAATTTAGGCTATCGCGTTTTCTAAACGTAAAACTTCGAGAATAGCTACAAGATTACTTTAATCAGTCAAGCTCTGTAATTTAATTTTATCTGATTATCTTCACTACTCTGTACAATGTACAATTATTTTAATGATGACTACCTAATTTTTGTTTAGAAAGTCTGTTGTATCTTATTGTTAATCTATGCTAGCATTGATGCTAAAGTACTGACAAATTTGGAAGGCCTGTGTCCAGATTCCATGTGTCTTAGTTCAAGATATGCAGAAAAATAGAATTAAAATCACTTTATGAATATCTTTAATTTATAGAAAGCAATTCTCAAGAGGCCTTGAAGACTGACTAAAACCAGTTGCCTTACAATACAAGTTTATCATACACATGCTATTTGAATATAGATCTTGTATCCGATACTGTTACATAACTTCATGATAGATACTACATGTTAAGATACTAGATCAATTCAAATAATTACGACATTTTTATCTTATCTCAAAGAATCTAATCTACTTTTAAATCAAAGCTGAATTGCAATGATGCACTGCATACACGGTTTTCTGTCTCCGGTCTTTGACCAATATAACATGATTGTTTTTGCTTGCAACAGATTATCAACTTGAGAGTCCCACGTGAGGGTGACCGTCTCAAAGGCTATGGATGCATCGACTTTGAAGACAGGGAGAGTCTCATTAACGCTATGAACATAGCTGACCTGGTAAGAATATTGATCCTTAACATTTTCATACAATGTTTTAAAGATATACATTTTAGTTTTCAATTGCAAAGGCAATTTCCTTTGTTGTCTGTAAAATCAATATCAGAATAATAGTAAAGTAATTATTCTCCTAGACACTAAAGACTAACACCTAATGTTCTTTTCTTTACGAAAATTAAAATGAAAACTAAGAAATTACAATCTGCACAAAGTCGTCTATAGAAAGCGCATCTGCTCTGTCCAGTAAAGAGACCCCCATATTTTTTCCTTTCTATTTTTCTGACCCTTTTTTTTTTAACTCAAAAGCAACTTTGTGAGCCTTTGAAAAGGGTTCCTATTGTGACTACTACGAATTGTAAGCTAGTTTCGTTTGTTCATAGACAATAGGCGGGCGACGCATAAGAATAGAGGTGTCTACCCAGGACAACGACCGCCGAATGGGCAGGGGTGGCCGATCGGACCGGGACAGGTAAACACTCATTGTTTCTTGTTAAATGTATTGAAAATTATTATTAGTGAATACAAGAAGTCAGACATTAAAACTGGCACTTAAGAAATTACTTTCTATGGAATATTATAACCCTCTGAATTTTAAAAACTATTTGATTATGATAGAATAAAGGAAAGTTATAACATCCCTCACACTTTATGCAGCTTTTCTAGAAAAGCTACAAGAAAATTAAAAATTGGCGTAATAATATTAATAAGTGAAGAATATAATTAAAGCAACTTTACTTTTTCTTTGTTTTCAAAATGCATGACAACTTTTGGATGAAATTACACTTAAACTTCTACTTACTTATATACTTTGTTACAATGAAAGAATAAAGAATGGTTTGCTATTTTTATGGAGAGCAATCCAAGTACTCAAAACAACAGCAAAGCCGACTATGAATTCCCATAATATCTTCTGGAGACCATTGATGTACTTACGTTTTGTGTAGGGAATATGATCCAGAACGGACCATGGGCGACTGGCGTTCTGGCCCGCGGGCTATGCCGGATTCATCCCGCGGCGAAAGGCACGATGACAGACCGCGCCCGGAACGCGGCCCCATGGACCGCAGCAACATGGGTGGCAGCGGCGCCATGGAACGTGGCAATATGGACCGTGGTCGTGAACGCGAACGTGAACGTGATTGTGAGTACAACATCATCATCATCATTTCAGCCGAAAAGTCCACTGATGAATATAGGCCTCCCTCAAATTTCGCCACACCGAAGGTTCCTGTGCTTCTCGTATCCACCAACAGACAGTCCTCTGGACTATAACATATTAAAATAATAATAAATAGCTACTCTTTTAATCTTCGTATCAGCGTAAATATCGTGGTAAAAATATTAACCTACTAGGGGTGGCAGTCTGGTAATTGGGTCACTGTATGACTAAGACCTCTTTTTACAACCAAGAGAAGGCATGGACATTGATCGCCCTCCCTAGAGCGTACATGTCAATAGAATATGTTATACTAAATTAAAATTATGCTACACAAGCCTTTGATAGTGGCTACCTGTGTTCCAGATCTCATCCAAATCCGTTCAGCTGATGAAGCGTGATTGATGAATAAACATACAGACTTTCATAATTATGTATAATATCAGTAGGATAATAGCTGGCGACACGAGTGACAGTGATGTCATAAAAAAACAACACGCACCCTTGCGTAACATGGATTATAGTCTGGGTGGCGTAAAATATCATGTTTTGTGCCTACTAAGAAAAGTTACTGTCCCTTCAAAATCTTCAGTTGGTTTGCCGCTTTATTGCCTGACACCGTCTTTCGAATTGTTTGACTGTTTCCAGTACGAGCGAGGAATTTTAGTGCGAATTATGTTGTTTCGTTCCGCTGAGAAACTTCATAAATTTCCCGTGCCAAAACGAATTTAAAACGGTATAATGATCTTTCATACATACGGCATACCTATTACTTATAGGAAAAATAACCTAAATAAATTGTTTTAAATTTCTACTTTCTTTAGTACTAATGCACAATGATGATAAGTAACCTGATGGCTGGAGCTAACTGTAATGTCACACTTGGGGCGCACACACAGAGTACTAGATCGCCGATTTATTACCTCTTGTCGAGTCGTCATTGTTATTTGTGTGGCCATGCGCCGTTTAAAGCTTTGTCATCGTTTGTATTACGATGCGTTCGTGTGCACTAATACTAACAATACTATCTTATGACAATAAAATCGGCGATCTGGGTTACTCAACCCGCCTCGGGAAGGTCTGAGTAAAGGTCACGCATGCGTGTGGGCACTAACCCTTTAGCAAGGGGTACTGCTTATAGCGGTAGGAGGTAACCAGAAACTGCGGTCTTGAGGGCTCCGTTGAGGACTCCGCACGGACGAGACTTGGCCCTCATAGCCCTTGGAATATCCTCTGACCAGCTGTTTTAGTTTAATCTGTGACATAGCATAGCTATAACTCAATTCAGACTAGTCTTTGGTTTGCTCCTTCTATCAGGTACTTAAATCTGAGTGAAATATTTACAGAGTTGGTTTATTTTCTTTTATTATGAAAACCTATAATGATTTGTTTGTGTATATAGCGAGTGCCGACAACCGGCCAGGTGGCTGGCGCGATGGCGACCGGCCGGCGCCTGCCGAGCCAGCTCGCACACCATACGGCGGACGGGACTCGTTTGGACGTGATCGCTTTGAGTAAGTCCTATAGAGTATGCTATCATTTTGTACAAAATTCGTTATTCATCATTTTAGCCCTGACTTGTTCAAAAGGTGAAACTTTCCACCTCAATTTTCACAACACATGCAAAGCAGTTCATAGCTATAGTTTTATTCACAGCCAGATGGCTGTGAAATAATAAACCTAGTCCAGCACATTTCAAAAATAGCGAGACATTCATGCCTCGATATTTATGTGGTTATATAATTCGTTATATAACATGGTGCTAGATTGAAATGGTTAACTAGACACCGGCTCATGCTCTGTGCTAGACTCGGTCGCTTTATACCTACATTTATAACTCATAGATGGATGGATGATGAACTTGGATGTTCAGAATGCTGCGTCATCTCTGTTAATCAAACCTATGTGAAGCTAACTGTTCCTATCTAACCCTGGTTGCAGAACAAGACCTAGGCTAATTTAGCTTGGGTTGCCTAGCTGAGGCTTTTATACTTGTTACATTGTTTACGGTATAAGTTTACTTACTAAAGGAGAATGCCCATTTTGTAAGGGAACTTGGGCCCCTTTGAAAAAATGGTTGTATCTTGATGAATTTGGTTGTATATTGTAGAAAAACACGTTATATTCATATTTAGAAATTATTTTTCGGGGTTCGCGAGATATAACGATGTTTCTGTTCTTGAAATGAACCCTTATTACAATGCATTAAGGTGCATACAAATGTCCAAGTTAAGGAACCTGATCTGTTGTTGGAACCCGATCTGTTGTTGTCTGTACTTACAAAAGTAAAGGACACGGATGGAAAAAAAACAAAATATAAATCCTATTTTTGTTTAATATTGAAATCGCAGACACAATACCTCATAAGGGCTCTGTATGGGCAATCTCCTTTAACTCTTGGTCTGCAATTGACTTAAATCTCGGCGTGGTATATAAACGTTCATTTACGGTTATTTTCAAGATCGATTTTCTAATATTGTCGTATTTTGGCAGAGGTAGAGATCGCGGCGGTGGCGGCGGGTTTGGTGGCCGCGACCGTGAGGACCGGCCCGAGCGCAGCGGCTACGGCGGCCGGGACGGCTTCCGCACTGCTGAGCGGGACGGAGGTGGAGGAGGATTTGGGTAAGTGGAACCTCTCATCATGATCATTACAGCCGAAAGAAGTACATCAACACAGGCCTCTCTGCCTAACCTATTTACTGCATATTTAAAGATTTTCATTGTTTGTTTAGAAGCCGTGAAGGTAGAGGTTTCGGTGGCCGAAACTTTGGTGGCGACCGCGATCGCGAACGTGATCCACCCAGAGAAGGTAATTATGACTTTCAGTATTTATGTACACACAGAGAAACAATGGGAAACAACATTATTACTTAACTGATACGGAAGCAACTTTTTAGTGAACAGTAATTTACTTATTCCAATAAAGATATCTTTAGAGAAGCTAACAAACGCCCCTGCCACTGATATAACGTGGCCACTGGGTCCAAAACATTTAGAGTTTTCAAAAGCAAGAAGAATAAAGATACAACAATGCACATACTATAAATGTCGAAACATTTCTGTTTCGATTTTTATTAAGTTGTTATCACAACGTGTGCTATATTAAATATTGGTTAACTAGACACCGGCTCATGCTATGTGCTAGACTCGGTCGCTTTATACCTACATATTAACTTTAATACATTTAGTATCGAGACATTTCCGTCATTGTTTATGAAACGAGCCTCCCCGAACGGCGTTAAATCGTAATTGCTGACTAGTTCTTTCACAACGAAACGGTTAAAATGTACCATCGAAACGAAAAAAAGAATTGCATAAAGTGATTCATCACGAAATTGCACGAGCCTCTTGATTTAAAACTTATCAGCCTACTCCAGTCTAGTGCTTGTATCAAGTTGTTTTCAATTTGTGATGACTAATAAGAAGTAATCCACTTTGCGCTTATTACCAATGCACGTCAACAAGATTGGCGATATGTGGATGTACTATATACCACTGTGTAACCCTTCAAGGAATCTAGGTGTGAAGATGACGTGGGTTAAACAACTATCACACAAACAGCCTATTTAAATTTACATCAATACATATAATAAATCTTCACGCCTATGTTCCCTGAAGGGTTGGGGACCGTTCAAGTATTGAGTAAGCACTATAGGAGGGCGGGGGGTCTATGCTTTGCTTATTTTTGATGATATGAGGGGTAAAGACATACAAGACACACATTGTCTATGCTTGAAAACGAAACGCATATTCGGGGATTCCCACAAATAATGAATACGTTTAGGTACTTGCTTAAAACCGAGTAAGGGAATTGAATCTCATGAATCAATAAAAAAAATAGGATACATTAATAGAAAAATGCATATACCAATGTTTACGTAAGCATGAAGGGGGAGGAGGCTTACTTTTGCTGACAGGGGGGGGGGTTAATAATTGTAATAAATCTGCTTCCGTAATACTTGCACGGCCCCTTGGGCAAAAGTGCAGCTATTGTACACCAGCATTCCACCAGTTATGTTTAAGTCCCATGGGGGTCACCAGTCTTATGTGGGCCGAGCTTATTGCCAGCAACCGGCCGGCCACAAATCCAGACTCTGGACTGCTATTGAGAAACTACTACTTTGCTCGACCTGGCAGTCGATCCCAGGATTTTAAGCTTAGATGTAGCGCTTGTAACTACTAGACCAACAAAGCAATTATTTATTTATTTTATTTGTTTATTGTAGTTTTTGAGTGACTTTATTTAATTTTATTATGTATTGACTTTTTGCTTGTAATTGATTTTATTTATTTTTATTGTTATTTTTTTAAATTTTAGTATGATTTGACATTTTGTTTACAAATGATTTTATTTGTTAGGTAGGGTTATAAATTACCTAAATTTACGATTTTATTTATATTATATTTATAATAAAAATATCTCTCCATTGCCATAGACGCCCGGCCTCGTGAGCGTCCGAAACTGAACCTGCTGCCGCGCACAGTCCCGCGTGACTCCGAGGCACCCAAGCCCGCGGACGGCGCCGGCTCCGACGACAAACAACCTGAGAAGGCCGCGCCTAAACCTGTATCCGCCGAGTCAGTCTTTGGTGCCGCCAAACCTGTGGACACTGCTGCCAAGTAAGATACATGCTCAATTTATTCCATACAGGAAGTAAACGAATAGTTAGTCAGCTCTTGACGTCCAAATAGAAAATGTTGAAGTAGTCATTTAATTTTAACGAGTATTTCGCAATATTATTATTTATCGTGAGGAAACCGGCACATATCCTAGAATAAGAAATTCGAAGACGACATCCACCAAACCACACTGGGCTCGCGTGGTTGATTAATAATTATTAATGCCCATTCCCTCTCTCTCAGAGAGGAAGCCTGTTTCCCAGCAGTGGGAACATTAAAAAAGCTGATGATGATGACGCAATATAGGTGAAGAATTAAAAAATAATAATTACAGAATTCTGACAAAACCACAACCATTCGTTTCGTGATGGAATCGAATGGTTGTAAATAGCCATTTCGCTCTTACCAAAGACACTCAAATTATGGTTTAACCCAGCAATTTGTGCGGGTGAGATAGACAGTCGCTTCCTATAAAATACTGGATTCAGCTGATACAGCAGAATCCAGAATTAGAAAGATTGGAAGCAGACTCCAACATTGGGAAAAGGCTTGGCAAATGATGATAATGGTTTCTTTTTTTCTGTTTCACTACTAGAAAGTATGTTACGAAAGTTCGATTCAGATTCCGAAAAGTTGGAACTTTAGATTTTTTTTGAACCTCGTATTTCGATTCCGGTGCCGAAACTTTTAAGATGTGCGGCGGCGGCATGCGGCCGCAGTCAACGCGTACAAACTTGTTTATATGATACTGATTGCAACGCCTAGTTAGGTGTATTGTGTTTAAGCTGAAATAAAAAAGGCTGATTATCAATGTATGTATTATTTTATTAAACCTGCTTTCTCTTAACACATCTTTCTTCAGATTCCGATTTCGGTTCCGGTTCCTATAAACCAAATTTGAAACCTCCGACTTCGGTTCTGATATCATCACTTCCGTAACATCCCTACTAGAAAGACACACCTTAGCTTAGTAGAGCTACTGTTTACAATTAGTAAATAATAACTGTAACAGTAAATTACTTATCCCATTGTATTTACAAAGCACATACTATAAATATCGAGATATTTATGTCTCGATTTTTATTAGGTTGTTATCACAACATGTGCTAGATTGAATCGGTTAACTAGACACCGGCTCATGCTCTGTGCTAGACTCGGTCGCTTTATACCTACATTTATTTCTAAAACATTGTTTGTTATACATAATATTGCAAATAATGTTCCAAGTAAGCTAATGAGTCGTTTTATACTTTCATAGAGAACGAGAAATAGAAGAACGTCTTCGCAAAAAAGAAGAGGAAGCCAGACGTGGTGGAGGTGAAGACAAGGAGCGCTGGGGAAGGAGGGTAAGCTGAAACATGTATCTTATGTGCTATATTGAGCTTCTTAGAATTCTGAACTGAGCCCATGATAAAGGACAAACGCTTGCACTGGTTGGACATTTCTGCTCAAATCTATGTGATGCTTTCTTCATAAGACCACCTCATACATTAACCTACATGGTTCTCATATGATTTGACCATTACATTAATTGTATGGATTTTAAAAGAATATAGTTTTTTTTGGTGTTTCGTCTCCGGAGTAGTTAGCTACGAAACACCGCAACACTAACAAGTTAATATTCACAAAAAAAATTTGACTTGTAGATTATTATTTAATTTACAAAATAATTATTATTTAGCTATCATATTTAAACAATGTTTTACAGAAAAGGAATATCAATTTAATAATCATTTAATCTTTACAGAATGATCATTCCGGCGAACGTCGTGGTGCTCCAAAACGTGGTAAGTAACACTTGAAGTTTTAACTGTGACAGAGAAACCTTTAAAATGAAATATGTTGTCTTATTCAATTCAATGTATTCACAGATGAACGCCCCAGAGATTCTCGCGATTCTCGCAGCTATAACAGAGAAAGACGCGACTATTCCAAGGACGACAAAGACAGGCGCGACTACCGCGATGACAGGGACCGACGCGACAGGGACGACCGCGACAAGCGCGAGCCCGAGCGACGCGACTACCCGTCCGAGCGCGACCGCCGCGACCCGCCGCGAGACTCCTCCGCCGAGCGGCGCCGGGACTACTCGGGAGACAGGCGCCCGCGCCGCGACTACTCCGGCGATAGGCGCCGCGACTACTCGGGCGACAGGCGTCGCGATTACTCTGGTGAAAGACGCAGTTCGCGTGATGACAGGGACCACAGGGACGGCTCGCGCGAGCGTCGCCCTGTCTCCCGCGAGCGTCGCCCTGATTCCCGTGAGCGTCGCCCTGACTCCCGCGAGCGTCGCCCTGACTCCCGCCAGAGAGAAAATGATAGAGACATACCCAAGGACAGAGATACGCACAAGGATCGAGAAATACTATCAGAGGCCGACGCCCCACGCGACGAACGCAACGGACGTGTGCGACCCAGTCGCTCGCGTGACAGGCACGACGAGGTCGATGATATAACCCTGCCCAAATTAAAGGACACAGAAAAACCGGTACGTACACAACCCCATATTCTATCCATAAAGAATTCACGCCAAAAAAGTGCTTGTTTTTTATTACACACCTTTCAATTTATGTAATGTTGATTCTCTTTTTATTTCAGAATTTCGTTGCATCGAATAAATTCAGCTTTCTAGAGGACGCCGACGACGGTGCATCCGATTAGCACGAAAGTTTGTGTGCGCGCTACATATTAGTGTCCATTTTACAGTTGACTCGAGTGTAAAGTGTAAATTTACGAGTATCAAAGTGTCTAACGTGTAGAACGGACTCGATGAGCACTAAGACAATCTAAAATTGTGCTAATGTAACAGAACTCGATTTATAGTCACTAGTGCGGTGTGGATATACGTGTATATTAATAGGGTTGCTATATGCTCACACTGCTTCGATGATGGCCCCAGTCTTTATTGTGGCTTCTAATATAATGCTCTAAATTTCCTTCACTTTCCTGGGTTTGATATACACCCACATATGCTTATGCTAAGTAAGGCGCCATAGTAAAGACTGGGGCTCGTATTAGTGACCATATTGTACTGATTTTCGTGTAAATTTTTCTATGGGTTTGTTACAATTATAATGTTAATGTGAATGGTTACAAACATAGCCAGGTTTTGAGAACTGCAAATATTCCATTAAATTCTGATATGAACTGGTTTAGATCAGGTGCTGCACTTTCATGTCTTTGTTTTTGTGAATAAATAATATTTCATAATTTTATATTATTGCGATATTGACCTTTTTAAAGGAAGTTTACTGCAGCAATGCCACCATAGGGAATCTTATTTCTATATTTTAGAATATGTCTTTATGTTAAATATTTAGTCGATTTAGGTAATTAGAACGTTAATTGTATTATTTATCTTTACACTCAAAATTCTTTAATCAAGTAATAAGAGGATAATCCTAAATATTCCTATTATATTTTGCAAGTATGCATACAGATGTGCCTGCCTTGGTCGTGATGAATATAGTTGTTAACTAAAGGTACCTAATAATCTGATTAGGGTTTGGTCACAATAATTAATTGGACAAAACGTAACAGACGTTTTATTTGTAATATTGAAGAATTTTTGTTTGGTACACTATGTAATTTGTGAATTATTATAAATAAATAATTACCCTTTTTACAGTAAAAGTCTTTTTATTCCTGATAAGATTAGCCCAATAGTTGCCAGAGAGAAAAAAAGATCAGCGTTTTCGATTCAAATTTTGGGCGCACGGTTGGCGTAGTGGTTAAGCGATTGACTGCTGCGCTGCATGTCGCGGGATCGATTCCCGCACGGAACAAATATTTGTATGACCTACAAATAGCTGTTCCGGCTCTGGGTGTTTGTGTATGTGAGTTTATATGTTTGTAAACGCACCAACGATACAGGCAGAAATTCCAAGTGTGGGGCAACGTTTTAGCAAAACGACATAGAGCAGATCGTCCTATTCTCTGACCTAGTATCAAAACGTCCTACAAACAAAGGAATGGTACAGTTATACCAAACAAATATGAGATTTTTAAAGGAATAATTTTATTCAACATTTTCTTGAGACTTAATTTTGTGTGGCTGACTCTGGCTTAGCCACCATCAGGGATTTTAATTTTGATAACACATTTATATTTAGTCGCCAAATATCAGAATTAGTCGGTCACTGGTTTTCAAAAGTTAGAAGGGTTCTATGTTAGGGGGGGTTTGGTTTCCGCACTTAGTCCTGGATGGACCTTTGTGCGTGAAGTTAGAAGGGTTTATAGGTGGCCGATCTGGAGAGACTCCCCGGCTTGGCCAAATTTATTTCTCAAAAACTAGAGCACCTAGCGAAGATCAGTTTTCTCCCAGATAAAAGGTTACACGTTTAGTTTGGATGACAATGCATGGCTAGCTAAGTGATGTCATTCTAAATTCTATTTTTTTTTTTTGTTTTCCTTTTCTCATCTGCTATCAGTCATCCCTGACTATGATCAGATGTGTTTAAAGATACATCATATTTTACAGAATAAGGACCAGTGTCCAAATTCTACTTAATCAGGCAGCACAATATCAGCTTTTTTGAGTCTCTTAGTATGATTTGGCAACAATAGTGATCGTGAAAGTGGATTGGGATGGTTGGTTAATCTCTCTTTGTATTTCTCTAGACAGCGTTTCGCTTCTTCTAGGATTGTTGGGATTTCCAGGTGCTCATGTATTTCTGAGTTGCGAGCATACCAGGGCGCTGCAGCTAGGACCCTCAGGATACTGTTTTGACTCCTTTGAATGCACATGATGTTTGATTTGCTTGCGGAAGACCATATTTGAATCCCATATGTCCATATTGGTTTTATGATGGAACAATAAACTCTAAGTTTGTTACTCAGGGTGATTGAAGATTGTCTACCAAGTAACCAGAGCAAGTTCTTGAATCGGACGTTTATTTCTGTTCTCTTTTTCTTTAGGTGATCCTTCCATGTCAACCTACGATCCAAGTAGAATCCCAGGTACTTCACGCATGAGGACTGTGGTAGAGTGTCCTGACCCAATGTGACCGGGGCGCAATTTCCATGTCTTAGTGCAAAGGTGATGTGATGCGATTTTGGTGCACTTGCCTTTATACGCCATTTGTTTAGCCAGTCATGAGTCCTGTCAAGTTGATTTTGCAGCATGCTGCTTGCTATGTTGGCATCCTGATTACAGGCTAGGAATGCGGCATCATCAGCGTAGGTTGCTACAAATACGTCAGGGCATTGAGGGAGGTCGCTAGTAAATACATTGTATAAAACTGGACCCAGGACGGAGCCCTGGGGTACCCCTGCAAGGCACCTGGTGAGAGAGGATCTAGCGTCTCGTACCTTTACTTGGAAATGCCTATCACTAAGGTATGATTTCATCAGCAAGTAAAATGAATGGGGCAGGAGCATCTTTATCTTGCACAATAGTCCTTTATGCCATACTCGATCAAAGGCTTGTTGAACGTCCAGGAAGGCTGCCGAGCAATACTTCTTCTTTTCTAGGCATTGTCTTATGGTGCGGTAGACTCGGTGTACCTGTTCAACGGTGGAGTGTTGCTCGCGAAATCCGAATTGGTGATCAGGTACTACTTGGTTTTCTTTTAGGTGAGGTTTCAGCCTGTTCAAGACAACCCTTTCCCATAGCTTCGATAGTACCGGAGTAAGGCTAATAGGGTGGTAAGATGAAACTTCACTTTCCGGCTTTCCAGGCTTAGGGATCATTACGATTTGTGATATTTTCCAGAGAGCAGGGACATAAGAGTATCTGAGAGAGGCATTAATAAGGATAGTAAGAAAGACTAATCCCTTTCTTGGCAGCTCCTTAAGAATTTTCGGAGTAATCAGATCGAATCCGGGTGCCTTTTTGGAGTTCATCGTAGATATCAATCTAGATAGTTCCCGTGGAGATGTTGGGCGCAGAGGGGCACAAAGTTGCAAGTCCTGGTTGAGAATGGCATCTATTTCAGGATCATCAGGAACTGCAGATTCATTCGGCTTGAAGACATTGGCAAGGTGAGTGGCGAAAGCTTCACACTTTTCTTGGTCTGAACGAGCCCATGAATTATCTGATCTGATGGGGGGGAAGCGTTGCTGAGGTTGTGCTAGATTCTTAGTTGCTTTCCAAAGGGAGTGAATTCCTTTAGCTTCAGGGGTTATTCTCTCTAGCCTGTGTTGAAGATCATCATTCTTAGTTTTCTGAAGAAGGTCTTTGAGCTCCTTAATGGCACGGTTAAGACGGGTTTTGTCTCGTTCATTATGTGATGACTGCCATATTCTGCGAAATCGTCTCTTCTCAGCGATTTTTCTTCGGACTTCGGTCGGAGTAGGTGTACTATGCGCAGAATATTTTAACTCAGGGGTGCTGATCCACGCTGCCACTTGTAAAAGATTGGTGAAGTACAAGCACGCGTCGTCTACGTCTTCAGGGGACTTCAGAGGCACGTTGAGGTTAATGTTGTCTTCAAGGTACTCTTTAAAGTTATCCCAATCGGTTTTGCAGTTGTAGAGCATGTCGTTATTTGGGTTACATTTTGCAGTCGTTTTACTCAATCTTAATATGATTGGGGTGTGGTCTGAAGACCCGTCTAGGCTAGATTCTATTTGGATCAATTTGTGGCATATGTTTTTTGTGACAAAGAAGTCAAGGAGGTCAGGTATTTTGTTAACATCCGTAGGCCAGTATGTAGGTTCACCTGTGGACACAGTTGACATGTTATTTGCAACAATACATTTTTTGAGTTCACGGCCCCTGGTTACGGTGAGTCTAGAACCCCAATCCGTATGTTTGGCGTTCCAGTCACCACCTGCTATAAATCTGTTGCCTTGCCTCTTAAAGAACTCGGTAAACATTTCCTCATTGATTTTGTGTCTAGGAGGGCAATATACCGCCGAGATGTCAATAAGACCTGAACCATCTTCTACTCTTATAGCCGTGGATTGTAGGTGTTCTGTCACAAAAGGTTCCAGTAGACAGTGTTTGATGGTGTTTTTTATTACGATAGCACTGCCTCCATGTGCTCGACCGTCCGGATGAGAGGTAAGGTACACGCAGAACCCTGGGATACGTATATCACTTCTTACGGTTGTGTGTGATTCTGATATCAGGCATATATCGATCTTGTTTTCTTTTAAGAAAACTTCTAGCTCATTTGTGTTGGGTGCAATGCCATTGATGTTCCAGGCTGCTATGAATAGGGAAGTCATTTTGTAAGTTTGGTGACGAGGCTGGTGATTAGACCCACTAGGGAGCCTATTTGTTGGATTAAGAGATCCATCTTTTCGCTCTGTTTCATTAGAATATGATGTAGTGTCTGATTCTGTTGTTGGTGTGTTTGTGGTAGGTCATGGGTTGTAGAGTTTGGTCCGGATAAAGCTTCTGCATACGATTTCTCATGCGTGTTTGTTGCGGCTCGTATGTTGAAAGTAGATGTAGTAGGTGAGGCGGCCGTGGCGTTTACAGTTGTTTGGGTATACACCCTTTCTCGTGGAGTGCGGCTTTTGTTTCTTCGAGCTAAAATCTCTTTATAGACCTCACAGCCTTTATAGTTGGCTGGGTGATCGCAAGAACATAGTGCGCATTTGGCTGGTGTGGTTCTATCTTTCTTTGTGCATTCCGTAGTTTTGTGACCTTCTCCGCATTTGACACATCTGTGAGGTCTCATGCAATTGTTCTTTGAGTGCCCATATTGTTGGCATCGCTGACACTGAACAATGCTTTTGGACTTGCGGGGGTCCTCTATTTTAACTTTTTGGTTGAAGATATATTGGATGTTCTTGACCTCGCGATTGTGAATACTTTGTTTGACATTCACAAAAAAGGTCGAGGTTGGTCTTTTGTCCGAGCCATAACAAGCATTAATAATCTCACCAACGATCTCATTGTTGGAGGCTTCGACTGCTTCCCTTATAGCTTCATGAGGGGTAGTGTGGTGCAGGTCTTTGATAACAAAGCGGTAGCACTTAGCGTCTTTTGGTGTGAACGTATGCCCAATAAGTCCGTTTTCTCTTATGATATCAGTGGTTTTTTTATAGGCTTCTGTTGTGTTTATCATTACGCGTATGCTGTTCTTGTTGACTATCCGGTATTTAAATTCAGGTGGGCTAATGACCGTCTCTATCAGTTTAGTTAGTTCCTTAAGATCTTCTTTCCCATACAGTATGATCGGTGGCGGCTTACTAACTTGCTTGGGTAGGCTAGTTTCGTTCTCTGTCAGGTCGATGGGTAGGCCAGCAAACCTGTTTTCTGTCTGGGTTGAAGCGGGCGGAGGCGAGAGCTCCGTGACCTTTCGTTTTTTAGATGATGGCACACGCTGCCATGCGGGGGGCTGCTTTTCTATGATTGGCTTTGGGGAATCAGATGCAGTTTCAGCTGATTTGATTGGTGTAGCGCCGAGATTCAGCATTATGGGAACAGTGGCTGTACTATATGCTTTGGGCGTAGGCTCAGTGAGTGAGTTAGATCTCTGTCTGGTAAAAAGAGAAGGATGAAAAATTTGTTGAGTCATGGCCTTTTTGCTGCTTGTGGCGGCGGTTGCGCGAGCTGGGTTCTTAGGTGAAAGCGGTTCCTTAGTAGTTTTTGTTTGACCAGGAGACTGGTGCTCCACTCCAGTCATATTTCTACTATTTTCGCTGTTCATAGCAGATATTTAAGTTTCACAGTGGCAACACTCCTCCAAGTGTCAGATGACATATTGACATGACTAGATAGATTGTCAGGGAAAAAATGGATTCGTGGGTATCTGAAGAAACTTTGAAAAATATGATTGTCACTTCCTAGTTTTGATCACTGTTTTCTTTTTAAATCACTAGCACTTTTTGCTACTAACAATAACACTTGATTATCACTAACAAGAGTACATTTTTATTGCATTTCCAAACACTGATAAGCAGTTTTACACTCAAAATTACGAAAATCTCCAACAGCACTTTTACGCGTGTTGACAGTTGACGTACGAATCTAAATTCAATATGGCGGTCTAATTATTTTTTATGCAGACAAGGAGCTTGTTCATTCTTTATCATATTTCTACTATTTTCGCTGTTCATAGCAGATATTTAAGTTTCACAGTGGCAACACTCCTCCAAGTGTCAGATGACATATTGACATGACTAGATAGATTGTCAGGGAAAAAATGGATTCGTGGGTATCTGAAGAAACTTTGAAAAATATGATTGTCACTTCCTAGTTTTGATCACTGTTTTCTTTTTAAATCACTAGCACTTTTTGCTACTAACAATAACACTTGATTATCACTAACAAGAGTACATTTTTATTGCATTTCCAAACACTGATAAGCAGTTTTACACTCAAAATTACGAAAATCTCCAACAGCACTTTTACGCGTGTTGACAGTTGACGTACGAATCTAAATTCAATATGGCGGTCTAATTATTTTTTATGCAGACAAGGAGCTTGTTCATTCAAACAGGAAACTAACTTAAAGAGCTTCACGGATAAAATTATAAAGGAACTAGCAGAGTTACGGGCACAGAACGAAAAATTGCAGAGTATTAGATTAGAAATTGAAGAATCAGCAGGTTTGATTAACGAAAAGTATGAAGAGATAAATAAAAAGATGAAAAAGCTAGAATCTGAAAGGTATGAGCAGAGAAAACATATAGATAGTCTGGAGAAACAAATACAGGATATGCAGGAACACCGACGATCGGCCGTTATTGAACTTCGGAATATTCCTACCAGGGAACAAGAGAATTGCAACGATCTGGTCAAAACGGTTATTGATGTCTGTAAACCTTTACAAATAGCCGTAGAACCGTCACATATACGAGACATTTATAGAGTACAGGGTAAACAGGGCCCCTCTAAACAAATAGTCGCAGAATTCCACTCAGTTACGGCGAAAAATAATATCCTTCTTGCCGCCCGTAACTTTAATAAGGGAAAGCATGCTACAGAGAAACTAAACAGTGGGCACATTGGCTTGAAAGGTGAGCGTGTACCTATATATATTGCTGAGCGTCCGTCTACCAGCGAGATCAAGACAACTCTTTTATGAAGCCCGAAAATTTGCCAAAGCTCAGCAGTTTGAATATTGTTGGTCGGCTAATGGAAAAGTGTTTCTTCGAAAGAAAGAAGGAGACAAGTCAATCCGTATTAACTCAGAAAAATGTTTTCACGAGATATTGCATGCACATACACAGTAATCTTTCTTTAATAATGATCGTCTGTTTTTTGGTTTTCTTTTTATTACATATTTGTCTCACTAATCTGAATTCCGTTGATTACAATCTTAATATTTTAGGGTATGCCCTCCTGCAACACAACAAACACACAAAACACACATCGCTATACAAACATAAAACTTACCCAGTGACAAACGTAGTTATGCGACAACGTTCCAATCCACACACAGGTCGAACTGAGTAAATCGCGTTTTTGTAATTTTGTGGTACGCTTTTTTTTGGTAGCGAGTACAACTAAGTAGTATGTATTACATCAACTAAATAAATAAACATTATTTTACTATATACTTGTCATTAAAATGTATTAATATTTCTCATACAAATGATGAAGAAAATGCACTTGGAACGTATTTAAAAAAAGGCTTTTTGTATGGAAGTAGCTTATAGCTTAATTTGCAAAAACGATCCAATATCTGAAAACTGGTATATTTTGGGTGTATTCCCGTTGTCCCCGTTGGCCGTGTCCCCGTTAAAGGGGACAACGGGAATTTTATAAAATATTGAAAATTACTTCCCGTTGTCCCCGTACGCTGTCCCCGTTAATTTATTGTAATATATACTTTTAAAAGTATGCCCGTTGTCCCCGTTGCGTTAAAATTATATAAGTGAGAGTGCCATAATAAAGAGAATATTATGCCTTTTCAAATGTTACGTCGTACAGTTACAGTTAGTGCAGTGCTTCCATTATTGCCAGTGAACCTCATAATGGAAGGATGGTTTTATATTGCTGACCAAAGCCTTGATAACAGCCAAAGCATAAAATTTCAAAAATACAAGTTGGTGCAATGGCTTTGCCCGGACTTTGTAAAAGTATGGTGCAGTTTTGGCAAACGGCACCGCACAAACAACTTTGCAGAAGGGTGGCACTGTGAATTAAATAACGCAGTTGGAAAAAAGACTCACCTTATTAAAACTTCTTACGGTTTTAAACGAAAATGCCAATTTATTCAGCGTTAAAACATGCAACTTGTTAACTCGTAAATAACTACAGGGCATTTTCTTCAAAACATCCGCTAGTATTTTTAATTGATTTATATTTACATACTATATAAATGACGATTGTTGCCAATTTTGTAATCTGTATAGATAATTCAAAGGGCAATGGAGGGCTATGCTCGGCGTTTCCTTGCGCGATCGAATCAGAAATGTAGAAATCCGTAAGAAAACCAAGGTTACTGACATAGCCCGAAGAATTGCCAAACTTAAGTGGCAGTGGTCAGGGCACATTGCTCGCAGAACGGATGGCCGATGGGGCAGAAAGGTTCTGGAGTGGCGACCGCGAACCGGATGACGTTGCGTTGGACGGCTTCCCACCAGGTGGACCGATGACCTGGTGAAGGTTGCGGGGATCCGCTGGTTGCGAGACGCACGGGACTTTAGGCTTGCCTCGTTAAATTAACCACGTTTAAAAAAGAAAAACAATAAAGGGGACAACGGAACGTCATAAAATTTCCTTCCCGTTGTCCCCGTTATGTATGTGAATAACGGGGACAACGGGAAGGAAATTTTATGACGTTCCGTTGTCCCCGTTACGGGGACAAGATTACGGGGACAACGGGAATACACCATATTTTGGTAGTTAATATGGTGTATTCCCGTTGTCCCCGTAATCTTGTCCCCGTAACGGGGACAACGGAACGTCATAAAATTTCCTTCCCGTTGTCCCCGTTATTCACATACATAACGGGGACAACGGGAAGGAAATTTTATGACGTTCCGTTGTCCCCTTTATTGTTTTTCTTTTTTAAACATTTTTTCTAAAACATAAGTATAACAATGAAACAACATTATTAAAAAAATATTTATTAAGACGCCTGCGTACAGCGCGCGCTATCTCGTGTTATGACAAAATAAAATACGTTTTTGAGGTTGATGGAATCAAAGCATGGAAAATCATCACAATTTATTCATCATCTAGATCGAAATCCAGCTCCTTACCAAATCCATCGATATCGTCAATGGCGTCATTAGACGCTTTCAATGTTTTATAAAAACTAAGGCAATCAGCTGGAATAAACTTGTATACAGATCGTAAATCAGCCAATTTAGCTGGAGCAATGGGTTTCCCGTTAGCCCATAACTGTTTCAGATCAGATCTATGTATAGTCGAAATCTCTCCTTTTGTCGTTTTTTTAATGTTTAGTTCATTATAATCCTCATCAAGGGACGTTTTCATAAAAATAGAATATAATTTAGCTTTTTCAATCTTTATCTCCTTTGCCAGCAGCCAGTTCACAGCCACAATATTTCGCTACCTAGTTGTATAATTTCTATTTTAGACAAGGCCTTATTATAAAAAATACAAAAGTGATGGATTGTTTAATTATTAGATAACTGTAGGTATGTTCCTACCAGTATACACGTTTTAAATCGTTTACTTTTATTGTTCTTTTATTTACGCGAACACGATACATTTAAATGAAACTACTTTTACGGATTATTTCGCGATTTATTAACATTTTATTTAACCTGACGTTTCGAACACTTTACAGCGTTTGTGGTCACAGATAGAGGTTTACTTTTACCATTATGAATAATAATAATCGTGCACATTATAAAGTAAGTACATGGAATGTTTTGAAGAAATAGATAATAAAAAAAAAAATATAACAAGATGAATGGATCATTATTTTTATGTTATTCAGTCCAAAACGAAATGAAACATTACGATCCAAATGAATTGTCTCTTTTTAAGATTTAAAATTGTTATTTTTAAAACGTTCCAAGTTGAATGGATCATTATTTTTATTTTATTCAGTCCGAATCGAAATAAAATAGTACGATCCAAATGGAAAGTCACGTTTTAAGATTTAAAATTAGTTATTTTTAAAACGTTTCAAGATGATTGGATCCTAATTTTAATTGCATTCAGTCCAAAATGAATTAAAATAATACGATCCAAATGTAATGTCACTTTATAAGATTATATTTAGATCTTTTGGTTCGTTTTATCATTTAGACCGCTTAATTATTTCAATAGTTATTGTCGTAAGAGAGTCAGTGTCTTCAGCACTAGATAGAACGATCCAAAATACCTAGCTTGGGCTCATAAACTCAATTTTGACTACCTTGTGGATTGGAACGTTGTCGCATAACTACGTCCAATTAATCTTGTATATAATATTTTGTTGGAAGTGTGGGATGGATTTGTTATTGTTATTATTTTTGGATGTCAAACATACCAGTCTCGTGATTATGAACAAAGTCCAAATTTAATACTTAGTGGGGTGTTTTTATTTATAAATAAAAATGAATGATTTTAATGAAATTATAAATCATCTGGATTCATATGGGTCAAATGAAGTTTATAACTGCTCGCCACACAGATGCATTCAACTTTTAAGTAGCCACAAAGAAGGAATTAAAATCCTACACTTTAATATACGTAGTATTAATAAAAAATTTAATAACGTCCTAGTCTTGTTATCCAAATTACAAATGAGGTGTGATGTAATAATTTTTTCGGAGTGTTGGTTAAGTAAAACTTCATCTATTCCCCAAATTCAAGGATTTTCGGCTTATTCTACAAGTAACATTATTAACCAGAATGATGGCTTAGTGATCTATATACGCTCGGAGCTGAAACATAATGTCATAGAGCCTCTAATTATGGAAGCAAACTGCCTTGTTAGTAAATTAAATTCTGAAACAGTCATTGTAGCATTATATCGACCACCATCCTTTAGACATACAGATTCCTTCTTGGATAGCCTAAATAACATCTTAACCTCAGTATCTACGTATAAAAATGTAATTCTAGTGGGAGATATTAACATAAATATAAGCCCAAATAATAATGATCCCCATTACAATGACTATATGAACTTAACTGCATCGCATGGATTGCTACCGGCATACACATCTCCCACTAGGGAAAACAATTGTCTGGATCATACGATGATAAAAGTTAAAAGTTCAGTGGTCTCCTATATTTTGGATACACACATTACCGATCACGCACCTATATTAGTATGTCTAAAAACTAATCAGAGCTCATCTAAAAGATCCAGATTAGTTGCAAGAATCGACCATCCTAGAGTAGTCTCAGAAATATCCAACACGGATTTTAGTCCTGTCTTATTGTCCAAAGATCCGAATGAAGCTACTGATCTTCTTATAAAAACCATTACCTCAATTGTGCAAACAAATACTAAAAACAGACTTGTGCCCTCAAAAATGGTAACAATAAAGCCCTGGATCACTCAGGGGCTACTGAAATGCATTCGGAACAGGGACAATATGCACAGAAAACATAAAAAATCACCAGAAAATTACACCTTGAAAATCACATACCTCCGTTATCGTAACTTTTGTAATAAGTTATTAAACCGACTTAAAACTAATTATGAGAAGAATGAGTTTACTAAAGCTAAAAATAATCCTAAGGCAACCTGGAAAGTTATAAATGACGTTATTAATAAGCAGACTTCTAAACCTCCGCCCACAGACCTCTTGAACTTGTCTGGACTTGATGAAAAGTCCTCAATAAATAAAGTTAATGAATTCTTCGCAAACGTTGGCAAAAATCTTGCAGAAAGACATTTAAATAGTAGCACTTGCAATAAACATCTTCCATTCCTCAGGGATGATGCACAGACGAATTCTTTTGCGCTTCTTAGCCCGGATTTTGATGAAGTTGAAAGAATCATAGTTAGTTTGCGTACTGATTCTGCCGCGGGATGGGATGGCATTCCAACTAGAATTATAAAAGCGAGTCGCCAATTCCTTGTACCCGCTATCGCACACATCTGTGACCTATGTTTCTCCAATGGAGTTTTTCCAAGGTCCCTAAAGAAAGCAATAGTGCATCCTATTTATAAGGGTGGAAACAGAGACAGTGTAAATAATAACAGACCTATATCTGTCCTTCCAGCGCTTTCAAAAATTTTGGAAAAGGTTCTAAACAGTCGTATCGTCAACTTTATGCATGCACATGGCATTTTGTCAAATAACCAATACGGTTTTCGCAGAAAGAAATCCTGTGAGGACGCTGTTGCTGCCTTTGTTGATAGTGCTGTGAATATTCTAGATGAAAGGTCTAAGTGTCTGGGTATTTTCTTAGACTTTCTAAGGCATTTGACACTGTCTCTGTCCCTATTCTTTTGTCTAAATTAGAGAGGATAGGAGTGAGGGGTCCAGCACTGGCTATCTTTAAGAGCTACCTATCTGAGAGGACACAGTGTGTCAAGATAGGCGCATACGTCAGTGACGAACACTCACTATCTTTCGGAGTCCCCCAAGGCTCAATTTTGGGGCCTACCCTCTTTCTTATATATGTTAACAGCCTATGTAATATATCCATTCCATACTCCAACATATATACCTACGCAGACGATACCGCTTTGCTCGTGCATGGGCTGAACTGGAGAGAAGTTCAAGAGAGAGCGGAGTTTGCAATGGGTATCGTGATGTCTTGGTTAGGAGCTTCTTACTCTTAATATTGACAAAACGAAGTACATCCCGTTTTCAATAAAATCCTGTACCCAGCCGGATGACGAATTTATTATCAGGGCCCACACTTGCAATGAGCGAGTGGATCAATGTCTCTGCCCTCCTCTAGTCAGAACAACACATATCAGGTATCTTGGTATCATAATAGATAACCTGATGTCCTGGAAGGAGCAAATTGATAGAACGGCTGGCAGAGTGAGAAAGCTCATAGCGATTTTCAAAAGTCTGCGCCATAGTGCAGACATAAGTACACTTCGGATGGTCTACTTCTCACTCTGTCAGTCAGTACTCACTTTTGGTATTACGTCTTGGGGGGGTGCTCCAAAGAGCTATTTTATCAGGCTGGAAAGGGCGCAGCGAGCTGTCCTTAAAGTTATGACTTTTAAACATTTCCGGTATGGTACCATAGCATTGTATCAAGACCACCACTACTAAACACCACACCACTACTAAACACACACTGTACTAAACACCATCTTGCGCAGGCATGGTTCTCTGGAGTGCAATACTGGTCATCTGGCAAAAAGAAGATGTAAATATGTTTGTCCCATGGTAAGCTACAGAACTAAACTGGCCGAAAGACATTTTCGAGTATTAGGCAGTCGAATTTATAATGCAGTTAACAAGCAATGCGATATTTATGGTCTAAATAATTTCAAATGCAAAAAGAACATTACTCAATGGCTTGCTACTCGTACATACGAGGAAATAGAAAAGTTACTGGGAAGGCTGTTCTAATTTCTAATTGTTACTGATTTTTAGACCAATCACCGCACAAACATATGGCGCAACTACGCCACATACACACGACACTTACACACATCACATACACTCAACACATACAGAAGACATATTATACTGTTTACTCTTATTTTTATTTATTTATTAATCTTTAAGTTTAGTTTAACTGTTTTTGTTTTTCTTTTTTCTATTAACTTTGTTTTGTTTATGCTCAACAATGGATACTTTGCAAATGTAACTCCGTACTGGTTTGTGTAAGGTGCATAAATAGATTAATAGAGAGAGCCATGGCACCCATAACACAAGTTTAATCTTAGCTTGGGTGTCAGTGGTACAATCAGAGTTTATGCAATTAAAAATAAACCTTACTTACTTACCTAAACCTTACTTACTTTGTTATACTTAATAGTACTTATCTAAGTTTTGTTCTTACTGTGTATTAGTGCAAGTGTACCTACCTTAAAAACTTAGTGAGTGTAAATTAAAAGCTTAGAAACTATGTAAGTACTTTTGTTATAAATAACCATGTTTAAATGTTTACTACTGGTGTACTGTATCTAAGATGGAAATAAAAAAATATTATTATTATTATCTTTATCAAAGTCAGTTCTGGACCCAGATCAGCCAGTGTGAGGAGCCTGTAGCAAATTCTTCTATGGGTTAACTTAGTTCCTTGGTTGAACTTGTTTTGTTTTAGGTTCAAAACAGACACCTGTTAATAACATTACTACACACAAAAAAGTAGTTTGTATCGATGTATCACTAGCCAAAGCCATATTTCTGGTCCTTGTCACTATAGTACCTCTAACTTAAACTTTATAAACCTAGTTAATTGATTTTAATGGCTGGTGCCGGAATTAATTTGTCTAGGAGAACCTAAGATGTTTCAAATTCATCCAAAAACAGGGATTGCTTTGTTGACTTACGCAGACAAGTGAGAAACTGGGTGCATGATTGAGCAAAGCGAGCTCGAAATCTGTTGTACCTATTGTTGATAGGTAGGTACCTACCATGTGATTTGTTCGTCGAGGCTTGGGCGCGAGGCCTGTAGCATTTGCTACACCAGCTACGTGACAATTCCGACCCTGATCACGTACAATATCTATAAAAATGTTAAATTAATAAAGTAGGTATATGCCCCTACGCAAAAAGAAACGAAAACCCGGCCAAGTGCGAGTCGGACTCGCGCACGAAGGGTTCAGCTTTTATTACTCACTTGTAAATTTTAATTTTTGTTTGACTTTCAAAAGTACTTTGACTTTGACTGAATTATTGCATTGTCATCGGCCCTTGACAGGTGTGAAAAGTTTCAAATCAATCCGACGTTTTTAAGTGGGTGAAAATCACGTTCAAAGATTCCGTTACATTGATACATAGTTACATAGATACATACCAAGCTAATAAAAGCGTGTTAAAAAAGTGACACTTTCTGCATAGTTTGGCTGTTTTGAAAACGCTCTTTTCGAGGACATGCGTTGTAATAGTATATTATATAAGCAACTAGTGAATAAAGGACGGTTTTAAAGCGAGGGCCATAGATGAATCACGAACAAGTAAAGGATTCTAACAACTGAATCACGACCGTAGGTATTCATGATCATTGAATCACGAGTATAGCGAGTGATTCAAGTGTTAGAATCCTGAGCGACGCGAGTGATTATAGTGATAAATCCGTTTTATTCAAGAGTTGCATACTATATTTTATACCATGACTACGAGAAAAAGAAAGATTTAATCGAAAAGCACAAGGAATAATAATAAATAAATGTTTAATTACCTTTAAAATTTACAAAAAATTGTTTGCCCCATTAGCCTTACCAAGATCTTCATGATTTTTAGTTCAATTTACCTAAGGGTAGGTATACTAGTCGATAATTCTTACATACAAACGTAGTCTAGGGATTACTACACTGCCTGACGTTCAAAAAAAAAAATTCACAGATTTTAAAACGCATTTTTGGGCGCAAATAAATAACATAAGAAGACAGAAAATTACAAAACGGCCTCCATACAGGGATAGATTAGTAGTTCAACAATGCAAATAATTTTATTTTGAACAGATTCGTTTAGTCGTTTTTTCATGATATCATCCTGACTCCCAAAGGTCTGTTTATAAAATTTCGCGCACTCGGTTTCGTCCTAAATCATTATCCATTTCGCTACAAATTTGCAAAAGTGTGTATTCGTACGCGAACTAGCTTCCTACTGCACATCAAAGCATCTATCTCTGCCGCACGTGTTGTCGGTTGATATAAAATGCGAAACTCCGCGCACAAAATAGTTCGTGCCGTAGACTAGTGTAACCTTAAAGCGTGTTTTTTAGTTTACAATTCATGTCCTCGAAAAGAGCGTTTTCCAAGCAGCCTAACTGTGCGGAAAGTGTCACTTTTTTTACTAGTGCTTTTTACTTTCCTGTACTTTTTTAATTTTTAACTCCAACGTCAGCCCGCCGCATAGAGTTTTAATTATTTGAGATTTTTTTTAAAAATTAGTTAAGTACAGATTATCATTCATATAGGTAAAAGGTAAAACAAAACTAATACTTTATTTAAGGCGTTTTTAATTACTCTAGATTTAGATTTTGATCAATAAATTAATTTTAAATTATCATTAAATATGTTTGGCAGAATGAATATTTTGCTCGTGCCTTTTTGCGTTACGACGTGACAGCTATTTGCAATTTGCACATGCTGAGCGCCCTTGAATAAGCACGCAATTTTATTAATTTCTTGCTTGGTTCAGATATATTTTTTTATATTCTCGCACAATGCATAGTAAAATGTTGTATGATACACGTGCGTAAGACGATTGCCGACTCGGGTCGATTTATCCACTCATCCGAAATCACCTTCCTTCCGCACTTGTAGCATAAATAACTAATTTGATTTAATCAGATTATGAGACACCGCAGGGATCTAGTTAAAATGGTGACTGGGTAAACGAGCACAAGTCTTTTCGAAAAGTTTGGTTCTTTCACTAGACAATTCTAATGCTTCTATCCCTTTGTATTTTTATAGTAAATATCTGTGCTGTTATTTTTAATAACTGAAGTCGATAGGTATCGATAAAAATAAAACTAAATTTAATACAAATTTTATTCAAAAATACATATCTTCTTTAAACCGACTTAAAAAGGGAGGGTTCTCAGTTCGTCGGTTTTTTTTTAATGTATATGTTCCGAATTATAATACCGATTATTTTATAAGATCGGTTTTAAAATCTCTGATTGGATATAGGTAATTTATTTCCGGATATAAATTTTTATCAATTTGAAATAGAATCGACCAATCATTTAATTGAATTAGCAGGATGCTTTTTTCAGAAATATGTAGTCGCCCGTTTATCATTTTTTACAAAGAAGAATTAGGACCCTAAAACTTTAATTCGAAAAACATCATCATCATCATCGTATCAGCCGAAAGACGTCCACTGCTGGACATAGGCCTCCCCCAAGCGTCGCCACATTGACCGGTCCCGTGCGTCCCGCAACCAGCGGATTCCTGCAACCTTCACCAGGTCATCGGTCCACCTGGTGGGTGGCCTTCCAACGCAACGTCTTCCGGTTCGCGGTCGCCACTCCAGAACCTTTCTGCCCCATCGGCCATCCGTTCTGCGAGCAACGTGCCCTGTCTACTGCCACTTAAGTTTGGCAATTCTTCGGACTATGTCGGTAACCCTGGTTCTCTTACGGATCTCTACATTTCTGATTCGACCACCATTGCCCTTTGAGTGACTGTAAGCATTCTGATGAGGCCCATTGTAAGCGACCACGTCTCAGAGCCATATGTCATCACTGGCAACACACACTGGTCATAGACTTTCATCTTGAGACACTGTGGTAAGTTGGACGAGAAGATACCGCCGCGCAGACATAGTCATCCACAACTTCGAGTGTAGAGTCTCCGATCAAACCGAAAAACATATACCAAATTAATACATTTTAAAAATGAATAGTTAATACCTATACATTATTTTTGTAATTGATTGATTTTGATTAAATAATATTTATATGATTTTAGTTGAGTTTTTTTCATAATGTTAAAATTCAGATGACATGGTGCTGCTGGGGCCGTCGCCGGGAGCGATCGTAGAGCTGCTTAATGTATGTGAGACCTTCGCTGCTACACATGGACTTTTATATAATGCCAAAAACTGTGAATACATGGTCTTTGGGGTCGCTGGTAAGCGCAGGGATAATACACTCGAACTTACCATAAACGGAACACCAATACGTAGAGTGAAAAAGTTCAAATATCTTGGGCACTTTCTTACCGACGACCTCAGTGACCATGTTGACATTGAACGGGAGCGTAGAGCTCTGGCGGTCAGGGATAACATGTTGGCACGAAGATTTGCTCGGTGTACTGTGTGCTTAGTGCGAGTTTTTTAACGTACTCACTCGTGATATCGTAAACGATCTCTTATGTCAAAATGTATACAAAAAAAGAGGTTTTGCCTTGCCGTCACCAGACGGCGCTTATCCAGTTTCAATACAAATTGTAGTTTACGTTAACGCGATTGAGCGTGAGTAAAAACTCGCACTAAGGCCTCTGACCAAGTAAAGATAACGCTTTTTAAAGCATATTGTCAGAGTTTTTACACCGGTAATCTTTGGGTCAGCCATTCGAAAAGATCGCTGGACGTTCTACGCGTCCAATACAACAATGTTTTTAGGATGCTGTTGCGATTGCCTCGTTTTTGTAGTGCCTCAGAAATGTTTGCGGTAGCTCATACGGATGGGTTTCATGCCGTCATCCGCAAGAAAACAGCCTCACTCCTAAAAAGAATAAGAGGCAGTCATAATAGCATCCTGAAAGCTGTGGCGGCCGATACTTCGTCCACCATAATAAGGCATTTGGTGAGAAGAATTATATAGTAATATTTGTTTTAGCTAAGTTACTAACAATAGTGTTTAAGTGAAAACCAGCAGCCTAATTGCGTAAGTATATTATCCAAAGCAAAAGAATCGATTCTTTCCCAAAACCGACTTTACGTAGTGCATATTGATACGAAAAGTCGTTTTTGGGAAGAAATCGATTCTTTTGCTTTGGATAATATACTTACGCAATTAGGCTACTGTTACTAACAATTTATGGATCTCATAGTTGTCCGAAATAAAATGATTTTGATTTTTTGATTTGATTTTTATCGTTATCGACTATTTTCCCTTAATCAAGTTGATCAACCCTAACGATAGCTATACCTACGCAACCTGACCTTGTACTGACCAATTGCAGCCGCGCGTTCTTTCTCATCCCCCGGCCCGCGGTAGTGAGTCGTGTGCTTAGAAGAAATCGGCCTATAAGCTCTCTAGTGGTTATATTCTCTTTGCCTGGCACTATTCGAGAGCTTGTGCTGTGCAAAGTCAAGGTCGCTTCCGCAATGGTGGCAATTTGCCGTGATCTCTCGCCCAATCATATTTAGGTACTCAACTACTCACCGAAGCAACCGTGCCCGGTCAGTACCTGAGTGGGCCTGTAGGAGATGCGCTCCTCTCTTTTCAGCCAGGCTTTGAAGTGCGGCAGGACGGCGACAACGCACTTGCGACTGCTGTAGCCGCTCGCAACGCGTCGCTCAAGCGCATGTCGCCGTTTCTACAGCCTCAGCCTTATTACAGCGTTTCCATGACACCCACGTAAAGGCAGGAAACTTCTTCCCGTAGTCCCTCGAGGATGGTCAGCAGTCTATGCAAATCACCCACTGCCTTTTCTCCAAAACCAGGATTGCCGGCTCTTGCCACCCGAGCTCCGAAAGCTGGATGGTCTCGTCGAAGGTATCCCCGCCGGCTAACACCAGGGTGCTGCTGTCGGAAGTCAGAACAATCAGCGATGTCGGGACCAACACGTGACAGGTGCCCGGAGAGCCTTTGGCAAATTATTCTTTCGAATAGGTATGTTGGCAATCTCGTCGAGCAGACAAATGGGACGGTATGCAGAGGGCCCTCTACGTAAGTAGGACATTAGTTCAAGTAAGTCAATGTTATCATTTGATTTTATGGAGGAGCTCGTGGTTAAATAATAACAGCCACACGGGCTGACCAGATCTTCAAGGTTAAGCAAAGCAATGCTTGCAAAGTTTGGTCTATGGATGGGTGACCATCTTTACTTAGCCAGATTCTTCCGTGCCTCAGAAAGCACGTAAAGACTTTGACAGTCATTACGGATAGTCAGATGCCAGACGGATAATTTGACACCTAGTCTTGTTAAAGGGGTATCGTATTACCCAGTTACTGGGTTGTGGATGTCAGGTACTATAGGCAGTCGTTTCATGTAAAATAGTGGTGCTCAGTTGCATCCGGTTAGACTGGAAGCAGAGTCCAACATTAGTTGAGAAAAAGGCTAGGCAGATTGATTTGATTTAAGAGGAAATATGAGCTAAGACTTCACGATCCGTCTTTATGTCCGTCTGTCACCAGGCTGTATCTCATGAACCGTGATAGCTAGACAGTTGAAATTTTCACAGATGATTTATTTCTATTGCCGCTATAACAACTAAAAACAGAATAAAATTGATATTTAAGGGGGTCTCCCATACAACAAACAAACGTGATTTTTTTTTGCTCGACATTAATAACGGCAACAGGTAGACGCTTGAAATATGCACAGAATGTTTAGTTGTATATTCACTTAAAAAAAAAAAAAAAAAAATTAAGGGGGGCTCCCATACAACAAACGTGATTTTTTTGCCGTTTTTTGCGATAATGGTACGGAACCCTTCGTGCGCGACTCCGACTCGCACTTGGCCAGTTTTTTCTTTTCATTTATATTTGTCAAATTTGTACACTAAGCCTCTGTTGACAGCGCAATTTTGAGCATTTTTAGAGGGCTCTGAGGACTCTAGTGCTTCTAAAGGTAATGTATCATCAAAAAGGAAAACATAGAGACATAGTATATATCTATAATTTTCATACATACATAAACATACATAAACTCACGCCTTTTTCCCATGGGGGTAGGCAGAAACTACAGAACGCCACCTGCTACGATCCTTACATACTTCTTTTGCTTCACTCACATTCATACATCTTGTCATACACACACGCCGGTTATGAGTACTGCGCACCTTGCCTTTCTGAAGAACATCTATAATTTTTAATTCTATAATTTTCAGTTTACGGAATATCTTATATATTGGTCCAATACTGGAGAAGGAAAGGGACAAGAGCCAAACCTCGAATTATGACTTTTAACTAAGGAAATTCAGTCGGCGCTCTCTGCCCCCGTTTCCTCTTAATGTCAGTAATTAGTTTGGTAAGTGAAATAATATTTCAATTTAACTCTTCACCCATATTTTTTGTGTTTGCCTAGTGTAGGCCGCAGTTAGAAATAGTCCCTGGCTCCCAGTCCGAAGCTGATTGAGACCACGCATTATATAAGCATACTATCATAATTTTAATCTCTTTTTGTTTAGGAAATATTTACCATGCATAAACATGAGTAGTCTATCTCTGAGACCCTTTTGTTACTGGCCCTTTAAATTATTGTATGATCTCGGCCATTTTGAAATATTCTTAATACCTACGGCCATTTTGTAAAAAGTAGCAATTTTAGCAGAACGGCACACAGTGCTACAATTGTATGAACATGATTCATAAAGGTAGAGAACAATTTTAGCGACAAATCTCCCTTAATTGTGTGTCTAAAACAGTTTTATTCAATAAATTATGTTTTCTATCGTTTCTTGTTTTAGTGTGTGTGGCAAGAATGTGTATATGCGGCAGAATTTTCAAGGTTTCCAGGAATAAAAATGGAGCATTTTAATACAACAATTTATTTCAATTACAATTTATAACATACAAGACAATTTTTAATGAAAAAATAAACTTTAATTCATGCATTTAACTAATTGATTGTAAATTAATTACAATTATATTACTTTTAAGTTTAAATGTTTTTTTTTGTTTTTTTTAACATTCATATGTTTTATAGACCATAGATTAACTAATTCAACTGAAGAATTTAAAACTACGCGCTTTTACTTAAATGTGTAATACAGCATCTAGTATGCATGGCAAGATCATTTTAACTAAAATCATAGAAACGAAAGTAACCTTGTACTTATTAAAGTTACGATTTGTACACATCTATGAGAATAGATTTGACGAACAATGAGACATGAAACTCAAGTTGCTCAAGACTTAGGTCACCGAAAAATCCATGATGTTTTCACTTGCTCTTCAGAATAGCAGACATCAATTCATTTTTCAGCCTCTTCGTCATTTCTTCCAGAATGTCGGCTCGGACTCTCAACTTTTTATTCTTCTCTTCTAATTCATCTGCCAATTGTTCCATTTGTAGCTCCTTGAGTTTCCTGTTCATTCGAGATCTTTTAGATGCTTCATTATTCTTATCTCTTAATTCCCTATATTTAAATTCTTGTGTAGAAATATTTGACGAGTTGTCATCTACACTACACACCGAGGACACTGTGCTCTCCCTTCTCTTGGGAGGCCGTCCTCTTCGCGCCTTGGGTTGTCCTTCGAGTGCCAGAATCATATCCTTGATGGGAACACTTGGTTTCCTTTTCCTATATTTTCTTGATGGTTGTTCGGAGTATGGTGTGTATGTCTCATCAGATTCATCAGTGTCCGGACGATGCCTCTTGCGTGCTGTTGATTTGACGTCATCGTTGTCCGATTCCAAGTGAGATTCGCTTTTAGGGGTAATGGGCTCGTAGTCGACCGGCGCTGGTGGTGATGTGTCCACTTCTGTAAATGTTTCTTTTGAAGTGGAGAAGGAGAGGTCTGTGAACGTCTCGTTTGAGGTGGATAGTGAGACGTCCTGGGCTGGCCAGTACTCCGGTGGTTTCTGAAAAAATTACAAACAATAAATATTACATCTGACAAAAGAAAATTTTAAGCTCAAATCGAATTCAGAAGACCAACACTACTTGAAGTTATTTGCTTACACTTACCAATAACTGTGAGCTTTCCTCTTTCTCCAACTGCTCGACATAGCTGAGCACCTCAGGAGTGCTGATGGTGTCGTAGGGCCAGCCGGGCGCCCGCGCCGACACGTCCACGGACAGCCCCTCCCTCCTCGGCATCGCCGGCGCTTCCATCATCCCCATTAGATGTTGATCTTCATTGATGATGAACTCCGAAATGACTACGTTGTTGCTTTCCACCTCCCTTGGGATGACTGATCCAAATTTAAGATCAAGGGAATCTTCTGTATCGATGAAGGGCGCTGTGTCTTGTGGTGGATTAGTGTACATGTGATAATATTGGTTTTCATGTGTGTTGGTCAACTCCACTGGATCCTGGACTTGCCACGGATTAGTTTCTGCGACCATCCCTGACGCTAAGTCTCCAATAACCACCGGCAGTTTGCTAATGTCTAAAAATGTTTCCTTAAATTGCATGTTGTTATCTTTGTCCCACTCTGGGAAGGTGGGCATGCTGGTTTCGTACTGAGGAAACTTGTCGTTCGGTGACAGCGGTTCTAGCGGCGAGATGTTGTTGTATAAGCCACCTGCCGCCTGTGGAAACTGGGAGTTAACGTCGAGGTTTTCCCAACCTTGCGTTGAGAATGGTGTGTATGGTGTGTCGATCTTAAGTGCCCTTTCTTCAGTTTTCTTAGATGAATCTGTTTAGGGAGAAAATAAATTTAAATTAATAAAGTGAACTGAAGCTAATTATCTGTACTTGGGGTTTTTCGTAAATATTATAGTATTTGATGCCCAAAAATTAACTTTGGCTCTACATCAGACAGGTTTGGACCAAACTTTTTCCAGTTTTGGCTAGACCCCCAGTTTACCTACTATTGTTTTTATGGAAATTCATTAACTTCAAATTTGTTTTCAAAGTGAGTTATAGGTACTAGCCTATAACTCACTTTGAAAGATTTAAATTTCTTTCTGTGGTGAAGCGTATTGAGAAAAACTTTAAAACAGTAAAGAACTCTTTCCTTTTCAATACTCCGCAGACAAATGAACGTATTTATCTCTCATATTTGTATTTATTGACAAGTCAGTGCAAGTACTGTCTTTGCGAAGCTCTGAGACAAGAATGAACAAGTATTTATACTGCGCGTAGGATGTTACTAGTAGCATTATGTACAAGTTGTAACAAGTTCAAAGGATTATTCTCATTATGAACGGTCATGGAAGCTAGTCGAGACCAGCTTAAATGAAAACCACTATCGTTGACCCTCATTTACATCTCCCGGACCCCGTAAATTTTTTTTTTCGCTCTCTTGGTCTTCTTGTAGGTCGCTGTTGACCCTTTTTGGGTATCAATTTATTGAAGATATGGGTGTAAAACAAAGTTTCTTACCAATGGTCTGTACTACTTCTTCCTTCGCGGGATCGGAGGACAACGGAACCAGATCTTGAAAGAACTCGTAGTCCAACATTGCGCTCTCGAACAGGGGCTCCGGTTTCAAGTAAACCTGAAATCAGAGTTATCTTATGTTAGCATGTATTTCAGATTGTGAGCAGAAACTAACAATAATCTTATTAATAATAGTAATGCATTATATCTATTCGTACTCACGGTTGCGTGTTCCATTCTTACCTCGGCAAAGCTGCTGGTTGTAGCCACTGGCGAAGACGGTGCTGCGTTGCTTGAATATCCGTCGGTAATCACTCCGGTTAGACCGTTTACGTAATTCTTCTTCTCGGTCTTTAAACGATCTAGCTCTACCACTTTCAAAACAGTTCGAGTATTGAGACTCGTTTGCGAAAAAACCATGTCTTTTGGTGTTCGTATCGTACTGATTTCCGATATCGTCGCTCCGACTCGGACAGGTGATCTTTTGAGCAACCATTTTGAATAGAACTACAAACAGAAATGATACGACGTAACATAATGTGTGCATACTCATATAAGCGGGATGGGAGGTGGTAGGACAACATACAAGGGTTGTGAGGGGAGTTGCAAATGATAAATAAAAATGATATCGCTGTTTTATCTTTTGCCAATGTTTGAAACATCACACGAATGTTATGCTCCATCATCAGTAAACAAATTAGAGTTGTTTTAATTTGCATAATGAGACAAAAAGAATTTAGAGGCGATCAAGGACACCTTCCTACACGTATCACGTGTTCAACGACTACTGTGACGTCCGTGACTGTAAGGTCGAGACCTTGAAATCGAAATACCAATGAAATGGGCTGGAGAATATGTAAGTACATAGCATACGTGTGTTATATAATGGAGTTGTACAACAGCGTTGAAGGAATGATGATTGCATAAATATTTAAATACAATAAATACGATTATTAAGTGGAAAATCAATAAAGAACAAAGTTTTTTTCAGTTGCCGTCGTTATGCAATCAACATAATATCACCTGCCCTTAAAATTTTGTCGCTTTTCTGAATAAATAAGTAGCGTTCGATGAAGTGTCAAGAACAGACTCATTTTTTTTTCGGTTGCTATCTTTTAGCGTCTAACCGAACTAGTGCCTGTAAGATTCCTGTTAGTAAAAACTATAATTATGTACAACTTATCTACATTAAAAGTTAATTGAAGCGTTATCCTAATGATAATGACTGGAAACTGCGGTTAAACGCTTCACTGTAATGACGAAGCCATAACTTATGTACCTATTGTATACTAAGTAAATTAAGAACTATCTAGAACTATTGTATAGTAATTAAGTAAATATTTCTTAAATCTATTTTAATTAACTAAATATGACTAAAAATATTAAGAAAAATGACAATAAATAGGTACTTAGCATACGTTCCAAGTCGAATTATAATATCGATTAGAACATTGTAATCTTAATGTCCTTGGAACTCTGCGGGCTATCTCAATTATCTGCTACTCATGAACGTACCTACTTGTTTACTTATATATTTGTGGGTATGTACGGTAATATTCGGTGTTTGTGAATCTGTGCTTTGTGTTTCAACTGTTGCTGAACTAATATTTAAGAGCAGGCGTATGTGCAAGTTATTCGAAAAAAGGCCAACAAAAGGAATGAAAAGATGATCAGTAGTATGAAGGTTGGAACATTATAGTGAAATAAGGTTTTTAACTGACATTATTATGCACATTATTTAAATCATTGATCAAGAATTTGAGATCAGTATTTTTGATATTTAGATTTGATAAAAGTTAAGCAATTAAAACTTCTTATTTTTTTAAATACAGAAGTTAATAAAAGTATGAACTTTATCTTTTTAATGCATCTATAAATGTAGACGAATAATTCGAGAAAATTTAATTTTGCAATGTGAAATTCTTTTTCAATTTCTTCGGGTTCTGAAATTTTCCAATGGTTCCTGTGAACAAAAACGTTAATTCGGAAAATAGGGTGAACGCAATTACTTACTTCTTTGAACTCTTCTTGAGCTCCTATAGAAATTTTAACTCTCTAGGCTCCCAACCAACTAACGGTGCCGACTGTAGGCCTGAAACAAACAGAAACAAAAGATTGAATCAGTGTATCCTCTTTTATAGCTTCCTACAGACATGTTATCTTGTCCTAAAGCGACACTATCTCTTTTTATCATGACTATCAATAGGAAAAACATTTTTTGTCGTAAGCCATCATGTCTGATAGCAAAATTGTTACAAAATATATTTTATGTTTGTCACGTTGCTTCGAAAATTGATTGACGTACGTAGGTAGTTATCGAAGTACGAGCTCAAGATACCTACATCATTGTTATCGTAGGTGGACGCCTACAGAAAATATTGATCGATTTTAAGCCGGAACTTGGTAAAAAATATTTTGTTTGACTAAAAACATCAGAGATATAATTACCAACCTACACTACATCATTAGTCACCTTGTATTTAGACATTGTTATAAATATATACGATAAAAACTTGTTTGTCTCTACTAAATACGTCCAAATGTCGAGGTTTGGCATATATCCAACTTATTTCAGAATAAAACTAACCAAAGGAAACATTTGAAGTAGGTCGAGAAAGAACAAGTACCGGATTACTTAACTATACAGTAATTTGGAAAGCGCTTCTATTAATCTAGATAGACTAACCTGGTTTGAAGTATAAGCCTATAATGTAATTAAGTTGGCATGTAGGTACTGTAATAAATGAAGAAGTTCCAACCAAAGCGTCATAAAATACAAAAACTTGTGAATAAGGAAAACGGACCAAAGGCAACAGCAATGATAGGTAAGTATTGAATCAGACGAATAACAATGTACATTACGGTCTTTGCTCCCTAAATGCGTCATTCCCTCAACATAGGATGATTTCAAAGACCACAAAACTAGAATCCAAGTAGGTACTGTACCCGCAAACAACATGAAACAAGGCTTATCAACGCGTCACGAAATATACTACCACGAGTACCACGCAGCAATCAAAGGTTAACCTTTTGGGTGGGTAATGATCTTAAAGTGAGACTATTAAATTATTGTATAATGAGTTAATTTCAGGGTTACAAAACAAGTTCCAAAGTTGTTCTATATACACCAAGGCTATAAACGGAATTTTGTAATGTCATTAATAATACATTAGAAGACACTATCATATCAAAAATTTAAATTGTCGCGCATTTTCTAGAATAATGGTGTGGCGTGCGAGCCAATCGAAACAGCAACGTGACCGCGGTCCGCGGGGCTTTCCGACAGGTTAGAACTTGTCTCTACACTTAGGGCGGAAATAATCATGGTGCAATATTTTTCAAACAACGTGGAATTTGCTACAGACTCTACAGATACAGTTCTAAGACTAGAGACACTGCTTTAAAGTTTCCTAGGGCACTCTTTAACACTTTAAAAGCACTTAACAATAAAAAGTCCTACGCACCAAATTATTGCACAATATTTAATTCTATGACAATATACGTACTTTTTATAAAATTTTAACAGCGGTTCTTCGATTCGAACCCCTCAAGCAATAAAAATATTTCCTGCACCCTGATTCTATACTTTTGCGCACTTATAAAAAAAAACTAAGTGCCTAATTAAAAGTAAATAATAAGTTTCTAAAACTCACCTTGTTACGAACAAATACTGTAACGCCTCCAGTTATTTATTGATAGTATTCGCTACCCTCACAACAAATGAAGAGGATAATAGGCGAAAGCTTTTTTAATACGTCAACTTCTACAGTGTTGTTGATTAACTTCAGTGAACTAAATAAACCGATAACCGCAAGCAGCGATACGTGCACTGCGTGCGAACACAGAAAATGTTGTGTAATGTTCACGGCAGTGGCGGCCCATACAGTTTTCCTAAATCCCCACCACTCAACATTTGCGTTCTAAAAATATCTTTCATACCACGCTATTGGCTGCCTCAAATGACGTCAACTCAGTGAGCCAATAGAATCGCACGATTACCACGGTCACGAGAACGTAGCGTTTCACGTTATTGTACTGTAGAAATAATAGACTTATACATCGTTATATATATGTAGAGTTGGGGAATCACACAGAACAAAACAAGAGGGATACTGTTTTTCCAACATGAGTCATAAGCATAACGCGACTGCAAAGCAAGTTCTATTTGAAATTATTATTGCCATAAAATAACAGGAATAATAGTTATCGAAGTAATCTATTGAATCATCTTGATTGATCCTCTGATCATGTATGATCTGCTGTGATAAGAAATTATGTTATAATATGAATGTAACTCACATAACACTTAAAAATCAAGTTAGTTACCAGATTGCATCAACAATATTGGTTTATGTCATCATTCAATTTTGTTTTCGCTTCTTCTCGACATACAAAATTATAGTTTCGTGTGCAGTGATTCACATTTAATGGCTATAGTAACGAATGCATCCGTTATTTTGAGTTCAAAGGCAGAGAAAGTGTATCTTTTTTAAAGTCTTCTCATATTATTAAGGAATATTAGCTGCAATGCAACATTTGAATTATATGTTGGTTTAAGCCAGGATGGAAACGGAACGTGGTCAAGATCTAGTCGAGGCCAAGGTTGCTTTTTATTAGTGAGACATAAAGAAAGCAACAACTTTATTGTGTGTAGATAAAGAAATAAACCGAAAAGAAAATATTTGGTAACTAATCCGGCCATTGTATAAATATGAAGAGGGACCAATCGACCAAGCCAAGAGAATGAAGCTATATAAGAGCGCAAAAGGACCTTAAATATTATAAGCAACTGGATGTTGTATTCCAATAAAATCAGAACTTTTAATATTTAGACAGAACCTGTCTGGTGCCCGAATTTTAAGAAAGTTTTTAAAAGAAGTGTTTCCAATGAACAAAGTTATTAAATGGCTCTTTTGCTGGACCCCTGTTGCACAGTGCAAACTAATCAACACCTGCTCCAAATACAATGATATACCTACAAAAAATTGCAGATGGGTCTCGAGAAAGATGAGACACCCATGGGCATTCATCCTATCCATATTAAATCTCAATTAATGAGAAAATAATGAATTAAATAGCCACTCCTATGAAGGCAACTGATAAAAATATACAAGGCAACTAACAAACAAACATTACGAAATGCGCTTTAATGTATGACATAAGATCTCAGGATTATCGCTGCCAAGTCACAGTAACAGCAAATATGTTTCCCGTTTCCAAGAAAAACATGTAGGTATCAAGGAGTACCTAGAATCAAGTGCACCGGTCGATAAATGTCGGATTGAGGCGCACAAACACATCAAGTAAGTACCTACGTTATTTTCGCAGGTTGGGGGAGTGACTCATTCTCTCCTGGCATTGAACTAGGTTGAATAACCTCTTTTTTGCTAATACTTTGCCATTGTTACGTTGAAACGTAGAACTTCCTAATTTAGTCAAGAGTTGCTTGTCACTCTTTGTAATGATTTATAGGTATAAAAGATCTCATCCCTTTAAAGGTTATCTCTATGTTTACAATCGTCAACAATAATTTCTTGTTCGACCCTGATCTTGATCACAATCACCCTGAGTTCCTAGCTAGACGATCTACTAACAACCACAATAGAAAAAGATGTCTCTTTTGTATCCCATGAAAAAGAATGTAAGTATAAAGTATGTAGATTTTTACTTCATCGTGCTGTAGCCACAAAAGCGACGGCGAAGAAAAATAAGAAACTTGTCCCACAAATGCGTTACAAAACGACCTCTACAAGGAAGACTGGCGGTCGAAACCGTTTTACATACAGAATAGCTAATCAAAACATGAATGACTACATTGAATATCGCCGTAGACAGACTGTTCGCCCGTTTGGGCCTCCGAGGCGCGCTCTACCTACGTCATAAAGAATGGTTTAGATAAACATGATAAGAATGATTTGCAGTTTTTTATGTTCTAGGTTATGTAAATGGTTTGTATGTACTGTGTTTTCAGTATTTGTTTAATTTTATAGGTACATACCTACAGTGTGTTTGAGATGGAAAAACTTCATGCAGATAACACTAATGAAGTGATGAGTAATGACAGAACATTGTTTTTATAAGTAGGTGTACCGATCAAGCACTATCTATGCTTGTAACATTTGTTTTATGATTACAGTTATCATGTCCTTTACAATTCGTTACAAACTGCTGCATTTTCCTGTTCCGAAACTTCGTTAATTTATTCTTGTTTCTCAGAATTACTGTATAACCAACGTCAACATTCTCCGCGTGATAACACCGCTCACTTCTACTTTCCCCGAAAATATTCTGCACATGAGTGTGTTGAATATGTTCCAACATTTTTTTATCAATTCCTTGAATAGAAATAAACAGTCTATGAGCTAATATCTTTTACCAAACAGATGCAGAGATGAGCACAAACTGTTTTATTTTACGACTGCTTTGGTTTGGGATAAATTTGCATTTTGACTGTCTCGTTGGTCTGCTGGTTGCAAGCGCTATTGCCGAGCATGAGGTCTTCGGTTTGATCCCCGGGTCGGATTATTTATCTAGAATTTCTCAGTAGCAGACCGGATTTAAAAAAAAATAATTAAATATCTGGCTAAATGTGTGTGTACATGTAGGTACTATAGATAGATGATCTGTCATCTGCCCAATCCTTACAGGCGTGATTATTTATGCATTCTAAACGAACGTGCACGAACAGGTTAAGTATACTCAGCATGTTTTTCCTCAAGATTTGGCGACATACCACACGCGTGTGATACCTACTTAGCACATTTAGGTACCTAACGACTAAACATTAAAACAAATGCTGAATGCGTTCAGTTAGGTAATGAAATTTGTGTTCCTTTGGGGACATCGTGTTCGTGTCATATTCATTAGGTTTTAATTAAATTGATGATAATAAAATCGAAATCTGTTTATTTATGCCCAACTTATACTGAAATCATAAGATAGATTCAAATGAAATGAAACTAAATAATAAGATTTCATTGAGCCGAAGAAGATAACAAATCAGTTTACGGCTAAGGTATCAACGGTATCGTCAGCAACTGTATTGAGAACGAGTAGGATGGTCTAGAAAGTTTAAACAAATTGTGTTTAATTGTCTACAAGTTAGGTACGTCACAACAGAATTCCTAGAATTCATTGGTAGAGGTGTTCTTATACAATAACACGTGACAGTGGAAACGCCGGGAAGGGACGCCTTAGGTACTTAACATACACGGATCTTATTGGTGATATTATTCAGATTTCAGAACGGGTGCGTAGTAATCATAACCGGCGTGCGTATATGAGGTCATCTAGATAAATGACTTTATTTCTGTAAGTTGGTTTGTGCTAACACTTTTACATGTCAATCATATTTTTATAAACTAGATGAGGTCGGCGTTTCCTACCTGACTACTCTGAGAAGAAAGGCCGTAACAAACTCAGAGGTCAGTCTCTTATTTTACCCTCTTATTAATAAACACAGAATAAAGTTATACCAAGTATAAACATATGAAAATGTATGGTTATTCCTGGTATAACTTTATTCCGTTATTAGTAAGAGGGTTAGACCAGGCAAAATCTTGGTTAGATCGGTTAGATAGAGATACATATAGTTATATGAACGTAAATGAAGCAAAAGGAGTTAAGGATCGTAGCAAGTGGCTCTGCCTATCCCCATAGGAAAAAGTCGTGAGTTCATGTATGTATGACAGAGTGTCGAAAATGAGTCGCATGAATTGTTATTCGCCAGATATTACAACAAGGACCTTTGGATTTTGGAATGAACGCAGTGACCTGAGTACCAAACCGAAGTGCATCATAAGCTTATTGTCATCTAAGACGACCATTTGACTATTTTTTTATTACGGTACAAAGTGAGTTTTTACTGCTATCATATTTTTCATATCATTTTATCTACTACGCAGTTCATTTCACTTGAAAACAAACAACAATTTCAATACAAAGCAAACTCTGCTGCTAATCAATATATGTATTTATACACCATAACACCACCACAATGCTTGGAAATAAAGTAAAAAAAAAATAGAACACATCCATAACTTATTTAAGAGACATTCGGGGGAATCCCCGTTTCCGAGCTCATTTACATCGGTAGAGCAACTAATAATGCACGTTCGTGAATACCTATGCTATTTTTAGAACAAAGTGAGGCAAATGGCCGTGTATTGACAAATGATTCGTTTTAGTAAAGTAAGATACTAAGCCCACCGAAAAACAAAAAATATTTGTTGTTCTACATGGTACCAACCAGAACAAAACCGTTTCGTCATCATTTTAAAATGGTCGACGAGCCGGATGAACAGCTGTTCATTGAACTAATTCGGTGTTTTTTTGTTAACCCGATGAAAAACCGATAAAATGATGATCATAAAGAAATAAATGGCACTACAAACTATTTTAGAATTTGTTTGTGAAGTATGGAAATTCTTAGTCCTTTCCATGTGACTTATAATATTAAATCAACAACTTGTAAATGCGCTGCTGTACTAGTTTTTGTCATATTATGACAAAAACAGCTTGAAGATAATGACAAAAAACAGTTGGAGCAAAAAGCTGTGTGTTTGTTTATCTACACAGATATGCAAACTACGTAAGATTTCTACAGATAAAAATGAGCAATCGACTTTATATTGAAGTGAGCAATGCAAAAATAAATTAGTAAACATGGATACTTAAAGCAGGTAGTACTTACATCATTGTATGGCTTCTGGGATGCACTGTTCTAAACTTCTTTACCTTGTCTTTTCTCTGACAACAATAATTATTACGGCGCAAAGCGACCTGCTTGTTATTAAAAATATTTACGGGCCCGTAAGACACTGTGTTCAACAGATTGTTTAATTGTGGGCAGTCCGCGTTGATCATGTTATTTAAATAATACGTTTCTTCGCCCTTATAGCTTTCAGTGTGCTTTATATGATTAGAAAGAAAAAATACGGGCGGCGGTCTTAACTTTAAGACCAACTAAAACTAAAAAGAAAAGTTAGTACAGTCACGATTACGATTCTAGAAGATTCACTGTAATGTACACCGTAAACAAACTTTCCGACGTCGATAGTTAACTAAGAAATTTAAAGCAGCAAAAACTTGTGACTGGTACGTGTAATTCTCTGAGGGTTTAAAGTAGGAATGAGATTAACTGGCGCCAACAGGACATCTCCGCACTTGCTTGAGCTTATTCAAATAATCTGACGCAATAAATACGTTCCGTTTCATCGACGAAGCGGCCGCGACATGTAATAATCGCACTAAATTGTATGAATTTTCTAGATTGTACGTGGTTTTTAATGTAATTTCGAACCATTACATAGTAAAGATTAATTTTAATCATCGAAGACCATTTTTGAAGGCCGCTCTCAATAAAAAATAATGTTCCGATGAAAATTGCCACGTCAGTGATTTAAATATCTTGCGTGGAACGAACACAAAGGACCATTTTTGTCGTCATAACCTCGATCAGTTTCTGCTATCTCTATCGTGTCTACGGCAAAAGTATATCTATCCTTGTCGTCATACAAAACATTTGTTTTCTCCTTGTTTACATTGAGTTTTGCCGTTTTATACATTTTTCTACTATTGAATTAGTAGAGTAGGGCTATAAAAGTTTTGCGTAAAAATAACTGTTGATCTGATGACATGTGACTCAATTTATTTATCTTCCAATTGCAAAAACAGATATAATGATAGTATGATGCAATTCTATTGAAGATGAAGCGAGATCGCATAGTGGCACGAACTTTTGAGAAAAAAAATTGGATGAGTTTTAACAAGAAACCGAGTTTTGTACTAATAACGTTAAAGATTGCCTAAAACAAGACCTGATTTATAATATAAATTAATTTGTAATAAAATAATAAGGTAGACTTATAAAGTAAATAAGTTAAGTAGATTTGGAATAGATACGAAGAATTGATTTAAAGAAAAAACAATAACCCTTTCCTTGCAGCCGGGTAATAAGGCAGATGTTTTGAGTACTTGCCTAAGTCCCTACTTCAGACACAATTTTATTGGCAATATTGGTTAAAACCTTTTTCATTTAGTTCAATTTTATAACTTTTATAATATACCTACTTGTTATATTATTATTTATGTATCAAAAATAATAAAACATTAGGCACACTATTAAGCTTGAGATGCTTGAGATTTCATCACTCCTGTATTAGTGAGCTAGTAATTTGATTAAGTAAAAACAATCCAACTAAGTATTTAAGTATTTCTAAACCAAACCGTGTGTACCTAATAAACACAACTATGGTACATCTTTTTAAAACAATTCAAGCGAAACAAAATTCACTATGATGTTAATCAAGTATCATAATAATTAAAAAAAGATCAGAAAAGCAATATGATTGTAAATATCATTCTTTCTCAATAAAATTACACACCTTGCTATAGCTGCTTGCTATAATTTTTTTTTTTTTTTTGTTTAACTTAGGTACTTCTTCTGTATATTCCCTGTGTATTGAGCGGTCTGGCTCTTGTGATACAGGATTTCCTGGTAAAAGAGCCAGGGCTGCACTCACAATTGTGTAAAATAAATAAATAAAATGAATAAACATATTCTGTCACATGACTATAGGTGAATAAATTATAGTCAGAATATGCATATGAATATATAATTATTATGTATAACTGGTAAGTACCTTATTGCAAATGGTAACAGACACAGATACTAATTACTTAGGTGCTGGTATTGCACCTCATCATGTTTCTGCCCTTTAATAACATCACACAACACTTTTAATAACATGTATTTCATCCCTCCTCATATCATGACCATACCAGGACAAAAGGTTTTCTTTCAACTTTTCTTTTCCTTATTGTGGATATTGTACCTATTGTTTTAAATTATCCCCTGCATTTACTGTTAAGAATACCCTCACTAAGAAATAAGTGTAGGCAAAGCACCCCTATACTAAGAATTCTTGCCAGCTTAGAAACAAAAGAAAAGTTGTAATTCTTATTAAGATTCTTATAAAATGAAACTCTGGAAGTACTTACATATCCTGTAATTCTGGCAAGTTCTGGTGTATTACTTTTTGTATATTCTTATAGTGAAGATCAGGTTCAATCGTGTTCCGTTTCCTGAACGCCAGCCGACCCGGTTGACAATCAATTACTAATCCACGTAGCTGTTGGTGATATCAATATGCATGCATACTAACGAAAAACATGATATAAACCACCACCACCACAAGGGTGACTCATAGAATCTTTTTAAAATAGTATGATAGTACCTACTTATTTTCGTTGGTTTGAGACTTAATAATACCTAATCTCACGTTCGAACAGCTATAAGCACGTAAATGAAAAAACTAAAGCAAGTCAAGCAAAATTTCATTGATTCCGACCACTCACCAATAATAAATAAAGATTTTTGTATTATGTGATATATAAATAATTTGGAGACTTTTTGAAAATCGTTTATTTTCACGTCTTCTGTCAATTTTGTAATACGGCGCCAAAACCTTTTAAACCATAGACAATATTGACCACAAATAATATCATGGCCAGAGTGAAGGCGGAACCACATTTACGTGGCGTGGCGTGTCGTGGCGCATACTGGCGTGGCGCTGAATGTGCACACTAAGCTGGACTGTCGTGGCGCACTCTGGCGTTATTTCTGAATTAGTATACATCGAACCTTTGCAACGTGTAGACGTACATAATAATAACTTTACTCTTTGATAATAACTTCGGATTCGGATGATGATTTCGATGAAGACCTTCAATTTATTTCTATGCACCTGCCATATTATATCTCCACCACCTTAGTTGACTGGTAGATAATACCTTAGGCTTTAAGTCTGCCTACAACAACGTACGTACGTTGTATGTACCTTTATGTTGCATGAAATGTTAAAAAAATTATAATTTCTCCTAGCAATAACTCTTCTTTAGAGCAAAATCAAGAAAAACGAAGGCAAGGCAATTTCAAATTATAAAGTTTCTAGAACAAAAACATAAAATATTCGGTATTTTTACATTTTGAATATTTTTATTCCCATTGGACCATGATTGGACCCATAAACGAAAATAAAAAAATGGTACTTCACTGAGTGAAGTTCACTCAAGGCGGAAACACGTTTGCGTGGCGTGGCGTGTCGTGGCGCATACTGGCGTGGCGCTGAGTGTGCACAAGCTGGCGTGTCGTGGCGCACTCTGTACCTATTTTTGAATTAGTATATTCATCGAACCTTTGCAACGTGTAGACGTACATAATATTAACTTCGGATTCGGATGATGATTTCGATAAAGACCTTCAATATATCTATGCACCTGCCATCTTATATTTCCACCACCCTTCCTTGGTTGACTGGTAGATAAATGTTAATAAATAAATAAATTTCTCCTAGCAATGAAACTTTTTTAGAGCAAAATTTAAAAAAAAAGATGGCGGGGCAATTTCAAATCAAATGTTTCTAGAACAAAAACTTTTTTTTTTTTTTTACATTTTGATTATAATAAAAATGCAATTATCTCGGCAACGTGTGGACCGATTTACATGATTCGAAAGGATAAAATGGTTTTAGACCAAGACCTTTCATTTGACACTAACCTAATCAAAAAATCTCCACAAACAAAAAAATATGTTTTCAAGTTCCTCGCGTAATTATTAACATGTATGATATCTCTTATCAATTCTTTAGAAAACTATCTATATAAAGAAAGAAAGAAAATTGTGTTTATTTTCATTCAAAACAAAAACACCTTAAAATTAAACAAAATAAATAAATAAAACTATTAATGCCAAAAGGGCCTCAGCTCAGCATAATGTCAAATGGTAATACAGAGTATACCACCTGACGCTGATTTTCAGCTGCAGACCACGAGTGCCATACGCTCGAAAACACCAACACATGTTTATACCATACTGAATTTAAAGTAAAGAACAAAATTTTTGCGACTCTTAAATATAACACAACAAAAATAAAAGTTATATATCCCATTGACAAAAGAGAACAAATAAAATAAGAATTGTATTACATCATTAAAATGGGGCAGATCGTTGGACTAAAAAAAAAATAATCATCAAAATCAGTTCACCCAGTAAAAAGTTCTGAGGTAACACACATAAAAAAAAAAATACAGTCGAATTGAAAACCTCTTCCTTTTTGGGAAGTCGGTTAATAAATTAAAAGACGATAATAAAAGCAAAAATGATAAAATCGATCCATGTATAAAATTGATGAAAATTCTTTAAAATTGATAAATTAGAATACAAACAATAACAATAGTAACAATGATAAAAATATAAAATTAATAACATTGGTAAAATTGAAAGACTTATAAAATTGATAAAATTTAAAAATGTATAAAGTTAATTCATACAATGCCAACATTGAGAAATGCATAGGGTACAATGATATAATGAATAAACCTAGTTGATAAAAAAGAAAAAAAAAATAATAACAACAAACAAAAATATATTGTGCTTTAAATGGCTGACGTATCAGCACGAACATCTTTAAATTCATTTTGATGATTTAATAAGAACAACTTTTACTATACCTTATTGGAGGCGGGATATTGTTCCAGCATTTGGTAGCTGCGTACCGAAAACTGCCTCTAAAAGCCGCTGACTTATGCTGGGGAATAGAAAGCTGTATGGAACATTTTCTTCCCTCACCGATTTTGTGTCTATCTACTAGTCCATGACAGCCTATCGTATAAGTAAGAAGGGGATTGAGACTTGATAACTCCAAAAAGTAGGGTCGCCATGTGCAGCTTACGTCTAACTTTCATTTTTAGAATGTTGTGCTCATTCAAGAAAGGTGTATCATGCCCTCTAAAGGGAACTTTAAAACAGAAGCGTGCACAGGCGTTTTGAAGTCTTTGGATCATTCTTTCGGTTTTTGTCAAAAGTCGTTGACATACACCGTGTCCACATAATTCAACTTTGATAAAACCAAAGACTCCACAAGCAAGACTCGCAATTCCTCGCTAAGATACGGACGAGCTTTGTATAGAATCTTAAGTCTATAATAGCAATTACGGATACACTCTGTCACGTGTTTGTGAATACGAAGTTCTGTGTCCATAATAAGACCCAGATTACGTGCTTCGGAGACCCGTTCGATAGGCTGACCCATAATTGTTACATGGTTGACACAGAGTTTAATTTTACTTGCGGCTGACCTGACGGCCGGCAGCATCGCTGTTCTGCAAAAGCCGCAGAGAGCGATGGCCGTCAGAGTCATCAGGGGGTATCGCACGATCTCCTACGAGGCGGCTTGTGCACTGGCCGGATCCCCGCCCTGGGACCTGGAAGGTACTCGCGTCACTGTATCGGTGGCGCAAGGAAGCGCGGGCGCGGGGTGAGGGGCTGATGCAGCTACATATGGAGTTGCGTCAGTCTCAGCTTCGCGAGGTCCTGGTGGCAGAATGGCGGGACAGGCTTTCACGCCCTACCGCCGGCCTCGTTACCATCGAGGCGGTCCGGCCAGTGCTCGAGCGCTGGCTCGGGAGGAGGCACGGCTCCCTGTCGTTTCGGGTGACGCAGGTGCTCTCGGGGCATGGTTGCTTCGGGAAGTACCTGTGTCGCATAAACAGGGAGCCGGACGCCCGGTGTCACCACTGCGTCGACTGCCGGGAGGACACGGCGCGGCATACGCTGGCAGAGTGTGCCGCTTGGGAGGAGCCACGCCGTGCCCTCATCTCAGAAGTAGGCAGTGGCCTATCGCTGCCGGCCGTAGTCGAGTCTATGGTCGGCAGCGAGGAGTCCTGGGACGCGGTGGTATCCTTCTGCGAAACAGTCGTCTCGCAGAAGGAGGCTGCGGAGAGGGAGAGGGAGATTTCATCCGCTCACCCGATCCGCAGCCGACGCGCCGGGCGTCGGCGGAGGGCGGATAACGCCCTCTTCCAGCCCCCCTAAATGGGTCCAGGGGTGACGGACTCGGGGACGTCCGTCGCCCACCCACACATCAGGACCCGAGGTGGCGGCGCGTCGTGTTCCACGCGCGACCCTCTTAGACGTCGCGGGGGGAGTCTAACACCTCACTCCCTCCCCAACCCGAGATCGAGGCCCGCAAAGGCGGGCCGGCACTAGCCGGGGGTTGCGGAAGTATCGTTGTCCCCGCGACCCCCAGCGTAGGTGTGAGATGGAACACCGGGGTGGTTTTTAGTCAGTACGAGTCTGACAGACCCCTCCACCCTCCCCAGGGCGGAGGATATCCAATGAGGATTTTCCACCCCGAGAAAAAAAAAAAGAGTTTAATTTTACTTAGCTGATTTACGGTGACAAACAGCATATATTTTGATTTCGTAGGATTCAACGCAAGCGTGTTGGCATTAGACCACCGAACAATATTTTCAAGATCCGCATTAAGGTCAATTAAAGCTTGCTCATAGTCTTCCGGCTTAAATGATATATATACTTGTGTATCATCGGCATAAATATGGTATTTACACTTATTAATTACTTTAATCAAATCTGCTCAATACAAAATAAACAATAGTTGCCCAACGATCGAGCCCTGCGGAACCCCTCTCACAACTGAGCATCGCTCGGAAACAACTGTTGATCCGTCCGCGGGTCCACCCGGCGTATTTCAACGAATTGCGTACGATCGCTAAGATAGCTAGAAAGCTTTCTATCAAACTTTTTTACTGTGGCCTCGTCAAATCCATAGAAAACCATCTTCGACAGTAGTAAAGGAACGTTAGAATAATACTATATTATACAGTCAAACGCGCGTGAAAAATAAAATCAAGCAAAACCAAGAGTGTGCACATCGCACTGTCTTGAGCTGACAATACATTGTCTGTCACATCCAACAAAGCCGTGGCCGTACTACGGCCCTTCCTAAACCCTGACTGAACATCTGGGCGGATTTTATTAGTCTCTAAAAAATCAACCAATTGCGCGTGCACCACCTTCTCTAAAACTTTAGAAAGTACTGGCAGTATACTAATAGGCCTAAGATCCTTCATGTCCAATGCATTAGGAGTCTTCGGCAATGGGTGCACTTTGGCAATTTTCCATGAGGTAAGGAAAGAAGAGAACGTGATAGATGTATTCACTAGAGCGGTCACGACGTCCAAAGTCAAAGCCAAAGTCAAAGCCATTTATTTGCATTAAATGCGGTACAAAGATGGTATAAATAAGTTATTAGCACAAGGACACATTTCGCCATAAGTTGGCAAATATTAAGATATTATTATGAGTTAAGGTGCTTACAATAAGCAGATCTCATAACACATTATTTTTATTAGGTATTTAACCTGTTAAGTTTAATAAACTCTTCAAAACACTTTCTTTTTTTTTTTTTTCATAACTGTCGTGATAAGATTGACATGGAGATTTTTTTAGAAATTCGTTTATAGAATAAAAGCTGTGAGAAATGAGCCACTTTTTTAAAACTATACAGAATGTTCTGTAAGGAAGATCGGTTATAAAGGAGGGTACAGAATTATAAATAAGAGAGGCCATGTAAACACAACTACGCCTAAATAACTCGATTCTGGGTACAGGCAATTCTAATACATACTGTGTAACTTTTCGTTTATTATTGTTATTTTTAGTAGTAAAAAGTGAATAATTCGTTTTTATAAATTTAGCGATTTCATACATATACATACAAGGAACGGTGAGGAGATTGTGTGCTTTATATACTGGTCTGCAGGAATAAGTCCAGTTCATATTAAAAATGGTGCGGATGCATTTTTTCTGTGTCAACAGAACTCTACAAAGTTCAGAGGAGTTTCCCCAGACAATGATGCCGTAACGGATGACGGAGCAAACATAGGCATGATACACCATTAGCGCAGTTGGTTTGGATGCCTCATCTTTGACTTTTTTTAGAGCAAAAACAAACCTATTAATCTTCATGCATATTTCATTGATATGCTCCCTCCAGGTGAAATGTTCATCCAGTGTTATACCTACCCAGAAATTTTATTTGTGCATCCGGTGTAGCAAAGTCACCGGTAGTGTCAGAAACAGCATATCAATGGTAATGCCTTCCATCAATGCAGCCTTCAGCATTCGATTTAATAGTTCGCAGTATGTTCGCGATTTCCTTGGTAGTTGTAGGTGACAAGCTAAACGTGGAATCATTATTTCGAGTGGATTCATAAAATGCCTAACCGTATTCGTTCCTGGCACATTCAAAAAATGGACTGGACTTTAAGTTTTTCCAAAGCGCTTTGGAATCATTTATTTGGCTGTTGATTTTGTATTTGAAGTATGCTGACTTTTCATAAAATAGAGACCTAGAAAACAGCGTCTTTAATTCTTTGTATCAACTTTTAATGTTCAAATTAGGATTCTGTATGATTGTACATGCTAGTTGGACATAAAACAAAACAAATACAACACATTAGTATCTAACAATAAATAATTATCACTTACTAAGTGCTTCGTCATTTGCTTACAATCTGTTTAGTTATCTTACTTACTAGTTGAAATCTTATTAGATGTACTTAACTAACACTATATACAGTTTTTATGTACTTTACATATGAACTTAAGGTAGCATGAGTAGGTATTGCCTGCTAATCAGCTTGTAGACAGGGTTTCGTCACCGACAGTTGAGTAGACGGATTTTTTAATGAAAAAATTAATAAAAGGAAGGATGCGTACCTTGCGCTATTCTTTGAACTTACACAATTAGGGTACTTATCAAATGATCTTTATACGCCCTAGACTTGATTGATGTGGTTAGTCTCAAATTAAAGGTTTTGGTCTAAAACTATTTTATACGTTTGAATCATGTAAATCGGTCCACACGTTGCCGAGATAATTGCATTTTTATTATAATCAAACAGAAAAAAAAAAAAAAAAGTTTTTGTTCTAGAAACTTTTCATTTGAAATTGCCCCGCCATCTTTTTTGTTAAATTTTGCTCTAAAAAAGTTTTATTGCTAGGAGAAATTTATTTATTTATTAACATTTATCTACCAGTCAACCAAGGAAGAGTGGTGGAAATATAACATGGCAGGTGCATAGATATATTGAAGGTCTTTATCGAAATCATCATCCGAATCCGAAGTTAATATTATGTACGTCTACACGTTGCAAAGGTTCGATGAATACTAATTCAAAAATAGGTACAGAGTGCGCCACGACACGCCAGCTTGTGCACACTCAGCGCCACGCCAGTATGCGCCACGCCACGCCACGCCACGCAAATGTGTTTCCGCCTTGAGTGAACTTCACTCAGTGAAGTACCATTTTTTTATTTTCGTTTATGGGTCCAATCATGGTCCAATGGGAATAAAAATTGCCACGTGCCTTGCATCTCTGACTTAGGCTTAACACGCACTGCGATTTTTATTCATTTTATTTTTTAGTACTATTTGAGCGCGATTTTTTTTCCGCAGTGCGTGCAGCATCATACATTTCCATAGATCACAGAATGTGCGGAAAAAAATTCGCGCGAATAAAAATCGCAGTGCGTGCTAAGCCTAACTCTTGGACAATTTAGTGATATACTAGGCGAACTGTACGTGGAAAACCTTTGAATTTGAAACATAAAATCGTCATTTTTTATCTGTATTAATTTTCTTCAATCTCGATCAAATCTCGATTGAGAGTCGTCCAAATGTCGGAATAAAAAATAAAACAAATTTTTACACGTAAAACAGACAATATTGTCATCACAGCATTCAAGATTTCAAGTGTAGTTATAATTAAATATTCCTAGTGGTTTGTGCTTCAAGTTTCGGTGTAGCTTTAGCTATTTTCGAGATGTTTTATTACCTCGGAGACATTGAGTCGCAATAATTGTAAATATTTGCCAATTCTGCTGTTTGCTGTGTGTGGAGCTAAAACCAAAGTATTGCGAGGTGAAGACTATTGTTTTTTAAAAACCATCTGACCTTGAATCTGGTTGGATCTAGAAAGGTGAGGGATATAAGCGATGTCTATAAAAGTTGGCCGTGTATCGTCTGACGCACCGTCTACCTATATAACATTCAATATACTGTAGGTACACTATATACCTACGGGAAATTAATCTGTTATGTTTGCATTCATAGCTTAATTTGATTTGATAACACTTTGTTACAAAAAATTTGGTGAAAATGTTACATTAGTCAGGGTATGAAAAGCTTGTTTATGCATTAATCAGAGGTATGTAAACTATCATACTTTTGTAAACTCTACCACAGCCTGATGTATAAACAATGTTTTTCCAAAACATTAATTGTTCAATAAGTAATAATTCAACAACCAGCTGGCTTCCTTCACAGTGAATGATATAATTAATTATATAATTATATCTCATGTAATGATAAAGTTATTTAATACCATAATAGTTGAATAGGAGTTAGATTTATTGTGATATGTCACCATATTATTGCAAACAATCAGTCTTATTAAAATCAGTTTAACTAAAAACCCAGGTTTAAACCTTGATTATACCATACATTTTAGAGGTTTAAACCTGGGTTTATAGTTAAACTGTTTTTTTTTAATAAGACTGAGTAAGTTTATAATATTATAATATAAATCTTGGATATATTTTCTACTAACAAAATTAGAATGAATTGTATAAGATTAATCATCTGCCTGCTTTTATCTTAATTTATTCAATGTTTGTCCAACATGTCTATGTCTTTCATATATCTTTGAACTATCATTGAAACCATCATCATCATTTTAGCCAAAAAATGTCCACTGCTGGACGAAGGCCTCCCCCAGGTGTTGCTACATCACTGATACTATTATGTCAACAACAAGTTATCTTATGCATAATTAGTCCTATCAATAATATACACAATGTTGCTAAGGTACAATCAATTTGATAAAATCATTTTGAAATTACTTAATGTTAAAGAAAGAAAGAACAATGTGATATTTGTGACTTGCACAGGAGAAAAAAAAAACACTATTTAAATTATTGCATTGTCATCGGTCCTTGATAAGTGTGCAAAGTTTCAAATTAATCTGATGTTCTGAAGGGGGTGAAAATCACATCCAAAGATTCCGTTACATTGATACATAGATGCACACATACCAAGCTAATAAAAGCGTGTTAAAAAGGCTCCTATTTCAGCAAGCAAGTTAGACAATTAATTTAAATTATAACAGGTCTACAGAGACCTGATTTTGTTTCTAGCATTCTAATCTTAATTTGGGTCATGCTCTTGTTGATAAATATACTTTTGATTTCCCTTCTATACAATGTAGAGAAATTATTCTGTACTAGCTGTCCCATGCGGCTTCGCTCCCGTCAACTGGCTACCTACCTACCCATCTACCCTACATGCATGATTGTTGCGTAACTTAAACCATTTACGCAGTGCACGCAACGGAAGCTCTCAAAATGTAATATTTTTGCAACATTTTTCATTTATGTTCTGCTCCTAATGGTCATAGCGTGATGTTATAAAGCCTTCCTCGGTAAATGGACTATCTAACACAAAAATAATTTTTCAATTCCAACCAGTAGTTCCTGAGATTAGCGTGTTCAAACATTATTGTATCTTATATCATATTGTATCTTATATCTTCACAGTTTATACCTATTATAATTGACGACATGCACAAACCTATGCTCATGCACTTTAATTTTTTATTGATTTAGTAGAGTTTCTTGTCCGTTATTCTCCATAACGATCTACCTTTGCGAATGGACAGTACAATCAATTATTAATATTTTTTTAATTTCAATTCTTGACATTCAAAAGTGCCGTTTAATGGCCTTATTGAAATAAACACTTTGACTTTGAAAGTCTGCAACATTCATCAAAACACCAATAATTTACTTTTACTTTAAATTATTTGAAGTTGCATTTATATTATCAATATTTTTGGTGTAAACGAAAGCAAAAAGAGTATGTATGAGTATCGTAGTAGATGGCGTTCTATAGTTTTTGCCTACCCCCAGTGGGGTATTGAAAAAAGACGTGAGTTTATGTTGTGTACGTTACCCCAACAAGAAAGTGGCTCCTAAAGTGATATGAGTAGAACATATAATTAGTGCGTAATCTGCTGTGAATGTGCGCCACATAAAAAAATTGTGCGTTTCGTCGTTTTTGAAAAAAAACTGAAATAACGATTCCTGCTGGAGTAACATTGTTCCAGCAGGAAAATTCTAAACGAATGATCGGAGTGAGAAATATTGTGGGCAGTGGTACATGGGCAGAGTGCTTATAGTTGTGCAAATTCGAGATATTGCAGTTCCTGCTGGAGTAACGTTTTGCAGAATCGTGTATCTCTAAAACCATTGTATGTGCGCCTGTAGAATAAACATTCACGAGCAGCTCTTGATATGTGCGTATTTGTGCCGAAATTAATTATTTATAATTATCAAGTAATCGCGCTTTTTTGAAAGCCCGAAAAAAATTCGGAGCGCCTAAATGAGTAAACGTATAAGCTCGCTGGAAATTATATTTAGTCTATCTTGACGCTTGTAATAAAATAAGTTTAGGTAGGTGTAAACCACAAATAAGTGCGTTTAGTCAAAAATATATAGTGAAAAATAACAACAAATACTAAAAACAGAATATAAATATTTAAGTGGGGCTACCATGCAACAAACATTTGTTTGCCGTTTTTTTACGATAATGGTACGGAACCCTAAGTGCCTGAGTCCGACTCGCACTTGGCCGGTTTTTTTATGTGGCGCAAATTCACAGCAGATTACGCACTAATCATATGTTCCACTCATCTCACTCCGAGTCACTTTCTTGTTGGGGTAATTGACATTTAATTTTAATTGAAATCCTGCCCCTAATACTCTATAATTGTAAAGTCAAGGAAATGGAAATTAATTGCTTTTTAGGGTTCCGTACCCAAAGGGTAAAAACGGGACCCTATTACTAACTACGCGCGACTACTCCGCGGTTCGTCCGTCTGTCTGTCACCAGGCTGTATCTCATGCACCGTGATAGCTAGATAGTTGAAATTTTCACAGTTGATGTATTTCTGTTGCCGCTATAACAAGAAATACTAAATACAGAATAAAATAAATATTTCAGTGGGGCTCCCATACAGCAAACGTGATTTTTTTGCCGCTTTTTGCGATAATGGTACGGAGCCCTTCGTGCGTGAGTCCGACGCGCACTTGGCCGGTTTTACCTTATGATTAGTTGCCACTTGTATTTTATGAAACAACAATGTTTATTGTATTTATTTTATTTATTGTGAGAGGTAGGTAGGTCCAAAATTAGTGAAGTTTTAGTCTATTGGAAATTGTTGTCAGAAGTAGCAAGCAATTAATATTTCCCTGACATAACATGATAGACTGAAGATTGCCCATTGCAGCTTTGTGCTGCTACAGCAGAAAACTAGTATTTAATGAGTCATATGATGTACTTAACAAAATATTAAGCATTATTCAAATCACGTTAATACTGACACGCACGTCACCGTCCTTTACTTAAGTCCAAGGAAAAAGATAATACAATAGGTGTTTGTGGCCATTTCATTGCCGTTTCCTCAACAAGTCCATTCTTGTCCAGGTGACTCAGGATGACGATGATCGACGGTGTTGGTGACGAGGTCGTGCACTTCGTGGCTGTGGTGGTGGTGGTGGCGGTGGGGGCGCTAGCCTGGTGGTCCACGAATGCGCGGCCGGACCGGTACCGAACTGTGCTGGTGATGCGCTCCAGATCACTACACCCAGTCACTGTCAGCATTCGGACCAGTAAGCAGACTGTTTCTTTAATTTGATTTTCCTTTGGGTCTATTCATCATCGTCATCAGCCTTTTAATGTTGCTGGGACACAGGCCTCCTCTCTGTGAGAGGGAATGGGCCGTAATCTACAAAGCGGGCCCAGTGCGGGTTGGTGGATGTCACATGTCTTTGAATTTATGGTTCTAGGACATGCCGGTTTCCTCACGATATTTTCCTTCACCGTTTTGAGAGCAGTGGTGATGAAATAATTTACACAAAGTAAAGTGTCGCCTGGGTTCGAACCCACAACCTACTGCTTGTAAGTCTCGGCCGGTACCACTGGGCCACCACTGCTCCTATAATCTACTAGGTCTAGTAACATTAAGGAATACTGGCACTCAGCTGCATTTGCTTAGACTGGAAGCTGACCACGATGCCGTTGGAAAATAGCTAGGCAGATTGGTTAATTATTTCTCTGGGACATGTCAAGCTTCACTGTTTCGCGGCTTTTCTGGCGGTCGCAACTTTCGATTCTGGCTTTCAGGAGTTGCAGCAGGTTAGGGGAATGTGTGACAGATATGTTCCAAAAATACTTGTTAGGATGTGTTCACATTAAATTAAGGGGATAGTGGCGCAAGCCAGTGATGCGGCTGAAAAGAGAATAAAGCATTTTTTCTGATAGATATATTGTGCACCTATCACTATGATGAAGATACTGAATATTATTGTTTACTTATCTACCACACACAATTATAGTAATATTGTGTGTAACCTGACGGACTAATAGTAAGGGTTAAAGAGATACGCGACAGCCACATTTGAAATATCTAGAATACAAATTCCATGAAATGTTTTAAATAAAATCACTCTCCCTGCTGACATTCCAATAATTGTATATGTTAATTAATATTTATAAGATATAGATGCGATTTCTGGGACGTTTATTACAGTCTCATGCTCCATTGACGTCAATCCAGAAACCAGTTATGTTAAACTAGGTAAATAATTTATGAAACTTGTTCTAAAACGTGATTGTTGTTTGCAGGATCGAATTTGATGATAGCAGCTGCTCCGACAAGCAACTCAATACAAACTCCAGCAAGTGATACTGCAAGTATGTTAACTTAATATATGTTTTGTTTAACACGCTTTTATCCCCTTGAGTGCTAATTAGCAGACACAATAGAAAAACAATTGTCTTGGAATCCAAAGTTCCCAAAAGGCACTTAAGGGGTAGCTTGGTATGTATGTATCTATGTAACGGAATCATTGAACGTGATTTTCACTCCCTTCAAAACGTCAGATTAATTTGAAACTTTGCACACTTATCAAGGACCGATGACTATACAATCATTTAAATAGTTTGTGCCATTATCCTTACCAGGATCTTCAGGATTAGCGATTTTTTTATATCAGATATCCGGTAGTGTCTTTGCAAGGCGCGTGCTAAGACATGCGCAATGGCTTAATTTTTTGTTATATCCGAAGATACGGTAGTGCCACAGTATAAATATGGAAGGACAGTACGGAAACTACCTACTAACGCTCGAAACGGCACACTCACACAAACATGCGCATCGACGAGACCCCTAAGGCTTAACACACACTGCGATTTATATTCGCGCGAATTTTTTAGTACTCTTTGAGCGCGATTTTTTTTCCGCAGTGCGTGCAGCTTCATACATTTCCATAGGTCACAGAATGCGCGGAAAAAAATTATAGCGGATCGCAATACTGACAGCATCGCGAAAACAGCTTAGGGGTCTCGTCGATGCGGATGTTTGTGTGAGTGTGCCGTTTCGAGCGTTTGTAGGTGTTTCCGTACTGTTTGTCCATATTTATACTGTGGTAGTGCCTAGCGCCAAGTCCACGTATTAAATAAATGTTCCTGAGAGGGATCCTGAGAAACGGCTATTACATTCAGGGAAAGCAGCAGGCACGCTAATTACCAACTCCCATTACAGGGAGACGACATTAATAAATTGTCGTTTAAAATTCTAAAAAACACGCTTTAATGGTAAATTGAACTTGATTGTATAAAAATAATAACAATTAAAAAAATACTAAAACCATGCTTTAATAGAAAACCAAACTAAAAAGTAGAAAAATTTAAATTAAGAATTAGTGTGTTAACAAAAGTATATTTTATTGTAAAAAAAACCGGCCAAGTGTGAGTCGGACTCGCGCACGAAGGGTTCCGTACCATTATCGCATAAAACGGAAAAAATATCACGTTTGTTGTATGGGAGCCCCACTTAAATATTTATTTAATTGTTTTCAGTATTTGTTGTTATAGCGGCAACAGAAATACATCATCTGTGAAAATTTCAACTATCTTGCTATTACGGTTCATGTCTTAGTAATAGGGTCCCGTTTTTGCCCTTTGGATACGGAACCCTGAAAAGTGTGGGGTGCCTCGCGTCGTCAGGAAAGGGCCTTAGTCTTATCCTCTCAAGCTATCATTTTTATCATTGAACTCTAACCCTTGATCCTTGTTTTATTTACCCGACTGCAAGGAAAGGATTATGTTTTTGCGCGTATCTTGTATGTATGTAATATTCTTTACTACCTCATATCTTTTAAACCGCTGGACGGATTTAGGTATATAATTAAGACATCGTTAAATACTTCTTTACCGCTCAAGTGTTAGATAAGTGACGGACGTTCAAAAAAAACAAACATGGCGGATTTTGGGCGCCATATTGTCGGGTCCCAATTTCTTATTTTTTCAAACCAAATGGGGTATCAAAATGAAGGGTTATAAAAATATAGCCCACTTAATGTTTAAAAGAAATTCATAAAAAAAGATTAATAAAAAGATTTAAACAAGAAGACAATCATGCTGTGCAGTCGGAGGATAAATATTTGCGAGCTGGCTGACGACCTGAACCTCCGACTGCACAGCATGATTTTCTTGTTTAAGGTTACACTAGTCGAAAATTCTTCCATACAAACGTAGTCTAGGGATTATTCAACTGTTTGACGATGTACGTTCAAAATAAAAAGTGATATTAATTTGTCTCAACATTATCTAGCCCTGTACGGAAGCGAAAAAGTAAAAAAAAGAAAATATTTGAAAGTTATGAGCGTCGAAAGTTCCACATTTCGACACTAATTTTAACGTAATTTTGGGCGCAAATAAATACCATAAGAAGACGGAATATTGCAAAACGGCCTCCATACAGGGATAGATTAGTAGTTCAACAATTCAAATAATTTTATTTTGAACTGATAGATTTAGTCGTTTTTTCATGATATCTAGACTGCCAAAGGTCTAATGAATAGGTTTCTTCTAGGTAAGCGTGCTACATCGTCGACCACATCATCACTTACCATCAGGTGAGATAGTGGTCAAGCGCGAACCTATCAATAATAAAAAAAATAAAAAAAAACTGTTTATAAAATTTCGCGCGTTCGGTTTCGTCCTAAATCATTATCCATTTCGCTACAAATTTGCAAAAGTGTGTATTCGTACGCGAACTAGCTTCCTACTGCTCATCAAAGCATCTTATCTCTTCCGCACGTGTTGTCAGTTAATATAAAATGCATTTTAACCCCGCGCACAAAATAGTTCGTGCCGTTGACTAGTGTAACCTTAAATAAATCTGTTTAGTTCGCTTCTTAAGCAGTCGTTTTTAATTTACAATTTTTTGTTTCTTATTAATTAAGATCTAGCATCTTGTCCTATCGACATTCATTTGTGGCTCAGCAAGGTAGACTGGTCCAATTGACCATAGGTATATATGTACATTATACAAGATACGCGCGTTAATAAATGTTAAAATATATAAGCAAGGCCAACTGCTCGTCAGACAACGCTGTCAATTTCGAATTGTTTCCACAGATGAGGGGGTGAGGTGTGGGGTTGACCGTACGTAGTACGTAGGTTGATGTCGTGACGTACTATAATTATGGAAGTAATAAAATGTTTTTTTTAATAGTCAGCATGAAAAATCGGTTAAAAAGTTATGTTGACAGCATAATAACCTTATTAATTAAAAAGAGGTCAAATTAATAAAAAAAAACCTGACTGCCTCAAAAGCAAACTAAAAATACGTAAACAACAGGAAGAAAATCATGCTGTGCAGTTGGAGGATACATATTTGCGAGCTGGCTGACCAAAACCAGATGTCAAATCAAATCAAATAATTTATTTAAATATAAACGGAGATTGTAGTACATGGGCATATACAAAGTTCAATAAGTACAAGTTTATACCATAACAATTACAATTATGTGGGTGAAGTTCTGCTTTCCTAGCTAGGTTACAGAATAACCTGTATTAAGGAATAACAGTCCCTGTCCCTTACAAAAAAAGATGTATCCTTCAACTGCACAGCATGATTTCCAGCCAATGACATTCGCAATCGCAAGGTTAAGACGAATCGATTGAAGTAAGAATCATCAAAATCGGCCAACACGTTTGGTCTCTAGAACGCCACATAGTAACAAACATACATACATAGACTGATAAACACATTACCCTCCTTCTAGTCGGGTAAAAAGGGTAGTGTACGCAGCGTTGGTGACTGATGGCCCTTAGAATTGCAGATGACCTCTTTCCATAAGAGAGACTGCTTGCTTGTTTGCCATTTGCCACTGCATGCGATAAAAATAAAAAACAGGCCAAGTGCGAGTCGGACTCGCGCACGATGGGTTCCGATCCATTATCGCAAAAAACGGCAAAAAAATCATGTTTGTTGTATGGGTTAAATATATATTTTCTGTTTTTTTTTTGTATTTGTTGTTATAGCGGCAACAGGAATACATCATCTGTGAAAATTTCAACTGTCTAGCTATCAGGGTTCATGAGATACAGACGGACAGACAGACAGACGGATCGCGCCTCGCGGAGTCTTAGTAATAGGGTCCTGTTTTTACCCTTTGGGTACGGAAATACTAAAAATAAAGGAATTTCAATAAAAATATCTTATTTATCAATAAATTGGTTTTTGTTACTAAAATATACGTAATGAGTAATAAACATTATCACCAAATTCAAAATTTCATAGGTCAATGGGCAGATAATAAATTCTTCGGAACAAAATTTTGTAAAAAAAGCTGACTTTGGTGGCTTCTCATTCCTTTGTTTTCCAATTGTTTTTAAAAAAAAAATAGGTTTTTATCTAGACAACAAGCTTTTTTTGATCGGATAGACTAATTTGTTGTATTCAATACAAGCAGAATGCTGAAAAATATTAAGCTTTAATTTATTGAGGTTTCGAAGTAACTAACACATGAATTTGAAATAAAGTTTTACAAGGAAAGGTACTCGTTCCGAAACATCCCTCTCAAAAGTATGAAAAACTATCTTGGCATTCATCATCATCGTCATCCTCCTTTCAGCCGAAAGACGTTCACCGCTGAACATAAGCTCCCCCAGTGTCGTCACATTGGCCGATCCCGTGCGTCTCAAATCCAGCGGATTCCCGTAACCTAAGCATTATTCAATAAAAATATCATTGTTACAACGGGTTCTATGAAACTGTATCTTTACTTTTTACTCTTAAAGGTAAAATTGTTAGCTATCTCGTGAATGTAAATAAGGCACATATTATTTTTTCATGAAGTTAAGTTTAAGTAAATAAGCGCCCGGTTATTAAACAGATTATCTGACCAGTGCTAATCACCATATTCAACGGGTTAACCGCGCTTTCTCGCTCGACGGTTTACAAGGAGCTTAGATAAGTTTTTTTTTTCTGATGCCGAGATTCCGATATTGGATCACTCAGTATCGGAATTGAAATTTCGGTACCTAATTTCGTTCCGAGATTCCGATATTACGAATGCCGATATTTATGCCCTAATGTACACGCTTGCACGTTTTACTAACCGCACGGCTAACGCGCCGTACGGTTAATAAAACGTGTATGTACAAGAGGCCTTTGGCTGTAAAACTCGTGTGACAGACGACAGACAGCACACGGACACGTGAGTGACAGCAACAGGCTCCGTTTTGGCCCCTTCGGATACGTTACCCTAAAAACCGTTGTTATACGATTTTATTAGTACACTGCAAAAACTATTTGATACTAGTTACTCTCTAGTTACGACCAAACACAATAACGAAACACAAACGCGCTCTGGGAGCTATTAGCTTGGCCCACGAAAAAAAAAATACGTTGGAAGGAATATATTATTACATGAATAAAATATAGTCTTAACATTTTTCGAGCTCGCTCTTGTGTCAGTTCTCAGTTTCTCTGAGGCCCGATTTTCAATAGTCTGATAACTTTTAACTGAGGAATAAAAATGGCTGTTTGACAGCTCTTGTACAGAAAACATGTCAAACGACCATTTTTATTCCTCAGTTAAAAGTTAGCAGACTATTGAAGAATTGGCCATTAATTATTTAACTTGTCTGCATAAGTCAACAAGGCATTTCCTGTTTTATTATGAATTTTTATAAACCAAGTTCTAGCACAAAACCAAAAATACCCATAATAGTATATGTAGTATGCTGCAGGCCCCCGAGCTGACTTAATCAGAACTCTCATTGATGAAAAATGCACAGAAAAACCTCCTTCCTTAAATAGACAGAGTAACTTAGACAAGTTTAAATAAATCAAGGATTCGGCCGTGTACTGATAGTTTCATAATACTAATTAGTTACTTTATTAGTAAACGAAACGATTACTCAGCATAATCAACTCATTTACTTTAGGTTAGGTTAAAACGTGCTGGTTTCCGCAACTCCACGACCAAGCGCGTATTTTGCGTACGGGTGGGAATTAACCTTCTACCAACTTCCTCACTCGATCCATCCCAACTCCTTGAGGAAGGCCAGCAGCGCCTTTGTGTTGCTGACTACCTCCTGTACGGTACCTTGTTCACCGAGGTATTTGACCCTGTAACCGGCGATTACTGGGCAGCTTAGAAGCAGGTGCGCTGCTGTCTCGTCCTCCTCCATGCATGCTCTGCACAGCGGGCTGTCCGTAATCCCTAAGACACTCATTTACTTTATATTTTTATATCCTCAGATCAATAACCTTCATCATCATCATCACCACTATCACCCTCATCATCAATATCACTACATATTCGTATCGTGGTCACTATCATCATCATTACCATCTTTTGTCTGTTCGGGTTAGCGTTAGTAGCGTTTGAGATTTCTAGAGACTTTTCATTTCTAAAAATTTTCATTAACATTTAATTTTGACTTTTAAAACGTCATTAACTCTAGATTTATAAACATTCGTCTCACAGACCGCGCAGATCACTTAAACGGTTATAATAACTTTCATAGTAAAAGACATAGAAAGTTCAATTCCTTAGTACCTTCCTAGATATTTTTTGATTGGTTTTGAGCTGATCCTATGGGAAGGCACACATGGGCAAAAGGAGTTATAGCAATTAGGTTGTCCGACAGACGAATGTTTATGAAAAGTGTTCAAGATTGTAGACCGTGTATAATTATTTGAGCGAGGTTACTAAATAATGATTCTTCGAATGATGTAAATATAATTATAAATAGACAAGACCTCGGTGACATTGAGGATCACATGGAGGTGGAAGACGAGTGCTTGACTGATTCTGATGTCAATGATAGCTGCGATGATAAGCAACAGATTGCCAACTTTGAAGCGATGCCTTAACAGGAAAATAGCTAAAGTACTTGGCGAATCTTCGTCCACTTCTCAAACACAACAGTGACCCACAGAAAAAAAAAGTGGTTTCTGCGATTATAATAAAAAACGTAGAATGACAAGGTTCTGTTGTCGCAAAGAAATTTATAAATGGTACGTGTTGATTGCTCAGAATAATTTTTTTTATTTAATTTGATGATGAATGAATAAACAAAGTTTAAAATTCAAAAATATTTTATTATTAAACCAAATAATAGTGTTTCTTACAAGTATGTTCATGAATCTAAGGTTAATTAATACACCTAGGTTATGTTTATTTGAACTGGATAACAATCAACAAAATGTCTGCTCAAGAATTTGCATCGCTTCAGAACGGCTGCACCTATTTGGCTGCTTTTTTTTTGTTATGTTTGTAATTTTCAAGACAAGGTTTGTATGAAAGAAATAAAGGTTCCATTTTATTCATTAGTGAAAACCCGTGCGAAGCAGGGACGGTTAGCTAGTAGAATATAATTAGAAATAACTTTTTATTTAAACATAAACTACTTTCTAACTAAAGTAAAAATAAACAACTTTCTTAGGAACTAAAAATGAACTCAACTTGATTTAAATAAATAATATGAATAATCGCAGCACTATTTTTGGCAATTGAGTATAAAACCGTAACAAAAAAGATTTTTCCTTTTGCATTTATAATATTAGTATGGATCATTACGACTATGAGCCGTGTAATACTCATAATGGATGAGTGTGGATGAGGTAACCTGCGCTTGAGCATTGTAATTTGTATATTATTATACAAGTGCAAGACATGACAAGGACAAGGTAGTGTTTCCATTATTATTGGTAATTTGTGCTGTATATGCCAGTCTTTAGTTGTCAATCAGCTATATTTTTCTAGGTTTGAATGTAGATTTTCTAACTAATATTATAATTATGAAGGTGTGTGTTTGTTAATCAATCACGGCTCAACGGCTGAACGCATTTGAAGAAAAGGTAAACCTGTAACAAGACATAGGAAACTATTTCAGTCTCGTAGGATAATTATCACTGTTGAATAATTTTGAAAACTGGAAAAAATTTAAAACAAAAAATACTGTAGGTATTTATTTATCTACACAACAAGCTGTAAACAACGATACCTCATTCAATGGTGCAGCTAATTTTTTTTTTCGGGCCCTTTTTTTTCTGTCCTCCCTTAAAAACATAAAAAAAATTTTTTGCCAATTTGTATGGTTTTTGGTAACTGTGTGAAAAAAAAATTTAAACAAAAGCTACTATAGGTATTTATCTACACAACAAGCTGTAAACAACGATACCCCATTCAATGGGGTAGCAAATTTTTTTTTCGGGCCCTCTTTTTCTGTCCTCGCTTAAAATGATTAAAAATTATTTTTTGCCAATTTGCATGGCTTTTGGTCAGCAAGATGCTTATACTGTGAAAATTACTCTAGCTGAGACTGTAGTTGCAACCATTTGGCTGTAAAACCAGTGTGAAATGGCATGAAAAGACAATTGAATAAATAGTGAAGCAAATAAAATTAAATAAATTTACCACTTCGACATTGCCCTCCAAAAAGGTCGAGTACAACATCCGTAATACCTATTGAAAAAAAACTTACAAATGTAGAATAAACGATTGAATTTATGCTAAAATTGTCGGTCTCAATTATAATGACTTTTTTATTATCATTCCGATACCTTGAACTCGCTGTGAATGGTCATGTGCATCTAACAAGTATAATTATTGTGTCTTCAATGTCAAATCAATAAGTTATTCGTGCAGGTAGCGAGCTGGGGTCAGGATTTGTTATCGATTTCTCGCCTCAATTTGCATGGGACAAGTGGCGGATGCATCAGCAGGCTGAGTAAGCTTAACCCAAGGGCGGTAAATTTGGAGACCGTATTTTTTTGACGTTTTAAAAGAAATCAAAAAGATGGCCACTAAGTAAATTTTCGTTTCTGCGAAAACAGTTTGCAGACCGTTTAAACTAACTTTGACACAGAGCTTCGTTTGTCATTATGAACTTCATCTTCAGCGGTAAAGAGTTCGTGGTGGGAGAAGCTTTCATAAAGAGTGAAAAGTTATCCAAGGTGGAATTTAAGTTAAGAAAAAGTAAACGCTTTAGTTTGTCCGGATATCGAGATAATATTTTCAAACATTTGGTGAAAACGGGTATAAATTTTAAGGGTACAAAACATTAATAACTTATTTCACCGTTTTTAGGGTTCCGTACCCAAAGTGTAAAAACGGGACCCTATTACTAAGACTCCACGATCCGTCTGTCTGTCTGTCAGTCTGTCACCAGGCTGTATCTCATGAACCGTAATAGCTAGACAGCTGAAATTTCACAGATTATGTATTTCTGTTGCCGCTGTAACAACAAATACTAAAAAGAGAATAAAATTAATATTTAAGTGGGGTTCCCATACAACAAACGTGATTTTTTTGCCGTTGTTTGCGATAATGGGACGAAACCCTTCCTGCGCGAGTCCAACTCGCACTTGGCCGGCTTTTTAAACACAATACATGACTTGCGCTTAAACATGCAATTTCAACCAAATTGTCAGGAAAAAATTATCTAGTATAGGTAAACATTTAAAAGACTGTACATGGGTCATGTATAGTCTAACATGGCAAATGTGTAAATCCGTCACTGCATAGTACTATATAGTGTCCAGTTTGCTTGAAGGTGCAACTGAATGCCGGTAGATTGAAGAACGTAATCTGGCTGCCATGCACCACACTGGATCGACCTCACTAAAAGGCCAATGTCATTGATTGCATATTTTCGGCAATTAACGTGATGTAATCACCATCTTCCTGCCCTTGTCCAATGTTACTAGGGGTCGGCGCAACACGTTTTATTTTTTTCATTCTCCTCAGTCAACCGTCACGCTAGATAATTCATATAAATCTAAAGTATAATATTTATAAAGAGTTAAAATTGTTTGATTCTTTTTTTTTAATTACGTTGTACAAACATTTAAACTCACATACTCAAACATCTAGACCCGGCACAACAGCTGTGTAGTGTAGGCCAAACAAATATTTGTTCCGTACGGGAATCGAACCCTCAACACGCAGCGCGGTAGCCAATGGCTCGGCTATAGGCCATGAATATCGGAAGCTTGTAATATCGGCATTTCGGAACACACGGTTGCAAATTACCGATATTTCAATTCCGATACTAAGTCATCCAATATCGGAATCTCGGAAACAGAAAAAAACCTTATTTTAACTCCTTGTGAAGCGTTGAGCGAGAAACCGTGGTTAATTAAGCCCGTTGACTACGGTGATTAACAGTGGTCAGATAATCTGTTTACTAATCGGGTGCTTATTTACTTAATCTTCACATCATCAAAAAATAATATGTGCCTTGACGATTTTCGGATTTACAGTCCCGAGATTGCTAAAAATGTTACCTTTTTGAGTACAAGGTAAATACACAGTTTCATAGAACCCGTTGTAGCAATTATATTTTCATTGATTTAAGCACGGAATCGGCTAATGTGACGACACTTCGACACACTTAATGTGGCGACGCCTCCAGGGGAGGCTTATGTTCAGTAGTGGACGTCTTTCGGCTGAAACGACGATGACGATGATGATGAATGCTAAGATAGTTTTTCATACTTTTGAGAGGGCTGTATCGGAACGAGTAAACTTTATTTCCAATTTATAATGTGTAACTTGCTTGGAAACCTCAATAAATTAAAGCTTAATATTTTTTAGTCTTCTGCTTGTATTCAATACAACAAATTAGTCTCTAGTATCCAATCACTAATCTATAGAATAAATCAAATTCCATTACTTGACTAAATTGTCTGTCATCATCATCATTTCAGCCAAAAGACGTCCACTGCTGAACATAGGCCTCCCCTAGAGGCGTCGCCACATTGTACGATACTTATACTGGATTTATAAATCATTATTACTCACAACACTTATCGGGACTACTTACAGATTGATCGATAAACATTTATTTACTGGACTTTTTTGCATTATACTTTTTCAGACAGACATGACTTATATTTTTTCTTGGGTTCCCAAAAAAATGCGCAGTTTAGGTAAATAAGCTCCCGATTATAGTCACTGGTGATTAGAGAGAGACACAATAGAAAATCCTAATATGTCGCGGCATATACTTGTTTTTTGTTGCACTCAATCCAACCAAATACCGAATTTGTGCAACTAACAAAAAAAATGTGCGTTATTTAATGAAAGTGCGCAATTCCGAAATTGATATCTAATATAGGAATTGAAAATCTTCCGATATTACATGCCCTACTCGGCTACTGCGCAAACAGTGCCGCATGTTTGTAAAAAAATTAGATTTCCATGTCTGGTCTGGAATTACCGATCCAATAGGCAAATTCTTTCTCTGAAAGAAAGCTATGCTATAGCTGAGTTGGCATAGCCCGAAACTTTAAATACCGAAAAAATACATTTCTTGAGGCATAGACCACAGGAGAGCTAGTTCATCATATACTTCATGTTATATTATGTTATTTCTTATTTTGCAGCTGCCAGTACCACGGAGACGACTGAAGAAAACAACGCAAGGGTGATCCCCCTGCAAGAGATGGACAGCATAGTGGACGCTGACATGGCCATGCTGGACAATAATCGTCTGCATTTCTATAGGAGAGTTGATAGTAAGTTTGTTTTTGATACTATCCTACTATCATTAAGAGGAAATGCGGTCGCAGACATCCTACTGAATTTCCTAAATAAAAAGTCATAATTCGAGTTTTGGCTCTCGCCTATTTCCTCCTCCAATATTAAACAAATTTAAAATATATTCCATAAACTGAAAAAGAAAGATATAGGTGTGCCCCTATGTTATCCTTTTTTAATTTATAGTTGTCAAATTTGTACACTAGACCTCTGTTGACAGCGCAATTTTGAGCATCTTTTGAAGGTCCTAGTGCTTTTAAAGATAATGCATCATCAAAAAGGAAAACATAGGGGCACAGTATATAACTTTATTTTACGGTTTATGGAATATTTTTTGAATTGGTCCAATATTGGAGGAGGAAATAGAGGGGAGCAAAACCTCGAATTATGTTTTAATCCGTAGGAAATTCATTCGGATGTCTGCGACCGCATTTTCTCTTAATAATAAAAAGAAAGTGATATTTATTTCTGTCTGACGTCAAACAGCATTGTTGTTTTTCGGTCTAAACACTGTCAGTGTCTACCCATTTTTATTATCGTTTCTTAAAAAGTTGCTCGATCATATGAATAAATTGACATTTCAACTTTTATCTTTACGATCTTTTATCGTTCGTGATGGTTCTAAAACGTTTTTTTTATGTAAATTAAAATTTAAAGTGAGTTGAGTTAGAACTTCAAAAAATAACATTGAAATTTTATGCAAAATTATCTCTGTCATGATATAAAATGTCATATAAAAATAGAGACTACAAATATTTAAAACAAAAAAAAACTGTAGTGCAGTTGTCTAAAAAAATTTACAAATTATTCTTGTATATGTTTGCAAAAACATTTTACCTTATTATTTACGTCACAATTTAGTAGACATAGGTAGGGCTACAAGGAAAATCTTAGCACAAAACTACGGTAATTATATTTCATACTTATATCTTCCTGTGTTTTTGTACATGATTAAGTTTTGATGCCAGAAATAGATGTTTTACCTGTTGAAGTCGTTAAACCGGTTTATTTTGGAGTTTGCCTAAGTTTAGCAGTAATAAAACTAACAAAAACGTGATTCAGTTATTTATGTGACCACTGACCATGTTTGTTTATATCTCTACTGCTTACATAATATTATAAAAAGGTATTTTTAGGGTTCCATAGCCAGGGTGAAAACGGAGTCTTAGTAATAGGGTCCTATTACTAAGACTCCACTCTCCGTCTGTCTGTCTGTCTGTTACCAGGCTGTATCTCATGAACCGTGATAGCTAGACAGTTGAAATTTCCACAGATAATGTATTTATGTTGCCGCTATAACAAGAAATACTAAAAACCGTCTCATGAACTGTGATAGCTAGACAGTTGAAATTGCCACAGATGATGTATTTATGTTGCCGCTATAACAAGAAATACTAAAAACGCGCACGAAGGGTTCCGTACCATTATCGCAAAAATCACGTTTGTTGTATGGGAGTTTTTAGTATTTGTTGTTATAGCGGCAACAGAAATAAATCATTCGTGAAAATGTCAACTGTCTATTTATCACGGTTCATGAGATACAGCCTGTTGACAGACAGACAGACGGACCGCGGAGTCTTAGTAATAGCGTTCCGTTTTTACCCTTTGGGTACGGAACCCTAAAAACAGAATAAAATAAATATTTAAGTGGGGCTCCCATACAACGAACGTGTTTTTTTTTGCAGTTTTTTGCGATAGTTTTACGGTACCCTCCGTGCGCGACTCCGACTCGCACTTGGACGGTTTTTTTTTGTGTGTAGAGTGTAATTTCTGATAGTAATAATCACAATTAGAACATTTCCACTGGTAGTGTCACATGCTACTTTTTACCTCGGCGAAATTATGTTCCAGGTTTACATCAGAGAGAATTAATGGTAAACATATTTCTATTTTCAACACAAATTGTCTTTAACACCATACATTCTTATTTTATAAACCTTAATTCTTCTTTTCTCAGCTTCAAACAATACACAAAGCATCTCGGAGTCGACAAGCGACGAGAGCGAAGTCCACGAGGACGCCGAACCGGCCAGCAATGCTCAGATCAGAGAGATGGACAGCATCGTCAGCGCCATGGAAGCCGACGTCACTGCTGGCTGCGACTTCTTCACACGAAACAATGGTAGGTACTGTAGCTGCATCCATACCGGCACCACGGGGTCTCATTGCTAATAAAGAAATTTTGGTTCAAATAAATCTCACTAGATGGCGCGACATGTACACATAATTCAATAGAATATAATAATTGTGTGTAAAATTATCATTTTCTGGAATTGAGCATAAAAATTGTATGTTCTTGTTTAATCAACTCGCCTAAGTACAAAATTATGGTATATTGGGCTCTTAATTCACATTTCAAAGATTGTTTTAACGAATCATATAAAATTGATGCCAGTAGATGGCGCATTTTTAAATTTCTGAGGCATTCCACCCGATTTTCTAAATTTGCACTGTAACACATTTTGGTGCAAAAATACTGTAAAAACGTGCAAAAAAATACTATAAAACGAACCTTCACTGTATTAAAAGAATTCAATATTCACGAACCTAGTAAACCCTTTTCCTTGCAAGTCGCTGCTAACACCATCTATTGCCGTGAAACGGGATCGAACGCGATTGATGTACTTACAAAAATAACAAGATTAATCAGATGAAAAACGCTAGTTACGTCGGCACGGTTTCTTTGTATGGGATGAGGCATCTGTATGCTAGTATTATATTATCTGTGCCGGCACAAACCAAATACAAAAGATCAGACGTCAAACAAATCCTACATCGCGCAATCAAAGTTTCACCACACACAATGCCCATCTGGTTGGAGGATCCTCCCTTTGCAATGAAGATTGCGGACTTTCCATCCTGGTTCGCATACCTGTGTAGATCCTCTCCTTCTCCCTCTGTCTTTTGGGAGGAAGTGCGGTCGTTTTTTTTTTTTAAATAAGTGCATTTGACAAATAGCGAGCGATTAACAAACGATTGTGTAGGACCTACCATACCTACACTGCAGGTAATGCAGACTTTTATGACATAAAGCGTTTGATCGCTATCGTTTTGCTCTTGCAAAAGATACGTAATAAGCCTGCCGGTGTTGTCAATCTGGGCTGCCGCGTATATGCGATGCCCTTGATATTGAAGTTACCAGATATCCGTGGGCAGCAATGACTACAATTTTATTGTTTTCTTTATCAGGGGGCAGCCTGTAACAACGTAATATGTACAGACTAATAGTTTATATTATATTTAACTTTTTCCAGAATCAAACCCCTCTACAACACCATCTGAAGCGAAAAAAGATGACAAAAATGAAACGATTGCCCCATCAACAGCCAACGTAGAGAAGCCACCGGAAGTGACCACAGACAACGTACCCACAGAGGGCGCTGGCGACGCGACGACGAACGAACAGGCGGATGACAGGAGGAGAATATTGATCAAATTGAAGTATTTGAATGACACTTTAAAGGAGGTTGAAGGGAGTCTCGATGAATTGTTGAAGGATTTTAAATGGTTAGTATTGATTTTGCCTTTGTCCCATGTTATGGGGTCTTTCATACCATCCTGTCAACCGTCACGCTATCACTGACTCGCTTTTTTCTTTTATTTCTCTCCTCACACAGTCCAACCATCTTTGCTTTTGACCTTCCCCTCCCCTCATTGATTTTTCGATTGATTAAATAATTTAAAATTCGGTACACCACATAAACTACACCTCTCTGCAAACTGAATGAGTCACTTTTAAACGACATTGCTCAACGTCCGGGGTAAGATGATTGTATGTATATTTCAATGGTTTAAAATATACAGGCAGGCGTTGCTTTTAGTAATGACAGGATTTTGGAGTTCGTACAGTAAGGGCAGGCAATTTAGTCAATGAAGTTATACAAAAGCGTTCATAAGAGAATCTTTTTGAGACATTCCTGTCACACATTATCTAACAAAAATTACAGTCATAATTGAAATAAAATATATTCAATATTCTAAAATATATTTCTGTTTCCAGGCGTCACTTCTCAACGGAGCTGACAGCAGAATGCCGCGTGCGTTTAATCTTCAACGGACGAGTGTTACTAGACGACGCCGCCACTCTGCGAGCTTGCGGCCTTCACGATAGGGCCGTCGTACACTGCCTCGTACACCCCAAGCGTACTGTAAATCAGGTGAGTGTAGCCAGCAATGTAAAGGTTGTCCCAAAATTTACGAAAGATTTGAATTCAACAGTATTTTTTTTAAATCTAAACTGCCCCTCTAGCCAAGTTACAAACGTTTCGTATCGAATCACTTTCTACAAATGTTAACGCCTTCTATTTGTATGGTCTGACCACGTGACTTAACGTTCAAATGTGTCATTCCCATACATTGATTCATTTTCTACTAGCGTTATCGATTTTAGATTTTCAACTTGTCTACAGGTGCTGTAATTTTTAATAGCACATGAAATGGCTTCCACGGTATCGCAGGAACGCAAACTCTTTTTCGAAATTTTTCATGATCGTTTTGCATAAATATGACTGTACTTCGATGAGGAGTGTCTTCCTCCAATGCACGGATGGTAGTGAGCCTGACCTTTGACATCAAATAACCCCAAAAAATAAAAACTTAATGGTGTTATGTAGGGGACAATTATAATCACCGAAACGAAAATTGAGAACTGTATTTTTTTAATTATTGTTCAATAATGTCGTTGTTATCTTGTGTAGTGCTCCATTTTTGCTAACCCTAAACGGCAAAACGTTTTTTTTTTTTTTTCGTTGCCAATACTGTACAGCATAGATGGCGGCAAATTTAAAATTTGCGTAAATTTTGGGACAGCCGTTATAAATAAGGGCGCAATTTCATTGAGACTAGTGGCAAGCCTAGACAGGCCTATACAGCCTATTCGATTTTTGACAAATGTTGATGTGAAAATAATTAAATTAAAACTGGTAACTAAATATATTAAACAACCATTTAAAAGACTTTTGAGAATTCAATGCTAAAACGTACGGAATCATTCATTATTCCTCGTATAAAATCTATCCCATTTTATTCGATGTATGAAAACTCCTTGCTAGTTGCTACTAAACGTTTTTAAATTGACTTATAAATTTAAAACTCAACTGCAAAAGTAATGATCGAACTCGTAAACAGAAGTCACGACCGCGTAACAGTGAGATGCCTATGCAAAAGATTTAATTTTCGAATCATAATTATAGCCTCTGAAAGTACGCCATGTTTAACAACTGTGTTGGAAAAATCGGGTAATTACATTGTTCCATTCCTCGTCTAAGGGCAGATTGCCGAGCAAAGCGGCTCCGGCGTTACCATCGTAGCGATATGGAAAATTCGCAAAAAGGAGGTCGTCTAAGCGCCGTGTAATACGCGTTGCTTACTCGTTCGAGTCTAACCTAACTGTCGCCGCGCTCGAATGTTGAAACATTTTTAGTGACCCTGAGTCAGTGGGCCAGTCCACCTGTAAGACCCAGGTCCGAGACCAGGTCATCATTTGTAAATCTTTGGCAGTATTCAGAAGCCAGAAAATCTGACAATCAGTGTTATAGTTTTCGGAACGTAACTTGGCAAGGTTTTGGCGTAGTGGGTGTAAGTTCGCACATAGTGAGCGAACTGACCAACCACCCTAAAGAGCGAACGGAACGTGAACGCGACGCGATTGGTCAGTCGATCTTTGTGTCAACTGAGCAACCAATCGCGCGCTCGGAACGGTGCTAAGTGCTAAACGTTCCCCGCGTCCCGCTTGGTAACCAAAGAAACCTAAAAAATTACTTGTGCGCATCTAATGACTTTTGCTAAGTTACGTGCCGACAACTATACCAGTAACCGGGTTGATAGTGCAAAACATGATAAGATTATATCATCATCAGATGCTTGGTCAATTTCTACGCATCTTCTCCCCGCTAGGTATTTTTATATATAAGGTATACGTGAGAAGTAGTTAATCCAATCAGCAGGGACGGTAACAGAGTAACAGGCCTGATTTCCCAGGGTACGCCAGACGAACTACGGGCTTCCTACCTTCGCTGAACGGACTTACTGTCGCCATGCAGTCAGGCTTGGTTGGTTCATTATTTTACTGCCGATAGCTACCAAATATGTAGTTAGTCAACACAATACAGCAGTATTTTTTTTAAATAACAGTCAACTTCCGTTCTGTAACCAAGTTGTATGATGATTTTGAGTAAAATTAGGTGTTGAGTCATTATAACAATGATGAGTTATGCAATCGCATTGTTGTGTGACTTAAATCTTGGTAACAAAAAAGGTTAGATTTAGCTCACTCATACATAATCATTGTATCACAAAAACTGTAATAAGAGCAAAGGCTGCAAAAAAAACAAAATGTGTATGTTGTTATAATGGGGAAAAAATTCGAATTTGCAATTATGTTGTCTTGTCACTTCTGAATTAAAATGAAGCACTAAATTACGCCTACTGTTTTTTAAATGGATTTCGCTAAGCTGCGTAATTCATTCGTGTAGTGTAGTGTTTAGTGTTCATATTATAGTGGGTGGAAGACATAGATAAAAAAAAAATTAAGGCAACTGTAGAGGCTAAACTCTCTTCTATCGAATAATTACAAGCTAGATTAAAAAACCTCAAGCCATGAAAAAAAAAAATACTTTAAAATTGCCGGCACGTAAGTTGGCAAGACTCGTTAGATACGCTCAAGTCCTTAGCACCATTCCGAGCGGGCGATTGATTGGTCAGTTGACACAAGGATCAAATAACCAATCGCGTCACTGACTCCCTTTTCTTTAATATCACTCCTCACACTGTCCATCCTCCTTTTATTTGGCTGTCCCCTTAGTCTCCATCCACACAGAATTCACGACTACATACAGATGTTGTCGTTATTTTATTGCTTCCCTGTTAACAGCTAGGAGACAGATTTTATTACATTATCATCTTGAATTTTACTACCGGAGGGCAATGGCCTCTCTAGCATGCTAATAATGTACAAACTTCCATCCCCTTAAGCATAATTTCCAGGATTCCAATGTCCTTCCCAGGGTCTCAAACTATCTCCATACCAAATATCATCTAAATTGGTTTAACCGTGAAAAGGTGACAGACAGACAGAGTTACTTTCGCATTTATAATAATATTATTAGTAATAGTAAGATTTTTATGTAATATTCCAGCCACTTGGCATGCAAGAAGAAGGCATGAATGCGACGCACGAGCTCATCACGGAGAGGGCGCAGCCCGAGCGCGCGTGGGACCTCGAGAACATTCTCATGACGCTCGTGTCCGTCGCGCTTACTGTCGTTTGGTTCTTCAGGTGCGTATGCAATATTTTTTTACAACATAACATTATCCTTCAATATTAATATTAATGAACAGGAGTGTGACACTAGACACCCAATATTCGGTGTACAACTACCGTTTCAACTACAAACGTCATGATTATAGTCCTAACTTCTTTAAATTGTGTTCTTTCCAGATGTGAATATTCAAACCTATTCACGGCGAGCGCCAGCCTCGCACTGTTCGGCCTGACAGTGTTCTACAGCGTCGCCATATTCGGCCTGTACCTCTCCGACACATTCCAGTTCGACAGAAGGCCCCCACAACCCGTGCCCGACAACTAAACCAGCCCTAACGTGAGAACTTGCCCTAAGTTTTGTAAATTATAGATATGCCGCCTTTTCTGCTGTGTTAAAAAGGTAGCGTTTGGATTTTTTTTGTACGCGAATAGCATGGCGGACGTAGATTGTCTATGTACAATAAAACCTCTTTCGCGCGATGATTATTTATTTTTAAATATAAGCTGACGGCGTTAGTGTGAGCCAGGGAGTAGTATGAAAAAGCATTTGGAATACTTGGTCTACTCGTGACAGTTTTTGGATTCACGATAAGCATTTATCGTAGAAATAAAATAGGCCTTCCTCCTTATTATATCAATTGCAGATTTTATACCATGTAGTGTTTTGTAAAGGGAATCAATCTCAATGGCTTTCACAATTTATGTAGTTATTCCGCCATGCTACCTGCACAGATGTAATATTAGAGCTCTATATGCAGGTCATATTGCTGTATTATCTTTGAAATTAGTACCAAGCGCTTATACTTTTAGTTAAAATGTAAATCATTATTGTAATTGGCTTAGAATGGCAGTCATGTATATAAATAAATGTTGCATAAACATAGTGTAATATTTAAAAAAAATTGTGAATACATACACACAAAATCATTTGTAATAATCACTATTATATAATAATAGTTAAAGGATTTAAGTTCATACCAAAAGTATAAGTCAAGGAAACATTTTTTTTATATTAATTGGTTTATGTGGGAGTAAGGAGTCAAACTCAAAATTTTGTTATTTTACACTCTAAATTATTTATTTTACTCTGTGTACAGCTGAAACTAAGTAAGATTTCGTAATAATGAAGTTACTGATCTAACACATAATCAATAATAATAATCATCATTGCACATGGCAAAACCTGGAGAAATAGGAGGAAGAAAGGCAGGTCTGCAAAACAGGCTGAAAAAAAAAATAGTCAAAATTGTGTATAAATAAATAAGACCCTAGTCTTTCAATGTTGCTGATTTAAAACCGTCCAGAAGCAGAAATTGCGATACTGAAAAAGCTTAAACGATTTTACGCTTCCGTAATTTGAATTATTATGTCAGCACCCTAATTGTGTAAGTTTAAATAATAGGGCACGGTACGCTTTCCTTGGATTCATTGGTTCATATGTTTATAAATCCGTCTACTCGACAGCGTAATACACGCAATGAATACTGTTGAGTTATCAAAATGAAAGGGAAGACGGCACGAAGCACACTCCTGCTTCGTGCCGTCAAAATATATACGCAATTAGGGTGCAGATTTGGTGTGATTACTGGACGCTAGCATTTTCACATTGATTTGCTACATAAACTAACATTATTTAGTGCACATATACTTGTTTAATTATGTATCCCAGTCAAGTGTCCTGTGTTAAAGTAAACAAAGTGTACTTTAGCCTGATTGCGTAAGTGAATAGGAATGATACCAAAAAATCTATTTTTAGGACGTCAGTTAGATTTTCTAAAAATATTGGACACGTGTGTTTTCTTTTGTTACGTAAACAAAAAAATAAGTCGACGTGCTACACTTTTACTGACAGAGTGACGTCACAAGCCACTCCGCGTCACTCCTGAACTTTGATGTGCTTTATCTTTGTAATTTTTTATTTATTTGATAATCTCACTGATGGACTAATTTAAAAAATGATAAATATATATCATTTTTCTACTCAGGAAACATCCTTATTCGGCAAGGCAAAGGGTTTGACCCCATAAAAGAGTAGATATAACAAATACTATTTAAATAATTAGGTATTACCAAAAAATATTGGACTCTTTCGAAAAGAGTATCTTCACCAATGAAAGCGTCCAATAATTTTTGGCAATATCTAATTATTTATAGATAATTTGTGATACTCTTTCATGGGGCCAAACCCTTTGCCTTGCCGAATTCACTTACGCAATTAAGATGCTGGTCTCAAAAATTGTAAATAATGGTAATATGTATAAACATCTGATTTATATTTATTTAGACGTAAGTTCGGACTTTTTTAAATACATTTTATCATCAACTTCATCAATACATCTAAGTGTCGGATGTTATACTAATATTTTTCTAGCATATATTTCCTTTCATTATCAAAACACTTTAGTAATTAATGATGCTTATAAAAATTCTAGTTATTATATTCGGGTATCTACCTAATCGTTTTTTACGCTAATAAACGTTTTATTGTTATTTACTTTTAAGGACATAGATATATTAAAAGTAAATTTTAATTGAGATCTATTTTGACATTTGTTTTTCTTACCTAGGTTCCCAGATCCTTAACTATATTAATTCTGTTTCACGGTGATAGATAGATGGTGTTAGCAGCGACTTGCAAGTAAAAGGATTCCGATTTACTAGGTTCGTGAATATTTTTTTCTTTAAATACAGTGAAGTTTCGTTTTATAGTATTTTTTTGCACGTTTTTACAGTTTTTTATTTGCGCCAAAATAAGTTACAATGCAAATTTTAACAATCGAGTGGAATGCCTCAGAAATTAAAAAATGCGCCATCTTTTGACATCAATTTTAAGTGATCCGTTGAAATAATCTTTGAAATGTGAATTAAGACCCCAATATTCCATAATTTTGTACTTAGGAGAGTTGATTAAACAAGAACATACAATTTTTAAGTTGTAATTCCAGAAAATGTTAATTTTACACACATTCAATAACAGACAGGTGCATATCGCGCCATCTAGTAAGATTTATTTGAACCAAATTTTCTTTCTTAAGACGGAAACACACGTGTCGTGGCGTGGCGTGGCGCGGGATCCACCAATTAAACTACTCTGTTCCAGTCTACGTCATAACACGAGTTTTGTAGCCAATCAACAGCCGCAAAAGGCGCCACGCCACGCCATGACACGTAAGTGTGGTTCCGCCTTTAGCAATGAGACCCTGTGGACGAGTTTTGGAATAGTTATTTTTATTGTAGGTATTTGCGGTGAATTTTTGACTGGCCGCGGAAGGCTCGCACGTGACTTACGCTTCGGCCGCGGCGTTAAAAAGGTTAAGAAATGTTGGTAGACGGACTGTGATATTCTTCAAAACATGGCGCAGCACATAAATAAACGTTACAAGCATTGCATTTTAAACGTGTATTTCTTCGTTTTTTTCTAATCGAGCATTGCTTACACCTTTGGTATTTTCCTATACGAATAGGCATGTGATCCTTTATGAGCCTGAAATCTGAAAATGGTTCGATTAGTATAGGTAACACAATTTCACAACACAAAGCCATGAAATATTGTAACACTATACTTTATTTACGCTCCGGCCATCTATTTCATTCTTCCTAGGCCAAAACAAAAAAACCGGCCAAGTGCGAGTCGGACTCGTGCACGAAGGGTTCCGTACCATTATCGCAAAAAAATCACGTTTGTTGTATGGGAGCCCCACTTAAATATTTATTTTATTCCGTTATTTGTTGTTATAGCGGCAACAGAAATGCCTCATCTGGATAAATTTCAACTATCATCGTTTATGAGATACAGCCTGGTGACAGACGGATCGCGGAGTCTTACGGAACACGGAACCCCAAAAACTACACTTTGTTTGAATTTCGACGGGTGGTTACCGTTAACATAAACTACCTTGATGACTTTTATAAGTACCTAACGAATGTTTGCTGAAATTTGTCTACAAAATCACAAAACATGAAATTTTTGTGTGGCTGACTCTGGCTTGGCCACCATCAGGCATTTTAATTTTGATAACACAAATATTTAGTCGCTAATTGGTCGAAATTAGTCGCCAAATATCAGATTTAGTCGGTCACTGGTTCAAAAGTTAGAAGGGTTGTTAGGTGGTCGATCTGGAGAGACTCCCCAGTTTGGCCAAATTTATATCTCAAAAACTAGGGCACCTAGCGAAGATCTGTTTTCGCCCAGATTTATTCGAAATTAGTCGCCAAATATCAGAATTAGTCGATCACTGGTTCAAAAGTTAGAAAGGTTTATCGGTGGCCGATCTGGAGAGACTCTCACCGGCTTGGCCACATTTATATCTAAAAAACTAGGGCACCTAACGAAGATCTGTTTTCTCCCAGATTTAGTCGCCAAGTCACAGATTTAGTCGGGTCTTAGTTTAGAAGGTAAAATGAGTTCAACTTTTAAGGTATAGTCCAAGAGCTAGATCGAAAAGTTTCTATTAATATGTGTAATCTTCTAGTTTTATCGATCTAAAGTCCTTAGAAATATCAGAGATATAAATTCTCAATTAAATATATATTTTTATGTTACTAGGTTAGAGTAGCTTAATCTTCTTTGAAAACATTAAACCTTGCTCTTGGTCTATTTGGTGTCAAGATGTACAGTCGCATACAACTGTTTTACCAAATTATAATGTTAGGGTCTAAATTACGTTAAAAAAATAAAACTTCTGTTACCAAATAAGAATATATATGATGTATCTACCTAATACTATGCTAGCACGGGGACCAAGCGCTAAGAAATAAAATTTGGTTCAAATACATATTACTAGGTGGCGAGCTAAGTACCGATTTGTTATAATCAAAGTCAAAGCACTTTATTTCAAGTAGGCCAGTTACAGGCACTTTTGAATTGTCAAAAGACAAAATAAAATATTACAAAATTATGGTGCTACAGTCCCAGTCACAAGACATAATAACTGTGAAAGTACCGCAGATGGTGACTGTGAAAGTTCCAAGGCGTAGATCTCTATGGAGAAGAACGGGCAAGAAACTCCATGGACGCTCTTTTTCAATTAGGTAATTATTACAAATCATTTGTTACATCATTCATGTTGAGATTACACATTATGTGAGAACGATGTAGAAAGTTAAAAGTGTCCATAGTAAATATAAAAAGACAAGTGTAATAAAAAATTATATTTTTAAATTTCGGTATTGTGTTTATAAAGTATGTCAATATAAACTCGTTTTGAAGTTTATTATTCGTTTATTACGATATGAGAGTAGATAAAACATATAAAACTCACACTAATTTATTACAAAACCGGTATTACTCGAGTACTTAACAAGTTCCACTGTAAACTGGCTGACTTTAATTTAAGACACGGGCAATTCGCTCTATGTAGTTCGTCTGTACACGCGCATCTATCTCTTTCTTACTTACCATACATAAATAAAACGGAGCGCAGCGATCTATCTGCCAGGCCACATTATGTTCGATAAATAATTACATTATATTTATTGTAGATCGGTTTCTAGGTAATGCATAGTGCTTTCCTTTTTGGTATATAATAAATAAACATAGAATCAGAATCAGAATATTTATTTGTGAAACATAGGTATTTACATAAAGATCTTAGGTTAATTATAAAGGGCGCTATGTTTTGCCGTGAAGACGTACAAATATTGATAAAAATAAAAGCAAAAAATAAAAGAAAATAAAAAATCTAACATAATAAAACAAATTTAAATATTTGAGTACAATTACCATTTTAAATGTATTTAAATACCTTAATAAAATCTACAATTAAATCTAACCAAAAATATTCAAGAAAACAGCAAATATTTATTGCACAGAAATATTAAAATTTATCATTTATAAAATCTTCTACTGTATAATAACATTTTTCGAGCAATAGCGAATATAGACTTTTCTTAAACTTTAGTAGGGGCAAATTTTTTATGTTATCAGGTATATTGTTATAAATTTTCGGAGCCATGCCAAAGAAACTCTTTTTCATTAAAGCGGTTCTACATTTTCTGTCGCAAAGTTTATTTACATATTGAGAACGCATTGGAGTCTTTTTCACTTCGGATATTTTTTGAAATAGGTGTAAGTTGGTTTTAACAAATAAAGCAGTCTCATAAATGTACATAGCTGGCATAGTCAGTAACTTTAATGATTTAAAATGAGGTTTACAAGTATCGGTAGTTTTTAAGCCGCACATGGACCGAATACATCGTTTTTGTGCTTTAAACACAGTTTCTCTTTCAGTTGATTGCCCCCAAAAAATTATAGCAAACCTCAGAACTGATGCAACCAATCCGTGATACGCTATTAAAAGTGTTTGTGTATTAACTTTTTTTGACAGCTGAAACAGTGCATATGCAGATTTATTTAATTTGAGACAAATTTCTTCGATATGGGGTTTCCATGTTAGTTTACTATCAAGCACTATACCTAAAAATTTGGCTTTGTTTGTATCTTCTATTTGGCACTTGTCATAAGTAACATGAACTGGAGGTTTTTCACACCTTTGATGAAAATGCATTACCGTAAAATGGGGTGAATAGGCACAAATTTCAACTTCCACATTGATTTTCTCAGATATTTTGTATGCAAGCTATTATTAAAGGATTGTGAAATTGCGAGTCGCGTTGTATTTGGCCAAATACTAATGCATAAAATTTGTGAAAAAATTTCAATAATTTGTAAAATAGAAAAAAGAAGGCGATTTCTATTTACCTTGAAACTGGGGTCAAAAGATACGAGAGAGGGGTGAATAGAAAAATAACAAATACAAGACCAAAGCCCATGAGGATAGAAAATATCAAAATTTTACAATTTATTTGAAAATCGCATTAACACTTTACATTTATTAAATTAGTCCTCGAATAACAACCCTGAAAATTATGTTTCTATAGACCCCATTCTCGTTTTTATTAACCCCTCACTCGTATCTAATCACCCCTTTCTTCGTGTCTATTTACCCTAAAGGCGTTTCCATTAACCCCTCACGCGTATCTATTCTCCTCGAATACTGACAAAAGCACAAGTGTCCTTATTTTACTAGAAATACGAATAAAATCATTAAATAGATATTTATACTTTCTTTGTGTCCCTAAAAGATGAGAAACTTTACTATCCAATTATAAAAATTTTGAAGGAGATAAAACTGAAGAACGGTATGTTTGATAAAAGTTTTAGACAGCCTTAAATCACTAGCACACGCAGAGGTCACTTTAACCGCTTTTTTCTTTATGTCAATAAACTTAACGTAAATTTGGGGGTATCCAGTATAATGGGAAAATATTGCCGTTTAATAAATCGTAAAACTAAATGAACGATAGTCGACTAAAGACAAATTAGAGACCAAAATAATAAACTCCCAGATTTGTTTCCATTCACCCCGCGATTTCTATTCACCCCATTTTACGGTACTTTTGTTTTGTTTAAATTAATCACTAGGTTGTTGCTATTAAGCCAGTTAATTATATTATTTAGACAATCATTTATATCATTCTCGTAAGAGACCGGATTAGTACACTTTACAACAGCTGTACTGTCATCGGCAAAAAGTACCATATTTTGAGAAATGAGTATTGGGAGATCATTTATATATATTAAAAAAAGTAACGGCCCTAGCACACTACCTTGAGGCACCCCGAAGTTTATAACTCTTGGTTGAGATGTGTAATTGGTTACTAAATTACTTTTTTGGCATAGTTCAGATATTTCTGTGCACTGGGATCTGTTATCCAGATATGACTCCAGAAGTTTTAAAATATTACCTCGAATTCCATAGCCATATAGTTTATTTAGCAAAATCTTATGATTGACGAAGTCAAACGCTTTCGTCATATCGGTATATATAGCACACACCGGAGCTCTTTCATCAACAGACGTCATAATATAAGAAAGGAGGTCGAACAATGCCATATTGATATTAGTATTTTTTCGAAATCCTTTTTGTTCATTGCATAATAACTTGATAACTAACTTTATATTTATATAGAATAACTTTATATTTAGGTTTAAATTTCGAAACAAACATTCCACCTTAAGACATCGTAGGTATTGTCTAGAAACTAGGTACTTAAAATATTTTGTACTTGCTTGTACCAATGTATGGAGAAAATTATTACTTTAAAATCTTTTTAATTACACACCGACTAAATCTGTGACTATACGACTAATTAGCGACTAAATCTGGGCGAAAACAGATCTTCGCTAGGTGCCCTAGTTTTTGAGATATAAATTTGGCCAAGCTGGGGAATCTCTCCAGATTGGCCACCTAACAACCCTTCTAACTTTTGAACCAGTGACCAACTAAATCTGATATTTGGCGACTAATTTCGACCAATTAGAGACTAAATATTTGTGTTATCAAAATTAAAATCCCTGATGGTGGCCAAGCCAGAGTCAGCCACACGAAATTTTTACGAAATTATTGATAATAATAATTTCAAGTTAAAAAAAAATACGATTCATACACTGTGTAATAAGATACAAGACATCAGTCATCAAGTTGTTTACGTAAGTCCCTTAACCTATAAGGTGTGTAAATTATATAAAAATTAAACAAAATATTACATAGAAAATATTTATTTTTAAGTATTTCGTGATACACATCCACGCATAACCTTTGGGATTTCCTTAATATCGCGATCAGCAAACAGCACCTGCTCAAATCGCTTTCAAGGTTCCTATAAACCCCTCGCCATTGCTTGTAGTTTCAGTAGGTACCTGAGAAACGGAAGCACTTGTTAAGAACAATTTACAAATTGTTTATGACGATGTTTCAGAATACAGTATTATTTTTGTTTCTCGCCGGATTGAGGTTTACCGAAAATGTGAATAACAGTAACCTCACCTAGACAAGATTTTAATCTCTCCAAATTCGTTTTCTCGTTAATACTAGTTACTTTAACAAGCTATCTTATACGACTTTGGATAATAGAACAATACCACATAAATAAAAATTATAATCACCTGGTTTATAAAGCGGGCAGCAAAATTTAGGTGCATCTGTGAAAATAAAAATCTTGTTGAAATATAAATTCTATTAAAAATATTCTTTAAAATATATTAAGTTTGATCAGCCATCCAAGGAAGTTTAAAATGCGTGGTAATCAGGGTTGCGCATTCATCAAGCATTGTATCATCATTCAAATGTCTATGTTTTTTTTACCAATCAGTAAATATAATAATTCTTATCAGGATAAATGGGACATTCATTTATGCACTTTTAGTATTAAGACATACTGCAAATTATTTCAGGGCATAAATAAAATACTTGGGCAAAAATATTGAAAAAAAGAATGCTTGGGTAATAAAATCATAAGTTAACACGTGATTGGTCAAATTGTAAGCATATATTTTGAAAGCTTTTGTAATACCTTTTAAGAAGAACTTCATACTGGATGGTGGATGTTTACAGTTGATCTTGGGAATCCTGTAGTTAGCCTGAAAAACAAAAATAATCTGGTTTAGTTTTTCTTTTCGAAACAGGAAAGCTGTTATTTACAATGTTGTGTCAGATAAAAATGGTAGGTGAAGTTTCAGCAAAACCTTTCAGATTGGTGCATGACAAAATGTTCATCATTTGAGCATAATTGTTCCTAGTTATTTATGATTGAATGAGTCTAAAACGTGAACAAATCAAATACTTGCTTGGAGCACAAATTAAAATTAGTAATCAATTCATACGCTTATCTATTCAAGTTTCAGGGATATTTACCTTTTGATAGTTCCAAATGCATGGATAGTTCAGCATCAGCACAACTATAACAATGAAAACTGTGAGTACATCTGCTTTCAAACAATGAAATAACAAAACATGAATGAAATTAATACTTACACTTTGTAACTGGCATGTCAGGTCTATCTATGATAGAGTAAAATTAAAAATATAAATTGTAAAGTAAAATTTTATTTGACACTGGCTTTCCATCTGAGAATAATAAAAAAAATCAAATAGAAAGTCAATGGCTCGTCCGATGCAACATTTATCGCTTGCGGTGGAGCTGCAACGTGTTGCGCCGGATCCAGCATGCACGGCGGGATCCTCCCTTGGTCTGTGAGAAGCGGTGACCCTTGCCAAGACCACGGGAACTGCGGCCAGCAGATGTGAGACCACGCATCTCGCGATGCTTGTGGACGGCGTTTACGATCCAGTTGATCTTGGGGTCCCTGCGGATAGCCTGAGAAACAAGTAACATAGTTAGATTTATATGGACAGGTAGTGATTTATCATATTCTACATGTTTATTATATCAGATTAAAATGGTAGGTGAAGATTCAGCAAAACCTTTCAGATTGGTGCATGACAAATAGTTCATCATTTAAGTATTCTTTCTGGTGTAATTTTTCAAAGTAATTGTAAATTTTTAGTATACCTTGTGTGAGGGGTCAACAAGGATGACTTCAAAGTATTTGTATGAAGAGTCCTGAGCTACCCAGTAGGAGTTCAGCACACGCAGACCACCACAACGACGACCAACACGCTCCTGTAAATGCAACAGTTGTCTTATTCACAAGATGTAGGATTAACATAGTCTCTCAAGCTCTGTTCAGTGTTGCCTTTGTGGCATGTGGTTTAAGCTTACTGGTGACAATTTTTAAAGTAGAGACACATTTGTTGCTAAGAGCCCAGTTGTAAAAAAAAATTATTTCATGACCACAAGGTAGGATTTGTAAGAACTTATTAGATACAATTTATGCCCTATTTATGCTATAAACATTATGTACCACAAACAAGATCAAAGAACTTCTTGAAAATACTTTTAACAGCTATCAGTAGTACTTAACCTAAAAATCAACACATGAAGTGAATGAAACTAACCTCGGCAATGGACTGTAGGTTGCGTGTAGGCTTCAGCTGGTTTACACCCTGGCTTTTGGGCTTGCCGTAGGTGGCTCCCTTGGGCACGGGGCGCTTGCGGCCACCACGACGCACACGGATTCTGAAGATAACGAATCCTGGAAACAAATATCACGTCAGTATCACGGCAATTTATTACACCACGTGTATAAACAATCATGCCGGCCAAAATGTTAATTCCTTACCCTGCTTGGCGCGGTATCCCAGCCTTCTTGCCTTGTCGGGCCTTGTAGGCCTAGGGGCGCGATGCATACGAGTGAGTTGACGGTATTGCCATACTCTGACACGCAAGAGGAATCGCATCACATCGCTCAACTTTTTTCGGTACAACTCTTGGATATATCTGTACGCTCCCATCTTGGACAGGTGCCTGTGGCAGACCTAGCAACAAAATCAATACATATTGATCAGAAGTCACATCATCGGTCTGGCCACAAAAAGAGCGATTCTACACGCATCATGTATGCCATCACGAAACCACTGAAATATGCGAATCAAATAATAAATACACTGAAGAACAAAAGCTTTAAACTTTTACTTCACTTCTAAACTGAATCAAAATTTAAATAAGTGGATGATAACTTAAATATTTTAAGATATAAATGCAACGTACGTCTCGCGTACTCCACAGGTAAACCGGAAAAGAATACTGACAGCGACTTTTGGATCAATGGTCGCCTGTCAAAGACAAAAATACATTATTTGTGTCTATGCTCAGTTTTATTTGTTGGCAATGTTCATCTCATGGAATTAGTATTTCCATGAGCTAAGCACTTTATAGGATATCTTTACAGAAGTTGGGTCAGTTTTTTAAAAGTCGGAGACAGAAAAAGCTATCAAATGGTATGATTCCAATCCAAGTATGTGTTTGATCGCTCTCAGGTTTGATCTCGGTTTCTTTTCATTTGATGAACTATGAAAACAAAACAGACGGAAACACACTTACGTGTCGTGGCGTGGCGTGGCGCGGTATTTTCCAATCAAACGACTCTGTTCCAACCTACGTCATAATGCAACGAGTTTTGTAGCCAATCAACTGCGTCAGAAGGTGCCATGACACACCACGCCACGTAAGTGTGGTTCCGCCTTAACTCAGTGTCAAACATTTTGCACGTCTAAAGGTTTAAAATTGTGAAGTATGGTCAGTATGGTGAACTAACTCTATGGTTCGGTTACCATGCATACATTTCTCTGGTTAGGTTAGGTTAGGTTAAAACGGGTTGTTTTCCGCAACTCCACGACCAAGCGCATATTTAGAAAAATAATACAAATTGTCTTACGTATTTTTACTGGTTATTAATAAAACAACACTAACATTAAATAAATACTGCTTTATTCTTGTCACATATGGTGATCGTCAAAATCCACAAAACACGAGTTCATAGCTCATATAAACATGAGTACAGTACACACAATAGTCAATAAGTAAGAGATAAAAAAAAAAGTTAAATACAGAGCGTCACGTTTGCCTTAGTTATTAATGGCATGCAAATATTAATAGAGACTTTACTACTTTATAAGCCCAATTTTATACAATAAGATTAATGGGATTTTGAACATTTACCCACTTACTTCACGTGAGTGTAAATCAATTAAATGGCTCAGTTCCCTTACTTATGAAGAGCTTGAACTTCTCGTAAAAATAAAAAAAATAAAAACCATTCATTCCCACTGCCTTCCAAATAAAAAAAACAGACAAACATACATATACCTACACATACTCACACATTCACTCACGCTCATACACATACACACTTCACTTAAACTCACGCTCATATACTCACATGCAAAAGTGATATAATTAGTGCTTAAGATTATTTTATTTTTATTATTTGTATATTTTGTTGGTACATATATCCCAAATAGTTTGCATATTTTTATATTGTTATTCCACAAAATCTTACATACATATATATTTTGTTGTTATTTTTTATTGTTAATATGTATACCTGGAACGCTGTCGTCTCCCTTCTTGGAGGTGGGCGCTAATGGCCGCGACACAGTACTCCATACTAATGCGCCTGTTAAGGGCGCGGCGAAGCATGAATTGTCCATACAAAAGTAATACCTAAATCATATATAAGTTGAGTATATTTCCACCATATTATGCTGATATTTGGATTTAGACAGTATTAGTATTTTATACAGGTTCCTACGTCTTTATTTTTTCAAAATACTTACCTAAAATGAAGATTAAGCGAATTTCATTTCGTACATTATTACAGCGTAAATGACATGTTTTCTTATTGATTTTTCTGTATTATAAAAAACAATATCTATAATATTGTCGTAGCAGGAACATTCCCACTGCCTTAGCTCATATTATCAAGTTACAAATAACCAGATGTCCAGGAGATAATAGCAGCGAGTGAATCTGCTCAGGAAATTTTATGGCTGAATCGATTATTCAATGATCTGACCAAAATAGAGAAACCTGTCTTGAACTTAGACAATAAGTCAGTCGTTTATCTCGCACACAACCCAAAGTACGAATATCACAAGCGTACGAAGCATAACCTAACCTAACACGAAGGGGACGACGGGAGCTGAGTTCGCTCGCTTTGCTCGCTCACTTCAGCTCCCGTCATCCCCTTCGAACCTAACCTGTCCGTGTCGGGGTGCCCTAAGCTCCCGAGCTCGCTTCGCTCGACTGAAATACTTCTTCGTTGGAGAATCTGTCGCCAATGGAGATTTTGAGGTCAATCAAGTTCCGTCCGAGATTCAATTATCTGATATGCTTACAAAGCCCCTGTTCGGGCTCAGACTATCAGATTTAAGTTTCAGAATGGGAAACTGCCGAGGATGTGAAGATTATGAAGTATGGTCAGTATGGTGAACTATCTCTATTATGGTTTGGTTACCGTGGATACATTTCTCTGTTAGAAAAATATAGATGTATATATATAAAATTGTCTTAGGTATTTTTACTAATAATAAAACAACAGTAACATTAAATAAATACTGCTTTATTCTTGCGCGATGGCACGATTGGCGCCATGGATTTTTAGCCCAACCACAGCTTTACAAAACCTAAAGGGACCAACTATGTCCCTTCGAACATGGCTATTTTTTATCCACGAGCTTGGATCATGTGATTGTGATTGAAGAGAACATCCTTGTTCTCCATTGTGGGTAAGGTTTTATCATCCACAACTTACACTTTCAGAAACATGGCCGTGGCAGAGGTGAGACAGGGTGCATTCAGTATACCACCAGTGCGTTCAACAGAGGGGAAGTTGAAGTGCGCAGTAGGTTTGAATTGTTTCTTCAAGCTTTTACAGTACCTATGTGATACAACCTCTGCCCTCTTCTGGCAGGGATAAAGGAAATTATGAGTAAACTTCATAAGAAAAAGAACCTAGGAGACCTACCAACAAATGTAGCCATTTTCCTACTAACAGATGTAGGACAATCATGACATGAGATTATTGCAGAAGCTGGCGAAAAGTGTCTGGTAGTTCTTTACGGAGGTGATCTATCCACTCAGAGACTGCGTGACCTGAGGTTCCAGCTGTCGGTAAAAAGTAAAAAATGGACCATCTTCGAAGGGCCATAGTTTGGTCCCTGTAGGGTTTATAGAGCTGCGGTTGGACATACATGGTTGCAAATATATTTAAAAAAAAACTTTAAAAGAATATTGAAATTTGTTTCTTTCGCATAGTTTAAGACTTTAAGAGCAAAAGGTGATAAAAGACCCAAAATTTTAAGTTTTTCGCGTAGTTCGCAGCGAGCACACATTTTTCAAAACTGCAAATTTGGATTAAAAATAGTATCTCAAAGTCGTCTGTGATTAAAAATATCCTAGGCCGTTTATCACGACGCGACACACTACACGACAAAATGTGGTCACGATTCAGAGCTCCATATATTTGTATGTACTGTTAAGACACCGCACGACACGCGACCTTTTTGCAGGCAAACAGGGTAACTTTGGATCAATGTATGAACTATGAATAATGTTACGAGCTGGGGCTCAGGGATAAATTATTTAAACAGCAGACTTCAATTAATCACACTTTATTACAAAAACACTTCTTAAACAATTCTATTACTTCACACTATTTTCCTTCGGTGATCGCTCTGTGTCGCTTCCGAATCGAAACTGACCCACGACGAACCCGACCGCTCTTTATATAGCACCGAAGATGTTTCTAGAACGTTCCATACTGTTCTAGATAATTCGAGAAACTTCCAGAACAATCGACTTTCGAACTCACTGTTCTCGAAGCGACTAGAAACTTCCAGAATGTTCGGTTCGAACATTCCGGAAAATTCCATTCGACACGAAGAGATTAGTTCCGCTATTCGATACTAGATGGCGCCACCAGTAACTACTTAGTTATTCTACTCGTCACTAGATGGCGTTGCCCTATCTTGTAACATTGCCTCCCTCTTAGACATGCTCGTCCCGAGCATCGTTAGACCCATGATAACGGGCCAACCGATCCACATGAACGACCTTTGATGCACCTCGGGGTCCCTTTTGAATTCGGTAGGTGACGTCATTAATCTGGGTAACTACGCGATATGGTCCATCCCATTTTGCTTGCAATTTAGGCGATTTTCCTTTGCTGCGTACCGGGTTATGTAACCATACTAGTGATCCTTCATCGAAGCCCTTATGGTTCGCCTTCCGATCGTAGCGAGTCTTCATCCTCTCAGACATCTGTTGACCTGTCTTTCTGATGTGCTCATATACATCATTCATCCTGTTCCGTAGTTCGTTTGCATAATCAGTTATACTGCGTGGAGACTCAGGTGGGATGCCAGTGATGAGATCTGCAGGTAATCGTAGTTCTCTGCCGAAATTAGCAAAAGCTGGTGTTACTGTTGTGGTTTCATGAACAGCACTGCGATATGCCATGAGATATGGTTGAATGTGTTTGTCCCAATCCTTCTGTCTGTTTTCCACAACCTTTGCAAGATATCTCTCTAGTGACTGGTTGAATCGTTGAACCATCCCGTCTGATTGTGGATGATAAGCAGTAGTTCTGGTTTTGTGAGCACCCATCACACGACACGTCTCCTTGAACACTTCTGACTCAAAGTTCCGGCCTTGATCACTGTGGATTTCCAAGGGTACCCCAAACCGACAAAATACTTCGTGAACTAACTTATCAGCCACCGTAACGGCTTCTTGATTAGGGATTGCAAACACTTCCGGCCATTTTGTGAAGTAGTCCATGACGACCAAGAAGTACTTGTTCCCGCTTTGGCTTTCCGGAAATGGTCCCGCAACATCTAATGCTATACGTTCCCACGGTGCACCAACATTGTAAACCTTTAGTGCCCCTCTGCTTCGAGTTTGTGGTCCTTTCACAGCCGCACAATTTGTGCATTTGCGGCACCATTCCTCAACGTCCTCTCGACAATGGATCCAGTAAAATCGTTCTCGGATCTTGATTAAAGTCCTCTTAACTCCCCTCTTAACTCCCCATGTGACCCCCTGAACTTTCATTGTGATAGAGCTGTAAGACCTCCGGCACTTTAACTTTAGGTACGACCATTTGTAGATGACATTGGTCACCGCGAGCATTCTCCCATTTCCGGCACAGAACTCCATCCTGGATAACCAAGCTTTCCCATTGTGCCCAATAACTCTTGGTGATGGAACTGGTTGCTGCGACATCACTCCAGTGAGGCCTAGGAGCACCTGATTTCTTCCATTCAAGGATCGGTTTTATGTCTCTGTCATCCTGTTGAGCACTCTGCAAGGTTTCCTTCCACTCTTCGCTAAGATCCGTCCTTAAAACCCGCACTAGTGCTACCTGCTTAGCTTCTTGTCTCGCACAATGTTTACATTGGTCTGGACATGGTCTTCGCGAGAGAGCATCAGCATTACCGTGCGACGTTCCGCTACGATGTTGAATTACGAAATCAAACTCTTGTTGTAATTCAATCCATCTTGCTACCTGTCCTTCTGGGTTCTTAAATTGCAGTAGCCATTTCAGTGCAGCGTGGTCCGTCCGCAGGAGAAATTTCCGCCCCAACAAATATTTATTGAAATGCTGCAATGTTTTTACTACAGCTAGAAGCTCCCTTCGAGTGACACAGTAGTTCCTTTCAGGTTTGGATAAGGCTTTGCTAAAGTACGCAATTACAACCTCCTGATCTCCTTTTCGTTGTGACAACACCCCGCCGATTCCAGTATTGCTGGCATCTGTGTCAACTATGAATTCATTTTCATGGTCAGGATAGCCTAGGATGGGAGCATTGCACAAATGTTCTTTCAGCTTCTGAAATGCGACGTCACAGCTCTCATTCCAGCAGAACTGTATCTTGTCTTCAGTTAGTTTATGAAGAGGTCGGGCAATGTCAGCAAAGCTCTTCACAAACCGTCGATAGTAGGAGCACAAACCGAGAAATGCCCTGACTTGCGTTTTGTTCTCTGGAACTGGCCAATCCATGACGGCAACGAGCTTATCCGGGTCCGTTTGAATACCTTTTTCGGAAACCACGTGTCCTAAAAAGTTCACTTGCCGCCTGAACAACGCGCACTTCTTTGGGCTTAGTTTTAGATTGGCTCCTCGTATCTTCGACAGCACTTGCTCCAGATTGCGGAGGTGATCTTCAAAGTTCCTACCCACGATGATAATGTCATCCAAGTAGACAAGGCAGGCATCTCCAATCAGTCCAGTAAGCACCCGCTCCATCAATCTCTCAAAAGTGGCAGGAGCATTACACAAACCAAATGGCATGACGTTGAATTGCCACAATCCTTTTCCTGTAGAGAATGCTGTCTTTTCTTTATCTCGAGGGTCTATCTCGACCTGCCAGTAGCCACTCTTCAGATCTAAGGTAGAAAACCACTTCATTCCCGTAAGCGTATCCAGCGTGTCGTCGATTCTTGGCAACGGATAACTGTCCTTTTTAGTGATGTCGTTTAGTCGGCGATAGTCAACACAGAAGCGCATCCTGCCGTCCTTCTTCTTCACCAACACTACCGGTGAACACCATGGACTGGATGAAGGTTCAATCACGCCATCTTTCACCATACCCTTGATCATGGCGTCAACTTCACGTTCCCGTGCCACTGGCACACGTCTTGGTCGCTGGCGGATTGGTGCCTCATTTCCTGTATTTATTCTGTGTTGAACTAACGCAGTCTTCCCTATGTCAGCATCATTTGTCGAGAAAATGTCGGCGAACTTGTTCAACATCTTCTTAGCCTTGTTCTTTTCTTCTTCCGATAAGTTATTCTGGGAGTCCTTCAAAAGCGAAGTCACGTCGTATCTTGCACTTTGAACTTTGGCGTTGGTAGGGTTTTCGTGGCATCTACGCATCCAAACCACTCCTTCACAAGTGCCTAACATTGTGCCTTTCTTGAGCACTAGGTCCTGATCACTTGTGTTGAGTGCACGTACGGATGAAACTCTAGTTCCCCTTACCAAGGTGCGTGCAATCTTCCATGAAGCATCGTTATCTAATCCTTCTATAAGTACACATCGGTTTTCCCGACCAGAATTTCCTGGTAGACAAACTGGTACGATTGTTTCTGACCTTGGACGAAGAATAACTTTCTTGACGCAGTACACCTTTCCCGATGATGCACCTTCCATGAAGACTTCCTCTGAGCCACACTTCAACACTCCTTGATGAACGTCAATCTCACACTGATGTTTCCGCATGAAGTCCAAACCCAGAATGCAGTCGTCCACTATGTCGGCCACGATAACATTGTGGCGATAAACTTTGTTCCCTAACTTTATGTCAACCTCCTTGTCACCTCGGACGGGTATGTGCTGACCGGTGGCTGTTCTCAGATGTACACCTTCATGGCTCCCGAAGAAGTCCCCAAGAAACCGTCTTGCTAATTGGAAACTGACAACCGTCCGAGAAGCTCCAGTATCCAATGTCAGCTTGCAAGGTGTTCTGTTAATTTCGCCCTCGATGATCAGGCTGTTTCCGTCACAGGATTGTGAGATCGAGATCCTTGGGGCTCTTCCATCACCAGCCAGCACCCGCCCCTTAGTCCTGGCGTCTATTCGTTTCCCTGCTGCTGTTGCCCAGCAGGGACGTCTGGCGATTCTTTAGCTGGCGGCTGCTTATTGCCGTGGGGTGGCCTTCGCTTTGGGCAGCTCAATCGGATGTGGCCTCTTTCTCCGCAGCCATAGCACCGGGGTGAAGTCGCAATCTCCCTGATTCGGTGACTTCGTTCGTCCCGCCGTACTGCCTCCACCTCCAAAGCGTGGGCTAGGGCGTCCTTAAGGTTCTTGAAATGCCCTAGCCTTACGGCAGCTCTAACCTCCAAGTCTCGGATCCCATCCGTGAACGCCTGTACGAGGTTCCCGTCGATCAGCACCGGTGATGACTGGTAGGCCTTTCGGACCAGCTTTTCCACATCAAGAGCCCACTGCTGAAGAGTTTCACCACTCCGTTGCGATCGGTCTTTCAGCTGGGCCCGAAACACATGTTCCAGGTGTGCGTCGCCGTATCTAGCTTCTAATGCTTCTAGAAGCTTCTCAAAGGTGACGTCGTGTCCAAGCGCTTCTAATACAGACAAGGCCTGGTCGCGGAGGGCCAAAGTTAGAGCAGTCAATGCCTGTTCGTTGGTCCACCCATTCGATTTCATCACGGCCTCAAACTGAATCTTGTAGGCGGACCATGACGAAGAGCCATCGAATGGTGGCACTTTAAAACCACGAGGCGAAGGTGCCACTACCGCAGCTGCCACGGTCCCGTCTCCAGACTTGAACCCACGTATTGTCTTTTCCATCTCGACAATGCGGGTCTCATGTTGCTGGACCTGGTCTTTTACCTCTTTCATCTCCTTCCCGATGGCTCCGCGGAGGTCTTTTATTACCAAGAGCTGCTCCTCCTGACGGCGAGCCTGCTCCTCCTTGTCGCGCTGCAACTGCTCCTCCAAGCGCCGTGTCTGCTCCTCCTGACGGCGAGCCTGCTCCTCCTGACGGCGAGCCTGTTCCTCTTGACGGCGAGCCTGCTCCTCCTTGTCGCGCTGCAGCTGCTCTTCTATGCGGCGAGCCTGCTCCTCTTGACGGCGAGCCTGCTCCTCCTTGTCGCGCTGCATCTGCTCTTCCAAGCGGCGAGCTTGCTCCTCCTGACGGCGAGCCTGCTCCTCCTGACGGCAAGCCTGCTCCTGCATGAATGCCATCAGGGCGGCTAGGTCAGGCGACGCCGACGATTGAGCGGGTTCCGCTGCAGCCGTGGAGTCTCGATGTCCACCTGATGACGGTGAGGGAGCGTCTCCAAAGCGCCTCTGGTCTACATCTTGCTGGCGCTGACTCCTGGTGCGCACACCTTCCGTTTCTTCCTTTGGTAGAACCGGCATAATTTATCCCGCACTTCTGACACCAATTTGTTACGAGCTGGGGCTCAGGGATAAATTATTTAAACAGCAGACTTCAATTAATCACACTTTATTACAAAAACACTTCTTAAACAATTCTATTACTTCACACTATTTTCCTTCGGTGATCGCTCTGTGTCGCTTCCGAATCGAAACTGACCCACGACGAACCCGACCGCTCTTTATATAGCACCGAAGATGTTTCTAGAACGTTCCATACTGTTCTAGATAATTCGAGAAACTTCCAGAACAATCGACTTTCGAACTCACTGTTCTCGAAGCGACTAGAAACTTCCAGAATGTTCGGTTCGAACATTCCGGAAAATTCCATTCGACACGAAGAGATTAGTTCCGCTATTCGATACTAGATGGCGCCACCAGTAACTACTTAGTTATTCTACTCGTCACTAGATGGCGTTGCCCTATCTTGTAACAATAATATTAGCTATCCTCATCTCATCATATTTTTGCGCAGCCGTGCGGCACACTATACTGCTAACTTCTTACGTCAAACTTTACACTTTTTTATTTATTTGTATTTTATCTGATGTATAATATTAAGACGGAACGGAACCACACTTAAGTGTCGTGGCGTGGCGTCACGCGGGATCCGCCTATCCAACGACTCTGTTACAACCTAAGTCATAATACAACGAGTTTTATACCCAATGAACTGCGTCAGAAGGCGCCACTCCACGACACGTAAGTGTGGTTCCGTCTTTACGTTGCCTTTTAGTCTGTGCTAAATAAATGTATCTTCTTTCATCTCTTTTTGTCTTTTTGTAATACATTTGTTATAAGTTTAGCGATTTCCGAACGAAAGCAACGGTTCGTATTTTGTGGTTCGTAAACTTCGTATGTTACGCCGCCATCTTGAAAGCGTAATTGTTGTCATGTTTACGTTGTGTGTGAAAGGTGAAATTTATGATATTTGATAAATTATTCGGTAAAACTCAATGAATTTAGTAGTAAACTCATGCTTATAGATTTGTTATTAAGTGAAAAGTGTTATTATGCTATTAGAGAACGTAGGCGTCTCTGGAAATTGTGCTTGAAGATTAGGCGCCAAATTGCTCATAGTCGTTACCAATTATTGTAATAAACAGCCCCTATGGGGCTACTTCGTGTCCTCGTGTTAATTTGGTTTGCAATGGACGTTAGTGGTGGTGCTTAATTCATAGTTTTCATTTCAGAACAAGGTTGATGTAAGTACAAGCCGGAAGCAGTAAGCCATCACAATGTTTTACGCACATTTCGTGCTGGCCAAGAAAGGCCCCTTGGCCAAGATTTGGCTGGCGGCTCACTGGGACAAGAAGCTGACGAAGGCCCATGTATTCGAGACTAATATCGAAAAGTCAGTTGATGGTATCCTGAAGCCCAAAGTGAAGATGGCTTTGCGTACATCTGGCCATCTGTTGCTGGGAGTCGTAAGGATTTACTCTAGGAAGGCCAAGTACTTGCTCCAGGATTGTAATGAAGCCTTTGTCAAGATTAAGGTGTGTTTATTTTTACATATTTTGATAGACTTAAAGTGGCTTGTTTGTAAACTCCAAAATGAAAGCTCACTGTCACAATAATTGTGCTTTGTTTGGTTTCTTTTTATGTTTCATCGGAATTACTAGCTCTAAGATTAATCTACTCATTAAATGATCAAAGGATCAAGTAGAGACTAAATCTTGTACCCTGTAACAACCTAAAATGCTAAACTATGCAAATTGGCACAAACCATACTGTGTATGAAGATTGTTATTTGTCAGAAAACAAGATTAATGTATGTGATGTTTGTTGTAGATGGCCTTCCGGCCTGGCATGGTGGATTTGCCTGAGGAGCACAGGGAAGCTGCCATGAATGCTATCACCCTGCCTGAGGTGTTCCATGACTTTGACACTGCCATGCCTGAGTTGAAGTGAGTTCTATATTTTAATGTTTATGTCGTTGTGTTTAAATTTATAATGACCTTAATTAAATATGAACAATTAGTCAGGTGGCATCTTTTGAAGAAGATTTCTTAATAAATATTTTGAGGACAGTAGATCGAAACCCAATTTTATTAGGAAATATCTCTAAATAGTATTAAAGTAAAGTTGCTGTCCGTGTCTGTCAACATGATTTCTATTTCTCTGCAAATTTCATCTAAATCACACAACAGATTTCACTAATAGATAAACAAGAAAAGTTTTTGTATATAATTTGTCCCGTGCTAAGCGGTTCACTAGTTAAGTATAAGAAGCCTCTTTTTTATATTAATAATAATAAAAAAGAGGCCCTTTTATTTTTCAGTATAATGTTGAGAGTTTTGTTAGTATTTTTGTTTTACAATGTAATAAGAGAAGTTCAGAAATAAATTTGTGTGTTCTGTGTCAAACTACAACATAATATTATTGTAGATAAAGATCTTTTTTACCAAACCTAGTGTCCAACCAATACACAACTTTCAGAAAAATCCATAGCCATATATACAAGCTCCTCATCTAGTTTTGGTTGAGATTGAAACTTAATTAGTTATAGGAAAACTGGCATGAATCGATGGGGCCGAATAATCAGGCTCTTTCTGGCTAAAACTGATATAGTTGCTGATACTTACTGAAACCAAACATTCAATCAGACTTTAAATCGTCATTTCTTAAAAAATTGGTCAATTCAAAACAGTTTTGTGGTGGAGAGTGTTAGTTTGGTATGCAGCTCAATAAAACAGGTTTCAGTGGCTCCATGATCGCCTTAGTGAAACTGGGTAGTAAAAACATTATTTTTTATTTCAGTGAGGTAGACATTGAAGCCCAGTTCTCTCTGAACCAGTCAAGAGCTGAAGAGATCACCATGCGCGAAGATTACGGCTCCTTGAACCTGGTCACCCATGATGATGGGTTCGGAGACATGGGGTTCGATACAGACAACCCCGATATCATGCGTGAAGCTATCGGCAATGAAGGAGGATTGGAACAGGTATGAAAAGTCATGTAGAGAAGGGTATTGAAATTATTTCTAATTTGTTTTTCACAAACTCGTATATGTCACAGAGTAGTAAGCAAAAGGAGTACTTACAAATATTTCCAGTGACACATTTTATTGAACTTATTTAATCTTGCATTGAAGTTTATATTGATGATATTTTTATACTGTATTATAAATGTAAGTAAATAAAATCAATCTATAATCAAAATCATCTATAAATCTCACCAATAAAGTATCTACATTTTTAACAATATTATCCATCTTCCAGAGTAACTTACTTTTCGCGGATGGGTCATCGCTGGAACTGGCGGGTAAAGACGGAGGTGTAGGCAGTTTAACAGGTGGAGTGCCTACGCTTGAAGCAGAGCACCCACGCCGCATGGAGGCTGCGCCCCATGCACCCATGGATGATGGCTTCGGTGGGACTATTGGAGATGTCCCGGATTTTGGACGTGAGTGAAATGTTCTGTCATTGTTTTATTTTGTCGGCTTATCTTGCGATTGGCTTTGATTGTAGAGTGAGGTTCGTCCTCCCAGCGGAAGAAACCTCTTCATTAATTACTTATTTTATTTAACAAGGTCCCATATATACTGGCTTAAGCCTTTTTTTTTTTTTTCACTTGTAGATGCTTCTGCATTTCAACCATTTGCTATGTCTCTAAGGGTTTAATTCTTTGCTGAGCCCCACATTCAATACCATATGTCCAGACGGGTACTAATACTGCTTTTTAGATAAGGAGTTTGTTCTCCTAGATACTTATACTTATGAATTCTGTCATAGATAATAAATAACTGTGTTTTTTAGAAATCTGATTCCATACGTTGATCAGAGTTTGTTCTAAAAGTTGTGAAATAACTTAGAAATGTGGCCGTCATGGATTTCTTGCATGGAGATCCATTGTTTCTAGGAAATTTGAGGGGAACTATTGGAGAAGTTTTGTGTATTGGCTATCCACGAAGAATAAAACAAAATTGCATAGCGACATAGTGCATACAGCTTACGCATCTAAAAAGACTTGCCCATCAGATTATGTTTAAACATGTCCTATGTCGGTAGAAGCTAGTTATAAATATTTTTCTCGTGTGTAGGTATGTTAGCAGTTTCTTTTTTTCTATAACTTGTACTTACTATGTAACTGGTCTGTTTAGACGCGGGCGGTCTGTTCGAGGGTGATCTGTTCGGTGAGGTGACTGGAGGCAGTAGCTCTGCCGCGACTGCTTCTGGTATGCCTGGCACGTCCGCACAGCCGCAGTCTCTGCAGGTAATTACTATTGTCCTTGCCCTAAAACTTAACATTTTACGGTAGGCCCTAAATACGGTAAAATTGGTTTACGTAAGTAACTAGTCGTTGAGTAAGTAAAGGGATAAATGTCCCTAAATTTTTTAACGATTTGTTGAAGAGAGATGGAATGACGAATATAGTGTTTAAACTTTAAATCAACAGTTTTCAGAAACAAATGTATACTCAATCAAACTTATTCAAAGAAAATATCACCAAGAGTGAGCTAGCGTAACAAGTGCTGTTTGCTTTGTTCAAAGGAAAATGTCACGGATAGTGAGTAAGCATATCTAGCGCTTGTTCTCTGTATTCTCATTTAGATCTCTTCTTCTGAGAAATGTATTCATGTAAGTGTTACCCCTTTCCTGATGGTGCGATGCAATTCGATTTATACCACACCGATAAACGATTTTTACTAAGCGAAATTGCAAGTATGTTCACATGGACGCAATTCGACCAATGTTTAAGTGCGAAATAGTTCTATGAAAATACGTGCGCGATATCGCCTATCCACGCAATTTAAATTGCGTTGCGTCATCAGTAAAGAGCCTATAGTCACGTACGTAAATCACCACTATAAAACTATGTCTCAACAGGCTGAGATCGACGCAGCTGGCGTTGGTGGAGGAGATACTAGCGGTGATGTGGCAGCTGCCGACGCTCCCGACTCGGACGATGATATGGGAGACCACTATGACGCTGGCAACTCTCCTCAACACAGGTCAGTTCTAATACCACTAGCATTAACATACAGTAAAACAAGCCAACAACAATGACAAACTACAAAACGGGGTAGATTATAAGGTGTATCGCTCAATATATGACAGATATCATCATTCTAATAACACATTACAAATGGCTGTGTTAGTAACCATTAAAAACTTATTAACAAAAAAATCAAACCAACTTCCAAAACAAAACACTACAAAGCGAATAATAAGTTGCTTTTCCGAAGTCAGTGTCGAAAATCGGAAAACAATAGATACTAAAGACACCGACTTCGGAAAAGCAAGTTATTTTTCGCTTTGTAGTGTTTTGTTTTGAGTCGGTTCCTCATCAGTTCCACTTCTCCTAATGATACTTTCTGAGTGCAAATGATTGCATTGTTGATGAAAATACCAAAATCGCTATATGTATGCCTATAAATATTTGAGGAGATCCCTCGATTTCTCCAGGATCCCGTCATCTGATCCTGACCTGATGACTATGGAACCTCCTTTCAAATAAAAGAATAATTTTCCAAATTGGTCTAGGCGTTTTTGAGTAAACGGGAAAATACATTTAAAAAAAAACCGGCGTATTGAGAATCTCCTCCTTTTTTTGAAGTCGGTTAAAAAAAGTTTTTTTTTTATTTAAAAAAAAGTTGCCCCACACTAGGAATTTCTCCTGTATCGTGGGTGCGTTTACAAACATATAAACTCACATACACAAACACCCAGAGCCGGAACAACTATTTGTAGATCATACAAATAATTGCTCCGTGCGGGAATCGAACCCGCGACACGCAGCGCAGCAGTCAATCGCTCAACCACCGCGCCAACCGTGCGCCCAAAATTAAGTTCGACTCCCGGGAACTACACTACTACACATTGGCTGAATGAATCAGTGAGCACTCCATTGTTAACTACTCTGTGGTCATAGTCGACTTTTTGAAGTTGGTGTTTCCAGGCACAATACTAAGATGTTAAAGGCCTAACAGTAATTAAAAATTTGCTTTTTATCATGACAATATTAGGATCCTATTCTCAAGAAATCAATTATTTTTTTTTAGTGTGGTGATATTAATGGTGTTTGGAATTTTGACTATGTTTTATTTTTCAGTTGGGGTGGCTCTCCAGTGCCAGATAGTGTGCCCCCTCCACCTGTAACTGTGCCGCCTTCTCCAAGTCCACACATTCCTATGGTAAGATATAATTTTTCTTTTCCATAATCTTCCAGCATGAGATTTATATATTTTAAAAATTCTTCAATAAAGTCTTTGTAAATGACGAAGCTATTTCATGTATATCTTTTTGAGATCCAAAGCTCTTTGTTAATTTTTATCGTATTTTGGTTTCTGAATGACATAATAGGGATGTTTCTTGGATAGAAAAAATATAATTCTATTTAGTCTGTCCAGTGAGATTATCAAATAATATTGAACCCGTTTTTTTTTGCTTTATCAAATAAATAAAAAATAACAAAGATAAATCGCATCAAATTTCAGAAGTGGGGGCTTGTGACGACACTTTGTCAGTATAAAGTATAGCACATCGTGACGTCACTTTGTCAGTATAAAGAATAGCACATTGTGACGTCACTCGATATTTCAATGAACTGTAACGTCGTAATTTTTTGTTTAGCAAAAGAAAAATACGTGTCTAACATTTTTAGGTTATCTAACTGACGAACTAAATAGATATTTTTTGTCAACTACCCTATTTGTAATCTGTATTCCTCAAAGACTTGTGACGACAGAGGGAATATCCACAGTGCACCAGTGATGTTTGAGTCTGTAATATTAGTAGGAGAGTCTATTGCTACCAACCAGGCAACAATCCAGATTCCTAGCACTTACTAAGAAATTCCTAAAGAAAGACCTGAGAATTGGACATCATTACTAGACCAGCGACTCATTCACACAACCAAGGAGGCCACATAAAAACCCTTGTCCATGGTTCACAGGATGTAGACGTGCCCCCCTCGCCGCTGCCCCTAGCGCCCAGTGCGGAGCCCCCCGCAGGCGGCGTGTCGGAGCGCGTGGCCGACAACACCACGCTGCTGCACAATGACGAGGAGTCCTTCGCGCTCGCGCCTGTGGATGCTACTGTGCTTAAAGGTACGTAATCGTTATGCAGCAAGGATCTGTGATACTGACTAGTGCACAATAAACATGATTCCTATTTGCATCTTATCTTACTTCTTACTAATATTATAAATGCCAAAAGTAAATTTTGGATGGATGTATGTTTGTTATTCAATCACGCCAGAACGGCTGAACTAATCTGGATGAGATTTGGCAGAGAGGTAGATTATAGTCTGGAATAGCACATAGGTATTCATACCGTTATAATGTTCCATTGGGAAAAAAAAAATAATGGCATGTAATTATTTAATTTTTATTACCCAAGTAAAAAACAGTTGAAATGCTTGTCATATGACTCTTGACAATCTGGATGATGTTAAAGCTGCCTCTCGCTTTATGCATTTTCATAGTAGAGAAGTTTGGAAGAAGAAAAATTATGATTTTGACAAGCATTGGAACAAAATACAAAGCAGTACTATATAATACTGTTATGAGACTATACATGATTTACACTCTAGAGCTTCTATCCCAATTTATTTTTTTATGGAAATTGTTGATAAAAAACTGTCTTGCAGTTGACGTCTTTCGGCTGATTATGACGAATAAAATTCACATTTCTCAGGAATAACAAAAACGAAACGCAAACGTAAGCTGATCGTCGACGAAGTGAAGAACATATCTGGAGAAGAGATGAAGAATCAGCTTAGCAACACATCTGACATTGTCACGACGTTGGACCTCGCGCCACCGACCAGACGACTGATGCATTGGAAGGAAACGGGAGGCGTCGAGAAACTGTTCACCTTACCTGCTAGGCCTATACCTTCTAGAGTACTATTTAAGGTAGGAGAAAAAATACGTATTAGTACAGATAATATAATACTAGCATATAGATGCCTCATTTTTCGTCCATCGTTTTTCGTCTGATTAAGATGATTATTTGCATAAGTATATATGGCTATAGATGGTGTTAGCATGTAAAAGGGTTTTTTCGGTTCGTGATTATACTTTCTTTAAATACAGTGACGATTTGCTTTAAAGAATTTCTTTGCACGTTTTTAGTTTAACTGTACCAAAATGTGTAAAAATACAAATTTAAAAAATCAAGTGGCTTGCCTCAGAAATTTAAAACCGCGCCATCTATTGGAATCAATTTTAAATGATCCGTTCAAATAATCTTTCAAATGTGAATTAGGAGCCCAATATTTCATAATTTTGTATTTAGGAGAGTTGATTAAAAAAGAACATACAATTTTTATGATCAATTCTAAAAAATGATAATTTTACACACAATTCAATGACAAACCGAAGCATATCGCGCCATCTAGTAACATTCATTTGAACTAAATTTTCTTTGTTAGTGCTGAGACCCCGTGGTATTAGTAAGACAAGCAGGGCAGATAGGCAGTCGCTCCTTGTAAAATACGGGTATCCAGCGAGATCTGGTTAGACTAGAAGCAAGCTCAGAGTTACGAAAAGGAAGGGTAGCTAGGCAGATGTTGATGATGAGTACAGATAGTGCAATCCACGAAGACGCGCCCCACCAATTATATGATTAGTCTATTCTTCTTCTATAAATTATTATAATGATTAGTCTATTCATTGTAGTGTGCGTGTGCACTCATAGGTAATTAGTGTGTACCGATAACACTCAAACATTGACGGAAGCTTGCACACATATACTATAAACGGTTAGGAGGAATAGTGGTGGGGCGCGTCTGTGTGGATTGAACGAACTGTAAGTAGTACTAAGTTTATTGTGAAGGCTAGCGTGTCGATGTAGACTGATATCACAAATTCAAAGTGACACGTTTAAAAAACGCGAATTTCATATGTAAGGACTTAATAAATTGTGAAGTTCGTGTTGGACTTCGCGCTACCGACCAGACACTGGCGCATAGGAAAGAGACGGGAGAGAAACTGAGCACGGCGGGGCCGATACCCGATCCTTTACCTTATTACCAGGTAAGAAATATTGGGTGAGCTTTCCAAGTGGGCGTGGATGGCCAAATCAGAAACTGTGAAGAATAGCAAATCACACTCAATACTCTTATATTAACCCCCTAACTTTTACATTTTCTTGTGCTTTGTTTTAGAAGTTAACCTATTAAACCGTAAGTGATTCATTGTTTAAAATGATGGCCGGATAGGGGTGTTTCCCTAAGTTTGCCATAAGTTATTATTTCCCAGAATTTGATCCTTATTAGCGACACTATGGAATGCCCTAATAAAACTGTATCTTTTTTTGATGTGATAACTTCTTATGGGAGGGTAAACCGCTTCGTACGGTGCCAGTCTATCTGGCTTCCCTTTCTCTCACGCATACGGCAGCGGTAGGTAGGCTCTTCCTCTCTCTCTCTAACAAGTGAAACAATTTCTAATCTAGTAGAAGTTAACAAATTTCAATATTAAATAGTTTAACTTAGATTAGTTTAAGTTATCACTTCTGTCGGGCGTCTCGAGACGTACTGTATGTATTTTTTTTTTCAAAATCAAAGGCTTCGTTTCCTGGCCAGGAATATTACTTTTTCATTAATCCAATTATGCAATTTTAGTTTTTATGTAAACCATGACTCCTTTGAATTTTTTTCGCTACTCCTCCGTTTCGGATTTGGCCATCCACACCCACTTGAAAAACTCGCCCTGTATATGAGCATTAGTAACACAAGCAGAAGAAGAATACTTGGAAGGATTTGGGGAGGCCCGGCCTTTGCCCAACAGTGGGATATTATAGCTTAATATAAAAGAAAGCATGTTGATCAATGCCTTCTACGTAAGAGCAGAGACCTTTGTCTTGCAGTAGGACAATTAAAGGCTGGAGTTATATTATGAAAACAGGTAAGCCTTTAACATGGTGATTATAATAATGATTCTAAATTAATAATTTTTGTAACAGAAATACCAGCGCAACATGACGCTACGTAGTGAAGCGGAGGAAGGCGCCGCCGGTGACGCGGCTCGCTCGCCCGAGCCGGCCGAGCCCGCGCGCCGGGGCGGCCGCAAGAGGCGCCATGAAGAGGTAACGGTAACCCATACTGACTATACACTACGTAGTGAAGCGGAGGAAGGCGCCGCCGGTGACGCGGCTCGCTCGCCCGAGCCGGCCGAGCCCGCGCGCCGGGGCGGCCGCAAGAGGCGCCATGAAGAGGTAACGGTAACCCATACTGACTATACACTACGTAGTGAAGCGGAGGAAGGCGCCGCCGGTGACGCGGCTCGCTCGCCCGAGCCGGCCGAGCCCGCGCGCCGGGGCGGCCGCAAGAGGCGCCATGAAGAGGTAACGGTAACCCATACTGACTATACACTACGTAGTGAAGCGGAGGAAGGCGCCGCCGGTGACGCGGCTCGCTCGCCCGAGCCGGCCGAGCCCGCGCGCCGGGGCGGCCGCAAGAGGCGCCATGAAGAGGTAACGGTAACCCATACTGACTATACACTACGTAGTGAAGCGGAGGAAGGCGCCGCCGGTGACGCGGCTCGCTCGCCCGAGCCGGCCGAGCCCGCGCGCCGGGGCGGCCGCAAGAGGCGCCATGAAGAGGTAACGGTAACCCATACTGACTATACACTACGTAGTGAAGCGGAGGAAGGCGCCGCCGGTGACGCGGCTCGCTCGCCCGAGCCGGCCGAGCCCGCGCGCCGGGGCGGCCGCAAGAGGCGCCATGAAGAGGTAACGGTAACCCATACTGACTATACACTACGTAGTGAAGCGGAGGAAGGCGCCGCCGGTGACGCGGCTCGCTCGCCCGAGCCGGCCGAGCCCGCGCGCCGGGGCGGCCGCAAGAGGCGCCATGAAGAGGTAACGGTAACCCATACTGACTATACACTACGTAGTGAAGCGGAGGAAGGCGCCGCCGGTGACGCGGCTCGCTCGCCCGAGCCGGCCGAGCCCGCGCGCCGGGGCGGCCGCAAGAGGCGCCATGAAGAGGTAACGGTAACCCATACTGACTATACACTACGTAGTGAAGCGGAGGAAGGCGCCGCCGGTGACGCGGCTCGCTCGCCCGAGCCGGCCGAGCCCGCGCGCCGGGGCGGCCGCAAGAGGCGCCATGAAGAGGTAACGGTAACCCATACTGACTATACACTACGTAGTGAAGCGGAGGAAGGCGCCGCCGGTGACGCGGCTCGCTCGCCCGAGCCGGCCGAGCCCGCGCGCCGGGGCGGCCGCAAGAGGCGCCATGAAGAGGTAACGGTAACCCATACTGACTATACACTACGTAGTGAAGCGGAGGAAGGCGCCGCCGGTGACGCGGCTCGCTCGCCCGAGCCGGCCGAGCCCGCGCGCCGGGGCGGCCGCAAGAGGCGCCATGAAGAGGTAACGGTAACCCATACTGACTATACACTACGTAGTGAAGCGGAGGAAGGCGCCGCCGGTGACGCGGCTCGCTCGCCCGAGCCGGCCGAGCCCGCGCGCCGGGGCGGCCGCAAGAGGCGCCATGAAGAGGTAACGGTAACCCATACTGACTATACACTACGTAGTGAAGCGGAGGAAGGCGCCGCCGGTGACGCGGCTCGCTCGCCCGAGCCGGCCGAGCCCGCGCGCCGGGGCGGCCGCAAGAGGCGCCATGAAGAGGTAACGGTAACCCATACTGACTATACACTACGTAGTGAAGCGGAGGAAGGCGCCGCCGGTGACGCGGCTCGCTCGCCCGAGCCGGCCGAGCCCGCGCGCCGGGGCGGCCGCAAGAGGCGCCATGAAGAGGTAACGGTAACCCATACTGACTATACACTACGTAGTGAAGCGGAGGAAGGCGCCGCCGGTGACGCGGCTCGCTCGCCCGAGCCGGCCGAGCCCGCGCGCCGGGGCGGCCGCAAGAGGCGCCATGAAGAGGTAACGGTAACCCATACTGACTATACACTACGTAGTGAAGCGGAGGAAGGCGCCGCCGGTGACGCGGCTCGCTCGCCCGAGCCGGCCGAGCCCGCGCGCCGGGGCGGCCGCAAGAGGCGCCATGAAGAGGTAACGGTAACCCATACTGACTATACACTACGTAGTGAAGCGGAGGAAGGCGCCGCCGGTGACGCGGCTCGCTCGCCCGAGCCGGCCGAGCCCGCGCGCCGGGGCGGCCGCAAGAGGCGCCATGAAGAGGTAACGGTAACCCATACTGACTATACACTACGTAGTGAAGCGGAGGAAGGCGCCGCCGGTGACGCGGCTCGCTCGCCCGAGCCGGCCGAGCCCGCGCGCCGGGGCGGCCGCAAGAGGCGCCATGAAGAGGTAACGGTAACCCATACTGACTATACACACTTATTTATTTATTTAATTCTACTTTCGTGGCGATTCCCGACTCCTAGAACCAAAAATTCAAAGATATGAGACATCCACCAAACCACACTGGGCCCGCGTGGTGGATTTAGGCCCATTATCTCTCTCACAGAGATAATGCCTGTCTCCCAGCAGTGGGAACATTATAAGGCTGATGATGATGAACTCAAACTATAGTCTCAACCATTCAGATTTTGTCCAACCAATAAATAGCTACTCAGATAGACGTTCACTACGTTCATATCCTGAAAGGTGCTGGATAATACATTTGCTTAATACTTCATGCACACAAACGTATACTAGTAGACATAATGGCTTAGGCATTTTCTACCAGTCAACCTTTGGCTGATGCAGAGACAAATAGCAATATTGAGAATAAGTCACGATCGTGTACGCCTCGCCTTTATCTCGGACCATACTCTGGGATACACAAAATATACTGAGTATGCACAGATAAACTTTTCTCTTCATGGTTATAAATCATATCATTTTAATTGGACCTATGGCCTTGTTTATAAACATCTCTGATGTGTTAAGCTACTTCTTAGCTGATGCTAAATACATTTTTTGAACATCTGCTAGACAGCAACGATATTTTTATAAATAAAGGCATGGAAGCTAGCATTCCTCAAAAGGTAACTTCCATCTATAGATTTACTTACAGTCGGCAAATGCTATTTTTCCAGCAAAAGAGATTTTTTTCACACACCTACTCACACCCATCACATGATTGACCAGTTCCAAGTAACAGCTCCGGGTGCCGGCACAAATTACATAGAACACAATACACTGTCACCCTCTGGAATACCGCCAAAAAGCAGGAGGGTTTAACCCTTTATTCATAGAAATCCTTTTATTGTACTGCCAATACATTTATGACGACTGGGTAGTAAATTACAAAAACTAAACAGATTATTACTACCTCTTTTACAGACAATGCTACCTCCAGAAACCCCAGCGCCACTTCCGACAGCAGAACTTGAACCTCCTACTCCAATACCTCAGGAATACGAACCTTCTGTCGGTAAGTGTACACCCGTGATTACCTACTGCTTTATCTCACTGGGATATGGTATGCAATGCCATCTTTACATTAAATACTTCAGCATGATTCTCTGCTCTATCATGTTTTGGTTTGGTTACCTTCAACTGCATATTTATGAGCAACAGAATACGCGCTATAATGTCGCTGTTACTGTATTAGATGTTGTAGCAACATAAAATCATGTTGCTGAAACATAGTTGTGTAACTTTTATTGCCCATAAATTTTCATTAGAATAAAATTCATTTCTAAATTTTGCAAAAAATCAAACCATTCTTTATTGACTATTAATGCTTTATAATAATTCATAACCATTGCAATAAGATTCAATATTTCATAAAAACTGATTTAAGTCTTGATTCAAAACGAATTGTAAATTGGAAGTGCCATCATCATTATTGATTAATAAGAGTCTATAAATCGCTGATTGCACTAGCAAAAAACATTGAAAGTCATCAAAAATTTCATGGGAAATGTTTACCATGAAACAACTCACAATCAATCATTCATTTTCATTATTCAAAAACATGCTTTTAAAAGATCTTATTCACACAACAATAAGGTCTACTCCGCAACTAACAGATTCATAGTGAACATTTCCTAACTAATGTACATGCTACCTAACCGCACTCAATTAACCTGGATGTATGGTGCACGGGTAGAGTCGGACCCGGCGCCGGAAGCGGACATGCTTCGTCCTGGGACGCCGCGCCCTGATGTGGACGTCGAACTACCTCCCACGCCAGGTACTTACAAATCTATTTCTAGTCGATTGCTTGACGCACCCAGAGAAACTGGATCCGGAACCAACGAGTCGCATATCCGAATGAAGGCAATGTTTCACGAGCCAAAAACAGAAAACAGCTAGTTTTACAGCGAAAATTTCTCAATTACTACAAGATAATTATATGATAAAAAAAATAATGACAAAAATAAAAACGACACAGGTTCGTCGTCTACAAGCCCTTGAGCTAGACTGAATGCCTCTGTCTATAAGGCATTATTTGGACAATTTATTACAATAAAATAAGTACTCAAAAATATAATATAAAAATTGGATTCTATTGATAAACTCCTCAAATTTCAAATTATTTAACAGTTATTTTTATATTCAACATATTCTTACGCGTAGACGCCCCCTTGCACATGATAAAATTGCTTTTTTTCTGCGTGTACAACATTTTTTTTAAGTACAAATACAATAACCTTTGAAAAATTGCATTAAAAGATTTATATGGAGTTATTGAGAAATTTGCGCTGACAAAGTAGCTGTTTTCTGTTTTTAGCTCCTGAAACTTGTAAGGGCTCTTAAGGACTGAGTCAAGATCAAATAATCATACTTCATTGAACTTCTGCTAATCTGAAAAAACCGTTCAGCGGGGTCTAGTTCAGTATATGTAGTTCTCGGCAAACTTCTTGGCCGCCCTGAAGTTGGCATTTTGATGCTGTTTGTATGAGATTTATTACTGTGCAGCCATTGTAGCCAACTTCAGGGCGAACAAGAAGTTTGGCCAGAATTATAGTTTATTGCTTATGACGCAGTGGCAGACAAGCAGCTCTACATTTTGGTTGATCATTAAACAGTCGTATTGAATTACCAAAAAAAAAACACCTGGAAACCGGTATGTCCTAGGATCAAAAATCCAAAGACATGTGATGTTCACCAACTTTACCTGCGTGGTTTATTATTCCCACTCCCTCTCAAAGAGACACCTCTCTTAAACAATAACCACAATCGTTAAACGTTCCCACTGCTGGAACACAGTCCAGTCAGTACCAGCAGTGGGAACGTTTTATACTATGTTAACTTTTCGTGTTTGAGACGTGGATCCACGCGAGACACAATGGATTTTCTATTATTTTGTTGTAATTACGGGCTCACAATAAAATCATCTCATTACCAACACACGAGTAACAAATCCATGTATTGGCAGGCATGCTGAGCGCACTAGGCGCGCCGATGACCCCGGGCGGCATGACCCCGGGAGCGCTGGGCGCACTCACCCCCGGCACGCTGCTGCAGGGAGGCCTCACGCCGCAGGGCCTGCAGCACGGATCCATGACACCAGGTAAGGATACGCTTTAGAATGATAAGTATCTGGGGGCTTAGACAAAGTATATCCGTACGTTTTTTCGCATACGCTACGGTCTGAACGTGTGCGAGGAAAGAACCGTCGGTGCTGACGGTTGCCGCGAGCTCGTTTATTGGTCGAGTCGCTCGGTTCAGCGCTGACGGCCTTCAGACCGTCTAAAATCAGTCTTAAGCGCCGTTTAATACGCGTCCCTTATGCATACGAGTCTAAACACTTCGATCGCATTAGCACGTGACATAACGTATCCTTTCCGCAGGTAATGTTATTGCCATAAATTTTGATGTTAACGTCTGGCGTTAAAGCTGCCTGTCCACTTTGCGCAGAGCGGCGAAAAGAGGTGCGGAGCCAACCAATCGAATTGCATAAAAACTCCGCTCCGCTTTAGTAGACAGAGATTCGAAAACTAGTTTAAAAATTCATATATGTTTACGTGGAACGGGACCGCGGAGATGAGAAACAGAGCAGTGAGGCGGAGCGGGGAAGCGTAGCAACGGAGAGGAATGTGTGCAACCGAGTTCCGCGTATGAAAAAACAGTCCGCTACTCCGCTCCTCATTTCTTTCTCTCTCCGCTCCGCTACCTACCTCCACGTCTATGGACAGATATAGTCCGCAACTCCGCTCCGCATTTTTTTCTCCCTCCGCTCCTCTACCTACATCCGCGTCTATGGACAGACACAGTCCGCAACTCCGCTCCGCTGCCTCGCTCCACTCAAGTGGACAGGCAGCCTTACGCTATCAGAAAAGTAGCTGCTGGTGCGTTAAGGTTGACGCACACATATAAACTCGAACGTCTGTTCGTTGTTCTTTGTATGAAATTGCTTACTGCAACGCATACTTATCTGCATCGTAACGGCATTACCTCACCTCTGGCAATTTCCTTTACGGCAGATATCTTTGTCCAAGGAATAGATTTGGTTTTTCCAGGTGTTTTTATACAAATTCTGTCAAGCCAAAGTTTTGATCCTCAAATTTATCTGTAGAAAAAAAAATCTGGACCTGTTATATGGATTTGGAATATAAAAGAAATGTTCTTCTTGAATAATCACTTTTTATTGTCTGCACTCGATCTGTACAATAATAATAATTTTGATCACTAAACACAGAAGGTTATTATATCAAATGGTTACACAACATGACTTGTCTTGGACATTAAAAGAAATAAAAGTACTAAGACTACAAAAAAATCTCATAAAAAAATCCAGCAATTTCCCTAACATACCAGTAATCATCAATTCAAGTATAGTCATCGGCACGTAACTTGGCAAGGTTTTGGCGTAGTGGGGGTAAGTTCGCGCATCGTACACTTATTGCCACAAAAAAGTGGTCACTTTTATTTCTTGTCATTTTTCAATAGTTATGGCCATCATTTATTTTTAATCATGTATGTTTAGAAAAAAGTTAAATAAAGGAGAGGAATTCGACAAGTTTATTAGGTGTTATAAATAAAATATATACAGTCAAAAATAAAAAAAAATAAAAACGAAAAAGATATTAATATTATAAATTGTGTGTCCTCGTCGTCACTATCATTTAATAAAACTGCTACCCCTGACAAAAACTACTCCTAACAAAAACTTTACAAAATCTTAAAAAAAACTCAACAAAAACAAAGGGTACATCTTTCGTGCACGCAAGTGTAATCGGGAGCGAACGGAAAGAGGACGCGGTGCGGGAGGCAAGGGTCGACTGAGCCACCAATCGCGCGCTCGGATCGGCGCTACCTTGTACCCCGCGTCCCGCTTCACTAGCAAGGAGACCTGAAAAACGACTTCTGCGCATCTAACGACTCTTGCCAAGTTACGTGCCGATGACTATAACAACTAACAAAATTATATAAAATTTTAATATAAATAATGTTTCCACAGTTGGTTTACAACACGGTGGCATGACGCCTGCGGGTCTCCAGCACGGCGGCATGACGCCTGCGGGTCTCCATCACGGCGACAGTCACCAAATAGACTTAGGGCTCTCAGCGGGCGGTATGACCCCGGCGGGATTACACCATGGAGGTAAGTTATTAGTACACCACACCTTACGCTGGGCTAACATAGTATTCTAGTTGCAATAGCATGCGTGGCAATTGCTTTTTTTAATAGTCTGTCCCACTGCTGGGAAAACCCTAACCCAAAGCCCTTCCAGGTATGACAATGCCTTTAATTTTGCCAACTCAATAACATTAATTGCGTAATATACGTTGTCGAGTAGACTATTTTTTCAAACATGAAGCACTGGGTCATGAATTTGATTTTTTATCTTATTATTTATATATTATTTTTGTAATCACTGACATGCACCCTACAGTACACTATTCACGGTGTAGACAGGTATGCCCACACCAGATGCATTCTGGCGTAACAGAACGGTAACAATCCGTCGCCATCGGCCCAGCTGCAAAAAAAAGACTATATGTTAATTTCACAAAAAACTAAGAAATAAGAGTTTAGGAACAATGGTTAACATGCAGCAATAAAAATAAACTATTTAACTGACTCCAAAAAAGGACTAAGTTTGTAATCGTAGAGATGTTTTATTCTTCATTTCGATATTCATGGCGTTAATACTGCAATAAATTATTCTTTCTTGTTCAAGTATTCTTGTTCTAAGTGTCAGATCATGGGCGCAGAATTAGTATTTAGGTAAACTAGAGAAATACCTCCTGTAACTTTACACAATTTATTTGTTACAGAGTCAATTACTAATATTACAGTAATAATAATAATTTTGTAATAATTCTTCTTTATTTTCTTTCTTCCTTGTTTTCTTTTACTAACTAATAATCTGGGCACCCTCAAGTGTTCTTTGACAACACTTGTCATATGTTTGCAGGCATGACACCAGGTCTGCTAGAGAGCGGTATGACGCCGGCGGGGCTGGGGCACGGGGGGCTCACTCCCGCGGGGCTACATCACGGAGGCATGACGCCGGGTAAGCTCTTCGTCACTTCACACTTTATCCATGTCATAGCCTTCGATCAACAATACCAATTATATGTAGGGCCGGCGCAAGAAATACGTCTCTATAAATAACAGCTCACTTAAGTTGTGAGCTCTTATTTTGTTCAGTTTGTTATAGTAAGTATTGTAAATGTAGGGTAGTAAGTATCCTGTCTGGGTCGCGGATAAATTTGAAAAAGAGTTACCGCGGCCCTGGCTCAAGCAACTGAAGGAACACGGGTGGGTTTTAGTCAGTAGAAGTCTGACACGCCCTCCCGCCTCACCCAGAGCGGGAGAAGTCATAGGATAATTTCCAACCCAAAAAAATAAATAAAAAAAATTGTAGTTAGTATACACGCGGACAGAGTTTAGCATTGATTTTGTACTTTACCGTTACCTTTAACTAGTTGGTTATTGTTGATCGAAGGTCATAGTTTACTAAAATGCGAAGTTTGGAAAGAAACAAAAACAGGAATGTGGCACTAGACACCCACTATTTGTTGCACATCTACCAACGCAAAGACTAATGACCACACATGACATAGCTTTCTCAAATCGGCAGTCGCCCTGCGATGTGAAGCCGAGTCGCAAACTGTACTCCGCCTCATATCCTGCCCTCTGTGCCCCAAAACATGTAGAGTGGGTCATAAAAATCGAAGAAGTAAAAAATGAAAAGTTTGCTTTAATCTCGTTCTTTCGATGAAAAGAGGCTTAAATAAATTGACTCAAAAAAACTTATAATACAACAAAAAAATGTTCTAGTACATATTTAGCAAAGCCAAATTTCCAAATAAATCTTCGAGTTATGCTATCGTTTCTCAAGGTTCAAAGACCTGTACAATAATTTCCAATCTCTGTTACAGGTGGCCTAGACCACGGTGGCATGACGCCGGCGGGCTTACAACACGGCGGTATGACTCCAGCAGGCTTGCAGCACAGTGGAATGACGCCCGGAGGACTCTCGCACGGCGGCATGACACCAGCAGGACTCGCGCACGGCGGTATGACACCAGCAGGACTACAACACGGCGGCATGACGCCAGCAGGACTACAGCACGGTGGCATGACACCAGCAGGACTACAGCACGGTGGAATGACGCCTGGCGGTAAGAATACACCACTATTTATTTTTATTATAGAATAAAATAGAAACTATAACATAGTCTCAGATTTACTTGTACTCGTATTATTAGATTTTAGATATTTTTATTTATTCTATTTCTAAAGATTTATTATTATTTATTTTCCTCTTAATTATCTTTGATTTCTACCTGTGTTCCTATTACCTAATTGTGCATAGGCACAATATTTATAACCAAGGAAATATTATAGTGTTGCGACATTTTTAGTAAGCTCACTCCATCGTCGACTCTGTCTCTGTCACCTCTGACCTAGACTAGAGTCAAGAGCAAACCCATAAAAAATCAATTATAACACCATTTAGTACAACATTGTACCTATGTATTGCAAATAAATATATTTGAATTTACATACATACGTAAACTTACACCTTTTTCCATGGTATGGGCAAAAACACAAGAATGTCTCTGGTTTTGTTTACGTTCAATACACTTATGATTACTATGCAACTGACCTTCAGTTGCATAGTAATCATAACTAGGGTGTATGTCCTTCAAGGGCGCCCACTTCCCGTCGTTTCCACTCATGTCTCCCTTGTTAATCGCCTTTCATTTACCCGCTCAACATGACCAAATCTAAGCATGCTCTTTCAATTTTTTTATTATGTGTTTTATTTGTACATTTCTAATCTTACTGGTTCATTATGTCACACTATCAAGTGTACCTTCCAGGCGTGTCGCACGGCGCGCTGCTGTCGCACGGGCTGGAGCAGCTGCCCATGATGCCGCAGCTGGGCGCCGACCACGTCACGTCACTGCTGCGGCCGTCACTGCCTGCGCCGTCCGCGCCGCTCGAGCGCGCCAGCCACGACCTGCCGCACACTGTGCCCATGGAGCCGCTGCTGCACGGGCTCGACGACCACGGGGACTATCAGGTAATAACTTGACGTTGATCATCATCAGCCTACAGCAGATCACTGCTGCGCCATAGGTGGAGCCGATCGCAAATTATCTGGATTCTCGGCAACTCTCCAGTCATCCTGCGCAGATCATCGCTCCACTTAGTCTGAGGGCATCCCACCTTATGTTTACCAATTCGCGGTCTCCACTCAAGAACACGTCTACCTTAACGGTCATCGGTTCTATGGCTAATATGGCTGGCCCATTGCCATGTCAGCTTGCACTTTGCCATGACAGTTGATGCTTGGGACAAAAAGAGGATGCGAGATGCGTCTAACGATTTTGTCGTCGCATGAAAGCGAAGACTAAAGACTATAAGCAAATAAATTCATTAATGCCTCCTTTTATGACACTGCATGGTAGTTTAAACCAGTCTTGTCAAATACTGCTTAATAATAATAATTTAGTAATAATTCCTCTTTCTTCCTTGTTTTATTTTATTAACTAATAATCTGGGCACCCTCAAGTGTTCTTTGACTGCAAAATCCTTTGAGAGCAACCTTTGCTATTGTAGATGAACATATTTGCAGTGTCGATATTACTGATCTTTATGTTACCAGGACATTAAATTACAACAATAATTATGAGTAATTTAATGAATTAAATATATATATAAATTAATTAAATATATAATTTAATTTTATATATTTTATTTTTTCATATATTTTTGTTTTTGAAAGCGGGCTAGATTGCCATTCAGTACTTCAGTGTTTCTGCCTAAACATCTAATTTGCCTGTTAGATTCACCAACATACTGTTTTGTTTTTTAGAATGGAATGCAAATAAACATGGGTTACGACGACCAGCACGGCCATCACAGTCCGCAGCACGATTACGATTTACCTTTAACGCCAGACAATGTAAGTAGTAAGATAATAATATACATAACTTATGTTAAACTAAATTTCACCAAAACATTCAGTCATACAGACAGTCTGGTTATGAGTACTGCACCTGGCCTTTCTGAAGATATCTTGTACCTATACTATCTATGAGCAACTAGACAAAATTGTAATGTTATACAAAATCTGTGTTTTCAGGCGGAAGAGGGTGAACGCGAGGCGGGGGAAACGGACGAGCAGTTTGAGGAGAGAGTGTTGAACCGTCGTGCGGCGCAACTGTTCGCCGTCATGAAGCCCAAGTTGTCCGCCGGACTACAACTCGCCTTCACAGATCTTGCGCCCAGACATAATAATAGAAAACAGGTATGTTTCTAACTATTCAAATATCTACGCACTATCTTTGTTTAACTCTGTACAATATTCTTATATACAAATACTTATATAAATCTCACTCTGTTACAGGTAGCACAAAAATTTTACAGTTTACTTGTACTCAAAAAACATCAAGTGTTGAAATTAGTACAGCTTGAAACATACGGACCTATCACCATAAGCAAGGGTAATCAGTTTGAAACTGAAGCGATTTAATACTTTACTAACACATTATTTATAATAGAATGTAATATAAAGAAAATATCAAATTAGTTCATAAAAAAAGAGTTTTTATGGAGGTGAAGAGATGATGTTTAGTTGTAAAGTTATGGACTTCACGGGGAAACGCGTTGAGCCAAAAATAATGTGTAAGAATGATCTTGTAACTCGAATTCATGAAAACATTTTATTTTTTAAATATTGGACCAAATAATATTACGAGTGTTGATCTCACAAAAAATCTAATTGCAATGCGTTTTGATAATGTGAAACAGTAGTTGTTCTCATGAATTCTATTTACTTGTGATGAGCAGTTTCTATTTGGATAAATTATGTTTGATAGGAATGTGTAGGAAAATGCCTTATTTTGTTTTGCTATAGGTTAAGTGAAATTATTGTAAAGATGTTTTACAAACAATGTTTAAATAGTCAATCATAGAAAGTACCTATTTGCTGTATTGTTAACCCCTGACTCCCAAATTATGCATGCATGTTTACTGATGCTGCAGCCACAATGATTATGTTATGCCTCGAACATTTATTTGAAATTGTATGTATGTCTCAAGGAAGTGTAGACATTGAATTTTGTTTATTAAAGCTTGTTGTCCTTCTATTGGGATTAAGAGATTTTAGTGACTGTGTGTTTTTTGACAAAATGTAGAAGATAATAATAATAATAATCGAGTGATATCCTCAACACCAAATAGTGTTATAAATATAATGTTTCCCTTATGTGCGTTAGTATGAATTTGGTTTTTACATTTCTTTGAGATATTGATTATAATAATTATTGTGTTATTCTAATGCAAATTGAATGCATACTGAACATGTGATAAGGTTTTGGTTTGGATTCATTTTGATACTCTAATTTTTTTTTAAACTTTCTCGATCTAAAGCATTAAGAATGCCTCAAAAATTATGTGACTATCATGTATGTTATTTGGACATTAACTTCTAAAGATTTAAGAGTTTACCTCTGCAATGACTTAAATTCGTCATTTTTTTTCCCCCTTTATGTTCGGAGGTATCCACTTAGATATTTTTCATAAAAACAAACATATTTGCAATAAATTTGTTGATAAAATATAGCTTTTTATTTTTTTTGTCAAACTACGTCCGCATAAACCCCTCACTATTTCTGCAGGTAACGTTTACAATTTCTTTGCTTTTCTAACACAGCAGCCACACTCAGAATGGTTCAATAAATTAGTCCTAATGAGTACTTAACTAAGTAACATTAAATCCGTTAATGAACGATACATGCCAGAGACGAAATTTAAGGTTTCATTAGTTAATGACAACTTTAAGTAGAATATCTGTAGGGCGGAGTATCGTCAAATCATTCTATCGATTGCACATCGATAAACAGTTTGTGTAGCCACACTTGAAAAAGTGTTATTATTAAACAGCATAAAAGTTAATTTAAACACATTGAAAGCATATAAATAAGTAATATAAATGAAAATAAGTTCTTTTACCGATCGATTTTAATAATAGACAAAGCGAAACAGCTATTTTCATATAAATAAAATAAAGCAACCGGTCCTTTTTTTTCTGGTATCACTTATTGCTAACTGTCAAAGTGTCAAAAATAAAAAGGATTTTTTTTGAGGAGTTTTGGCGGGAACGTGATGTTTTATTTTCCTAAAATTGTGTTATATTGAATATTAATAGTGTAAAACTGGTGGTAATAATAATATTAGTGAACGTGCACGACTGTGGGCAAGTAAATCACAGCGGTAGAACATGCGTTTGTACGTGCGAAGGCAAAACATAATAATAATTAAAAAACATTTTTGACCGCGCGCTTAATAGAGGGCGCTAGGGTAATGATTGCACACGGGCGCTACATGGGCTAAAGACGCCACTGCAAATTCTATTATTATCTACATAATATTTTTTTTTTTAAACAATGCAGTTTAATCACTGACCTCTATTATACAAGTACGCTGGACTTCATATTATCGATGACAAAATGAAGAAATTTCAAATTTGATTTTCGTCATTTTGGCGCTGATAGCAACGTAACTTAACGTGAGAGTCCATGGAACTAATATTAGAGATGGGACACAGGCTTCGGTAAAAAAAATACGTGAGAATAATTTAATAAGTAAGAGAAAAAAAATACCTAGTTATTTTTATTGTAATTCATTTTTAAGTAATAGAAAGATTGCTTTAAGAGGGTACTCTATTGGGCCTTTCTCCATACAAAAACATTCCGCTGTTTTCTTCGTGGATAATGCCTCCAGAGCAATGATTTTTTCCCATAAAATCAAGGTCTAATTAATACGTGCCCCTATCATTTCCTTTTTTCGAAAACATAATCACTAAAAGAAATATGACAATCCAAAAACCCGAAAAAAATGCCCGTTTTTACCGCCATGTTCAGACGACTTTCAGACAAAATTGATAACTTTTTAACAAAAAATAAAATGACAGAAGCATAGATATACTTTTCCTCTAAATTTTGATATAAGATTTTTTAAGATCAGGCCAGTTTTGAAGAAGAAAACAGCGGAATACGAAACGCCTTTTGGTCAAGGTTTTTGTAGGTAAAATCAGCCTGAGCTGCAGTTGTCCCTTTCGCACTTTACGGGTGGAGGTTGGCGGTGAGGGAGGGTAAGGCTTACACGTACACTAATAGGGAAGTGGCAGTTGTCGATATTTTTATCGATACTCTAGTGATATACACCGATGTCGATATTTACACTATACAATGATTTTATTTAATAAATCGTGTGATTGTGAGTATTATTTATTATAGTTGAAGGCACTTGTCGAATGATTAACTTAGGCATGCCTAAGATCTGGCAAGTGCAGTTGCAAATACACGATCAAAAGTTGTTAAGAAAATTGCCGGCGTGTATAATATTGAGTTTATAGGACTCAGCTCTCCAAACCGTGATTTGAGGCAGATGTTCCAGCTGCACTCGTCATATGTTGACAAACAGAGGTCGAAGACTCTGCGACGATGTTCAAGGCTCTGGAGCTTTGACTCGATCTCATTGCCGATGACCCTCCTGACCCGTTTTTCGATCAAATCTAGTGCATGAAGCTGGTATTTGGCAGATTCGTCCCAGAGATGAGAACAGTACTCCATGCAAGATCGAACTTGCGCTTGATACAACTTAAGCACCTGTTCTGGCGTGAAGTACCGTCTCAAGTTCTTAGCAGCATACGCCAAGAAGCTTAATATGGTCGGTTATCGGCACGGTTACACCTCGGAAAGATGGAGCTGGATGGAATTGGCTCTTTTTAGTGAACAAAAGACGCTCGCTGTATAATATAAATATACTAAATTTATTTTTTCCAAAGGTTCTAGAAATGGTATTTGACCTTTTTCGGTGCAATGACTTTCAAATGAAACGTTACTTTAAAATTTCAATATAAATTTACAAATTCATAATACGAATGGTATATTGCATCTTATTTTTTAAAGTGGCTGCGTACTTGCTCACTGCCCTCTGCGACCAGTCTCCCGATACGTCCATAACAGCGTGAGTCTGGCCGCCCTTCCATCAGTGGAACAGCTATCTCGACCCAACTCCTCTAATGGCTGCACCGGGCATCGTAACCGGATCACGGCTAGGCCACGTGGCAGTATGTCTTTGCCCGCTATGTGGTCACAAGCTCTTCGGTCGAAACCTACCACCAGTATGTCACATGATTAGCACCATCCGGGGACCACGTGTAGGGATTCAAAACGCTTATTTTCCTTCGGACGCGGGTGATCCGGTCCTCAAAATGATGGCTGACTGATGTACTGAATCGTTCGCTCATCTTACGTCCTGTCTGCTGATTTGCATTATTTCGGTATCATGCAAACTAAATTTTGATTTCTCATAAAGCAGATACTTATAAAAATGATTTATGAATTTTGAAGAAGTGGGGTTTGTGGGTATTTAAATTAAAATATAGAATTTTAAATTAAAATAATTAAAAACACGCTTATTTATTACTAGCTGTTGCCCGCGGCTTCGCTCCCGTGGACCACCCCACAGGACCCATTTTCGGGATTAAAAAATAGCTTTCTATTGGTGAAAGAATATTTTCAAATCGGTCCAGTAGTTTCCGAGCCTATTCAGTACAAACAAACAAACAAAAAAATCTTTCCTCTTTATAATATTAGTATAGAAAAGCACTTTTTGACAAGGCAGCTTGTCGAAAAAAGAATGAAAAAATTGAACAAAAAAATTAAAAACAAGCGAAATTAATTTTGTGTTGAATGGGCTCAACTGAAAACCAATCTTTTCAACGAAGTCGGGGGACCTGTAAAAACTGATCCAAGGATCGATCCCCCGACTGCAAGGCAGGCGTGTTTTTAATTCTTTTCAATGAATTTATTTTTTATATCATAGCTCTTTTAGTAATAAAACGATATTATTGCAAAAACAATTTATTTTATAAGTTTTCTATGGGATATTGAATAGTACTGTTATATTTATTTAATTTCTTTTGGTATGTTATTAGGGAACAAATGATTATTTAATACTACTGTTATATATTATTATATATATACTAAGTAAGCTCTAGACTAGCTAGACGATGATAGAATAGGTAGTAATTTTTTTATGAAATATCATTTTTTATTTTTATTTTTTAATAACGTTACGCTTCTAAAGATACCACATAAATTGATACCGGTTAAGCTGTATAGAAGTTATGGTGGAATAAAGAATCTCACAAACATACATGAGCGCTTTAAACATAACATAACTCTCCTCTTTTGGACAGTCGTGTAAAAATGTGCATTTATCTATCGTAATTTCAATCCTTTCACTTGCAGGTAAATTTCGTGGTATACGACCATCAATTATTTCTGGCGGAAGGCATTTAAAAAAAAATTACATTTCTCCAAAATTAATCAACTCTTTAATTTTTTTCGTAAAGTGTAAAGCGGCTCGGTACTCGCGGCGAGGGCGCGTGCACCGGAGTCGGCCAGCCGCTGCGGCGCGCTCTTACACACACAAATACATTACCTACTCGTTCACACATTGATAGCTCGCTTGGTCGGGCGCTGCGCGACGGCAATAGTTTCTTCAAATACCTATTTTTCAAATTCTTGTTGACTAGAGTCCGCTCTTAAAGGTTAACTGAAAAATATTTTCAGTCGTATTGCAAGCTATAAACTAGTAGATAGCGTGCTACTAAAGTTATAGCGTATTACTGTCAGATTAGTGAGATTTAAATATGGGGATAGGCTAACAACTTATCCTTAAAACTAGTATATTTGAAAGAGTATCTCCTTGCTCAAGTACACAAGTTAGCTAATAGTTCGGATTCACTCGGTTGGCGCCCATCGGATTCGTAAAGGGAACATCATTCATACAAATATTTGCGTACGTATTTCTCGCTCTCATCGCTGAGATCCTGTCTCTGTACAGTTAAGGTGCAAATAAGAGTGACATCGCATTCCAGCGGGGTGAAGTCTTAGTTTCAACTCTGTTTCAGATGCAGATATAAATTGTTTGACTTCAAAACATCATTAGAATTATAATAAAACGATGAAAAGTAATTTTTGTACAACGAAAATATTTCCAAAAAAATAGCCAGGGTGTTAAAGGATAACCAACAGAACCTATTTCCAGCATTTTTGGAATTTTTGTCTGTTTGTCTGTTTATTTGTGCACGCATCACGTGAAATGTACAAAACCAATGTAGATAACTTAAACACATAAAATTGTGCGTAACTTGAAGAATTACTTAGTTTTTGCTTAATCGCAATCGGTTAACTCTATCAACAGTTACATGCATTTAAAGTGTTCAAGAAGTAAAATTATCACAACACACGCAATTCAGATACTCGGACAGTTGAACTCGATATTCGATAGATGGCGTTGTGCATTTGAAGTCTAATGACTTTAGAAAAAAAATTGGTAGGTAGGTAAGTAGGGTAGGTAGGAGGGTAAGTAGGGTAGGGTTGGCAGACAGATGACGGGAGCGAAGCCGCGAGCAAAGCTAGTTTGTTAATAAAATTATAATTATCGTGATATTAATCCAGAATTAATTCCAGGCACGGGAACGAGGTGATTGATACAAGAAGGGGCCTGTGCTCAGCAGCGGGCGAAGTCGGACTGTGGAATTGTGGATGATCATGATGATGATTCCAGAATTTACACATTGCTTTTGAACATATTATTACTGATTATTAGGCATTCATGTAACATTCATGACCAATACCATGAGATGTTTAGTTACAACATACTACGCGGAGTCAATACAGCAGATGAGTGATACGCCTTGCCAAGTCTACTATTTTGATATTAGTGTAATTTAAAAATACCACTAATACTGATACTTCAATATTATAATATTTCCAGGCGAATATATTAGTGTTACCTAATCTTGAGAAATGACGGTATTAACCTATCTTTAAATGTGTCTATTTTAGTTCCTGAAACCCTCGAGCGGGGCGCTATGAATCGGCAAAAATATCAACTGTCATTTCATCTAATATATTTAGTCCAGCGTACTTGTATATTAGAGGTCAGTGAGTTTAATTCAATAAATAGGTTCCTACTAAGTACTAACACGAAAACTGCCTGTAGCATAGTAGCGTAATGTCAGCGGTAACATTATTTCCGGGGCAAACGATAATCCTCTTTACGTTGGTTTCCTTAGGTCGGGTGCCAGCAAAGGCAATATAATTTTTTTACAGGTTTTTTTATTTTTTTTAACTTTAATTTTTTTTATTTAGTAAATGGATCTGAATAACAACGTAAATATCGCCTCGGCCCCACTTTTCTATACCTCCTGGTACCTCCATAGTCCACATTGTTGCTATTGATATACCTAACATACTCAGCTAACACATATTCTTATTAAAATAAAAATATAACCTCAAACGTAAATGTAAAATCAATCTATAAAAGTTAAGTAAGGGTTTTGCTGTACTTAACTTTAATTGTCATTTAGGGACGGTAACGAACCGATAACTGTCTCTGAGAGTGCACTTTTTTAAATCTTTACTAAGGAGCGACTTAAGTAACCGTTAAACGTCTCTGAGTGTGGCAGTAATAAGATTATTTTTTTATATTATAATATCAATACATATAATAAATCTGTAGAAAAACATTTTTTGTACATCGAAAAAAATTCCAAAAAAAATAGCCAGGGTGTTAAAGGATAACCAACAGAACCCATTTCTAGCATTTTTGGCATTTTTGTCTGTTTGTCTGTTTATTTGTGCACGCATCACGTGAAATGTACGAAACCAATGTAGATAACTTTTATACATAAAAATTGTGCGTATCTTGAAGAATTACTTAGTTTTTGTTTCATCGCAATCGGTTCACTCTATCAAAAGTTAGATGAATTTAAAGTGTTCAAGAAGTAAAATTATCACAGCTCACGCAATTCGGTTACTCGGACAGTTGAACTCGCTATTCGATAGATGGCGTTGTGCATTTAAAGTCATTATATGAATCGCGGTGTTAAGATTTTACGCGAAACAATGACCCTAGAAAAAAAAATTGGTATGTAGTACGTTTATTATTTAACCGACTTCCCAAAAAAGAGTAGGTTCTATGTTCGACATTATGTATGTTATTTTTTTTTTTGTGTATGTTCAGTGTTCACCGATATCTCCGTCAGTTGTGGACCGATTTCAAAAAATCTTTTTTTGTTTGAAAGAGTATGTTTCGAATTGGTCCCATTTTAATTTGGTGTAGGACTGACGAAGCAATTCGAATCGAAGATATACAACAGAACTCTTCAATAAATAACGGCAAATATCTCGGGATTGCTGCAATCGCATGTCTGTTTGTTGATTATACCATTTCATAACATAACATCACGCCAGTACGCTCTTAAGGGGTACGCAGATCTCTCATTTCACCGGTTATGTTCAAGTTTCATGATATTAGGGTAATATATTCTGGCGTTATACGAGTAGGTAACTTACTAAACAACTTGCCTATTAGGTAGGTACAACTAAAAAGTGAAAAATAAAAAAAACTTTTTACAAAAAAATACTACCGACTTCCAAATAAAACTACAAAGTGAAAAATAACTTTATTTTTGGAAGTCGGTGTCCATAACGCAATAAATTGGTACCTACGAAAGACACCGACTTCCAAAAATAAAGTTATTTTTCACTTTGTAGTTTTATTTGGAAGTCGGTAGTATTTTTTTGTAAAAAGTTTTTTTGAGTATGTGGAGTAGGCAGGCAGGCTGGTAAGTATGGTAGGGTTGGCAGGCAGATGACGGGAGCGAAGCCGCGGGCACAGCTAGTACTAAACTATAATTCACATTTGTATGTGTACTTATCATTTGCGTAGGCAATACAATGACCATGTACCAAAGTTCTTGGTGTATATTATGTAGTCTACCTTACCGATTGGAAAAAAGGCGCAAGTTTATGAAGTATGTTTTTATTTATTACTCTGCCAATTTTTTTGAGAACCGGGTGACGTTGCTCATCCCTAATTATTGTCCAAGCTAATGTTCGATTTCAGGCAAAATCATCTATTATAAAAATTAATCCCTATTTCCCTTGTTGGTCATGGCATCACGCGTGAACGGCTGGACCGATTTCGCTTATTAATTTTTTATGTTGGTTATTGTAACAAGGTACGTATCGTATGAAAAAGAAAATAAGGAAAAAAAAATGGTACCTTACCTACATAGGTAGGGTAGGTACCTATGTAGGTAGGGTAGGTACCTATGTAGGTAGGGTAGTATAGTGTAGGGCAGGTAGGTTAGGTTGGGTAGTGTAGATGAATGTTTGGTGGTTTTATGGCAAAACAAAGTTTGCCGAATCAGCTAGTTCGTTATAATTATAACGTGAGGAATAGGCTTCCTATCCAGCAATGACAATAATTTATACAGCAAATTGCTTATCACTGCATCACAACCGAATAAAATTCGTGATCCACTGATTCATGTTTAAAATTCTCCTACTCGACAACGGAAAAAATGCAGTGATTTTGTGTGCTTCGCAACTAGGTACCCCTTCCCGTAGATTTACCGTGTGATGTTATGTTGGTGTAGGTAGACCTTAACACATTTCTTGCCTCGATAGCGCATCTAGAGTTACCCGCTGTGCGTGCATGTCCCACGTGTATGGGGCTTGGGTCCTATCAAGTACAGAGGCTTTGTAAGACTGAGCAAACCAAAGAGAGAGGAGCTGAAGTGCGAGTTTATCCACTTTTATCAACATACCTACAATTGTGGGCAATGAACTAAAATAAAATGTCATGATAAATAGCGTTTGCACGTAAAAGTCCTCTATTCACTTCATATTCAAAGATCCTCTATATACCCTGCGATGCTTTTTCAGCGAGATATCGGCGATAACTTGTTTTCACAGTTTCAATGGCGCGGCCATGTTTTTAATCTACCAGCTTTACTTTTACTCTAACAGCTTCTGGAATATAAACCTAGAATTTTCGTAGTATTTTTACAAATTCAATCTAACCTAAATTTCAGGTTTCTGCAACGCTTAGTTTTAAAGATCTCCGTGTTTCAATGGCGCCCACGTTCAAACCCTTGAAACTTTTAAACCATAACTTGCGCCATCGAAACGCACATATAAACAATACCAAGAGTTTGTCCCTCCTAATAAATGGTGAACGTGTTAACCTAGCCATTTCCTTACTTTGAATATTACCTAATATCCCATATACACCTACACGCAATGGCGCCGTTATATAACATAAGTCGGCCCCCGACCCCGATGTACAAGATCAATAATAATGTAGGTGCGGTTTTCTTCAGAGAAGATGAGCTCAATCCTCGAAGTTTTGATCCTTGTGTTAGTCCAACTGCCATGGTAGTCCTCTGTAGGATAGTAACGAAATGTAGGTAGGTACCTAATTTGTGTTTGGTCATGTTACACCCATGTGTAAATAGAACTCTAGACATTCAGGCACTTGCGTTAGGTCTTGGGTTGAAGTAGATAAACCAACAACACAGCCATTGCAAGTCACCATCGATCGTCCTAAGAAACCTGCGCATACCCGATGTTACATAATGTGGTACCTGCTGCTGATCAATACTCTCAGGATATTATTATTATACATTGTATTTTTAGTACCTACTACGTAGGTACTATGTATGTAACCCTAAACGGTATTGAGGCCTTTGGTCAGCAGTGGGTGGGAAAAATCCAAATAACTACGTAGTCTTCTTTCTTTTTCGTGAGGATGCGGTGGCCACCTCTGGTGTCAGAGGTAAATTAAGCCGCCTCTGAGAACCCCACATGCCTCCGACTTCTTCTTAGGCTATTTCAGACTTACAGTAACTTTTTAGGTTAGTCCAGATTTCCCCACGATGTTTTCCTTCTCGTTGCCTATGATGTCCAAGATAAACTTTAAAGATTTTAGTCACAATAGTCCATGCAATCTTTTATATATTAGTCTATGGTCCTTGACCAGATTTGAAGTGTGAATGAATCAAAGATCTCAAGAACGAGAGATGAGAGGTCTGTTACTGGGCTACTACATAGTAATAATGTTGTGGGATGTATTGTATGTTTGGCGGCTGTCATGTGAGTTTATCAGTTGATGATAGGCGTTTATCTCTCAACAAGTAATTACTTCCCTACAAAGAGTTTTGCAATTTTTCAAGCATGTGTTAAGTAGTATTTAGAAGTATGCAGCTGATTGAACAACATTATTAGGTACCAGCTCTTCTTCAACATGAAAGTTATTTTTGTACTGGCCTGAGAAAGCACTATTAAGGATAATAATGTACTCAAAAGAAACGAGTATGAAAAAAATTAGAAATGATTCATTGAAACTTTTAGGCCTGTGCCCACATGGGACAGTATTTATGTAGGTACATGTATTTTTTAGATTTATTTTCTGATCAAACATTTTTTTTACAGAGCTCTAGAAAAGACCAGGATCGTATTTAGGTCATCAACAAGAAACGCTCGTGATTTTGGTTTCGTATCATTTAATCGCCCTAAAAATGTACAATACAGATGCCAACATTCTTCAACAGGATAAACTCACACTACAAAAATCGATGACAATACTCACGCAAATATACGCAGTCACTGGCTCAACTATAATATTGTCGCCGACTTTTGATATGAGTCTTTGTATAACATGATTCAGAACAGTCTACAAAAATCAGGAATAGAAATAACTGTAGCATCAATGTTATGTTTTACGTACAACATTTTATTTGCTTTTTTTTATACTACATAATTAAATAAATTGCATTCCTGATGACGCGCACTGGTAAGTGTAAAACACATACACATCAGTCCATGCATCACTATGAGGGTGAGGTTTCCACACATTCTCGATTCCATGGCCGTCCACTCCAGATAGTATTCACTGAAACCTCATCATGTGGGATGGCAGTAGTAGTGTTCTTAAAAGTAAGTAGCTTAGAAAGCGAACAACAGCAGGAACGCCATCATAAGACAGAAGAGACCCATAGCCTCAGACAGGGCGAAACCCAAGATGGCGTAGGAGAACAGCTGCTGCTTGAGGGAGGGGTTCCTGGCGTAACCGATGATGAGGGAGCCGAACACTGTTCCGATGCCAGCACCTGTAATATAAAAATAATGCATGAGTATAAAACAAAAAAAGGGGCTGAAACATTTTTCAAACTATCTTCAACATTTTACAAAAACAAAATTCTAACTACACAAGTTCTACACCTACCTAACTACCAAGTGCAACAGAATGAACCTCGCCTTCTCATTATTCTGATTGTCAGTAAATTGCGATTGAATAATTCTCCCATTTAAAAATATGCATTTATGTGTATATGACTATATTCTATATTCACAAGATTGTTCTACACCTACCTAAGTACTGTGAGGACTCCTTGCTTGTATTAAGACTGGCAACGGATAAAGAGTCTTGATAGGAAAATGAATTTCGAACATAAAATTAAGTGAAGATGTTTTTTTGCTAAGCTTGGGTGTCACTTCTGGAAAAGCAGCCCATAAGGCAAACACGTTGTTGTTAAAATATACGAGATAAAAGTAAATTATCCCTTTTATTACGTAGTATCCTGGCTGCGTCTCCACAGTACCAAGTGCAACAGAATGAACCTCGCCTTCCCTTTTATTCTGATTGTCAGTAAATTGCGATTGTTTAATTCTCTCATTTAAAATATGCATTTATGTGTATATGACTATATTCTATATTCACAAGATTATCCATCATCATAAAACAACAAAAAACAGCAAAGAAAACTTGGACTTAGTAAATTTTCATGAAAAAAAAATTCTCGGAACTTTCCCAAATTTATTGCAGTATCGGACGCACCGTTTCCGAATTATGGGCCTCAAAGGTCAGTGGGTCGTCTTAGGGGCGGAGTTGGAGTATACGCTTAGGGGCACTATGAGCAGCAAAGAAAACAAAAAAAAAATGTTTTTGGTTAATAAAAATTTTTTGGACAGTATTTTCATGAATTTTTTTTTCGGCATTTTCCCGAATTTATTGCAGTATCGGGTCGACCTTGACCATAACAATCATTTAGGTACTGAGAAGCATAGCCCTACGACGTACCGTTTCCGAATTAAAGGCCTCGAAGGTCGTCTTAGGGGCGGAGTTTCAGGAGTTGGAGTATACGCTTAGTAGGGGCACTGAGCATCAAAGAAAACAAAATAAATTATCGGTCTCGAAGGTCAGTGGGTTGTCTTAGGGGCGGAGTTTCAGGAGTTGGAGTATACGCTTAGGGGCACTATGAGCAGCTAAGAAAACAAAAAAAATATGGGCCTCGAAGGTCAGTGGGTCGTAGTTTTAAGGAGTTGGAGTATACGCTTAGGGGCACTATGAGCAGTAAAGAAAAGAAAAAATAAACATGGTAATTTTTTTTTTTACTATTTTCAAGAAATTTTTTTTTTGCCAATTTCCGAAATTAGCAGTATCGGGTTGACCTTGATCATAACAATCATTTAGGTACTGAGAAGCATAGCCCTACGACGCACCGTTTCCAAATTATGGGCCTCGAATTTTATTTTATTTTGCATAAAACACTATTTCCAAAATGGTAGCTCGGATGAAAATCTTTTTAGGAAAGAAATTGTTGCTCTAGTCGATAACCATGAGATGATGTAAGAAAGCCCGCGAAAAATTAAAAAAAAAGAAAAAGTGTTGATTTTTCACCTTGCGTAGCCATAGGGGGGGGGGGACTTTTTTTTCGCCAACTTATTAACCTTGTCCATAGAAGCCATTTATGCTCACGAGACACATGGTCCTATGTTTTATTAAGTATAAAACGGTCTATATTTCCAAAATGGTAGTATAGTATTCATGTTGGGATGCTGCTAGCATGGGGGCGACACGGGGGGGGGCTAAATTTTGGTTATTTTTTGCCTAGGACACACAGTTTTCGAGATATTCGGATATATATATTATAAAATTCGGAGACCCATAATTCGGAAACAGTGCGTCGTAGGGCTGTGCTTCTCAGAACCTAAATGGTTTTTATGGTAAGGTTAACCCGAAACTGAAAAGTATTTCAAAATTTCCGAAAAAAAAAGTCCTCGCGCCATAGTGCCCCTAAGGCTACACTCCAACCACAGATTACTTCCCAATAAATACCGGGTTGCGCGGTGAGTGACAAGTGCGCAGTGATTGGCTATGCAAGGTCCACGGTACCTGTCGCAGTGATGGGACGTGCGCATTAAATGTCAATAAAATATCGATATTTTTCAAACAGAATGGTATTTTATGTAATATTTCTTATGCGGCGATTTTATAATTACTATAATAATAAAGAAAAACATCGATCGAGAAAAGATTCAGATTTTGGCCAAAAGTGATTTAATTTAATTGTAATCCTATGTAAACAGGGTCACACTGAGCTCTTGTTATGAGTAGAGCATGATTAGTTCAAAGTAAAAATAAACTAAATTGTTAAATTTTAAATAATCAATTTTAACAAAATTATTTTATTCTCCTATATACCTAATTAAATATCGATCATCGATACTTTTCGATAAGCAAAAAACGTATTTCTCTCAACATTTTTACTTCTGTGGGAAAAAGATAGGAATATAATTAATTCCTTATGAGTGAAAGGGACTTTCACAAAAGACATTGCGCTACTGTAAAGTGTGCAATTACGATTTCCTAACCATTATAACTTGACCTTTTTTAGATTGGTCTATATTTATTACCTTGTCTACCAGTGGAATGATATCCCATTTCTTTGAACTTGAAGGGCTGGTTGATTTTCCACACCATTTTACTGAGTATTTTTTTTAAGGCGAACCGTTAGTAACTATTTATTAAACAGAATTAAAACTAGAAATCGCTGAGTCCCTACAGGTCTAATGTCTGGTAGACACTAAAGAGATCATACCATGCACTGAGTTATATCAGCCTAAATTGGCTGATGTGTGGTGCGCGTAAGTTGTCTTCTATGCGGAATCTATTGGGAGGTAATCTGTGACTCCAACCCATAATTGATATAAAAACTATATGAAAATTTATTTCTTAAAAAGTAATTAAAAAGCAAACAGCATAAGAAACGAAATCATTAAACAAAAAAGTCCCATTGCTTCAGTTAATGCAAACCCTAGAATAGCATATGAGAAGATTTGTTGTTTTAAGGAGGGATTTCGTGCGTAACCAATGATCAAGCATCCAAAGACCACACCAATACCGATTCCTGTAGATAACACAAATAATTAGTTAGTTACACATGCAGAGCAAGCGTTCATGCGGTGAATAAGGATTTGGGTTATGGAACAAGCTGAATTAAGGAATTGTGGAAGATAAAAATCACTTTTCATACACCAACATTACATTTTAAAATGGTTTATAAAGGTACAATGAAAAGAAATATTGAAATGTGAGGTTAGTTTTAATTGTAATTACTAATTAAGTTCTTCTAGTAAAAGAGTATCCTATTATTCCGCATTTCCTTAATACACTTTGATTTCAACCTTTAACTACTTATGTAAGCAGGGATAGCCCTGTTCAGAATAAATCAATAACACACTGCTTGTGTTATGCAATCACACAGTCTTGCCAAAAAACTCAGTTAATTGGTAATTTATCAATTTACTTGAAAGTGACAAGAAACTAAGAAGAATCAGTTCAGTTTAGGTTATCCTGACTTGAGACATTTTATATCCATGTTATAGTCAAAGGTTAAATCAATTCACTAGGTATTTCTGAATTAGCAGAACCACACACAAAATGTTAAGACTTCACAAGGCAAAAAAAACCTTAGAAACTTAGAAAATGGTAGAAAACTTACCAGAGCCGGCTACTCCTACTGTCGCTGCACCAGCACCAATGAATTTGGCAGCTGAGTCAATGTCTTTGGTGACAGCAGTGGTCTGGAAGGACCGCACTGCAGACAGCTGAGCTGGTGCAGCGGGGACCATCTGTGTCTGCGGGAGTGCAGCAATTGGTCGCACGAGGGCTGTGTTGCTGAAGATCTATAACATACAAAACAATAGCTAATAGATATCCATAGTCTTAACCTCTTTGAGAACTACACCCTAAAAATCAATACTGCAAAAATCTAAACATAAAAGTTCATCAAATATCCAGATAACGACGGTTCCACGGCGCTTATCCATTCCATTTGAAATAATAATCGTTACCTAATACTGGAATAGAAGTTGGATTATGTAATGATTTCAGACACCCATTGTCACTGTCTGATAATTAAATCGACACATAATAAGAAAATAAATGAAGAGAAATTAGCTCTCATTAACCTATAGAACCGGCAAGTACAGCTTACATTGCTGAAGGAACTTACAAGGTCAAATTATATGAAGTTCAATGTAAAGAATTATAAGTCCTGAAGGGACGACAAAACCTGGTTAAATTGGAAAATAATTAAAAATCCAATAAGGAAATTGTACTTACGGCAGACCTGGCTGCAGGGGTGATCAATCTGGCGGCGGACAGCATAATTGTTTTTTATTTGGGTGCGGCGAGCGACAACTGAAAGAAACGGTACGACTTGATGTGTTAGCTACTCGAGACTAGTGAGACTATTCAGAATATATGCCTACTGATAGGAATTGTAAGTTTATGTGAAGTCACTTGACAGTTTGACCGACGACCGCTATGTTACGTAATTTACGGTGCTACGTAACGGAGACTGAGGTCGTACAACCTCGATTATCTTGAACAGATATCAATTTTGGTAACTCCGTGGACACGATTTGATGGGCAGAGCTACTGTGTGTTACCTCTAAACGATATAATTGAATGTCGAGCGAAAATGGCTGAATCGGCGAGCTAACTATTGGTTCTTCTATAACTTACGAGTTCACAGACAAATATATCCACTATCACACACTATATGCTTGTATGCGCGATTTGAATCACTTTTTACTCAATGATGGCTTAAAATTGTTACACTTTTTCACGATTAGTTTATTCACGAAATTCTGCCGCACTTACCAAAGAACACCGAGAGGGAGGAGACCGGCCTTTGGAATGTTCAATTTTTGAGTGGTGAAATGAAACAGAGTACAAATGCCGCATTGCTATTGGTCGATATAGCAGGCAGTTCCGTTCAGAGCTGCCAACCGTCAGATCAATATGCGCGAGTGTCAGAAATGTACAGAACTTATTATTTTAAACTTGTGATTACATGATTAATGCACAGTATTGTTAGTTCAGTAAATTTTAAATCGTTTTTTAATTGCTACTTTTTTGATCCAATTCTAACTAGTATTCAATTTAAAGATATGATAATGATTACGGCCTGAATGAATACAGTGCTGTCGTTGACTAGTACATTACCATTGTACGACATGGCCGTCTTCATGATAAACATCTGTAAATTTAATGGCTGTGGCATAACATTTCCAAGATTAACGGACTTAATTGAACACATCGAAGATGTTCATATCGGTAAATATAAAATATTCATATCCATTACGAGTAATTGTTCTTATTTTAAGCATGTAATGTAATCCATGACCCTCCCAATTTACGTCTTATCAGTGTGCCAATGTTGTCACCATTGGAGGGTATTTTTGCGTCAATTATAAATAATGGTCGGGTCTACACAGCTTTACTATTGTTTTTTTATTTAATTGTTTGTTTGACTTCTGGAAAGAAAGACTACTGTAAACATATACTCGTTGCTATTTTCATGTCCATTTCCCCTTTATTATGGGCGACGGAAATAGGTCTGTCCAATTGAACAGCTGATCGGGAGCGGCAGATTCAATCGGCTATGTTTTGAAACTAAAACTGAAATCTCCTTTTTCAGATTATGACCCTGCTGTAATAGAACAAAAAGAAGCATCACAACCAGCATGTATTCCGCTAAGTTATGTTCTAAAATTTGTCTCCGAGGCTTCGAGGCGGGAAAACCAGAACTCAGCCCCCGCGCCCGATGTCCGCCGGCGCCTCCTATCTGCGCCCAAAACACCTTCAGTTCGAAGCAGCACACCTACCGGTACTATAATTATGTATTACATAACTACTGATATTAATTTTATTTTAGATAGACAATCGCTAGCCTTTTTTTAATAGATTCTTTTCTGCTTTAGGAGACGCTAAAAAATACAATCCAACAAGAAAATAATACACCTAATGGAATTTTCTGTATCTATTATTTTTAGTAGAAAATATAATAAATAATTTAGTGGGCTCATGACACGGTAAACAAAAGGACAATGGTAATTTTTGATAAAATACCCGCCGCCGTCTGGCTCCGTCGGCCGTGGTTTATTATGTCCCGTCCAGCACGTATAATCAACTATCCAGTGCTGGACGGGACTTATTTGACTAAAAACCTTACTGGAATGATAAAACTGATTGAACGATTCCATTATTTGGATGCAGGGGCGGACCGTGAATTTGTGGGGCCCTGGGCGAACTCTACAAGCCTCTGGTCTCCTTTATTTCATTTTTTTTTGTCAATTTGAAAAGAAATAGGAATATGTAAAATTTGGAGTTTTCTGCACCAGTCGCCAATTTCTTGAATTGGTCATTATAAAAGAAAATAGAGAAATCGAAGCGAACTAGTACATTAAAAGTCCTTTTCTTGGCAAGACAAGCCTTTCTTTGGACCAATGGTACAATTATAATGGTAAGCGAATGTAGGATGAAAAAGCGAGCGCCGAAATTTCAGTAATTAATTAGCTTAGTATTTTAGCCTTTTATACAGAAGTAGAAGCAAGTAATTTTGTCGTCTTATACAGAAAAGGTGAGGCATAAAGGAAATGCAGAGAGCAAGCGAAGCAAGCTCTAAAATTTTACAATCCTGAACTGTATAAATAACATTTGAATTTTAAAAAAGTATTATGGTAAACCCATCTTGACGACTGACCTGATTGACCATTAATAACAGTACCTATTCTGCCGTTGGTCGATACGGCCAATCTCAAAACATCGGGGCCCTGAGTTGCACTCTAATATTATGTTTTTGTAGTTTTTGACCGTTGCAGTGACACACCATATTAGCAGCGTTGTCAGAAAACTACTGCCCTCTACGACTATACAGCAGTCGTTATTTTTTTTCTCAAGTCTTGTGTAACGTTAAATAATTTAAGCCAGGCAACAATATTGTCCATTGCCTTCAAGGGGAGCTGGGGGCCCTATATATTCACGGGGCCCTGGGCTGCAGCTCAATTAGCCATATGGTTTATCCGGCCCTATTTGGATGAGTTCATTACTATCTCTGGCACCGTGACTGTTGTGTGTGTGACTCCTTTCACTCGTTAAGAGATATGTAGGACATGCCTGGAATAGGCCACCCGCGTAGGCATCCGTATGTGAGTGGGCTATGCCATGAACATTCAGAACCAAACAAATAAAGATGATGATTGGTTTAAATGATAACAGCCGCACTGGTCGATATTCTAGGTTTACTGAGGATGTGTAAGCAAAGCTTACCGAAGATGGCGGATCCGGTCGGCGGATTCGTAGATCATTGACAGTGGTTACAGGTACTTAGATCAGAAGACCGAAAGTTTGACAACCTATCTCGTCAACGGGTGTGTAATATTGTGTTGTGTAAGTGCAGTGCGGTGGATGCGAGTCGCACGGGGCCGGTCGATATGATATGGTGACACTTGGGGGACTCTTGGGCCTATATTCAGCAGATGACGTTTTTCGGCTGAAATGATGATGAAGTGCAGTCGCTACAAGTAAAATACTGGTATACAGGTTGTGTTCTCTTCAATATGCGAGCTCCCACTGGTAACCGCCTATCGCCTGTTCCAACCCAGCTACCAGATTCTTCTTTGACACCCTTTATCACTACTTCACACCCCATTTTAGTTGCAATAAGGAAATTCGATAAAAAGAACAGCATCCTATGACATCCATAGTTGGAAAAAAGCTTGGCAGATCATGATGAATGTTGGTTTTTATGTTCCAGGAAGCGAGATGGATGAAGATGAGCTGGTCAGTCCATCCGAAGACAGCAATGATTCGTGGACCACAGCTGAGGAGTACAGTTCCGAGTTCATTCTGCGATATGGTGTTAAGTAAGTGCAGCTAACAACATACAATTATTGCGAGTATTGCGACAATCAAAATTAATTTTAATTAAGACTATTACGTGAGTCGCGGTAAACAAGGATAAACGCTCTGGCATCCTTCTATTTTACTGCTCAAGCTTTTCTGCATAACCCGCAAAGTAAGTAGTATTAAAAGTAACACATCAAAGCAGTATAACCGCCGACTTACAGCATTTCTGTATCGTTTTCGCATTTTGGGTTAGTTCTATAGTAGCATTACAAACGATTATACGGCTACTGTAATACTTATTTGGGTACAAATTATACTGCTTTAGATCCTAAATACGTTCACAATTAGAATTGATAATTAAGATGTTATTTGCATTAAAAAAGCATTAGACTAGCATTAGAATGTAATAAGAAAAAAAAAGTAAAGAATTATTGGAGCTATTTAAGTTTTCACAGTTAGAACTTCATTAAACCATACATCATTCCAAAATCATCTCTAATACCACGGTACAAATGTTATAATAAATTATCGTTGTAATTTAACTACTTTGCATCGCAATATAATATGGAGTGACACCATATTTGATTGCATCAAAATAAAATTAGTATTTATTAATAATCTAAAATTTACATAATATAAAATACTTAATTAACAATAACTACCTATAAATACACTTAAATAAAATAAAACTACGAACGCGTATAAAAGGGCAGGGGTCATAGGGCGTCAAAAAATTCGTCCACATCGCTGTCAACGTGAAAAGTGCCCAGAACGCTGGCAGCATTGCCACGTTGAATGGCAATGCTGATTTTAACTCTGGCCAAGGAAAAGCCCAGCCCTCTGGTCACGTGAAGAGTCGACTAACCGTTTACTTACTTCTCGAAATACTCGAAGAGCACTCGGACCCCATGGACCTAATGTTTCAACCCCAAACGGCTCAAATATATAACTTCCAATAAGGTTGTTGTATTTGCGCCGTTTGAGGTTTTCCGCACCAGCAGCAGCTGCCCCAGCACAGCCCGCCGTGCTAAGAAGATGGGATGGCGCAAGGGTGTCGACACATGTTGCATCCCACACCAAAGGCCTACCCACCTTCCAAGGCATTATGGTCATCCCGTCTGGTCTCTTCCCATCGTCGCGCGCCAAGCCATTGGGTTCTAAAACAGCTGGCACCCCGGCGGTGACAAGAGCCCGACGTATGATGTCATTAAGGTTACACTAGTCAAAAATTCTTCCATACAAATGTAGTTTGGGGATTATTCCACTGTTTGACGATGGACGTTCAAAATAAAATGTGATATCAATTTGTCTCATCATTATCTAGCCCTGTATGGAAGCAAAAAAGTAAAAATAGAAAATATTTGAAAGTTATGAGCGTCGAAAGTTCCACATTTCGACACTAATTTTAACGCATTTTTGGGTGCAAATAAATACCATAAGAAGACGGAAAATTGCAAATCGGCCTCCATACAGGGATAGATTAGTAGTTTAACAGTGCAAATAATTTTATTTAGAACATATAGATTTAGTAGTTTATTCAAGAAAACCAAACAGCCAAAGGTCTGTTTATAAAATTTCGCGCGCCCGATTTCGTCCTAAATCATTATCCATTTCGCTACAAATTTGCAAAAGTGTGTAGTAGTACGCGAACTAGCTTCCTACTGCTCAGCACAGCATCTATCTCTTCTGCACGTGTTGTCGGTTGATATAAAATGCATTTTAACCCCGCGCACAAAATAGTTCGTGCCGTCGACTAGTGTACCCTTAATGCTGGCGTGCCGTGCTAACCGACCAGCGCTCCTACTGCAGGATAGGCCATGGTGTCCGAGGCGGTCGACTGCTTCACCACATTGACAACGATGTGGAGCTCCGCTAGGAGCACCCAAACGCAGACATGTAGCGATAAACAAAATTTATAATACTGTTTAAGTTTTTGACTCTTTTGTTATTGCATGCCTTCAAATATTACTGCGCAGTGAGGTTTACTGTAAATGTCTATATAAGATACAATGAAAATTTTCACGCCGTCAGCAAAAAAAAACATGTTTATAGCGAATATTGTGCTTTTCCTCAATATGGCCGACAAATGGTTTCACGAATATAGTCAAATGAACCTATATACAGCTTTACGCATTACAATAACTCACGTGTATTTGATTAAAGAGCTGTTAACTATACAACAGAACTCAGTTGATCTTTAAAATGCAAGCATTATATTGATTCACGTTTATGCTGTTCAGCAGGTCTAGGCTTTTACTAACCACTTAAAAGTGCTATTACACAACAAAGGACACCAAAAATAGCCCAAAGCTGTATAACGGATTTACGGTGCATTATAATGGTACAAGTTTATTCTATTAAGCAGCATTAGGCATTATCTTACTACTTAAAAATGCTATTGTAGACCCTAAGGCACTAAAAACAGCTAAAAGCTGTATAACGGATTTACGTGGCATTATAATGGTTACTCCTTCGCTGTTCTTTTTTAATTAATTTAATTGCGGGGATCCAAATCAGTTGAATCGTTTCCCGGGACTCGTGGAGCTTCATTGACTCTGCACTTTTCTGGTGGTCGCCACTGTTGATTCTGGTTTTCAGGAGTTGCGGTGACAGTGGTTGAGAATGTCCCAAATAATAAAAAAAACTGCTTCTGCTGCTTAATGCTTATTTGCGTGTGGGTAAACCCACAAACATCACCTAATTACAGTGTCTGAAAATCTATAAAAACCTCTTATCCTTTTTTATATGACTGGTAGGCGATATGAAAATCAACAGGAAAAGAAAAACTTCAGGCAGTGAATGGATCCTCAAACAACTTTTCAGTTAGCATTTCATCATATTTACCTTATATGATAACCTAAGCTGTTAGTTGCAACATTTCGAGCAAGTTTGAACCTATATTATTAATGGAAGTCGTTGTTAAATCTAGATTCGAGGATAGTAGTTTTAAAACACAATTTTCTTGTTCAGAATGAACGCTAGCGCTTCATCCGGGGCTCTTGGTCCGGCTGCTCAGGAGAAACCGTTCGCTTGTCCAGTGCCCGGCTGCAAGAAACGATACAAAAATGTCAATGGCATCAAATATCACTCGAAGAATGGACACAAGAAGGACGGAAAGTGAGTATACTTATTGATGTTGCTTTTCGATAGGAAATCACGATTAGAGCATTTGTTTAAACTTTCAGCAACATTCCTTGTTCTTGCATAATTTTCTATTATCCTTGAAAATTTAAACGATAATAGTCTAGTATCTTTATTCGTTATTATTACAAACTTAAAACCTGGACACAGATAATATAATACTAGTATACAGATGCCTCATCCCATACAAAGAAAACGTACCGACGTAACTAGCGTTTTTCATCTGTTTATACCGATTATTTTTTGTAAATCGATCGCGTTCGGTTTCGTTCCACGGCGATAGATAGGTCACCATATATATCCGTGGAAAGGATCGGAACGGAACCGAATACGATCGATGTATAAAAAATAATCAGAATAATCAGTATAGAACGTCGGCACGGTTTTTTTGTATGGGATGAGACACCACTGCCCTGGATAAGTTAGGTAGTCACTTTCTTGGACAAGATAGCCTGTTAATAAGGCGTGGGTGTATTCAATTGCTTTAATGGCATTATGTTAGCTGTCAAAGAAGTTCAAACTCTGCGTAAACCTCGACCTTTTCCATTTGCTATTGATATTGATAACAAATGATAGCCAGTTGAGCGAGTCTAAAATAAAACCAAGGTTGGTGCTGGGTCGATATCGTTTTTTTTCTACCCAACGTACAGGCGCGACGTTATGTGTTCTTAGGTGATGTGTCTCCTCAGGAACGACATGATCTAAAATATCGTTTTTAGTGTCCGTAGCCGAAAAGTCCAAACGGAGTCCTATTGCTGTCATCACGTGTCCGTCTTCAAATTTGCACAGTATAAGTATCTTGTTGACCCAAACCCCCATCAAATTGTCAAACCCCATCGTTGTTTAGAGCCCGTTGAGTGGATACGTATCTACTGTATTTTTTGTTTCAAAAATATTGGAAAACAAAAGAATGTGAAGCCACTGATTTTTCCTATTACAACCAACTTAATTTTGCGGTTTGGTACGGCACCCTAAATAAATAATAATAATAAATATAGTTTTTATTTTCTTCAATTGTACAAGAAAACACTTATCTAAACACGTTGCGATACAACTAGGGAAAAGAGTGTTTACGATGAACTCTGGCACCCAATGTAAGATTTAACTTGTGTTTAGGGTGCCAGCGTCCTCGCCTAAATGTGCGAAGTCCGAAACGCACTTGGCCGGTTTTTAAAACATGTCTTAGTAGTTCTTAGTAACGAACTCATAACAACTTGTATTTTTTAACAATTGATGTAGTGACCTACATTAAGTACCTTAACTAAGCAGTTACTGGCATGCAACAGTTAGTTTTGGTTGCGTACTCCATACAATAATCATAGCAAGACATCCTCTGAATATATTACTTTTGAACCATTCGATTTGGTATGTTGTCAATAGCTATGCTGTTGGGTTTAATAGTTAACTAGCTTCTGGCAGCGGCATCGCCCGCGTGAAAGTCGAAAATTATCCTAAGAGAACATATTCCCGGGATAAAAAGCGAGTATCCAACCGTTCTGGCGTGATTGATTTACAAACATCCATCCATCCAAACTTTCGCATTTATATTATTATAGTAGGCAAGTAGGATATGTGTCAGTCTTCACCAAATTACCTTGTTTTCTCCTCAGCATACTTATAAGTATATATAATACCGACGATTAATTGTACGCTTTAATTTCACTAGAAAATTTCCGGCCTTGTCGAACCCAGAACAGTACAATAAAAAGTTTATGACTGGCCCCAAGAAACGCCTCTCTGCCCAAGAGTATTTCTGGAAGAAATGGGTACAACATCATGAACTTTTATTAGTTTGATGCTTTGTAAATTCCCCGGTAATTATTGAGTTGTTGTGTTCTAACATAGTAATAATGGACAATCTCCAATTTTTCAAAGATTCTATCTTTTTTAATTAAAATGAAATGATATTCGACAGCTATCGTGATCTGTAACATTTTGTACCTACTAATGAATATAAAATTTTCACAAAAAATAAACCGACTTCAAAAGCTAAACACTAAAAAGTGCAAAATAACTTTCGTTTCGGAAGTCTAGTTTTTATCATTTTTCGTCATCGACTTTCGGAACGAAAGTTATTTTGCATTTTTTATGGATTGATAAAATACCCATAATAACTCAATTTACACATTCGTGCTGTTTATCGCTAAGGAGTTCGGTTGTATGCTCCTTATCTTGAAAACTGCTGGACCGATTTTGATGAAACTTGCACTATTCCCTTAGTTGAGAGATACTCAATCCAACACAAAAATGATCATCACGATATACAAAAAAACATACATACACTTATGAAATTTGTCACATGATCCGATGAGTAGTATCAGAGAAATGCGTGGACAAACATTACATACATACATACAAACAAACAAACATACATACACTTATGAAATTTGGCACACGTGTTTAGAAGCCCACACATAATAACATATGTGAATATTGTGCTGTTTTAATAGTATTACATACATACGTGTCGAATTGATTAGGTACCTACCTTCTTTTTTTGAAGTCGTTAAAAAAGATGCCTTCCTGCAGAGAGAGAGAGAGAAAGACAAGTATAAGAGAGGGTAAGGGCAATGAACACTATTACTATGCTAGAACACTACAACTATAGCAGAGAAAATTAGTCATGCTTTTAGTAACCTATATTATGCAATAGATAAGCAACGTTAATGACATAACTCATATTCGAACTCGATATTATGTATTGATAAAATGTAAATTTATTCTCCAACGTTTAGTGATTTGTGGTCGTTATCAGACAGTGATGAATATAATTAGAGTATAATTTGTATAAATCAACAGTATTATATGGGTTGCGTGATATTTTCCAGGGTAAAAAAGGCGTACCGTTGCCAGTGCGGCAAAAGCTACAAAACGGCACAAGGGCTTAAGAGCCACTCGATATCGCAGCACATGGCGTCTGGTCCGGAGGGGACGCACAAACTGTACGCGCCTAAGATGCCCGGCCTCGTGGTGACCAGCTCGCCGGCGCACTCACGCACGCTCAACCTGCTCGACGCCGTCGATGGTAACAAGCTAGTCCGTATCTATGACACCATTAAGACCAAGGACCTACCGGCCTTCACCATCCCCAAACACAGCCTCAGCGTGGTGAGCTCCGGACTGCTGACACCAGCCTCCACGCCGGGCTCTAGCCCCGTGGACAAGCTCAAGTTCGAGCGCTCGCCCAAGGTCACAGTGCAGACGCACCTGCCTCAGCTCACCTCCATCTACACCGAAGCGGCCGAATAAACTCGTCGCGACGACTACCAAACGAATTTAAGTCACTAGTATAGTTTACACATGCAGTTCCTATATAAAAAAGTGAAAAAAAAAACATTTTATTAATTTATTAACTCATTATATGAAGGTGTTTTTGTATGTCGTTGGTTGAGCTTGTGCGTGCTTTTAATTTATCATCCGTTGCACAATTTATTTCCATCGCACCTTCGTCTAAAGAGGTAAAATGATTGTTTCTCAAAGAGATAGGAGAGTTATTTATTTGTTTTTGTTTGTTTGAGTTTTTTTATGTTGATTAGTGCGTATGTATAAGTTATTATTGGAACGCTAATTTCTTTTAGTATATTTTTTTTATTATATGGAGATGCGGTGGAGTCAATAGTTACTTTAATTTGTAGATATTTTGTTTGTTAACGATATTTTAAAAATATTAATAGAGATTTTTGATTGAGGTGATGCAGAAGATGCAACCAACTTGTATACTATTTATAATATTAAATACCCACAATATAGTGGGAATGGGTGACCATATTTTAAACGTTGGTCTCCACTGTGTCTCGCATACCGCGAAGGCTGTGTGACCTTGTCAACATTCGCCTTATGTAATACGTATCGTACGAATGCAAATAACAGGTCGTATAAATATTATGGGAACGGAATCGTCAAAAAGTATAATGAACAATTTTATTTCCCCGCTCGATTATTATATTAAAATTTCTGTGATCTCTATGCGGGGTATTCAGATGATTGTGTACTCTAAATACTTGTACGCGTACGTCATACATTTATGACACCCTTCGTATCTCTTTGTGCCATTATTTCTAACATGTGTACTTAATCATATAATTCACGCGAAACGCTTACGTTCATATGGTTTCTCATAAGATTTCACTATGTTAGATTTTATAAATTAAGAGAAAATAAAAACAAAGAAAAATAGCGTTCACCTAAGTATCTTTCAAAGCTAGAGTAAAAGTCATACTCGTAAATGTGATATGGTATTTAGAAAAAAAGTAAAAAAAAATGCTTATAAGCGTACACGTATTTAAAAAATACCTAGTTTTTAAGGTTGGCAATGTTTGTCCGTTATCTGTTGGATAAAATGTGCGATTTGATGTGTCTAGGTTTCGGTGCCTTTTGTTTTTCTACGATTGTTTGTTTAGTTTCGCGGTGTAAGTACTGATCGATTTGTTTTACTTGGAACACTAGGATTATGATAATATAGTTACCCGCGGCGGAGCCTGTTAGTTTCTGGTAATGTGTATGTACTTTTCGGAAGGTCTAGGTGTTTATTATTTAGTACCTCCCACTATTGAACTGTTGGTTCACAAAATGGAGCTTATTTTAGAGTAACTTTGTTACGATTACGTACGTACATCTGCATAAATGCGTGTTTTTCGTTAATTGCCATAACACTTTACAAAGATTTATACGTAATAATAGACCCAAAAACTGCTTTAACATGTTCCTAATGAAATGCTTAGTTTAGGAAAACTACTATGAAAAATATGTACCTAAAACTCTTTTCGGGATTTTGAAAGTTTTATTTCAGAGATTATAAGTACGTAATCGTAGCAAAAGTTCGTAAGACATTTAGTTAGATAAGAACTTATAATATCCTCTCAAAGTATTTCGTCGAATGTATAAAGAAAATGTTTGGCTGGTATAGTACTAGAAAAAACGGCTGAGGTGCTACCAAAAATAGTGATTTGGCGCGTAGACTACGCATTATGTTAAATAAGTATAATATGTATATATAATGTCTGTTCCAAAGCGAAATTATATCTAAAGATAGTGTACGGTCACGGTGCTTAACGGGTAAAAAGTGTGATATTTGGATTAAAAAGTATGTTATAGTGTGACTACCAAAGAAACGACATTTCAAATTACGATAAGTATTTATTATACTCAGTTTCACAAAACAACTTTCTCTCTCTTATGAAGGACACAATTTAAAACGTTACTTGCATATTCAAAAATGAAATCATTTGGAAAATATTACATAAAAAAAACTTTCCTTTATTTTAAGCCTTTCCTACAGGAACCCCTTATTTGTTAATTATACATTATGTATAATTTTAAAAATGTCGTATTTGATCGTGGGTAAATGGGGAATTATGGGGGTTGGAAACACTGAACCCAAATGTGACGAAAAGTTTATCTTATTAACCCCACCCTTTCTCTATATTAAATGTTAACTACGCCCATGAATGACTGGGGACTAGAAGGCTGCAATGTAGAAGGTTTTCGCGTAACGATTAGATTATACATTATACGCGTCCGCCAATCCGCCATATTGCGGGAGACTGGGGAACTAACGCGTCGGTTACATCCAAATGATTGTACTGGCAAGATACCTGGAAAACTTTCACTCGTAAAATAATAAATTTATCATATTCCTTGCTGACTTATGGGCGTTGATGTTTTTAAATAGAAAAATTAATAAAAAAATAATGTACACGTATTGCCCATTGCCCTTTTTTTACGGTTGACAGTTATCTAGTTCTCTTGGTAAAATAGTACATCCAAATTATTGTATCGCTATATATCCGCTAAGATAGTATAGTATGTGTTGTGCCACGTGCCATTGTATGAGGCATGTTAATATTAGTGACGATGGCGGAGAGGGAGCAAGTATCTCAACGTTTTACCCAAAAAATATATTTATGTTCCTCCAGATTTTATTTAAACCAGATACAATCAATTTTGGTCCCCAAATTATTTCTCAGTTAGTTGGGTATCCAATTTTATTTACATGATTATGATCCGTCCTCACTAAAAGTACCCTTTTTGTTAATTTATCAGCCTGTTGGATTATTTATAAAAAAAACCCTTAAATTTTCGACATAATTCGTTCCATTAGATGTGCGTAGTTCTAATGTAAACATATTTAATCGTATGTAAACGGACTGGAATTGTGTCGGTTATATTTATCGTCGATTTGCTTGGAAGCTATGCGCTGGCTACGTAACATTAGCTTTGTGTAGAACACTGGATGTGGCATTGTATTGGGTTTATGTAACTATTAAGTTATCGCACTGTTTGGTAGATCTAGCGTATGATGAACGCTATAACTTTATATATGTGGTTTTTTTACCGTCATATGATATAATATGCTCATTTTTATTATAAATATCTTCGGTATAGTTTCAATGAACATTGTTAGTCATGTTTAATTTAAGACTGATAGTTGGATTATAGAATATTGTCTCCTTAATTTATTTTGTGTGCATACGTAGAAAGACATTTTGTATTGTGAGGAGGATTTCAGTGTAAAATAATAAAAAAAATAACTCATAACCATTTCAAAAATTTTGCCATAGTATTGTGCCGACTATTTGCCAAAATAATAAGGTTCTTGTGACCACATAAAGTAAAAGTTTGGTGTAGGTCTAGTGTTTTTTTATTTGATACGGGATTGAGAATTTAATGTACCTAACTAAAAGTTAAAGCTGTTCTAACAAAAATGTCTAAAAGACTTGGGAATAGTCGGCACACTTCTACAGACGTAACAAAGAGGTATGCGATGCCTCGAACGTAAGCTTTGAAAATTTATTTATTAACAATTAATTATTTAGTTGTTCTAGTCTCAAAGAGTAACTGAAAGTTGATAATTATTATCAAAGAGATTGAGATCTGTGTGTGTCAATTAAAGATATGACCAATTTTGAAAATTGTCGATTAGGATGGATAAAAATATTGAAGGTTTTGTAAAATTGATATTTGTACACAGGGAGAGAACAAGGCGTGTTATTGATTTCCTCTATGTTATTATTAATTATTTAACAGCTCAAGAAGTTTTCCATTTATTTAATTTATTTGTCGGTTCATTTGATTTTATTCAACGATTGTATTTATCCGTTAATGGTTGTGAATAATGTATAACATTGTATGGTCGGTGAAGCCGCCTTGTCTATGGCTAGCTGGAGTGACACCGTCGGACATAGTCCTTTATTTATAAAATTATAACACAGTGATGAAAAATTGGCCTTATTAACGACATGCATGTTTCAATTATTTCTGCTTCTGATAATAAGCTTAAATAGTTGATGGAACTGCAGTTAAAATTATTGATAATCACGTAAGACTTGAACGGTGTCTCTTCAAGTCGATGTTACAGCTGAATCAGTGTTGCTTCCTTGTAAAATAAGCTTTTTTAATAGCTCACCGACTGTCACCGATTTAATAAACATAAAATAAATAAACATGATGTCGTGTAACCAATTATATATGTATTACTCATTTCAAATTATAATTCAAGATTTGAAAAACCCTTTGACTGAGAAGTTTAAACTTTCCGAACAAATAAAATTGTTTACTAGGTGTCTGTAATCTTTAAATAGTCAACTTGTAATAAATCTTCTATATGCGAGAAGAACAGTCAAAGGGTTGAATATCATTCTGATATCAATAAGTGTTGTCTTTATAGTATTTTGTATCGAATTGGAAATCGTAAGTGACCTTCCTGATGGTGCGATGCGATTTATATCACACTGTCGAGCGATTTTTATTAAGCGAAATTGCAAGTTATGTTCACATGGACGCAATGCGATGCAATTCGACCGATTTGCACTTGATATTTTCTTAGAAAATACATGAGAGATATCACCTATCGACGCTAGGGACGCTGGTGTGTAGAGTGAGGTCTTGAAAATGGCAAATGTCATTGTTTTTTTGGCTTTTAGCGCGAGTTAATTTAATATTTTATTACTTTTTTGAATATTTACCAAATATGGCAGATTAAAATAGGTACGGGTTTTACCAAACATAGTTTTGTTTCGGAAAAATTTATCCGCCTTTTTTTTCGAGAAAAGAGGTGCGCAAAACTGCGGCATACTCGGATATTTAATCGCACTTCTACGATACAATTACTAATGATTATAATTCAAATTTTGATTCCTTGCGCGTAAAAATAACGTTTGACAGCTATATTTATGGACCTTACTCGCCAGTGGCGCCAACTGGTGGGCACAAAAACGGCAGCCTTCATTTAATTTGCGTCGCGCCATCAGAAAGGTCCCATGCCTGTTATTATCAATACTACCTTCCTACACGCTTACTATTTAACAGTTGTGTCAATGTAAGGACTCATGTAACGCCTACATACATGATTATTGGTTCCATCTTGTCTTGATAATAAAAAACAAACAGCAACCATAAAAACTTGTTTTATTTATTTTTATTTGAATATAAAATGGCTATACATTTACAAGCTTATTGAGATTGTCTTAATATAGGTACCTCAATACATAATATATAAATGACATGAATAAATTATAATTAGACACAGTCCATATTCAATCAATTAGAATTTTTCTTATACACATTAAAATTCAGCAAAAATATAAAAACTCAACGTATTGTTAAGGTACCGTACTGGAATGCGGCCAGCTCTATATATTTCGAGTTTAAACAATATAAATAAAAAGGCCAGCCCATCATTACATGGAATATTAAAACGTAACTAGCGAAATGAGCTCGCATTTACACATCTGTTCATCCTTCGTGGATACAGGCGTGAGGTTACATTATATAATAATTATATATTTCAGTCTATTATTACCTATGTATTGTTCACTTTTTGGTCGGTAACTTTTCGAGCAGTGACGTGATCTTGGCATGTTTTGTAGACTCGTTCAGGGGACACTTGTTCTGTACGAAGAGGAGGGCACTTTCGTCTTTCTGCTCAAATGCTACTTCTGCCGCTTCCTCGTAGAAACTGTAAAAATGATTTAACAATATTATAAAATCGTTATATTATTCTTGGGGGAGGTATATGTCCAGCAGTGGACGTCTTTCGGCTGATATGATGATGATGATGTTCTATTACATTTTATTTACGCTTGTGTACAATAGTAGACCTCTTTATCGCTTAATCGTCAACGTTAAGGTATGCATTAAGTGGCAGTGGGCAGGGCACATTGCTCGCAGAACGGATGGGGCAGAAAGATTCTGGAGTGGCGACCGCGAACCGGAAGTCGTTGCGTTGGAAGGCCTCCCACCAGGTGGACCGATGACCTGGTGAAGGTTGCGGGGATCCGCTGGTTGCGGGACGCACGAGACCGGTCAATGTGGCGACGCTTGGGGGAGGCCTATGTCCAGCAGTGGACGTCTTTCGGCTGATATGATGATGATGAAGGTATGCATTCAGGATCAATGCAATGTGAAACGTACATAGGTTCAATTTAGTATGTACTAGCAGCTAGTAGTACTAGCTGTGCCTGCGGATTCACTCCCGTGAACTGCCCACCGCCATTCAGAAAATGACGTCAAATGCACAACGCCATCGATCGAATATGGAGTTCAACTGTCTTGAGTATCTGAATTGCGTGTGATATTTTATTTCTTGAACACTTTAAATTCATAATATCTTTTGATAGAGTGAACCAATAGCGATGAAACAAAAACTAAGTAATACTTCAAGCTACGCACAACTTTTATGTATAAATGTTATCTATATTGGTTTCGTACATTTTACGTGATGCGTGCACTACTAAACAGACAAACAAACAAAAATCCGAAAATGATGCAATTGGGTTCTGTTGGTTATCTATTATTGGAAATATTTTCAATGTACAAAACGACTTTTCCACAGATTTATTATATGTATATTGATATTCTAAAAGCAAGAGAGATGCCCGTAATCGAATTGAATGGCGTGCAATTGAAGAGGCCTTGTCCATTATGTCCAGCAGTGAATTGCTATAGGCTGATAATGATGCAGTCTACAGTGGAAAATTAATTACGACGTCGACTACAAAAGTGCTAGTAACACTTACCCAGCTTTAACATAATATTTGACTTTGATGTCATCACTGCATCGCGGCAGATACTTCAGCGCCTCATCCTGTTTACAGTACTTGAGACACGCGTCCACAAACGGTTCATATCCGACCGGAGACTTCTTAGATTTCGAGAACCTGTCCAGTTCTGCCCAGTCGTCATTGTCAGCTAACGTCATTATCCGCAGCCACCAGTATCTGTAATAAATTAAAAGATTTTTAAGGTTTGTCGAAAGGTGTCTTATTTTATTTAATAACTATTTCTAAAAAACATTTTCTCTAAATTCTCAATTTTGAGTGAAGTGTATCGTTTTTTGATAATACTAAAAGTCAAATTCTAAACTCGATAAAAAAGCATTTTTACAAAAAAATGCTACTGACTTCCAAATATAAACTACAAAGTGAAAACTAACAGTCGGTGTCTTTCGTAGGTACCATTTTTATGCGTTATGGACACCGACTTTCAAAAATAAAGTTATTTTTCACTTTGTAGTATAAATTTGGAAGTCGGTAGTATTTTTTTGAAAAAAAGTTTTTTATTTTTCTCTTTTTGTTGTATCTACCTAATAGGCAAGTTGTTTAGTAAGGTACCTATAACGCCAGAATAGATTACCCGAATATCATGAAACGAACATAACCGGTGAAATGAGAGATCTGCGTACCCCTTAAGAGCGTACTGGCGTGATGTTATGTTATGAAATGGTATAAACAACGAACAGACATGCGATTTCAGCAATCCCGAGAGATTTGCCATTATTTATTAAAGAGTTCTGTTGTATATCTCCGAAGTTCTTCAACAGATCTTCACCAAACTAAAATGGGACCAATTTCGGAACATACTCTTTCTAAAAAAAAAGAATTTTCGAAATCGGTCTACAATTGAGGGAGATATCGGTGAACATACACAAAAAATATTTCGAACATAGAATTTTTTTTTTTTTTTTTTTTTTTTTCTCTACTAGGAAGCACCTATCACTGGTCATACATTAATCATATTTAGATCTACCTTTTATCAGGCATCCTATACTCGGAGCGCATTGTGTCAGCCAGCTTAATCTCCCGTTGATCGAGCAGTTTCCTCACGGTGTCCTGTAGCGACAGGCCTACGAAGCTGTTGCCGTACTTCTCCTGTAGGCTCGACTGCTGCTTGCAGAGCTTGCGAGCGTCCTCGCAAATTGAGACGCCTTGAAGATGATGGTAAGAATATAAGTATTACGTATAAGTGTATGCTATGTAGATTGATGATGCTGGTGTATCGACTTTGATAGCGTTGACGGGACATTGGCCAGGGAAGGCTACACATAGAGACCATTTGCTCAGCAGCAAGAAAATACAGGTTTATAAAAAAACTATGTTGCTACTGGCAAAGGACAGGCATCTACTCGCTTAAAGTTGAGGAGTATTTTATAGTAAGTAAGGTTTTTTTAAGGAAGCTGCAACTGGAATTGGAAGAGCCGTGCCTCATTACAATAAAATCATTTGAACAGCCTACGATTCGTCAACTTCACCCCAGAACGGCGAGCACGGCCTCAGTGATAGGCTTGTGTCACGCATTTTATCATGGTTTTTGTTCCCAAACTGTGATAGAAATGTGTGACACAGGCCTATCACAGTAGGCCGTGCTCGCCGGTCTTGTCTCCTCCACTTTACACACTATTGCAAGCTACTAGCTTTATCTTGCGTTGACATAGGATTTTTTTTAAATAAAAAGCCTACCCAAATCATTCTTTCCTTTCTTATAGCAATCGCGGGCGGATATGAGCGAGGCCTCGATGCTGCCCGGGTTGGTCTTGTCAATGGCGTTTCGTAAGTGCTTGGAGGCCTAAACCCTGGGAGTCGTCCTCTTGCACGTAAACTTGCCGCAACGCTTCGCGGTTGCTCGCACAGAACTGATAGTCAACCCAGCAATTTTGCAGCGGTACGGGGCATTGCCGCTTCTATGTTAGCTTAGGTTAGCGTCTATTTTGTTGCCAGAGACAATGTAACTCACCAAAAACATTCTGCATTAAATGTCTGACATCTGTAATCCTATCAAATCAGAAGAGGGATGGATGCGACATATTCTGATTTCTGGGGTTGATGGCCAGGGTTCACTGACCGACACATGTGGGTAATAAAGATATTGAAGAAAAAGACTTAATAAGTTACCTAAATCATTTTTGCCCTTCTTATAGCACTCCCGGGCGGATATGAGAGAGGCCTCGATGCTGCCCGGGTTGGTCTGGTCGATGGCGTCTCGTATGTGCGTGGCGGCCTGGCCCTGGAAGTCGTCCTCCTGCACGTACACTTGCCGCAGCGCTTCGCGGTTGTTAGACGCGCAGAATTTGATGTAGAGGGCGTGGGCGAGGGCGAAGCTGCGTATTGTTAGCTGGGGGAATAAAGATGATATGATAAGAATATTTTTAGTTCTAACAAAACTAAATAAAAAAAAACTAACTAGTTTTTGTAACTACCTATACGAAAGTACGAGAACATGACCTACTAACCTCCAATTTCTGAATAAAGAATTCCAATTTAAGAATTTGTCAATCTCTACTTTAGTCTAAGGGAAAATTTTGGCATTAAAGGCCGATTTCACCAATAAAACTAATCGCGATTAGTTCAACTAACAATCCGATCATTTCCTCCTAGCCCGTTCCATCATCGGACTACAAGACGTACGGCATCCCACCCATACGCACCAAACGTTTTGGGAATACTTTTATTATGCGTACCGCAATGGAGTGGAATTCCCTGCCGGAGTCTGTATTTCCTGATAGCTGCAACCTGAGAGTCTAAGTGGAGAGTGAATAGGTTTCTTCTAGGCAAGCTTGCTTCATCGTCGACCACATCATCGCTTACCATCAGGTGAGATAGTGGTCAAGCGCAAGCTTATCAATAATGATAAAAAAAACACGATTGGTTTAACCCTTTGTATGCCGGCACGCAGATCTACGCGAGACACAATGGCTTTTAAATTGTGTCTCGAATACCGGCATACAAGGGATTCTTTGGCGAAATCGGCACTAAATGATAAAGTAGGATTTGAGACGTCCTTTTCTTTTCAACTTTGAAATCAGTTGCTGCTTGGCGTTTCATAGAATAAATCACTTCGGACTTTTTGTTTTAGAAAATTTAAAATAAAATGGTAAGTATTCTACTTACTTCGAAATCTCGTTTCCCCATTTTTTCTTTGAGATGGAACAATACTATGTAAATCAAATCCGTATCGCCGCTGGCCGTTGCTTTCAGTAAAGCGGTTGGTCCCTCTCCCAGAGACAAAAGTAGAGGAACTTGAAGTTTACTATGAGTTTCATACTCCAATATCTGCAAAAAATCATATCAAAATAAAAAGTCCCAAAAAGCACTGACCCCGCCCGATGTTTCTTAACTTCGGCACGGGGTCTCATTGCTAATAAAGAAAATTTGGTTCAAATAAATCTCACTAGATGGCGCGATATACACCTGTCTGTTATTGAATGTGTGTAAAATTAACATTTTCTGGAATTGAACATAAATATATGTGTATCTTCTTGTTTAATCAACTCTCCTAAGTACAAAATTATGGAATATTGGGCTCTTAATTCACATTTCAAAGATTATTTGGACGGACACACTTAAACTTGATGCCAATAGATGGCGCATTTTTTAATTTCTGTGGCATGCCACTCGATTGTTATAATTTGCATTGTTACACATTTTGGTGTAAAAAAACCGTAAAAACGTGGAAAAAATACTATAAAACGAATCTTTACTATATTTAAAGAAAAAAAGAATTCACGAACCTAGTAAACCCTTTTACTTGCAAGTCGCTGCTAACGCCACCTATCTATCACCGTGAAACAGAACCGAACGCGTTCGATGTACAAAAAATAACAAGATAAATCAGATGAAAAAACGCTAGTTACGTCGGCACGGTTTCTTTGTATGGGATGAGGTATCTGTAGTGCCTAGTATCTGCTAGTATTATATTATCTGTGACTTCGGTGATCGGACGAGAACCGGTGTATTCAACGTAGTATGGACGTTGGCGAATGCTCCAACCAAATCAGAAAACTTAACCCACGAACAATGACGTCACAAACACAGATTTATGTATTGGAATTTCATCTATATTAAATTGTCAAGTTTGGTCACATAGAGGAAAGGAAATTAGGAATTTTAACAAAATTGGATAGCGTAATCTGTAAGGTCGTTTGAGGCATGGGAATAGGAAAAATCTATTTTATTAATGAGTACTAGCTGTCCCACGCGGCTTCGCTCCCGTCAACTGGCTACGTACCTACCCTATCCTACCTACCCTACACCTACCCTACCTACCCTACATACATGATTGCATAACTGAAACAGTTTACGCAGCGCACGCAACGGAAGCCCTCAAAAAGTAATATTCTTACCCGTTTTTGCAACATTTGTCATTTATGCTCCGCTCCTATTGGTCGTAGCGTGATGTTATATAGCCTATAACCTTCCTCGATAAATGGACTATCTAACACAAAAAGAATTTTTCAATTCCAACCAGTAGTTCCTGAGATTACCCCCTACATACAAACTTACAAAGGGGAATGCCCATTTTGTAAGGGAACTTGGGCCCCTTTGAAAGAATGGTTGTATCTTGATGAATTTGGTTGTATATTGTAGAAAAAACACGTTATATTCATAATTAGAAAACATTTTTTATTTATTTTGCGGGGTTCACGAGAAATAACGATGTTTCTGTTCTTGAAATGAACCCTTATTACAATGCAATAAGGTGTATACAAATGTCCAAGTGTAGAAACCTGATCTGTTGTTGTCTGTACATAAAAAGTAAAGGACACGGGTGGAAAAAAACACAAAATATAAATCCTATTTTTGGATAATATTGAAATCGCGGACACGATACCTAGGGGCCTGTGTATGGGCAACCTCTACGTAGAGGCAGTGAGTACTTTGAATAAAATTAGATAACTTAATCAGTGAGGTCGTTTGAAGCACGGGGTACAGGAAAATTCTATTTAATTATTGAGTACTAGTGGCCCGCCCCGGCTTCGCACGGGTATTTAACAAAAAATAAAAATTATAATACACACACATAAAACCCTTCTATTTGCGTTAGGTTACTAAAAAAAGAAAATTATCATGAAAGTTTGAATATTATTATTTTAATGAACTTTTATTTTTATTTTAATGTTTGTTTTTAGGGTTCCGTACCCAAAGGATAAAAACGGGACCCTATTACTAAGACTCCGCGGTCCGTCTGTCACGCGGTGCGTCTGTGTGTCTGTGTGTGCTGTATCTCATGAACCGTGATAGCTAGACAGTTGAAATTTTCACAGATGATGTGTTTCTGTTGCCGCTATAACAACAACTAAAAACAGAATAACATAAATATTTAAGTGGGGCTCCCATACAACAAACGTGTTTTTTTTTGCCGTTTTTTGCAATAATGGTACGGAACCCTTCGTGCGCAAGTCCGACTCGCACTTGGCAAGTTTTTTTTTTGTTATCTAAACCAAAAGAAAGAAAGAAAGAAAAATTGTTTATTCTGCACAAACTAAACGCACAATACAAAATAAAGAGTGGCATTCACTATAGGTACAAATTAGCCAAAAGTCTCGTATTTAAAACGTTTTTTTTTTTTGTCTCTTACTTGATGAGAGCAAATACACCGCATAACACTTCATTTCTTGATATTGACTCCCCTCTCGTACGGCCCGTGCCCCAGTGACGCCTACATTGCTCAAGGTGCTGCATAGCTAGCCGAGCAGGGTGAGCGGCTTCAACGCAACATTTTTCTAATACTTACATTTTTAAACTCATGATATCTTTGGAATGGAATGTCTGAATTGAATAATTTAAAAAAGTTATATAAAGGTATTGAAGCAGTCTTGAATATGAAGTAATTAATTTTGATGAGGATTAATACCAAAGTACAAATAAAGAGCCTTTTCTAGCGGCGGCATTTAAATAAAAAATGTATAACAAAAGAAACACTTATTGTGGCATAACTATAATAGTTAGACACATGCTGTCGCGACATTTTTTGTAAATAATGATGTGTTCTGCAAAGTCGTAGTACATTATTTTATTCTATCATCAAAAGTTTTCGCAGCGCACGCCATGTAAAGAATATTTTTGGTGTTTTTTTTACACCTTGGGCTACATTATTGGAATTTTAGTAAGGATCCCTAATTTTTTTGAATATATAATATAGCCTGTCACTCGGAGATAGTGTAGCTTCCCAACAGTGAAATAATTTTTAATTTCAAATCGGTTCAGTGGTTTTGGAGCCTATTCAAAGCAAACAAACAAACAATATTTCTTCTTTATAATATTAGTTTAGACAGATGATGAGTTATTTGCACTAATATATGGTTTTAGATTAGTTTTCGGAAGAAATATTAATAAAATATAATAAAAAAAGCAAAAAGCCAACGTCACGCGGTGTTCCCAGGCGGTCACCCATCCAAGTACTGACCGCGCCCGATGTTGCTTAACTTCGGTGATCGGACGAGAACCGGTGTATTCAACGTAGTATGGACGTTGGCGAATGCTCCAACCAAATCAGGAAACTTAAACCACGAACAATGACATCACAAACACAGATTTTTGTATTAGAATTCATCTATGTTAAATTGACAAGTTTGGTCACATAGAGGAAAGGAAATGTGAAATTTAAAAAAAAATGGATAACGTAATCTGTAAGGTCGTTTGATGCATTGAGAACAGGAAAAAAATTATGAGTTATTTGCGCTAAAATATGGTTCCAGATAAGTATTTGTTGCAAATAAAATATGCGTCTAAAATAGAGGCAAAAAGCCAACGTCACGCGGTGATCCCAGGCGGTCACCCATCCAAGTACTGACCGCGCCCGATGTTGCTTAACTTCGGTGATCAGACGAGAACCGGTGTATTCAACGTAGTATGGACGTTGGCGAATGTTATTCAAATCTGGAAACTTTAACCACGAGCAATGACGTCACGATTACAGATTTTTTGCATAAAAATTTTATCTAGCTTTTCTGATAAATTCGGTCACGTAGAGGCAGTGAGTATTTTGAACAAAATCAGATAACTTAATCAGTGAGATCGTTTGAAGCACGGGGTACAGGAAAATTCTATTTAATTAATGAGTACAGATGATGAGTTATTTGCGCTAATATATGGTTTTAGATTAGTTTTCGAAACAAATATTAATAAAATATAATAAAAAAAGCAAAAAGCCAACGTCACGCGGTGTTCCCAGGCGGTCACCCATCCAAGTACTGACCGCGCCCGATGTTGCTTAACTTCGGTGATCGGACGAGAACCGGTGTATTCAACGTAGTATGGACGTTGGTGAAAGCAAGGCTCAATTTAAGGAATGTTATGTAATTACTGACGTCTGACGTCATTGGTAACTTACTTTGATAGCAAGCGCCTTCCGTCCCTTTTCAGCAGCTTTCATGGCGATAGTGGTGTAAGATATACCAGGCACATTGCGTAGTTTCTCGCCAATCTCGCGTGCAGCGCTCTCGTTATCCAAGTGGGGTTGCGTCACCTGAAAAAAGGATGCCAGCCATATTGAATTATATAAGTATAGTTCTCGCCAAACTTCTTGGCCGCCTCAAGTTGGCTTTCCGATGTGATTTTGTATGAGATTTACTATTGCGAAGCCATTTTACCCAACTTCAGGGCGGCCAAGAAGTTTAATTTGATTATAATTTAGAGTTATTTTGTAACGATTAATGTGATGGTAAAAGAAACATGGAATAGCTGTATGAAACAGAATAATGCTTTTGAAAACACTAGCAAGCAACATTGGTAGTGTGACAAGTCACTGGTTGGTGGCGACCGACAACAATGAGACGCCTTAAGAGTGAAAACTTCGGGAATGCATTCTTGCTCAAATTTATTTTATTGCGTTTCTAGGATAGGAAGAAAACCTCTCAACATACATCCTGATCTGACTAATTTGTTCATTCGATACTCGTAGCGCCATCTATGACAGTAAATGAGAACCTCGTAAATACTCGCATCTGTCAGTTTTTGGCGTGAATACCTTACAATGAACGTGTCGTTTCATATTTGAAAATTGATTACTTGTGCTTATCACGCTGTAGCTGCATAATTTAGTGTTTTTCAAAAGAAGGTAAGTACTGTTCATGTTTGAAACGTATTTTTATACGTCGTACAAAAATTTTACAGTACGCAGTTTTTTCTTTCTCCTGAAAAGTTACACTTAGGAGGTTTTCACTCTAAGGGCCGATTTCACTAATTATATTAATCGCGATTAGTTCAACTAAACTCAGTTTTCGCAAATACAGCGTTCTGATTGGTTGAGACCGCTGAGAACTACCAATCAGAGCGCTGTATTTGCGTAAACTGAGTTTAGTTAAACTAATCGTGATTAGTATCATTGGCGAAATCGACCCTAAGGCGTCGATTATGGGAATCTACAACATCACCAGCAGCCAAGTCGTTCACTATTTTCCATGCTGCTGAATCAACGTCCACAACCACTGTGTTTTCATACTGCCCTGTGTAGTACTACCCCTTTAGTTAGGCTAGAATAAAGAAAGCCACAGTTTACCTTATAACAAGCCCAATGCGAGAGTACCCTTGTCCTGCCATCCTTGAGTTGAAGATAGGAGGCGATGTGCCCAGCTAAACAATGCAGTCGTCGCCATATCAGACGGTCCAGTAGAACTCGCTCACCTAGGTTAGTCATTCTGTAGTCTGGTTAAGGTATTATGGTATAAATAGGAACCTAAGAGTGTTACAATATATATATTTTCGGAATTACCTCTTTAGTAGCTTTCATTTGATACCCATAGACAAAAATATTGTAGCACCCTTTTTTTAGGGGGGAGGGGGGCGATTTTTAAAAATTATATAGCCTATGTCACTCCCACAATTGAGACGAAGCCAACTACAACACATGCGTCATAATCCGTCCGTTTGGGCTGTAGAGCGTGCTATAGAAATGTACATACATACAACGCTCGAAAAACATTACCCGCCCGCAGTCGGGTAAAAATAAGATTATTGTTCTGTTATTCCAAAGAGAAAAGGCGGCTAGCGCTTAAAGTACTACTAGCTCAAACTAAGTGAACTACCGATTTCCGTTTCTGACTCCGATATTCTCAGCTCTAAATTATCCCAGAATTAATGTGACAAATTCTCAAACTAAGTGAACTACCGATTTCCGTTTCTGACCCCGATATTCTCAGCTCTAAATTATCCCAGTATTAAAATTGTCAAGCACGCGTTATCTGCTGTGATTGGTTGAATTAATTTTCAACAGCCAATCACAGCAGATTAAACGCGTGTGAGGTTCCCAGATAAACTGTTATCCTATCAAAAGCTTTAATTTCGAATTTTCGACATAAAAGTTTTCAGAAATATTGAATCTGAATTATTTACGTCCTACAAGTCTCTGCCCGCGGCTTCGATCGCGTGGAAAGTATTTTATCATCCCGAGGTATTCCAGATTATAATCTATATCTGTGTCAAATTTCATTTGTTCAGCCGTTCTGGCGTGTTTGAGTACCAAACATACATACATCCAAAGTGTCGCATTTACAATAGTAGAAGAATTGTTTTGATGACTTCATGGTTTATGCGACAGTGATCACTGTCGCAGTATACCTTAAGAATCTGAGATATCAACAATTAAGCAAGTTATAGTATCTTATTCTAGATTTATTAGTTAGTAAATAATAGTTTAAAAAACTAAAAAACACACTTTAATATCACCACCCCACGCTTTTTTACAATGTTTTTTTAATAATAATTTAATTTAAATGTATTGATTTTTTTTTCTTCTTATTATTTTGGTTTTCTGTTAAAGGGAGTTTCTTAGTTTTTTTTTATAACATTATTTTTTTACTTTTTAGTTCAATCGCTAATCCTAAAGATCCTGGTAAGGATAATGGAACAAACTAATTAAATTATTGCATTGTCATGGGTTCTTGATAAGTGCGCTAAGTTTCAAATAAAGCCGGCGTTTTGAAGGGGGTGAAAATCACGTTCAAAGATTCCGTTACATAGATACATACATACCAAGCTAATAAAAGCGTGTTAATAAAAGGATACTGCACAGAAGTAAGCGGTATAGCCACTTTGGGGTCCCTCACGGCATTCAAAACCCTCAACCATCTGCAAGTCTTCACATAAAGGTCTGTCAGTTCAGGATCCATAATGAAACACTTGCCGAATTGCGCGGCCCTGATCAACATCTTCTGAACGTCAGGGTTGAACTCGAAGGCAGCTGCCTCTATGCAATCTTGGACTGCTATTGAGAGGTCAGGTTTCACTAAACGAATGTATTCGTCGGCTTTGTGGCTGTGATTCTGTAAAATTTTGTTTGAAATACTATTAATTTTAAATCAAATTAACATTATTATTTGAGTAAAAATAGTTGAGTTGTGTTTTGGTATAAAAAAAGCAAAAAGCCAACGTCACGCGGTGTTCCCAGGCGGTCACCCATCCAAGTACTGACCGCGCCCGATGTTGCTTAACTTCGGTGATCTGACGAGAACCGGTGTATTCAACGTAGTATGGACGTTGGCGAATGCTCCAACCGAATCAGAAAAGTTAAACCTCGAACAATGACGTCACAAACACAGATTTTTGTATTAGAATTCATCTATATTAAATTGATAAGTTTGGTCACATAGAGGCAAGGCAAATGAGGACTTTTAACAAAATTGGATAACATAATTCTGTAAGGTCGTTTGAGGCATGAAGAACAGGAAAAAAATGAGTATAATGATGAGTTATTTGCGCTAAAATATCGTTCCAGATTAATTTTTGTTGCAAATAAAATATGTGCCTGAAATAGAGACAAAAAGCCAACGTCACGCGGTGTTCCCAGGCGGTCACCCATCCAAGTACTGACCGCGCCCGATGTTGCTTAACTTCGGTGATCGGACGAGAACCGGTATATTCAACGTAGTATGGACGTTGGCAAATACTACAACGAAATAGGGAAACTCAAACATGAACAATGACGTCACGAACAGAATATTTTTTGTATTAAAATAGAATTTAGCTAAACTGATAACAATAGTTTTGTCACATAGAGGAAGTGATCACTTTGAACGAAATTAGTTAAAGTAATCTGTTAGGTCGTTTCGTTTGAAGCATGTGGTACAGAAAAATCTATTTTAGTATTGAGTTACTTGCGCTAAAATATGGTTTCAGATTAGTTTTTGTAGCAAATAATAATGTACTTAAATAAACTTAAGGCAAAAAGCCAACGTCACGCGGTGTTCCCAGGCGGTCACCCATCCAAGTACTGACCGCGCCCGATGTTGCTTAACTTCGGTGATCGGACGAGAACCGGTGTATTCAACGTAGTATGGACGTTGGGGAATGCTTCAACGAAATTGTTAAACCGAATCCAAAGAGTGACGTCATAGAAAATTTTAGCCAAGAAATTCGGGAGATGAAAAACTCTCTTTGATATTTGACAGTGTTATATTTATCTGAAGCAAGCGTAGGAGTATTGGGTAAATTTCCCCATTTTAAAATTTCGTTCAAGCCATACGACTTTTCACAAAATTATTTTTAAACAAATGAGTACGATTACCTATAATAATATATATCCTATTTTCCAAAACAATAATAAAAATTCTAAAAAGCCAACGTCACGCGGTGCCGCGGTGTATTCAACGTAGTACTCGTATCGTATGGACGTTGGCGAATGGTCCAACCAAATCAGGAAACTTAAACCACGGAAAATGACGTCACGAACACAGATTTTTGTATTGGAATTTCATCTACATTAAATTGACATGTTTGGTTACATAGAGGAAAGGAAATGGGAAATTTAAAAAAAAATTGATAACGTAATCTGCAAGGTCGTTTGAGGCATGGAGAAAAGGAAAAAAATGAGTATAATAATGAGTTATTTGCGCTAAAATATGGTTCCACATTAGTTTTAGTTGTAAATAAAATATGCGCCTAAAATAGAGGCAAAAAGCCAACGTCACGCGGTGTTCCCAGGCGGTCACCCATCCAAGTACTGACCGCGCCCGATGTTGCTTAACTTCGGTGATCGGACGAGAACCGGTGTATTCAACGTAGTATGGACGTTGGCGAATGGTACAACCAAATCAGAAAACGTAAACCACGAACAATGACGTCACGAACACAGATTTTTGTATGGGAATTTCATTTATTTAAGACTGTGCCGAGCAAAATAATCCAAAACGATCGTCACAGTTATAGGGATTTAATCAATATTATTACCATAATTACCATAAAAAATATGTAATGAACACCACATTGAATGTGTTAACGATTCTATGTTGGCAAAAACAAAAAACATTGTTTAGTTTAAATAACAAAAATACGTAAAGTTGGACAAAAATATTAAAATAGCATGCTCGTGTTTTATTGAATATTTATAGTAAACTGTTGAATTTTTTCACAAACTTTAATTCATATTAATCTCTAATTGCCATACCACAATTTATAGTTTTAACATTTTCGAAATGACACTCGGTTATTTTAGTTTTATTTTTTTTCTTAATTGTTGCGCTGTTTTGAATCATATGAAACGTAAACCGGTCGGCAATTCAGTCGCCCACGAGAGCTCGGCGAGTGGTCACGTCTCATTGTGGAGCGACGCGCCGATAACGATAATTCGCGATCTTTTGTGTACGTATACCTTGCTGCAAATAGTTGAATATGGTAAGTTATATATTTTGTTTTTTGAGTATGACTTTTTATGCATAACTAACATTTACTTTTTATGTTTTTACTATTCAATGCATATTTCTGTAACATTTTTTTTAAATGTTTGTTTTAGTTATATTGGGAAAGCGTAAGAAAACATATTATAAGAAGAAAGTTGGCGCTCATTTCCGAAAAATAATCTGTTCTCATAAAAAGTACATATTTCTATTTTGTGACGTTATTTCCTTTTTAACCGACTTTCCAAAAAGGAGGATTTTTTTGTGTATGTTCACCGATTACATCAATTGTGGACAGATTTTAGAAATTATTTTTTTGTTTGAAAGATTACGTTCCATTTAAATTTGGTGAAGATCTGATGAAGAATTTTGGAGATATGCAACAGAACTCCTCAACAAATACGGCAGATCTCTCGGGAGTGCTGGAATCGCATGTCTGTTTATTGTATACACCATATTTTCATAACATAACATCACGCCGGTAAGCTCTAAAGGGGTACGCAGTTGAATACAGTAAACCCTGGTATACTCTAATTTCATTTAGGCTATAGAACTTGCCCATTATGTACACAACTAAAAAGTGTAAAATAAAAACTTTTTTGCCAAAAAAACAACCAACTTCCAAATCAAAACACTACAATATTATGTAAAATTAATTTAATTTCGTCAGTCAGTGTCATAAAACGAAGATTCAAAAACAGGAATACCGACTTCCGAAATTGAATTTATTTTCACTTTGTAATATTTTTATTTGAAAGTCGGTTGTATTTTTTTGTAAAAAAAAATTATCTAACATAATGGCGCATGTAATCGTTTTTTTTTTCAATTGGTTCTCAAACATTCGATATGGGTATCGTGTAATGGGTTTTTGGGGATGCCGATTGCAAATCTGACATTATTTTTAAAATCCAAGATGGGGATGCAACTTTTTCGCAAACATTCGATATGGGTATCGTGTAATGGGTTTTTGGGGATGCCGATTGCAAATCTGACATTATTTTTAAAATCCAAGATGGCGGATGCAACTTTTTCGCAAACATTCGATATGGGTATCGTGTAATGGGTTTTTGGGGATGCCGATTGCAAATCTGACATTATTTTTAAAATCCAAGATGGCGGATGCAACTTTTTCGCAAACATTCGATATGGGTATCGTGTAATGGGTTTTTGGGGATGCCGATTGCAAATCTGACATTATGTTTAAAATCCAAGATGGCGGAGGCAACTTTTTTGCAAACATTCGATATGGGTATCGTGTACTGGGTTTTTGGGGATGCCGATTGCAAATCTGACATTATTATTAAAATCCAAGATGGCGGATGCACCTTTTTCTCAAACATTCGATATGGGTATCGTGTAATGGGTATTTGGGGGTGCCGATTGCTATTCTGACATTCATTTTAGAATACACGATGGAAGATTTTTTTTTTCGCCGTTGTCAGTGATGTCCAAGATAAACTTGGAAAGTAAAAATTAATTTGAAAAAGTCGCATTGCCTGGATTTGAACCCAGGACCTCAAGCACGAGAAGTGAGGCCAAGGGGTCACCACGAAATTTTAAATTCATTATACTTATTTTGTTGCTAGTGTTTGCTGGCAAGTCTTTTACATGGGTAAATATTTATGTATTATGTATACTATATTTCTTTTAGTCTGTTCACAACATTTTAAGAGTTAGGTTGATAATACATCTGATAAATACGTCAATTTAATAATTTTATTTAATCATCATCAGCCTATTAATGTGCCCTCTGCTGGGACACAGGCCTCCTCTCTGTGAGAGGGAATGGGCCGTAATCCACCACGCGGGCCCAGTGCGGATTGGTGGATGTCACAAGTCTTCGAATTTTTGGTTCTAGGACATGCCGGTTTCCTCACGATGTTTTCCTTCACCGTTTTGAGAGCAGTGGTGATGAAATAATTAACACAAAGTAAAGCGCCTGTCTGGGCTCGAACCCACGACCTACAACCTGTAAGTCGCGGCCGATACCACTGGGCCACCGCTGCTCTCAATTTTCTTAAATAACTTACAATAACTATATTTTATTACGTTTTTAGGAAATGCTGACCAATAAAGATCCTTGCCTATACGTTGGTGAAAAACCTTTAGTTAGTGATGATATTACATTCAACAATCTCGATGTAAGTTAATTGTTCTTAGATACATTTTTAAATGTGCCTTAGTACTAGTTTCTGCCCGTGGTTTAGGGACTACTTACAATTATCTTACTTTATTTCAGGATTCTTCAAAACATACGGACTCATATTCAAACATTTTGGTAGAAGAAGAAACTAAAGACAAAGCCGAGATCATAATAAATGGCAATAGAATAATAGATTTCGCATACCTCTATAAACAAATGCAATATATCGCATGAACACGTAACACGTTCTTCCATAATGCACCAGTGATTCTTTCTTTTCTTTCTTTCTTTCGTAAATAAAACGTTGCCCCACACTAGGAATTTCTCCTGTATCGTGGGTGCGTTTACAAACATATAATTTCACATACACAAACACCCAGAGCCGGAACAACTATTTGTAGATCATACAAATATTTGTTCCGTGCGGGAATCGAACCCGCGACACGCAGCGCAGCAGTCAATCGCTCAACCACTGCGCCAACCGTGCGCCCAAACAATAACAATCATGTTTTAAATGAGAATGATATTACCCTTCTTGTCTCTTTTCCATTTCCATTAGTTTTTGGGAAATGCCTTTGACTTCCCTGGAGATAGTTGTTCATTTGCAGAATTAGAAGCAATTTTTAAAATATGACGTTTCTGTTACACTCTGTATAATAAATATACCACGTTTCCCTGGGTTTTGTGTAAGATTTTGTAAAATGGAAAAACACGCAAGGTATTACATTAGGTAAATAAAGATTTTTTATTACTGACTGGTTTTACTATACAATACACCTACCCATCTAACTTACTTATCAACTCACCTAGCCTACCTACTTACCCAGTAAAATGCCCGGGCGTACAATCCACAACGCCAAAATTTCATCGCAATCGGATGAATAGTAACGGAACGGATAATGTATTACGATAGTACAAACAAACATTATTTTCTATTTAATATAGATTATTAGATTTAATTATGGGCTTTATGTACCTACATAAACATCTAAATAATCAATATTCGCCTTTTCAAGTCACTCAACACAACGCCGCAAATTTTAAAAATCCTAAGTTACCAACTTTTGTCGAGCAACTGCAAGCGGGACTCGAGCGAACTTGTGATTGTGTGTGTGACGACGCACACGACTAGCGCGCTGTAGAAAATACCTAATTGCCGCGCGCCTCGTTCGCTCTGCGCAGTCTTAAAATTGAGGCACGGAGAACAGGAACAATAATCCAAGTACTGACCGCGCCCGAGTGATCGGACGAGAACCGGTGTATTCAACGTAGTATGGACGTTGGCGATAGCAATTTATGAAATTGTGAAACCGAATTTAAAGAGTGACGTCATAGTCGATTATTCAACAAAACGGGCGAGTGGGAGATAATTCACAAAATTAGTTTGTTATCTCATATTGTGTTGTATTTTCCTGAAGCGGACATTGTAGGTAAATTGCCCCATTGTAGAATACAGGATGTGTTTGACACCGAATACCATGGTATTTTTTTTTTGTCGGTACATGATCCTAGACCCCCTAGTGTTGGCATTTTTCTGATGGTCTGATGTCCATTTAATTTTATATGCATTTAAGGCAATCCTTTGTAAAAAGATTGCCATCTTACCTGGAACTGTCTCGATGCTTCAAGCAAATACGACCCAGGGGCCGTACTATTAAGCCTGAAAATCTTCTCGACGACAAAGGGCACTTTTTGTATGAGTTCATGAGTCATCTCGGAAACCACTCGAACGCAATCGATGTCTTGTATGAGGTGGAACGGTCCGTCGTAGGGGTACTGCACTGATTGGCCTTTGGAGCCGTAGATGCACATTGTGTCGTCCCAATGGGCTACTACTGCTTGAGAGCCGCACCTGGAATTTATAAGTTAGTAATTAAGTCAACGTAGCATGGACACTCGGATAAAACACACACCTTCACTTACACTTTACACTTACTCACATTAACTGATTTTTGCACTATTCTAATAAATATAATAGGTATGTTTCCTGGGTAGAAAAATGATAATTCTATTTAGTCCGTCAGTGAGATTATCTAATAATATTGGACTCGTTTTTCTTCTTTACCATAACAATAAAAAATTACAAAGTTAAAGCGCATCCAACTTCAGGAGCCCCCACGGCTTGTGACGTCACTAAGGCGACGTTTCACGATATTTTTACGCATTATATCGTCGTCACTTTATGTTTACGTGTCAAAAGAAAAATTACGTGTCCAATATTTTTATTAAGGTTACACTAGTCGAAAATTCTTCCATACAAACGTAGTCTAGGGATTATGCCACTGTTTGACGATGTACGTTCAAAATAAAAAATGATATCAATTTGTCTCATCATTATCTAGCCCTGTATGGAAAAAAATATATTTTGTAAGTTATGAGCGTCGAAAGTTCCATATTTTAACACTGATTTTAACGCATCTTTGGGTGGCAATAAATACCATATGAAGAAGGAAAATTGCAAAACGGCCTCTATACAGGGATAGATTAGTAATTCAACAATGCAAATAATTTTATTTTGAAAATATAAATTTAGTCGTTTTTTCAATATATCTAGACTCCCAAAGGTCTATTTATAAAATTTCGCGCGCTCGTTTTCTTCCTAAATCATCATCCATTTCGATACAAATTTGTAAAAGTGCCAATTCGTACGCGAACCAGCTTCTTACTGCTCATCACAGCATCTATCACTTTCGAACGTGTTGTCGGATGAGATGGCATGTATTTTAACCTCGCGCACAAAATAGTTCGTGCCGTCGCCGCGTCGACTAGGGGAACCTTAATCTACCTGACGGACAAAATGCTTATTTTCAGTAAACTACCCTATTATATCTTTATTAATATGTTTCTCTCTTTTGCCCATTTTGTGTTTATTTTATAAAATTAATTTCCACGTACCGCTAGCAGGACTCGTATACTTCTAAACTATGTGTAACGTTTACATCACCGCGATACAGGCTGTGCCTAATTTGGGACCCGTTGCTAAATTTTTATGGTCATTGTTAGTTTTAATTTCCTACCACATCGTCTATTGTAATCATGTTGTACTGTGTAAGTTAAAATAAATTAATTTTAATTTATTTACCAAAAAATTGCCAAGCCTGGCTGAGCTATTTCAAGCAAGTAGATTAATATGGTGAGTTTTAACACCAATTTCATTATCAGTTAGCGTGTTGCTTTGTTGCCGTGTTCAGCTTGAAAGGATATTCATAATTTTATTACAGGCGTGTGTGACACAACAGTTTTGTATATAGGATGGTTTTGTAGCCGTTTTTTATGCTGCGAGCATCTAAAAATGTAGGTACTGCCCACACTACTGAACTAGTGTAGTCAACTCGTACTCTCGTGTAGCTCTTTTGTAACAGAAATTGGCGATTTTAGTGCCATATTTTTAAGTCGTTTGGTGTGATTCGGTGTATTATGTTTACTATGTTTTTTTGGATTTTACAGAGCAATAGTTGGAAACGATGGACTCCTTAGTATCCTGATTTGACTGGAATACGACTCTTAGATAGTATGAAGAAAAATACGCGAATAAATAAATTAATGATCTTAAAATAAATGAGTAAACTAACCACATCAACTCCTTAGGCTGTTTGATGAAACCTGTATCAATCTCGGAATAAGCCGTCTTGAAGTCAGACGAGCCAATCCATAGCATGCCGGAGTCGGTGAACAACGCCACATGCATGCCGTTCTGTGATGAGACTATTGACAGAATCTGTGTATACTGACTCTTTATGTCGGGAGGCTGGAAAATAAGAAAAATATAGTTAGCTCATACAAAATTACCATGCAAATAATTTATAGCCAAAGTAAATCTTATGACGATTCCAATAAGCCCAAACACGGCTGGGATACATAGTTTTATTTCGATGTTCCAGTGCCTACCTTCTGGTTTCATCATCAGATCAGTTTGATAGTACCATTTTGATCAGTATCATTTATTTTAAGTATTTGCTTCATCATAGTCGGTTAACTATTCGATATATCTTATACCCGTGACATACTTAGCATTTAGGGGTTCCAGTGGCCCTCTGTGGTCTTTTTCATCAGTTCCACTTCACCAAATGATACTTTTTCAATGCAAATAATTGCATTGTTGATGAAGATATCAAAATCGCTATATGTATGCCTATAATATTTGAGGAATGCCTTCGATTGCTCCAGGATCCCATCATCAGATCCTGACCTGATGAGTATGGGACCACCTGGGCAGTATGCAATTTCAAACAAAATAAGAATTTTCCAAATCGGTCCAGGCGTCTTTGAGTAATCGGGGAACATAATTAAAAAAAACATAGCGACGAATTGAGAACCTCCTACTTTTTTTGAAGTCGGTTAAAAGATATGAAAATTTATCTATGTTGGCTTCGGCATCTTTAAAATAAAACAATATATATTAAACAATGTTACTGAATAAAAAAAAAACAAACAAAAAGCCAACGTCACGCGGTGTTCCCAGGCGGTCACCCATCCAAGTACTGACCGCGCCCGATGTTGCTTAACTTCGGTGATCGGACGAGAACCGGTGTATTCAACGTAGTATGGACGTTGGCGACAGCTACAACTAAATTACCAAACTGACTCTATGAACAATGCGTGACGTAACACTCATGTTGATATGGGATTGTGTGGGCACACCATAACTATGTTACTGAAATAGGAGTAAAGTCCAGTGCTGGTTTATTTCCTTCCTTACGATTTGTTTCCAATGGTATTTGGGCAATTAAATACTTATTTTAAAATACTAAATAAATATTCCTTAAGAAATAAAAAACTAAATACTTTAGAATAACTGGAACTAATCTTTATAAACCTATAAATGGAAACAGCAAAAAGCCAACGTCACGCGGTGTTCCCAGGCGGTCACCCATCCAAGTACTGACCGCGCCCGATGTTGCTTAACTTCGGTGATCGGACGAGAACCGGTGTATTCAACGTAGTATGGACGTTGGCGACAACTACAACTAAATTGCTAAACTGACTCTATGAACAATGCGTGACGTCACACTCTTGATGATATGGGATTGTGTGGGCACACCATAACTATGTTAGTGAAATAGGAGTTAAAGTCCAGTGCTGGTTTATTTATTTCCTTACTATTTGTTTCCAATGGTATTTGGGCAATTGTTTTTCTTTTTTAAGGACGCTGTTACATTTTCGTCGAACTCAAATTTAGGTATCTAGTCGCACACAGCAACATTACGCGTACGCACTCATTGAAACTACTGAGCGCTCGATTTTATACATCACTCAAATAATGTTGGTCCTTGATATTATTTTTTAATTTTATTGAAGTTGATTCAGGAAGGTTAGTTGTCACTTTGAAAATGCATTTGGTAACTGTTACAAACCTTCGTCGTAAAAAGTAGGTTATTATTTTCAACCGACTTCAAAATAAGGAGGTTCTCTATTTATTCGACCCGTATGTATCTGCGATTTTCTTAAAAACTACTGAACCGGTTTCTTTTTTGTGATTGATTGGGTTTTCGTCGATAAATGTATGTGTTATCAGGGAAGGTTTTATTGTGTAATAAACACATCAACACGGCCTAGGGATATTTCATACTCAATTAAATAACTCGAAAAGTACTGGCCGCATTGGAATCTTTTATACACCGATTTGTTTGTAATTTATCTCAGACTAATTCCAAATTCAAATTTTTTGAAAATTCTGTTGTTTCGGTGGCATAAAAATGTCTTGATGTGTAGGAGAGGGAATTTATATTTGTGCGAAATTTAGAAAACAATACGAATTACGTTTAGTTACAGTTTTTTTTTCATTTTTAAACGAAAGATAAAGTTAAAATTGAGGTATTGTAGCCATGCAACGCCAACATTTGACGAGGGCGGAGATTTTACGAGCTGTGGGAATGCTGGAAGCTGGGTCTGTTCAGCGTAATGTTGCTGAGGCCATAGGGACCCACCAAAATGTAATTTCAAGATTGTGGACACGCTATCGTGCCACAGGTGAAGTAGCGGAGAGGCACCGGGGGCCAAGTCGCATCACTAGCACTACCCCCAGACAAGACCGATTTTTGCAAATTACTGCGCGAGCTCAACCAAATGCAACGGCGACTCAATTGGTCCAAAGGCTGCGAGTGGAACACCAAGTGCTTGTGAGTGACCAAACTGTAAGAAGGCGACTGCATGAAAGCAATCTACGCTCTCGTAGACCACTCCGGGTCCCACCTTTAAATATATATATAAAAATGGTAGAATATTAAAAAACGTATCTTTTAAATATATACATGTCACATAAATAATTAACACATTGATAGTAATTCGCTTTTTTAAAAATATCCCTAGACCGTGTTGATGTGTGTATATTAGGATCTGATAAAGATCTTCGGAGATAGAAAAGGTAACTCTTCAATAACAAACAGCAAATGACCTGCGATTACTGTGATCGTATGTTCATGAATTGTTTTCACCATACCATAATATAATATCACGCTTGTACGGTTTTAGGGGGTAAACAGATGTATTTAGTATACCCAATATTATTCTCTTTGTTGTAATAAGTAGGCATTTAAAAAAAAAACGCCACGTGATACAAGTAGATACCTAAAACGAAATAATTGCCGGTCACTAGGATAAAAAAATGACTTGAACATTTTGCATTACCTACATGGAACATATAAAATATTATTATCCAAATTTTTTTGGAGCATTACATAATGAGCAGCAGCTAATGATGTACTACCCAAAAACCATGAAAATGACATCCATGACGAAAAGATATCAAATTTTCGTCGGCGCCATCTTGTATTTTGGTTTTGACCCCATATTCTATCTAAGCCACCCCAAAAACCATGAAAATGACATCCATGACGAAAAGTTGTAATTTTTTTATCGGCTCTATCTTGTATTTTGGTTTTGACCACATATTCGATATAAGCGACCCCAAAAACTTTGAAAATGACACCCATGACAAAAAGATGTCAAATTTTCGTCGGCGCCATCTTGTATTTTGGTTTTGACCCCTTATTCGATCTAAGCCACCCCAAAATCCATGAAAATGACACCCATGACGAAAATTTACCTATTTTTTTTCGGCGCCATCTTTGGTTTTGGTTTTGGCCCCGTATTCGTTATACATACATACCTACATACAAATCGATTAAAATCATAACCCCTCCTCCCACCCACCCACTTCTAAACTTCACCGCCGACAGCTTGACCCATCCAAATCTTAACCTTACTAAGAGCTGCTTAAACCCACCCATCCATTTCTCAACCTTGTCAACAACTGTTTAACACCACCTATCCAAATCCCGATCTTACCCAACATAATTTCTAAATCACATTCATAATATCAACTCCTTTTGTTCACGACAAACGACGCGTGGAGGTACTTACACGCATGCACACTACAATCTTTCTGTTACTTTTATCGTATTTATTTTTTGCGACAGAGCGATACGCCCGTCCTTCCACGAGCGCTTCTGAGCGCGGAATGATGAACCCTTAGAGCAAAATGTACGAAGACGTCGGCAAGTGTTTTTATTTTAGCTAATAATTAAAAAATATAAGGATTTAGGTAAAAAATAATTAGCTGAACCTGCAAAGGACTATATATACCGCAATTTCTTATAATTTTAAAGATAAAATATGCTGTAAATTTACCTAAACTGGGACCTATTCGGACCCTACTTTTTTAATGTTTTTGCGATTATTGTGATGGGAAAAACGTATTTGGGCGAAAATGTTGTATGATGTCATACAATTTTTCTGATGCCAATCTGGAGTTGAATATATTATCTTTAAATTAAGTTCATGATATCATCACATCTATGATTGCATATACATTAAAATGGTACCTGAAAAGCACTGTTATTTGTAGAAAAATGTAATAGCGTCCTTAATAAGTACTTATTTTAACATACTAAATAAATATTCCTTAATAAATAAAAAACTAAATACTTTAGAATAATAGCAAAAAGCCAACGTCACGCGGTGTTCCCAGGCGGTCACCCATCCAAGTACTGACCGCGCCCGATGTTGCTTAACTTCGGTGATCGGACGAGAACCGGTGTATTCAACGTAGTATGGACGTTGGCGACAACTACAACTAAATTACCTAACTGACTCTAATAACAATACGTGACGTCACAGTCATATCTAGCCTGGGCACATCATAAATATGTTAGTGAAAAGAGAGTCAAGTGCTGGATTTGTTTCATGAATATGTATAGATTTTTACTACAGTTTTTTCTTTCATATTTCGATTTCGTGTACTTGAAGAATATATTTTTTAATTTTAAACATACATTTACTCCATTTCAAACATTATTAGAAATTTTTACAACCACTTTTTTACAGTCCGTTCAACCGATTTTGAGTTTTATCCTTTAAGTATAAGGATGGCATAAAAAGCATAAACCTGTTGCCAAAACTAACTGTTCAATCCGGCTGCCATTTGTCATAACACCAACGCAATAGAAGCCAAAATCGGCTGAACGGGCTGTAAAATGGGATTATTTAAATGTCTATTGTTATCTCAAATGGAGCATAAGTAACCAAAAAAATACTCCCCATAAGTAAAACCTACAGACATACTGAACAAATCATTTGGAAGAGCAACGGTGTATTCAACGTAGTATGGACGTTGGCGAATGCTTAATCCAAAATTAGAAACTAAACGTCAGTCTGATAACATAACTTTTTACTATAGATAACTAGCTGACCCGTCAAACTTTGTTTTGCCATAATAACACCAAACATTCATCTATCCTACCTACCCTACCCTACCTACCTACCTTATCCACCTAACCTACCCTACCCTACTTACTCTACCCTACTCTACCCCATATCCTGTGTTTGACTAATGTCAATATTTATACGATCCTGACGTCACTCAATTGTTTTGCCTTCCTGGAACCTCTCCACTAACACTTGAACTTTATGTTATGGTATTAAAGTTCAAATTGACTTTTAAGTATTATTACGAATCGTTTGTATGGGAATATAGAAAAGTGAAAAAATAAAAGTGTTTTTTTTTTACTTTTTCAGGCAATTGTTTTTTCTCTCCGTAAGAACCTTCGCCTAACAATAACAAACACAACAAAAAAAGAATTAGCGAAATCGGTTCAGTGGTTCTCGAGATTTGCGCTTAGCAACACATTTAGCGATTAATTTTTATATTATAAGATGTTTAACAATTTTAATGTGCCGCATGCTATAACGCCTCCTGTACTGATAAATTGGTACTTTCTATGCATCTTTTTATTCATCTTTCTATCAATTTGCGCCACAGCACCTGAATGAAATGGCGTTATTGTTTTGTTTCAATTCTTCTACTTCGTCGTATTCATGATTCCAAATTTAATGTGTTTTGACCAGAATTTAGCCACGTCGACAGCGTTAGCATTCATTTTGCCTCATAAAGGTACTTCAGGCTGCAGGAGGCAGGTTGGTGCACAGAGAAAACCACAAGAGGCTCTCTTCTGAGGCATAGTTTGGGACATAGCTCCGCAATCGCATTGTATCTCCCATTATAAAAACATACTTCACAGTTCACACAGAGATATGATATTTACCATAAGCACAGCTCTCGACTCGCCCAGTTGACACTTGTATATTTCCTTGTCCCTGCAAACGAGGAAGCCTGAACTGATGACGCACCAACATGAAATCGCCTCATTTGCTCCTGGAATTCAAACACAGTTTATATATTTTTGTACTTAGACATACAAGATACGAAAAAAAAAAACATTCGGTTGATGGAAGTAGCCTCGACTTCCGTTCTATTTACTCACATATTATGCATGTGGATCTCAGTCTTTCCCTTCGCGGAAAAAGGATTGAATTGGCTATTGACAAATTGTACATTGAAAATATGACGTCACTACTTAATCATAGATTCATTTCAACAATTTCGAGGACACCTTCGCCAACGTCCATACTACGTTGAATACACCGGTTCTCGTCCGATCACCGAAGTTAAGCAACATCGGGCGCGGTCAGTACTTGGATGGGTGACCGCCTGGGAACACCGCGTGACGTTGGCTTTTTGCAATTTGAATACTTTTTGTTTTTTTTTTCGGTGTTTGTCTAAGAAAAACAATTTAAATAAAGTACTTACTTGGTAAATCAGGTACAGATCTCACTTTTGGTTCTGACACATTGCTTAGTAGGAACATGCGGTTGGTTGTGGTGATGACAGCTAGCCCTATCCCATGAGGGCTGGGGAACAGCTGGGCTTTGCACACCTGTAAAACATACATTAACAGTTTTATAATCAGATCTCTAAATACGTGCAAAGTCGATATCCACGTCTGTCGACGTCCCTGTTTCTCAGCTAATTTTTTCTAAACCACGCAATGGATTTTAAAGGTCACAGCTCATTAGCCACCCGGCACCCACTCCGCACCGCCTCGCCTCCTGCGGCTAGTATTCTTTAAATGGACTTGTATGGGTATGCGCTCACTACATCAACTCCGAAGCGTCACTGGATCGCCTCGGTCATAAGCCCCCACGCGCGGACGGCGGGTGGACCACTCAGTGACAACTCGCTGCTTGTATGCTTGCCTTGCGTTGACTGCGCATTGCCACTGGTTGACCGCGCGACGTTTATTGGTGATAACGAGGCGTCCATCCGTAGACCACCAGCCTGTCGACAACGAGTGGACGCCGTGCGACGAGGCTGTGCGGGGTGGGTGCCGGGTGGGTCTAATAAGCTGTGACCTTAATACGCTTCTCACTAATAAAAAGAGACCAATGCGCAACGGTTACATATAGTAAGATAACCAGTTATTGGCACTTTAAGAAAGTGCCCCACCTAGCTTCGTATTCAAATGCGCAGAAAATCATATATTGAAATGCACTAGCATACAAAAATTATAATAACATCGAAGGAAATATTCTAATCTTTATTTTAAAGTTAATTTTAAAAGATCGTATTTTACGCAGAGAATAAAATATGAACTGCATTGGATGAAAGCACAGATAAGACAGATAACGTACAAGTGGCGATCTTTATCAGTGGCGTTGATGCCCAATTTAAATAAAACTGAAGAATTAGCAGCCTTGTGCCATCAACATTAAATCGCTTTTCGTTACAACTAAATAACCTATCAGGCTTAACAACGGATGGTGGTCCAGCAATGGTTGGAAAACACGAAGGTTTAGTAAAACTGATTGAAAATGAAGCCCGTAAAGTTGGCAATACTTCGATGCTAAATTTCCATTGCATTATTCATCAAGAGAATTTGTGTGCAAAATCTCTCAAAATTGACCATGTCATGAAGGTACGGTTGTCAAAATAGTGAACTTAATTAAGTCAAGAGGGTTGAATTGAATCACTGTCAGATCCAAGAATAGGGAACTATCCGCAAAGCTGAGCTCAGATGGCGCCACAGGAGTCAGAGTAAACAAACCAAACTGTCAAAGTCGAGCGACAAAATTTCGCAGTATTGCCATACAAAATATAAAACCAATAATGAAAGAAAAATTGATCTAACTAAGAAGGTAAGGTACGAATACGAATGTGAACATTGAACGTCTAGTGTTACTTGGAGATATTATGTTAATCAACAAAATCCTTCTTTTTTAAATCTTCTGCTTTAAAACGGTCAGGACACAGGCTTGATTTTTTTGTAAAATTCCGGCGACCAACAGTAGTTTCTCATTGCTTGCGAATGTTGAAGTTTTTTAGGATCATATGGCCGGTTTTATTTCTGCATCCAAAAACACAACCCTGATGCATTGTTGACCAACAGCTAGCAATATTATTAATTGGGTTTGAACGCTAATTATTCTTAAAAACAGTAAATAAAGTTCGGTAACCATAAACAGTAATAGTCGCCAAGTTGTTATGTTTACTCCACTCCGTCAAGCGCCATCTGGCGGGAGCAATAGGCATCCCTATTTCTCAAGTCTTTGGATTCAGAATATGGTGATATTATATTTTATGCCGAAGTCAGATGGATGACCAGTGCCAAAATGTTGAAAAGAGGTTTTGATTTGAAGCAAGAAATACATTATTCTTTGAAAGCAAATCAAAGAGTATTCCAGAGTTTAGAGGCAAAGATTGGGTTCCGACTTTGCGTTTCTGGTCGATATAACCAGCCACTTAAATGAAATTAATACTCGTCTACAAGGAAAAAGATTAATTGATTAATGGCATGTATGATCTCATTTCTGCATTTCAAATGAAACTTGGGCTTTGGGAACAGCAAATAAGAATAAAAAAGTCACTCATTTCCTCTACACTCTCAGAAGAACCAGTCATTACGCTGGAGATAGCGGCTAAATTAATACTGTATTTTAAATAAAATAAATAAAAGTTTAAAAAAACACGCTTTAATTGAAAACCAAACTAAAAAGTTGAAAATAATTTTCAATAAGTTTAATTTAAATTAAGAATAGTGTGATAAACAAAAACATATTTTATTTTATGAACAAGCGGGCGTGCTTTTTAAGATATTTTCAAAATGACTACTTTTACCAATATCTGTCAATAAAATATTATAGAATAGTGTGATAAACAAAAACATATTTTATTTTATGAACAAGCGGGCATGCTTTTTAAGATATTTTCAAAATGACTACTTTTACCAATATCTGTCAATAAAATATTATAGAATAGTGTGATAAACAAAAACATTTTTTATTTTAGCAACAAGCGGGTGTGCTTTTTAAGATATTTTCAAAATGACTACTTTTACCAATATCTGTCAATAAAATATTATAACAATTGACATCAAGCACCCCACGCTTTTTTACAATATTTTGATTTTTTTGATAATCACACTATCCATAATTTCAATTTATTGAAAATTATTTTCTACTTTTTAGTTGTTTTAAACTATAATTATTTTATTTTATTTTTAGTTAACTCGCTAATCCTGAAGATACTGGTAAGGATAATGGGACAACCTATTTAAATTACTGCATTGGCATCGGTCCTTGATAAGTGTGCATAGTCTCAAATTAATCCAATGTTTTGAAGGGGTTGAAAATTACGTTCAAAGATTCCATTACATAGATATATACATACCAAGCTAATTAAAGCATGTTAAAAAGGAAATATTTGGTTTGCAATAAAATATCATCAATGTTCCGACTGTTTCTTAATTCATTATTACACCCACCTTAGTGTCTCTGACCTCCTGCCCCATATTGAAGGTCCTCTGATAGGCTCCAAACATGTCATAGACAAGAACATCTCCACTCTCCTGAACACACAGGAGTTGCTCACCATCTGACCAGCCCATGTGGACAAGTTCACCACTGTTCCACTGAAATGTAGTAGAATACACAGATTCAGAACTATAAACAAATTGTAATAAACATTTAACAAAACATATTAGAAATATTTTTTTGAGTTTTGAAATAAATTTTATTATACTTGGCTTTGCTAGCTTACAATAAAATTGAATACCAGCACAATGTCATATTTTCCGTTTTAGTAACAAGCCCTTTTTTTCTTGATTAATAGCAAATTCACCTGTATTGGTTTTGTATTGTAAGTTTTTTTTTGATTATTATTTTTATTATGGTATGTATGGGTCACGGCTAGTTAGTAAGAAATGTAAAAACAAAATCAGTGAATAAAGGCAATTTTTTTTTTTTATTTTTTTTTATTTTATTTTATGTATGGGTCATGGGTGCTGCAAATAAAATTGTTTGCTCTCTTTCTATTGTGTTTGTAGTTATTTTTACTGACAAAAGGCTAACAGCAACAATACAAAAATTTATTGCATTATATAATAAGCTCTGCAGGACCAATCAGTGTGGCGACGCTTGGACCAACAGTGGGAGTGGTGGATGATATAATAAGCTTACCAAAATTTTGGAGATAATAGTTCCAACACCATTGTACACAGTAATCACAGGTTTGGCGGTACCCATGATGCGTACAAACTGTTTGCGGTCCCTCACTACAGCTATGGGACCTCCGTATTGAGCGCCACTGACTATCATGTTCTCCAGTCCCTCATCCATAGACCAGTTCATGGTATACAGGTCGAACTTCCTGGAATTTGTTAGAAACTTTTCTTGTACATTTTTGTTAGTCACCTTGTTACAGTCAAAACCGTTAACAACGATATAGAAGGGACCATTCAAATGCTGTTTTTATAGCCGATAGTAGATACCTATAAATATTTGCTCTTAGGTCCTCGTAACAGGACCATTACATTAAGTGTCATTATTATATCCACTATTTCATTTCAATCGAAGTCACTTTAAAATGGTTTTGAAACTTGTTTTAGTTATGACCCGATAGGAAGGAATGGATGTTATGATAAAGGGTGCAGGAAGGAAATAGTGCTATTAGTTACATGTATTAACCCTAATCTGATATAAATTTCCATCAAGTATTTTATAGTTGATGTTTTGTTTTCCACTTAGGGTATGCTGAGGCAGATTATTGTGTATGTGGAAAATACCTTCAATTATAAATTCTGTAATTCCTTCGAATGTGTATGTTTTCATTATTATTACAAGGAAACAACTTTTTAATTTATATTACTATCATACCTGTAATAGGAGTCCAACTGGAACCAGTCAGCAGTTAGTAACGCCGACATTTTGCGATATTAATTACACTAAAACAATATTAGAAGACACTGTTGATAAGAGATGTATTGGATTGCGTTTTTCCTGTTTTATTTTCGCCACATAATATCAAATATTGTTAAACGTACACTATGCTTACGTATTTAATTAATCTTAAATCTCACAGCTCTCATTAACACCCTAGCTACAACACCTAATACTTATTCAAATATTCTGCAAATTAGTGTAACAACTAACAATACATTATTTTTATTTTGGATACTATCATGAAATGTCATGAATCAGTTTTTCGAACGAGATCCAGGGATTTGACTTTTGTTCTAAACTAATCCAAAGTTCCAAACACTATCAAAGTGGCAAACCAATCATTGAAATCTGTCTTTCTCTTTTCCTATAATTAAAATACATATCTTGACATCTCCACACACAAAAACATTGTGCTGCGTAACTCGTTTTTGTTGTGTACCGAAACGCAGCTGCATTTGACAATGACATTGACATTAGATTACATGTTCAGAAATGGTTCACAAAAGTTACGGATATTCTAAAAAACATTTTAGTTAGGTACACATTTTAGTTAAACATTTTATGAAAAAAAAAAAAACCAACGACCACTCTTTAATCATCTTAGTTTTGATTATTTGTTACAGATTTTTATAGGTATTACATTTGTCCAGTACTCCAGTGTTCTAGCTGTTCATGGTCTTAGGCTAAGAGCTCACCTCTCGTGCTTGAGGTTGTGCAATCCGGGCAAGTACCAATGTGACTTTTTCAAATTCAGTTCTAAGTTTATGTTGGACATCACAGGCAACGGTGAAGGAAAACATCGTGGCAACCAGGACTGCCAAGTTTAGACTTACATTAAGGCCGTAACCCTGATCAAAAAATCAGAATGACAAATGAGCATTCCTATTGGCCTAGCGGCACTGTTGGCGCATGAATTACGGTAGTGAATATTAAGCTACAAGAAGACATCAACCGGCTAACGCTCTGGTTTAAAGAAAATATTAGCAAATGTAATCATATCCAATTCACGCGCAATAAACATCCACAACCTAACAAATATTTTATTGAAGGAGTCCAATTAAAGAAACGTTGACCGTAACCTAGGAATTAAGCTCGACAGTGCACTCACATTTGATGACCATATATTGTGTCAAGTGGTTTCAACAAAAATTAAACTATTTAACACCCTTGGTGTTGTCGCTCGATATTGGAATACAGTTCAGTAATTTGGAACCCACATTACGATGTCTACATCAAACGCATAGTGTTCAAAGACGTTTTCTTTATCATATTAGCTATGGAGATCATTTAGCAAAGCAGATAACGAGTTACTGAGTTTGGGAAAAACCGTGATGAAATGCGTGACACAAGTCTATCACAGAGCCGTGCTCGCTCGGCTGAACTCCGTAATTATAAACATACCCAAACGCATCCAAAGAAAAAGTTATCAATCTATTGGAAATACCGTACTCAAAAACTATTCTTGGCCAATACGCCGCTGTACACAGACTCTATAAGCAATATAATACTTTGTCGAAAACTGTGATATTGACATATTTTAGCAGTGGTGGCGCAGTGGTATCGGCCGCGACTTACAAGCCGTAGGTCGTGGGTTCGAGCCCAGGCAGGCGCTATACTTTGTGTAAATTATTTCATCAGCACTGCTCTCAAAACGGTGAAGGAAAACATCGTGAGGAAACCGGCATGTCCTAGAACCAAAAATTCGAAGACATGTGACATCCACCAACCCGCACTGGGCCCGCGTGGTGGATTACGGCCCATTCCCTCTCACAGAGAGGAGGCCTGTGTCCCAGCAGTGGGAACATTAATAGGCTGATGATGTGATGTGATGTGATTTTTTTATTGTTTATTTAAAAAATATTTACACTGCCCTCTTTATCAAAAATTTTTGAGTTCTGTTTACCATTATGTTTTATTTTAAAATTCTTTAACTTAATAGTGTTTGTAGAAAGTATGTGTACCTACATAGGCCGCGACTTACAAGTTGTAGGTCGTGGGTTCGAGCCCAGGCAGGCGCTTTACTTTATGTAAATTATTTCATCACCACTGCTCTCAAAACGGTGAAGGAAAACATGGTGAAGGAAAACATCGTGAGGAAACCGGCATGTCCTAGAACCAAAAATTCGAAGACATGTGACATCCACCGCTGCGCTTGGCAGGAGGGTTGGCGATCGCATTTTGTTGTTAAAGTGCACAGAGAACGCTGCTTTCCATTCTCTGGTGTGTCCCATAGTCACCTCTTACGACACCCATGGCAAGATATGGGATGGTGAAATTCTTTTTTAGTAATTATTTAGTAGGTACCTAACTAATATTATTTATCCTCCATCTTGCACGCTCAGAAACGCTCGGCGGGCGAAAATGAAATAGGTAGGTAGGTAAAATACTTCGAGCTTATTAGGGAGAAGCCACAGGCCCACAGCTGCCGCTTAAGTGTTACGACTTGTTTGTAGAATAATGTAAATTACTGTGGTAAATGTGATTCTTTACGAGATAAAATTGGTAGGTAGATAAATGTAAGTTCTTTTAATTAGTCAATTAGATGATTCTTAGATCAGCACTGAATATAGTCCAAGTAGGTATAGTCCAAGCATCTGCTTAAGTACGCGTGAAGAACTGCGTAAGTGGGATATAATTTCCAACATTGTTGGTCAGGCGTCAAACGAACACCAAATTATGTGGGGAGCTTCATTATAGGTACCTATTCCACGTACCAGAATATTATGTAGGGACCAAATGAAAACAAACGACGTAAATCAGCGTCTAAAAAGTTCTTCAGCCACATATATTTTTCAGTGAAATTATTCAGTGAAATAACATGCATTTTGCATTAGGGATTCATACATTTCTCTGCGAGAGGCGAGGCGTTGACACTTACATGTTAGTTCTCCAGTCGCCGCCACATTTTCGCATGGCTGACTGCGAGCCACCATTTTCTCACGCCGCCGCCGCCTCTCGTCCATCCGTGGACTATTAAGTAGTGGAAGGAATTTGCATCCATAATGAACGACACTGTCCATCTCTTTCGCACTGTAAAGAGGTTCTTATATGGAACATATTAGTTCTTTATGTCTTTGCTGTTTTATGATTAGAGTAGATTTTCTTAGTTTCTTGTTTCAGCCCGAAAATTTAAGCGTTTTTCGAAGAAATAACTTGGCATGAGTTGCAGCTGTCGTGAGCTATATGCTTTCTCGTTGTTCTCTCTAAACGATACTATCTTCTTCATAGACAATGATGAGATGCATCCGAATCTAATAAGCTTAAAGTGAAACAAATCTGCGCTTTTGAGAACTTCATGAACGCCGCGCTGCTATATAATTTAATCATCTACATAACCGGCCCAATCTGAAACATTAACTATCGACATGAAAAGAAAATTAAATAATATATTAATAATAATATACCTAAAATTTTTATCTCCTCCATTTAACAAGTATGCATAAACCTTTTCAAGATGCACAAAGAGAATACTGAAAGCAAAACGTCGTGAAAGATTTGTCACGTAAAATCGTTCCTTTTGCCATGTCGAGTCGTGCCGGGCTCACTGTGCCGACTTCCTAAGCCACGCGTGAAAGAAATATTAAAAATCGCGAAAGCGTAGCCTCCCCGACCATTACCGACTTATACGCGCAAGATATTTTTATAAGACTAGTTTGCGGACCTAACCAACTATGTATACTTACATTAACTCGTCAGTTCGCAGTCTGATTATTTCGTGCGTTAGGTATGTTCGAATAAGTTGTTAATAAACTAATAAACGCTTCTTTCTATGGTTAGTTAATTGATTTTTTTGGTAATTTATAAGAAAGTGTTTTAATTATGATGGTTATTATAAATGATGAGTCTGCTGCGTGTTTTACTGATGAAGTAAAAATTGAAACCTAAAATGTTAATTAAGTAACTTCACTTAAAATCACGTAGACAGGTAATTATCTACTCTATACCTTGTTTAAATATTCATGAACTATCATTCCATAAATAATCCATAGAATAGTTTTCTTCATTGGTATTTCATCAATCACTCTCACATTGGATTTCTAAGCAAAGAAATAATGGCGTCAACACTATTAAAAAATAAATGCGAAGGTGTCGGAGGCACGTGCCGAATAGATCCATCATGAAATAATAACGAATTGAGGCACAGTGAACAAGAAGAACCTTGGACAAGCCTAAATGGTTTTTGTGAAACATCTAAGAAACAGTTTTTTAATCGTACACTGCTGGGTATTGTACATCATACTTCTCGGATACTTCTTTGGTGAATTCGCCGACCCAACCCTTTTGGACGCCTTGTGTTCCTGTGGCCTAACCTTGGCCCTATTCGGTTAACACCTTACTAAAACGCCAACTCATGGTGATTAGTCCTCTTAAAAGTATATCTAAATATAGCCACAACTATATCTCTCTACTCAATAAGATCTTAATCTTCATTCATTACTCATCTGTAGAAAGAAATAAAGATTGCGCCGAGGAAATGAAAAGCCGGGAAGTCTTATTTATATGGCGACTATGTTCTTTAATCTTTCTAATAGATTTTCTAACGGGAAAACGCCAATATTAAAATCATTATTTTATTGCGGATTGAAAGTAGCAGTGCAGTGGTGACAGAAAAGCTGTGTAGTTGTCAATTGTTTTGTTATGGATAAATGCAAAGTGAGACTTAAGTAACAAGAATAAGATTCAGTTTTAAGTAGACTAATGCATAGAAGAAAATTAAATAATTGACTGCTACTTTTTAACCGACTTACTAAAAAGGAGGAGGTTCTATGTTCGACTTTGCTAGTTTTTTTTTTTGCGTATTTTCACTAATATCTTCGTCAATTGTGGACCGATTTTGAAAATTATTTTTTTATTTGAAACAATATGTTCCGAAATTGGTCTCATTTTAATTTGGTGAAGATCTGATGAAGAACTTCGGAGATATACAACAGAGCACTTCAATAAATAACGGCAAATCTCTCAGGATTGCTGCAATGGCATGTCTGTTTATTGTTTATACCATTTCATAACATAAAATCACGTCAGTACGCTCTAAAGGGTACGCAGATGTGTACAATTCACCTTGGTACACTCTCATTTCACCGGTTATGTTCAGTTTCATGATATTCGGGTAAACTATTCTGGCATTATAGGTACCTTACTTAACTACTTGCCTATTAGGTACAACCAAAAAGTGAAAAATAAAAAAAACTTTTTTGCCAAAAAATACTACCGACTTACAAAAAAGAAAACTACAAAGTGAAAAATAACTTTATTTTTGGCAGTCAGTGTCCATAACGCAAAAAAATGGTACCTACGAGCTACGTACCAAAGACACTGACTTCAAAAAATAAAGTTATTTTTCACTTTGTAGTTTTCTTATTTGGAAGTCGGTACCTAGTATTTTTTGGAAAAAAAAGTTTTTTTATTCATTTTGATTTGACAAAAAAACATAACAGTATAAAGCCACTTGCATAACTCTGTCAACGAAGACATTGTTGATCAACTCATTGTTGACTGCTAACTATAAATTTTGGAAGACCGCCGATCGCAAATAAGTAAATTAGATTAGTAGAAGAATCTTCGTAGTAAAATAAAGTAACACGAAAGCCTTGGATCTTAAATTGTCTTTAAGATGGTGTTAATTTCATTAAATTTTGGTGTGATTGTCGTGGTTTTGTCCGTGTTAAACATAACTTTACAAATTAATTACACTATGTTATACGAATAAAACTCAAAGTTTTTTTAGATCGAATTATTGTTTCTTAGATGGAAAATGGACTCTATAATGGTGTTAACCATTTTTTCCAAAAAAATACGACTAGCCGTTTAGACTTGGTTCTCATTTTAAAATCAGGTACTGAGGGGTATCTGCGCCTTAACCAAATTTTGCGGGATTGGGAAGTGCGTATCGCGCAAATCTTCTCTAATGCTACCAATACAGTTCGGATAAACAGATATAACTTTAGGTAAACGAATTTCCTGTTTTATTTAGTGTACTTATTTGTTTTATGTATGTGATGAAAGCAGGGAAAAAGGTTTTTGCCTTACTCCGAAGGGATGAACTGCGAATCAGTTTAGATTTCGTCTTCCGTCAGGATTTAAAATATCAATTTGTTTTTATCCTACTAAACCAAATCACACTACCACACTAATATTATAAAGGCGAACGTTTTTAAGTGTGTTAGTGTGTTTGTTTGTTTGTTATTCTTTCACGCAGAAACTACTGAATGGATCTGGATGAAATTTGGCACGGAGATAGATTATAGTCTGGAATATCACATAGGATACTTGTGGTTGTTCTCTCGGGTTAATTTTTGACATTCACGCGGGTGAAGCCGCTGGCGCTGGTAGAAGCTAGAAATACGAGTATTATAATTGCGAAAGTTTGGATGGATGAGTGGATCTTTGTAACTCAATCACGCCAGAATGGCTAAACGTATTTCGATGAAATGTGGCATAGAGATAGATTATAGTCTGGAATAGCATACAGAGACATGCTTTTTACCCCGGGGTTTTAAATATAGAGTGTGGAACATTATACCGGTATAATAATAAAAAAATATACTTTTATTTTGGATCAAACAATTTTACTCATTTAAGTATATCCTGCTGCGTAACAGTTTGTCGGCGGGATAAGCGGTTGTATTAAATTTTACAAAATTTTGATCTAAACGTTCCAAATGAAATGTCGTTCCATCGTGATAATAATAGTAGATTAGTAGCCAAAGGCTGTAAGGCATCAATTGCAGCCCGAGATATTTAGGCGCACGAGCGCAGCGAGGGCGCCTATAGTTCGAGGGTGCAATTGGTGCTTACACCCGAGCTAACTATTCTGCTTTACATCTCGATTGTGAGGTAAGTAGAAAAAAACCGGCATTACAAGAATAAAATTGATGACTATTATACTCACACGAAGACAAGGCTGAATAGCAAAACGACCTCTTTGGTCATTGGGCTGAATGCGTGATGTCTTTTGAAAGAAAGAAGTGTTTTTTTTAAATTACTTACCGCCCTAGGGCTTTTCTAGCTACATTATTACCCTAGAGCGCTAATTAGTCACCTACAAGCCCCATTTGGAGGTAATAAGAACCTACTTACCAAACATGTGAGATGTAAAACACTTTTAATGGGGGTGAAGCCGCGGGCAGAAGTTACTTTGGTATATTACTTCTTCAGACAGCGGCTTCGCCTGTGTGAAAGTCGAAAATTATCCGGGATAAGAGGAGCGCACTCCAAGGTGTAATCTATCACTATACCAGAATTCATCAAAATTGCTTCAACGGTTTATGCGGTGACCTCCCTGATGGTTCGACGCGCTTCGATTTATATCACAATAATAAGCGATTTTTACTAAAATAAATTGGAAGGACGGTCACATGAACGCAATACGATGAAATGAGAGCTTCCGTTTTTGTGCCCACTACTCTCGGCGCCACTGGCGTGTAAGGTCTTTAAATATAGTTGTTAAGAGCCCCTACAAGTTTCACGAGCCAAAAACAGAAAACAGCTACTTTTTCAGCGAAAATTTCTCAATAACTACAAGATATATGATAAAAAATATAATGACTAAAATAAAAACGACACAGGTCCGTCGTCTACAAGCCCTTGAGCGAAACTGAATTGAATACCACGTGCGAGCGCAACGGTTTATAAGACAATATTTAGACAATTTATTAAAATAAAATAAGTACTCAAAAATAAAATATAAAAATTGGATTCGATTGATAAACACCTCAAATTTCAAATTATTTACCAGTTATTTTTATATTCAACATATTCTTACACGTAGGCGACGCTTTTGCACATGATAAAATTGCCTTTTTTCCGCGTGGACAATATTTTTTTTTAAGTGCAAATATAATAAACTTTAAAAAACTAAATTGGTGGCTCACTAGTATACTATATGCCCAGTCCACACCATTTTTTGCAGATTGTTTTTTGCCACCAGTAAGCTGAAAAAGCAATTGAAAAACCTGGTGTTTCGTGATTACGTAAAAACGTGTGTTAGAAATTTATTTTTTCTAATTTAAATTGAGCAGTTATCAAAAATATGTAACGTACGTTCCCTAGATAACTATGTGACGCAAAAAGTTGCATCAAAAGATTTATCATATATCTTGTAGTTATTGAGAAATTTGCCCTGAAAAAGTAGCTGTACGGTTCGTACACTTGCAGAGTTGTTGTTGTTGAGGTTGAAGCACGAAGAGAAAAGATCACTCAGTTTTCGTTAGATTTATTACGTATTTTTGTGTTTACACGTAATACTGTTGACGATTCCTTTCTCTAATGTTAGTCACCGCGTAGCAGTTATCGTACTCATCAATTTAAAGTGTTTCATGTGTATTTATAATATTATTGGAATGACGCACGTATGGTGCACGGCACCGCGTCAGCAAAATATGTACAGCTTTAGACTGTACATCTTGGCAACCCAACAAGAAGAAACCAACGAGAAGAGAAAGGAAAAGTCATCACAAAGTTAGTTAAGTAATTAATCAATCAAATAGAAAGGCGATGTTCCTGTTCCCAGGTTGAGGCTCCCGCCGCAAGTCCTTTGTTGTTTGTGCTGCGACGGTTTCATGCTGCTGGCACTCTGTTTTGCGGAAAACTTGAAGTTCAATATCTTCAGGTTGACTCGAAGTTTTGTTCTTAGCGTTGTGTGTGCAATAGTGTGGACAACGATTTCTCCCAACCACGACAAGTACGACTATGATGGCGATCGCCAGCAAAGAGTAACTTATGGCATATTGATGAATGTCGTGACTTGTTAGTGTTGGTAGTGAAGCTTCATTTTGCCGTTGAGTTGCAATTTTCTGAGCAATTGTTACAATTTCCTGATCCGTAGCCTTTGACTGAAGGATATTTGGAGCATAACGATATGTTAAGTTCACTATCTTGTTAATAGATGTATCAAATGTTGGAGCTGTAAACTCATAATCCATCTTCATATGACTGCTGTATCGGCGTTGAGCGTAGATGGTTAAGTCGTTGGATTGCAGTACGCATCCCTGAGATAATGTCACTATGCTCGATAATGCAATGGTTTGTGATGTGACGTCGTTGCTACATATGATTCGTAATGCACACGTTTCGCAGCAAATCGCCAGCCAGCTGTTTTGAGTTTGTAACTCTATCCAAGTGTCTTTGCATGACGCGCGTTCGACGTCACAAGGTTCATTGTTTTGATGCGATAGCAGTTTTGCCTCACAAGGAGCGTTTTTGCTGTGTAGGTCAAATGATGGCAGGTTTTTCTTGCATAAGAAATTCTGCGATTTTTGTTGCATGCAGTGTTTCAAGTCATCTTTGGACATAGACACGTAAATGTTCTTCTTGAAGTTGACAGCGATGTACTCGTTTGATAACTGCACATATGTAGTTTCCTTAGCATTGTTAACCGGTAAAGGTATCGCTTGGTATATTACGAAATCTTCGTTAGCTACAAGTGGAATATGTGCTTCGAAAAGAAAGTAATTTTCAGTAACTCGTGCTTTCACATTGATCAGCTTGTAGATATCTTTAATGTTTTCTTTGTAGTTCTCAACTGGTAGCGATAAAGATTTCGGAAGGCTTCCGGATATTTCCGTTAATTTTTGAATCAGACGAACCGGACTTATCAGATGGACATCTACATGGCCTTGGTAGACGTTAGTTAGAGTATTAAACAGCATCTCCTGGAACGTCCTCAAGCTGTTGATCAATAGGTACGTCGTTAACGAAGCAGAGTTGAGGTAGGTAGTAGCCGAAAGTATTTCCATTTCCGTTTCGATGGATGCTATATTTTTATTGGTCTGATTGATAAAGTTATCAATGGAGTTGAATTGACGCTGAATATTGTCTTCAGTTTGTTTCAATACTTGATTCTCAAGCTCCACAATCGTTGTTTGATTTTTTAATAACTCAAGTAAGTAGTTCTCATTGGTTTGCAGAGATTGAATATCGTTTTGATATTTCTTAGCGAATTGTTGGTCCAATATCCCAAACAGACTGTTAGCTATGTAGCCGACTCCGTCGACTAGACCCCGTTTCTTCCTGTTGCTCAGGTGTTTGTGGGGATTTATAAGTATAGAGTTGTAGTAGTTTAGAAGTTCTAGTTCATGATTTAATTGTTCCATGGTTGATCTGCAGTGTTGTAGATTCGTTTTTTGGCATAAGTTGTGAATATTCTCGAAATAAGTTTGAGTACGACGAGTCCCATCCCAATAGTTTGTTAGGTTGTAGTACATCATTAGTATCCATTCATCGTGCACTACTTGCATTTTGCCGACGGTGTCATAGTATATGGGCCGCTCGCGTTCCAGACTTGTAATCTGAGTGGTCGCCGCCGGCGCTCCGCGCGTGCCATCGGTGGCGGTATAAGATCCCGTTACAAATGTAAACAATGATAACATTGTTATTAGTAACGTTGAGATAAGATTCTTTGACTTCTTCCGCCGTTCGTTTTTCGATTTCTGTGGAGGCTTATTTTTCATTTCGTTTTCTTTGGTTTCCTCAGTTTCAGAGTTCAATGGTAATGGCGACAGTTTTGTTATTGGGCGCTTTATGATTCCTGCTTGAGTTTTAACAGTAGTTACTCGAACATATCCATCAGATCCTGGATGTGTTTCCAGAATCCGACCTAGGGCCCATTTTCCCGGCGGTAGATTGTTTTCTTTCACCAGTACTAAATCGCCTTCTTTAACGTTTCTAGAAGGCTTGTTCCACTTACTACGTGTTTGTAGAGTGGTAAGGTAATCGTTTGACCAGCTTTTCCAATATTGTTGAAACATATGCTCGGTAAGCTGCCATCTACGGCGTAAATCAATGTTTTTTACGTCACTGTAATCCGAGAGTGGCATGGACAATATTGGGCTTCCTGTAAGGAAATGTCCAGGAGTTAGGCAGTTGTAGAACTCTTCTGGATCTTCAGTTAGCGGGCACAGAGGTCTTGAATTCATGCAGGCTTCTATTTTTGCTAAAATCGTTATGAACTCCTCGTACGTTAGTTTTTGGTCCCCCAGTACTCGTCGCAGATGGTGCTTCATAGACTTGACGGCAGCTTCCCACAGACCGCCAGCAGTTGGCCAGGCGGGGGCGTTGAAATGCCACTCCACCTCCAATTTGGCCAGTTCGTTGAAAACATCTGGTTTCAGTAGTTGTTTGAACTCTTCGAATTCCTGACGAAGCACCTTTGCAGCGCCGATAAAGTTTGTACCACAGTCAGAGTACATGTGTTTCGGGGTGCCGCGTCTCGCACATAGTCTTTGGAAGGCCGCCATAAACGTTTCTGTGCTAAGGTCTGACACGAGTTCAATATGAACAGCTTTCGTCGCCATACATATAAATATGGCTATGTATCCCTTTGAAGTTTTTACGCCTCTACCCTTGTTGTGTTTAACATCCACATGACCGGTAAAGTCTACTCCTGTGTGCGTGAAAGGGCGGCACGGAGTGATCCTTTGCGGTGGTAGGTCACCCATCAGTTGATAGCTATCTGTCTTGTTGAAGCGATGGCAGCGTACACATCTTCGAAGTTGGTTCTTGACAGCCCGGTTGCCGCCAACGATCCAGTAACGCTGTCTAATATAAGTCAGCGTTAGCCGAGCTCCTCCATGTAATGTGGCTGAATGTGCTTGTTCTATAAGAAGTTGTGTAAATCTTCCTTTATGTGGTACGATTATTGGATTCTTCATATCCCCAGTTAATCTTGAGTGTTTAAGACGACCTCCGACACAGATGATGCCCGCTTTGTTTACATAAGGATTCAGTTTGCAAATTGCGCTTTTCTTTGATACTGTTTCGTTGTTAACGATTTGTTTGTATTCAGAATTGAACTGCAATCGCTGCGCTTGGATTATGATACTAATGCGCGCTGCGCTTAGTTCACTTGTTGTTAGGTACGTAGTTTCCGATTTCGTCCTATTGCGCACATTTGTAATGAAGCGTAATATCCATGCGATGACCCTGTTTGCTTGTGTCAATGAGCTGCATTTGCTCAATAAATTGATAATTATATTATGATCGATATTTTCTTGCGTGATTTTAGCGTGGTTTAAGCCGCCAAAATTCGTTTGGAAAGTGCAAGGCATATCTGCCGGCGGATCTTGTTTTGTTAAGAACTCTGGGCCTTGCCACCACAGGTTGAAGTTTACTAGTTTGCTTGGCAAAAGACCTCTTGAGGCGCAGTCTGCTGGATTTTGCTCTGATTTGACATAATGCCACTGAGCTGCAGGAATGACGTTTTTGATCTTTGTAACTCTGTTGGCTACGTAAGTTTCCCATCTTGATGTTTCGCCTTGAATCCACGCGAGGACCACTTGAGAATCCGACCAAGCCCGTATTGATATGTTATATCCACAGAATGTTTCCTTGGTTTTCTCCATCAAGTCAGCTAGTAGCTGAGCACCACACAGTTCCAGTCTTGGTAGTGTTGTTTTCTGAGTCAGTGGAGCCACCCTTGTTCGAGCAGCAAGTAGAGTTACGATGGGTTGGCCATGTTCGTTGAACACCTTGCTGTAAATAACGCAAGCGTACGCCTTTACACTTGCGTCGCAGAAGCCTAGCAATTCGACACATTGTTGTGTGTCTCCAATCCATCTATTTATCGTTATTTTATTAATGAACGGCAGTTCTGTTTTTAGGTTCAGCCACTCAGATTCAATGTTGCTGGGCACTATGTCATCCCAGCTAAGTTTACTCATCCAGACTTTCTGGAATAGTAGTTTGGCCTTGACCGTTACTGGGGAGAGCCAACCCAATGGGTCGTAAAATCTTGATATGGCTGAGAGTAAAGATCTCTTTGTTAGTTGTTTGGAGTTTTCCACAGGCCAGTTAAAGTGGAAGTTGTCGCTGTTTGGATTCCAACCGAGGCCTAACGTTTTGCTTGATTCTTCCCCTTTAAAATCAAACATGGTTTGAGTTGAAATTTGATCCTTGCGTAAGTCTTCCAGTATAGCGCGGTCATTGGCTGTCCACTTCCGTAAATTCATGCCTCCTCCTTTTAACAGTTGGATCAAGGAGTTTTGCAGTTTTTTCGCTTCTGTGAGGTTGTTGTGGCCGCTAATGACGTCATCTACGTAGCATTCTTCTATGAGTGTCTTGGCAGCTGCCGGATGTTTGTGACCGTCGTCAATGGCTAGTTGCTTCAATGTTCGCATAGCTAGCCATGGTGCGCATTTGGTCCCGTAGGTTACTGTGCAGAGCTGGTAATCGCGAAGATGTTGATCTCGTGAGTCCCGCCATACAATTCTCTGTAGATGTTGTTGTTCCTTTGAAATCCAAATGCAGCGGTACATCTTTTCAATGTCAGCCGTAAATGCGTATTTATACGTTCGCCATTTCAGTATAAGGGCCTGAATGTCCTTTTGTAAGTTGGCGCCTTTTTTCATGACGTTGTTCAGGCTGACGCCAGTCGTAGTTTTTTGAGAGGCGTTAAATACGACCCTCAACTTTGTTGTTGTCGAGTTTTCTCTCAAGACCCCGTGGTGCGGTAAGAAGTAGACGTCAGTAGGTATCTGAGGTGCTAATTTCATGTGACCCAGATCCGCGTACTCTTCCATGAATTTTTTGTACATGGAGGAAAGCCTTTCGTTCTTCTCTAGCCGTTTTTCCAACTGTAGAAACTGCGAAACCGCAATTGTTCTAGACTTGCCTAGTTTCTCTTCGTAGTCTGGAACTAGAGGCATTTTGACGATGTACTTTCCGTCAAATGATCTTCTTACAGTTTCGTTATAAAATTGTTCACACTGGTCATCTTTGGGGATATCTTTAGTTTTTTGAATTTCTTCATTCTCCCAAAATTTTGTTAAATCCTCTAAGTTGACTACAGTAACGTGGCAGTTAAACGTTTGTTTCATCTTTCCGCATAAAATCCACCCAATTTGCGTTTGTTGTGCAACTGGGGAGCTGTTATTGCCCTTCAATACACCTCCTAGGATAATTTCGGAGTATACGTCGGCTCCTAGTAATAGGTCGATTTGCCGAGATACGTTGAAGTCAGGATCTGCAAGTTTCAAGTTTTTCAAGTGACTCCATGCACCTTTCTCGAACGTTTTCATGGGCAGGTTGTTTGTTAGCTTCGTCATAATAAGTGCTTGAGTTTCAAAGTTATAATCGGAGTGAATCGATTGACAGGTAAGTTTCAGTTTTCCCCTGCATTCTCTGGAAACAGAGCCGATTCCCGATACTGATGCGTTGATCCCGCGCCGAGGAAGACGTAATATTTGTGCAGCGTTTTCTGTTATCAAGTTCACCTGTGAGCCTTGATCGAGCAACGCACGTAGTGTTACATAAATCCCATCTGCAGATTTTATTCTCAGCTGGGCCGTAGTCAGTAGAACTTCCATGTTGTCTTTAGACAAATGGTTAGATGTTGGTTGTTGAGATGAAGGGCGTTGTTCAACATTGTTTTTTCTAGTCGCTGACGTTATGGTTTGGTTGTCCGGATTGTGCAATAGTGTGTTGTGTTTCAAGTTACATTCTTTGCACATTTTCGTGGATTTGCACTCGTCATTTCCGTGGCTGAATAAACAGTTTTTGCACAGCTGCAGTTTCGACACGGTGTCATTTCGCTTGCCAAAGTCCATTTGTAGGAATTTGTCACATTGGCGCAGAACGTGACTTCCGTTGCAGAATGGGCATTTACCGTAAATAGCATGATAGTTGTTTGTTTTATTTTGATTGAAGTTATAGTTATGTTTCTTCATCTGGGTTTGCTTGTTGAATGTTTTCCAGTTGGATGATTTTTCTGTGGCTGTAGGATTCGCCCTTTTAGCTGATTTCATCGTTTCGTATGCCATGAACTGTGTTTCGAGGAAATACAGGAAGTCGTGGAGGTTCTGTAGTTCTCTGTGATCTTGAAGTTCTTTCATGTAGTCACTCAAAGTACTGGAGTCCAGTTTTTGTGACATGATGTGCACAATGATCGGGTCCCAAGTTGAAGTATCAATACCGATGTTAGAGATGCCGTTCAGGCATTCGGTAATGACGTCATGCATCTTCTTCAAATTGTATGAGTCTGCATGTTGTATGATCGGCAGATTTAGCATGTTGTTCATAAATGAAGTAAACTGGAGGCGACGATTGTCGTAGCGCTGAATTAATATATCCCAGCATGAGTTATAGTTTTCAGTGCTAATGGTCAGATGCTGCACTAAGCGTTCAGCTTCTCCTCGCAGCTTGGTCTTTAAGTGTTGCATTTTCTGCGCGTTGTTGATCATAGGGTTTTTGTGAATAGCTTCCAGAAATAGGTCTTTGAAGGAGATCCACTGACTGTAGTTGCCGGAGAACTCAGGGATTTCGATCTTAGGTGTCGATTTCTGGTAGTGGACGGTGGACCAGATTTTGGCATGGATGTTCCTCTTTAGCTCATCATATTGTTGTTCAATGTCCGTGAACATTTTGTAGTAATGTTCGTTGGATCCTTTCAGTTGAAAGTCTATTTCCCAATGAAGTTTATCGATGGGTTCCCATTTCGATTTCAAGGTTGCGAAGTGGTCTTCCAGTTCCCATCTTTCCGATATAGTGATTAAGTCAATCTTGGAGATGACACGGTGAATCGCGTTGAAATTGCATTCTTGCTTGTTAAGCAAGAGTTGTATGTTGCTGTCGTCATCTTCTGAAGTCCCACCTAGGTCGAACTTCACGTTTTGTTTGCTCAAAGTCGTCAGTTTGCTAGTTATGTCTGTTTTAGTTGATAAGAACATTTCTTTAGTTTTTCCGTAGATGTCGTCCTTGAAATATGCTATGTTCTTATCTTCTAGTTCGAGCAACAGTTGGGCATGCCTGCCTTCGAAGTCTTGCCATTGGTTTTCTAGCGACGACAAGCGTTTCTTCAGGTATTCCACAGATTTTCGTGATGATGAATCCTTGCGATAGTTGACACATAATGCTTTGATGTTATCGAAGCACGTTGACTGCAATTCTAGCATATCCATGTTGATGCTTGCTGACACGTCGTTGACTGTGGCAGGAGAGCGTTGCGTTGTATTGCGAAGGCTACTGCGTTGCTTGTAGTCTTCTCCGTTTCAAATCTTGAAATCGTTGACTTACTTGATTTGAAATGGTCAGTGGAACTCAGCACCCTTGCACCTCTGTCACGATATTATGCGACTTCTCAATCTAGCTGGGGCGACCCGCTTCTGGGAGACCAGCTAAACCGATTCGCTACCGTAAAGAGACACAGTGGCACCAAACATCCGGCTCGAAGGACCAAAAAATGTACGGTTCGTACACTTGCAGAGTTGTTGTTGTTGAGGTTGAAGCACGAAGAGAAAAGATCACTCAGTTTTCGTTAGATTTATTACGTATTTTTGTGTTTACACGTAATACTGTTGACGATTCCTTTCTCTAATGTTAGTCACCGCGTAGCAGTTATCGTACTCATCAATTTAAAGTGTTTCATGTGTATTTATAATATTATTGGAATGACGCACGTATGGTGCACGGCACCGCGTCAGCAAAATATGTACAGCTTTAGACTGTACAGTAGCTGTTTTCTGTTTTTAGCTCGTGAAACTTGTAGGGACTCTTAAACGTTGTTATTACGCGTATGGAAGCAAATATTAAATTAATTTCATATCTAACACCGTAGAAGTGCGATTAAATATAAAATCGAGTATCCCGCAGTTTTGCGCAGCCCTTTTTGTTTCGAAAAAAGCACTCGGCACTCTATCAAATCAGTGATTGGTAAAACCGGAGGTACCTATCTTAATCTGCCGTATTTGGAAAATATTTACAAAGATAAAAAACGTAGTGAATAAACAGCGTGTGTTTCAAGACAAAAAACGCTGAAGTTTGACATTTTGAAGACCTTACTTTACACCAGCGCCTCTAGCGGCAAATTCAAACGCCATACAACTGTCACAGAAAACGGCGTTTTCGTAGAGAGGAAATATATTTTGCATCCCCCCATCTCGGAAACAGTATTTTTGCTCTTCGATATCTGAGTGCAAAAGCCGTTTTTATCCGCTAGAGCAGTGGTTTCCAACCTTTTTTGAACCTGGGACCATTTTGATTTATTTGCTGTTAGCAGGGACCAGAAATCCTGAAGAAAATTTCAAAACTGTTTTAATCACACTAATATTAAAAAGGCGAAAGTTTGTGAGTGTGTGTGTGTTTGTTACATCTTCACGCCAGAACGGCTGAATGGATCTGGATGAAATTTGGCAGAAAGATAGATTATAATCAGGAATAGTACTTTTTATACCGGGAATATGTTCCCTCGTGATAATTTTTCACTTTTACGCGGGCGAAGGCGTTGGCAGAAGCTAGTTTAATCGTGTCAAATTAATGAGGTTTGTCATAAAAAATAGAACATTTCTGACAGAAACTTGCAATCGGTATTTTTGAGTTGTAAAGTTTGATATTTTAAATCTTTCGTGGACCATATTTTAGCTCTCAGGGACCACTAGTGGTCCCCGGACCATAGGTTGGGAACCGCTGCGCTAGAGTATAAAGTAAATTGAATTTAGAACATCGTGTGCACTAAGTTTGTGAATTCACAACATCATTAAAAACTATTGAAATAATTAAATTGACCGGGCTTTCTGAATAATGCCCGTCACTCATTGGGCCAGGTAATAAAAATATGTGTTTTTTAATTATTTTAATGTTGACATTGGTTTTAATAAAGATTAGGTAAGTACTATTACTATTTAAGCAACAAAGTCGACGGAGCCCATCTGCGCGGTGCTCCTGTTTCTGTCTGCAGGGTTTAAAGTAACCTAACATGACGGAGATGACGAGATTCGAACCTAACCTATCCGTGTCGGGGTACCCTAAGCTCCCGAGCTCACTTCGCTCGCTCTTGGACTAATTAATTGACCATAATTATCGAATTGCCCAACCGTTACGTAGACATATTCATAATGACCAGACAATGTGATAAATATAGAAGTTTAAAACAGTATTTATTACTTTGCCCGTTTTGGCTTGACTAGATTTATAGTGCCGGGGCATTATACATAATGCCCTGATTAATCACTTGGTCCATGACATATGTACTCCCCGTATTGAAGAGGTTTCATATGAGAATACTTAGTTCGATTTCTAGGCAAACCGTGTCTCCTAAAATAGCTGTCTCTCAAACTATTCTGGGTAAACTATAACTTATTGATAGTTAAGAAAAATACCTTCCAAAAGGATCTAACTTAATATACTTCTCTTAGAAGCTTATTTCCACTTCTCCATAAAAAATAAATAAAGTCCAATCTAGACGAATAAATTGGGACAAGTTAGGGATTCCGTCAAATAATACTTTATACTTTGTCGAGTTCGTTTTTTCCAGGTAAGCTACTGTAATTATGTTTATTTTTGTTTATGTTTTATCGTATCTTATTTTGTTTGCCGTTTGAGGAATATTAAAGGAACTATTGCTGCCCGGATTGAGCTTGGAGGATTTTTTCGCAGAAAACTCAAACAGCTTTGTAGATAGTTGGTTGTAACAATTTTCATTAAAAAATAATGTTTTAGTCAGCTTTCAAAGAAAGAGTGATCATATATCTTCTTCTTTGTTTGTAGACCCGACCCCAGCTGAACTAGGCACCTCAGCTGGGGTCGGGTCTCCTTGAACGTCTGCGCCAGAGAGGTCTGTTCTGGGTTGTCTGAGTGCTCAGGTTCTTCTTCAGGACCTCTTTCTGTATGTTTGACCACCAGGTGGCGGGCGGTCGTCCCCTTCCTCAAGAGTGATCATATATGTTTTAACGATTTTATTTTGTGTATTCCTATTACTCAATGTTTTATTTTGTGTTATACTATAATAACCGTGTATAGATTTGATATCAGAAGTAAAAGTACCTACCTATTAATTATAACATTTGGACTCACTCGTTCCATCGTAGATACCTCTTCCATCGCTCCATCAGGCGAAGTCAAGGTCAATAGTTGATTAATTTCGAATAAAATAATGCTTTAATTATTATATACCAAAAATTACGTAGTATGTAGTTAAATCCCATTACCAGTATCGCAGAAGCAATACCAGTCTGATAACTTTCCTAGACGCAAGTATGCAAATACACATCACATATCATCAGCCTATTAATGTGCCCACTGCTGGGACACAGGCCTCCTCTCTGTGAGAGGGAATGCAAATACATCAAGGAGAAATAACAGGGCCCATGTCAAGATCTAGTACATGATTCTTACGAGATAACTCGACTCTTGTCACGAGTGCAAGATAACCCAAGTCTTGTCACGACATTAGACATGTGATTATCAGATTTATAGCCCCAAGAGCTCGTAATATAGCGTGAACAGCTTTAGTTAGCTCGAGCTTTATTGCGATCGTAAACTGAATAATTTGTCGTTTTATGTTTGTTAGATTGTCTATTGTAAAAATGTTTATCGCGTGTCGAGTTAGATAAGTAGAGAACGCAACAGAGGCATATAAAATGTAGTTAGTTAAAATTAACTTTGTTGGCTATAACTAGTAAAACATTGATAGATATTGAGTAAGAAGTAAGCTTACTGCAAAAGCTCTAGAACGTCAACTTGACCTCCAAACAGACTTGTTCTCCGAATAGGACCGCATGAAATTCTAGCACCTCTAACTAGAAATTAATGAAACCTCTCACTCTATGTTTTGAATCGTTAAACAAGCCATCAAGGTAATCAACTGCTACAATTCCGGCCGAATAGCACTGCGGATCTGTGCCAGAGCAGCAACAATAACAAAAGCGAGTCATGGCATCGATATGAAGTAACCAAATAACTTAGAAATGTCAAAGCCTGCCGGAGTGCCGGCTTGTCCGACCTCACTCCCACTCTCGGAGCAACGGTACTCGTGTCTCGCAGCCGGCGCCCGCGCAGCCGCACGCTCGAGGTCTGTGCCCTCCTCCCCGACAACTTGCACGCGTCATTGCGCTCGCGCCTCGCTCACACTCCCTCGCAGCAAACTCCAGTTTTAAACGAATATTCACAAATAACGAACAATCCGATCGCGAAGTACGGGTACCTCATTCTCGTGATAAGTCGGCAACGAGCCCAAGTTTGCGCTGACAACTTTGAATGTGACACATTACGGTACGCAGCGTGTGACAGAACTTTTATCAATACAGCCTTTTACAAGCTCTCAACTCTCCGCGAGTTCAATGTGATTTGTGAAATGTTGCGAATTATGGAAATTTCATGTTTTCATATCGACGTGGTGATTTTTTATCGTGCCTGAGGCGTAAAGTGGAAGTTTGTGAATTATTGAAGGAGGAACACTTTCGGAGTTAAGGTGCGAGCCGCTGGAAATAGCTTCAAAGGTGAGTTTAAACCGTTCACAATTTAAAAGCGAAGTTCTTTTGAGTGTGAATATAATTTCAAGTTTACCGGGGAAACATAAGAATTTCTTAAGATATTACAAGTTGATCTCTTTAACAACTTCTTACAGCGAACACTTGAATAAATGAATACATTTTGTTTATAATGATGGGGAGGATTGTGTAGAAGACAAGGGTGCTTACTGCTTCATCCACTCTGACACGAATAAATAATCATTTGGCAATAAGTAACGCTTTAATTTGTGTTGTTATTAATGATGTTCCAGAATCTTATTTGAATAATCTTTTGAATAGCGATAAAATACAACTAATACAAAAGCTTGTTAGCCTTGATTTCGTATCCGTTTTTTGTTTATACGTGGTCATGTATGCCGCGTATGCAGGGAGCTTTGTAGCCACCTGCATCAAGACATTTGTCTAAGTAAATTATCTCAGAAATCACAACAGTCAAATCTGTTTCTCTATAGGTACGCATTATGAAATTGTAGTATTTGCTCCGCTTGCATCACTGGTGGCAATTTCTGAAGGTAATTGAACGCGAAGTAAGAGTTTAATAAAAGCTTGTCAGATTGCTATTAGAATTGTAATCACTGATTTAGATTTGTTATTACAATACCATTAATAATGACGTATTTCTTGTATTGTCATCGTGTCGTGGCACTTTCAATATCTTTATTATTACTTGCATTCATCAGCTATAGTGTATGGTATAGTACTTCATGGAGATAACGGGTAGTTACATATATCTTTTTTCCTTTGATAGGAGAAAAGGTAACTATTTTATTATTATTGATAGGCTTGCGCTTGACTGCTATCTCATCTGATGGTAGGCGATGATGTTGTCGACGATGAAGCCTATTCAGTCTTGACTTAAAGACCCCCAGGTTGTAGTTATCGGGAAATACAGACTCCGGTAGGGAATGCCTCTCCTTTGCTGTACGCATAATATAAGTATTCCCAAAACGTTTGTTGCGTTTGGGTGGTACCTACTTAACATCATAGGTTCCTAGTCTTTTATCAGGGTAAACCTTTCTACAATTTTGAAGTAAGTCTCTTACAACAATTAGAAGTTGGATTTCATTTTCTTTCTGACCTTCAATGTCAATAAATAGAGACGGAAATTTTAGTTACAGTAGCCACAGATTTAGTTCCATATCTGGGTTACTTTTACAGTTAATCGATTGTCGTGGTAATTTATTTCCTTCAGAAGACACTAATTGGATTTGGCCAAATATTTTCCACATTGCCAAAAGTCAACGAACTTTTTACTCAACATAACGTAATTTCTGAACTGGTTTTTTTTATAACAGTTTGAATTAACAATTTAGTTCCTAATAACGTGTTTAGTGTATAACTGTAAGGTACTGTTATATAGAGTTTTGGGACAACTATTAGAATACTGGATGAACTTGCTTTAAATCTTGATTTCATCTAATATATTTCTGTTAATGGTGAGATTGGTTTTTTATTGCCATCAACATTGTGATTTACGTCACATAACAGTTATTTTGTATGTGGTGTTACGAGTTTTGTATAATTGTATCCTGTAACGATCGTGATATTTTTTTTAAATTTCCCTTTGGGGCATGTTGCTTTACGTTCTTTTATGTTAATTTTTCCATCTTTACATACTGGCCTTGTTAGATCTTTCAGAGCCGGGTAGTTGGAAGCCTAAAATCGGACACCAGTCTTGCCAAGGGGTATAGCGTTGTTACCCATTTACTGGGTTGTGGTTGTCAGATAGGCAGACGTTCCATATAAAATAATGGTGAATAGCTATATCAGGTTCGATAGGATAGTTGCAAAAAGGCTTGGCAGATTTATTGATTTCAGGATAACCTACATATTGACTTCAGCATAACTTACATATTGACTTCAGCATAACTTACATATTGACTTCAGCATAACTTAAATATTGACTTCAGGATAACCTACATATTGACTTCAGCATAACTTACATATTGTCTATAGCATAACTTACATATTGTCTTCAGCATAACTTACATATTCACTGCCGCATAACTTACATATTGACTTCAGCATAACTTACATATTGACTGCCGCATAACTTACATATTGACTTCAGCATAACTTACATATTGCTGCACTAAAGGACTATTGTCCACTTTGGGCTCAGTTCTAGGTTTCCCTCAAGTTGCGTGAAAAACACTGCACAGCCCTGCATTAAATGAATTGTAGGAATGTTCTCTTTTTAAGAAGCTTTTTCGTCACAGTTTAGTAACTTTGAATCTACCAGAGGCTCAGTTAAATGATGAGGTTTACAGTAATGTTATGAAGCAAAATAGGGTTTGAAGAGAATCAAATCACGAGGAGAGGAAAAGTACTGTTTCAATTTGTTTTCTTTCAGCTGTGGTTTTCCTTATGCATTAAGCAAGTAAACATCGAATTAAGATTTACTTGGGAAACCCATTCCAACCCATTTGCTGTAATAATGATAGCCACTCTTTTTACCCGACTGCGGCGAAACCCTAAAGAGGGTATGTGTATGATTAGTCCATGTGAATCTTTGCTTGACCACAACTTATATTTCATTACCTACATATTCAGACATTTCTTTCGTCAAGAAAAAGTTATCAGACATCTGAAACTCCATTGAACCGAAGTCAGTGGTTTTCGAGATCAGAAGGTTAGGTAAGGTTACCGGGACAGACTGACAAGCTACTTTCTTTCAGATTTTGCAGTGAGCAAGTGTAAGAATCCACATTCACTTATGATATCAACACACTTGTGGATGCAAAAGTGACTCAGTCTGCACTCTGCATTAATACAATTTAGTTTAAAGAATAAATAGTGGCACAGATTGGCCAAAAATAATTGTTCAAGTTAGTTGAAACCTTAAGAGCATTATCTGGAGTTGAAATATGCCTTGAATGAAATAAAAATGTTTTTAAGAGAACACATAAGGTGCACTATAAGTGACTTTTTATATTGGGACTAGTTTTCGCTAACGGATTCGCGCGTGACTATCGAAAATTTATTATCCCAAGGGAACCTATTTCCGCACTAAAATGTATCCTTTGTTCTAAGGAAATGTTCTACCCATGTGCCAAGTTTCGTCCTAAGTTGTTGAACCGTTACGACGTCAAACGGTAACAAACAGACAGACAGTATTATTATGGATGATGACAAAACTTTGCGAATAGTTAGCTTACAAAATTATATCGTGCACTTTGGATGACACATAGACAGCGAAAGATAAGTACTTTCCCCTACCAGAAAACAAAACATGTACAAGCGGGCAAAACCACGGACACATCACAGCTATTCCAACAATAATTTTGTTTAAAATCTACACCGTTTATCTGCGTTAACGCACGTTTGCGCGTTAAGGCATTGTCTCACGAGTTTCACATGAAAGCAAGTAAAAGCGTTGTGTGATAACTTTTCTCAGTCCAAGGCGAGAGTTTGAAATGTTACACGCTTGACGAAGGGGATAGGAAAGTACCTGTAATGTTAGACGACTGTTTGATATGGCTCGCTTTCTTGATTAAATAGTAGCGGTAGTATGGTGTTGACTGCGGCAAAAGAAAGGGAAATGTTCGTAATGAAAATGTTTAGAGATCACTAGTGGCCTTTGCAGAACTGTGTGCAACTATCTAAGCCTCAACTTGTTCCTAATTTTATGGTAGATTTATATTGAATTTTTTTAGCATTGTTATCTGCATAATCTTTATTCTTCTCTCTTTCTTTATCGTGAGACGATGTGGCCACCTCTGGATGTGTCAGAAGTAATTAAGTTGCCTCTGGGAACCCCACAGGCCTCTGACTTGGCTATTTCAAACTTAAATTAACTATGTAAGTCCAGGTTTTTCTTCATCGTTGCCTGTGATGACAAAGTAAAATGTTTCCTACATCTGAGATTGATTGAAATCGCATTTCAAACCTTCCGTAATCGGTATTGAGTAAAAACAAAACACAGCTTCACTTCCGACCGTCATCAAAAATCAGGAGAGAAATCTTATACCCGTTCCCAATCGCTTGTTTTTATACTAAAGGTTATAATTACGTTAGAGAGGGCACGGTTATTAGAGCGATGATCATAGAGGTGCGCACACGCATTCTTGTCGGCATGACCGGTAGTACCGTTAAGTATGATTGCACTGAGGTGTAATTAGATGTATGTCAGTTTTGTACTCATGTGGGTACAAGAGTTGGTAAGTGTACTTGTTTGAGTTTATTTGGGTGTAAAAATTGGTTAAATGTAAAACACATGACTTGCAAATGCAATGTATAGTTCTCGCCAAACTTCTTGGCCTTCTTCCTGAACTTGGCTACATTGGGCTGCGCAGTAGTAAATCTCATAGAAAGCAGCATCGTTTCGTACCTCGCGGATCCGGTAAGCCAACTTCAAAGCAGTCCAGAAGTTTGGCGAGAACTATATCTTGTAATAGTTTACTTCTAAAAAGCAGGTTTTTATGAAACTCAGAAGTAAGGGCTTGTAATGTATTTGAATCATCAGTTTTAAGTCAATATAAATATTAGTTTTAACTTTGCAACAGTTAATATGTAAGCCAGGTTTCCGCAGCTGATGAATTGGTGAATGTTATTGGTTCTATAAGTTATTTTGATACTATACGATTCTGAAGACTGCGATTAGAAAGATAAATAATAAATAAAAATTATTTATTTATCTCGACATCAAAATACAGTGACTATCATAATACGTAACCTTGTATGGAGAAGGGTGTCTGAGATAGGTAAGGCCCTGTGTTACAGATCACCCATTTTATATAAACTGTACAGTGTTTTATTATCGCGGATTTTCACTTTTCCACAGAGTAATGCATAATTTCATAACTTATAAAGTATGTAGTTTTTAATCAACAGCTAATTCAGAATCTGGGTAGAGAAGAATAAAATTATACAGTCTCTACATTTCGGATACGAGAGACGAGAAAGAATTCTGGACACTGTAGGACTGTGGAGAATTGTTCCTTCTATGTGCACGTTTAGGGCCGGATCTAGGGGGGAGGGGGCGAGCCGGGAAAATGCTCAGAGTGGCATAAATGGGGGGTGGCCAAACTGAACTAACAGCCCTTTTCATTTCAGCAGAAATTCTAACTTATTCGTGGTGTGGTGCTTAAATTTTCAAACTCGTTTTATTGTCGGTAACATAGTTATTGTTTCTTGTTGTAAACCCACCGATAAATAACTTAACATTCATCATGTTGCGAAAATTCTCAGGTGAAATTTTCGAGCTTACTTCGTTTTGACTTTCGCTCGAAGTTGCCTAAAAACATGTCTTTGTCACATCCTACAGATAAAACCGTTTTTTTTTAAATAGATAATGTCCTGAAATATTTATATCTTATACGGCGTTATTGTAAAGAGCGGAAGATATTAAGTATGCCCGGAGCGGCAAAATAGCTAGATCGGGCCCTGTACGTTTTGTTTTTGTGTCCAAGCACTACACAACCAGTTAATAAAAGTTTTTTTAATAAGGTACGACTATAAGGCACGTTTGTGAGAAAGCTCGACAAAAAATAAACTTTCCGTTTTATTGTGTTCCAACAATGACAAAGGGAGATATTTCTTCGCTTCTCGCTAAGTTATGGAATCATAAACTCTTACTACATAATGCATTGTCGCGTTTATGAAACTAACTGAATAGTTTATGAGTTATTTAAAATTCATTGATAAATAATTGTTCTTTGTAAATGAATTATCACTATTTTATCATTAGTAATTTAAAATTTTCTGATATTGACAAATAATTACATTAATATGTTCTGCTGCTTATATGGAATCTATACCTTCACACAACGCTCTATAGTGTTGAGTTCGGGTATACCATAAAAATATGTACCGCCTTGTTGAGGATTTTAAAATATACCCGACTGCAACATTCGTTTTGAGCATACTTTAAAAATGTGAACCGTCGTGTTAAGGATTTCAAAATATACCCAACCGCAACATTCGTTCGGGTCGGTATCAGATAAAGGAACGTTTATTTTATAGGTTAGAGATTGAGGTAAATTATACGAGAACAAAAGTGGATAAAAAACGTTTATTAGTTACTTTAAAAATAGGTAATTATAAAATTAAAAATACTAATTTAGCGCGCATTACGGACATTCATTTTAACATTCTGGCCTAAGTTATGCTTTCGTTTAGATCTGCGTTCTGTATTAGACGGCCGCCCAGCTTGAATCCTAGACTTGGTCTTTCCTATTCCTCTGTCTTTACGTCTACTCAGCGCTGTGCTTTGAACTTTAATTTTCCTTGGTACACGCCTTGTTATTATCTGATTTAAAATAAAGTTTTGTCCTTGCTCTGATGTATTAATTTTTTTGATTATATTTGTGAATTTTCCCAGTGCTCTTAGATTGTGGACAGTGGGGTTTGTTTCAAATAACTTTGTGAAGCGTTGTACTTCAGTCTTAAACTCTGCGAGTGCATTTTTATATTGGTGAGGGAATTCTACAGCAACATGTTGCTTGTAAGATGAAGAATTGGCAACATCCTGTATCGGCTCTTGTGTATCGGAGGAAGAGGACTGTGGTACTACCTGTATCGGCTCTTGTGTATTAGAGGAAGAGCACTGCGGTCCTATCGAATCCAAATCATTGTTCGGTGTTTGATCCAAATCTATCATATTCATGTAGAAATTTTCATTAATCTCATCCCCCGTCGCAATTCTTGCGAGTGACATTCTATCTTGAATAGACAGCCGAGGAGAATTGGGAAATATAACTCCAAAGTTTTGCTCAATGCTACACAGGTGCTTGCAGAATTTTCCACATTTTCCAGCGTCACAGTCGCAAACGGCTAAATCGGCTCTCACAGTGTAAAAAGTATTTGGGCTTGTCTCTGATTCCACACTGTACTCATTATCGTTGACTTTAGATATATTTTTAATATTTCGAGCAGTCTTCATGAACATTGCATATATGGAATCCTTGGTTTTTCGCGTGTTGGCGTAAGAAACAATGCGACGCATAAAATAATTTTCAAAAATGGACGTTATGAAATCTACTAATGCGCAAGCATTAAATGCTTTACATCGCTGGAGTATGACGTCTTTAAGAATGCGTATAGATGCTTCTGTTATGTTGTTGGTGTTGTTTCCTCGCGTAAGTAAATCCAACCTATCAGAGACACACCATTCAGGCCGGCGTTTCCATAAGTTACTCAGATGATTTAATAGAGCTGGCATCGTCTTAACATACTCGTCACCTGTCAATTCCTCATACAATTTTACTGCTTCTTCTGGATCAGTTATAAAAAGAATATTTCGAAATCGTGTCATGATGGACTGTCTTTTCATTATGTCAACCTTGTGATCTGCAACGCAAAGCCAACGCCAAAAGGCTTGGCAAACATGGAATGCGCATAATAGTAATCGAGCATTTGGAAAAATAGTTCTCAAAGCATTTCGTTCGGCAGTAGAATCGTCCGTCATAACAATATCCGGCTCTAATTTTTTACCCGCCTCTTTCTTTTCTACAGCTTCTTTTATAGCGGCAAAAACCATCGTGTAATTGGACTCATTTTGCTCAGTATGTATAGCACATGCCAATGGAAGCCCACCGATTTTGTGATGTGTAAAAACTAGAGTAATCGCAGAACTTGTCTGGTCACACGATGATGTTGTGTCTACAAAAATCATATTCTCATATGCAGTAGACAGAAAAACTCGTTTCATAATAGGAGTAATTATCACGATAATCCTGGGATTTTGTTTTAACAGTATCGAGTAGCCTTTTTTATTTAAACTCTCAATTTTCGCTTGTATGATTTCGGGGAGATTGCATTCATTACGGTCGCCATACTTTTCAGTACGCCATTTATTGTACAATATGTAGTACACATGATTTTCGGAGGGATTTATTTGAGAGTTTGATAACATCTCTATTCCATTTAGATCAGTATCTTGAAACGAGTCCAGTATGTTCAATTCGTTGTAATTTATTGCTGCGCAAGGTGTCACTCCGCTATCAAAATATTTCATAAAAGTTTCTTCGGTTTCCTGGCTGCATTTTAGTAAATTCAAAGCTTCGGCAACGTAAACGCGATGAGAGTGTTCAAAAACTATGGTCACTAACACATTATACCCTTGCGACAACAGTTTGTCGTTTCGAATAGTGTCCTTGTTAACTTTTTTGATAACAAAGTCTATTTTAGCCTTACAGTTTTGTCCACGAGACGACTTCTCAGATTTTTTATTGAACGATGAATGTTGACATGTATAGGTTTTTCGAAATAAGAAGCGCTTCAACGAAGGATATGACTTTCGAACTATCCAGTTAGTGTTCGTAAAATTTGATATTTTTTGAACAAACTCGTCGATAAACTTAACATATCGTTCTTGTTGTTCATTTTGTTCAGTCTTCAGTCTAAATCGCATGGAGTACTTTTCCTCCGATTCAAAATCCAGATTCTCGATAAGTCCACATTGTTCGGTTATAAAACCCTCTAAACTGGCTTTATCTATCATTATTCGTAGGTACTTTTTACGCTAAAAGGATCACAAACTATATAGTTATCACTTTATAATAATCTTCGCAACGTACTATGCACTTATGACAATTTTTTAAATTAAATACAATTGAAATCACAATCTTCAATCACATTTTAAACAGTACTGACTCGCACGTGATCACAAAATGATGCAACAAACAAAATATTGCGTCAGCCAGCGGGTGCAAAGGATAGAACGATTTAAATAGTAACGTGCCAAAAGAGTACCGAACGATGGATTCGTTGCGGTCGGGTATGTTTTAAAATACTTACGCGGGCGTATACTAAATCTGAATGTATACCCGATATCAACTCGCTCCAGTGACGTCACAAATGTTAGATAAAGGTACGTTTTATTGAAATGATTTTTGTTTACTGGATTTGAAAATATACCCGACGGCAACGCGGTCTCTGACGTCATGAGAGTTGTGTGAAGGTATAGATTCCATATATGCTGTTCTGCTAACATGGTACTTGAATTTTTTATATTGCTAACAATATATAACTGGCAGAAGCCAGTGGATTCGCCCGCGTGAAAGTCGAAATTTATCCCGAGGGCACATATTCCCGGGATGTAAAGCATTCTATGTGCTATTCTGGACTATAATCTATCTCTGTGCCAAATTTCATCCAGATCCGTTCAGCCGTTCTAGCGTGATTGCGTAACAAACATACATTCTCGCACACATCCATCCAAACTTTCACTTTTATAATATTACTAGCGACCCGCCCCGGCTTTGCCCGTGACAAATTATTTGCAAAAAAATTGAGAGGTGTCAAGGGACACATATACATATGTACATATGTATATACATATATATATATGTATATACATATTACATACACACATACATACATACATACATATTGTTGTGTTTTCATATATATACATATATATATGAAAACACAACAGCGTATAGGTTAGAACACGCACGAAACACGCGCACGCCGCACGGCTTACAACTATAGCAAAAAGTGTTTTTTTTTTCGTCTAGCCCCCTTTCGCAACGCGCGATAAGGAACTTCGTTCCAAAACCTTTCTTATTTCTTACTCTTTCTATTGGTCAAAACCGTATGAAAGTCGGTTCAGTAGTTTTTGAGTTGCTTATAAACGCGGTGGGGGACTTTATTTTATAATATGTAGTGATAGTGAAGTAAGATAGGAGTTATCCAGATGGTTAAAAACTGGTCAAATATTAGCGTCGAATCAACTCAAAAAGTGGAACATGTTAATACTTCTTTTTAACGGTGAATTCATATTGCTTCGTTTTCCAATTTCTGTAGGTAATACTTCTGTGCAACATAAAAAATATTTGTATACCTAGTTTTACTAATCATTATTCCACTTGAAATAGAGCGTGAAGATACGAAGGACTAGATAGTGCACCTAAATAAATAGACGATAATTTTTACTTAAGTCGTGTTCGTACTTTCATAGTCAACATTTGTTCCATACTGGAAAAGACAGCAACGCGTGCGCATACACTGTTCACATGCAACTTGCACGCACGAAACGGAATCTCGGACAAATAAAAATTCATGTTTTTAATTACTCACGACTGTATTACCTACTGTCGAGTCTGTTCCGCTTCAGAATTGGTCGTACGTTAGCTGATCACTGAGGTGTTACTATTTCTATATCGTATTTGTTGAAAAGTTTTTTTTAGCTTTACTAAAAACACATGCATACGTACATAGAAACTTACGCATCTTTCCATGGGGGTATGAAGAAGCTATAGAAAGCCACTTGCTACGAAAAACACACTAACAATGTTAACATACAAATACACACCTTTATAAAAATATGTTGGCTTATCTAGTGTGACTATGGTCTATATCAGGGGTCACCAATTACTTTTATTCGAGGTCCATTTAAAAAAAACTGGCCAAGTGCGAGTCGGGCTCGCGCACTAAGGGTTCCGCACCATTATCGCAAAAAAACGGCAAAAAAAATCACTTTTGTTGTATGGGAGCCCCCCTTAAATATTAATTTTATTCTGTTTTTAGTATTTTTTGTTATAGCGTCAATAGAAATACATCATCTTTGAAAATTTCAACTGTCTAGCTATCACGGTTCATGAGATACAGCCTGGTGACAGACGGACAGACAGACAGACAGACAAACGGATCGTGAAGTCTCAGTAATAGGGTCCCATTTTTACCCTTTGGGTACGGAACCCTAAAAAATAATATGACCTTTCCGGTCCGTAAGGTTTAAAGCCACCACCCCTTTCACCCGGATTTTCATCGTCACATGTATTTACTGTTAACATTTCAATAATAAACTTAAATATGTAAATTTAGATACAATATCAATGAAGATTTTGATGAGACGATTCGTCCATTGTCGAAGCGACGGTAGTTAAGACAAAACGCGAGATAAATTATTAAATTACGTATTCGTAAATTATATTGTACTGTTTACTTAAGGTCTACACAAAACAGGTCGGCGGTCCGGATCCGGTCCGCCATTTGGTGAGCGCTGGTCTATACCGTGTACGTTAATTAAAGTGGTGTAGGTATCTATTGAAATATTGAACATGTACGAATAGATATTCGTAGATGTTTAATTGTTTCATACTTAGGAATCATCATCATCATATCAGCCGACATAGGTCCACTGCTGGACATAGGCCTCCCCCAAGCATCGCCACATTGACCGGTCCCGTGCGTCCCACATCCAGTGGATCCCCGCAACCTTCACCAGGTTGGAGGCCTTCCAACGCAACGTCTTCCGGTAAGCCGTCGTCTCTCCAGAATTTTTCCGCCCCATTGGCCATCCGTTCTGCGAGCAATGTGCCCGGCCCACTGCCACTTAAGTTTGGCAATTCTTCGGGCTATGTCAGTAAACCCTGGTTCTCTAGCGGATCTCTACATTTCTGATTCGATCAAGGAAAGAAACTCCGAGCATAGCCTTTTCCATTGCCCTTTGGGTGACTGTAAGCTTTCTGATGAGGCCCATTGTGAGCGACCACATCTCAGAGCCATATATCATAACTGGCAACACACACTGGTCATAGACTTTCACCTAGAGACACTGTTTCGTCTTGAGACACTGTTAGACACTTAGGAATCAGTAGGTAGAAATTGTTGAATGTTCTCAGTTGGGCAAGTATAACGGATTTAAAAGACTATCAAACTAACGTTTATTTACCAAGTTGACTGTATGTTGATTAGTATCTAAAACAAAACAGGTACATGATATTACGTCGAATATTGAATAATCTGGTCGCGGTCTAATAATTTTGTTGATGATCTTATTTAACCGAAAACAGAGTTAAAGTGTTTACATCTTCAGTAGTTGAATCTGCATAGCCGTAACTTCACTATTTAAGATTACCTCATGCTTCTTTTTACTCGCAAAACTTAGTAATTAAGTGAAATTAACTTTCTTCAAAACGACAAAGTTTGTTCTTGAAAAGCCTCAAAGTTTCATTTAGTTTGTCTTATTACTGGGGCAAGGCCTCTTCTTCTTAGCGTGTCGATAACAAAAATAGTCTCTAAATATCGTGTTAAGGCCTCTAAAAAGTGTTTAATGAAAACTGAATAACTCTAGTTTAGTAAATAATTCTAAATCTCTAAGAAAATACTTATTTAGTACAGCCAATTGAGTGATATTACTCACAAGATTAATTTAAAATTTTACAAATGTGGACAAATAAATCAAAATATATCAAAAATTATTTAATCAAATTATGCTAAGGGCCCGCGCTTTTTGAACGCCAAAGATCTAATTAGAGACACTCCCCAAAACGGCCACCCGTCACCACTTGCTAGTGTTTTAGTTGTAATGAAAAAGTGGCGCAACAAACTCCTTAGAAAAAACAAAACGACATTTAAACGCCAGAGTAAAACTTGCTCTTTCCAAAACAATTTGGTCCACTTTAATTGCTGGGCAGTGTACCTTTTAAATAGGTTCAGAAATAAACATATCGCCGATACACATCTTACTATGAGTATATGATTTTCGGCTAAATAATTAAATTTGTTCCAAATTCTAAAAGTTATGAGGTATTTTGATTTTAGAACTTATGGCAATAGAAGAGAGTTTCTAAAAGAAGGTGGTATAATTACTGTGGCCTTTTTACTAACTTTTACCGTCTTATTAATAAACGTGGACTAAGGTAAGATTAACTTTATTCCAAGCATTAGGTTGGTACTAACAAATTTCCGTATTAATAAACACGGAATAAGGAGAGATTATACTAATCTGACTCTAGTCTTGGACTAAAAGTTATTCCATGGTGCTAGCTAGTTTAGGGTCGGAGTAAGGTTGGATTATCCATGGCGACCACATTTATTATTTTTGATTGACATTTTGTTCGTTGTGATTTGATGATGAAAATTTTTAGTTTAATATAAATATATTGTACTAGACAGGAAACACTATTTCAGGAATTGGCTTGAAGATGTGTTTAATACTTAGGTATTTTACTAACATTAGTATGAGAGATACACTCGTCATCAGGTGTATCAAACCACTACGAATATTAAATACTAGCTGTTGCCCGTGACTTCGTCTGCGTAGCATTAGTACTCCTAATAGCCTATTTTTAATGTCGCACTAATTATGTTGTGAAGGCCGCCTTACTTGAGAAATTATTAGTTCTCCATACAAATTTCTACCTTCCTTACCACCATTACATTGGATAAAAACTATCGTATGTCCTTCCCAGGGTCTCAAACTAACTCCATTGAGGTAATTATGTAATACATAATATCTCAATGACTAACTCCATCCAAAATCAGTTCAGCGGTTTAAGCGTGAAATGGTAATAGACTGACAGACAGAGTTCCTTTCGCATTCATAATATTTTATTATATGCGATTTATGTATGACAGATGTCACTTTGTCAGCAATTTTTCTTTCTTTTTCTACTTTATGTCATCAAATTTCTTGGTTTCATTCACTGGTTCACTCTTTTTACTTTTAAATTGAACTGGGTTGCCATAGCTTACGCGTAAATCCAAGAGTAACAAATGAATAGTTAGGCCGAGGTTATTCCATGTTTATTAATAACATTGCTAAGCCTATGTTAATCCTTACTTACTCCGGGATTAGCTAGTCCAAGAGTAACTTCAGAGTAAGCTGGTAATACGTCATTTTTATTAATAAGACTGTAACAGGCAACACAGTTGAACTTAAAAGTAAAAAGAATGAACTAGTGAATGAAAAATAAGCAAGTTGAAGACATTATGTAGTAAAAAAAACTAAAAATGACATCTGCCATAGAGATTTGACAGTAAAGGTGAAGGATCCCTCCTTTTCAAATTATCGTATTACCTTTAAACTTAAAAATTACATAAAATGATGATTAATTAATTTATTAATTTGTAATTTCGTTGACTAAAGCTAAACAGCTGCCAATGACCTTATTTTTTTTTAATGTTCCACATCTACGAAATAAAAAATCAGAGTCTATGTAATAATTGTGGTTGCGAGATTTTTTCGAGTGTAGTTCAGCGGCTGTTAATATTATTTGCAAATTTATTCCTAGTGGATATTGTGATATTAAATTGGTGTTTTCTCAATTGTCTACGCAACTGGTCAATCTGTGAAAGAATTGACAGAAGCTATCTCGGGATAGTGGAGCGGAGAATTTTATTGTAGTATTGACTACCTCCCGCAAAGCTTACAGCCTTAATAGCTGATTCAATTTGCTGCCAAATACTCCAAAAACGTTAGAATCTGTTGCATCCGCATTCTAATGCATACTAAATAATTCAAGAAGGATAATATGCACTGAACACGAGGCGGTATGGTCTAAGACCTTAGCCTGCCCGAATAGGGCGATGCAAAAAAATTAAAAAAATTGGTTGCCATAGTTACACTACTCTTATTCCGACCTTAAACTAGCTGGCACCATGGTTTAACTTTTAGTCTGAGACTAGTGTCAGATTAGTATAATCCCTCCTTATTCCGTGTTTATTAATACGGATTTTTTTTGTACCAACCTAATACTTGGAATAAAGTTATTCTTACCTTAGTCCACGTTTATTAATAAGACGGAGAAGAGAGTTTCTAAAAGAAGGTGGTATAATTACTGTGGGCTTTGTACTAACTTTTAATGTTTTAACGCGATCATGGTGTTTCTTTTATGGCCAGTTAGAAAGTTTTTATGTTTACGAATTTTTCGAGGTGTTGCATGGCCCGCGGTTACAAACTGCTTATGGTTTTGATGGTGTGTCTGATGTAAAGTTACGAGTACTTTTTTAAAGAATAAATATAAATATGTACTTGAGTTTTACGAGTTTGTGAGAACTGTTGGTTGTTGCGTTGTAATAGTAACGTAGGTACGACAGTCATTTAAATTTGTTTGGCTCAAAACTTTTACACTTCCACGGTATAATCGGTGGCTGCGTATATCACTTTGGATGCATGGTTTGATCAACAAAAATGAACATACTCCTTTTTGTCCTATCTACTTTTCTTTATCGAAAAGGCACTTACTAAATAAACTAAGATTTAATCATGCATGAAACTCATTAAGATTCTAATAACGTTACTACTAAGCCGAATTCTAAACATAATTTTTGATGTCGTGTTGAATAGCATTAGCAGTAAGTAACAAATTGAAGAATGTCAAGTATTTTGTGAAGCCAAATTAACGCGTTTGGTGCTGGTTGTCATGTCAAAGATTTGCATTTAAAATATTAAAATTAACATGACAGACGGCTTTGTTAATGTCACAGTTATTTTGACATAACTTTGTTTAAATGTTTTAATTTTTTTACGTTAACATCAGTTTTTACGTACTCCGTCGGCCTTAAAGCTACGGACACATTACTGAGTAGTGTCGTGTCGCGGCGCGGGATACACCTATCATACGGATCTGTTCACGCCTACGTCTTATCACAACGAGTTTTTTAGCCAATCAAAGCCAGCCGTCACAAGGCGCCACGTCACGCCACGAAATGTAAGAATGTTTTTGAACTGAGTATTTTATTATAGAACATGTCAAACACTGCTTTAGTGCCAAATTTTAAATAATAATAATATATCTATATTTTTTTTTATTCTTTTTTTTTTTTTATTTTTTTTTTTATTTTAGATAGGCTCGCGCTTGACCACTATCTCACCTGATGGTAAGCGATGATGTGGTCGACGGTGTAACACGCTTGCCTAGAAGTAACCTATTCACTCTTGACTTAAAGACCCCGAGGTTGTAGCTATCTGGAAACACAGACTCCGGCAGGGAATTCCACTCCTTAGCTGTACGCATAATGAAAGTATTTCCAAAACGTTTAGTGCGTATGGGTGGGATGTCCACCATGTACCGATGGCGCATCGCCGTACGTCTTGTAGTTCGATGATGAAACGGGCTAGGCGGAATTAGATCATGCAATTCCATCGCACACTCCCCGAAATGCAACCGATAAAAAACCGACAAGCTGGCAACTCGACGACGATGTTCAAGGCTTTGGAGCTTTGACTCGACTAATGCCTCATTGCCGATGAGCCTCTTGGCCCGTTTTTCGATCGACTCTAGTGCATCAAGCTGGTATTTGGCAGATCCGTCCCAGAGATGAGAACAGTATTCCATGCAAGATCGAACTTGCGCTTGATACAACTTAAGCAGCTGCTCTGGCGTGAAGTACCGTCCCACCTTCGTAAGGATCCCCAACTTTTTGGCAGCCAGTTGAGCCTTTGCCTCAATGTATGGGCCAAAATTGAGTGTCGATGTCAACGTTACGCCAAGAAGCTCAAGATGGTCCGTTATCGGTACGGTTACACCTCGGAAAGATGGAGCCGGGTGAAATTGGCTCTTTTTCGCGGAGAAGAGACACGCCTGTGTTTTTGCGGCATTGAACTTGACCAGATTGGCATCGCCCCATTCGGAGACTGCTTCCAAGGACAAGCTCAAGCGCTCCACCATGGCCTCACGGAGAGACCGGACCTGAGGCCCAGTGGCTCGTGCGTTGGACAAGTATCTCTCAGCAACAGTGCTGTCATCTGCATACCCAAAGGTGCCGGGTTTTAGCAGATCATTTATGTGCAGCAAGAACAATGTCGCGGAGAGTACCGACCCCTGAGGGACCCCGGCATTAATATCCAATAGGTCCGAAGAGCAGCCATCGATAACTACTCGAATGGACCGACCCCTCAGGAAGTCTGCAATCCAGTCACACAGACCACCGGGCAGACCGAATGAAGGAAGCTTACCAATAAGGCTTTCGTGCCAGACCCTATCAAAAGCCTTCGAGATGTCGAGGGAGACGGCAAGCGCTTCCCCATGTCTCTCGATGGCCTCACTCCAGATGTGAATGGCATACGCTAGAAGATCCCCAGTGGACCGATTTCGGCGGAAGCCGTATTGGCGGTCGCTAAGGATGTCGTTGGCTTCTAGGTATGCCAGGAGCTTACTATTAAGTACGCGTTCCATACTCTTACAGAGTATGGACGTTACAGAGATGGGTCTGTAGTTGGCCGGGTCAGCACGACTGCCCTTTTTGGGCACGGGCTGTACGTTGGCTTGCTTCCATGCATTCGGCACTTTTCCAGTCTGATAAGAAAGGCGAAACAGGCGTGTCAAGATCGGAGACAATTCAGGCGCACAGGTTCTGAGAACAATTGCTGGTATACCGTCGGGTCCGCTAGCCTTATTCACATCGAGGTTGCGCAGCACCCTACGTACGTCCTTTTGATGGATGCGAATGTCCGACATACTCGTTCCGCATCCATCAGGAGAAGGAGGGGGGCGTGCGCCACCAGGATTCAGTCGCGAAGATTCCGCAAAAAGAGAGGCAAACAAGTTTGCTTTCTCCTCAGCGGAGTGGGCCAGCGACCCATCGGGTTTCAGCAGTGGTGGTAGTGAGGGACGGCAGAAGTTCGATTCAACCGATTTAGCCAGGGACCAGAACGCCTTACTACCTGCTGGGTAGGAAGCAAGTTTTATCCCTATCCGGCTAATGTGGTCGAACCGAGCCCTTCGCAACACTTTCTTGCAGGACTTGGCAGCCCTGTTGTAGGCTTTCTTCCTCTGACCAACGTCACTCGCCTTGCGCGTTCGAGCGTCGACCCAGGCATGGTACGCTTCATGTTTACGCGCATCGGCGCGGTTACACTCGGCGCCAAACCAAGGTCGGTCTTGGCTAGACATTGTTACGTCAGAGAACGGAATGTAGTACTCCATTCCCCGACGCAACAAATCCGTCACGGCGTCCGCGCACGACGTAGGATCTGATGAAGAAAAGCAAGTAGGCTGCCAAGGATAGGATGCGAAGAAAGATCGCATCCCATCCCAATCTGCTGACTTGTACCGCCATACCCGCCGGGTGCCTCTTGGGCTGGGATCGGGAGGGGAGTAGACGGATACAGACTTCACCAGACAGTGGTCGGAACTACCCAAAGGTGGAGATACCGACACCGAGTAACGGTCTGGATCTGTGGTCAGCAGAAGGTCCAAGCAATTAGCCGTATGCGAATCAACATCCGGCACCCTCGTTGCCCCCTGGACCAGCTGAGTGAGATTTAACGCTAGCGCAAGCTTTCGCGTCTCTCGCCCAGCATGGTCAGTGTACTGGTACGGGAAGAGCCACTCCTGGTGGTGGGCGTTAAAGTCCCCCAGTATCACCAGTTGGGCGGACGGGTACCGCTGCTGAGCCTCGTCAGCCGCCTCACTAAGGTATTGTGTAAGCCCGGTTGTCTCCAGATCTCCGCTGTGCGACCTGTAGACACAGGCATAGATAATTTTATCCAGACCTGTGTCCACCAGGACCCAAAGCACTGAGTATCGGGAATCTTCAAGGTTTCGGAGACGCCGATAACAGATGTCGTCACGGGCGTACATGCATACACCCGCGCGTGGCTTGAACCTGTGCTCCAGGGTAAACCCTGGGTAAGAAAGATACGCCACGTCTGACGGACATCCGATCTGCGTCTCCGAAAGGAACAAAAGCGCTGGTTTATCAGTCTCCAGATGATAGTGGACTGCATCAAGGTTAGAGTGTATACCTCTGATGTTACAGAGGTGAACCTTATGAGACAGTGAGTGCTGCCGCTGTACAGCTTTTTTTCTTTTGTTCCTAATTGTCATAGTTGAGAGGATAGGAGAGGAGAAGGAAGTGAGATGAGGTTCCACGCTGGCATCCCACAGACACGCGCCGGCAGGACGCCATCATTGGGGGACTGGTCTGGAGACTGCGGGGACGCCCGAGCCCCCCCGGAAATGTCCATCGGGCACTGTCTTCTGGTCGCCAACCAGCACGATGGCGCATTCCGGGATTTTTCGTCAGTTGGCGGGGCAGCCTTTCGTGTGTGGCTGGCACACTACTTGGGCCCCCAACTACCTGCGGTCGGCCAGCGGCGCACCGTGCCTCGGATCCCGCTACCCTCCGCGACCAGTCTCCCGATACATCCCTAACAGCGCGCATCAGGCCGGTCTGCCTGCAGTGGAACAGCTATCTCGACCCAACTCCTCTAGTTGGCTGCACCGAGCATCGTACCGGAACACGGCTAGGCCGCTTGGCGGTACGTCTTTGTCCGGTGGGTGGTCACAAGCCTTCGGCCGAAGCCTACCACCAGTTAGTGTCACCTGATTAGCACCACCCGGGGACCACGTGTAGGGTAACAAAAATAGGGGTAACTCTCCTACGGACGCGGGTGACTCAGCCCCCAAAGAAAGTATAGATTGACAAATACTCAACTCGTTCTTAATTCAAAAATCGGCACAATGAGGACCAAAGAAAATATAGAAATATTAAATGGGAAAAATGAGATAGCTACGAGTAGAAAGGGTCATCGCCTGGTTTTTGAATTAAGAATTTCAAAAAAACAGCAAACTCTACATTAGCGTGAAAGCCAGTAAAAACATTTTTTTAAATATGACACGTTCTTAATTTGGCATTCTCAGAAACTGGCGGTAAGGGTGCCTAAGGTGCGAGTAGTAGTACAGACGATTTAATATGTTAATATACGAATATAACGTGAATTATGAAAGTGCTATACAAAACAATAACGTAAACCCCAAAATTATTCATGATGGAACTATTTTTTAATAGCAGATGTGAAGATTAATGTGTAGATAAATTAAGACAGTTATGACACGTTTTTATGTTTGGTAAAATTTTGCACACTATGTATTAAATAATTAATAATACTGAATCGACACTAGAAACCAATATTCCCAAAAATTAAAGTGTTAACTCTACCTTGTTTGTAAATATTGGACATGATTATGTTTGTGAGAAATAACAGCAGTTCTTTTATTAAATTAAAAAGTCAGAGGCACCGATTTAAAATAAGCTTTATTTCTAACAGAACTGCACTTTTGAACAATAGTGTGTTTTGTATGATTCCTAGAGTGTATCTACCCAATTACTTACTCGAAATTTCTAACAATAATATTTTTAAAAATAAACTAAAGAAAATACTGTTAGATAAATCATATTACTCAGTAAAAGAGTTTCTTGATGATACATTTTAAAGCAGAAAATAATAATCGTACATGTATCGATCTTTCTATTTCTATTAATTGTAATAATATAAATTATTGTATGCTTGACATTTTCCGCTATAATTAATTGCCTTATTTCCTTGATACTATGTACATTTAATTAATCTGTAATTTATTAATATGCTTTTTAAATTTGCATGGCGTGAGCCTGATTATGGCGATATATATTTTTCAATGTTAACACCTGTATACCCACCCATATTCTGCAAATAAAAGATTTGAATTTGAATTTGAACAACCAAAAGCTGAAACCCCTTAGGTCGGTTGTTCACGAGGCACCGCACGACACGGTTTGCTATAACGATTTTCAACACACGATACTGCAGACGATTTGTCGTCCGTTCGTTTGTTCACCAGACACGATTCTGCAACGACACTGCAGTGCCCTTGTATCTATAAGCGCGAGAGTGAAGAACCAAACCTGCGCCGTCTGGTGTGTTGGGTCGTCAACAAACTCATACTTGTTTTTTCCAGCCACTAAATCGTAACTGAACAAAATCGCGACGACATATCGGCATCGACGACATAGCCGAAAAACCGTTTGTAAATCGAGTCGCGTGTAGTGCGGTGTCGTGCAATGAACAAACGGTCCATACAAATATATGGAGCTCTGAATCGTGACCACATTTTGTTGATTCGTGTGTCGCGTCGTGAATACACGGCCTAAATAAAGAACTCCACGAGTCAGGCTCGATATAGTGTAGTGTCCAATAGTTGAAACATTAATTATTGTTAAACCCACTTTTACTTTTCTAGCAATTCATTTATTGGTAACACAAGCTTTGGGCTACTGTGATATCTTAAAACCAGCATGATTCAGGTGCGAGAGAGAGACGGAAGAGAGAGACGGAACCAAAGCTATACAGGTCGAATAGGACTGTCCCTTTTTCACAGTGGAACCCAGTTCCGTAGTAAGACCCAGGTTCCTTAATTCTTAAAGAAACGTAAGAAACCTTACATAGCAAATACATTATGTTAGGTTTTATTAAAAATTGAATTTTATTTAATTTCTAAGATTGTTCGCTATTGCAACATTTTGAAATGGATTCGAATGTTCAACGCCGGAATAAAAATAAAAAAAAGAAGAAAAATGAAAAAATGCATGAGAGTGCGAAGCCAAACAAAGAAAAAAAAATGCATGAGAGGCGGGGAAAAGGTTGGCGGGCTTTTGGAATTAGTTTGAGCACGGTTCGTTTTTGGATGAAAAACTCTGGAGATAAACTGATTGTTGGAAGGAATAAATCAGTGTGTGATTTTAAAGTGAGTATTTATTATTTAATCTTTGAGTATTCTTCTATCCGCTATCGTGGATCACAATTGGATGTTTCTTTTTTTTTCCAAGCCTGTTGATATCCTAGTCTTACTATAAATTGTATTTATTATTAATTGATTATAAACACATGAAGTTATCACACACACATGTGATAACTTCATCTGTTCATAACTACACTGTAACGAGCTGAACTAGCGCGAGATTAGCTGAAACTTTGACATTAGATCCGATCATAGTTTAAAATTAGGTAACTAGGTACTTAGTTCATACAATTTACATAAACTTCATAATTAAGTTGCTCAATGGCTTTATACTTGGTTCAAGTTAGAATTCCTACCATTAATGTTAGGAAATAGATTTTCTGGAAGTAGATTTTTCACAAAACCTATAGAAAAATAGATACATGCGAAACACTAATAGTAATAATACAAAAAAAGAGCTCACCTGCTTAATAGTAAAATTAAATTGATAATTCACATCACATCATCAGCCAATTAATGTTCCCACTGCTGGGACACAGGCCTCCTCTCTGTGAGAGGGAATGGGCCGTTATACACCACGCGGGCCCCGGTGCGGGTTGGTGGATGTCACATGTCTTCGAACTTTTGGTTCTAGGACATGCCGGTTTCCTCACGATGTTTTCCTTCACCGTTTTGAAAGCAGTGGTGATGAAATAATTTACACAAAGTAAAGCGCCTGCCTGGACTCGAAACCACGACCTACAACTTGTTAGTTGCGGCCGATACCACTCGGCCACCACTGCTCTATTGTTATTGTTGATTATTGAAAAATAAAATCACAATAACCTGACAACTTTTTTTTCTTTTATATCTAAAAAAAACATTTTCGATAAAGACAATGGAACAGCACAAATATCAACAACAAACGTTGAACATAAATATCCGGTTAGATTCTGCCAATTTCCGTTCCTATTTAGTTCTTGTTTTGATTCCATCGCTCTCGTTTTAAACGACGAAGAGAAAAATAACTCACTGTGTAAACAGATACAAAAGATCTTTTCTAAATATTGGCACGACTACAGCTAAGTTATTACAATATCGCGGCCTAAAGGAATTTCTTTGAATCGCATTTTAAGATACAATTTTCTTCCATTTTCCTAATTAAAAATACATCAAAGAGAAAGTACATTATTCGCCTCTGAGCACAAAATTATTGACTTGGCACTCATTCGTGATAAGAGGATTGGATCATTTCAACGTCACAGAGGTTTTGAAGCAGACAGCCGGAGCTGGCAGGCTGCCATACTCTCACAAAGCGTTCCAAACGTCACGAGAGGCTGTGAAAGCATAAAACTCTATTTTACTATTATTTTCATATTCCCTTGCGCTTTTTATACAGCCTTCATAAAAGCTGTTGAAGATATCGAGACGACACTGACGTTTTTGTATCTTTCTTTAGTAGTTCTTCAGTAACGTGCCTATAAAAAAAAGATGGCGACTGTTCCCGCGTTTTCCGCATTATCCACGCATCGGTTGACAGCGACGTGCGTGAACTGATATTGTTCCACTCGCTTGTACAACTTGACAGCTTTTTATATTTTTCTTTGCAAAAACTAGGGATTCCTTTTTTAGTCCGCGGTTGCGGATATAGAAGCTACCACGCTCTATAAATTTAGATCAGATAGGTACATCGTCGTCAGTTTGGACTATACTTAGTTTTTGTGATTAAAAGATGTAACAATCGTTAAATAGGCAATACTTAGGTTCCCTCGTGAATTACTCAGTTACAATAAAACACGCATATGTTCTCAAAGAGACACTTTAAAACTCATAATTTTCTGGCACTTTAGATTGCTCAATTCAGGTCGCCAATGAAACAAACTCAAGTACTGCTCCATTCATTAGACAATCTTACTGCAATACTTACAGCTCTGTGTGAAATTCACGTTTTCTTCATAATAATGGTAAGAATGCCAAGCAAATGGTACTGACTTACAAAATATCGTGAGATCCGTGTATTATATTATCTGTGGATTCGTCAAGTGACCTTGACTTTTATTAGAACCATGTATGAATATTAGATAAAATATCGAAAGAACTGTTAGAAGTCTATGATTGTAATACGTGAATGGAATTAAACAGACTTTTGAATATTATGAACATTTCAATACGTAATATTTGCATATTTCTCAATCTTCTTTTAGTTATTCAGAAATGTATTATACTTGGGTAGCTATTATTAGATTATTAAACAGTCATGTGGTAAGAATTCATTAATTTCAATTACTGCAGCTGCTTGGAGTTTGATTCAAAGCTGAAATATAAATAAATGAGGAAAGGCTAGACTAAGGGAGCGGTCCCATCGAGAGCTATTGACTAGTTTTCTCTACGTTCAAACTTGTTTTTTTTTAACTTGTGAACGAATAACTGATTCTGTCTAACCTTGTACATATCACCGCCGTGTAGCTCTTTTAGAACTGCAAAACTACTAGTTAATACCTCTCAATGGAACTGCTCCCTAAACTTCACCAACGAAAGGGCGTTAAGGGCGAATTTCACCAATGAAACTGAACGCGATCAGCATTAAACCACGTTCAAGAGCACAAGAGCGGTTAGTATCAGCATTGTTGTGGAATCAATATTCCGCAACCAATTTAGTACAAATGCACTGACAGTACTTGGACGCGGTTTAAATGTGCCGAAACTGCCGATCGCGTTCAAGGGGTTAACCAACAGAATACCAACATAATAAACGGAATAAAGCAACTTCTGTTTTCAAAACCTAGTACATCATTATGATTTCGTTCAAAAAGACGTTCGAAATTCAAAGAGTAACACAATTAGCAAGATGAAATATATCATTTGTGAGCGCCGCCTCACTCTCGCAGGTTGTCTAACTTTGTTTCGTCAAGTTTGATTCTTTCGCGAATCTAGAGCACCTAAGTTAGGCAAAAACAAAGGGATCAAGATGAAATTCGTTTAGATGAGTCGACTTACAAGTTTTTTTTTATGGAACTCGATTAATGTTTTTGTTTGAGTAAGTTTTAACAAGTCTACCTTGGTTATGAAGAGCAACTTAAGGGTGATTTGTAACACTTGATGTTATTTCAAAAGTTACTGTGGTTTTTAGAGGTTATACAACACCTCTTTGGAGGTTCCTTGTGGTTACTTACCTAAGTGCTCCTATATACAGCTAATAAATGAGTTTTCGGTTACCAGTGCTTTGTCTATGCGTCTTCATTTAAAAGTAACGTTACTTTAATAAAAACGTGAAATAAGTAGAAACTTTCTTCACGGACCATCTCGGACCGGAGAATTATGTTCATTTCGTGAAAAGCTAGGGCTACACTGTCTCGTGTAACAGAGTTACACGAGACAGTATTGTCTATTTAAATGCACATGTGCCGTCTCTAAATTAATTAATTTTCTTAATGCTAGCTACTTCAGAATAGCACAGTATATTTGTCACAGCCGTACAGCCATTTGCATAAAGATGACGAACGATATTATGATATTTAATTCTAAATATAAAAGAGCTTTATCTACTTATTTCAGCGAAAATTTATGGGGGACAGCCGGTTTCTGAAATGAGTACTTGTAGTTTAGACCGTGTTGAATCCTATTTTCGAAACAAAGTTTGACAAATACTCATTATACTCAACTTCAAATTCCTAATTCAAAAATCGAGGTACAATATTTATGAAACAAAAGTATTTCGTAGTTTTTCAAATATTTCGAACCCAAATCGCTTTTGAATATCATGCAGGTTCCAATCCAATTTAGACGTAGGTTCATAACAATCCCCTTAAAGAGAGGTATCTCCTTCAAAATACCTCAAGTAAAAGTATTTCTCAGGTTTCAGTTCTTTTGTTCTAAATAATCCAATTTAAGCTCCATAATATTGGTGAGGGGTAGACACTTTTCGTCAAAGCCATAAAGCAGAAGCGACGAGACAAAGGTACCGAGGATTTAATCATTTTATCTGATAGGGAGAGATCTTCAAGGCATTTACGAATATTCGACTAACAAAAGCGATGAGACGGGGTATTTCGCAACTGTGTACTAAACTAAGTTGTGTTTGATATCTAGATTTTGTTTGACGAATAGGTTGAGGATGTTAGTCTAGGAAAATGTTTAGTTGAATGTAGTACACACAAATAACAATGATTAGGCAGCCACTCCACTTAGTGTCATGTGTGAGGTGAAATCTCATTTGCTCGCTCTTGCTGGGTCGCTGTTGTGCCATCTCACATGGATTGTTGTAACGGTGATCCACTGTTATCTGTTGTTTTGTTTGTTTTTGTAGTGTCCTTTTGTTAATATTTGTGTTACTAACATAGTTGTAAGTTTAAAAACCATTAAAAAAAATAAAAAATAACCTGCTCCTCCGTTATTCTTTCCTGATTTATTTCGTTGCGGGATCCAAGACAGTTAAATTCATTCTCCGGGACTTTGTCGAGCTTCATTGCCTCGGCGCTTTTCTGGTGGTCGTCACTGTTGATTCTGGCTTTCAGGAGTTGCAGTGGTTTGGGAATAGTGCAATGGGATTGTCCCAATTAAAAATTCACCATTTTTCAATCATGTATATACTCGAATTACTCGTAAGATAAATTATATTCTATTACGAACATTTACTTATAACTAGTCGAAACACCCCTTTAATCAGGTCGGAGAAACCTCCCTTTTCTTCGGTGGATGAATATGGAGCACCAGGAGTTGGACATCGAAACAGGATCTCATGTCTGCAAATGTGTTTTACCATTAAATTAGGTACCTATTATATAATAAACCTATTCAACACAATGGCAAGCCTTAGATTTTCGCCGACTAAAGTTTTGAAGACAACAGCAACACATTTTTTTTCGGAGCCGTATGTCGTTGCTCGGGCGTGCTTATGACGACATACCGTGTCCTAAATTGCGCTTTATTTCCATGCATTTTGTATGGAATTTGAATGGAATAGGAAGCCGCCCGTGCCATGTCCGCGCCCGACGCCATTTCTGTGTGGCTTGCGCCTAAGGTCATGTTATTCAGATAAAAACAGTTGAACATCGGGTACTTTTGTCACCGTAGGTACAGGCTCACAAAAACAAAACACTGCCTTTGTTTTTCCTACATGTTCTGATTGTAAACGAATTTGAAGTCTACAAGCTTTTTGTTTTGCTTTACATTCATGACAGCAACACAGGGTCCTTGACATATTGCAGCATTGACTTAACACTCAAGTGTAAAGTCAAGACTGCTGGCAACACAATGCATAAGACTCGCAACACTTTACGCAATGGTGTGGTGTATTGAGAAGTACTTATGGAGGTTAAAATTTCCTTTATGGGCCGCTGATTTTTGGGGCGTGTTTTGGGTGGGGGGAGGAGGGGGGGAGGAGGCGGGGAGGTTTGGCTACCCCCCTGTACCATCCCCACCACTCGGAGCCCTATGGTTATGGATATATCCATGGTTGAAATTTTCAGGTTAGAATAAACATTTCCATAATTGTCCATTGTTTTGTGGGGCGGGGAGCGAGGGAGGGCAAGGAGGGTTGGGGGGGCTACCCCCCTGCACCATCCCCACCCCACGGAACCCCATGTATATGGAGATATCCATGGTTAAAGTTTTTACGATTACTATTTAAGTAACAAAGTCGACGGCGCCCCGCTGCGCGGGGCTCCTATTTCTGTCTGAAGGGTCTAAAGTAACCTAACACGAAGGAGATGACGGGAGCTGAGTTCGCTCGCTTTGCTCGCTCACTTCAGCTCCCGTCATCTCTTCGAACCTAACCTGTCCGTGTCAGGGTGCCCTAAGCTCCCGAGCTCGCTTCGCTCGCTCTTGGACTAATTCTCATTTTTTTACCTCGCTAATTATACTCAAGTATAAAATATATCTAATATCTCCATAACCATGGGGTTCCGTAGGGTGGGGATGGTATAGTAGGGTAGCCCCCCTACCCCCCTTGCCCTCTCTCCCTCCCCGCCCCATAAAATGATGGACATTTGTGGAAATTTTTAGTCTAACATGAAAACTGTAACCATGGATATCTCCATAACCATGGGGCTCCGAGTGGCGGGGATCGTACAGGGGGGTAGCCAAAACACTACCCCTTTCCCCCCCCCACCCTCCTTGCACCAAAAATCAGCGGCCCATAAAGGAAAGTTTATCCATGGATATTAACTAAGTAGGTTATTGATCGATGAGTGTTCAAGGAACGAACTCAGTGACAACTTGCAAATGGAGAGTTCATTTCATTCCTTTCCAATTTAGCGTCTTTAAAAACCATTTCAGAACAAGAACAGCCCCATAATCTCTCATCATCGCCTAGACTTTTCCCAACTATAATGATAGTCTTCTAAAAATTGAATTTCAATTTGACTTTACTACTTCAATTGTATTTTGAAAAATATGAAATAACGGCAGTATTGGCGAATTTACTTATAGTTTTATATTCTCGAATAAAAATTATAATATTTTTCCATAGTATGGGAGCAAATGAAATAAAAAATGGTAAAAATTTAGTATCAAGATGCATTCGGAGGGGGGAGAGGAGGGGATTGGGGGAGGGGGGGTGGGTACCCCTTCCCCTTGGCACCACTCCCATTACAAGGTAATGCACCGTTCCTGAGAAAAACACGTTATTGTAACCTATCCTCGAAACACTTAAAAGTTGCTTCTGCATCGTCTCCGGCGCTGCGGGAAGTGAAACTCCTTCGCCCTTACGTAACAAAGCATAGGCACCCGTGCGAGCCGTAGCGGGTGAGGCTGGTCACCGGAGGCGACCAGTAAGCCGAAGCTGCGGAGGTGAGCTGCTCTCCCGGGGAGGGAGTTGCTCTCCCTTCGCGCCTCCGGTTTTTATAAACACTCTAGGGGTAGCAGCCAAAAGACTACGTGAAGTCGGGGTGCCCGAGTTCGGTTTTGGAACAGATTCGACCTATTTTAACTATGAAGTGTCCAGTATACAAGCGTTGGTCAATCGTGAAGGCAGACAATCAAAGTCCAAAAGATAAGCCAAAGTCGTCGAATAAAACCACAAAAACACCAAAAAACACAAAAAGCACATTCACGCGACTCGGGGAGAAACGGAATGAACGAGAACAAATGACACTGAACGACGTCACCCATGACGCAAAAACCATAGTTTTTCTATTTTTACGTTCTGTTTTAACAATTTTGCTCGAAATATTGCGCCACAGACAATATACCGGTACTGTTTTGGTTGTCAATCGCCCATTTTGACGTTCGTGTTCACTGTTTATCTGATTGAGGTTAGAAACATTTTTTGTTATTTTCTCGAAAAATATGCAATACCTTGTAATAAGAGTGGTAGTGTTTTAATCAGGGACCCATCCCCTACCAGCTTTAACCACTTTTAACCCTCTAATCATGCAACTTGATACTAGACCCAAGCCAAAAAAATAGCCCCTCAACGTTGAAATAAAAATGGGGTTTCTTTGATACACTATTTTTTTTTTAATGGTTTTTTTTTATTGCAATATAAAGTAACCTAGTATATTTACAATAAAGTTTTACGTATTGTACAATTTAAAATATTTTTCTGTAACAAGTAAACGAATTCAAGCACTGACATCGATGCAAAACATAGCTGACATGACAGTGTCGCAAATTTAAAAAATAAAATGAGGTGCGTTCCGTTTTCACGGAATCTAAAAAAATAAGTTATCATCAAAGTTGCCCCAGATCTCAATGTAACTCCGTTCTACCGTTCTTGGTAAGACTGGTTGGTTTAGCAAACAGTTTGGAGATCAGTTGATTACATAATCTCTTTTGTAATTTCAACGCCACTTGTCTTTGTTCCCTATTCCTAACACAACTGGAAAGATAGACTGAAAACAGCTACAGAAGACGAAGAACGCAGGCAAACTTGAGAGCGGGTGCCCATAACCATAACTTCCTTCATACCAGGTGTATTGAGGCAGGCTTCTAATCTGTCAGCATAATATTAAATTTAAGACGCTTAACACATTTATGACAAAAGTACACCGTAAAGATAGGAAAGAACTCGTAAGTCACGGTTCGTTCGACATAAAAACAACCAATCTGAATAATTACACACATCATTGTTTTCTTAAGAACTTTGTTCAGCGGTAGCTGACTACACCATCACGCGTAAAGCAAAAAAGCGGCGGGATACACAGACTTATATAATACCTATGCTCATATTTCGGCACTTCCTAAGGTATAATTCCAATGCAGTAGGGACAAACTTGGTGTTTTCAACCAGTTCCTCATCCTCATACGGGGTTGGTCAATGCGAATTTCCTAGACATTTTCAGCTAAAAAAAGATACAGACCGTCCAATATTTTTTAAACTATACTATAATATATTACATAATATAACAATATTATAAAGAGGAAAGATTTTCGAGTTTGTTTGTTTGTTTGTACCGAATAGGCTCCAAAACTACTGGAACGATTTATAAAATTCTTTCACTAATAGAAAGCTACACAATTCCTGAGTGATATAGGGTGTTTTTTTATTCCCGAAAACGGGTCCTGTGGGGTGGTCCACGGGAGCGAAACCGCGGGGAAGAGCTAGTCTCATATACTCCGCGTCACTAATGTTTTATTTGCAGCCTGAAGCATTTTTGCCACGAATACGTAACGGGTTGTATTTCTGAAACCTAATTTGTCGCTTTTCTCTCTAAGTATTGGGCCGTTGAAGGTTTGCCAGCTCGCTCAGTAGTTTAAATATTCAGACGTTCGGATCTTTTAGAATTGGGATTTTCAGCTAGCTTTGGATTTATTTCTTTTTGAAACTCGGTAGGTAAAGGGTGTTAAATGGTGATTAAATGTTAGCCGAATAATAATTCGTCTGTTTTTAACCACTCTGCCTCCCATGTTACTAGTAAGTGGTAGTTTCATGCATATTAGTAGTTTCTAAGTCCTAAATTAAAGTTAAGATTATATCATTCAAAGCCTTATGGACCCATTTCTTAAACTCATTTAACAACAATTTTTCTTACTGTTAAAGTAGTACATGTTATCATCATCTGCCTAGCCTTTTCCCAACTATATTGGGGTCGGCTTCCAGTCTTACCGGATTCAGCTAAGTACCAGTGTTTTACATGGAGCGACTGCCTATCTGAGCTCTACAACCCAGTAACTGGGTAACATGGTACCCCTTGGCAAGACGTGTCAGATCTCAAGCTTCTGACTACCCGTAACGACTGTCAAAGATCTTCAAATTACAGTGTGTGACTTGACGTGCTTTCCGAGGCACGGAGGAAACTCGGTATGTTGAAATGGTCACCCATCCACGGACCGACCTCGTCAAGCGTTGCTTAACCTTGATGATCGACCCGTGCGGCTGTTATTATTTAGTAGTACATGTCAACTAAATAATTATCAGACTACCGTTTTGCGGTTAGTAGCAGTAAATTTCCGCTGGTTAATAAGCTAAGCAGCTGCACATCTAATTACATAGTTTTTCTAAAACCATAACGGAAACTAATTGCCTAAGTTATGCGTTAAATTAGACCAATAGGCCTTTATAAAAAGGTGATAAACTGGATGACTGGCAGCCTAGATTGCATAGTAAAAAGTGCCTGTGAGTGACTAACGATTAGGTCGAACGGAAACGCAAGGACAATTTGACAGTTGTATATGGCGCTTGTAATAATAACTTCAGTGGCTAAAAACGAAAAAGGCAAAGAATTGTATTGTTATGGCTAAAATGTAGTTTTATGATTGTGTTACACTCAATGATATTCTAGTATACAGATATGTTGTGATTGACAGATATGTTGTGCCATCGTGTGTATTTAGAAAGTGTGCCAATTATGATACCAAAGTACATAAAACAGAAGGTATCTCATACCAACAGTGTGTAGGTATCTGTGCTGCCGCTGCTTTGCGGCAAATTTTTTTCGGTTGTTTTGTGAGTGTATAACGTATCTGTTTATTAGAATATCATTGGTTGCACTACAGATTCCAACGACTCTAGAGCTTTTTAAGGTTCATAGAGGGACCGAAACCGGTATGATTAATACCGGTATGTTTCGGTTAGTTACAGGTATTTTAAAAGGTAACCTTAAATTTTAAATATTGAAAACAACCTTTATTAATACCGGTTACCGAAATAAAAATTACCTCTATCTTACACGTGCCGTCCGTCGGCATTAGTCAAACTGTCAAAGGGCGCGCATCGTCTGTGTGTGTGTCAAAGAGTCGAGTATACCCGCGCGCGTCGGCGAACCCCGACCAATCACGGCTCTGGCTGGCACGGCGACGTGACTCTCAGTTTGCTAACGAGGCGTGTGTTGGTCGTGTTGGATAGTTTTGTTGGCTTGGTAAATTATAGATAAAACATATTGTTATTATACTTAGAAATGGGACGAAAGCAAAAAAAATATATTTATGGATATTTTACCTACCAAAGGGAAACAAATACCTCTAAAGGCCGATTTCACCAATGAAACTAATCGCGATTAGTTCAACTAAACTCAGTTTATACAAGAGTTTGCGTACCAGGCAATTGTTCGCTACTAACTCTTGCAAATCTTATGCTGGTGTGCGCTCACTGCTACGCCGTTTAGACGATACATACAATAAGCTATTTTGTGCAATTGTCATATTATTGTAAGCAGATATACCTTTAGAACTAACATAATCAAAATGTTTAAGGATCAACAGTAGCTTCTAATGTTTCTACATGCCCTGACTACAATAACGTTTGCTAATCAGTTTGTTTTACTTGTGTAAGTAGTAATCTGTGGAAAATGTAGTGGGTAGTATATTTGTTAAGTCATATGTTTAACACACTGCATATTTTTAGTATACTTCTGTTTGTTTTCCCTATAAAAATAAATACGAATTTCGCGTTAAGCGTTCTGATTGGTGGACACCGCTCAGAAACTACCAATCAGAACGCTATATTTGCATAAACTGAGTTTAGTTGAACGAATCGCGCGCGTAGTTTTGGCATTCTTCACTGTATCGTTCGCAGCGCTGTGTCTTGGTTTTTTTATTTGGTCTAAGGCTGTAGCTAACGTTTGTTACTGTTTTTCAAGTGCAAGTGAAGGTAGTCAAACAGAACACAAATCGTGGCTAACAATTGTGCATCTGTCGTGGCCAGATCTTAGAATTGATCATTTTATGAAGGTGTTGGACCATTTCATGAAATAGAACGTAGAACGCTCATGATGTGGTTAGACGCACGACTACTTCATGATGTGGCTAAATATCCGTGATCATAATTAATTTTCCGATCTTGATAAGAGTGGGTGTAACATGGGCCTTCAACATCACCTTAGTTTTGTCCATGTTCATCCCAAGACTCGAGTGAGTCTTTGCTTCCGAAAGAGATTTCGGAAGCTCTACTGAGGTCATCTAGCATTGTACTGAGATCCTCCATGGTCTCAGCCATAACCACTAAATCGTCGGCAAACCGAAGGTGAGTGATGTACTCGCCATTGACGTTGATGCCTAGTCCTCTCCAGTCCAGAACCTTGGAGGATGTTCAGTGCAGCGGTGATAATTTTAGGAAATATGACGTCTCCCTGTCTCACACCTCGCTGCAGAAAGACGGGTTTAGAGGTCTGATCCTGAAGTCGAAATGACATGGTGGCGTTTTTGTACAAACACTTCAACACCTCGATGTACCGGTAGTCAAATTGGCACCGTTGGAGAGACTGCGGTACAGCCCAAGTCTCGATCGAATCGAAAGCTTTCTCGCCGTCCACACACACTAAATAAAGAGGCAGGTTGTACTCTTCGGTCTTCTGTATTATCTGCCGCAGCGTATGTATGTGGTCTACGGTGCTGAAGCCTTTACGGAATCCTGCTTGTTTGGGAGGCTGGAAATCGTCAAACTTGCGCGCGAGACGATTCGTGATGACTCTTGAAAACAGTTTGTAGACATGACTAAGAAGTGAGATGGGCCTATAGTTCTTCAGTAGGGCATTGTCACCCTTCTTGAACAAGAGGTTCCCGTCAGGTATGACGGCATCAAACAGCTTCTGAAGGGCCTTAAGTACTGGTTTTCCCCTTGCCTTCTGGAGTTCGGCCGTAATTCCGTCATCACCCGGTGCTTTGTTGTTCTGAAGCCGTTTCAAAGCCATCCTTATTTATCTCATATAGGCTGACGTCCGGAATGTCTTCGGTATAGTATCGGGTCAATCTAGCTCTGGGGTCATTTGCTGGATTCGCGACGGGTTTACTGGTTGACGTGTACAATTGCCCATAGAATCTCTCGATCTCCATCAGAAGCTCCGGTTTGACGGATACGATCTTGCAATCATCGGTCTTCAGTATCGTGAGCTGGCTCTGCCCAATAGACAGATCTCTTGCAAAGACCTTGGAGCCCTTATTCCACTCAATCGCGTCTTTAATACTTTCTGTATTAAAGCGGCGGAGGTCGTTTTTTAAGGACTTTGATTTCCGTCTATTTAGCTGCCGGTATTTCAACGTATCGTCTGAAGACTGCAGGGTCATCTCACGCCTTTCTTTCACGAGCTCAAGAGTAGGATCAGAGAGCTTTTTGTTCCTATCTGTACGGCGGGCCTTGAAAAACTTAGACCCGAACGCATGGATGGCTTCCACAAACCCATCGCTATATTCGTCCACGGAGCTTCCTAGGCACTTGAAACTATTCTGGAGTTCGAGCTGAAAGGTGTCGGGGTTTTGGATCTGGTTCTGTGCTGGACGGAGCGTAGACTTCATCAGTCGAGACCTTTCAAGCTTGACATTAATGATCAATGTGCCTCTTACCATGCGGTGATCGCGCCCGGTTTTCACCGAATTGATCACAGAGACATCATTGAACATTTGCTTCCTGGTTGACATGATGAAGTCGATTAGAAATTATACAGTACTTTTTTATTTAGTTTTGTCAAGCTTTGACACCTAATACCCAAATATTAAAACCCTACTCAATTTTAAGTTAAGTCTCTTGCTATCTCTACCACTTTAAGTCAAAGTAGCCGTATCACCACGAAACTTAAGCCCTATTTACACGATGCAAGTTTATTGCATGTAGCAATAAAGTTCGTGTAAATACTTGGCTTCAACGGTATCTCAACATCAAGTAGCGTTTGAATATTTGGCCCAAGTCCTGTAATAATAAACATATTATGACTAATTTGCACAAAGGTTTCGCCATCTTGTCATCTTCCATACTGTGTACTGAGTTTGGCAGGTTTCCGTTGTCTTTCATTTGTTTTGATGAATTATCAGAAGATAAATCGGGGTCAGAGGCATTTGAATCTAGGGGCAGAGGCATTTGAAGTAGATATGTCTGGATTCAACGTAGTAGATACCTATATCAGTGGTTTATTTGAAGTTTCCATATTCTTTACCTCATCAGCAGAACGGATAACAAAATAACATCATTTCGTATGACCGGAGTCATACTTAATTTTATGTTTATACCTTTATAGTTGGCGTTTTTATGCAATACTGTCCTCGTAGTTCAGAACACGCCGCTTGCGACATCAACTCTTCTACCGGCGGATAATCTAACTATTTTATTTTACGATATGATCACTAATGTTTGGCCACATTATGAATTAGTCGTGCGTTTACAACTGTCCATATCGTCCAACGTTGAGTATTTAATAATCTGGCCACCACTCTTATTGCGTAACACACGATCAATCAAAACAATTTTGAATCATTCTATTGCTTCATATGTTCGAAAAATCTGTCTTCTCAACAACGTAAATAACGCAATGAAAGCTGTTGAACTGTCGAAATGATACAAATTATGATTGATCGTGTATTACGCAATTAGGGTGCCTATGCTGACTGTTGACCACATCATGATACAACCATTTTATGAAATGGTCGAATACTTACAGTATACAGTGTTTCAATATAAAAAGTGTGGGTACTATGCTAGCGCGCTCAAACAAATTGCAAGCAAAAAAGATAAGCGCGTTGTTTACGAGAAAGTGCTGCCCTCTATTAGAAAAACGGGCGTGTACGTTTCTCCGTAACTTAGATAAACTAACTACCAAGTTGATTTCTGTGATGAGAGAAAAAGATAACCAAATGGTATTTTACTAATTTACAATGTAATATTATCTTACTTACCTTTGTTAATTTTTTTTTACTTTAACTCAAATACGCCGCAACAAGGCGAACTAAATAAACGTAAACAGTACTTGCGTGCAGACTCACACACACGTACTACAGCACGCACGACGATCTCCCTGGTAATGTATTTTCTAATGCCAACAAATTGTCGGCATTGCGATATTCTATTTCTTTCTAATCAAGGTCATTTTTAGGTAACCGGTATTAAAACGGTAACCTAAATAAAGGTAACCTGTATTTTCTTCATGGGTTACCCAGATAGCGGTTACCTAAATCGTAGAGGTAACCAAAATTCTTCGATACCGGTACCGTAATTTATATCGGTTTTCGGTCCCTTCATACACAAAGTCAGTCACGGAAGCGTTTGTGTCAGTTTAATCGTGTGCGACTAATGTACAATATCTTCTACTAAACTGTATTTTTTTATTAATAATAAGCTCGCGTTTAACCACAATCTCACTTGATGGTAAGAGGAGATGTGGTCGACGGTGAAACACACTTGCCTAAACCTATTACCTATTTTGTGAAATGAATGACCAGCGAGTTGACGGTGACGTGACTGATGTGTGTGTATGTACCTTTATATTGTTTCGAGGATAACAACCGACGTGTGGTTTTATTCAGTGGGAGTTTGACCGTCCTTCTGCCGCATTGTGGCAGTTGTGGTTATCCATGGGGGTATCCTACATGATACAAAAGTGACGATAATAAGACAAATCAATTTATTTTATTCAAATTAGGCAAATATTCAGCATTTTTCAATGTAAAAAGTTCCTTCAACGATCATTCTTCTACAGTTCTCCACTTCCTACTTCCAAAACATTTTCTCACCGTCCCTGAAACTAGGTGCAAAAGGTGATAACTCTCAAAGTTTGCCGCCTCATATAACCGATAACGTATGACGCAAAACTAGAATAATATTATAAATTACGATTACGTACGAATGTTCTTCACGAAGTCGGCACATTACAGAAACTATTATTCACGGTACATTATTGTTGATGTAATAATAATGGCCTTACAGACGCTCGTACCTACTGCAGTCTTATAGCTAGTGTGTCATTATCTGAAAAAAACATATTTTCTGTTATGGACGACAATCGATGCTGTTTATCAACTATAAATTATACGCGAAAGTTTCCGGTGTCAAAAATAGATCTAATTGCCAAATTTCGAAACCATTCTATAACAGTTTATGTATGAATTAAAATTTACATAGTATAAAATACTTAATTAACAGTAACTACCTATATATACATTTAAATAAATAAAATAAAACTGCGAACGCGTATAAAAGGGCAGGGGTCATAGGGCGTCAAAAAATTCGTCCACATCGCTGTCAACGTGAAAAGTGCCCAGAACGCTGGCAGCACGTTGGATGGCAATGCTGATTCTCTAGCCAAGGAAAAGCCCAGCTCTCTGGTCACGTGAAGAGTCGACTAGACGTTTGCTTACATCGCGAAATACTCGATGAGCACTCGGACCCAATGGACCTAATGTTTCAACCCCAAACGGCTCAAATATAATTTACAATAAGGTTGTTGTATTTGCGCCGTTTGAGGTTTTCTTCAACAGCAGCACTTTCGAATAAAGGCACATTGTTAGTTTAAATCAATTACTTAATCTCATCAAAAATAGGTTTGAATTTTGTAAACATAGCAATTTGGGGCTTTTTGATTATTTATGCAGAATCTATTGATGGTAGAAAAATACTGCTTAGAGAGATCGATAGAGATTTTTACGCTTATTTCGGAGGTATAAAAAAATCAAAGTCGTCCAAATGTCATATAGTGGCATTCTAGTTATAGGACGCGCGGCAGCGTAGTCTAGTATGGAAGAACTTTGTCTTGATATATTGAGCGAGAGTAATTGGGGATACAGTCTGGGTGTGGTGCCTGTCGAGAGTGTTGGGACTAGGTTTTGACTAAGTATCGGTTAGTTTATCATTATGAGAAGTGGCAGATATTGATGAGCTCTCTTGAAGTACGTCAAGTTTTCGACTGTAAAATTGAGGGATCACCACAAACCACCGCTTGCGATGAAGAAGTACATACTGTGGACGTCCTTTGCTCCTTCTGACTTAGGATTTTAAGTCAAGTAACTCATCAATCACACATAAGAAAGAAAGAAGAAACAAAAACCGGCCAAGTTCGTGTCGGACTTCGCAAATTTAGGGTTCCGTAGCAATTTTTCAATATATTGGTATTTATTAGTAAAATATACGTAATAATAAACATTATCAGCAAAATTTCAACTTCATAGGTCAATGGGAAAGTAAAAAATTCTTCGGAACAAAATGTTTGACAGACGAGGGATAGATGGACATACAGACGGACACGTGAGTGACTGCAATAGGGTTCCGTATGGACCCTACGGGTACGGAACCCTAAAAAGATATTATAAAGGCGAAAGTTTGTGACTGTGTTTGTATGTTTGTTACTTATTCGCGCTCAAACGGCTGGACGGATCTAGATGAAATTTGGCACAGATATAGATTACAGTCAGGAATAGGACATAGGATACTTTTTATCGCGGGAATATGTTCCCACGGAATAATTTTCGCCTGCCACGCGGGCGAAGCCGCTGGCAGAAGTTAGTTGTCAAATAATTCATCAATCACCGAGGAGTTACAACAGCGCAGTTAAATGTTTTACATAAAACAAGATCGCTTGATTATAAAGAATATACATGTTTTTTCATTAGAAAGAAAGAAGAAACAAACTGTTTAGTGTCACAGAAACTCATATCACGCTTGCTACTTTTTAACGGTCTTACCGTACGATTAAATCGCACCGAGTTACACGAACGTGCACATGTAAAATAAACATAGATGACCGTTAGAAAACGTCATCTGTCATAGGCCAACTACCGGTCGTGGGAAACATTCCTGTAGTCATCATTCTTGAATACATAAGCCAAGGTAAATCTGTGTTTTTACTACTAATGGGCTGTTATGTCTTCCGGAAGATATGCCATGGACGGACATTGGACATAAGTCTCTCACAGTACCTAATGCGTGCAGGTTTGTATATGTCATGGACCATGGAAGTGATTAATCTAGGAACAATGTTTAATGCCCGGGCAATATGAATCAAGTCAAGTCAAATCGGGCAAATTAATGATTACTGATATCATCATCATCATCATATCAGCCGAAAGACGTCCACTGCTGGACATAGGCCTCCCCCAAGCGTCGCGACATTGACCGGTCTCGTGCGTCCCGCAACCAGCGGATCCCCGCAACCTTCACCAGGTCATCGGTCCACCTGGTGGGAGGCCTTCCAACGCAACGTCTTCCGGTTCGCGGTCGCCACTCCAGAACCTTTCTGCCCCATCGGCCATCCATTCTGCGAGCAATGTGCCCTGCCCACTGCCACTTAAGTTTGGCAATTCTTCGGGCTATGTCGGTAACCCTGGTTCTCTTGCGGATCTCTAAATTTCTGATTCGATCAGATCACGCAAGGAAACTCCGAGCATAACCCTCTCCATTGCCTTTTGAGTGACTGTAAGCTTCCTGACAAGGCCCATTGGAAGCGACCACGTCTCAGAGCCATATGTCATCACTGGCAACACATACTGGTCATAGACTTTCGTCTTGAGACACTGTGGTAAGTTGGACGAGAAGATACCGCGCAGCTTCCTGAACGCTGCCCAGCCGAGTCGGATTCGACGGTTGACCTCTTTCTCGAAGTTGGCCCTACCCAACTGACACTGACTGATTACTGATATAAACTACATTATTTATCACATTGTCTGGTCATTATGAATATTGCTACAAACTGTTGGACAATTCGATAGTTATGGTACATTACACGGATAGGTTAGGTTTCAAGGGGATGACGGGCGCTGAAGTGAGCGAACGAACTCAGCCCCGACTTTGTTGACAGAAATAGTAATCGTACTTACCTACCATACCGATTCTATAATATTAAAATCAATGTTCACATTAAAATAATTATACAAAACACATATTTTTATTACCCTGCCCAATAGGTGACGGGCATTAGAAATAATGCCGTATTAATCACCTGGTCCATAACATATATATATCTGGGACTCAATCTGCTGAAACTTTTCCCAACTATTAGGGTCGGCTTCCAGTCTAACCGAATTGAGCTGAGTACCAGTGTTTTACGTGGAGCGACTGCCTATCTGACCTCCACAACCCAGTAAGTGGTTAACACGGCAAACCTTGGCTAGACTGCAGTGTCAGATCTCAGGCTTATGACTACCCGTAACGATGTCAAAGACAGCCAGGATCAATGAAATATTACTTCTGAAACTTGAGCATTACGGGCCAGGTCAATCAGCGTTAAGTTTGGTTAAATCTTATTTGAATGATAGACAGCAATTAGTTCAAATAAACGGTGTGCATTCGTCCGGGTTAAACGTTAAAATGGGGGTACCCCAGGGCTCAATTTTAGGTCCTTTCTTATTTTTAGTATACATAAACGATTTACCCCGCTTATTGGAAAACAAACTTAAAATCTTTAATTTTTAAAATAAATAGACGTACTTGTCAGGTTGACGACGTAAATAACGCGCTACGGCAGGTTCAGGATTGGTTCACTGCCAATAATTTAGTTTTAAATGGTAAAAAAAACAAGTGCGTAAAATTTTCCTTGACATTATATTAAACAAGGAGAAGCTAGAATTCGTCGATAAAACGGTTTTCCTGGGGATCACGCTAGACTCAAGGTTGCAATGGGGGCTGAGTTCGTCGGCTTATGCTGTTGGAAAGATTCGTCGGTTAACGGATGTGGATACCGCCAGACTAGTCTATTTTAGTTATTTTCATAGTATAATGTCTTACGGTATCTTACTATGGGGAAGGGCTGCAGACATTGAGTCAATTTTTATTCTGCAAAAACGAGCCATCAGAGCGATATACAATCTTCGCCGGCGCGATTCTCGAAGGGAACTGTTTAAGGACATTAACATCATGACGGTTCCTTGTCAATATATTTATGAAAACATCATGTACGTGAGAAAGAATTTACATCTTTTTAGTAAAAACGGCGACAGACATAATTATGTTACTAGAAATAGGGACCAATTAGTTCAACCAGGTTTCAGACTGGCTAAAGTAGCCTCATCTTTCATGGGGTACTGTACAAAATGTTACAATAAAATTCCTTCCCACATTCTTGAACTGAATGAGACGAAATTTAAAACTTGTATAAAACGCACACTATGCAGGCTGGTATATTGTAAGTTGGGGGATTACATCACTGATAAAAATGCTTGGCTAAATACTAGTCCTGCTCCACAGCCACTAGGGCGCAAAAACAAGTGATATGCAGAACATTATTGTTTTGAATTATTGTTGGACCTTCTGAAGACTGTATAAATATATTTGTATTGTATAAACTCAATTTCATTCATCAAGGTATGTACTTATGTACCTAAGTATAGTAAAAAAAATATTTTTGTTTTTTAAAATGAGTAAGTATGGAGTTTCTTGTGCATTCTTCTCCATTACAAGCTACTTTCCGAATGCACGGTAGAATCAACTATTATTATTTGTAAAATGTAACGTTCAAAAGTGCCGCTTGGTGGCCTACTTGAAATAAAATATCTTTGTCTTTGTCTTGTCTTTAATGGTTTAACGTGCTTTCCGAAGCTCGAACGAAACTCGCCATGTAAAGATGGTGACCCATTCACCGATCGACCTCGGCAAGGATTGCTTAACCTTGAAGATCGACCCGTGCGGCTATAATTATTTAGCCACGAGCTTCTCAGGGACTAAGGCCCATATTTCACTTTGAAGGAACTCGAAAATACCTTCGATTAATGACAATAAATAACATGATATAACTGTCAATTTGTTGATTCATTCGGAGTCGAGTGGAGGATAGTACTTGCGATATAGCTTTAACGTTTCCTGCGCATATAGGAAGAATAAAGTTTTTATTGGTTTTGGCTGATACTACCTTATGGATGTAACATAAAAAGCTATTGCTACGCCAAAATTCATAAAAATGGTAATTCAAGTTGCCGTGAAAACGTACTAAACAGACAAAAGTAATATTTTTCTCATTTATACCATTTTGTATGAAAAGATTTCCATAATGAACACTGAGCCTCGTGCACTTAATGGCTTCCCATGGCGTCCTACTGCTCCATAATTAAGGGTTGAATGGGTATCATTTAACTGGCTGGGTTGACCCACATTTCTATGGTTTAAATCTCATCTCTACCTAGCTGATTTACATGTAACAGTGAAAAATGATACAGATAAAAAATAAACAGTAACAAATTAAGCCTGCTGTAATTTGTATCAGGAGCACAAAGGTACATCGAAGGAGGCATACAAATTTTAAAAATATTGCAACGTGTATTATTTTAGTTTTATTTTTATTGTTGAAAAGATATATATTGATAGGTGTGTATAACATCGTCTTGAAAAACTATAAGATGTTTAATGTGAAATCCTAATCCTAACTAATAAAACTTTTTTACAAAAATTATAACCGACTTCCAAACAAAAACACTACAAAGTGAAAAATAACTTCAATTTCGGAAGTCGGTGTTACTGTTTTCGTTTCTTCGTTTTTTGACACCGACTTCCGAAATTGAAGTTATTTTTCACTTTGTAGTGTTTTTGTTTGGAAGTCGGTTGTAATTTTTGTAAAAAAGTTTTTTATTTTTCAATTTTCAGTTGTGGTAGGTACATAATGGACCAGTTCTATAGGCTAGGTACCTATAACGCCCAAATTGAAGCCAGAATAGATAAACCCAATAACATGAAACTTAAATAAACAAAACCGGTGGAATGAGGGTATACCAGGGTGAACTGTTCACACCTACGTACTCCTTTAAAGCGTACCAGTGTGATGTTATAAGTATTATGAAATGGTGTAAACAATAAACAGATATTGCGATTGCAGCTATCCCGAGTGATATGTCGTCATTTATTGATGAGTTCTGATATATATCTCCGAAGTTCTTCATCAAATCTTGATGAAAATTAAATGGGACCACATGACAAATACCAGCTTTCGAATAAAAAAGAATCACCAAAATCGGTTCACCCAATAAAAAGTTCTGAGGTAACACACATTAATAAAAAATACAATCGAATTGATAACCTCCTCCTTTTTTGCGAAGTCGGTTAATTACAAATGTGAAAGTAACTCTGTCTGTCTGTTACCTATTCACACTTAAACAGATGAACCGATTTAGATGAAATTTGGAGTGAAGATAGTTTGAGATCCTGTAAAGGACTAAGGATAGTTTTTATCCCAGAAATCATCATTAAAGGGGGTGGAAAAGGGGGGTGGATGTTTATGTGGAAAACCTACAATATTATGGAGCGATATAAAAATAAGTAATTAGAAGTACTAATGCTATGCAGACCAAGTCACGGGACACAGCTAGTAAAAAAATAAATCTTTGACAGTCAGTTACCGCTAGTCAGAAGCTAGAAAATCTGCCACTAGTTTTGACAAGGGTTATCGTGTTACCCAGTTACTGGGTTGTGGAGGTCAGATAAGTACTTGCACATGTAAAATGCTGACACGTAACTGAATCCGTTTAGACTGGAAACCGACGGCAACATGGTTAGGAAAGCTAAACAGATTGATTTGTGCATACTATAAAAAATAAAACTAACGAAAATAGGGTATTTATTTAATAAAACGGACGTAAAAACCTTAAAACTTTAAATTTCAGGCAGTATTTAATCAGAAAATAAAGTTACACCTCACCATTCTAATGTTTTACGACTCCTTCATAACATAATCTCATCTGGAGTAATATAAATCGTGGTTATCACCCTTCCCGCACCTCCCTCCCCTCTCCGACGCCCTCCGAATAACCTAATGCCATTTTTACCTACATTCTCCTCATCAAATTAAGACTCGAGCTTCAAAGAAATATACGACACAGCAATCTTACTAAGTACCAAGTCTTTCTGGTAGAAAATCTTATATAATTTTTCTAGGAATCTTTTTTTTTTCGTGATGACAAAAGCACGTGGCACAATAAAGCCGAACGGTCTCCTTTGTCAGAGACAATGGCCAGAATGATGGAATCTGCTGAAATCTCGGTTTCATTTGGTGAGCTTCAATTAATTTAAGTAAGACATAGCGCCCCTGCTGCGGAATTGATATTGGGATATTAAATTCTGTTTTCTCCTTGTTCTCGATTCTAAGGCTTCGTTAGAAATTTATAATTAGGTGGGCTCAAGGTCCTTTTTTTTTGTTGGTAAGTTATTGTTTTAGAAGCCGAACAATTTTTTTGTTATTGGGAAATGAGAAAACAATGTTTTAATCACTCAATTAGAAGAAAACAAACCATTTATAATCAAACGATTGAAATTTATAATTATGGGTGTATTACTTTAATTTTTAAACACTTGAAATAGGTTTTAGCAGCCAATTCGAAATATTTGTAATAGTGGTAAAGATCTTTACACCCGACTCCTTGTATTTGTTTCACTTTAAACGTCAGACCGCACTAGGCGTAACTGCGCGTCAGCGGAGCGACGCGACAAAATATATTAGTATGAGATAAAGTGTCGCGTCGCGTAGTGCCGCTGCCGCGTAGTGCGGTTTATCTCATACAATTTCATACGAAGTATATTTGGTCGTATCGCGTCGCGTCGCTCCGCTGACGCGTATTGCGGGTTGACCTTAAGAGGAAATGTGGTCGCAGACATCCAACTGAATTTCCTAAGCAAAAAGTCATAATTCGAGGTTTGACTCTCGCCTATTTTCTCCTCTAATATTGGACCAATTTAAAAGATATTCCATAAACTGAAAAATACTGTGCCTCTAAATTTACTTTTTGATGACACATTAATTATCTATAGAAGCACTACTAGAACCCTCAAAAGATGCTCAAAATTGCGCTGTCAACAGAGGCCTCGTGTACAAATTTGACAATTATAAATGAAAAAAAGAAAACACAGAGGCACAGTATATATCTTTCTTTATCAGTTTATGGAATATCTTTTAAATTGGTCCAATATTGGAGGCGGAAATAGGCGAGAGCCAAACCTCTAATTATGACATTTTACTTAGGAAATTGTACCAGGAACCAGGAACCAGGGAACCAGGGTTACCGACATAGCCCGAAGAATTGCCAAACTTAAGTGGCAGTAGGCAGGGCACATTGCTCGCAGAACGGATGGCCGATGGGGCAGAAAGGTTCTGGAGTGGCGACCGCGAACCGGAAGACGTTGCGTTGGAAGGCCTCCCACCAGGTGGACCGATGACCTGGTGAAGGTTGCAGGAATCCGCTGGTTGCGGGATGCACGGGACCGGTCAATGTGGCGACGCTTGGGGGAGGCCTATGTCCAGCAGTGGACGTCTTTCGGCTGATATGATGATGATGACTTAGGAAATTCAGTCAGATGTCTGCGTCCGCATTCCCTCTCTGCACTGATGCGTCGGTAAGGTGGCGGTTCACTACCGAATAAAGGTGTAATGGGTTCTAAGAATCTTTATATCTCACATTATTTCCAACGACAGATGTCCACTGCATATACATTGGCCTCTCCCCCAAGCGTCGCCACATCGACAGAATGATGTGCTTCTCACATCCAGCAGATTCCAACGGCCTTCACCAGGCCATCGGTCGTCAAGAAGCTATACTAGAAAATAAACCATTAAAAAGACTTAACCATTTTCTTTATACCCAATCAAATATGTTGAAAAATAAATAGGTATTGAGAACATATAACGTCATTTATTAAACCGTAAACACGCAAAAGATTTAGCAATTTTCATCACTTGCAAAGAAAAAATAACTAACAAGTTCTCGCACGCAAACTCAACGTAAAATAACATTAATAGCACAGTATTTATTATTAAAACTAACACACGTACAGTAGCTTGTAATTTGCATGCATGTAGAAGTTTCTATCATAAAACAAGTAGATGATTACCATGTGTCAGGCAACGTACTATCAATAGTGATCTTAATGCTAATCTGTAATAAGCGTGGAATGGAGAAAGCAAAACTCAAAACGGTGAAGGAAATCATCGTGAGGAAACCGGCATGTCCTAGAACCAAAAATTCGAAGACATGTGACATCCACCAACCCGCACTGGGCCCGCGTGGTGGATAACGGCCCATTCCCTCTCACAGAGGGGAGGCCTGTGTCCCAGCAGTGGGAACATTAATAGGCTGATGATGTGATGTGTGATGTGATGTGGAGAAAGCAAACAAATGGTATGACTGTATGTGGTGTTCACTAGTAACACTAGTTCGGGTTTGGGTTTTATAATAAAACCGGCCAAGTGCGAGTCGGACTCGCGCACGAAGGGTTCCGTACCATTATGGCAAAAAACGGCAAAAAAATCACGTTTGTTGTATCGGAGCCCTACTTAAATATTTATTTTATTCTGTTTTGAGTATTTTTTGTTATAGCGGAAACAGAAATACAACATCTGTTAACATTTTAACAGCCTAGCTATCACGGTTCATGAGATACAGCCTGGTGACAGACAGACAGACAGACAGATGGACCGCGGAGTCTTAGTAATAGGGTCCCGTTTTTACCCTTTGGGTACGGAACCCTGAAAACAACTAGATTTATCAGTAAGTAGACAGCACTGAATGGGACGTCCAGTCACCGCTTCGTGCTATCTAATAATGAATAGACGCAAGCATTGAAGTGATGGCTACGTTTATTAAGACGATAGGGCCGATGCCTGCCTGGGTCCCGGATAAATTTGAAAAAGAGTTATCGCGGCCCTGGCTCAAGCAACTGAAGGAACACGGGTGGGTTTTAGTCAGTAAAAGTTTGTCACGCCCTGCCGGGAGAAGTCATTGGATGATTTCAAACTCAAAAAAAAGGACTGTGTCTGTGTGAACGATGATATGGTTTTATTACAATTAATATTTGTTTTGGGATATTTACCATATATATTATTATTGTAGTTCTGGTAGCAGCGGCATCGTCCGTGAAAAACGAGTGAGGAATAGGGTAGACAGATATGTCAGCTCGTAAATAACACCCACCTGCAAATAGTTTAGTTCTCGTGATCATGGCGCTTGTAACGGTGCCGAAATATCGAGCTCTCAACAAAAATCTAAATATTTATGGTAAATATCCCGAAACAAATATTAATTCTAATGATTGTGACCATGTCAGCTTAAAAACTGATAGGTCAGTGGGTCGTCTTAGGGGCGGAGTTTTAGGAGTTGGAATATACGCTTAGGGGCACTATGAGCAGCAAAGAAAACTGTGTGTAAAGAAAAAAATTTAGGACTTGGTAGATTTTCATTAATTTTTTTTTCAGAAATTTCCCGATTTTATTGCAGAACCGGGCCTCCGAATTTTATTGTATTTTGTATAAAATATTTCCAAAATGGTAGTAAAGTATTAATTTTGGGATGCTTCTAGCATGGGGGTATCAAAGGGGGGGGGGGTGGGGAGGATTTATTTATTTATATTATTTTTTGCCTAGGACACACCGTTTTCGAGATATTTGTATATATACATATAATAAGATTCGGATGCCCATAATTCGGAAACAGTGTGTCGTAGGGCTATGCTTCTCAGAACTTAAATGGTTTTTATGGTTAAGGTTAACCCGAAACTGAAAAAAAAATTAAAATTTCAGGAAAAAAAAAATACGATAATTTTTCTAAGTCCTCGCGCCATAGTGCCCCTATGGCTACACTCCAACCAACTGATATGGTTTTATGTTGACATGCATCAGATTAATATACTGACTAAAATAATTTCTAATGACCTTGACAGTTGCTAACAGTTTTGATCCCGTGACCCATATATTTGTCAGGCATCGGGCATTTTTATCAGGATAAAAAGTTACTATAGTCGTGACAATCTAAGAAGTCTGATTTGACAGCTATGAAAATACTTAATAAAAATTAAATTTGACGCTTACGAATGATACTCGTCGTTATAATGGGTAACAAAGTAATTAATTAGGATTATGAATTAGATTTTACAATTTCTTACGTACAAAGTTATCATGGCATGTAAAATGAGACACGAAATTTGGCTCTTTAATTATTACGATTATAAGTAAACTATGGGATGTAACAATATCTGTGATAGAATTCATGTAATCGGATCCAGTACTTTCTGAAATATTTTGAAACACAAATAATATTTTTCTCGTTTTATAATATTATGTTGAGATAAGATAAGAGTTACGATTGACGACTAATAGAGAAGAAGCAGACATGTTTCAGTAATCCTAAATAAATTAGAAAAAGGAAAAAGGTTGATGAGTGGAGAAAGCACCTTTCAGAAATGTTTGACTTTTTTCGGGTTTTTCCGACTGTTTTTTTTTTTTCGAACTTATCTCAACCCATTGTCATAGGATGTTCATTTTCTCTTGGTGAAATCACCATATGTTCCAGAAAATAATGCGCTGTCCACTCATTTTCGGGTTCCCGTCCCTGACGGACCAGGGAAAGTCGGTTACATACGATTTGTATGAACGATATACGGATCGAATCGATACGGAGATGTCTAAACAAGTTCGTACAAATCGTATGTAATGTAACCAATTTTTCTCCGTCCCTGCCATGTTCCGTCAGAGACGGGAAACCGGAAATGTGTGGACAGTGCTTAAGGCTACTGAGGCGAAAAGGCAGGTCTACTTTCATAATTACATAATCTAGTACTATCCATTACATTTGTAACGAGTAGGAAAACTGCTGTGTGAAGGGAAGCGAACGTACATCCTCTAGTTTCATTTCCAAGTCCCCGTTAACTTTTTATCACTTCTGGACAGTTAGGCCGCGGTTCGACTGACGCGGAGTGGAGCTGTGCGGAGCACAGCTTCAGGTTTCCTTTGAAGCGGAGTGGAGAAGAGATGTGGATTTCAAGCCATGTGATTGGTGAATCGCAGCAAAGCTCTTCTCCGCTCTGCTCCGCTCCGCCTCAATGGAATGGATGATGACACGGGCGGCACAGTGGTTGAGCAATCGGCTTCAGCACTGCGTGTCGCAGGTTCGATTCCCTAACGGAACAAATACTTGTATGGTCTATAGATCGTTGTTCCTGATCCAGGTGTTTGTATATGTGAGTTAAATGTTTGTTAATGAACCCACGATACAGCAGAAATACTTAGTGCTTTTAAAAAAAAATGTAGTCGGTACTTGGATGTTAAATGTTAAACTGATGCTTAATGAAATGTGAGTGTGCTATTAGGTGCATCTTTGGCCAACACTTCGGGGATAACGGTCTTGAAACGACTCCGTAACAAATGGTCCTATTCGCAAAACGACATATGAGCAGATCGTCCTATTCTCAAAATGACCTAGTAGCAAAACGTCCTATAAACAAAAGAATGGGAATGGTACAGTCATACCACACACAATCATCATTATATGTTATGCCGCCTCCACACGCTTGCTGTTTGTCACAAACAGGGCGAACAGCAAACACGTGCCGATCACTGACCACAAACACCCAACTCAAACACGGCATCCACACGCTTGGCGAACATGCTAGTCTATTCCGGATTGGCAAACATGGCGGACGACGAGCTTTTTGTGGCAGCGATTACTTTCGGGTTAAACTCCTCATTTTTACTTACAATTTAGATTAGGATACACAAAATGTCACGTTTCGTAAATTTGACCACCACTATTAACTCCGTCCGCTGCCCGCAAGCTCGCGCTTACTACTGAACTGAACAAGCGTGTGGATACATCGCAAACTCGTTTGTCGAACACCATTTGATTTGTGCATATTAACCGATACCGATGCCGAATACGGGCGAACACAAACACAAACAGGCAAACACAATCAAACACCCATCCACACGTTCGTGTTCATTGTTTGTTGTTCGCCATTGTTCGGCAAGTGTGTGGAGGCTGCATTAGATTATATTACATTGTTTCTTATGTAGTTCCAACAACCATGTCAACGTGATGAGTGTTTTGCCTACAACTTCTAGTTGAGACACCTTAACTCATCTAACTCTCATAGATATAGTTGACACATTCATTTCTCTAATCACCACTTGCAACAAACGAAACTGTTATTTTTTAGAATCTTAAATTTTTACACATGATATAAAAATAACAAGGTACATTAATAATAACGACATTGTCATTAAGATCCATGTTACCTCAGACACAAAATGTCACGTTTCGTAAATTTGACCACCACTATTAACTCCGTCCGCTGCCCGCAAGCTCGCGCTTACTACTGAACTGAACAAGCGTGTGGATACATCGCAAACTCGTTTGTCGAACACCATTTGATTTGTGCATATTAACCGATACCGATGCCGAATACGGGCGAACACAAACACAAACAGGCAAACACAATCAAACACCCATCCACACGTTCGTGTTCATTGTTTGTTGTTCGCCATTGTTCGGCAAGTGTGTGGAGGCTGCATTAGATTATATTACATTGTTTCTTATGTAGTTCCAACAACCATGTCAACGTGATGAGTGTTTTGCCTACAACTTCTAGTTGAGACACCTTAACTCATCTAACTCTCATAGATATAGTTGACACATTCATTTCTCTAATCACCACTTGCAACAAACGAAACTGTTATTTTTTAGAATCTTAAATTTTTACACATGATATAAAAATAACAAGGTACATTAATAATAACGACATTGTCATTAAGATCCATGTTACCTCAGACGCGAACTGTCACCATGTCCAGTATGTCCATACAAGCAGTGTGTTATGGTCACTACCGTGGGTGCGCCCGCGCCGGACGGCCTCGGCGCAAAAACACGACACCACTAAATTTTGACGTCTCAATGCGGATATCGTGACCTGCGTAAATTAAGTCGCAATGTCAACGTAAAATAACATTAATAGCACAGTATTTATTATTAAAACTAACACACGTACGGTAGCTTGTAATTTGCATGCATGTAGAAGTTTCTATCATAAAACAAGTAGATGATTACCATGTGTCAGCCAACGTACTATCAATAGTAATCTTAATGCTAATCTGTAATAATCGTGGGACGGAGAAAGCAAACAAATGGTATGACTGTATGTGGTGTTCACTAGTAACACTAGTTCGGGTTTGGGTTTTATAATAAAACCGGCCAAGTGCGAGTCGGACTCGCGCACGAAGGGTTCCGTACCATTATGGCAAAAAACGGCAAAAAAATCACGTTTGTTGTATCGGAGCCCTACTTAAATATTTATTTTATTCTGTTTTGAGTATTTTTTGTTATAGCGGAAACAGAAATACAACATCTGTTAACATTTTAACAGCCTAGCTATCACGGTTCATGAGATACAGCCTGGTGACAGACAGACAGACAGACAGATGGACCGCGGAGTCTTAGTAATAGGGTCCCGTTTTTACCCTTTGGGTACGGAACCCTGAAAACAACTAGATTTATCAGTAAGTAGACAGCACTGAATGGGACGTCCAGTCACCGCTTCGTGCTATCTAATAATGAATAGACGCAAGCATTGAAGTGATGGCTACGTTTATTAAGACGATAGGGCCGATGCCTGCCTGGGTCCCGGATAAATTTGAAAAAGAGTTATCGCGGCCCTGGCTCAAGCAACTGAAGGAACACGGGTGGGTTTTAGTCAGTAAAAGTTTGTCACGCCCTGCCGGGAGAAGTCATTGGATGATTTCAAACTCAAAAAAAAGGACTGTGTCTGTGTGAACGATGATATGGTTTTATTACAATTAATATTTGTTTTGGGATATTTACCATATATATTATTATTGTAGTTCTGGTAGCAGCGGCATCGTCCGTGAAAAACGAGTGAGGAATAGGGTAGACAGATATGTCAGCTCGTAAATAACACCCACCTGCAAATAGTTTAGTTCTCGTGATCATGGCGCTTGTAACGGTGCCGAAATATCGAGCTCTCAACAAAAATCTAAATATTTATGGTAAATATCCCGAAACAAATATTAATTCTAATGATTGTGACCATGTCAGCTTAAAAACTGATAGGTCAGTGGGTCGTCTTAGGGGCGGAGTTTTAGGAGTTGGAATATACGCTTAGGGGCACTATGAGCAGCAAAGAAAACTGTGTGTAAAGAAAAAAATTTAGGACTTGGTAGATTTTCATTAATTTTTTTTTCAGAAATTTCCCGATTTTATTGCAGAACCGGGCCTCCGAATTTTATTGTATTTTGTATAAAATATTTCCAAAATGGTAGTAAAGTATTAATTTTGGGATGCTTCTAGCATGGGGGTATCAAAGGGGGGGGGGTGGGGAGGATTTATTTATTTATATTATTTTTTGCCTAGGACACACCGTTTTCGAGATATTTGTATATATACATATAATAAGATTCGGATGCCCATAATTCGGAAACAGTGTGTCGTAGGGCTATGCTTCTCAGAACTTAAATGGTTTTTATGGTTAAGGTTAACCCGAAACTGAAAAAAAAATTAAAATTTCAGGAAAAAAAAAATACGATAATTTTTCTAAGTCCTCGCGCCATAGTGCCCCTATGGCTACACTCCAACCAACTGATATGGTTTTATGTTGACATGCATCAGATTAATATACTGACTAAAATAATTTCTAATGACCTTGACAGTTGCTAACAGTTTTGATCCCGTGACCCATATATTTGTCAGGCATCGGGCATTTTTATCAGGATAAAAAGTTACTATAGTCGTGACAATCTAAGAAGTCTGATTTGACAGCTATGAAAATACTTAATAAAAATTAAATTTGACGCTTACGAATGATACTCGTCGTTATAATGGGTAACAAAGTAATTAATTAGGATTATGAATTAGATTTTACAATTTCTTACGTACAAAGTTATCATGGCATGTAAAATGAGACACGAAATTTGGCTCTTTAATTATTACGATTATAAGTAAACTATGGGATGTAACAATATCTGTGATAGAATTCATGTAATCGGATCCAGTACTTTCTGAAATATTTTGAAACACAAATAATATTTTTCTCGTTTTATAATATTATGTTGAGATAAGATAAGAGTTACGATTGACGACTAATAGAGAAGAAGCAGACATGTTTCAGTAATCCTAAATAAATTAGAAAAAGGAAAAAGGTTGATGAGTGGAGAAAGCACCTTTCAGAAATGTTTGACTTTTTTCGGGTTTTTCCGACTGTTTTTTTTTTTCGAACTTATCTCAACCCATTGTCATAGGATGTTCATTTTCTCTTGGTGAAATCACCATATGTTCCAGAAAATAATGCGCTGTCCACTCATTTTCGGGTTCCCGTCCCTGACGGACCAGGGAAAGTCGGTTACATACGATTTGTATGAACGATATACGGATCGAATCGATACGGAGATGTCTAAACAAGTTCGTACAAATCGTATGTAATGTAACCAATTTTTCTCCGTCCCTGCCATGTTCCGTCAGAGACGGGAAACCGGAAATGTGTGGACAGTGCTTAAGGCTACTGAGGCGAAAAGGCAGGTCTACTTTCATAATTACATAATCTAGTACTATCCATTACATTTGTAACGAGTAGGAAAACTGCTGTGTGAAGGGAAGCGAACGTACATCCTCTAGTTTCATTTCCAAGTCCCCGTTAACTTTTTATCACTTCTGGACAGTTAGGCCGCGGTTCGACTGACGCGGAGTGGAGCTGTGCGGAGCACAGCTTCAGGTTTCCTTTGAAGCGGAGTGGAGAAGAGATGTGGATTTCAAGCCATGTGATTGGTGAATCGCAGCAAAGCTCTTCTCCGCTCTGCTCCGCTCCGCCTCAATGGAATGGATGATGACACGGGCGGCACAGTGGTTGAGCAATCGGCTTCAGCACTGCGTGTCGCAGGTTCGATTCCCTAACGGAACAAATACTTGTATGGTCTATAGATCGTTGTTCCTGATCCAGGTGTTTGTATATGTGAGTTAAATGTTTGTTAATGAACCCACGATACAGCAGAAATACTTAGTGCTTTTAAAAAAAAATGTAGTCGGTACTTGGATGTTAAATGTTAAACTGATGCTTAATGAAATGTGAGTGTGCTATTAGGTGCATCTTTGGCCAACACTTCGGGGATAACGGTCTTGAAACGACTCCGTAACAAATGGTCCTATTCGCAAAACGACATATGAGCAGATCGTCCTATTCTCAAAATGACCTAGTAGCAAAACGTCCTATAAACAAAAGAATGGGAATGGTACAGTCATACCACACACAATCATCATTATATGTTATGCCGCCTCCACACGCTTGCTGTTTGTCACAAACAGGGCGAACAGCAAACACGTGCCGATCACTGACCACAAACACCCAACTCAAACACGGCATCCACACGCTTGGCGAACATGCTAGTCTATTCCGGATTGGCAAACATGGCGGACGACGAGCTTTTTGTGGCAGCGATTACTTTCGGGTTAAACTCCTCATTTTTACTTACAATTTAGATTAGGATACACAAAATGTCACGTTTCGTAAATTTGACCACCACTATTAACTCCGTCCGCTGCCCGCAAGCTCGCGCTTACTACTGAACTGAACAAGCGTGTGGATACATCGCAAACTCGTTTGTCGAACACCATTTGATTTGTGCATATTAACCGATACCGATGCCGAATACGGGCGAACACAAACACAAACAGGCAAACACAATCAAACACCCATCCACACGTTCGTGTTCATTGTTTGTTGTTCGCCATTGTTCGGCAAGTGTGTGGAGGCTGCATTAGATTATATTACATTGTTTCTTATGTAGTTCCAACAACCATGTCAACGTGATGAGTGTTTTGCCTACAACTTCTAGTTGAGACACCTTAACTCATCTAACTCTCATAGATATAGTTGACACATTCATTTCTCTAATCACCACTTGCAACAAACGAAACTGTTATTTTTTAGAATCTTAAATTTTTACACATGATATAAAAATAACAAGGTACATTAATAATAACGACATTGTCATTAAGATCCATGTTACCTCAGACACAAAATGTCACGTTTCGTAAATTTGACCACCACTATTAACTCCGTCCGCTGCCCGCAAGCTCGCGCTTACTACTGAACTGAACAAGCGTGTGGATACATCGCAAACTCGTTTGTCGAACACCATTTGATTTGTGCATATTAACCGATACCGATGCCGAATACGGGCGAACACAAACACAAACAGGCAAACACAATCAAACACCCATCCACACGTTCGTGTTCATTGTTTGTTGTTCGCCATTGTTCGGCAAGTGTGTGGAGGCTGCATTAGATTATATTACATTGTTTCTTATGTAGTTCCAACAACCATGTCAACGTGATGAGTGTTTTGCCTACAACTTCTAGTTGAGACACCTTAACTCATCTAACTCTCATAGATATAGTTGACACATTCATTTCTCTAATCACCACTTGCAACAAACGAAACTGTTATTTTTTAGAATCTTAAATTTTTACACATGATATAAAAATAACAAGGTACATTAATAATAACGACATTGTCATTAAGATCCATGTTACCTCAGACGCGAACTGTCACCATGTCCAGTATGTCCATACAAGCAGTGTGTTATGGTCACTACCGTGGGTGCGCCCGCGCCGGACGGCCTCGGCGCAAAAACACGACACCACTAAATTTTGACGTCTCAATGCGGATATCGTGACCTGCGTAAATTAAGTTGTATTTTTAAACAACTTGTTAAAAATAAAGCTTAAATTACTATGAAATTAAGTTCAGTGAAATGTCAATTTTTGTAGGTTGTTTTAATATACTTGGTAGGTTCTTGGACTTTAATGTTACACGTTTTTAACACTAAATGTAAATAATTACCTAAATACAAGGTTCAATTTGTTTAAACACTTAAAGGTCATTTAATCGTTACGTTAAAGGCTACCTACCGCAGACAGATGCGACGTAATAATGCGACAACGATGAGACAATCAGTAACATCAAATTATTCGTAAATTGTTTTACAGATAGAAACATTTCTATGGAAAATAGTCGAAGCATCGTTGTCACATTGTCGTATCGCGCCTGTCTGCTGGAATATTAGGAGGTGTGGCTGTGGTCGTGGTGTGGTTGTGGTACATGTGAAGAAGCCCTAAGATTGCACTAGTAGATCATTCTTCCATACAAACGTATTCTGGCGATTATTCCACTGTTTGACGATGTACGTTCAAAATAAAAAACTGATATCAATTTCTCTCGTCATTATCTAGCCCTGTATGGACAGACAAAAGTAAAAAATAATAATATTGGAAAGTTATGAGCATCGAAACTTCCATATTTCAACACTAATTTTAACGCATCTTTGGGTGGATATAAATACCATAAGAAGGAAAATTGCAAAACAGCCACCGTACAGGGATAGATTAGTAGTTCAACAATACGTTTATTTTGAAAATATACATTTAGTAGTTTTTTCATGATATCCATACTCCTAAAGGTCTGTTTATAAAATTTCGCGCGCTCGTCCTAAATCATCATTAATTTCGATACAAATTTTCAAAAGTATGTATTCGTTCGCGAACTAGCTTCTTACTGCTAACCACAGCATCTATCTCTTTCGCACATGTTGTCAGATGAGCTAGCATGCATTTTAACCCAGCGCACAAAATAGTTCATGTCGCCGACTAGGGCAACCTTAAGCGAAACTTTTGTAAATTTCACTTTAAATGGTGCCTACAAATGCTCTATTATTACTTGGACATTTTCTTAAATCAAATAAAGCAGCAGGAAATAACGTGAAGTGCGTGCTTAATTAAGTTCTAAATTAAAATAATGTCCTAGCTTTTCTTTCTTGCAAAAATAATTACTCTTCACTACATGAGTTCATTATATTTTTTAATATAAAAACCACTGTTATACCGTACCGTGTTGTTACCGTATAGTAAAATATTATTAAAAAAAAGATTATTATTTAGAATGAGGCGTTTCTTTTCTCTAATGACACTGGTTTGAGCTCATTTCTGAGCTCGAATGCTCTAACTAAATCTTTGGACATAAAGTCACTAGTTTTATGTCCAAATATTTAGTACATCGTAGTTTTTTTTTCTATGGACCAAAACCATTTTTAATGGAAATCAATTTCACCAGGTTGTCATTGATCTGGCTTTATACTCAGATTATTTCACCGTCATCATCATTTAACTCTTCCTCTTCGTGTTGATAGAACCTCAACCTAAATTTTATTGGCCCAATACTTACCGCTTCCACGGCATCGTCGCGTCAGTGGCAGCACATAGGTCGCTTCGGCTGCAGATAACACCTAACGTGGAATTTCACCATGTTGGGCCCTTTTGATTACGGTAATCACTGCTGTCTTATGAAGAGGACCTTGGATACATCTTAAGCTAGGAAATCCCTAGTACTGTTTGGTTCCCTACATAATTGTGATGCTATGAAAATTTCGCACTGTTTACTGAAAAACAAATGACGTCACAAGTGTTGGACACTAAAAAGAGATAATAGGTACTCGAGACAAATATGGGTACTCAGCATCTACTTAGTATACTCTAGTACCTTCGCTCTGAGACATTAGAATGTACAAATAGAAAACTAGATGGAGACACTTACCTGCATATATTAGGTAGATGTAGGTGCTTACAGTAAGTGTTGTAATGCAAATGAGGGCTTTAGCGATGATTTTAGTAGTCTAGACATTTTATTATGATCTTCTTCAAGCTGTAGATAACCGCCATTTAACCGTCGCGTCGTTTATATAAATATATGAGCTTTGTGGCAATATTTTGTCCTTGTCTTGAGAACGAAAACGCAGATTTTGGTCCTCTAGCACCACAAATCTTAAAATGCATTTAGCACTATCCTTTGAAGATTACAGAAACATTATGATGTTTTAAAATATTTTCGTGTTAAATGCGTTTACTTAGTGATTTTTGGTGCAAGTGAGTATTTGTCTCAGCTTGGGGAGAGAGGAAAATAACGACATAACCTGAAACGGCCTGTTTGTGAGGTTAAAAAGAAATGAAAGACAAAAAATACTAAACCTTTTAATAAATTCTCGATTGAAACTAAAGTCACAAAAATGAAGCTCTGCCTTTAAACAACAGAATAACTTTTGAAAGAAAAACCTTAAATTGTCTTTCGGCCGCTGACAAATATCCATAATTTAAGATAACACAATCTCATTCAAACGCACAATCTTTATGAAGTACCCGCTGCCACTTATTTTCAGGAGACTTGTGGCTTTAATTTGACTTCAAATGTTTTTAACAAACGTTTGATATCGATCTTTAAATTTATAGGGGCGTAAATTACGTTACGTTAACGTAAGCAGGCATTGATTATGTTTTTACAAGGGCAATATTTTTCAGCAATGTAAAAAATCATATGTAAAAATAAAAGCTATTTTAAAAATCCTCCAACTCCACTTCACCTCGAATTATCAAATTGACATTTTCTTGTTATTTACTGACAATAAGTCGGTAAGTGGAGGGTTTTTTCTATTGTTCTTAAAGCGACACTGACTTGGAATATGAATCTTCATTTTCAGAGGTACTTTAAAGTAATTAAGACTACATTTAGCAAAATCAGTAAGGTGTTTAATGTTTCAATTGTCAGCAAAAATTATCCTAACAGTATTCCAAAAAAAAGATCCTCTTGTTGGTATAAAACAACCTCGAATAAAACCTAATCGTCGCTTTCGATTTTATATCGTTCCTCTAAAAAACGGTGACCCAATAAAATATCGGCCAACTTTATTGTTAAACGCGTTTAAAAAATGTGTGCAAATGCTTTTTTTATTCTGTTTATGGAATTTATAAACAGAGGGAAACATGGTCTGTTTGCGGGGGTCTATAGAGCTTTAATTTTTTGTCCTTTTTGTGTTTCCTTCAACACCTGTTCTGTACAAATTTGTTAAAGGCTTTACTGAATTAGCTCCTGTCATAGCGTCAGGACGTTTCATAGCGTCAGGAATTTGGTTTTACAAGAACTCTCGTTACGTAATTTTTCAATCACTCGTGTTCTTAAGCAATTATTTCACGCATTCAATCTTTTAATGAGATTTAGGCTTCAATTCGATTTAATGCAAAGTATGAGTTCCATTTCATAATAAGTTAAACGATTTAATAGGAGGCTAAAGAGGCAAAGAGCACAGTTACCAGATATTTGGCATCACAGTACCAAGCCGACATAAATCAAAACAATTGAAACGCTTCCCGTCTACTCGCGAGCGCTTCAGATTCTTCGCGAATTAGCCGCCCTGGTATTCAGAGATTCTATTTTAATACCTCCGGTACCCCAACGTAACCGCAATGATTATAAATCGCTTATCAAAGAATTCCACCAAGTTTGCGTAGCAATATTGGAAAAGTTTCAGCGTTCTCGCAATCTGTAAATGTCTGAGATATCAGTCACAAGTATTTTACTTAACGACCAGTATTCTTTGCCGAGTTTTGGGAACTATTCGGCATCGATAACAGTTACATAATATGTTTTAACTGTAGAAGAAAAAGTATGTTGAATAATAAGTTGTAAAAACTTGGAAAAATTAAAAAAATGCTAGACAATGAGATCGTAATTCTACAGTGAGCTTTAACTAAATGTCTGGCAATTCTAATGGATACTGAGGCTGTGTCAGACGTCGACTGGCTAAAACCAATAGAGAAAAAAAAAGATTTGCTATCTCCAGCACATCTAGAGGAGTTTCAGGATTGCCAGTAGAAAGCAAAGGACAATAATTATATATGTTGTATGTTGAAAATACTTATCAGGAATACCGCATATAAAAGGAGCTGTCTCGAATTAAAGCGCCCGTAGGCAGGTGCGATGCGATAGTGAAAAAACTTCCTAATAGTAGCGTGTGTAGCGCCTGTCTGCAGGTTCGTCTTTTCTCGCTACTGTCACGCCTGGTATAATTAATTTATTTATTTATATATACTTACACCAAGACAAAAACAATAATACATACAGAAACCTTAAAATAAGAACGAACATACAAAAGGCAGCCTTATCGTGTTCTGCGATCTCTTCCAGTCAAACTAGAATGGAGAGAGATAGCCTGGACACGACATGGGGTTGCACTTGGTGCAATTAAACATCAAATAATAAGTTACATCATAGTAAGCACTAAATATAAAATAGATACATAAATATAACTTACAAAAATACAGCTCCAACAAGAATAAGATCTCTTTTAAAGACCGGTAGTGATTGCGCGCGTTTTATTATCACAGGCAATGCATTCTATAGACGAGCGGCCTGGACAGTAAAAGATTTGCCTAGAAATATACAAATATAATCTTTGCTCTAATTAGCAAAATAATGTTGTCTGGTTCTTAAACAATGCCTACGAAAACCAGTAGTTTCCCAATAGATCTGAGTCCAAACAAAGCTGCACAGTACGTAATCACAAAGCGTAGTTAGCGGTCACTGGACACACGATCCGTTAGGACTCAATGTACTGTTGCAATCTTTAACGCGGTAGCTGTCCATTCTCAGCCGGGTTTCATTGCGTTTTCGTGCGTATATGCGTTAGAAATTGGTATTGGCAAGCATAAGTATTGTAAGGCATAGGTTGCTGTACATGGTCTTGCAGTTATTAAAAATGTAGGTTATGTTTTTAATGTAATTATTGCGTAACTGATGTCGATTTCTATAAGTTACCAGGCCATCGCTGCCAGCTCGCCATTAAAGAAGACCCCCCAAGCGATAGATCGAGTCGAATATATCGGAATGACTTTAAATAAAGACAGGTCCTCAGTAGGTCTTCATAGAGGGAAGTATTATCAGTATACAAACCGAAGTAGATTTTTGCCATGGCAACCTTACCAAACCTGAATTCGACCACGAAAATCGACAATATCATTTGGTCTTTATCATTATTCTGAGCTTAAACTGTCTCAATGCAAGCAATGGCTTATTCTGGATATGTATTCACTCCTACAAGTATGAACACCTGTCTACGTCTTACATAAAGTCCGCATAGTAACATAGATATTATGTAGGTAACATCATAAGTCAGGATGTTAAACTAATTATCCACCTGGCTCAAAGTGGTTAGCGTCAGAGTTATTCCTCTTAATTCTTCAGTACAAAAGTGTCAGAGAAACAAACGAAATGAAAGACTTGACATGTCCTTTGTAGTTGTAAAACGCTAACAATTATATTAAAATTAATACAAAAACACGTTTCACAGTTCGTGAGTAAATACTTGTATATGAGTACTTATGAAGGCACCTACTCTCAGAAAATCTCGCAACGGTGTTACCTAATGTTATGCTAAAATATAAGAGGGCTTATGAGGGTGTGTGCCTAGCGTTTTTGCAAAAAAGTAAGCATTTGTGTTTTATTTTGCTTGAATAAGATTGCTCGGAAATTAGTCTGGATTTGCTGGGAAAAAGGTTCTTGGGTTTTTTTAAGTGGGTGTAAACCTCTCAGGTTTTTCCTTCAGGGGCTAATATATTCTATATTAGCCCCTGAAGGAAAACCTGAGCTTTACTTACGGTGGTGCTAATCTCTAAATAGTACAAAACAGTCGTAGTCGACTGCCTCTGTCAATTTCTTCGCTAATTTCTACTAAAACATGAAACGGATTTTGATGCAGTTTTCAATCATAGAAAGATAAGGTTTGTCTGTGTCATTTGTAACATGCGAAGCACATAGCTCATAGTAATGAATAAATAGCGACCATGTTTTGTAAAGTTTGTATAATTCATTACCAGCTCAGAAATAGAAAAGTTCATACATTTAACAGCAAACTAATCAAGACCTTGCATTCACTACCGTGACCTGAATAAATAAATTAAACATAAGAGATAAGTTTCTAATAAGCACACATTATTCTAAGAGCATAATTTGTAGCATCAAATCTCAAAACACGACCCAATTACAAAGTTAAATGAAGTATCTAAGTATGTAGGTACTCGTACTTCACGTTTTCGATCAGCGACTTTCTTGTGGAGATGGACCGAGTAGTCGGCAAAGCTGACTATTCGGCCACATTTATAGTCGTCGACTAGTTGCCAACTAGTCGGCTAAGATGCTAACCAGACGGAACTTAATGAGCTAGAAAATGGAAATAAAAGAAACAAGTCAGTACTTACTGTAAGTTTTTAAGAATCAAATCTGTCACAAGAACTAATACAAAAATATGATTAGTTAGTAGAGAAAGACTTACTAGTCGAAAAAGCTGACTACCCGGCCACATTTATAGTCGGTAATTAGTCACCAGACTAGTCGGCCCATCTCTACATTCTAGAAAAACTTCACTTACGTCCTTGTGTCATAAAATAAATAAAATAAAATCGAACCTAGGGCGTGGCTCTATTTGTATGTAGAATATGTAGATAAACCACTTTATTTGAAAGAGGGAAAGTCATTTGTGCTGCAAAAGTAAACACGGGTAAAAAGAAAAAAGGCGATTATGCGCGATGATGTTTACGATGTAAACAGTGTTCGAGCTTTGGGTCGCCTCGCCTCAATCTTTGCTTTGCAAATACTGCCTCAATGGGGATCGACTGGGAGGCTATTTTAGTAACTGCTTTTTAGATGAGTATGTTTTATTTTATTCTTTTAAATGTTAGTTTATTGGCTCTTTTTGAGATTATCGCGGATTCGTATCTGATTTTGTATTTTGTCAAGCAATTCTTGAAGATAGTAAATATACCTGTTTGGAATTATTAAATACAAATATAAACGACTAGGTATAATATTTCGAAAACTTATTTCAATTTGTCCTCTAATTAAGTAAACATTGGCGTTGATTTGTAAAACGGTAAAAAATTAATCTACTTATTACCTACAACATCTTCTTTCAAAAATTTCGAAGTTACGTAGATATTTCAGAATAATTAATATTGTATTTTAAACTTCTAAGCTGATAAACTAGTTTGCTTATTGTCTTGAATAAAATATTGCACTATCTAACGTAAAAAGTTTGTATAAATAACAATGTTTGTCGTGCTTGAATTATATTAAGAACTTACAACAGAATATCTCGTCACATAATTTGATTTTCATCATTAAACTTTGGCAAAGTCAATCTTAGATTCACTTAATTTAACATTATTCTGTGATTCAAAGAGAGACCGAAGATTCTCCTGTGAGTATTTTGCATAGTATGTAGACAAAACAACTTAGAAAAACACAACATGTATCCACGTCCAAAATTTAATGTTATAAATTTGTGTATTTCCTCCATTATAACCTCATCCACAAGGTACACTGCAGTTCTGATATTTCACAAAATATCTCGAAACATCTCTCATACGAGTACTACAGAGATGCATCTTTCAATTCCATCTATTTGTCAAGCATACGTCGGCTTCCATTTGCAGCCAGCCATATTCCATAACGGATTTTTCAGTTCGTCGCTCGTTGGCCCTCTATCTATCAATGTCTGCTGAACGAGCTTACTCGACGTGTTTCATCTTAACCGAAAATGATGATTGGTTGCATATGAGAACTTTTAACGAATTTCCACCATGTCTTTTGCAGTGATAAACGAAATTTTCGGGAAGTTTCCAGCACGTTCTCGAAGTTTCCAGTGCTGCTGTCGACCTGTCGTATCATATTTTCTTTTAACTGCAAATTTTCAAACATGGAACGGGTTTTTTCGTTTTCTTTTATCCGAAAACTAGTTAGCTGCCTGTATTACCTATCTGTAGTTTGATTTTATTTTTGATAAAACTTTGTCCGAAAATTTGGGACATTGAAAGCTGTTTGAGTACAAAGGATACTAATACGACTAAAATACGTTTAGTTAACGTGCAAACTATTGTATATTCTAAAGTGGAATGTCTTTATGTGGGTGTAAATGCTTTAATCGGTGCTTAAACTGATAAGTGTTGTATTCAGAATCTAGAATACTGTACCGATATGAATAGGATCTTAACACTTACTTGTTATCTGAATAGCAAAGTTGGTTCACGCTTGCCATAATACTTATTATAAGCTAGAAGTTCCGCTATGCCTTTCTATTGATAAGATTGTTAGGTATAATGTTATCTTAGGTACACTATATCAGGCTGCTTCTAGGCGTTTCCAGTTGATGGCTACATCTTGTGATCGCTACATGATGATGGCCACATCTGTGTGTCGTATTGTGTGACTACTTTTATTACCTTGAGTTCTACCTGTAAATATATATATATTTATGTGTAAAAGAATAAATCTTTGATATTTTCGCCGTAGACCTACAGATAACTGAGATAATTTTGGTACTGACTAAGGAACTCAAATATTGTATTGAAATAATTTTCTTCTAATGTATCGCAACTTTCTGGCGTTGGTATAACACAGCCCAGTCATTTCTAACCCTGGCTTGTAAAACCACCCATTGTGTCACCTTATGACACTATGTATTGATTACTTCATTTATCTTTTCTGTTAGTTAAACCTATTCTATATTTGGGTATTCTATCTATATAAATGTATCTACGAATTCCTTTCGACTTTACCTAAACTCTATTTAGCCATACGTAGGGGTAATGTAAGCACTTTACGGAATTGAATGGGTGGGCCGCCGTCAAAACGCTGTATCATAACATAGCATAACGGATAACTGTTAAAGGGTTTGCACGGTACGATATTATACTGTTATGTTATCTTTTGTTAAAGAGAAGGAAGGTACGAAGCTTTAGTAAATGTGTATGGTACTTATCTACCTACATAAAATAAAAGGAAAGGTTTCTGTAAAGTAAAATCGAATAATAAAAATATATTATTAGGTGTTCGCTCAGGACCATTCAATGTGGTGACACGTTATCCTCGAGGTCTTCCACCTATGCCTTCAGCAGTGGATGATGAAATAAACTGGCATATAGTGTATTTTTTCCATGCAATAATATTTTCTCACTATAATCGCGACAATCTAAGAAGTTCGATGAAGTTTCTAATTTTACAAGCCGCGATAACTTTTTACGTCTACGAAAAATCAAATTCATAATCCTAATTAATTACTTTGTTACCCATACACTATAATAACGAGTATCATTCGTAAACATCAAGTTTAACTTATATAACGTATTTTTATAGACTCAACAAATCCGATTTCTTACATTTTTACGACTTTAATAAGAAAAGAAAATCGCTTGTTTTCGGGTTCGGCTATACCACTGTTTACCAATACACATTTATTAGTGGACTGCAAAGACATTGAACTCAAAATGTAGTAGCATGATTCACTTATCAACAAAAAATACAGATTTAATCTCCCAACTTTGATTCAAAATAAATCCATCAATTTAGACCAATCACAGTTACTTTTCCTATCTCCTGGGAAATGTCGATCACTCACCTCTGCACTAAACTAAGATGGCTGCCTGCCTATTGATCACTTTTGATGTCTTCATTTCCCCGACGATTGCCAAAGTTTCTCGAATTTGATGAGTTTCTCACAAGTTTGTGTATTTGATTATTTTAAATTAGTATTTGATTGCCTAATGTGTTTAAGTCTGTATATTAATATTATGAAATACAACCCAGCTGTAAATATATATATCCAAGATACTTAAGGCTTATACTAAGTTCATTTAAAAGAATCTCCCTCCATTCCTCTCGACTCAGTCGCTATAACAACGGAAAACCCTCGACTTGTGTCAATAAAAAAATTTTAATTAATAAGATCAAAAAACCCGACTGTTTAAAAAGCGAACTAAAAAGACGTAAACAAGAAGAAAATCATGCTGTGCAGTCGGAGGATACATATTCGCGAGCTGGCTGACCAAATCCAGATCTTTTTCTATTTACAACTTAAAGTTATTTTTTTTTTAGTTACATTTCTAAATATAAGTGTTATACATTTGTTGCACACACATACATTTTTGAAATCAGCCCTTAAAACCCTTTATTTTGATACCTCACACGATGACCTCTAAAATCCACCATGTTTTTATTTTCCAATTTTAATACTCGTATAGTCAGTGACACTCGCAGGGTTATGACGAATCGATTGACGTAAGAATCATCAAAATCGGCCAACGCGTTTGGTCTCTAGAACGCCACATAAGAACAAACATACATACATAGACTGATAAACACATTACCCTCCTTCGGTAGTCGGGTAAAAACAAGCTATAGAAAGGCCCCTCTTTTCAACTGGACACTCTGGGCACGTGCACAGGGCCCCGCCATTGATAGCCGCCGCCTTTGTTCATGTTAAATCACCAAACGATAATCGATATTTATTATCGAAATAGTATATTATGCAACTAGTGAATAAAGGACGGTTTTAAAGCGAGGGCCATAGATGAATCACGAACAAGTAAAGGATTCTATCAACTGAATCACGACCGTAGGGAGTGATTCATGATGATTGAATCACGAGCATAGCGAGTGATTCAAGTGCTAGAATCCTGAGCGACGCGAGTGATTCAAGGCCCTCGATATAAATCCGTTTTATTCAAGAGTTGCATACTATATTTTATACCATGACTACGAGAAAAAGAAAGATTTTAGCGAAAAGCACAAGGAATAATAATAAATAAATATTTTATTACCTACAAAATTCACAAAAAATATGAAAACTCAGGGTTTCACATTTTTTGTAAATTGAAGCTGAGCTAGGTAACAGCATCTGTGTTTGAGTGACCACAGTGACCACCTCCGTTACGTTACATAATTATAATTAATTAAACACCAATGCAATTAATATTAGAATTACAATCCAAATAAGTATTCACTAAACATCCCAGACTAAAATCAAAATCATGAAAATCATTATTGAAATCCTAAATATTAACAAACTGAAAATTAAATCGATGAAGAAGTTTGAAAGTCGAATATTCTTTGCACATGGAGTTTGAATCGAGTATTTAATGCGCAAGGAGGTTGTATAGCATTGAGATGGACGTCGAATATAATATTGGTGTGTTCTAAATTCAAACACCAAAACAGGAATAAAAGTGCTTTTTATTCACTGTTTTCAGTGAATAAAATAAGCTTTTTAGAGGGGGAATGGTATAATAGTACAGTATGGTACAAGTGTGCAATATTGGTGATTACCGCTAAGGCGCCAATGAGACCCGAGCCGTAGGTGAGGGTCTTAAGAGAGCCGGGGACGGTAATCATCAATACACACGTGTTATACGACGTTTTTCAACACACTTGTGAAGAAAATAATACAAAAAAATCATTTTCAACAGTAAAAACGAGTTGTGAAATTCGCTATGTTTCTCGATGGCTGATGTTGTTCATTTGATTGAGTCGAATGAAGGAAATGACTTTAAAAAAAATCAAAGGACTCTCAACAGTCGTCATCACGTCCGGGCAAAAAATTATAGGTAAAATGATCACAGTATGATACTGTAATCATATTCTATCTCACGAATTCCTTGAAAACGTTTTGCCACACTATCTCAAAGATATTACCAAACAAATCATACGAAACGATTGTTTCAATTCAGTATGGAAGACACGGCACAGCAAATTAGGCATTTGTATGCTCTACGCACGGTATTCGGACTTATGTAACATTATTATTGAAATCAATGTCATGGTCACCATAATAATGACATAAGTTGGAGGGGTCAACAGCTTTCTAGGTGATGAGGATATTTTGATCATACTGTAGATTCTTGGCTCGTAGAAAATTATTAGAGGTGCGGGTAGACTTAGGAGTGGAACTCGTTGCTGTATTCTGAGTTTCCCAATTGTTTTAACATAGAAAACTCCTGAGGCGTATTTTTTGTCCTTTTGAAGGAGTCTCTTTTTACTCAAACCAACGCAGTCGTACTGACAGAGGATAACAAGTTATACTATCTGTACTGGGAGGAAATAATTTAGAATCTAACGATTAGCTTTTTAATATCGAATTAATAGGTAAGTTCTTAGCAAGCGAGCACTATACTCGCTCACATAATTGCATTATATGATATAGTCGTCAAAACCGATGATAAATTACACAGCAGCCTAATTTCGTAAGTGATTTCGGCAAGGCAAAGGGTTTTGACCCCATCAATCGACCAATCACATTCGAGATGAAAGACGCGTTTTTACCAGACAAATGAAAATAAATGCTGTCGAATTTGATGTTACAGAACCACTGGAATAAACATAGAGCTAAGCTACAGTTAATTCCAAATGTAGTGGCAAAATTCGCTTTGAGCAATATTAAGCAACTACGATTGCCTCTGGTCCAAACTCTAAAAATTGCTGGCAGTGTAAGAGCACCCTAACTTTGGTCACGACTAACCAAGCGATATTACTTGGCGTTTTTCTCGAGACACATGTAGGTCTTAGCTTACAGGACTTATAATCAAGTTTCTTTCCCCGGTTCTTGTTGTTTATAAGTTATAGCCCAGTAACTGAGAAGTGGAACCGGCGTAAAAAAGGGAAACGTGGTGGTAGTTGAAAAGTTGTTAAATTAAATGTTTGTATTGTAACTGCACTAAATAGGAATATCTTCTTAATACAGTTTTTCTGATACGGTCGTCAAGAATAAAATGGTGCAAAGTTATTATGAGAAATGTTGACGAAACCATGTGGAATTAGGGAATTACTTAACAGTTGTGCACTTTTGACGTAAACACATTATTAATCCTAGTATTATGACAAGCATGTCTAATTTCGTTGTTAGAGCAAACAAGAAAGACGTAATCAGTAGCCCAAATCAATTCACCATCATCATTTCAGCTGAAAGATGTCCACTGCTGGACATAGGCCTGCCCCAAGTGTCGCCCTGATCGGTCCTGTGCGTTTCGCATCCACCGGACTCCCGCAGCCTTACCCAGGTCATCGCTCCACCTAAAGGGAGGCCTTCCAATGCTGCGTCTTCCAGTACGCAGTCGCCACTCCTAAAACTCGCCCAAACCAATTATTACTACAAATTTGTGGTTGTAAAACCATTTGATATTAACCTCAAAGAGATCAAGAGATAGAGAGAGTATTTGGAATATGTTGAAGTCTCTATGAATCAATGTTTGCACAGGATTCCGTATTGGGAATAACAAATATGATGTCGAAATATGTAAAAGTGGTTATGCTCTACACTAGAGGGGAATATCCGTCGAATCCGAATCAGATGGCCCACTGAACCGTAAATGCCATTTGAAGCGAATTTGACAAACGGAAAACTAATGGCTTAGTATATCTATCTGCCTTATATGTCTTTTATCAGAAAGTTTACCTCGTAAATAATAACAGTCGCACGGGTAGATCTTCAAGGTTAAGCAACGCTTGCCGAGGTCGGTTCGTGGATGGGTGACCATTCATAACACATCCAGACTCTACCGCGCCTCGTAAAGCTCCTGAAGCTGCTGGTACTGGGCTGTAAATTGTAAATCTTCGGCAGTCTTTACGGAATATCAGGATCCAGAAAGTTTGCAATCAGTATTGCCAAGGGGCATTGAGCTATCGTACTGGTTTGTAGAGGTCAGATATACGGTAAAATTTTTGTGACAAGATTTTATTTTTCTTTCTTTAGCTTTGGTTCTCTATCACAAAAAGACAGCAAGTTCTTTAATGGTAAAGGATTGACAAAATAGCCATAATAACTCAATTTACACATTCGTGCTGTTTGTCGTTCAGGAGTTGGGTTGTATGTTCTATATCTTGAAAACTGCTGAACCGATTTTGATGAAACTTATCTTGTTCCCAAAGTTGAAAGATACCTAATCAAATAAAAAAATAATGTTTCGGAGATATGCGTCGATAAACATACATACATACCTACATACACTTATGAAATATGCCACACGTTTTTAGACTACATAGAGTAACATATGTAAATATTGTGCAATTCCAACAATATTACACACATACGTATCGAATTGATAACCTCCTTTTTTAGATGTCGGTAAAAAAAGCTTTAAAAACTTTTATGGGTAAAAAGAACAATTTAATATTTTGTTACCACAATAACATTGCTTCATCAAATCTTTTTTTATGCTGTATTTCTTATCTCTCATCTCTTCATTGATACTCCTCCGGTATCTTATTATTTGTATTACTCATTGGTATGCAGAATCCATAAATAAAAAAAATATGAAAGCAATATTTTTTGCCTTGATTGTGCATTCCGATAAGGCTTACAAAAACTAATAAAGCTTTGAAAAATTCACAATGAATATCGTAAATAAAATAAAAACGAGCTGAATAATATTAAAAATTTAGAACCGTAAAATAATATGAGAATAGACTATAGTAATAATTCAGACGTTTACACACTAGGGGACATTTGCTCTGCATTTTATCACGGACTCTCACATTATATTTTACAAATGCGTTATAAAACGCTTCGCATACCGATGTACACCCGTGTGTCGCGACCCCTCGTGAAATTATGCCATTGTGTCTTTTGTAACGTAAGAGTATTTTATATTAAGATAATGTTAAGAACTGTATTTTTTCTTCAAGCGGCAGTTTTAGCCTTTATGAGAGTTTACACAGTTTGTTCTATTGGAAAAATGTTGTACAGACAGTTATTATGTCTCAATTTTAACCGTGAAAACAAGAACGAATTGCTTTGTTTCTGGGATAATGGTACCTACTTATCTACTTATAAAATGGTCAAACAATCAAACAATATTTTTATTATTTCGAAAACAAATACTATTTTAAAATTATTTTATTCAAAAGATGAAAATGCGCGTATGTGATTTGGAAAAATGATTTCACCAAAAAAAAAAATCACTTCGTAACCTAAACCGCGACAGAACACCTCATCCCATAAAAAGGACAGTTACAAAAGACGTAAACGGTTTTTAACCCTCATTTGACATAGGTATAATGGCGTACCACGCCTTTGGAAATCCTTTGCGCACAATACGTTTAGCAAGAGGTCGTCAATCACGATCACAGTTCGTCATGATACCTACATCAGGAGGTTACGGGATCTTTTCCTTTTTCAAATAATTGCTGAAACCTTTTTAATCTTTTACTCAACTTCGGCAAAGCCAAAAGGAAGGATTTTAGGCACAGGCCACATAGAAATGGCGTCGGGCGCGGACATGGCACGGGCGGTTTCCTATTCCATTCAAATTTCATACAAAACGCATGAAAATAAAGTGCAATATAGGACACACGGTATGTCATTGCTCGGACGTGGTTATGACGCGCCATTTCGGCGCCCGCAACTTATCAAATTCCGCTTTATTTCCATGCATTTTGTATGAAATTTGAATGGAATAGGAAGACGCCCGTGCCATGTTCGCGCCCGTCGCCATTTCTATGTGGCCTGCACCCTGGATTTAGCAGAAGAACTAAGCTGCAGTGTTTTGTACTAGATACTAAAAGTTCTGAATATCAATCGTGGATCTTACCGTAGTCGGTAGTAGTTTTTACCCGACTGCCGAAGGAGGGTAATGTGTTTATTTAACTTTATGTTACTTTAGCTTGTTACAAGATTTATTTAGTTTCACTTTTGTCTCTATCTGTGTGTATGTAATCAAAGCTTGTAAATTAAATTTTACCCACTTCCCGGTGTTCGATTGAGTTGAATTTTTGCATACACTTTTGTTTACCGTGATAGGGAAATTTAAAATATAAAAGCGTGTTTAAAAACACCTTGTTTTTTGAGTATTTTAAGGCTTTAATAAGAAGCATTATTTCTCCGAATGTAATCATAAAACCTATTAAATGGTTGACCTCCTTTATTGATACAAGGTGTGGTCTAGAAGTGTGGTGAGTAAGGAATTGGGCAAAAACACACATACCATTTGCCTATAGTTATGTAAAATCAAAATATCATTACCGATATTTTTTTTGTAAATACCTTAAAACCGGTTAACAGATGATGCGATCATTGTGTATTTTTAAAGCTTGGTTGTCCTTGTTTACAAATATGGCATATTACATTATAAAAACATTTATATTTGGTTGTTCTTCCGAGAACACGATTACGGTAAGTCGGTAAAATCTTGACCGTAATATGGTGACCACAAGTTTGCTTCACGTAATACATCAAATAAGGCCGAATGACACGCCAAACGTTTGGTCACGCACGGACCAATTGTTAAATGTGTTGAGAAACCGTGTTGCTCTTAAAAATACAACAATGACGTTATAACTAGCTATATATTTATATAAATATTGTTAAAAATATTACTATTTGATAAGTTTTATTATTGACTAGCTGTGCCCGCGGCTTCGCTCCCGTCATCTGTCTGCCAACTCTACTCTGCTTACCTGCCTGCCTACCCTACTTACCTAACTACCATTTTTGTTTCTATAGTCATCATTGTTTCGCGGAGAAGCTTAACACCGCAATTCAGAAAATGACTTCAAATGCACAACGCCATCTATCGAATATCGAGTTCAACTGTCCGAGTATCTGAATTGCGTGTGTTGTGATAATTTAACTTCTTGAACACTTTAAATTCATCTAACTTTTGATAGAGTGAACCGATTGCGATGAAACAAAAACTAAGTAATTTTTCAAGTTACGCACAATATTTATGAATAAAAGTTATTTACATTGGTTTCGTACATTTCACGTGATGCGTGCACAAATAAACAGACAAACAGATAAACAAACAAAAATTCCAAAAATGCCGGCAATAGGTTCTGTTGGTTATCCTTTAACACCCTGGCTATTTTTTTGGAAATATTTTCGATGTACAAAATTACTTTTCTACAGATTTATTCTATGTAATATATTGATGATAGGGTTGCGTTTGATCACCATTTCACCTAATGGTATACAATGACGTGGTGGACGATGGAGCACTCTTGCCGAGAAGTAAACTATTCACTATTCACTTTTGGCTTAAGGATATCCAAGTTGCAGCTATCGCCCGACTCCGGCAGGGTAATCCATTAAGAATTAAAGCGGTAGGTAGTATTTTTGACTGGTCTGAATCAATATATCCAGTCTGTAGTTGTCCTATTGTACCGTAGGGCTTTATCTCTTACAAATAACTGGGCTATTTCAGACTATAGATTTCCTTCAGATGCTTTTCTGTACCATCGGTCATTCAACAGTGCTTTAGATAATTCACAAAAAGAAATCCTAGAACTACAAGTAGTAAATAAGTAGTAAGTAGTAATAAATTGTGTTTATTTTTAAATGAAGATAAAACCGCGGCCTTTTCCCGCCCGTAAAACTTATTTGTCAGTAGGCTGAAACTAAAACTAGTCCATTTCTCCGGAATAATCCCTTAGTTCCTTTTTACGATGCCCATAGGAAGCGCAGGGATTTGGTTCGGTCATATACGGTCAAATTCGAATTCGCGTACCAACAAAACTTTACCCTCTTTTTGTTTTCCGCTGAAGTCGGGCAAACAAAGTTAACACCGTTTTGCAAAAGATGGATTATTATGTTCTGTGTTCTCTTATACCTATTCAGATATAAGTGATCAATCAAATGAAATGGATATCGTGTATTCGTTTTATTTAAATGGCGTATAGACCTTTCTCTTGGTGTCTGGGTTGTCTAAATAATAAGTGACAGTCGTTTTGCGTTTGAAAATGTGGGATACATAATATAAAAGTGGGCCTTAACAGAATACCAGCGCGGCGTTATTTATTATTTTTTAATGTCGCTGCACATGCTGTTGTAGGAGCCTTTTTGGTCTCGCATGGAGTTTTTTTGTTTTATTATTTTTTTTATTTTTTTTTGTGTCTCCTGTGCGGGTCACAAATAAATATATTTTCTTTCTTTCTATATGTGGATAATTGTGTTTGAACTTTAGTTATTCTTTCGAATGTTTAATCTCGTTTTGCTTTCTCATGGGACTAATCCACTGGTTCATATCTTTGCTCGTTATGTTCGTAGATACGGTTAACGCAGCAGTAAAAAGTTATGTCGGCAACCATTATATAAACAACTATGATTTAACCGACTTATAGTAAAAGTAACTTGTTACCGTGAAAATCTAATTAGATTCGATTTCGTTGTATCATTATGTCGAAGCGATTCGATCTTATACAATCTTGCGATATAAAGAGTCATTTCTTTTTCCATTATCTTTTGTATTAAAGATGGAGGCGGCAAACGCTTTTATCGTTGAAAACATCGTCTCCAGTGAAGGGGGAATTAAGGAACTCGTTGCGCAGCGAGACGAACCCTTAAAGTCTTAAGCTAAATGTATTTTTTTATGAAGGTGGCGTACGATATTAACTTCCGCTATACCAGTGTCTGTCACATCAAAATTTCATTATGAATAAATCAAAAATGTCAAGAGTTCAATTTGTGGTTGAATCACGAATCCCAAAAAGATACACAAGGTAACAAATTGCCAATAAAAAGCTAACAAAATGCTGTGGGTAAGCATTTCGGTCAAAGCTGTAAATCCCGGGTTGGGGCAATAAATCCCGGGAAAAAATATCGAAAGCTGTGTAATACAGTTAGTCTCGTATTGTGCTTGAATAAGGGCCGTAGGGATACACCGACCATATTTGGGGGGAGCTTATCCGTCTATTCTGAATATTGGAAACGAGTTTGATGATCGGGCTTCTCATTTGGCATTTGTCCATGTTTTTGATTTCGCGGCTATTGTTTACATTTACCGGTTATTGCAAGGTTTCGTGTTAGCTTTCGTTTTGTATGCGAAGGTAAATATTTTTTGACGGAATCTCGAGGCCATCTCACACTCTTTACGCAATTAATTTCTGATCTATTTTCTACTTATCTAATATACTAAAGACACTAATCACCTGTATCTAAGACCTCCGTGCAAAAGTAGTGACAAATCCAAGATGGCGTCTTTGAATTGCAAGTAGTACGAAAGTATTACTCGGCACTCTCCGTGTCATCCAAGGCAGGGCAAGGTCTGGCAAACCGGTTGGACTCGACTCGTCATGTGTGACCAGTTTCAATGCCACAGGCGACTGACGCCCGCTGTAACAGTTAGATCTTTAAGCTCAATTTAGTTTCTCTAAGTTGCTTATGACCCTTTTGTCTTAAAGGGTATGTAACCCAGCTAAGATTTACGCCGATTTTCGGTGTTTTTTGCAATCTGAAGTCAATCCACTGTCTGGTTTAATGAGGTCATCGACCCATAGTGGTAACAGTTGCCTTTTTATCCAATTGCATATACCGAAATTCTTAAATGAAAAGCATACTTCCCTGTTATGTGCCAACCTCGGCCAAGTCTAATGGAATTAAGTTTAATGGATCTTGACGATTCTTGTAAAATGTCTTTAATATATTTTTCTTTTAACCTACTGTCAAAATAAATTCTTGTGTAATAGACACGTATACTTACTTACACAGGCTGTTGCTATTTGGGCCATCAGAAAACCAATATACTTATGAATTGATTAGACAGACTTCCGTTGGAGACGGGAACTATTATCTTACAGTCCAAAGAGGTTACACCTGTTTCATATAATGTGCATTCCAGCTACGTAATTATAGTAAATTAATTTTAATAAGTGTCAAGATTTCTCTATTGAAATGCTCAGTGAAAAGATGTTATTATGTGTCTTTTTTTGTAGGCTATTTAATAAAAATGGTTCATGAGTCAGACAAGAAGATTGTTCTATTAAATTTTATCGTGATTAACGTGGGTACTAATCTAAAATGAAGGTTAGAAGATTATTAATAATATAGCGTTTATTTTCTTTGTGAAAATGTCCATCGCATTTAATAACTGTCTAGATTAGTCTAGCTCTGAACTTTTTGTGTAATATTTTCAGAATTAAATTAGATTCTGAGAATGAATCTGTAAGAATTTTTACTGGTATGACTACAAAAAAAGCAATTTGATTTTTAATTGAAAAGTCGAATATTGTTTTTTGTACTTGGGTGACACACGGGAGTCGTTACCGTGGCAGGCCTAAAAATTACTGACTTGATAATTTGGACTCGTTCTTGACAGATTGGCCGAAGAAGGCCAGATATAATGAGAGTTAGGTCGTTTGTTCACGAGGCACCGCTGACACAATTTGCGGTCACGATTTTTAACACACGACACTCTGCTGACGGTCTGTTGTCCGTTCGTTGTTCACCAGACCCGATTCTACAACAACACTGCAGTGCACTTGTATTGTTCTATGTGCGCGTGGGTGACGAACCACGTGTGAGCCGTGCGGTGTGTCGTGTCGTTCAAGCTCATACTTGTTTTGTACAGCCGCTTAATCGTTACAGCAAAAAAACCGCGACGACATAGCGGCATCGACGACATAGCCGAAAATCCATTTGTAAATCGTGTCGGGTTTGGTGCGGTGTCGTGCAATGAACAAACGGTCCATACCAATATATGAGACTCTGAATCGTGACCACATTTTGCGGTGTCGTGTGTCGTGTCGTGAACAAACGGCCTTAGTTAATTAGCAGTGGTACAGTTTTGTTCAAGTAAAAAAAGTTATTACACAACTTTTATATTTATTAAAACGAAAATAAAACATCTACCCCAGTTGTTTCAAAATACATTTCTGCCGTGAATTTGACTTCCATTAAATAAAACGACAGAGAAATGAAGGCGCAATCATTTAAATTAGAACGTCTAGTGAACCGAAATATTTACAAAGCGATAGAAAACAAAATGTCCTACTAAATGTTGAGTAAAAGCCAACAGCGCTCAACTAGGACACCTGTAGGGTTGCCAGGTGAAATAATAACCTGTTTCTAAAGCACAGTTAAATTTTATACAGTTATTGTAAAAAAATAAGGTAAGGTAATAAATGCTGCTATTTAAAAAAAAGTAGGATAATAATCTAGTTTACATTTACTTTATTTTTTCTCTCCTTTTAGTTAATTTTTTATTTTCAACCCTAAATTATTTACTAAGGAAATAACGTAACCTAATCGTAGTCGTAAAAAAAGGTAATATTCATCGTAAATTGTGTGCCCAATGTTATAGTAAAATCACTGCCTAGAATATAAAAAGGCATCCACTAGACTAACACTCAAAATACAAATACTTAGATACTATCAGTTTAAGCTGCTTACTGACCTACTATTCGAGTTTCAACACAACACCTGTTCCGTTTCAACAAAAAATCAACACTACTTTGTCACTACTTTGCTTTACTTTGTCTAATAAAAACGGTAGTTACAGGTTTGCGCCAAAGCCAAAAGGCTAATCAATCAAACTGTACAAGTCCAACAGTGTACAATGCTGCTGTACTTAAGCTAAAATGATACTATCTAACACTTGGCCGAATTTTTGATGCCACCGTAATCAGCAAAAAAATCTCTATCGATCTAAGCAGTATTTTTCTAATCAATAGAATCCGAATTCAGAAAATTGAACTTAAGATCCCCAAATTCGTATTTTACTAACATATTTTGATAAGATTAAGTTATTGATATAAATTATCAATGTACCCATTCGAAAGTGTATATAATAAGAATATTTTTTGACACTGAAAACTCTCGCATATGTTTTATAGTTGAACTGCGAAATCACAAAAAATCGACGCTGTTTATATTTGAAAAACAGCATGGATTTTTGATTATTCAGCAGTTTTTTGTCATCTGTCTATAACTGAAAATATGGGTCTGTCAGATAGTGGTATTATAGCTTGAGGACGATGGCGTACATAATTCGTTTGCGCGCCATCCCTATTGGCAAGTGTGGCTGTGTGGCACTCGTCTCTGGTTTGAGCAATTACCGCTATTGGGCTCGGCCAGAGAGCGGAGAGACCCTTGTTTGTCTAACTGTACATAGCGCACCGAGTCTATTGCCTTGTATGTGTTGATTGTACTTTGTGCCACGCGACTAGGGATGTACCTGGACGTTTAATTATAGGAAGATCTTTCCTAAATAAACTCCTGATATAAAGATAATTCTTTTCTTTATGAACTGCTCTTAGGAAAATCTTTAAAACTGTTATGCGAAGATTTAAATACTGTGTTCGTGCTGGCCTTTTTTTTCCATTGAATTCATCTATTTATTTTTATGATCAACTAGCTGTGCCCGCGGCTTCGCTCCCCTCAACTGCCTACTCTACCGTAGGGTAGGGTCAACTTGTGTGTAGTTAGGAAGGTAACTACTTACCTTCCTACCTACACACAAGTTGACATCCCGCCTACCCTACCTACCTTTTGTCTACGGTCATTCTTTCGCGGCGAATCTTAAGGTTACTTACTTTTTTGCTTCCATACAGGGCTAGATAATGATGAGACAAATTGATATCATTTTTATATTGAACGTACATCGTCAAACAGTGGAATAATCCCTAGACCTTAACACTGCCAATCAGAAAATGACTTCAAATGCACAACGCCATCTATCGAATATGGAGTTCAACTGTCTGAGTATCTGAATTGCCTGTGTTGTGATAATTTTATTTCTTGAACACTTTAAATTCATCTAACTTTTGATAGAGTGAACCGATTGCGATGAAACAAAAACTAAGTAATACTTCAAGTTACTCACAAATTTATGTTTAAATTTCATCTACATTTGTTTCGTACATTTTACGTGCACAAATAAACAGATAGACAAACAGACAAAAATTCAAAAATGCTGGAAATGGGTTCTGTTGGTTATCCTTAAACACCCTGGTTATTTTTTTGGAAATATCTTCGATGTACAAAAACGACTTTTCTACAGATTTATTACATGTATAGATACATATAATAAATCTGTAGAAAAGTCGTTTTGTAATGGTCACAGTAGCTTTAGTTGAAGTTATTGATCCAAAAAAGTCATAAGCCATGATTTCGACATTAATAAATCTACAAAATATAATATAATACTTACGTTATTAATAAAAATTGGACCGACGAAAAGATGTTAAAGTCTTTGACTTTAACCAGTAAAACCTTGTGTGGGTATTTTTATTTGTAGTAAATAAAAATTATTAAGAAGGGGGCACTCGCCCGTGTGTATTTTCATGTCAAATAAACAGTTACACAAAAAAACAATTATAGCACTTACTCTTTTAATAGTTGTTCATGTATTACATTTCGTAAAACACCTACCAAGAATACCATACAACCAGCACTATTTATTCGTCCAGTCCAAGTACACGAGTTGAGGTACATACCTACCAAGTCAAAAAAAAATAGTCTAACATTTTGACTAAAAGTGTTTTTATATTTTGCTTTTTAGTTCGTTATTTCGTCGATCCAATTTTTTGTAAAACTCTTTTGTTTTCGCTTTTCAGTTTACTTGATTTCAGAATCGGTTCACAATTGAAAATTCAGTGGGAAATTTATCAATAAATCCTTTTTCTACCTTTAGTGGAGGATTTTATTTTTGAATGATGCATACTCTTTCCAATATATAAATAATTTTTGAAATCGGATGACTCTATAAAAAGTTATGCGTGGTCATACATATCGAATTTAGAACCCCTCCTTTTATTTTCGTTGGTTAAAACTACTCTTTACTAGTCAATGTAATTATAACACGTATCGTATATGAACAAATCTACATGAACGACCAAATTTTCGACCAACGCCCAAAATATTAGTGACCCGACTGCAGCATACATATTATTTTAGTTCTGCGCGACCTATATTTTATTTTAGTAGTCAAGCTAATTTAGATCGAATTTAAGTGTTGAATAAAATATAGAGAATTTTATCACGTTTTGTATTAGTATTAGTGCAATGTCATTTAATTTTTTTTACACGGTAGATACCTAAAGGTTACCGAATGCTGTAAATAACAATGCTCCATATTACAAATGAGGTTTTAAACATGTGTGGATATTTTTTAATTGTCTAAACTAGGTTTTCTAATTGTTTGTTACATTCGTGAATCATAATTTTATTTTTGCTAAAACACCAAAAACTTGATGAACAGGAAATGACGTAAACGAACCACAACTACTCGCATCATCTTTGAATGGTGAATAACACTTTTTTATTCCGAAACGAATTATAAATTGCCTAGGTTATGTATAAAGCTTTGAAGTGTTGAGTTTAAAAATAAAAGCAACCTAAAAATTAAAACCGCAACTATGGATATTTTCTGATCGAATATATGTTTTTGTTCCAGGTAATAAATGAGAGACAATTGGAATCAGAAATTCGCCGAAATAGCTGGATGAAATTGGTACCAAAAAATCAGGAAGGTATGGCACAAAACAAAAATAATGGCATAATAATAGGACTTATGGTCTCTTTTGAATTTAAAAAGCAAAATGAATAAATGACTATTCGTTTGACTTTTTGAATTCACAAGCGACAGATGATTTGAAAAAAGAACACGATCTAAATACAACCAGTATTAAATGAGCTTTTACTTAAAACTCATTGCAGGGAGAAAGGTCGACATCTAACCTCTTTACCTCAGTAAGAATTTGTTCGACCAACATTTCGTTTGCATAAAGTTAAATATTTACAAGAACTGTGTCTACATTTAATACTAATTGTATACTTTGTATCAGTAAGTCTATGCAGCGGTGTCCGTTATGTAAAATATTTAAATTCACTGAATATTTAAGCTACCGACGTCCGTCGCTGATTCTCTGTTGAACACGGAGTAAATTGTTGACTTCGTTTTGAAGTATTGCGGAACCGTTCCTTTAAATAACAAGGATTTAGAGCTTTCGAATTACTTTCGATATTCTTTGGAATTGGACTTGTTTTGTAAGGCTTTTAATAAATTAAGTTCATTTATTTAAATTTCAGGAAGGCGCTTGTCAAATTAAAAAATACTGGTAGTGACTAATTTAAGCCACACACTGTGTCTATAGAGACATTCATAAGGGCTGGTTCATTCAGTCGATATGTCGAAAAATTGCTCAACTTAATAGATACTGAGTTGATGTAAGCTCAATCGTGACTAGACATTTTTGCATTATTTATTGTTAGGAACACCAAATACATATTTACTAGTTATTGTAAGTTATACAACGTTTACACTGGCATCTGGCATAAGTTAAATTTACAAACCAGCTAATTAGTAAATTCAAAACGGTGGATTAACAATGTTAATTAGAAGGGAAAGACTTAGGTTCGTGAAGGAAATTAAATATTCAATGATTGACATTGACATAGATAATGGGTGGTTGTCTCTGACTTGTGTTAGCAACTTTTGAATTATTCTTACACTATGGAGAGGGACGGGTGATGCAGGTGTGCTACTGCTGATTCTGACTTTCAGGAGTTGTAGTGTTTCGGGCCTAGTATGGTGGGCTTGTTCCAATAGACCGTTTTATGCACTTTCGATATCAATTTTGTACGAGTGTAAACCTGCTAACACACCAATCCTTCAAACGTAATTGTATCATGAAGAGATCGATCTTCGTGTTCTTTTCTTCGCCGTATCGACGATTTCAAAATTAAACAGGTTTTGACAAAAATTCAGCTAGATATTCATAAACGGGACTGACAGTCAAATAGGATTAATATTAAAGTTAACTTGTTTACTAATGTAAAAAAACAGGACCCTATTTAACAGACAATGATACATACTAAAAAAAAATCATAATAAATACCTACATTTTACAACTGGCGTAAAAAGTTTAACATTTCTGAAAGAAACCTTCAAAATTATTTTACAGATATACTCTGTCGGTTTTATTAAATAAGCCTCTGGGGGGTGACCATAAGCTCTTAGAGCGGTATCAATTTGATATCGAGTAAGTGACAGATGTATAAAAGTCAGATACATCTGTCCCTTATTCGATCTCAAAGTGATACCGCTCTAAGAGCTTATGGTCACCCCCCTGATATCTTGTAGACTCAGTTGTCAACCTATTTGCTACGGAGCTATAGACCATTGTTTAAAAACATGGACATAAAATATGTAACGTGTAAATTTCAAAGAATACGGTGTTCTTAGCCTCGTTGGTCCATCGTCACAGAAAACAACAATAAACTGTAATACGTTTGTAAGTTATGTTTTATTTATTTGAACCATTTGTGAAAATTGCGATGAAATTGTCTTCAGAGCTCACTGTGCAGTGTGCAATGTTGGCTGGAAGACAAATTACTTTTTATATGACATTCTCTGCAATATAACTTGAGTAATTTAAAATGTTAGGTTTTTTATGTTTCAGTGTATTCTTAATGCGACATGTCATTTGGTAAATAGTAAAAAAATTGTAAATTTTGATATAAGACAGGTATAGTCGTCACGTTTGAGATTGGCAAAATCGGTCATTAACCCCCCTGCATCTTCACGTACTTAGGACAAATTTCACCAATAAAATTAATCGCGATTAGTTCAACTGAACTCAGTTTATGCAAATACAGCGTTCTGATTGGCAGTTTCTCAGGGGTTCAACCAATCAGAAAGCTGTATTTGCACAAACTGAGTTTAGTTGGAACTAATCGCGATTATTTTCATTGGTGAAATTGGCCCTTAATGCCGAAAACGGAAATAAAGCCGTTCGACATCTACTATGTATTACATTTTTACCGAGGAAAATATTATATATAATTAATTTTTCGGGTTTTACGTAGAGAAAAGGAGGAAAGAGGAAAGGGGCAATGACCTCCATTGCCATGTGACATGCTTAAACGAAAAACCTATCTAAGCCAGATATCGATACATAAATGTTTGCTTATGTTCTCTATTTGCTCTAAAAGTTACACAAAACTGTGTGAATATTACAATGTCAAGCACGTGTACAGAAAACCATTATGTTTGTGTAGTTTTCACTATAAACAGTGTAATTTTCATATCATGATTCATGCTCAATTTTGAGCTGTACTTAACCTATAAACACATTTGAGAAGATAATGTGACGCCAAAGGGCTCTAACGGTTAACTCATCATAGTTACAGCTAGAGTAAATGCTATTTTTATTTAATCTTTTTTTTTATGGGTTTGCTCTTGACTCTAGTCTAGGTCAGAGGTGACAGAGACAGAGTCGACGATGGAGCGAGCTTATCCAGAAGAAGCCTGTTCACTCTAACTTTGAAGAGATTCGGGTTGAATGCGTTCGGAAACACAGACGCAGGTAGTGAGTTCCATTCATTCGCTGTGCGCATTATGAAGGATGTTTGGAAGCGCTTGGTGCAAATTGATGTGCATAACTCCAGCTTCCTCATATGTGATAGAAAAATTCTATCTATGCCAATAATAAAGGCATAATAGCAGCAATCAAAGTTCCGAGTCTTAATTTAGGTGCCACAAAAACTTCGTTAATATGAGTCGTTTAGTATGTGTTAGCTGGAGTGACGTCACCCCAGCTTCCTCATTCAATACAGGCAAACCAGTGAGGTTAGGGTTTTGGACTATAGTCAAAAAAATAAGGCATAATAGCTGCACATGGAAGGAACGAACTGAACGATAATACTTAAAAAGTGATGAAACTATGATAAAAAAACGTGTGTGTAAGCTGGAGTGACGTCACCCCAGCTGCCATGTCATATCTGCCGAACAAAAGAAGATATGATTATGTACCATTGCTCAAAAATTGAGGCAGAATAGCAGCCATTGGCAGAGAAATTTTCAGACCTCTGGTCAAAATACTCTATAAGTTATTAAACCGACAAATATGTGTAAGCTGGAGTGACGGCACCCCAGCTACTCATGTCATATCTTCCGAACGAAAGAAGATATGATTATGTATTATAGCTTAAAACATAAGAAATAATAGCTGCCACAGGCAGAAAAATTTTCAAATCTCTAGTTCTTGTAGTTTCCACGTAGTAAGCAAAAATATAGTTTCCGCGCCAAAAAGATCAAATTATTACTTCGGAGGAGGTACGGAGCGGCGTTGCCATTCCGTGCGCTACATTATTGCAACCAAGTTTGCACTTAGTAAGCATACCATTAGAAGTCATTTTAACTTGCGCTCAAAATATTTTATTGAAGATATAGACTGAGAGCCGACTGAACTTTAATAGAACTATGAATGTAATATTAAAAAGTGGATTCTTATCAACTTTAGACGACGAGAGAACTACTTATATTGTTTTTTTTTGTGACTTGTTCTCTGTAGTTCGGTTAAGGTGGATGCACAAAGTTAGCCCGCGAAATTAATAATTTGTTACGTTTTTTTGCAATTTACAGGTCACTGTTAGGTTGTCTTGTCATTGTGTCATGTCAAAAAAAAAACAATATAAGTAGTTCTCTCGTCATCTAAAGTTGATAAGAATCCACTTTTTAATATTACATTCATAGTTCTATTAAAGTTCAGTCGGCTCTCAGTCTATATCTTCAATAAAATATTTTGAGCGCAAGTTAAAATGACTTCTAATGGTATGCTTACTAAGTGCAAACTTGGTTGCAATAATGTAGCGCACGGAATGGCAACGCCGCTCCGTACCTCCTCCGAAGTAATAATTTGATCTTTTTGGCGCGGAAACTATATTTTTGCTTACTACGTGGAAACTACAAGAACTAGAGATTTGAAAATTTTTCTGCCTGTGGCAGCTATTATTTCTTATGTTTTAAGCTATAATACATAATCATATCTTCTTTCGTTCGGAAGATATGACATGAGTAGCTGGGGTGCCGTCACTCCAGCTTACACATATTTGTCGGTTTAATAACTTATAGAGTATTTTGACCAGAGGTCTGAAAATTTCTCTGCCAATGGCTGCTATTCTGCCTCAATTTTTGAGCAATGGTACATAATCATATCTTCTTTTGTTCGGAAGATATGACATGGCAGCTGGGGTGACGTCACTCCAGCTTACACACACGTTTTTTTATCATAGTTTCATCACTTTTTAAGTATTATCGTTCAGTTCGTTCCTTCCATGTGCAGCTATTATGCCTTATTTTTTTGACTATAGTCCAAAACCCTAACCTCACTGGTTTGCCTGTATTGAATGAGGAAGCTGGGGTGACGTCACTCCAGCTAACACATACTAAACGACTCATATTAACGAAGTTTTTGTGGCACCTAAATTAAGACTCGGAACTTTGATTGCTGCTATTATGCCTTTATTATTGGCATAGATAGAATTTTTCTATCACATATGAGGAAGCTGGAGTTATGCACATGCAAATTGGTGGAATGGCAACAAGGTAACGATGATAACTTGCAGTGCGTCTAGATGTTCGATGGTAGAAGGGGGCTGGTGGGATGAGGTATTAAGTTGTTTTAAATTATTATCCTCATTCCATTTTATATTTGTTTATTATTTTTCTTCTAGTTATAGTCGTTTCAGTTAGCTGGTATAAGTTTTTGAATCCTAATCCTCCTAAAAAATATTATAAATGCGAAAGTATACTCTGTCTGTTACCGCTGAACCGATTTTGATTCAATTTGGTATGGGCATAGTTTGAGACCCTGGGAAGACATAGGATAGTTTTAATTTCGGAAGTACCTTTCCTTGGGATGATAAAATACTTTATACGTGGGCGGAGCCGCAAGCAAATGCTAATCTATACTTCTATACTAATATTATTAAGAGAAAAGATTTTTATGTTTGTTTGTTTGTACCGAATAGGCACCGAAAATACTGGACCGATTTGAAAAAATTCTTTCACCAATAGAAAGCTGAAATTTAAATCCCGAAAAAAGGGTCCTGTGGGGTGGTCCACGGGAGCGAAGCCGCGGGCAACAGCTAATAAAATAAAAATAATTGTTAACACACTGAGAAAGCATTGTGATTAACCCTAGTTTTTTCTCCAAATGTCGCGGCTATGCTACATTACATCTAAAGGCTTATTTTTTACACCGTAGCAACAATCTAAGAGGTCACTTCTGTACCTACATCTCACATTCGCAGATCAAGGTCGTAACGGTACATATCCGGACGGTATAGCTGTCGATGGCTTTTTAAGCGCACGCGCACTCTAGGGACCGACTCTTGCGCAGAACTCAACGGGACTGCATTTTTCTTGTTACCGGCTTGTTGGTATTGATTGAATTTACTGAGTTAAGTGGTATACTTAGCAATGATAAGATTGCTGTTATATATAAAATTATGATACTTTATGGCTAGGTAAATTAAATACAGGGGCGACGATTTTCAGTCTCCCTAGGGATGTGCCCTAACATGCGTTGCACAGAGGGGTTCCGGGGGGGTCTTTTAAGAGGTCACGGGTGTTTCATGTTCTGATGGATCACTATCAGCACATGGAACCCTTATGCATCATTAAAACCACCGTCTTTTCCCCAAAGTCGAGGCGCTACGAAAAAAAGATTCAGACAATCAAAACGCTGTTTATTGCATAAACTGAGTTTAGTTAGGCCCTTACTCGAGACTATCATATTACCCAGTTACTGGGTTGTGGGTAAAATACTGGCATTCGGTTAGTTATAAGTTACATAGTTGGGGAAAAGCTAGGTAGATGATCATCTAGGTAATTAAAAATGTATCGGTTAGTGACAAAATATCCCTACATCTCTTGTCATGACACTTTTATCAGAAATGTCTTAACTCAACATGGGTGTGTTCTCCTTTAGGGAATACATAGGCATGATGTTTCGTATGCATGTCATAATGTTTTGAAATATTGGTTAAGTTATTTGTAAAACAGTTTGTCGCCAGAGGAGTAATTATTACAACCGTGTGGTTGTAATAATTACTCCTCTGGCGACAAATATATATATCGGTCGCCCCGCTGCATAATGCTAAATATATCAAATTTTGTCTCTAAGACTATTGTTGTTACATTGCGTTAGGTGGACTGTCAACCTATTTTCCTAACTATGACATAACAAAAGACTTCAGATTGCTTCCTTTAACTAAGAGCATAGAACATAATATCCACCAATTCGCACTGGGCCCGCGTGGTGAATTACGGCCCATTCCCTCTCACAGAGGGGATGCCTGTGTCCCAGCCGTGGGAACATTCAAAAAGGCTGATGATGATGATGATGATAGAACATAAGATCTATGCTCTTAATGAACTAGCACTAACTAGATATCTCTAAGAGAATTACCTTAATTAACGGTTTTTTTTGTTTTTGTTTACGGGGGTACCTTCAAAAGGCGCCTGGGGGAAAGACCAGGGAGTGTGGGCTTTTTACCGCACTAAAACCAGGTGATCACCATCAGCACCTGGAAGGGGCCCTGTAACCTCTTAAAAGACCACCCCGGAATGACCTATTCTTGCACAGATGCGACGCACAGCCTATTTGTTTTTGTTGTTTTCCACTCAGTAATCGGCATTTTGTTTAATGTTTTGTTTGTTTTTATTTGGTAATGTCGAAAAATATTACGCAAGTAAATTGTCTTTGGCCTCTCACCCACAGATATAACGGTGTATTGCTCTCATCAAGCAAGAGACAAAAAAAAAAAATTCGTTTTAAATACGAGGCTTTTGGCTAATTTGTACCTATAGTGAATGCCACTCTTTATTTTGTATTGTGCGTTTAGTTTGTGCAGAATAAACGATTTTTCTTTCTTTCTTTCTTTCTTTTCAACGCCTGTTAGGGCACATCCCTGGGGAGGCTGAAAAATTCGCCTTCCCTGAGCCACGCTGTGCACGGCAGCACGAGATCACTGTGCTGCCGTCCTTCCTGACGTCACTCGGTGGGTGGACAGAGTCCCCAATCTGACCACCCGCGACCCCGGAGTCCCACTTGCTTATTACACAGGCAGAGTTTCGGGCGTTTTAGGCATCGAGGCGGTTGCCTCCCCGACGCCTTCTTCTCCTTAATTAACCTGCTGTAGTTCAATCTATCCTAATTGTTTCCTCATTTATCATCTCCAATTCCAACTAAAACTGAAAATGTAATAGTTATAACAGAAGTAATTAGAGCCTATCAATTAACTTCAAGATTCTAAGTAGCCATAGTAACTTAATGTTGTCTGTACGGTCTCATCGCCGTACATTTTTCTGCTTACGCTGTAACCTACTTTAGACCAGCGATGCGCGTCACGATTGCGCGTTATAAAAATAACCTTATTAACTAATTTAATCGTAGTAAACATACAAGTGTGTGACTATCAACAACTGAGAGAAATAATCGCCTCCGCTCAAGTACTGTAACTTACTCTCAATAAACTTAACTGCATCTTAGTGGAACGCGTTTCTCTTCACTAACTTAACTTACAAACCTTCACGACAAATTACATGTACGGACTTACAACCCGTACATTTATGGTCCTTCGAGCCTTCGCGTATCTTAGTGTGTTTGTGTCTCTTGTACGGTAGCGAATCGGTTCAGCTGGTCTCCCGGAAGAGGGTCGCCCCAGTTGGATTGAGAAGGCGCATATACTTAGCTCGAGTACAGGCACATTGAGTACCGGAACCAGCTGCAGATACTGGGTGAGTCTTCGACTACTAGAAGAGCCGTCACCTGCAGTACTGACTTCAACTACTGGACGAGTCTTCGATTGCTAGAAGAGTCGTCAACTACTGAAACTAACTTCAACTACTGGAAGAGCCTTCGACTACTGGAAGCGCCTTCAACTATAACTAGAAGAGACTTCAAATACTGGGAGAATCTTCAAACACGTAAGGAAAGTTATCTTGTAAACTATAAGGAAGCTATTTGTCTAACAAATCAAGATGAATAAGCTACAACTCCAGTCTACGTGTTTCGAAAACATAAAAACATTATGCAACAACTACAAAAAGGATAGCAAGACAAGAAAAACAACTGATTACTTGAACAAGCGACTGTCTTCATTAGAAGCTCAATGGATGGATTTCAATGCAAGGCACACATTGCTTTTGCAGGAAATTAAAGATAAAAACATAAACTACTTTGTGGAAGATGTCTACGGCAAGACAAAAACTATGTATGAAACGACTAGAGCCGACATTACGAGTATGTTACAACAAGTTGCAGGAGAAAACGTCAAATTCGACCTTACGGAGTCCTCAGGGGGAGAGCTTGATGAGAAGACAAAGACGCTACTGACTAAGCAAGAATGTAACTTCAAGGCGATGGATCGTACTATGGCTAAAATTGACTATGAAGGCCTAGCTGAAAAATGGGAACTTGATGATCACTTGTCAATCTTGAAGTCGAAATGGGATGCTCTTGACAACACTCACTGGGAACTGGAAGCCCTACTAAAAGGATCGAATCAGACATACTATGACATGTTCTACAGCATGGAATCCAAATACGACGAAACAAGAAAACGCCTGAAAGGCAAAATATGGTCTAACGCTCATCACGAACGTTCAGCACCGAAAATCGAGATACCAGAGTTTTCAGGACACTACAGCAAGTGGACATCGTTTAAAGATCTATTCCTAGAGACCATACACAAAAACCCGTCGCTGAATAACGCACAAAAAATGCAGCATCTGAAGACCAAACTGAAAGGCGAAGCAGAAAGGCTGGTGCAACACCTGGGCATCAGCGCCAACAACTACGCTTCATGCTGGGAAATATTGAATCAACGGTACGATAACCGTCGACTACAGTTCTCAGCCTATATGAACACTATGCTACAGTTGCCTGTCATACAGAAGCCTGACGCTTACAACTTGAAGAAGCTACATGACGTAACAACGGAATGTCTAAACGGCTTGACAAATATGGGTCTTGATACAACCGGTGGAGAATCTATGATTGTCCATGTGATGTCACTAAAACTAGACTATGGCACATACAACGAATATATAAAAGACTTAAACGACAACAGAGAGGTACCAACACTTCATGAATTTCTAATGTTCTTAGAAAACCAGTTTACAGCGTTTGAAACCATGAAAACTTCGAAGAAAGAGGTACAGAATTCAGGAAAATCAACTGAAAACGAAAAACATACGTTTCGAAAAAACTACGATCAGAAAAAATGGCATCCGAAAACTTACCACACTTCGTATGGGCAATGCCCTCTTTGTAAAAACAATCATGTTCTAATGAAATGTCAGCAATTTGTGGACATGGATACTAAGCAACGTAACAACACAGTTGCAAAATTGCGGATATGCAAAAACTGTTTGTTCAAACACGAAAACCAGACTTGCAACTCTACAAAAACGTGTAAGGAATGCAATATGAAACATCATACGCTCTTACATTACAACAACTACAACAAAAATACACCTTCACCGAACTATGAAAATCAGCGTTCAAGTCAACGACCAAAGGAAACTGAACCAAGTTCAAACCACCTATCAACCAACGAGATGGAGGTTTTACTTACAACCGTCCAGATCAAGGTCAAATCGTTAGATGGCACTTACATCGCTCTTCGTGCGCTCGTAGCTCACAAGTTAATTTGATAACTGAAAATGCAGCACAACTGCTGAGGCTGCCGAGAAGCAAAATGACTGCAAAGATATCGGGAGTTGGTACTGTATCGGGCGACTGTAAAGGGCGCCTGAAGCTAACATGCAAATCAATCCACTCCGAATATACTTTCGACACTGAGGCGTTGATTATGAAGAAATTAATCAACAAACTACCAAACTACACATTTGAACGACCTGAGTGGTCACACTTGCAAAACTTAAAACTAGCAGACCCTGACTACAACATTTCAAGGGCTGTTGACATACTGCTTGGAGCTGACGTATACGCAGAAATAATCCAAGACGGAATACTAAAGGGCGCACCAAAATCACCAGTTGCTCAACAGACACAGCTGGGATACATTTTGTGTGGAAAACTAGAAACGTTTAACTGTCACGTCACCCTACTCAACTTGTCCGAAATAACGAAATTTTGGGAGTGTGAAGACGTAACAAAAGCAAACACTGATCAATCTCAAGAAGATCAATGTGAAACTTACTACAAGGAAACTACTCGCCGTGGTTTAGACGGAAGATACATTGTGAAGATGCCTCTATGTTCAGATTACGAACATAAACTTGGATCATCGAAAACGATAGCAGTATCACAATTGCTGCAACTAGAAAAACGGTTTCAAAGAAATAGCCGTCTTGCATTGCTATACAAAGGGTTCCTTAAGGAATACCTGGAGCTAGGTCACATGAAACTAACAAAACCTATACAATCGTCAACGACGGAATGCTACTTACCACATCACGGAGTACTTCGAGAAGAATCTACAACCACGAAACTCAGGGTTGTCTTCAACGCATCTCAGAAAACTAACACAGGATACAGCTTGAATGCCTTACAAGAAAAAGGCCCCAACCTACAAAAAGATATCCAAGAACTTATCATAAAATGGAGAACTTACAAATACGCCTTTACAGCTGACATCGAGAAAATGTACCGATGTATCTGGCTGTCTGAGGAACAACAACATTTGCAAAAAATTATCTGGCGAACTACACAGTCAGAGAAGCTGCAGGAGTACCAACTTTGCACTGTCACTTATGGCACTAAGTGCGCACCGTGGCTAGCCATGAGAACCATCAAGCAACTTGCATACGATGACGGCTGCAAATACCCCACGGCTGCTAAAATACTGTTGAACGAAACTTACGTCGATGACGTCATAAGCGGCCACAACTCACTAGAAGCGGCCCAGGAACTCCAGACATCTCTTATCGACATGTTAAAAGGAGCCGGGATGAACTTACGCAAGTGGTCCAGCAATGATCCAGCACTACTAGTAAACTTAAGCGATGAACAGATTTCACGCAGAACTACTTTTGACTTTAAGCAAGAGGAATCAATGAAAACCCTAGGACTAGGTTGGAATCCGCACGCCGACACATTTGTGTTTAACTGGAAATTTGAAGAAAAAGGTCGATCCGAGATAACTAAAAGGCGGCTGCTTTCTGAAATTTCGCAACTTTACGATCCGCTGGGTTGGCTATCACCCATAACTATTGCGGCAAAACTACTATTTCAAGAAGTCTGGATCAACAAACTTGACTGGGATGATCAGTTACCGTCACAAATAGCAGAAAAGTGGCTGAAACTAAGAGCTGACATACCCAATGTAAAACTTATGGTAATCAAGCGCTGGGTCCGTACAACAAACAAGAAGATAGAACTATTTGGATTCTGTGACGCCAGTGAAAAGGCTTACTCTTGCGTGGTATACAGCTGCGTCAGAGAAGAAACAAACAAGTCAACAATAACATTACTCGCTGCTAAAACAAGAGTGGCGCCGCTATCACAAACGATCACATTACCGAAACTTGAACTTTGTGGCGCACTCTTACTATCGCAACTCATCGAAAAAATCAGAGACGCCCTGAATGGCTTCGACATAACTACAAGCGTTTGGTGCGATTCCCAAGTGGTCCTGGCTTGGATACAGGGGGACACATCCAAAAGGGAAAAATACGTCGCTAACCGGGTTGAAAAAATAAGACAAATCATACCAGCCGAGCAATGGCGTTATGTGAAGTCACAAGATAACCCAGCAGACTGCGCATCAAGAGGCATGCTACCCACCAAGCTACAAACTTTCAGTCTGTGGTGGGAAGGTCCTACATTTCTGCCTAGCTTCCAAGAACAAAGTCGTGAAGAAAACGTAACATGCACATTTACTACGAACATAGGCAGCGTTTGCCAAGCAAAATCAAACTCGACGAACAAAGAAAACAATAATTGTATTCATAATTTATTCTACCTTTCGAGATGAAGAACCCAATCATCCTACCTAAGAGTGGACGACTTACTGAGTTGGTGATTCATCAAGCTCATCTTACGACTTTACACGGAGGAGCCAGATTAACTTTAGCGCACATCCGACAACGGTACTGGATCGTTGGCGGCAACAGAGCGGTAAAAGCTGAACTACGGCGCTGTGTGCGTTGCCACCGCTACAACCCATCGGAGTTAAACCAACTCATGGGAGAACTACCACCACAACGTGTGACACCATCGCGACCGTTCACCCACACAGGAGTTGACTTCACAGGACACGTGGAAGTCAAACTTAACAAAGGAAAGGGAGTGCGGACCTCAAAGGGTTACATATGCATATTCGTGTGCATGGTAACTAAGGCTGTACACATCGAACTCGCATCGGACTTAAGCACCGAAACATTCATAGCAGCCTTCCAGAGAATGTGCTCCAGGCGCGGTACACCAGGTCACGTCTACTCGGACTGTGGTACGAACTTTATCGGCGCATCAAGATTGCTTCAGAAAGAGTTTGAAGACTTCAAGCAAATCTTATCGCCAGACTTCTTCAATAGTATTGCTGACATGGGAGTACAATGGCACTTCAATGCACCCGCTTGGCCAACCGCTGGTGGACTATGGGAAGCAGCGGTCAAGTCGATGAAGTATCACCTTCGTCGGGTGTTAGGAGACCAAAAACTGACGTACGAGGAGTTTACTACCTTGCTTGCGAACATAGAAGCATGCATGAACTCCAGGCCACTTTGCCAGCTTACTGAGGACCCCGAAGAATTCTATAACTATCTGACACCAGGTCACTTTCTAACGGGGGGACCAACAATGTCTCTACCACGAGCAGACTACAATGAAAAACATAACATAGATCTACGCCGACGATGGCAGCTAACTGAACACATGTACCAACAATTTTGGAAAAATTGGTCAAACGACTATCTAACACAACTTCAAAGGCGCAGCAAATGGAACAATCCTAAGAAAAACCTCAACGAGGGGGACATCGTACTAGTCCGGGACAACAATTTGCCGCCAGGAAAATGGGCCATGGGACGGGTGCTGAAATTACACCCTGGAGCCGACGGATACGTTCGAGTGACAACCCTGAAAACACAAACCGGTGTCATCAAACGACCAATTGTCAAACTATCTGCTCTACCCATCGAAACTACTTGCAACAGAGATAGTGAAGAATGTCAGACGGACTTACAAAACGCTGACAAAACTAAAAGACCTACCACAACAAAACAGTCAACGAAAAAATGTCTTACAAACATTTTGATGTGTATTCTCACAATGTTGATATTCGTGAATGGATCATATGGTACGCAACAAAGGTCAGGAATTCAGATTACAAACCTGGAACCCGAGCGGCCGATTTATTATGACACCATAGGCAAAATTGAACTCATTCACGACGAATGGACTTTGCTTACGTACTACAATCTAACTAACTACTGGCAAGGCGTTCAAAACATTGAAAACTACGTCAACGGTGTAAATAGCTTATGCCAGAAAATCCATCAAAGCTATTGCCAAGCTACGACAGATCAACTTTCACACGAGATGGAACTACTCAACTTCTACAATACGATCCTGCTGGCTCCGCACAAGCATTTATCAACACGCAAGAAACGCGGCTTAATCGACGGAGTAGGCATGGTAGCAAACAGCTTATTCGGCGTCTTAGACCAGAGATTTGCTGACAAATATCACCAAGATATCGATGCCATTCAACGCAACGAAAACTATTTACGCGAACTCGCAAAAAACCAAACGTCAATTATGCAACTACAAAACGTTGTTTTGAAGAAAAACGATGAAAACATTAAATTACAATGCAAAATGATAGAACGCTTCATGAATGAAACTAAGTCGAATTTGGGCAACATTGAAACAGAAACACAAATAATGATGGCTACAAGCTACTTCAACTCCGCTTCGCTCACAGCATCATTACTATTACGAAATCTTAAAGAAATTCAAACAATGCTCCTAAACACCCTCACGAATGTCTACAGTGGGCACATGGACGTGCACTTGATATCACCAGTCAGCCTAGTCAAACAAATGGAAGACATAGCCGGCAAACTGCCGAGAACTCTGACACTACCGACGACCAACATCAAACAAGATATCAAGGAACTTTACAAACTGCTCTACGTGAAAGCACGAATAACAAAAAACTACTTTATGTTCGAAGTTCACATTCCGTTGATCTCGGATGAGGACTTCACCTACTACCGGGCTATCGCTATACCTTTTAAAACTGAGGAAAAATTCAAATTGATGCAGTTATCGTCAGAGTACATCGCCGTGAACTTTGGAAAGAAGTCTTACATCTCATTAAAGGATGAAGACTTCAAGCAATGTACCAAAAGACAAAAAGATAACTTTATTTGCAGCGCAAACATACCAGTGTTCAACTTACAGAACAAGAATGCACCTTGCGAAGCAAAACTACTGGGTCATCGTGTAACTACGTCGCCATGCAACGTCGTCAGTGTGTCATGCGACGAGGCATGGATCAAATTGCAAGAATCAAACAGCTGGCTGGTTGTTTGTTGCGGAAGATGCGAATTACGTACTGTTTGTGATAACGACGTAACTTCGCAAACTATCACATCAGCGGCTATTGTAACTTTGAGTCAAGGATGTGTTCTGCAGTCAAAAGAGCTCACCATCACTTCACACAATCAGTACAACAGCAACCTCAACGTAAACTACGACATGCATGTACCGAACTTGAACTCGTCGATTAATAACATTGTCAACATAACACTACACGGCTCTCAAGACGAACTCTTCACTCTCAAGAAAAACGACTTCACAGTAATCGACAAGAAACTACGGTTCCAACAAGAGAACGAGCCACAACTACCATCCACCATCACACAGCATGATATTCACCAATATGCAATTAGTTACTTTTTACTTACAATTGCTGTCATCACGTGTCTGGGGATCGTCACAAGAAAATACTGCGTACGGCTCAGGAAACGACTTCCGAGGACAACAAATACGAAGCCAAAACATGAAGACATCGAACTTCAGCCAATGGGACCTCGACAGCAGACTGCCAGAGACGAAAACCAGCAGGCGCGCGACCACGTCTGCCACACTCAACCTCAAGGGCATCGAGACAACATTGCCTTTACTTTTGATTAATTGTATACTTACTTTAACATTAAGCCTTAACTTTGTACAGGCGGTTCTTTCTCTCTCTTTACTCATCTTAACTTCTTCAGGGGTTGCCAATATGTACGGTCTCATCGCCGTACATTTTTCTGCTTACGCTGTAACCTACTTTAGACCAGCGATGCGCGTCACGATTGCGCGTTATAAAAATAACCTTATTAACTAATTTAATCGTAGTAAACATACAAGTGTGTGACTATCAACAACTGAGAGAAATAATCGCCTCCGCTCAAGTACTGTAACTTACTCTCAATAAACTTAACTGCATCTTAGTGGAACGCGTTTCTCTTCACTAACTTAACTTACAAACCTTCACGACACATTACATGTACGGACTTACAACCCGTACATTGTCTAAACTGAATCGTGTCAAGTGCCTAAATGATTTACTATAAACTAGTGCCGTGCTAATAATTGCCTTCAACGGGAAATAATTGCAGGAAAATTGCTAATTAGCTCAGAACCAAACTACAACAACAAGAGTGTTTTAACTTGAAACTAACGATTCTGTTCGTATCCGACTCGGAACAATAGCATTTTAACTATATTCACACTGACTTGCTTATTATTACGGTGGTGGTTATTGCTGAATCACGATTTTTAACCGCGAAAAAAGTACAAGGATTCATCCTGCATGCATCAATCGTCAAACCTGATGTCATCATCTTAAAGAGTTTATTGATAGATATATGACGGTAATAGACGCATACAACTAGGTTTTACTAGGACCAGTGGACAGTCAGCCCTAATGTGCTATGATGAAGAATACTCTCTAAACATCATCCTTGACAAAAAGTTAGGTTATGCATTATAATCATAATGATAGCGATCGTGTTTTGTTTTCTTCCATTGCCGAAAAAATGGTGGCGCATTTTAAATAGACAGCTCACATGTGCGAACATAACATACGCCTACATATTGTCAAATCACGCTTCGCAATACCAGAGCCAAACATTACCATATACCATATATATGTAAACATGGCCGTATAATAAAGTATTCAACGCGTACCTACGCGTCCGAAACGAATTTTCCAGTTTTCCGCACCGCCGCTAAGCTAAATGAGACTTTACCTCTCTATCGTAATCCCGACCCACATAATCCATGTCCTATCCTATTAAGACTGCGAATTTGAATGGACTAATAGTGTCAAATATAGGATTTGTATGCCAAACACCGTAATCCAAGCCCCTGCGTGGTCTGTAGGATTAGGACGAAATGCAAAGTTTGATAGTTAAAATGACGGCCCAACTAGTGGGTTGAAGTCGTGGGTTACCTGACATAGCAGTATTTCATCATGTTAGGTGCGCCCGGAAGATAATGAACGTATCCTCTTTTGAGCGGTAACTCTGTAGGGTATCTTTTAATAATTACGGTTGCCTCGTGAATATGGGATAATTTTGCTTGAATCCGCGTAGATAGTTACTTTGTGCTTTTAATATTTATTGTACCTGTAATCTTTTAATTAATCCTTTTACCATATTGGATGTTTATAAGAGTAAGCTCGAGGATTTCGACTTATGAATAACACAAATTGTTATGTCTCTTGAAATATTTGAAGCTCTGTTTATTCCTTCCTATGTTATTTGAAAAAGCAATCGTAATAAATATAAGGTTTTTTGTTTATGATATAACGAGGACATGGCAGAGTTTGTTTCGTAATTGTATACAAACGTGACTGTTTTTCATTTGTCGCCCTGAGTGCCTGAGGCTTGGGCCCAGAATTTATTGCCGAAAAATGATGATGTGTTAATTGGGATTTTATAAAAGTTGATTTTGTTAGAGTTATTTTGAAAAAGTGGATGGGAGACTTATGTAAGAGATATTGAGTGTAGATAGAGGGTGACTACTGAGACACAAACTACGTAAGCGGCGGGCGGCGCGACTAAGATGACGACTAATGGACGAAGAAGTCAAGTGGCGTGTAAATAAATTAGTTTAAGGGCAAGACAATGATTATAATTTCTACTAAACCAACTATTTATATCGAATCAGAAATGAAGACATCCGCAAGAGAACCAAGGTTACAGACAGAGCCCGAAGAATTGCCATACTTAAGTGGCAGTGGGCAGAGCACATTGCACGCAGAACGGATGCCCGTTGGGGCTGAAAAGATCTGGAGTGGCGAACACTTACCGAAAGACGCAGCGTTGGAAGGCCTCCCTCTGGGTGGAGAGACGACTTGGTCAAGACCGCGGGAGTGCGGCAGATGAGAAAAGCACAGGGCCGATCAGTGTGGCGAGGCGACGCTTGGGGGCGACCTATGTCCAGCAGTGGACGTCTTTCTGCTGAAATGATGATGATGTTGATCTGTTTTTAGCTGGTATTATATAAATCCTAAAGTTGGACTGGGCAGGTCACTTGCAGGATGCATGGGGAGCGATCGGCCAGTATTGTCACACAGTAGATGCCTGAAGACGATTGTCGTAACCGAGGCAGGCCTAAGGAACGCTGCCGCGACGATTTGTGTTTGTTTTTGTCGGATTGGCTGGAGAAGGCAAAGCTCAAAGAACGTTGGAAGATTGTGGGGGATGCCTTTGCCCAGCAATGGGACAATATAATTGAAATCATAGCTTTGCACCTATAAATTAATTGTCATTTAGATCGTTATATATTTTGTACAATATGCAGACAAGGTTGGTTGAATATGTTAACAATACTGAGTCACTCATTCAAGGAAGAATGATCAAGGTAATAGATAACTTAAAGTCACGAACATTAGCCTTTCTCATATTATAAAGTTTCCTTTGTTGTTAGGTAGACAGGAACATTCTTAGTTTTAAAATGTCGACTTTATTTTGATATTTGCTGAAATGGCAGCTTGTTTTCTAGAAAAGAATCCCAGGTCCTTTAAACATATTCTAGAGAATTTGAAGAAAAGGAAACATAGGGGCACAGTATATTTTTTTTAAGTTTATGAAATACTAGCTTCTACCAGCGGCTTCGCCCGCGTGAATGTCGATTATCCCAAGGGAATATATTCCCGGGATAAAAAGTATCATATGTGCTATCCCAGACTATAATCTATCTCTGTGCCAAATATCATCCAGATCTGTCCAGCCGTTTGAGCAGGAAGAAGTAACAAACATACAAACACACGCACACTCACAAACTTTTGCCTTTATAATATTAGTGTGATATTTTAAATTGGTCAAATATTGAAGGTGGAAATATGCGAGAGCCACACCTAGAATTATGACTTTTTACTTAGAAAATCTAGTCGGATGTCTGCGACCGCATTTCCTCTTAATAAGAGAAAAGCTCATTTACAAGCACACTCATACATACGTCTCTGTTTGAACAAACAAATCTGCAAACATGACACAGAGCTCTCGAAACACTCAATCGGTGTTCTGCAGAGTCACAGAGTTGATAATTGCACGCATCTGTACCACAGAATAAATAATTCTGTACAATAGGAGCGTCCGCTGGCTGTGTCAAGATGTTGATATGCTTTCTATATGGGTCAGGGGTGACACAAAGTTTTACTTGTTTTTGTTTGTTGACTTTAACAATAAAGGATAAGCGGAGCTCTTCTATTTTTTTTTTCTTTCATTATGTGGCTTTTCTTGCTTGTCTATGGGATCGCTTGTTCTCCTAAACTATGGAACTGAATTTAACGCGGTTTTCGTTATCATTTAGATTAGCTGTTCCGGATGTTTTATGTGAATAGTAAATAAAAACGAAATTTACACATAATAAAGAAATCTTGGTGGTTTATTAAGTCGTACGAAACCAGGGTGGGTCGTGAGTTCTCTAGTCTAGTCAACGGCACGAACTATTTTGTGCGCGGGGTTAAAATGCATGCTATCTCATCCGACAACACGTGCGAAAGAGATAGTTAGCAGTAAGAAGCTAGTTCGCGTACGAATTGGCACTTTTCTAAGTTTGTAGCGAAATGGATGATGATTTAAGACGAAAACGAGCGCGCGAAATTTTATAAATATACCTTTGGGAGTCTATAGATATGAAAAAACGACTAAATGTATATTTTCTAAATATTATTATTTGCATTGTTGAACTTCTAGTCTATCTTTGTATGGTGGCCCTTTATCAATTTTCTTTCTTCGTATGGTATTTATTTCCGCCCAAAGATGCGTTAAAATTAGTGTTGAAATATGAAACTTTCGACGCTCATAACTTTCAAATTTATATTTTTTTCCTTGTTTGTTTCCATACAGGGCTAGATAATGATGAGACAAATTGATATCATTTTTATTTTGAACATACATCGTCAAACAGTGGAGTAATCGCCAGACTACGTTTGTATGGAAGAATGATCGACTAGTGTTACCTTAATGACATTTGATAGACGATCGGCCAGAGAAGCAACTAGGTAACTAACTGGGTTTAATGATGAAGAAAATAAAGCATACTCAATTAACCCTTGTGGATAGGGGATGAGATACTCCAGTTACCTAAATAGCCGAATATATCCAAACTCATATTCGAAATACTCATCGACAACAACGAAATTGCCAGGACACAATCAATTTCAATACAAACCCAATTGTCACAGCGGGCACTAATAATTCTATTAACCCACAATAGAAAACAAGTCGATCAATTAAAACTTTCAATTAACTTATGTTTTAATTAAAGTCGGGCACAGTTTGTGTTGTTTGTCAATAAGTCTGTGTCCTTTAAACCTTTTAGTTAAAGACAAAGGCTGTTATCCAAGGTCGGAATATCGACTGGTTGAACTGAGAAAGTCGTGAAGTAGGTACTCGTAGTTTTAAATTAATTAAATGTCTATTAATTTTGTTGTACTTATTACTAACAAGCGTGGTGATCAATATTCGTGCCTCCTGTGTGAGACGATATGAGACGACACTTTCGCACTGCAGTGGGAGTTACAGGCTTGTATTATTACTATTTTATTATAATTAGTAACTCCTGCCCGCGGCTTCGCTCACGTTGAAGTCGAAAATTATTTAGTTTTAGCCTGAGTTGTCTCAGTGCAGGGGCCTCCTTTTCTTCTTCCGTTCCTCCCGGTTTTGGCTGTTTAGACCAGACCTGTCTGTAAGTAACAAGTTTGGCCCAGAAATCACCTCAAGGGAACGTACTTCTGGTACAAAAAGAAACCATGTCTTAATCCAAGACCTGGTCTAGCCTTATGCTAAGTTTCACTTTATCCGCTCAGATGTTGAGCGCGTTTGGCCCAAATCTCCAAACATACAAACTTTCACATTTATAATATTATCTAACATAATATCACACTTATATTCCCCAAAGGGGGTGGTGGGGGGAGGTGGAGTTGCATTTATAGTTTACCCACAATAGTATAGTACTAACTATATAGTTAGTAGAATCATAATTTCAGTCGAAAGACGTCCAGTTCAGAACATATTGGCCTTCCCCAAGCGTCGCGTCGCCACATTGACCATGAATAATACTAGAATTGTTAATTTTATTGGACAGTCTTTAAGTGCCTCCCAAAACTTAATAAAATCAATCAAACGAATAAAAACAATGAACAAACGAAGTGAAACGAATAAAAACCACTTTAAAAATAAATTAAAAGATATTATTTAGAAATGTGTCTTTAAATAATAATTAGCTTTAAGTACGAAATTTAAGAATGAGTGTAAACCATTACTACGGTTTTGTGGGGCTTAGTGTATAATTTACTTACCATTATGTGAATATATATAAATAAAAATAAAACGCAAGAGCCATTCGTTTGACTAGTTTAAATTGAAATGCCTGTTGCATCAGTTGCATTTCATAAATAGGCAAAGTTATAAAATTGCTCAAATTGAAATACTATTCAAATATAAAACATATTTGAATAGTATTTCAATTTGAGCAATTTTTTAACGTACACGGTTGCGTAGAAGAGTAGTGGTCGGTACGTATTTAGGGTTCATATTGTGTGGGTTGTATGTTTGAATTCATAAAAACCGGCCAAGTGCGTGTCGGGCCACGCGCAGTAACAAGGTTCCGAAGTTGCATAATAATGCGGACTAAGCAGGGGGTTTTGTTGTTGTTACATGAACATTAAAACGGTTTCAGCGGTACACAACGTCTTAAAACGGGCCCACATAGAAAGATGTTTTTTTTTTAATTTATGTGCTCGCGTTTGACCACTGTTTCGCCTGATGGTAAGCGATGATGTGGTCTACGGTGAAGAACGCTTGTCTAGATGTAACCTATTCAGTATTGACTTAAACTAAATAAGGACTAACTGTTATCTGAAGAAGGATTTATAAAATCCAACTTCGCAACTGAAGTTAGAAAAATATTATCTATTTGAGTACCACCGCGGGTGCGAATTGCGAAAGGAGCCGATACGAGCGCGCGTTAGAGCTACGGGGAATGGTATGGTTCGTTCCCGGATCATTGCGCGCACGCTCCTCGTTTATTTCTCTTTCGGAATGAAAATAAAATCCTATGTATTCACCTCTAATCTGCGGTATTCACTATTTCGTTCAGGAAAGTTTCACGCTACTCAATTAGTGATGTAGTCGGGTCGAATATTGGCTTTATAGATGGATATCGTCAAAAGAAAATAAGTAATTTGCTTGGCAATCGAATCTAATTTGACCGCCCATTGTATGTGTTTTAGACTTAAGTTTCTTTTTATTAATGTATTTTATGGTGTACAATAAAGCATATAATAAATAATAATAATAAAATAGACTCCCCTGCGCGCAGGCGTCGTATGGACTACGGACCGGTACAGCCAACGACTCCGGCCACTCCAATACGTTATTCGAGCTTAAACATGATTAATTTAGAAATCATTATTGTTAAGGATGTTATGATTTTATTTTTGTATATTTTTACATGGTTCATAAGCATATATTTACCATCTGTTTTACACAGCATAACGTTATTTAAGTAATTTTTCAATAGCATTTGTGCAAAAACTTTACTGTGCCAAGGACATTTTATAAGTTGGTCGATTATTACTCGTAAACTTGTAAAGCCTGTTATGATTTTATTTTTGTTTATTTTTACATGGTTCCTAAGCATATATTTACTCTGTTTTACACAGCTAACAACGTTATTTAAGTAAATTTTCAATGGCATTTGTACAAAACTTTTACTGTTCCAAGTACATTTTATAAGTTGGTCGACTATTACTCGTAAACTTGTTAAATAGTTGCTCTTGTAGCCATATTGCTGGCAGGGGGAGGGGACGCACGGGCTTGCGGATGGCGAGTAATGGGTAGCTCGCCGTCCGATAAGGACCAGGCCCGAGTCGACGGCGCGTTGTGTTCCACGCGCGCCTCAAAGAGATGTCAGCAGAATAGACGGGGTCCACGAGGGCCGATGCCTGTCTGGGTCGCGGATAAATTTGAAAAAGAGTTACCGCGGCCCTGGCTCAAGCAACTGAAGGAACACGGGTGGGTTTTAGTCAGTAAAAGTCTGACACACCCTCCCGCCTCACCCAGAGCGGGAGAAGTCATTGGATGATTTCCCACCCAAAAAAAAAAAAAAAGTGGGGAGGGGACACTTGACTCTAACATAAATTTGCAATTTAAAGCTTCATTTTACGCAAACGGATCTCTGAATAGAAAAATGGTTTTAAAAAACCCATAATATTTTTGAATGGCCTATCCAACGATACCCCACACCATGGGAAAGATGATAAAAAAAATACATCCCCACTTTACGTCTATGGGAGGTACACGAAACGTCAAAAGTTAAAGATACATTATTCTGTTCCTCGTAAATGGACCTGAAGTTTATTAGTAGATCTCTTCATTATCTTTGTCTATAATTAATTAATTTGGCTTTAACGAGATTAAACCCGTTTAGAATCATTCTGACTGGTTCAAAAGTATCTTTAGCCTGAAAACTGTAGGTTACACAGGCACAATTTTGTACGCATACGAAGTAAGAGTCGTTTCTAAACGGAGTTATAACTCATTTTTCTTTAAAATCGGAAGGCAGGCAACCCTATTCTCGCAGAATGCGGTGCAAAAGAGTAAATGCCTTTGACAGTAGGAAACGATCTATTCTTCGGCGCAGTGTCGGCGATCTCATTTGATTTTGATCGTGAATAATGTTCAGCGTGTTATAGTTTATTGATGTTCCTCTCACAACTGCATGAGGACTTTTATTTGCAATGTGCTACGGAATATTCTTTGCTTTGTAGTTTGATGTGTGTGTACAATAATTGTATGAAAATGGGGGTTTCTTTTATATGTCGCGCTTTTAATTGATTTGTGCGTTCTGATTCGGAGGTATTGTTAGGTAAAATAAAACGTAGTATAAAAATAAATTGTAGTTATAAAAACGAAAAAACACGCTTTAATGGTAAATTGAACTAATAAGTCTCTAATCCTGAAGATCTTGGTAAGGCAAAACAAACAACAAACATACAAACAAACTATTTAAACGCGCCCGGTAGAATTAACTTTCATTATTTGTAAATTTTAATTTTTGTTTGACGTTCAAAAGTGCCGCTTATTGGCCTAGTTGAATAAACATATTTGACTTTGACTTTGGCTTTGACTAAATTATTGCATTGTCATCGGTCCTTGATAAGTGTGCAAAGTTTCAAATCAATCCCACGTATTGAAGGGAGTGAAAATCAAGTTCAAAGATTCCGTTACATTGATACATAGATACATACCAAGCTAATAAAAGCGTGTTAAACACTTATCAAGGACCGATGACAATGCAATAATTTAGTCAAAGTCAAATATGTTTATTCAACTTGGTTCAAATTTCAAGTAGGTAATGAAAGTTGATTCTACCGTGCGCGTTTAAATAGTTTGTCCCATTAGCCTTACCAAGATCTTGAGGATTAGCGACTTTTTTTAGTTCTGTTTACCATTAAAGCATGTTTTTTTAGTTTCTATAACTACAATTTATTGGTACTCATCATGAAGGTTTAAAAGTTATCAAGAAACAGACATACAAGATTTATCTCTTGTTATCTGTAGAGGTTTTATGAAAAAATATTTCCGAGTAAATACTCGGCAAGATTTTTCATCAGTTTTTGATACAAAATGCAAAAATCCTCTTTTCCCGGCGTCGCTACATCAGCTGTTTCATATTCACTTGCTTCCATTAAAGATGAGACGAAAAAGTAGGACGCCATCGCCATATTGATTCTGTGACAGAACAGAAGGAATCTGTAATAAGTTGTGACAAGTTTGTAACTACTTTACACATGGTATTTAAAAGTTTTGTGCACTTAATTTGTAAGACAATGAGCTCTTTTGTGTTAAAAGTTTTGACCAGAAAATTGAAAAGTTCGTCAAGTAAATTAGTAGGTGTTAGTTTTTATACTCTTACCGTATTATTAATAAACGTGGACTAAGATGAGATTAACTGTATTCCAAGCATTAGGTTGGTACTAACAAATTTCCGTATTAAACACGGAATAAGGAGGGATTAATATAGTAATCTGACACTAGTCTTGGACTACAAGTTACACCAAGGTGCTAGCTAGTTTAAGGACGGATTGAAGTTGGACTAAGAGTATCCATGGCGACTACAATTATTATGTTTGATTGACATTTTGTTCGTTGTGATCATCAAGATGAAAATTTTTAGTTTAAAATAAATATATTGTATTTATATTCAAAATTATTCCATATTTTATTGTTATATGCGATTTAAGTTGAAAAATTTCAGATAAATCTATAATCGCCTCCTTCACTTTCAAAACTGTATGACAGATGTCACTCTGCCCGCTATTTTATTTATCTTTTTTCTACTTTATGTCATCAACTTTCTTGGTTTCATTCACTGGTTTATTCTTTTTACTTTTAAATTCAATTGGGATGCCATAGCTTACGCGTAAATCCAAGAGTAAGGAATGAATAGTTAGTCCGAGGTTATTCCATGTTTATTAATAATAGTGTTAAACCTAAGTTAATCCTTCATTACTCCGGGATTAGCTAGTCCGAGAGTAACTTCGGAGTAACCTGGTAATATGCCATTTTTGTTAATAAGACGGTTAGGTACACATTTACACGGAAAAACGTACTATCGTACGCTTCCATAATATTTTCCGTTATTTTGATTGATTTTGCTCCTTAAGAATATTATTTAAAAAATGATACAAACATATTAAATTAAAGAGTTGATAAACTTCTATTATCCCCGCCATCTCCATCGTGTTGTGTCGCGATGACACCTAGTATTATTAAATCATTTAGTAATTATTTTAGACAAATATCAGATGTGACTGACTGACTGCCTCGTTCGTTATTCTACTAGTTACTCTACTCTATAGTAGTCTCTATAGTCTATAGTTGTAAATAAACCGATTCAAACTGAATTTCGTAGTTTAAAACCCTTTTTAATACGGTTTATAACCACGACCACGTGGGCCGTACATTGATTACGTATTACTTTAAAAAATATTTTTTAAAGGCTAATTAAAAGAAAGAAAGAAAAAGTATTTATTTGTGACCCGCACAGGAGACACGAGAAATCAGCTTAAAATTAAACAAAATTAAAAATAAAAACCCCGTGCGAGACCAAAAAGGCTCCTATCTCAGCATGTGCAGCGATATCCAAAATAAAAAATTAAATAACGCTGCGCTGATATTCAATAATTAATAATTAATTAATTTAATTGTAATCATTTACCATTTATTCGATTTTACGAGCCATAAAACTCATGTTCCGCACAAGTTCTAATAGCGTAGTGTTTGTGCGGAAGCAAACTGTTTTCCTGAACTTTCCACTAACGTGCTTAGACAAGTTCGATGCTTGATTGAGTCGAGTCCGTGTGTGACAGTTCATCCGTAGTGAGATGTTCGCGCCATATGTTGAGTGGTGGCCGCGTGATTTATCCGAGATATTATGGTACATACGTAATGGGCATTATTAGAAAAGAAAATGATTTTCTAGATTGCTTTGAGGATAGTTACGTAAAGTGTTTTTTTTTAAACTTCAACCTCCCTTTTGACCCGAGGGCCTAAACAAAGTGACATTCTGTCAGCGATAACGATTGCCAACCAATTCGTCGTCGGTTGAAAAGTCAATCCGAAATTCTGCATTCGCGGGTAGTACCTATGTCACTCTTTTTGAATATTTTTTTGGTACTTACCTACTATACCATTAATTTGGCACATCCAGTTACAGATGATTGGAAGTGTAGAACCTCGTCACTAAAACCCGGTTTAAGAATTGAGTATTAAGTCGTGACAAACCCTACTTTAATGCCAAAGTTTTCAGGCTGAAGTAGACTTTTACAAATACTCAACTTCAAATTCTTAATTCAGGATTTCATTCTAGGTAATTCTCTATCAGTCCAGTCCTCCATACAAATCTGTTTGAGTTCTTTCAAAGACTCGATGTGTCGTAATAACGTTTTGGTACTGTATTATATTTGAACTTTTGAATGCAATTTAGAATCCACGTGCTCCATGATTGAGTGAACTCATCAACTCGTCGTGTGGAAGTTGTGCCGCGGTCTGGCACATATTCGCGCCAAGCTATTAACTGACAACCACATGATTTAAACTTGGAACAGCCGAGGAACGCCGATAAGCGTTTGAAATGTGTTCTGCTTTTTATATGTATTGGCTTAGTGGTTAATTCTTTAGTTATGTTTTTTTTTAAACTAACCAAATACGTCTAAAGAAAAGGCCCCGTTTTTTTGTAATAAGTAATCTTGAGAAATACGTAGATACTGGTTCTATTACAATTTGTTTTTTCACTGTTATTATTATGTGTCATACGCTACTTTTTAACTCGAAAAAATGTACGGGTCCTGTGGTATAGGCCACGCCACGGGTGTAAAGACGCAAGAAAAAGCTGGTATTTAGTAATAACGACGATTAATGAGATCTTTTCCTAGCACACAATACTCATTCATTCTCTAAATCAGGGATTTTATGGATATGAAATTTCGGATCTGGATACGGATCTAGAAATAATATTATACCGGTTCGGATACGGTTACGGATATGACATTATTTCGAATTAATATAATATATCTTTTTTTTTTTAAGGAAAACGTCGTGAGGAAACCGGCATGTCCTAGAACAAAAATTCGAAGCCATGTGACATCCACCAATCCGCACTGGGCCCGCGTGGTGGATTTCGGCCCATTCCCTCTCACAGAGAGGAGGCCTTCGTCTCAGCAGTGGGAACATTAATAGGCTGATGATTTGATGTGTGATGTGATCTTTTTTTTCATATACTTGCGCTTGACCACTATCTCACCTAACTAAACCTAACTAATGTCAGTTACGGATATTAGATTTTTATAATAAACAAAAATGCAAGTGACGCGGGCGGCTAGTTTGCCGGCCAGCAAAACGTGTCTCATTAGACTCCACGTCTCAGTCTCAGATAAATTCGGATAGACCGAATTAATCTGAGACTTTTATATCGGATTCGGTAACAGATAGATTTATTAAATGCATCCGATATTAAAGAGATCCAATCTGATTACGGTTACGGAGCTCCTTAATATCCATGCTCTAAATTGCTCAAAACACGCAAGCAACACTCTCCAACAGTTTTAGACTGGAATAATTTTCTATCCCACACTAAAAAATTGACGCCATGGTTCACAAAATCCACACGCGAATTTTATACAAATCCGATAAGCTTTTAAAATGTTTCAAACAACTGGCTCACACACAGTTTTGGCATTTACCGTTCGCTTTACTAAAATATACTTGTATAAGTTCGTAAGTTGTAGCCAACTGTGATTCCGAAAATGTTTCCAAAAGTGATAAATAGGTGTTTATTATGGTAGGTAATCATTATTAACTATGCAACAGTAATAGAGTTTAAATTCCTATGCTAATTTTATGTATACTAGCAATAAGCATGCCAGCAGCATAATAATAGTAATAGTCAGCTATAGAGTTTCTCTATCTCTTTTTTTTTTTTTTTCCGTGCCAGTCTGTACGCAATCTCTAGCAAAAAAATTCAAGCGCTTTTGTTTTGTGTACCAGCCAGCATTTTATTAGGTTTTAGTCAAAAGCATTGTTTATAAATATTCTTCTAAGCCTCATACTTCCTCATTACTATGCTTCAAAAGAGTTTTTTGAATAAAAATCTACTTCTATTGTCAGAACGGTTAAAAGCATATTTTATGCAAAATCGAGTAAATTATTTATGAATTCATTTTTGTTGCAGATATACTCTCGGACAGGCTGAATAAAAGGTCAGTTTACTACTAAGTCTGTTAACAAAGAAGGTTTTATGCACTATGGTTTGTAAAGTAAAAACGACTAAGTAGAAGTAACAGTAACTCTAAAATGAAAAAAAAAAATATATTCAGAATTGTTTTTGGTGTATTTAAAATTTGTACTGATTTTGTATTTTTGGATTCAGAATTATCTTCTCTTTCATTTGATTCCCCACTCGATAAAAAAGCAAAACAAAAAAGTATTCAGTGTTCGCCACGTTTCTGAATATATGATGATGATCTGACCAAATTGTTCTTTTTCGTATAAAACTTTTTAACAAAAAAATACTTCTCGTAATACTACGCGAAAAATATCTTTCTGTTCCAAAAAAAAAGGAATTCGGCATTTTTCCATTTGTAGTGTTTTTCTTTGGAAGTAGGTTTAATTTTTTATTAAAAACATTTTAATTTTTCTCTTTTTAGTTTTGGTAGGTACCTCAAATTACCATGAAACTCATTTTTCGAAAAATTACATCTCACGACGATTCCGATAAGCTCAAACACGATTAGGATACATTGTTTTATTTCGGAGTTCCAGTGCCTACCTTCCGGCTCCATCATCAGATCAGTTCGATGGTACCATTTTTATAAGTGTTTGCTTCATCATAGTCGGTTAACTATTCGAGATATCTTATTCCCGCGACATACCTAGAAAGAAAGAAAAAATTTATTGCCAAGTGTAACAGACACAAATTAGCTCTGAGGCACAATATTATTTCAGTACATATTATACATTATTACATATTATTGTTTCTACATATTATAAACACATTTTTTATTTTATTTATCTACACATAATAACAACAAATATACAGTAAAAAAACCGGCCAAGTGCGCACAGATAAAGGGAAAATTGCGAAAACTGTAAATTTTTAGTTACATCATAAAATATTTTTAATAGTTTTAAACTAACTACCCCTTTCCTCATGAACGCGTAGAGGTACTGAATTGAAATTCATATCAAATACTCAGGTCTATAATACCTTTAAGAGGAAACGAGGGCAGAGAGCGCCGACTGAATTTCCTTAGTAAGAAGTAAGTAAAACATAAAATAAATAGCAAACAAAATAAAAAGTAATGAAAAATGTCAATCACAAATAATACATAATACTTATCACTAAGAAGTTTTAGTGACCCTCTGTGATCTTCTTCATCAGTTCCACTTCACCAAATGATACTTTCTGAGTGCAAATGCTTGCATTGTTAATGAAAATACCAAAATCGCTATACGTATGTCTATAATATTTGAGGAGTTCACTCGATTTCTCCAGGATCCCATTATCAGATCCTGACCTGATGATCATGGGACAACAAAAGAAGAATTTTCCAAATCAGTCCAGGCGTCTTTGAGTAATCGGGTAAAATACATTTAAAAAAAAGATTCCAACGAATTGAGAACCTCCTCTATTTTGAAATTGGTTAAAAATGTAGCTTATATCACGGTGGAACATACGTTAATATAATCATAACCCTTCCTTTTGGCGTTGCCGTAGTCGGGCTATAAATTATTGTCCTTGGATTAAGCGGAGAACTCGCTGACAAAATCGACTATTTGTTAGGCTTCCAATTAGTCCAGTTGGCGTTCTAAAATCAAATTGAATTAATCGTAATGAAGCTCTGCTTTGATTCGTTTGTTTTCCCCCCGGCTCACTGTTGTCGCACCATTCGTAAATAGCTCATGTTTTTTTTCTAAATAGGAATTTATAAATATTTGAGTACCTAGCTATTTTATTTTTAATTATTATTGATTTGTGCTGACAAGGATAGTAGTTTCTAACAAATACTTAATTTTTTTTAAATTTGTGGAAAATTTGATTATTTCCGATAAAGAATGCGTCCTACTTTCTTATAATAGCCATACTCTACACCATCATAATTATTTTGATTATAGCTCCTATAACTTGGCTAGTGCGTAATTGGAGCGATCATTTGGGCGTAATTGTAGCGATGAATCGATGCGTATGCGTATTTATCAATCAAAGGTTCTGACAGGCGCGATGCGACAATGCGACAACGATGCGAAAATAATTTTCAGAGAAATTATTCTACGGATACATGTCACGCTATCTGCGGGAGCCTATATGTACATGACAGTAAATTTCCTTTAAACGACTAAACATTGTTATCACCTGCATAACTGTTAATGACATCCGCAAATAAGGGAAAGCGTTCCGTTGACAAACGACACGGCGACGTATGCTTTCACGCACAATCGGAAACGAAGAGCCGTAAAATAGTTGACTAATGGTCGGATGTGTACCTTACTTACGAGTTATGGTCAGGGAGGAAGATAGGTTGTCTGTTGGGTAACGCTGTTAGTGATACCTAATGCCACTATTGTAGGAACCTGTGGAATTAGCAATATTGTAAATGAATGAAATAGAAGTATTATATCTATTTATCTAAACTTGCCATGGATCGTTACAGAATAGTGTGTCTATTGACATTGAGGTCTAAAGTCTGATTTGTTTATCTTCGATCGATACAGTATCGCAACGAAGGCACTAAATGATATGCAGTGTTATTAAGTACGGCCATGTTTGTTTGAATAACCAATAGAAAAGAAAATAAACATACATATTACGAAGAGTCCCTACAAGTTTCACAAGCCAAAAACAGAAAACAGCTTAGTTTTTCAGCGAAAATTTCTCAATAACTACAAGATATATGATAAAAAAACTTAATGACAACAATGAAAAGGACACAGGTCCGTCGACTACAAGCCCTTGAGCGAGACTGACTGAATGCCTCGCGCGAGCGCAACGGTTTTTAAGGCATTATTTGGACAATTTATTACAATAAAATAAGTACTCAAAAATGAAATATAAAAATTGGATTCGATTGATAAACACCTCAAATTTCAAATTATTTACCAGTTATTTTTATATTCAACATATTCTTACGCGTAGACGACGCTTTCGCACATGATAAAATTGCCTTTTTTCGGCGTGGACAACATTTTTTTAAGTACAAATACAATAAACTTTGAAAAACAAAATTAGTGGCTTATTAGTATACTATATGCCCAGTCCATACAATTTTTTCTAGATTATTATTCGCCACCAGTATGCTGAAAAAGTAATTGGAAAAATTGGTGTTTCGGGATTTCGTAAAAACGTGTGTTAGGAATTTAATATTTCTAATTTTTTTTTAGCAGTTATACAAAATATGTAATGTACATTTTCTAGATAACTATGTGACGTAAAAATTGGCATTGAAAGATTTATCATATATCTTGTAGTTATTGAGAAATTTACCTTGAAAAAGTAGCTGTTTTCTGTCTAAGAAGCGATAACATATTTTATTTGCCGTACTAAGCTTTTAATTTTCACATATTGCCGTCTACAATATAACAATCGAGCTTGATGACCATCTGTACGAATGACAACACATAGTTTATTTAAGTCTGTGCGAATTTCACGATAGGTCGATAATACTGTTGAATATTTATTACGTTCAACAAAGTGTTAAATAAATAACAACTTTTAATGAATTTGTGATTGATCATGTTTCGAGGACACCTATCTCTATTTTCATATATTCGACACAAAAATTAAGTTTACATGATATTTTCGATACAGATTCGTTAATTTTGCAGACAACTTATTAAACAAAAAGTTAGAAGTTACAAGTATATTTTATCTGCCCCTAAATCGTCATCGAAACGACGCTATACTTGGTCTTGTCTATGAATTTGAATGTCAACTATTTCTTTTTTACTCATCAATGAACTTCCAAATTTATATAAATTTGGGTCCGTTGAACTTCGCGACTCACCATCACAAAAATAAAAGTACATCGTAAGTCAAATAAAGAACTGTCAGAGCATTGTCAGAGAATTATTGTTGTCGCGAAAAATAGACTGAAAAATATTCTCAGAAGACTTTCTTACAACGCTTTCTGCATTAGCATTTTATTATTAGAATTGCATCGAATGGCGTTACTTTTATATTAATTTTGAAGTTAAAATGCTGCATTTACATTCATTAATATCGGGCTGAAAGCTGCTTATGCGAGGGTAATAACCGGCGCTGATTCGACAGATTAAATGAGTTACTACACTATAATAAATTTAATTGAATAGCAGTCGACAATTCAGTTCGTTGAATCGACGCTTAGTGTCAACCATTATGGTTATAAATCCAGTAAACGATTTATTTATTGATAAAATAATGTTTAATGAAGCTTTTGACTGTGGTGTGCTTGTGTGGTTATTAATAATATTTTGATTTATGATTTATTTTATTATTTTTAATCCAATAAAATATAATTTAAGAGCCGCGTTTATAGTACCTAAATACATAGTTTAAGGCTTATGTACCAATTAATATAGCCTCTTGTTACGTATCAATGTGATGGAAAAGGTAGCATTTGCAATGGCAAAGATTAAATTACTTAGAGGACCAGAGGTTTAGATTTGGAACCTTTCACAACGCTTACCCGTTGGTAAATGAATCCTACTATCGCCTTTATAATAGTAGGTACAGTTGTTGCTTTTTTGTTGTTAAGTTTGATGCAGATTATTTCTCTGTGCTCAGTATCCTAATTCAATTGAATCCTTCCCAAAAACGACTTTACGTATTATATATACATGCAATACGTAAAGTCGTTTTTGGGAAGGAATCGACTTGTTTGCTTTGCAGAATTCACTTACGCTATTAGGCTGCAGGTGACACGGAGCACTCCCGTAGGCTTATTACGTAACTTTTGCAAGAGCAAAACGATAGCGATCAAACCATTTATGTCATAAAAGTCGGAATTACCTACAGTGTAGAAATATGTAAAGGTATGGTAGGTCCCACACAATCGTTTGCTAATCGCTAGCTGTTTGTCAAATGAACTTATTTAAAAAAAAAACCGCCAACAACTCTAAAACTTTTGTATTGAAGAGCAATTATTGCGCAAAAATCGCTATCGTTTTGCTCTTGCAAAATATACGTAAAAAGCCTGCCGGACTTGCGCACACAGAAACAATGTGCATGCGCATCTACACACATGACTTAGACCAACCCGCCGCGGCGTTCCGCCGCGCCGTCGCGTCGTGAGATAGACAACTGTACTATTATAACTGCGAAAGTTTGTAAGGATGGATGGATGGATGTTTTTTCACGCAAAAACTACTAGAACTAAAGATTTTATGAAATCTTACGAATTAGCTACGTTAATTTAGCTTATGTAGAATACCAAATAGGTTCTAATTTAAAAAGATTCTACTTTCTGTCAGCGGGTTCGCCCGCGTGAAGTTCGAAAGTTATCCCGTGGGAACGTATTCTGAGATAAAAAGTATCCTTTGTGGTATTCCTGATTATAATCTATCTCTGTGCCAAATTTCATCCAGATCCGCTTAGCCGTTCTGGCGTGATTGAGTAACAAACATACATGCATCAAACAGGTATTATAATAATAATAATTGTTATTATTAACAACAAAACATTTCATTATAAACTTTCCATCCCATCTTTACAAGCGCAATAAACCATACACTCGAGAAATCCGTATGATAGCAGAGAGTGAATTCCGTATGATTCGAACAGCCGATGTAACACAATACTCAGCTCAATGGAGCGTGGACGCATACAATATGATCTGAGGACAAAGAGGCCTCTCGGATTGTATGGCTGGTCAGGGCTAGACTGGACATGGTTTTTGAATGGTTATTGCATATCTGTGGTTAATGAACAAGTTTTTATGGTGAATAGACTGACGTGAGAAGATCTGTTTGTTGCAATACCAAAGGATTTTCAATTTGTAGACGATTTTTTACTAAAAAAAAAATTGTTGTATCATTATCATTATTAGTTCTTCTCGTCAAATTGTTGTATTGGCAACAGCTCAAAGTCATGTTTTTAAGCAAAATTCAGTTAAAAAAACCGGCCAAGTGCGAGTCGGACTCGCGCACGAAGGGTTCCGTACCATTATCGCAAACAAATGACGTTTGTTGTATGGGAGCCCCACAAAAATATATATTTTTCATTACTCATACTCGGAAAGTAGGTCTGAAGTTGCTTGAGGAGCGGGTTGAAAGTAATACTTTTCAGCCCTAGGGAGAATCGCTTTCAACTGACAGCTGTCAAATTATTAAAAAAAAAACTAGTTCCTTTTCACATATCTATTGAACCATGTTCCAACTTTCTATACAACCACGAAGTAAAATTGAAATAACTTAAAGTTAAGTATTGATTAAAGAATATATATTTTTTAAATAACTTTATTATAATTTAGTTTCAAAAATTTCTTTAAAATAACTTAGATTTGGGCAAAATATTTATCATTTTTTCAATGATGAAAATAAAAAATAATGGCTGAATAGCAGGCCGGCCACAGAAAAAAAACAAACAAAATAGGCGGGAAAGCGGCAATAATTTTTTCTTTGGCTAATTCATGTTTTTATTTTTATTTCCTTGTATTTGTAATGAAAAGCACAGTGTTTACCTCGGGTTAAAGACTTATTTAGTCCCTCGAACTATTGGCGCCCTCACTTCGTTCCGGGCGCCAAACCCCGTCTCGGGAATAAATAAGTTACTTTCACCCCTAGGATAACAATGTACTATTATTATATTTGTTGTTATGCGGCTACAGAAATACATCGTCTGTGAAAATTTCAACTGTCTAGCTATTACGATTCATGAAAAGGTGTCTGGTGACAGACATACAGACACACAGACGGACCGCGGAGTCTTAGTAATAGGGTCCCGTTTTTACCCTTTAGATACGGAACCTTAAAGAGAATTCATCGTCATGATTGACCATTACAACCACATATTTTACTGAAGCGCGACAAATGATCAATTTTGATTAAACTATTTAAAACTTGACCAAATCAACGAACTGCCCTACAATAGAAACATACCAAAATGCATTGTGATTCCATATTCACCATGCATATAAATGCCGCATCCATCACCCCACCACGACCTAAGGTAACCCGTCGTCGTCGTAAAGTATTTGAATATTCATCATGTTCCAACCCAGTCGTTTACGTTGCAGATCGCAGACCAGAAACCATGTCCACCATAATTGATAGTATTCCAGCGTTTAACTGTTCCGTCCTGCCCTTTTTGCAAGATTTACCTGAACTCAAAATACCAAAGATAGCTTATATATTATTTATTTAATCTTCATGTACAATGGTGATACATAGGCGGACTTAATGCAGCAAGGCATTCCCTACCAGTCAACCTTTGGGTTAAAAAGGACACAACAGTGGTAGGGGTACAAAAAAAATGAACAATAATTAAGGCGGATATTAATAAACTATCTAACTAATAAAATACATAAATAATTTCTAAATCAATAGACTAATAAATATTATAATAAATATCATATTCTAAATGAAACAGAAATTTAAATATAATAACTATGACGAAGACCGAGCTATGTAAGAGAGGACAGGTAATAGTTCCGTATCCTACGCTTGAATGAAAATTTACTCTCAGCTCTATTATATATATATATATATATCAGACAATAACATACATATCAGATATATCAGACAATATCATATCTCTCATATATATATCAGAAAATAGCATATAGGTTATATTATATAAATATTGGGATATTGGGTGCAGTACTAATTCCACGCGGATGGAGCCACGAGCGGCAACGAGTGTCATTCATAGTTAGTCCTACTCTAAAATTAAGCTATTTTTTAATTATTTTTTAAAAATAATAATCTAGCACCTCTTCCCTGTAAATAACAAGATTTACATGCTCTCAAAATAGCAGTAAACGTCAATATTGTGGTTTTAAAACCAACCAACCAACAAGTACGGAAGGAGCACCAGGTGGACCGATGACCTGGGTTGGATGCGAGACGCACGGGATCGGTCAATGTGGCGACGCCTGTGGGCGGCCTATGTCCAGCAGTGGACGTCTTTCGGCTGAAATGATGATGATGAATCAACAATTGTAATAGGGTAGTTGACAAGAAATAACTATTTAGTCCGTCAGTTAGATAACCTAAAAATATTGGACACGTATTTTAGGAATGTCTCAATAGCAGTACAGAGTCTAGAGTTTGTTCCCGGTTGATGGCAATTGGCTAATTGGCTTGGCCTTACATGGGACTTACATATAACTGTTTAAGCTCTGCCTGACTTTTCCTGGAATACGGCGTAATGTTATGTTGTTTAAAAATCAGACGGACGTCAAAATCATCATCTGCCTAGCCTTTTCCCAACTATATTGGGGTCGGCTTCCAGTGTTACCGGATTCAGCTAAGTACCAGTGTTTTCCACAACCCAGTAACTGGGTACGGTACCCCTTGGTAAGACTGGTGTCAGATCTCAAGCTTCTGACTACCCGTAACGACTGTCAAAGATCTTCAAATGACAGCCGGGACCAACGGCTTAACGTGCTTTCCGAGGCACTGAGGAAACTCGGTATTTTGAAATGGTCACCCATCCACGGACCGACCTCGTCAAGCTTTGCTTAACCTTGATGATCGACCCGTGCGGATGTTATTATTTAACCACGAGCTCCTCCGATGGACGTCAAAATATTGGTATTCAAATCATGTTATCTGTTGTAGTACATCTCTAAAGTCATCAGTCTTTTTCTCAGAAAATATAGTTGCTACCTCTATGGTCTACGTACTTCAGAATATCTGAATATTCCAGCAGCTTGATACACGCTGTTGAATAACGAACGGGCTCCAAATATATAAATTGATGTAGCTTAACATTCTAGGGATAATATCTGAGAGTATGAATAAGATAAGGTACCGATGAACACGATGGGTAACTTGTTTATCTGAATATCCCAAGTCGGTAATTAATGCTATCCTTATGTTATGCTATCCATTTTTTTTTCTATGTCTTCAGGACGTCAGAAATATGCATTCTTCCTTCAGTTATTTGCTGATCTTTGGATCTTCCCTCATTAGGTATGTGTTTCTAAATAACACAGACTTTTAATCATAACCCTCGGCAACCTACAGACCTCCACAAGAAAGATTTACTTACGAAGTGTTTAAGATAGGTCTTACTTGACATTCGTTTATATTATTTTGCGCTAGCCGTTCGTATTTTCACAAACATAGACTTGTTTAATTCATACTCCAAAGCCCAGAGTTTCTCGTCTAGGTCGATGAGAAGCGGATATTTCTCGATAGACTCCAGATACCGTGAAACGTCTGTATTTAGTTGCGGCAGTCCTGTGGACGTTGCAGCAGCCGACCGAATCTGCCGCAAATTGATTTAGCCCCTTTATCTCAAGACTAGCGTGGCGAACCGATTTGAGCTGTAGCTACTTGTAATTGGGTTCTAAATCGGTGAACAGAATAATATTGGTGATCGGTAGCTTGTGGGCAAGTGAAATAACATACCTTCATTGCAAAGGACATGAGAGATAATATCTAAACCATATATTATTTATCACGTGAAATATTATTTCGCACTGCCAAAAATATTAAGGTGTCTTGCATATTTTAGAGACTGAGAAAGATTTTTTGCAGACAGTAGACAAGTAATAAGGTTGGTAATAATCATTTCACTTGAACATGTTCGTAAAGTCTTACTGTTACTACGATTTAACATACGGTGACAGAGACAACATGACACTTAAGGCAGCTTATTATTTATTTTTAATTGAGTTCTGTCTATGCACAGTTACTGGGTTGTGGAGGACAGTGCGATAAGTTAATCCATGTAAAATACACAAAATACTCGTATTTGAGAAAAGGCTGGAGATTGATTGAACTGAGTTTTTAAGTACTTTGCCAATGAACAATCCTTCATTATTCTCTCTTTCATTTAGTTATTACAGATTTTTAACAAATTGCCCAAAAAGGTGAAGGTTCTCAATTCGGATGTTTATATATATATTTTACGTATGTTCGGGCGTAACTCCGTAATATATAAACGGATTTGAAAAATTCTTTTTTGTTCGAAAGACGTTTATTCCGAAATGGTCCCATTTAAATTTGGTAAAGATCTGATGAAGAACTTCGGAGATATACAACATAACTCTTCAATAAATGACGGAAAATCTCTCGGGATTGCTGCAATCGCATATTTATTACGTATGTTTATTGTTTACACCATTTCATAACATACCATCACGCCAGTATGCTCTAAACTGGTACGCAGCTGTGTACAGTTCACCCTGGTACACTCTCATACGGTTATGTACAAGTTAGATGTTATTCGGGTAATCTATTCTGGCATCACTGTGGGCATTATAGGTACCTCACCTTACTACGTCCAATCAATCTACATAGCCTTTTCCCAACTATATTGGGGTCGGCTTCCAGTCTAACCGGTATCAGCTAAGTACGAGTGTTTTTACATGGAGCGACTGCCTATCTGACCTCCACAACCCAGTAACTGGGTAACACGATACCTATTGGCTAGACTGGGTCAGATCTCAAGCTTCTGACTACCCGTAACGACTGTCAAAGATCTTCAAATGACAGCCGGGACCAACGGTTGAAAATGTTGAAATGGACACCCATCCACGGACCGACCTCGTCAAGCGTTGCTTAACCTTGAAGATCGACCCGTGCGGCTGTTATTATTTAGCCACGAGCTCCTCCACCTTACTACGTCCATTATGTACAAATAAAAAATGTTTTTTTTTTTTCAAAAATATTTATATTTTATTCTACACTTTCAAAGCCACTTTCTGGTGAGAAACACAGCTATTTATGAAAGACTTTTGTAACAATAAAGTGCTGGCGTAAATAGCCATTCACAGCCCAGATTGAGGAGAGGAAGTTCTGGAACCGAGTAGTTAGATTCACAGTCATAGTTTTGAGTCCAAGTTATTGTAGTATAACTTCAGCTCTGATTGTTGAAACGTTCTGTGAAATGACCCAGTTTTATTACGGTTTGCAGTTCTAGGCAAAACCATCTGGTTTGTTAAACTGGACCTTTCTTAACATGTTCTTTTATAAAGAGCTTTTATGATTTTTGACATTGATTTGTGTGTGATTGTATCTATGTGACTATTCTGGAATTATTAGATTAATATTTGAAACTAGCTTCTGCCATCGGCTTCGCCCGCGTTAATGTCGAAAATTATTCCTTGGGAACAAAGACAAAAGACAAAGATATTTTATTTCAAGTAAAATTTACAAGTAATAAAAGTTGATTCTACCGTGCATTCGGAAAGTAGCTTGTAATGGAGAAGAATGCACAAGAAACTCCATACATAACGTATACCCGAGGTAAAAAGTATCCCATGTGCTATTATTCCGTTTCCGTGAATGTGTCCGTGGCATCAACAGTGGGCCCTATCAGAATATCAGCGCACTGATATTTTCTTTTTAATATCGTTGCACATGCTGAGATAGGAGCCTTTTTGTTCTCGCACGGGGTTATTTATTTTTATTATTGTTTGTGTTTTTCTTATCTCGTGTTTCTTGTGCGGGTCACAAATAAATATTTTTTCCTTCTTTCTTTCTTTCTATAATCTATCTCTGTGACAAATTTCATCTAGTTCAGTTTAGCCGTTCTGGCGTGATTGAGTAACAAACATACACACATCCATCCGAACTTTCGCATTCATAATATAAGTAAGATGAAGGGAACAAGGACAGCTGACTGCCTTGTTAGTCCAAGTGCTGCTATTGAGCATGCGGTCCTGGGTTCGATTTCCGGATCGGGCAAAGGGTTATTGGTTGTTCCATCTGGAATTTCTCAGTATCCTATGTGCTATTCCTGTTTATAATCTATCCCTGTGCCAAATTCATCTAGATCTGTCCAGCCGTTTGATCATGAAGAAGTAACAAACATAAACACACGAACTTTCGCCTTTAAAATATTAGTGTGAAGTGTACTACCGACTTCTTTTCCAAGGCCTTTATTCCGCGCTTCTTTTCTGTGTCGTTTATGCCCGTCATAGCAACGAAGGCAATTAGGAAAGCCAAGAGCAAGTTTATAATTGAATTGAAAACTAAACTGACGAAACATGAAGTTGTATAAACAGGCATTTTCACAATTAGATAGCGTCTTTCTGATAATTAAAGTTTAATTAAAGTTCGTACTTCGAGATAAGACACGCTAAAATGCCCCGTAACTAGCTTTTAAGATGAACTTTATCGAAATTAGGGCTGTCATTTTTGGGAGAAAGATCTTTGGCTAAATAAATAACAACCAACTAACAAAAATATAACTACCAAAAATATTAAATAAAATAAATGAAAATCACAATATCATCATCAATAAATACATATAATAAATCTGTAGAAAAGTATTTTTTTTTAATCTGTAAAAAAATATTTTTTGTACATCGAAAATTTTCCAAAAAAATAGCCAGGGTGTTAAAGGATAACCAACAGAACCTATTTTTGGATTATTTTCTGTTTATTTGTTCACGCATCACGTGAAATGTACGAAACCAATGTAAATAACTTTTATACATAAAAATTGTGCGTAACTTGAACAATTAATTAGTTTTTGTTTCATCGCAATCGGTTCACTTTATCAAAAAAGTGTTCAAGAAGTAAAATTATCACAACACACGCAATTCAGATACTCGGACAGTTGAACTCTATATTCGATAGATGGCGTTGTGCATTTGAAGTCATGTTAAGATTCTCCGCGAAAGAATGATGACTAAAGATAAAAAAATTGTAGTTTAGTAAGTAGGGTAGGCAGGAAGGTAAGTAGGGTAGGGTTAACAGACTGATGATGGGAGCCAAGCCGTGGGCACAGTTAGTATTGAAATAAAAATAAAAGTAGAATATTAAAACAAAAAAAAATTAAGTTCGATCGCGCTTGCCGAGTTCGGTCTATAGATGGATGAACATGTACCGTGCGAGACTTCTCCGAAAGGATCTGGGAAGGAAAGGAGGCTCTTTGGAAATGGAAAGTGCGTGAAGTATTGGTCCCAGCTGTCACTTGTAGATCTTTGAAGGTCGTTACGGCAGTTGCGGATAGACGAAAGCCAGAAAATCTGTCAGGAGTCTGGGGATGTGCCCAGTTGTAGAGGGGCAGACGCTCGATGTAAAGTACGATGGCACTCTGCTGCAGCCGGTTATCCTGGAAGCCAACTTCACATAGTTGGAAAAAGGCTGGGCAGATATCGTTTATTATTTAGGAAAGTTTAGTTATCTAGAAGAAATGTCACTCACACACTCATCACGAAATGTCGAAAACTGCTTGATGTATAAAGATAAAATTTGGCGAGGTTAAGGAAATTTAGGGAGGTTTCTCAAGTAACTTCAGTGCGCACTAAGAAAGGATTTTTGGAAATTCCACCCCTAAGGGGGTTGAAAGATTGTTTGAAATTTCTACAATTTGTAAATTGGACACGTGAAATTTTACATTTACGCTCTTGAATGATAAAAAGAACTTATTTATTTATTGGTTTTTGGAAATTCCATCCATAAGGGGGTAATAAAGGGGTTGAAACAGTGTTAAATTTCTACAGTTTGTAAATTGAACACGTGAACTTTTACATTTACGCTCTTTATTGATAAAAAGAATTCATGTATTTATTGGTTTTTGGAAATTCCATTCGTAAGTGGGTAAAAAGGGGGTTGAAACTTTGTGTGAAATTTCTACAGTTTGTAAATTGGACACGTGAAATTTTTCATTTACGTTCTTGATTGATAAAAAGAATTCATGTACTTATTGGTTTTTGGAAATGCCACCCCTAAAGGAGTATAAAAAGGGTTGAAAGTTTGGATGAAATTTCTACAGTTTGTAAGTAGAACGCAACCAACAGCGCAAATCTAAAATTTCACGTTGGGGACGTGAAATTTTAGATTTGCGCTGTTGGTTGATAAAAAGAATTCATGTATTTATTGGTTGTTGGAAATTCCACCCCTAAAGGAGTAAAAAATGTGGCAAATATTTGAAAGTTAGCATAAATACTGACCTAAGTAAATAGTAAAGGTTTTCATTATTACTTTTTAAAAACTACTCCTAAAAGACGATTTAGGGTGTGTTGAAGATTTTTGAAGAATTTTACTGTACAAGGGCTTCTTTATATGATGTAGCAATATATTTTGAATTTACAAAAATCCTTTCTTATATATAAGAAAGGATTTTTGGAAATTCAACCTTTTAACGGGTGAAACTAAAAACTCATCTGTACGATAAAATACGGATCACGCGAACGAAGTCGCGGGCGAAGTGCTTGTTCATAATAAAAATAAAATTACTAACTAAAACATAACAAATACGGATAAAAAGCGGAGGGCGCATTGGGCGTTAAAAAATTCGTCCACTTCGATGCCAACGGGAAACCTGGAACGCACGCTGGCAGCATTGCCACGTTGCTTAGCAGTGCTGAAGCTCTGGCCGAAGAAAAGCCCAGCCCTCTGGCCACGTGAAGAGTCGACTAACCGTTTGCTTATATCTCGAAACACTCGATAAGCACTCAGACCCCATGGGCCCAATATTTCAACCCCTAAGATCAGATTGATTGATTTAAGGGTACTAGTCGACGGCACGAACTACTTTGTGCGCGGGGTTAAAATGCATTTTATATCAACCGACAACACGTGCGGAAGAGATAGATGCTGTGATGAGCAGTAGGAAGCTAGTTATAGTACGAATACACACTTTTGCAAATTTGTAGCGAAATGGATAATGATTTAGGACGAAACCGAGCGCGAGAAATTTTATAATCAGACCTTTGGCAGTCTAGATAATATCATGAAACAACGACAAAATCTCTCTGTTCAAAATAAAATTATTTGCATTATTGAACTACTAATCTATCCCTGAATGGAGGCCGTTTTGCAATTTTCCGTCTTCTTATGGTATTTATTCCCACCCAAAAATGCGTTAAAATTAGTGTCGAAATGTGGACCTTTCGACGCTCATAACTTTCAAATGTTTTCTTTTTTTTACTTTTTTGCTTCCATACAGGGCTAGATAATGATGAGACAAATTGATATCACTTTTTATTTTGAACGTATATCGTCAAACGGTGGAATAATCCCTAAACTACGTTTGTATGGAAGAATTTTCGACTAGTGTAACCTTAAGATTAACATATAGTTTTAACAATGAAAAGAAAATTCTGTGGTTTAATATTAAAATAGTTTTTGCTCATTTAAATAAAAATATTAAAATAGATCTCTATATAACTAAATCTATCTGTAAAGTTTGTTTTTAATAGGCCATTACGAGTAATGAATATAATGATGACGTTTTAGATGTACAATGCCTTACACACTGCGTAGCCCTAATTTCAAATAACATTTTCGAGTTTAATCAATACATTCAAAAGCATGTTAGTTTTAGTCCTAAAACAATATTGAAGAATTTCATATGTAAGTGGATTTATGGACTGGAATACACCTGGCGAAGACTAGTGCGATTTTCTCGATAAAAAATGAACTGGTAGCCTACGGGAATATTAAAGTGGGTGGTTTATTTTATAATATTATTTATTTGGTCGTGGATATCGTGCTATGAACGCTGCGTTTCGGCAGGTGTGTTACAGTCCTTATAGGTTTTAAAACATTCTATAAAAAAAAAATTTTTTACAAAAAAATACTCCGACTTCCAAATATAAAAACTACAAAGGGAAAAATAACTTTATTTTTGGAAGTCGGTGTCCATAACGCAAAAAATTGGTACCTACCAAAAACACAGTCACACAAGTCAGTAGGTTTTTTTTGTAAAAAAGTTTTTTTAATTTTTCACTTTTCAGTTGTACCTACCTGATAGGCAAGTAGTTTAGTAAGGTACCAATAATGATTACCCGAATATCATGAAACTTTAACAAGGGTGAAATGAGAGATCTGCGTACCCCTTGAGAGCATACTGGCATGATGTTATGTTATGAAATGGTATCACAATAATATTATAAAGGCGAAAGTCTGTGAGTGTGTATGTTTGTTACTTCTTCACGCTCAAACGGCTGGACGGATCTGGATGAAATTTGGCACAGAGATAAATTATAGTCAGGAATAGCACATTGGGTACTTTTTATCCCGGGAATATAATCCTTCGGGATAAATTACGACTTTCACGCGGGCGAAGCTGCTGGCAGAAGCTAGTAAAAAATAAGCGGACATCACCAAATAACGGCAAATCTCGCGCGATTTGCCGTTATTTATTGAAGAGTTCTGTTGTGTATCTCTGATGTTCTTTATCAATTCTTTACCAAATTAAAATGGGACCAATTTCGGAACATAATCTTTTAAACAAAAAAGAATTTTCAAAATCTGTCCACAATTGACGGAGATATCGGTAAACATACATAAAAAAAAAAAACATACATAAAGTCGAACATAGAACCTCCTCCTTTTTCGAAAATCGGTTAAAATCGTATCATACATAAAATATGCTTAAATTAAATCGTATTCTGTGAATCCTTATGAAGAGTTTCTATTTATTTTTAATTAAATATGTCGGGTTTTGTAAGAACAATGACAGATAAAAAACTTTGTAAGAAGTTATAAAAATTTAATTAACTTTTTCCTGTATTAAAGTAAACTGAATTTCTTGCTTGCTTTTCCTCGTGCTTCAGGCGAGATAAAAATCATATTATTTTTCCCCTTTATCAGTCAAATTGTGTTAGCCTATTGGTGGTTAAAGTAAGTAAATACCATTAATAAAAAAAAAAACCCCGACACATTTTTATTTCATGCTACATAATTTAACTAGTAGCAGGCATACTTCAATCGACCATCTATTAAATACGTAATTATGATATGATATCTTGCGAAAACAGCCTGATTCAACGACTATAACTTTTGAACCACTCGATAAAGTCACCGTGTTTGAAAACAAAAACGGGCACATCCATTTAGGAGCTATGATACCACAGAAACATAAATAAACAAACACACAACAGGTACACATGTCAACTTACTAACACGCCTATTTTTCCGTCGGGGTTAAAAACGCTTAAGTAATTGGAAATAATTCAATTAAAATATTGAAAAATAATCAATTAGTTTATTTGGAAAATATGGAATGACCTACCTCCACCGCTTAGACAGAGCATCTCTCAGCCAGCAAGACAATAATACTTCACAAATAAATGCTTAAAGTACTGTACTGCTATCATTGTTCGCATGCAACAAGAATAGTTACAGCACTGATAACAAAATTTGTCTCTAAACTCAATACATCACATCATACATCACATCATCAGCCTATTAATGTTCCCACTACAGGCCTCCTCTCTGCGAGAGGGAATGGGCCGTAATCTACCACGCGGTCCCAGTGCGGGTTGGTGGATGTCACATGTCTTCGATTTTTTGGTTCTAGGAAATGCCGGTTTCCTCACGATGTTTTCCTTCACCCTTTTGAGAGCAGTGGTGATGAAATAATTTACACAAAGTAAAGCGCCTGCCTGGGCGAAGCCACTACCTACAACTTGTAAGTCGCGGCCGATACCACTGGGCCACCACTGCTCTTAACACTCAATACATATATACTCCCAATCCAATCACCTAAAAATATAACATTAAGAAAATAACCAATACAATAAAGCAAGTTGTAGAAACAATCAGACTAAGTGTGGCTGACGACACAAAAGATGAACAGAGATAAATTCTATTTACGCTAGATTTGAGCTGCAATCCGCTCGGGTAGCTGAACCAACGAACTGAAAGCTATTGGATATCTTATTAACAATATTGAGAATTGGAGACTGACTTATGGAGCAAGTTTAAGATTTTGGTGGCAAATTATTGGTGTTAAACGATATGGATTTCCAGATTTTCTCAGGTCCAGTTGAAAACCAGCGTCAGGCACTAGTGTGTCTAACTCTAGTAGTGGACAACTATGTCTGGCATATTAACTTTATTAACTTGAAAACTATGTCTACTATCTCTGGCATTTTTGCTGAACTAGGCCTTTTTGGCTCAGCCATGAGTCAGACTTTCCTGCTAAGTTCTACGTCAGACTTTACACTTGTATTATTTATTTTTATTTGTATTTTATCTGAAGTATATTATTATGTATCTAGTACCTATACTGTGTGTCTTTTAGTCTGTGCTAAATAAATGTATTTTCTTAATTTTTCTTTTATATTAAGTTTTCTAGCTAACTTTAAAATATACAAGGGGATTTCTAAGTAGATCAAAATCCTGACAGCCACAACCTGGGGGTCTTTAAGTCAAGAGTGAATAGGTTACTTCCGGGCAAGCGTGTTACAACGTCGACCACATCATCGCTTAACATCGAGTGAGATAGTGGTCAAGCGTGAGACTATCAATAATAAAAAAAAATACATTTTATACTGTATAGTATCTAAGGGAAGTATAATTTAAACTCATTCGGGCAAACCTAATAAAAGTTTATATTCCAGTCGACGAATTGAAGGGTATAGGATATCTTGTGAGACTTGGAGACGGACTTATGGACTAAGTTTTTAAGTTTTGGTGAGAAATTATTGGTTGTGAAAGGCTCTTAGGGTGAAGTTTGGTTTGGTGCTATAAGGCATAAAATAATATTAATTGAAATTGAAATCTATATAAAGTGAAATTATGGTTTTTTGGAGTGACGGATATATGGTTAAAATTTAGTCTAATTAAACCGGAATTCTCACTACATACTCGTAAAAGAGGCAACGTATGCTCCCTTGGGAGAAAAGTGGGAGTTATGTAGGTTGCATTTATGAATTAAAAAAACTAGATAAGTACGAAAAAAAGATTCAAAATTTCTTTAGAGAATTAAAATTGAGATTCTGCTAATTGTTTGCTTCACAATTCAGAAGGTGAAGATTTTTCGTACAAGCATTACATTATCTGTGGTACAAGTGTGTTCAGCCTGCATCAATCTGCATTAGAAAAAAACTACTTTCAAAAACGAATTTGCATAGTAGGCGTGTAATATTGTTATTTTCTTCTTGCTTTTATCCGTAACGACTGTCAAAGATCTTAAAATAATAGCTGGAGCCGCTTAACGTGCTTCCGAGGCACGGAGGAATCGTGCCGTACGAAGATGGTCACCCATTCACGGGTTGACCTCGGCAAGCGTTGCTTAACCCTGAAGATTGACCACGCCGAGCCAAGGGATTTAATTGCAGCATAATAATGGTACAATATGTACCTAAATCACGATAGCAATTTCTAAAAAGTTGTTAGTATAACACAACATACATACCCGTATTGTTTTTCCTCTCTAACGTACCGTCCCTATTGCCAAAAATAAAAGATAAAAATACACTGACCCCTATAAATCCGCCCACATGGATCCGTAACAGATGTTAACAGAATCATAAAGAAAACAAAACACTGTCCACGACAAAGGAAACCCGTAAAACAATAGAGGAACAAAAATGGATGCAGTATCGGCATAATATCTGGCAGGCTGCTTGTACAGTCAGAAGAATGTGGATAAAGTGTCTTCAAAATTAAAATAAGCAGATCAAAAAAAACGTTGCGATTATATAAATGTCTAAATGACTGTTGTCGTGTCAACAGTTGTTGTGTTTATACTAATTTCTGAAATACATCATTACGATTTTGTTTGGTTTTCTATGTCGGTCTACAGACTAATTGCGTAACACACTCTTAAAACAAACATTCCATACTCGAAATCAAAGAATTTGTTTGATTTCGAGTATGGAATGTTTAAAACATAATGAGGAAAACTATTCTGTTGTAGGTATTATCAAAATCCTAAAGATTGTGATTGTGATCGAGTAATGTATTTCGTGCTAATCTGTTTGTCCTTTTTTTTGTCGTGTGGAAATCCTCATAGATATCCGCCACCCTGGGGCGGGCAGACGGATCGGTTAGACTTTTAGGCCCACTTGCGACACAATCTTAACTCAGAGTTAGTTGCTAAACGAGGTTATATAACAAATATGTCATAAATAATTACTGGGTTAGCTACTAACTCGGACTCCAACCACACGGTGTCCAGCAGCTATGTCCCGTTTTTTGCGGCTAACTGTACCTATGTCTGTGTGTGTGTCACAGTCTTGTCTGCCCGTCAGCAATACAGGCCCTGTGGGAGACACCGTTCGAAATTGAAAACTGAACGAATCGTACTTGTCGCATGGCGGGAAAATTGCACATGCAAGGCATTTTGTGAACGTGCCTTTGCCTACGAGGCACGTGATTGTGATTGTACGAGTTGGCGTGCGTTAGGTTTTATTGTTTTATAGGTCTAAAGAGTGGCTATGGCTAGGGGAGGAGGAAGGATTTTAGGAATTACCCTTGGTAAAAAGGTCAGTGGTCTAATAGTGTTTAGAGAATTTTTATGGTACTTATGTTCTTTCAATACCTAGACTCGTAAATTTTAAATATTCTTTAGATAACAATAAATTTATCATGGCAGCTTTATTTAGCTATGACCATAACAACTTTGCGTTTTGTATTTTCAGAATAAAAAATATATTTTCGTTAAAAACTTTTGCAAAGGTCATGAGAAAATGCCAACATCACATAAATAACAGTATAAAATTTTGAAAAATGTAGAAATATGATTCTTATTGTAACGAAAATATTATAATTCGAATATCGAACACTTCTTTGTCTTATTAAAATTTTCAGAGTAACCAGAAACATGGAACTGAAAAAGAGCCACAAAATGACAACTTTAACACATTTTCAACCTTCGTTTGGTGAACTTGTGTAAGCGTTTAGAGACTGCTCCGTTTGATGGAACAGTTGCGGTCTTTTTGCTAGTAAAGCTTCTACACGGTTTTCTAGCCATATTCGAATGTTAGACGATGTGACTAGTTAGACGTAAATTCGCTTAGACTATATCATTATGACTTTACCTATATAACCATGTAACCGACGGTTCTGATTTGTTTGTTGATAGAACCTTTTTTGTTCTAATGGATATTTCATGAGAATATCCGCGGATTTCTGAATAGATCAAGAACTCCACGAACTCATCCCACCAGCCCCCTTCTACCATCGGACATCTAGACGCACTGCAAGTTACCATCCTTACCTTGTTGCCATTCCACCAATACGCACCAAGCGCTTCCAAACATCCTTCATAATGCGCACAGCGAATGAGTGGAACTCACTACCTGCGTCTGTGTTTCCGAACGCATTCAACCCGAATCTCTTCAAAGTTAGAGTGAACAGGCTTCTTCTGGGTAAGCTCGCTCCATCGTCGACTCTGTCTCTGTCACCTTTGACCTAGACTAGAGTCAAGAGCAAACCCATCACAAATAAAAAAAAAAAAAAAAAAGATAATTTGCAGTTGAGTATTTGTCAGACTTTAGGTAATTTAGCGGCAAAATCTATCAAACTTTGGCATTAAAGTGGGGTTTGTCACGTTAGTTGATTCTAAATACTGAATTCAGAAACCGACCCTATGCTTCAATCTTCTTAATTATAGTACTTTTAACAAAAAGCTGCCTAAAAAATGTCGTGCAGAATATTGCGATCTCATCACAACTAACAACACTAATGTTTACAATTCTAGTAGTTTATGGTCTATCATAGATATTTACGACGTTCGACACCGAATAGCTAAAAACGAGCGGCTTGTTTGAAGGCCCACGAGGTTAAACGAAAAGCTTTTACTCCTGAATGTTGGCACCCTGCCATCATCCCCCACCCTCCACTGATCCGTAATTACGTTCTGTTTACACACACAACAAAACCTGCAATTAGAATAAACAACAGTAAAATAAATTGTTTGTTTTTAAAAAACAAAACAAGGGTCGCACGACGGACGGACGGAGGTAAATCGCGTTACAAATGTTACAATGGAAACGAAATTTTTACTTTATGGAAAAAAGTTGATTCTCTGTTTGAATTTGTATAAGTGAGTTGTTGGTAACAGATTAATACGTAGTCTTTTCAAATGTCTACGTAAAATTGTATTTATACAAAATTCGCTTTTGAATAAATACAATTTTGACATTGAATTAATGAGACGTCTTAAATGGAAATAAGTTATGAAGTTACGTCTGAGCCGTTTTATTTTTAAAATAGAAAAAGATTGGCAGTCTTCTTAACCTTTATCTCAGGTAGTATAAGATATTAAGCAGTAGAAATAATTTGAACTCTACAACTGAGTTTCTATGAGAACAGCAATGACTCTAGACAAATTTCCAAATATTTTGAGATTGCATACGTGACATTTTGGTTAAGAATGAAATCATGGATAAAATCGGGTTATTGGACGACTCGCCCGAATTTAACTCGCCCAGATCGGGCGAATTGTCCACTATTAAAAATATTAGCCCGAAGTTTATTTATCGGCGGGTGATTTGACCACTCCAAAATAATTTAGTAGACGATTCGCCCAAATTTTATTTTAGAGAACAAAAAATATAAAAGTACAGTCGTGCTCACCCGTCTCGGAAATAATATGAAGAAAAGCAATGCATTCAATAAGTAATTACCACTTAAAAATTGAAGATATGCCAGTTAGATAAGATAGACAGGTAACAAAACAATAAGAGGGAGACAGCAACATTCACTACAAAAAAATAAAGAAGAAGTTCTATACGCTATCAAGTCATTCCAGTACCGGTAAAGACTAACTTAAGTACCAGCAGATTATAATCATGAAGGAGCTAGGCTGGAATCATAAGCGGTAAAAAGAGTACCGGGCGATTTTAGATTCTGAAGTCCTAGTACTCCGTTAGTCTCTAACTCTCTACCGCTTATGATTCTAGCCATGCAAATACTTCTTCATGATTTTGGCCTCCTGGTAGTTTGGGTGTAAATGCTTATAATGTTAACATCTACCTAAAAAGCAAAATATGAAGTTATATTTTTATCATGTCATTAAACTCTGTACTGAATTTAATCGAAATCTAAAAAATAAACGTCCCAAGACTAGTAAGCACCTACTGATCCGTAGGTGCCATTTAATTTTGTGGAGTACAATTGCGAAAAAAAAGAATATCGATAGGTGCCGTATGTGGTATACCTCAGGTGCCATTCAATCAGTTTCCATTTAAGTGGGTGCCCAATGTAGAATATGTGCTCAAATCATATAGTAGTTATTTTAATAAAGACATTTTGATTCATTTGTGTCTCATTTCATTTCAATAAAAATATATAATGCTTAATATTTTTGCACCTGAGTATACTTTATCTTAACGGTATTGCATAAAACACAATTCGGGCGAATCGCCTACTAAATAATTTTGGAGTGGTCAATTCGCCCGCCGATAAATAAACTTCGGGCGAATCGACACAGAAAAATTAATATTTTTAATAGTGGACGATTTGAATTCGGGCGAGTCGTCCAATAACCCACAAAATCATTTTGAAAATCGTTGTCACTAATATAATATATCTCTTGTCTAGCTAGATCTTCTTCAGATACAGATGTCCGTTTAAATTAAACTTTACATCAATATTTAATAGATTTTTATTTCTACACAAATATTGTTAATTCAGCCAGAAAGCTAATTATGTCATTGTAACCAAATTATGAGCAGCGGCTGCATTAAGAGCAGTGGTGGCCCAGTGGTATCGGCCGCGACTTACAAGTTGTTGGTCGTGGATTTGAAACCAGGCTGGCGCTTTACTTTGTGTAAATTATTTCATCACCACTGCTCCCAAGACGAAGAAGGAAAACATCGTGAGGAAACCGACATGTCCTAGAACCAAAAATTCGAATACATGTGACATCCACCAACCTCTCACAGAAAGGAGGCCTGTGTCCCAGCAGTGGGAACATTAATATGATGATGATGGTGAACCAACTCAGTCGATTTGATACTCAAAGTACAGCAGGTGCAGAAATTGCTATATTAAAATATCCTATTAAGATTATGATAATGTATTGCATCTACATTACACCTAGGTGTAGGTAGTACGTCTTGCAGTAACACGCAAGTTTATGCGTTGCTTGCATGGACTCCTAACTAAGTTTACGTGCTTTACGAGAATTTATCACGACTTCACCGAACTTCTCATGTAGATACTTAATATGTAAGTTTCTTAAGTAATTTCGGTAGGAAGAAATTTCGCCTATTTATACAGATATAGTTCGTATTATACCTAATGTGATGTTAGCCAACAGGTTCCTCAGACTTTTAAACTTTATTAATAATACGATGAAATTATTATGCAAACAAATCGTAACATAAACAAGTGTGTCTCATGACATTTAGATAAATAATTAAAAAAAAGAGATAATTTATATCGTATCGTAAGTTTTTAATAACCAAACAAGATTTTAGTCTTCCAAAAAATATTTACTAAACATAAAAATACAAGATTGCATCGAACTATCCTTTAAAAAGGCATCTCCAATACAAACAAAATAACCCTCCTTTTGACAGCAGTCGGGTAAATATAGAACCGGTCGACTGTGAAGCTGAAATGTATGACGAAGTAGACAATATTGAACTTTTATTGCGAACATCCACTGTGCTGAAACTTGGCACTGCATTGAGACAAGATCACTCCTTCAATATACGTGTGTATCTAAGCACGAGTATTAGAGGACAAGGATAAGGATTTTTATCAGATAGCAATGCCATAACTGTGACTGTATCATCTGATCATCTGTTTATCTAAGGTTTTTTTTTTAAAGCTTAAACTTTAGACTTAGTTCTTTATATTTTTTAATCTAATTTTTAAGTACTTGGTTCACATAGATAATAACCTGTAGCAATTATATTAATTTTGAAACATCTTAAGGGATGATCTACCTGCATGTTTTTTTTAATTTTTGTCAATTTATTTTGTTTTTAATTTTGCCTTATCGGGCAGGGTGTATATTTTGTTCCACAGTACATTTATACCAAACAAGCTCTAGACATGAAACTTTTAATTGGCTGTCAGATTGTCTTACTGTTATTTATCACCATTTGTATCTAGCTGTAAGTCTTCCAAAGTCTCAAATAAATAAATAAATACATGATTATGTTAGAGTAAATTGTATTGAGGGGTACCAAGGAAGCTAAATTCAAAACTTGATTTTATCTGACTATCAAATTATGTATAATAAGTCCATAAGGAAATCGGCTTGCAAATAGCACGCCGGTATCTTCATTATCAGCTTTCAATCACTTAAAGTCGCTAACCCCGATAAAGCTCCCCCAAGCTAGTTTAAACAAACACAGATTGCGATTGCAGCAGACACAGAAATACAGCCAGAGGATAGATGTTAAAGTACGCGATATTGAATACTTATCTGGGTGTCATTATGTTGGAACTAGCTGACCTTGACCCTAGAAGGATTCTCACGAGAAAATATAGACCTATGCTCAGCAATATATGCGTATACAAATATATAATATGCAAAATAAAATTATCAACAAATTTACCTAAGTACCTACGGAAATACACTTGTAAGTGTATTTCCGCATGCCAGTTTCTTCATAATCAGCTTTTAATCACTTAATGTCTCTAACCCCGATAAAGCTCCCCCTAGTTAGTTTACACAAAAACAGATTGCGAGTGCAGCAGACACAGAAATACAGCCAGAGTGCAGAGGATAGATGTTAAAGTAGGCGATATTGAATTCTTATCTGGGTGTCATTACGTCGGAACTAGCTGGCTGGCTTGCTGCGGATATTGCGCTACCGATTGCGATCCGATACATGTACTGGCGGCAGAAGAATTTGGTGTACAGGAACTGCAATTTGGAGTGACGTTTAGTGTGTGGTCAATGCTTTGGTACGCCATGAACATTTTGTCATCAATCATCAGTGAATAATTTATTTTAATTACTCATTTTTTAAGTTTTAAAAAGAGTAGTTAAAATAAATAATTCACTGATTTTTAATATTTTTTTAATGTCTCATTTCGTGCAAGCCTTCAATTTATCCGTCAGATTTGCCTTATTATGTCATTTTGCGTCAAGCCGTACAGGATCAAATGTAAATGTGTGACTTTTTCGGAAATCTGAAAGTGGAGACCTGACTGGCTACTTTTTAGATATATTCTCGGTGTTGTCTCAGCAAGACGCAATTGCTCAGCTATCAACTTTTCGCCCTGAATATGCTTGCTCAAAACCCCTGCTAGCCTATTGTGCCGACTGCCGACACGACCAAGAATCACTCGTATGATCGTCTTATTACACACAGTTTCCTGCGTAATGCAGAGGTAAATATTAAATCAATGTCTGCGTCTTATCTCTTTTGCCATGTGTACTGGTATCGGTACTTGCATCGCATGATTCGAGCGCAATATTTTCAATGTTTGTTTTATTCTCGTTCGAACAAAGTTCGGAACAGTTCGGTTCAGTTTTATACGACTTTATCATCTGCAATGTGTTTCTGATTAAGTAACTTCGTTGCCCTGGAGTTTACACAAGCAGAAAAACCTTTGTAATTTTGAATAGATTAGGCTGAGTACGATCTTCAAAGCCGCGGCATACGCTTCGATAATCACAATGAGTACTTCAGGCGTCTTCGTGGAAAATATATAATTTATAACTGATCATTTTCATTTATATATTTTAAATGTCTTGTTTCAGTAGGACTTTAACTTTTTAAGGTTCCGTACCCAAAGAGTAAAATCGGGACCCTATTACTAAGACTCCGCGGTCCGTCTGTCTGTCTGTCCATCTGTCACCAGGCTGTATCTCATAAACCGCGATAGCTAGACAGTTGAAATTTTCACAGATTATTACTTATTGATTACTGTATTTCATATCTCTGTTGCCGCTATAACAAAAATACTAAAAACAGAATAATATAAACAATTATCCCATACAACAAACGTGTTTTTTTGCCGTTTTTTTCGATAATGGTACGGAACCCTTCATGCGCGAGTCCGACTCGCACTTGGTCAGTTTTTGATATCTCTTCATACAATCAGCTATTTATTTGTTCGCAAGTATACAATGCTTTCTCATTAATGACCGCTCGCAGGAATTGGGTTGGCCGCAAAACCAGGAACCGCAAACCATAGGAACAAAATCTGCAGAGTAGGTAATAATTCTATCGTGTCATAAAGGAAATTAAAACAAACGATATCCCTGCCTTCAATTAATTAACTTAGGGGTTTAATTAACGGAAAAAGTTAGAAACAAATGTTTCCACGGGGTCCGTGAGAAAGAAACAAGAAAGGAATTATGGACTATCTTCAGCCAATCAGCCAATAATTAGATCTTGGCAGGAAAGTCGACTCCCTAATTGATGTTCGTTCGTGGGTAATAGAGTACTTATGGAGTAATTGACGTTTGAGCTTTCTTTGACCGATAGATTGATTGAATGGCAGTTCGTTTGTATAATTGGGTATATCTCATCATCATCATCATCTTAGCCGAAAGACGTCCACTGCTGGACATAGGTCTCCCCCAAGCTATTCATTTCTCAGTTTAGGGGGGGGGTGCCGCAGGTAATTGCCACGCTTGGCAGGCGGGTTGACGATCGCAGTTAGTTGTTACAGTGCACAGAGAACGCTGCTGTCCATTCTCTGGTAAGTCCCTTAGTCAACTCTTACGTAATCGTCTGTATGTATAAGAAAAAAAGAATAACATTTATTTGACGACATTTTAGATGGAACGGGGTGGGTAATCTCGCAGACATCCATTGAAAACAAAGAATTCTCCGACCAGACGGATGTAGTGTCTGGTCCGGCTAACTGCTCGACGGGTGTCGTCGGACTGTTGTATGTGTTCAAATCCTTGTCAGGTCATTAGTTCGTATGTGGTGGCATAGATGCTGTTACAACATCACAAAATAAAGTAATAATTAAACCTTAAAAAAAATATGTGTCTGCCAAAAAGGACCAAAACGTATGGGATTGTCATACAGTCATGCACAAAAGATCAAGAGGTCAATCTCAAAAATCTTGGCATTTTTTGACGATCATTATTGCTGATACAATGTCATATAACATTTTTTTTTGATGCTGGGAAATCATCCAATGACTTCTCCCAGTTTGGGTGAAGCGGGAGTGCGTGTCAGACATTTACTGACTAAAACTCACCCGTGTTCCTTGAGTTACTTGTGGCAGGGCCGCGGTAACTCTCTATCAAATTTATCCGCGACCCAGACAGGCATCGGCTTTAGCGAACCCCGTCAGTTTCTGCTGACATCTCTTTTAGTCGTGCGTGGAAATGTCTTAAACCTAGTCTAGAGCCCTAGGCAGAGGTAGATACATGAAGATGTAGATACTGTTTGTAATCTACCTCATATTATTTCCTAAGATTTTATGGTAAGCACTAACAAGAAATAATAAGTTAGCTGTAACAACGCTAACAAGAAAATATTAGATAGGTAGGTAGTAGGTAAGATAATTTTATTTGCGATCGTAGGATAAAGTCGAATTCCGTACTTATCCACCGATGCGATGGGTGGGTGGATACTGTAAGTTTCTCCTTACTAAAATGACCTAGTTAGAAGTTTATTCTAGCGGTTTTGCTTCGATAGAGATACAGTCTTATTTCAGGACGAAAAAGCCAATGAACACCAGCAGTTTCATAAGACGCGCATTTAAACAGCTAATAACTTATGTAACACTAGCTTTAGCCCGTGAGTTTGTTTGCGTAGCAATAGTACTTCGAATAGCCTATTTTATATCGCGCAATAATATTGTAGGTGTGTGAGCTAAAAAAGGCTGGGATAAAACTATCCTATGTCCTTCCCAGAGCCTCAAACTATCTCCGCCTTTGTACCCGTAGAAATAAGTTTTTCTTGAAAATGTGTATAATTTTATGGTGTACAATAAAGTATATTCTATTCTATTCTATTCTATCTCCATACCAAATTTCAACTAAATTGGTTCAGTGGTTTAAGGGTACACTAGTCGACGGCACGAACTATTTTGTGCGCGGGGTTAAAATGCATTTTATATCAACCGACAACACGTGCGGAAGACATAGATGCTGTGATGAGCAGTAGGTAGCTAGTTCGCGTACGAATACATACTTTTGCAAATTTGTAGAGAAATGGATAATGATTTAGGACGAAACCGAGCGCGCGAAATTTTATAAACAGACCTTTGGCAGTCTAGATATCATGAAAAAAACCGCTAAATCTATCTGTTCAAAATAAAATAATTTGCATTATTGAACTACTAAACGTTTTGCAATTTTCCGTCTTCTTATGGTATTTATTCGCGCCCAAAAATGCGTTAAAATTAGTGTCGAAATGTGGAACTTTCGACGCTCATAACTTTCAAATATTAAAATTTTTTGCTTCCATACAGGGCTAGATAATGATGAGACAAATTAATATCACTTTTTTTTTTGAACGTACATTGTCAAACAGTGGAATAAGCCCTAGACTACGTTTGTATGGAAGAATTTTCGACTAGTGTAACCTTAAGCGTGAAAAAGTAACAGACAGACAGAGTTACTTTCGCATTTAGATATTAGTATAGATTTTCATAGGTAATATGTTACGTTTAATATTTAATTTTGTAAAAAGTAAACACAATATACGAAAAGAAAACAGTTTTTCGGCATCCATATTTTTACCTTACTTCGACGATAGCAAAACGGTGACGTGCAAAATATTTTCAAAAGATTAAACTGAAAATTGCGAAGGGGAAAATTATATGAATTTAGTTATTTATATTGTTTAGGGTCGTTTTTAAGCCCGGGGTCAAAGTAAATGATTAAATCCTAAAGCCGTAACAAATTGTGTAAGGGTCAAGCGGAGTTATTTGTTATAAAGAAGGGTACAAAATACCCGGTTATTACGCGTTATACCCGCTGAAAATGTGTTTAATTTCCTTTCTCGTTTATTTAGAGTATCATAACATCAAATATGAATATTTTTTATGGCTTTAAAACAAGGTGGGGAACGTTTTACTGGGTTTTTGATTTGATTGGGATAATTAAAGCTTTTAAATTTTAATTTGCTATGCGACAGGAGATGAAATGGGTTATGACGTAAATTGACAATTAATTAATTTCCGGAACACAATGAATAATGCTGGGGGTTAATGGTACTGTGACTTGTTTTGATTATAATTTTCTGAATTTTATTGTCTCTACCCGCATATTTTTTTTATGCACAAAGCGTTTTGAAAATACTTTCATTGTGCGTACAGCTAAGGAGTGGAATTCCCTACCGGCGTCTTTGTTTCTTGATATTTACAACCATAGACTAATATATAAAAGATGCTACAACCTAGGGGTCTTCAAGTCAAGAGTGAATAGGTTGCTTCTAGGCAAGCGTGCTTCACCTTCGACCACATCATCACTTAACATTAGGCGAGATAGTGGTCAAACGCCTATAACAAATTAAAAAAAAAAAAACTTATATTGAGTTTTCGATATTTTGTCACTGTAGCAAATGCTAACCCGTGGAGATAAATAAAAAAAAAGCTAAATATGTTCCTATCATGTGCCAATCTAGGCTTGATTTGAATGTTATTCAAAACTGGTAATTATAATTTTTAACATATCAGGAACTTTGCTTCTTTATCTGGGATGTCAAATTACGTTAAAAATACATTTTCCATGTGTCCATTAAAAAACTCGTTATTTATTTTGACTAAAAGAAAATTCGCATGGATAAAGTTGCGGACCTTTTTTCTTAGTAAATTAAAACCCATTAGAGGCCAACGACCTTTTTCGATGAAAACTTCACGAAATAAATACCTAAACATTTGTTATTATAAGACATCTTAACTGCTGAAACAAACCTAAGTTAATAAACTGCTTCGATAAGACTATAAAATATCTCAATGACTATTTACAAAAAAGTTTTGTAATTTAGCTGCCTTGATAAAGAAAGACTTGAAGTTAAGATAAGTCGATAAAAATACTGCTTCGAATTGATTAACGAAGTATTTGTTATCTGTAAATGAAATCTGACCTTTAGGTAACATCGAATTATCGTATATTGACTTCAAAACTTGTAGGTAACGATGGTGAACTTTTTAAGATTTTGAATGGAGGTCTCTATGTTACGGAGCGAGAGGGTATGGGAATCTATCTCCTTCTTCTACTAAGCAGTAATGCTCGCGAAGGATGAGGCGGAACGCGTGAGGGAGACGCAACGAAGACGCCCTCACGCCCCTAGCTACCGCAGGAGACGCCCTGGGCGTCGGGAGTCGCGAGCAGATTCCCGGACACCGTAGGCGCGGGGTTGCGGACGACGAGTAATGGGTAGCTCGCCGTCCGATAAGGACCAGGCCCGAGTCGACGGCGCGTTGTGTTCCACGCGCGCCTCAAAGAGATATCAGCAGAACTGACGGGGTCCGCGAGGACCGATGCCTGTCTGGGTCGCGGATAAATTTGAAAAAGAGTTACCGCGGCCCTGGCTCAAGCAACTGAAGGAATACGGGTGGATTTTAGTCAGGAAAAGCTTCTAACTTATACACTTACGGTCAATTAAAATAACCTTCTAAGAGTCCAAAAATCCGATGATGAATAAGATCATTATCATAACGATAAAAACTCGTATCTCCACACAGCGCATTTATTTAATTTAGTGAACCAATGTTGTCTTAATCATTGATACATGATTTGAGTTCGAGGCTGCTAGGAGGATCCAGAGTCCTTCCAGGAACTCTTTTCCCAGGTCATCTCGTCACAGCACCTATAATACAAACCACAAATACCTTCACATCAAAAGCCGCGAAATCACCATTGTATAATTATATCATTGGACATCGAAACGACTTTATCCGGATAGCCAATGGGCTATCCGGATAAAGTATAGAATATAATAGAATGCTATTGACTGGCGACAAGTGGTCAAGTCCAGAGACTAAAATAGAGATAGAATGATTTCAATTCTAGGAACAATGTAATGTAGCCTTTTGATTTTATATAAAATTTTAATGAACAGTTGAAGTTTACTGACTGAAACAGATGTCGATTTTAAGAGCAATCGGTAAATGCTCCGTCTGACTTGTTTTCGGTTTCTAAGAAAATTCCTCAACTCAGATATTTGAACTAAAGGGCAACTTTATCTTTTGTGGGTGCTTTTACTAGATATAAATTCGTGGAATGGAAGTTTTTCAACGATTTTTCTTATAAAATCGGCTAATTTACTACAAAATATTTCTAATTATTAAATATCAGATATGGCTCCCCGATCTATACAGTTATTGGGTAACTTAATATGAGATCAGAATTTGAACAATGCAGATTCTTTTTACTTTTTCTTTCTTTCTTTACATTCCATTTTATTAGATAAAATAAACATAGTATAATATCCTTCTTCTAGCCTATGCTTTTAGCAGCGGCAAATCCAGCGTTGTATAAAACGACGCAAATCTGCCACATGTTAGTTCTAGAGGTAAAAGATACGAGCACTTTAACACAAGTGCCGTTACAAGACATAATGGTAGTGGCCATAAAAGTAAGAGGTTTTATGTAAAATCATATCGCTAACATAACAGTGTTAGTTCTAAGCTGTAACGTAGACGAGTTGCGTCAGGGGAAATATGCGGATTGGTCCATTTTGCACGGAAACTACAGACGCGGAGATGTTTAGTACTATTTACTTATTTATGTTACCTTAGTGGTAGATTTGTGGTGTAGTAATGTGTTTATTTATATTCGTCATATAAGATTTACGTGGGAGATAGTCACGCAATTGCTGTTCTTCTTGCGTGCAAGAGCTGTCTAAGGCATTTGCGTCAACACACTGATTTGTAGTTTATGAAAGCGTTTGATTGAGTCTACTGTCAAGTCTGATTTCATTGTTGTTATTTTCAGTTTCAAAATAGTCAAGAGATTTGACAGCATTTTTGCTAAATTCGAAACATGACTTCTGGACTGTTTTTGGGGTATCTTAACTCCTATGTTGAATATTTTTGAGGACGAAATTACTAAAATTAGATGTCGCTCCAAACATTCACCAACTTGCAGCATTTTACTTAATTTAATGCTAACTACAGTTTTAATACTAATTTTATAATTGCTCCGTGATTAATATAGTCTAGGAGCAACACAAACTTCGGTCTTGAGTCAAAGTTTTCCGTAACAGTTTCTGTTAACGAGGTTTCACTTAAGTTTATAAAGAAAAGACCGGCTAATGGAAAATGTTGATTTTTGTACGAAGGAGGGATAAGCTGAAAGGCTGCGATGAAAAACTGAACGGGTGTTATTGTACCGTAATGGAAGTAAGCTTAGATACAATGTTATCAGAATAGCTTTGAAACAGCTGGTTTGAAACAGCTATATCGCAGTCATCAATGCGGTAAAAAAAGATGTAGAGATCCTTAGACAAATTGGTTTGTCAAAAATATTAGAATACACCAATTTGTCTAGTTCTTTGGGCAACATGCCGATTATGGATGTAATCCATAACCTTACGTTCAGAGCTATTGTAATAAGGAGGTCCATGTTCAACAGAAATCATTTGGATATCATCGTTCACGTAACTTAAAGGCGAAACCAAATCCACGTAGCTGATGAAATTAACAGATTCCGCGAAACTGATTGACTATAATTGATAACATAACACATCCAAGTCCCAAATAACACAAATTAAAAACTTTCTACCATTTATATAATCTCAAATCAAGACATCTAACAAACGGTTTCATCTCGAAAGCAGTTTTGAAGAAAAATGTCACGATTCGATAAGACTGATCGGAAAACCGGAGTAGCACGAGGTCCTGCAATCAATTTGGAGAAGCTGGAACCGAAAAGACGAGGGATTGCGAGATATCGGCTCTGATAGCCGATCGCTTGACTCCAGCGACAAATAGAATGAATAAATCTCGCTTAAACTTTGAATTGAATAACAAATCAATTCAGCGCTAATAGTTGACAAAAATTGAGCGGGCGATATTGTGTTTTGGATATTATAAACTTCGTTGCGTTGGTACAGTAATGTGGGATTGATTGAGAGTGTGATATTGTCGAACACATAGTGATGCAATGTTGGAAAATTATCAAGCAACAAAAACAATAATAAAACAATTCATTAATTTACAACCTTGATTTACTACAATTTTTTATTGTAAATAACTGAGAGCGAGACATTGGGTCATCATCATCATCATCGTCAGCTCATTCATATTCCCACTACTGGGACACAGGCCTCCTCTCTGTGAGAGGGAATGGGCCGTAATCCACCACGCGGGCCCAGTGCGGGTTTCGGGTGCGATTTTTTGGTTCTAGGACATGCCGGTTTCGTCACGATGTTTTCCTTCACCGTTTTGAGAGCAGTGGTGATGAAAATTTACACTAAGTAAAGCGCCTGCCCGAGTTCGAATCCACGACCAACAACTTGTAAGTCGCGACTGATACCACTGGGCCACAGCTGCAGACAGTGGGTAAGTATGTAGGATTTCACCACACACAAGCTGAAATGATTCGCCAAATTTTTCATAAGTAAGTGCAGTAAAATGTACCTACCTAATCTACCCGTTATTGCATTATTGGTTCTCTACGATGAATATGGGTTATGATATTGGTGATGGGTCTAAAAATAAAAAGAAACACTGACTGTTGTTAGCCTAGCTAGACCCTGCAAAACACGCTTATTTACAGCAAAACGTGTTTTACGGCATACCAAGCACATGATAATTATACTTGCTCATTTTTTATTTAATCCTGTACACAATGTGTACAAACCGCTGTCCAGTACTAGGGACAAAGCCGTTTACTACACATTTCCCTTTACAAGATCCTTCCTGACCAGTGACCGTGGTTCACCGCAACTATGAAAGCCTTTAGCGCATTGCTCGTACAAAGTGGAATATTTTCCAGTAAAAATACGACCTGACCGGCAAAAACGCCGAGTTAAAATGGACGAGGTTTTTTAAAAAGATTAAGCTGTATTTTTATAGAATGTGGAGCCGTTTCTCGAAATATAGTTTATTGCTTCATGAAAGTGCAAACTGTCCTGTCACAGGTGTTTTTCTAAAGTATTTTGTATTTATTTTGGAACATATAATGGACACTTACGTTAAAAACGATGATAACTACAAAGTTTATAACATTGTCGCAGGTATCACACATAAAGAAGACATTGTTCCGTTGTTGTTAAATTAGGTATTTTACCTATGTTTGCAATATTTGTAAGTATGTGAGAACCATGTTCCTATTTATCAATTTACCTGTTAATGCTTTTATTACTTTATACCTGTACGTAGTATAGTGTGTAGTGCTATTTTTGGGAGTATCGTCCTCACATATATGAATTTATTAATGTATGTACTTATGTAAATATTGTAAAACACCTATTTTTTAAAAAGAGTAAGTATGTTCTTTTTTCTTTGAGTTAAGTAGTTTCTTGTGCGTATCCATAACAAGCTACTTTTCCAAATGTCAATAATTTTTTATCACTTGTAAATTTTAATTCATATATGTATGACGTTCAAAAGTGCCGCTTACTGGCCTAATTGAAATAAATATATTTGACTTGACATTGCTCCAGACTAAACTGTTATAGTTGCACTTAGGCCATTATTGGATTGGACTTTAAGAAAAATCAAAGGTAAATAAGCAGGAAGCCCCTTTGCACGTTATATTTCCTTTTATTGTTTTTTTTCTTAAGAGGAAATGCGGTAGTAGACATCCGACTGAATTTCCTAAATAAAAAGTCATCATTCGAGGTTTGGCTCTCGCCTATTTCCTACTCCAATATTGGACCAATTTAAAAGATATTCTATCAACTGAAAAATATAAATATATACTGTGACCCTATGTTTTCTTTTTTTTTTTCATTTATAGTTGTCAAATTTGTACACTAGACCTCTGTTGACAGCGCAATTTTGACCATCTTTTGAGGGTTCTAGTGCTTCTAAAGATAATTTATCATCAAAAAAGAAAGCATAGATGGCACAGTATATGTTTAATTTTATGGAATTTCTTTTAAATTGGTCCAATATTTTTCATTTTATGGAATGTCTTTTAAATTGGTCCAATATTGGAGGAGGAAATAGGCGGGAACCAAACCTCGGATGATGACTTTTTACTCAGGAAACTCGTATTTCTTCTTAAGTCTGCTGTGTCTATATAAATTGCGAAATAATGTGTTTTAGGCTAGTGGCACTATCGCAAAACTATTTTTCGTCTTGAGAAAGACGTGTAATTTTCAAGGACCACCAAAGGAGGCATTCCTTCGCATGTAACTATCATAACTTGAATGAACAAACGTCCCAACTTAGAGCTAAGACTTGAAGTAAGTTCCCTTAATTAACCGACGTTTAGTTTAGGGTTAAAAGACGAAGTGGACGGGATGCTTCCAAGTTACCGAGACTTATTTGTGACCTTCAAAGAGTTATCTTAGATATTTAACAGAGCAATCACCAAAATCGCAGAAGATCGGCCAAATTGAAAGAGGTAGAAGTGGAAGAATTGGTATCGGCAAGCATAATAAGAAAGAGTAGAGGTGAATGTCACACGAAAATTTGTTATCTTAAGGTTCCTAATAGGGGTCAAAGGTATTGTCAGCAGCCGCTCACAAATTCAGACTTCGGTCTGCTACTGATGCAATCATCATCAGCCTTTTAATGTTCCCACTGCTGGGACACAGGCCTACACTCTGTGAGAGGGAATGGGCCTGACTGATGAAATACCTATTGTAAAAACACTTTGCCTGACCCGAGGATCAAACCCAAGTACATACGGTCTATTCTGCTTAAATCTCACCGTGAAAACAGCAGTGAGATCGAGGCTGAAATGAGCTGTCATTTTCAACTGATGCTAGAGATTGACCGCTCACTCCACTTAAGTCATAAAGTATGTAAGCGGCGGTGACATTTTTACAGAATCCAGACTCGGCATTCCTACCCACTTGACTGCTGCAGTCACGTATTTAATTTGATTAATGTCGAGGAAACAGCCAATGTTAGGTAATTAGTAAACATTGTACGTTAAACCCGTGGCGACGCGGGGTCGTTTGTTACTGTCGTTCGGTCGCATTGACACATTGATTTTGTAAAGCGACTTTGGAATTAGCGGCGAATCGGAAATGGTAACCGAAACTTCTGTAAGTAATCAACAGAATTAAATCGAAATATATTCCGTGATAATAGCTTTTACAACACACTTGCTCATAAAGTGGCTCTAATTTCACCGCGATTAGGCACATAATGATACCTGTTATCAAACTGTGACTTTTTCATTGCTATTATTCACAAGTGAGTTATAGATTTTTTTTTAATTTATTGGTTGAGTTGCTTTGTTCTTAAAAAAGTTTCGATACAAAAAATATCGTGCTCAATGGTACAAATAAATTAATGTACCTATTGCTTGCTCATTTCATGCAACTTCGTATTTAAATAGATAATTTCAACTTGTACGTGCTTAATAAATAAAACATTCACTCAAATATAAATTTTATTTGCTCTGTAATTAAGAAAAAAAAATCCCTATTTTGTACGTGGCTAAAACACTATCCACGAAAAGCCAAAAAAAAAAGAAACCTCAACCTCTCTTTTAGTCTATGATCGATCGCCATTGTTAAATGCGCGCGCATAAGAAAACTGATTAATTTTGCCCGCCATTGTGAAAAATTTTCACAACTCGTTTTTACTGTTGAAAATGATTTTTTTGTATTATTTTCTTCACAAGTGTGTTGAAAAACATCGTATGATACACGTGTGTATTGATGATTACCGTCCTCGGCTCTCTTAAGACCCTCACCTACGGCTCGGGTCTCAATGGCGCCTCAGCGGTAATCACCAACATTACATACTTGTACCATAATGTACTATTATTACTTAACCTGGCTTGTAAAATACAATCAGAATACTATTGTTCTGACTTCGATTGAGTTTTGGATAAAGCGCATCGTTCTTCGTGTCGACAGACATAACCCCCTATAAAAAAGGATATACACGCTCTAACGCGCGACAACTCACTTCTAATACTAGAAGAGCGTTTGAGTTTAATGTGATGATACTTATGTAAAAACATAACCCTATAGACCTTATCAACAAACGCACGAGCAGCTCAATCAGTTCCGTAAACTTGCATAACCAATACAAATCGCACATCATTTATTTTCCAATGAACTCGGTTCCGGTGTCAATTGAAATTACACGATTACCTAAGTATACCGACCACTTTTTTTTTGTTCTGTGATACCGACTGTCGACAGGAGCGCAGCTTAAATACTTTTTGTTCCTTCCTCTAACGTTTCAGTTTTAATTACCCATGGCGACTGAACTTCAATTCCATTAATCGTGGTTGTTCGCTTTCGACTTGGACAGTTCATTTAATCAGGAAAGTGGAACTAGCCTTGGGCAGTTTTAGTTGAAGGTGCGTTTGGACTTGTGTCAATGTTTGTTTTCTATGGCATTATGGCTTATCAGAAGTATGGTAGTTTGGCAGAATGGTAGTTTGACACTAGTATTCTGTCTGTGAGTATATTCTATTCTATTCTATTCTATTCTCACGTCTTAACGGCTGAATGAATTTTGTTCAAACTTGGCACCCGGATAGAGCATGTAGTCGGTTGATTTGGAGGGGAGGGTTTTTATGCCAGAAATTCACGCGGGCAATACCGATAGCAGGAAATAGTATCAAAAAATCGGTGTTGACAGACGGCCAGGCGGACAGACGGACACAAAAGTGATCTTATAAGGGTACGGAACCCTAAAAATTAATAAAATATGTCCACTACAATTTATTTTATGTATTAATTTAATCTTTCCACGTCATTGATCAAAGTAAATCGAAAGTCGGTAGGAAGTCGACCGAAAATATCAACTAAAGCTTAGTCCATATACCATAACGAATCATTGGACGGGTCCAAGGCGACCCACCTGTCGACTACAGGGTTAATGGCTATCGGTTTCACATAAATTATTCACGCATAAAATGCGGGTTTTCGAATGTCAGAAATTAATAAAAGAGATTTGTAACGACCGCGCATTTGAGGTTTACAATTATTATTATTGTTTTTAAAATTTATGGTCAACTTTTTGAAGGACTTCAGGTAATGGTGAATCGCAATTTATTGAAATATGAATACAGAAGTTACTTGAAGTTTTTGATTGGTGTTTTGGAATAAATTATTATTAGTTTGTAATCTTATATGCAATGGGCCTTATCAGAAAGCTTAAAGTCACCCAAAGGGCAATGGAGAGGGCTATGCTCGGAGTTTCTTTGCGTGATCGAATCAGAATTGAAGACATCCGCAAGAGAACCAAGGTTACCGATATAGCCCGAAGGATTGCCACACTTAAGTGGCAGTGGGCAGGGCACATTGCTCGCAGAACGGATGGCCGTTGGGGCTGTAAAGTTCTGGAGTGGCGACCGCGTACCGAAAGACGTAGCGTTGGAAGGCCTCCCTCTAGGTGGAGCGACGACCTGGGGGGTGACCATAAGCTCTTAGAGCGGTATCAATTTGAGATTAAAAAAGGGACAGATGTATATTTTATATACATCTGTCACATACTCGATTCCCCCTGGTCAAGGCTGCGAGCGTCCGGTGGATGCGGAACGCACAGGACCGATCAGTGTGGCGACGCTTGGGGGAGGCCTATGTCCAGCAGTGGACGTCTTTCGGCTGAAATGATGAATGATGAGTTTGTAAAAAGCTAGAGTGTCTAGAGCTAATATCTCAGTTCTAGGACAAAGACTATTTATTTTCAACTAGGGCACCATGCGGCACTTTTGAATGTCACAATTAAAATTTACATGAAATAAAAATGTATTCTACCGTGTACCGTACTTCTTTGAGTATATCCAAAGGTTGTCTGGTAGATATCGCTGTTAGCGATAAGACCGCCTTTGTACCCATTATATTAAGTTCTTGTAAAGAGTTGAAAAGTCGGTGTTCCTGTTTCTGATTCTTTCTTTTTACACCGACTGCCGAAATTGAAGTTATCTTTCACGTTGCAGTATTTTTATTTGGAAGTTGGTTGTATTTTTTTGTAAAAAGGTTTGAATTTTTCACTTTATTGTCGTCGAACATACTAAACAAGTTCTATTATAATGTACCTATAACGCACAACGTTATGGCAGAATAGATTAACTGGATAACATAAAACTTGAACATAACCGGTGAAATGAGAAAGTACCAGGTTGAACTGTACACATCTGCGTAGCCCTTTAGAGCGTACCGGCGTGATGCTAGGTTATGAAATGGCGTAAACAATGTGCAGACATGCGATTCCAGCAATCCAGAGACATTTTCCGTTGTTTATTAAAGAGTTATTTTGTATATCTCTGAAGTTCTTCATCAGATCTTCACCAAATGAGGCCACATGAGAAGCACCAGCTTTCAAATAAAAAAGAATTCTCAAAATCAGTTCACCTAGTAAAAATTTGAGTGGACACACATACAAAAAAAATTCAGTCGAGTTGAGAACCTCCTCCATTTTGAAGTGATTTAAAAATAAACTTTTGTTCCGCAGGTTTCTTCATGCATTCAAAGCTCGTAAGCCGTATAAGTTACGCTGCAACTGCATGATATAATAACATCCGGGAAAATTTAATTAAAATGCGCAATGCGTGCTCATATCTTGCGCATCATGACTGTGGTTCTAAAGCAGTGGTTCCCAAACATTTTTGACCTGGGGCCCCTTTGGTTAAGCTTGTTGTTTGGTTATTAGTGAGGGTCAGATTAGAACATTTTAACTGCGTTAAATTTAAAAAAAATACATTCGAAACTTGTAATATACCTCTTATTTAAAACCGTAACTAACGATTATTCGTAAAAACAACATTTGTGATAGAAACTTAAAAACTGTTATTTTTGATTTGAAAACCTTTTGGGGTACATATTCTAGGCCTTGCCTGTGCTCTTGCAGACCACAGGTTGAGAACCAATGTTGTAGAGTGTAGGTGGAAGTTAGCTCGTTGTTTCATATTCGCTAACGTTTACAATGCAGACACGTCTTATTACGTGTTTACGTTGTACGTTGCAACTTTCAAATATAAAGGTACGCTTACAAAGGCAATTTTTCTACGCATTCTTCGTATTGCCATACATTGCTAGGTGTTGCCGGGACTTCATAATATTTAAATACAATTGCCAATTGATGGCCCGTGCAAGCGCCACCTTTAGTTAAGTTTATTCGTCTGATACAGTTTTATTTTATATACTGTCATTAGTTATTATGAACAATAATTGTCTTTGAGTTTTTCCATCCATTCTTTCCAGACCTTTAAACTTTTCGCAAATACCACAATGTCATTCGTAGATACAAATTTTGTGTGGTCTGATTTTTGATTATGTTTACATGGTTTGAAGAGACGAATTTATATTAATTGTACTATACGCTTTGCAGTTAGTAAAATGCTTGTTTCTGGTAAATAATTGCAGTTACACAACCAAAATATATACACTCAAATCACATTAATTTGGCTGTTCATATTAACATACGGAAGTAATAAAATTATCCAACATTACAATTAATTTTAAACTCAATTTCGGTAAGATTTATATAGCAGTTAGCAGCATCAAATCATCTTTTACTCAATTTCGGCGCGATTAACATATCAGTTAGTAACATTACGTAAGATAAAGACAGTTAAATCTAACTGCTTTGGTTATGATCACGCCGATTAGTCATGGTGATCCGCGTATGAAAGGGAAAAACTGACTCTGTGTTTACTTCCTCTTATGGAGAACTAGCTTTACCTCGCGGTTTCGCCCAGGTGAATAGAATATTATTATAGAAGACAGAAATAAAGACAAGGAATAAAAAAAATACAAACATATTCAAAATACAAAAAGCCAGAAGCTCTAAACATGTAGGGTTACCATTCATCCGGACATTTACCATCCTGTCCGGACGTTGTCCAAGCTTCTGAATTGTCCGGATTTTTCGTTTTGATGGCAAACATTTTTTTTTTTATTTGAGGTCGTCCTTTATTTTTATCCACACATTTATTATTACATTTTTTAACTCAAATGTCCGGACCTTTTTTCAAGTGTCCGACTTTTAGTCAGGACATTTCAATTTTCGAAATGGTAACTGTATAGATGACTTTAATCAAAGAAAGCGATGTAGAAATATTAATGCGATTGGAGAAATTACAATAAATTGTAGTTCTAAAAACTAAAAAACACGCTTTAATGGTAAATTGAACTAAAAAGTCGCTAATCCTGAAGATCTTGGTAAGGCTAATGGGGCAAACTATTTAAACGCGCACGGTAGAATCAACTTGCATTACTCGTAGGTACTTGTAAATTTGAACCAAGTTGAATAAACATATTTGACTTTGACTTTGGATTTGTCTTTGACTTTGACTAAATTATTGCATTGTCATCGGTCCTTGATAAGTGTGCAAAGTTTGAAATCAATCCCACGTTTTGAAGGGGGTGAAAATCACGTTCAAAGATTCCGTTACATTGATACATACCAAGCTAATAAAAGCGTGTTAAAAATGCCAAACACTATTGAAATGTCACGTGATCAATCACTTACATTTTGACAATCGCCTAAGGACACAATTAATCCAGAGCCTTAGGCCATAGTCTATACAGGTGTCTGACACCGCCGCGAAAAAAAATACCATGGATTAAGTACATGATTCTGGACCCCTAGTTCTGCATTTTTTAGCATTGGCTATAGATTTTAACTACTCTATTGTATTGGGTTCAACCTGTAAGATAGTGTGTGTAAGTTAAATAAATAAATAAAATCTGTTCAGCGGTATAGACGTGGAAACGTAATAACAGACAGACAGACATATTAGTATGGATATTAGTTATCATAACGCTTACAGTTATAGCTGGTTGTAAAATTTTAAGACGATTTTGATTGTCATTAAATTTTATGCATGGAGCGTGATGATTGGTTCAGGATAGGGGTGTATGTGCGATATTTACTAAAAAAAGATTGTGTAAGTACCTAACCTAACCTTGTTAGTACTTGTGCCGATTATTTAGATCTAGCTAGCCAGCGGCTTGTTGGTAATTATCTCAAGGGAACTGCCAGAATAAGTAACATATGAACCGATTTCAGAATTGACTATTTGGACTTAAGGTTACACTAGTCGAAAATTCTTCCATACAAACGTAGTCTAGGGATTATTCCACTGTTTGACGATGTACCTACGTTCAAAATAAAAAGTGATATCAATTTGTTTTATTATTTGTAGCCCTGTATGGAAGTAAAAAAGTTCCACATTTCGACGCAAATTTTAACGTATTTTGGGCGCAAATAAATACCATAAGAAGACGGAAAATTGCAAAACGGCCTCGATACAGGGATAGATTAGTAGTTCAACGATGCATGTAATTGTGCTTTGAACAGATAGATTTAGTCGTTTTTTCATGATATCTAGACTGCCAAAGGTCTGTTTATAAAATTTCGCGCGCTCGGTTTCGTCCTAAATCATTATCCATTTCGCTACAAATTTTCAAAAGTGTGTATTCGTAGTCGAACTAGCTTCCTACTGCTCATCACAGCATCTATCTCTTCCGCACGTGTGGTCGGTTGACATAAAATGCATTTTAACCCCGCGCACAAAATAGTTCGTGCCGTCGCTTTTTGTTTTGAACCTACATGCATCGTCAAACAGTGGAATAATCCCTAGACTACGTTTTTATGAAAAATGTTCGACTAGGGTAACCTTAAGGCGAGATATACGCCAATATTAACGCAGTACTGGCCGTGCGCCCGCTCGGAGCCAAAATATCAATATTGAACTTTCTTTTGAACAGTTTTGTTTGAAAAATATTATTTGATTTATGTAAATCAAATAATATTTTGCAAACAAAACTATAGCATTTGTATCAATTTTTCTGTGTAAAAATAATTTTATACATGTAAGTCGTTTTGAAGGAGTATCCAAAAGTTGCGAAAAAATATAGTGTTGTTAATTTTTTTTAAAGCAAAACTATTAGTTACACGAAAAAATCTTGTTTCAAAAATAATGTATACGCCCCAATGTTAACGCAGTACTGGCCGTGCGCCCGCTCGATGCCAAAATATCAATATTGAACCTCCTTTTGAACAGTTTTGTTCGCAAAATATTATTTGATTTACATATGCTATGTTAGTTATGAAGAAATTCCAGCCATATTTTTTTCTGTGTAAAAATATTTTTAAACATCAAAGTCGTTTTGGAGGAGTATCCAAAAGTAGCGAAAAACTAGCGTGTTGTTAATTATTTTTTTCAAGCAAAACTATTTGTTAGACGAAAAAACCATGTGTTAAAAATAATATACATGAAACAATAATAAATATATATTTTCTTAAAACCTTTTAACCTAGCCGTTACTAAAGAGTATGCTTTAGAAAGTTACCGTTTTACGGCACTAAAGCGGATGTAAGCCCTTAAGAACTTGTCAAACCCTTAATGACAAAGTTTGACTGATTTTCAGGCAAAACTAGACTTTGACAAATTCTCAAAGTAAATACTTAATTCAGAAATCGGGGGACAAAATTTGGATGTACTTACGAGCCTACGACACTGCCTACCCCTTCGGGCTACAAAAGGAATTACCTAGGAAAAAAATTATCGCTGACATAAAGCGTATCATCCTCTTGATCTACTTATCTCCATTTCACCTCTCTAGTTTATTCAATGTTACTATAAACATAAAGCCACGTACACATAGTTCAGTAATCTCCACTCCAATACGTCTGGGGAGCGTAGCTAAACAAAAGACACCAATTTTCTAAAGAGACTCGACATCAACAATACGCTTATCTATCTCGGCAATGTTCCACCGACTCCGCCGTACGTCCGAGGACTCCGAGGTGTATACAATCCTATACAGTTAGGGTTGCCGATCGTACTTTAATATAGAGTATTGTACTCAATCTAAAAAAGCAACAGAGTATACTAAAATACTCTATTTACTAGACTCTGATTTTGAATACGATGGAATTAATTCCTGTTGATTCACTTGTATTTTTTGTCTTAATTCTAAGCGATCTGGCAAGCAAAAAACAGGGCTTCATTGAAATTGATGTCTAGCAATCGTACCATTATTTTCAAAACAACATAAAATGTGTCATCATCATCATCATCAGCCTTATAATGTGCCCACTGCTGGGACACAGGCATCCTCTCTGTGAGAGAGGTAATGGGCCTTAATCCACCTCGCGGGCCCAGTGCGGGTTGGTGAATGTCACATGTCTTAGATTTTTTGGTTCTAGGACATGTCTTCCTCACGATGTTTTCCTTCACCGTTTTAAGAGCAGTGGTGATGAAATAATTTACACAAAGTAAAGCGCCTGCCTGGGTTCGAACTCACGACCTATGACACGTAAGGCGGGGCCGTTACCATTGGGCCACCACTGCTCTATAAAATGTGTATTTTGAACAAAAGTTATGTATGTTAAAAAAAAAACAAAAAGTGTTTTTCTAAATCAGATGTTATACTGTATTTCTTCTAAAAATAGCTGGTAACCCTATATACAGTGAACGTTTGGAAAGAAATTGAAATTCGCTACTCTTGTGAGTTGTATTTGTATCATTCGTGTGTGCTATGTCTTTCATCGTTTGTGTATCATTGTTTGCTTTTCTTTGGGTATGGAATAGTCTTTTATATGTTTTTGTTTGGCAGTGAAAATTGCCGTTTTTATGAAGAATGTTTACTGAAGATTATATATTCATACAAATGTTTTACAGGTACTTATTTAAATCCTAAACCAACAAATGTACTGTCGAGTTTAAAAGGTCCGATGTGTTTGTTTTAGACAACTATTTATATACTTACGGATTATGACTACATGCAAATTTCGAATATTAATAATAAACTGCCAAAATAACATGTACAAATATAAGATTTCTGAAGTTCATTAAAGAAGACTTAAACGTTCTATATAATTTATTTATTTATATTTATTTGTTTAACCTCGCACTAGAACGCTTTGCAGCAATTACACCAATGGAGCACAAAACTACAAATATTAACTATAAGTCCAGGTTTCCTCTCAATGTTTTCCTTCACCGTTATCAGTGATGTCAGAGATAAACTTAGAAAGTACATATGAATTGAAAAAGTCACATTGGTACTTGCCCGGATTTGAACCCACGACCTCAAGCACGAGAGGCGAGGTTTTAACCACTGGACCACCACGACAAACAACAATAACAACAACCAACACAACAACATACACACAACAACATTTTAGATCGTCCAAATATTCTGCAATAATGTCATAAATTCAGCATTTTTTTCACATTGTGTCAACATTCGACATATTGTGTCAGTAGGTCTCATAGTCTCAGTCAATGTGTATTTAGGGCATGTTTACACCGGCGTGCTGAACGGGTGATATCACGTTAAATACGCCTTAATCCTAACTCGCTCGACCGCGTTCGGGTTCGGCTACACAAGGTAGATCTAAAGTAAACCTTAGACCCTGAAATAACTTCATTGTTAACATAAACTTAGACTTAGTCGGCGAATGAACGGATCTTAAGGAACAATTACATGCGTAGGTACATTGTATCAAAGGTTTTGTTATGAAAATACAGATTCAATATGTTGGGGACAGCGTAGGCGGGTTGGTAAGTGTTTTTATACCTGTATAATGCCGTTTGTTTGAGGAAGTTTTTTATATCATGTTTGTGTATATTTTAGTTTGTTTTTAGAGCAATTTTCATAAAACAAAAAACCGGCCAAGTGCGAGTCGGACTCGCGCACGAAGGGTTCCGTACTTGGTAAATTGCGGTTTACGATTTATGACGTATTAAAAAAAAACTACTTACTAGTTCTCGTTCAAACCAATTTTCGGTGGAAGTTTACATGGTAATGTACATCATATATTTTTTTTAGTTTTATTATTCTCTTATGTTAGAAGTTACTAGGGGAGTGACACACATTTTACCACTTTGGAAGTGTCTCTTGCGCAAACTATTCAGTTTAGAAAAAAAAATAGAAACCTCTATATCATTTTTGAAGACCTATCCATAGATACCCCCACGAATCTCTTCAAAGTTAGAGTGAACAGGCTTCTTCTGGGTAAGCTCACTCCATCGTAGACTCTGTCTCTGTCTCCTATGACCTAGACTAGAGTCAAGAGCAAACCCATTACAAATAAAAAAAAAAAACGTATGGGTTTGATGAAAAAAAAAAATAGTTTCAGCTCTAAGTATGGGGAACCCCAAAATTTTTTGTTTTTTTTTCTATTTTTGTGTGAAAATCTTAATGCGGTTTACAGAATACATCTACTTACCAAGTTTCAACAGCATAGTTCTTATAGTTTCGGAAAAAGTGGTTGTGATATACGGACGGACAGACAGACTGTATGAAGAGTCCATCAGGGTTCCGTTTTTTGCCATTTGGCTACGGAACCGTAAAATGAAAAAAAAAAAACTTTTATTTGCGCCAGGCACGACGCATACCACAAAAACAAAAGAAAAACTTAAATACAAATACAAAGTATGCGTCACAACCACGGCAAAAGGGTCACGAACGTACCATCATAAAAATTAAGATATAATTTGAAAAAAGTAAGTAACAGTAGATAATGCGTCCTCTGAAAACCCGGCAAAATAATCGCGACGTATTAATCCCGCCACATTGTATAATACAATAACCATTTTCTTCTCAAATAAGCACCAGACTCGACATCTATTATGATTAGTTGGCCACAACCACAAGTCCACAACACCATATAAAAATCCATTGAAAAGAAAAAAAAACATATTAAAGTTTTGTTTAATCCAAGGACTGCGGCAACACAGCTTCGTAATATGAAAATAAGTTTGAAAGTGCCTACGGGGCGGCGTCAACAAACTTTGATGAAGTTTCACTGGATTTAGATTCATAGCTTTTCTGATGGTATCCGGATTGCTTACTTATGCTTTGATGTTAGTTTTCAGCGGGAAAAAGAAGAATGGTGGGGATGAGTTTTTGAATAATGATTTTGGGTAGGAATCAGACAGGCGTGGCAAGGGACTACGGAATAGGATGGGATGGGCTATGGTTATTTTAAAGCTTTTTTGAACTTATGGCGGACATTAAGACGCCGACAGTCGCCAACGACCTTGAAGAAACAAAACGCGCACTCGTTTCACACCCGCGCGACCCAAAAGTCAGTAGTTTTTTTTAGTTTCCTTATTATTATAGAACATTAAGGCACCTCCCCGAGTAAAACGCCGCGCTAGTCGTTTTTGTGCAGTTTTTAAGAGCTATCAACTCTTTATTTAAAAAGAAATATTAATTAATAAAAATATATTAAATTTCTACATAGTATTGATTCTAAAATTGTAGTACACTTTTTTTTTTAAGAGGTGTATGTTTCACTAATCTCCTTCCAACAAAACCATAAAAATGTGAAATAATTATTGATAGCATGCATCTCCTCGTAAAGTGTTCATTATTTATTTTTTATACTAACACTAATGGATAGACAATTTGATAACGAACATTTTGTAAGTTTTATTTTTTTCAAAAGACCAATAGTCGATTTTATAAAGATTTTATTCTAAAATCTGGGCGTATTCACTACCGTAATTCATGCGCCAACAAGTGCTGCAAGGCCAATTGGAATGCTCATATCTCATGCTGATTTTTTGGTCAGGGTACGGCCTTAAAAAAGAGCCTTAAATAAAAAATGTAGACAATTGAATTTGCTTTGAGATGGTGAAAATTTTATTAAAGTACCTATGATTTTGGTGCGTTGGTCGTTTTTCATCCGTGTTAGACATAGCTTTACAAATTAATTACACTATGTTATAATAATAAAAGTCAAAATTTTCATTATTAAAAAAACGGTCTAATGTAACATATATTCTTTCCAAAAAGTTACGACTAGCCGTTTAGACATAATTCATATTTTAAAACATCACATCTACTGAGGGGTATCTACGCCTTAAGCGATCGCCATATTGTAATCAGCTGTGGCCTTTTGGTCTATATTATATCTCCATCAGGAACAAGGATAATTGCCTGTTTCATTCTATCAATTCGATAGAACATACTACTCGTACGAAATGAAGGATTCTATCTCTGTTTTAAAATAAAGTAATTAGGACTTAATTTATTGCCAATCTTTTGAGGGTTGAAAGAATGTACTGATCATTTAACTCTGAAATAAATAATCAATAAATCTCCAAAGTGTAAGTTGTTCTTATTCATTTGTCTCTAGACATATATTATTTTACAAGAATAGGTCTTCTTTAGAATATGTTAACTTTCAGGCATTACATATCTTTTGTATGATACCAATTAATAAGTTTTCAGTTTCTTCATAATTGTTACGTTTCTTTTGTTATATTTCAACTATTGACAGGAAAATATAGTCACAACGAGCCTGTCGAAATAATTGAAGAATATCGCAGACTCTGTTTTACTTATTTTTATCTAGGTCACGGGTTCTTTTTGTAAAACAAACAGTTTGATGATTATTTCAATGTATACGTAATGTATGTTTTTTTTTATATTCAGTACTTATTCGATATTATTTATTTGCCTAGCATTAACATTGCATGGAGGCAAACAGGATTTAAAAATGTTATTTTGATTGTAAAATTTTTTAGGGTTCCGTACCCAAAGGGTAAAAACGAGACCCTATTACTAAGACTCCGCGATCCGTCTGTCTGTCTGTCCGTCTGTCACCAGGCTGTATCTCATGAACAGTGATAGCTAGACAGTTGAAATTTGCACAGCCGATGTATTACTGTTGCTGCTATAACAACAAATACTAAAAACAGAATAAAATTAATATTTAAGTGGGGCTCCCATATAACTAACGTGAATTTTTTGCCGTTTTTTGCGATAACTGTACGGAACCCTTTGTGCGCGAGTCCGACTTGCACTTGGCCGGTTTTTTACTAGAATAATAACATATGTATTAAAACTTTATGCATAAGAAAAATCACAAGTAAATAGGCGGTCTCAATACCTTAGGCATTTTCTACCAGCCGACCTTAGGGTGGAGCAGAGATAGAAAAAAATCGCAGCCATATTTATTTTTGTTAAAATATAAAATTATGCAAAATCTTATCGATCCATTTAAATCAAAATTCTTCACTGGAAAGTTTACCATCTTCTTGATAAGATTACTTAATGAAAATTGGAATATCGTCCGCCATTTCCGCACCGGACGGAAAACACCAAATATGCTAATAGGTTTAAAATTGACTTTGAAATTGTGTGCCCCGCTAAGTTATACTTGGTTTACTTATATTGAGGTTTAAATATGGTAGGTATCTAGGTACAGTATGTTTAAACCGCAATATAAATTGTAAAAAAATTAGTACGTAAAACGGCGTGAATAGGAATGCAAGGGTAAATGGGAACAAAACTTTGAAGAGAATTATCACGTTATTTAAAAATTGTTTGCAGCATTTCAGTAGGCATTCCAATAAATTTAATCATTATAAAAAAAACCGGCCAAGTGCGAGTCGGACTCGCGCACGAAGGGTTCCGTACCATTATCGCAAAAAACGGCAAAAACGGCAAAAAAAACACGTTTGTTGTATGGGAGCCCCACTTAAATATTAATTTTACTCTGGTTTTAGTATTTGTTATTATAGCGGCAACAGAAATACATCATCTGTGAAAATTTCATCTGTCTAGCTATCAGTGACAGACGGACAGATAGACGGACAGACAGACAGGCAGACGGATCGCGGAGTCTTAGTAATAGGGTCCCGTTTTTACCCTTTGGGTACGGAACCCTAAAAATACGATGCTTTGTTTGAAACCATATAGTGGTATCAAAGTTAAAGTCCTAATAAAAGTTTTGTTTACACTAACCCCTGCATTCCCATTCAGCCCGTTTTGCCCGGTATAATATTTTAATAGGTATTTTAATGTGACAATTCAACAATCCTTCTTCTACAATTTGGAACACAGCAAAGCTGCTTGGTAGCAAGAATGTGCCCATTATGATATAGGTAGTACCAACCTACATAATTATATCCCCGGATAAATTTCTTTAGAAGACTAAACAACTAATACTACTACTCTACTACTACACTACTACACTTCCTACTACTACTACACTACTATACTTTTGTGCACATTGGGCGTCTTTTGTATTGGTGTTTTTAGGGTTCCTTACCCGAAGGTTCCAAACGGAACCCTATTGCTGTCACTCACGTGTCTGTCTGTCTGTCCGTCTGTCCGTCGTCTGTCACACAGGTTTTACAGCCAAATTTTCACAGTATAAGCATGTTAGTCAGTAACATGTTTATACTGTGAAAATTTGGCTCAAAGCCCATTTGTCAAAAAAAAAAATTTAATGTGAAAAAGATATCTCCCCTATCGAGTGGGTTACCGTTGTTTAGAGCTCGTAGAGGAGATATGTATTTTTTAATTTCAAATAAATATTGGAAAACAGAGGAATAAGAAGCCACCAAAGTCAGCTTTTTTAACTAAATTTTATTATTATTCCATTTATTTATTATATTTACATATTTTTACATTTTTAAATATCATTCTATATAAAATAAAATAAAAAAACATTTAAAAATACAAAAATAGTAGCCCACCGGTATCGGGAACAGGGTCCAAGGTGCCGGTGGTCAGGGCTCCTGAGAGAGGAACCCCCTAACAATACGAGCCGTGTCCAGGAGTACCGCTTTCTGGATCAAGCCCTTGATCCAGCTGCCCAACGAGAGCCTCCTCAGATGTTCGTCGAGGCTCTTGGCTATTATACCATTGGCCGTCACGACTATCGGCACAATGACTGCTGTATTCACATCCCACATGTCGACAACCTCGCGAGCCAGATCAAGATACTTACTTTTCTTATCTCTCTCCGCCTTCACGAGGTTCTCGTCATGGGGGACCGCAATATCAACAATCATTGCGCGACGCTCTAGTCGGTCTATCACCACTATGTCAGGCTTATTAGCAACAACAGTCCTATCAGTGATGATAGACCGATCCCAATACAACGTGACATTGCCATTTTCGAGAACTGGGTCGGGCACATACTTATAGTAAGGCACTTCTGATTCCACAAGATTGTATTTAAGGCGCAGATACCCTTGAGAAGGTGATTTTAAAATGAGAATCACGTCTAAACGGCTAGTCGTAATTCTTTGAAAAAAATATATGTTAAATTAGACTATTTTCTTAATAATTTGATCTCAACAAATTTTGAGTTTTATTTGTATGACATAGTGTAATTAATTTGTAAAGTTATGTCTAAATCGGACAACAATACGACAATCACACCAAAACCACTGGGCGTATTTTAATGAAATCAACACCATATCAAAGATAATTTAATTATCTACATTTTGATCTGAGGCTTTTTTTTTAAAGTCATAGAATAATAAGGAAAGTACAAAAAACTACTAAATTTTGGATCGCGCGGGTGTGAAACGAGTGCGCGTTTTGTTCCTTCAAGGTCGTTAGCGTTAGTCGTCGTCTTAAGAGCAAGTTGCTGGTGGATAATCCTGGCTACAAGGTTGTGTCTATGCAAATAGTCTCCGTTAGCCAGACTAGAACAACCGGAAATAATGTGTCTGATTGATTCCCCCGGCCGGTGACATGCCCGACAAATGTCAAATGTTATTATTATTTCCTTTATTCATTCGATTACTTATTAATTACATTTTTAAATATTTTATAAATTAAATTACTATTATTAAATTAAATTATTATTATTATTATTTATTTATCTCAGATATGAAATCCATAGTTGTTAGTAAGTACAAATACTTATATACTACGTTAGTCACTTACAATTAGATACACATACAACACATACACATCATGTCAAATTTTGTTCCGAAGAATTTTTATTTGGTAATAATGTTTATTATTACGTATGTACTATGTTTTACCAACAAATACCAATATATTGATAAACAGTATTTTTTCTTTTTTGAAATGCCCACAGTTTTCCTATTACAACCAACTTGATTTACGGATGCCTAAATGTGCGAAGTACGATACGCACTTGGCCGGTTTTTATTTTTACGAACTCTACAAAAAGCGCCGAAATTCAGAAGTTTTTCGTAAAAATATTCAAGAATACGAGTGAGTGCTCAAACTAGCGTATAGTTACACTATTATAGACAGAATCTCGGTGAGAATCATTCTGATTGAGGCTACTGCTACCGTGACACTGATTGTGATAGTGAGAATATTACTCATGTCAGCTCTCTGAATCAACATGCGAATTTAACAATTTTATTGTTAAGTAGATATTCTAGTCACTAGTCAGTCATCTGTTGAAATCGACTCCAACACATCTCGGAAAATGGCTTCATGATGGATTAAGGACCTATATCCGCTTTAGAGCCGTAAAACGGTAACTTACTAAAGCATACTCCTTAGTAACGGCTAGGTTAAAAGGTTTGAAAAAAATATATATAAAAATAATTAACGACACGCAATATCGCTACTTTTGTATACAAGGAGTATACAAAAGTAGCGAAAATATTGCGTGTTGCAAAACGACTTAGATGTTTAAAAATATTTTTATACCGAAAAATTTATGGCTGGAATTTCTTCATAATTAACATAGCATATGTAAATCAAATAATATTTTGCACAAAAGGAGGTTCAATATTGATATTTTGGCATCGAGCGGGCGCACGGCCAGTAGGTACTGCGTTAACATTGGGGCGTATATATCGCCTTTACGTTAGAGGTAGTTGATTGATAAGACCCTGAGTATACAACATTTTCGGTACTCGAGAGATGATTTCAATAGGTTTCGATTTACAACTCCGTCAATTTGGATGTTTCTGAGAACACCCAATTTCGGGTAACAATAGCACATTTCATTGGGCAGCAACGATTTCTGAGGGTATATTAATTAGGGATACATGATACCTGATTGAAGTCCATATTGCATCATCACACATCATCAGCCTATTAATGTTCCCACTGCTGGGACATAACTACTAAAATAACCAAAACGAAATATAAAATGTTAACACATATATGTCGCATCAAGGCTGGCCGATAGATGCAAACCATCGGGAAGTCAAGACGTATTTATTCCCTTAGAGTTAAGACATCGTCGTCGTCGTCGTCTTCGTCGTGTGTGGGCAGGTAGGTGGGTCAATCGTGAAAATGAAATCACACAAATTATTCGATACACTGGGTTTAGTAAAAAAGACACAGTTACAATCTTGCTTACTAATATTACGGATCGACACTGATTCTACAAGTACTCAACTGCCACCTTCTGTGGCAGTTGAGTACTCAATTTCGGGTACCACGCAAGCGGTTAGAAAAAGCGCGCCAATGCGTAGTTGTTCTTGTTTTGCCGCCAGATGGCGTGCTTGCGACTTGTTTTAACGTCCGTACTATTGACTAAACACGACATATATATATTTGAACACTAGCTTCTACCAGTGGCTTCGCCCGCGTGAATAGTGTTTTCTTTTCGCAAGGGAACATTATACCGGGATGAAAAAGCGCTGCAAAATAAAACGACTGCCTTTTGAAATGCGAATGCTTTTTTTGAATTTTAAATGACGAACGTTATAATAAGTCGGCCATGTTTTAGTCAATTAGGTTGTTGTAGTTAAGTAGTTTTCAAATAGCCCTACAATTTTAAGAGTAGCGTCGGAAATGAAAGATTTGGAAGAGGGATAAATTTGCTAAATCTCTACGCTAAATTTCATCCAGATCCGATCAGCCGTTCTGGCGTGATTGAGTAACAAACATACATCCATCCAAACTTTCGCTTTTATGATATTATTAGTAAGAAGTAAGATTAATGTTAAATATTCATTATAAATGCGAAAATAACTCTGTCTGTTTGTTACCTGTCACGGCTTAACTAAGTAATCTGGATTACGACAGGTACTTTTTATCCCGGCAGTTAGTTCCTTTTGAGTTTCTCAATCGCTTTTCACGCGGGCGATGCGGCGGTTTGAAGCTAGTATGTTTTCTGCTTCTTTTTATTCTTAGCCTTTCCTCACTTCAGGAAGCTAGTAAAATATAACTGCCTAAAATAATATTTATTTCTCATTATGTTCGATAAGAAATAAATCTAGGGGTCTTTAAGTCAAGAGTGAATGGGTTTTTACTAGGCAAATGCTTCACCGTCCACCACATCATCGCTTACCATCAGGTGAGATAGTGGTCAAGCGCAAGCCAAAGAATAAAAAAAATTGAATAATAAAAAAAAAAGATGTAAATACATCGTAGCCATAAGTATTGCCTTTCTATTAACATAAACCAAATAAATCATGTACCACCCACATACTCAAGAATGTTCGTAGAAGGATTCGAGCGTCGAAGGCATTCGCAAATATGCAATAGACTTCGCCCCAGAATAAAGTACCTAGGGGCATACGTCAGGGGTGACTGGGACCGCCATAGAATAAATTGTTCTAAGGGTTGGCAGATGTTGCTCGCATTTGGGGAACCTAGTAAAGATAAATATGGAATGATAAGTTATAAAAAAGTTTTTAATTTATATACATCACACTATCATTTTGAGTATTGCGAAGAAGTGGAATTTGTGGTTTCTTTTAGACAATCCCTGGGCGTCTGTCAGTAAGAGTGAATAGGTTACATCTAGACATTTGTGCTCTATGGTAGACCAAGTCATCATTTACCATCAGGTGTGATCGCTACACCTACGTTGTAGTAGATTGTTTGCTATTGTTTCGCCTCTATTACCAGAGTATTAATAGGGACGGGCCCATTACAAACAATCGGGCAAAACCCTTGAACAGCTATAATTTATTTGTGGTTTAAAATTTGTAACAAATCAATCAAGTATTTTTGTAATTGAGCCTAACAGACAAAACTGGAACATGACCAAACAGTGCAAGGACGCTTGAACACAACTATTTTCGTTTTCCAAACCAGCCAGCCCTGCCGATGCTGCGGTATACGTCTCCATAAAGGCTTTATGTCCCGTGAAGTGGACGGCCGACATTCCAGCCGCCCGGAGTGTGAACGCGGCATTAGGATGGAAAAATGTGTCAGGGTTTGCGTTCTCATAAAGTGTTGAGGCACCAATGGGCAGTGTATCATTGGGCCATTGTTGTTGGATAAAGGCTTAGATGGCGTTTCTTCGACATAATGATTTGTTATATTCGGAGTTAGGTTCTGAGCTAGGAATTTCATAGAGAGTTATGAGTCTGTATATTTTTGGGTGCAACGATTAATGATCTGCCGTGCTGTAGGAAGAAAAGTGTAACAATCCAAAATGCCTCTGCTCGTTTTCACGTGTTTTTCGTGTTTTGGTACTGTTGTTTATGTAGGTGCCAACTGCAAAAAAGCTTCGTAACCGTTACCTATTTTTTTTACGGCTATCCGCTATTTACATTAATTAAAGAAGATATATGACAAGATATACTGACTAGGTGGTATTGATCGCGCCGTAGTAAAAAAAAAAACAATAAATATATTTTTTTTCTAGTTTTTTTTTTGACGTAACAATCTTTTATTAAGTAAATGCCCAATTCAAATATGTTATTTTGCAATTACGTTTTAAAGCCTACTTACAAAGCACGTATGTAAACCATTGAACCAACATAACACTTCTTTCTCACAATCCAGTAACATAGCACAAATACAACAAACTAATCCAGTCCTTTACCCCAGTTCAAAGATAAAACGCATATTAGCACAGAATTCATATAGTATCGAGAACGTGTTGTGAACGTGTAGTATACGTGGCCTATACGTGAAGTATACGTGTAGTATACGTGTCTTGTTAGTTCGCTTCCTACGTGCTACTACCGACTCGCCTTATGTATTGCTTGTCGAAGATATTGAGCGCCCGACCAACGTACGAAGATACAGACAAAACAATTTTAAATCTGAATAAGAATGAGAGATTCAATTGTTTTTGTTTTGTGGCCACCGACTGGTCGGTCTGTTGGTAATAGCAACTTGTGGCTACGAGAGTTACGGATAAAAAGATGATTGAGAAAATCTAAAGGCGTTTTTATTCCAAGGTTTCAATTGAAATTATAAGAAATGTAGGCACTCAAAGTGAGTGTAAACGAACTTATGCCCACTATGACTGCATAAATGCTAAAAACATATAAATACCTTTTTATTTTTTAATTATTGATAGGCTCACGCTTGGCCACTATCTAACCTGAGGGTAAGCGATGATGTGGTTGACGGTGTAACACGCTTGCCTAGAAGAAACATATTCACTATTGATTTAAAAAAAAAAAATACAAAAATGGACTGTATCCGGTTTATCCGTCTCAATTTAAAAACATTAAGGCAGCTTATAGTCCAGTTTAAAAGCGTAAATGGTAGGAACGCACCTAAAAACTGCACAAGCAAAATATTTTCTTGGATTGATTGATAATATTCAGAAGTTTCTACAAGTGCAAGTAGTAACAGCCCAATAAACGTTAAGCCAATAACACGGTTTGAAATCCCCACAGAATTTGTAGATCGCCGGCATAAATCGGTCGCTGGCCCATACAGCGCTGCACCGCTGCAATCTACGGCTGCACCCGCTCAATAAGCCAGCCCGAAAGGCGAATGACGTGTTCTATCTCTCGGCTTTGGATTTATAGGCGCAGTGATAATCAAAAGCACAGTTTTTAAAGCGCTGTAAAATAGAACGACTGACTTTTGAAATTCGAATGCTGTTTTTGAATTATGAATTTCGAACGGTTTTATGACGGCCATGTTTTCTAGTTAATAAAGTGGTTGTAGGCAAGTAGTTTTCTAATAGTCATACTATTTTAAGAGCAGCGTCGAAAATGAAACACTTTCGAAGAGATTTTACCGGCATTTAGTTATGAATAAGAATAAGATAATACTATCGCTGCCGTTGCATGAAGAGATTGTGCCACCTGCGTTTTATAACTTTATTTCTTCCTCAAAATGTAGGAGAATTTCCTGACATTGTTTCAAAATTTATACTAAAATCTAAAATATACCCGTATAGAGTAAAAATACTTTGTTTTTTATTGCGATATATCTATATATATGTTTTATGACTGATTTTGATTTATAAATTTAACCAGGTGTTTTGAAGCAGCGCTTTTCCGGAACTTTTCTGCTTGATTTACGTGCGCGATCACAGCATGTTGGTTTTTTCGTATTTTCTCCGGAACGTGACGAATGGTTTTATGCTTCACTTCATGCTAATGGTCTGCTGTAAAGACGAAGAGGATTCGAGTGCAATTGAAGATGAATGATGAACAGTGGTGTTAGGGATTCCTGACTTTCTGTGTAAGAAAGAAATTAGGACTTGTTTTTAGTTAAATAGTCTATAAATAGTAAATCACCTACATGATCAATAAAAGGTGTGTGATTCAGTGTGATTTAGTTGATTGGCAATCCTTCAGAAGGTGACCAGGTGAAGGTGGGGGGTATAACGTACATCAGAAATATAAAAAAAAAACAGGTCTTGAGTACTTTTGGCCTTTCTTCTCAGAGTAGTCAGATAGGAAACGCCGACCTCATCTAGTTTTAAAAAATATGATCGACATGTAAAAGTTTTTGTACACAAACCAACTTACATAAATAAAAACATTTATCTATATGTTAAATAAATAAAAGATTTTTATTGCGTAATATCATAGATCAACCCCTTGGTAAAAGTAGTTAATATTACTTTAATCAACTTGAAAGTTAATTAATGGCAGCTAGCAATGGCACTATATAAACAAAAGCATTGGTAATGGTTTTCCAAATATATGTCAGACTTGTTTATAATATTGCTTGATAACACCGTGCCATTTAGGATTTGTATTAAAAACTTATTTCTTTTGTTTACAGGTAAACACCACTTCCACCACTACATTCCTGGTATGTGCATTTCTCATAACATTTCTCCATCTGCCGAGAATGCTAATATTTGGTTTAGATATTAGTTGTTAAACTCCTATGCAAGTTGCAACGTGCGACCGCAAACAAGACGCATTGCATCAAAGTTTCTTCACATGTACTGTAAGACTGCTTTATCACCAGAGACGAGTGCGATATAGCGAGGCAACGCGGAATCGAGGATGTGTAGCGAAGCTTTGAAGATATATGACTTTTTCCACCAAAGCTATAAAAGGTCGCAAGGCGGCGCGAGGATGCGTAGCGAAGCTTTGAAACGGTGTGTAACTGAGTGATACGAGGATGCATAGAGAAGCTGTAAAATTATGTAACTTTTTCGACAACGCTATACGGAATAGCGAAGTGACGCGAAAATGCGTAGCGAAGCTGTGAAACGGTGTGTAGCGAAGCTGTGAAACGGTGTGTAGCTAAGTGGTGCGAGGATGCGTAGCGAAGTGTCTGTTGACTGGTACTGCTGTAGCTGTAGTTCCTTGCAACATTTTGTATACGTCCTTCGTGTACATCCCTCGCACACATCCTTCGTGTACATCACTTACACACATCCTTCGTACGCGTCTCTAACATTTGGTATGTAAGAATACATAGCTCTCCTAGCCCTTTTTCACCAGAGTTGCTCTAAGCCTTGCTAAGAAAATAACGTGATCCCATTGGTGCCTATTATCCTTTAGCACGGCCTCGCTACCTCGTACGTCTTTAAAGGTGAAGCACCCTAATACCGGCTATCTCGGAATATGATTGTAGGAGAGTAAAATTGAAAATATGCAGTTTGAGAGTTGTATACTGATGATGATGTTTTGCGTTAGTTAGGGCAGTGGATTTAGAGTTGTTTGCTATTTCATTATGGAAAATGGACTATTTACTGTGTAATTGGTGCCCTCTTTCGCTAGGGATTAAACATGACTAATACAACTTACACTTAGGCCTCGTTTACGGAGACGCAAGGTGTTGCGTGTCGCGTGCAGCGTGGCGTCTCGCGGTGCGTCGCTTCTACCTAAACGCTATTGCTTCTCCATAAACACTCTAGTACAACGCCATATGTTTGAATTTAATGCGGTCCGCACCTCACAACGCGACACGCGAAACGCGACGCCCCGCGTCTCCGGAAACGAGGCCTAAGTAAGTTCTCAAGTTGTCACAAGTTACAGAATATTCACGGCGGCTTGCTAGATATATTGAAGATTTAAAAAAGAGTTGCCCTTTCCACTCCTTGGTCAATTAGAAAAACCAAAACAGATGAGGGAAAATTGGGACACCGGAAATTTAACCTTTTGAATGTAAAATACGAAAGAGGAAAGGCGACCGGTAGTTTCTAATATATTATGGTTCTGTTGACATTGACATTACGAGGGGTTTCTTCTTATGAACCTATACGATATCATACGGCACATATTTGTCAAGTTAATCTAAGCATAACTTAACGTAATCATAACTTATTAATTCCTCCATCATCACTCATCAAGTCATCTGGCAACTAATTATTATTCCCATTGACTTGGTAGACCCACTTTAATTAATCAGAACTGAGCAAGGGTCATTCACCGGTGACCTGGCTTGTTGTCAACAGGTTCTCAAATGAATACCTTAGCTGAGCCGTTGTTCAGTCAGACAATGGCCGGCACAATACGCTGAAATGCAAGAAGGGTGTGATTTGCCCTTTGCAGTGTCGACAGATGGCCGACAGTATTTTGTTTTTAGGACACCTATTGAATTTAGAACTAGATTTTAAATGATTGTAGTTGCGTTGAGTCATGAGTATGAGAATAGTTGTTCGTGGCCATAGCGATCATTGATCCACCTATAATTGACAAAATTAATTTCAAAATCGGGAAAAAAGATATAACGCCGTCTTTAACCGACATCTAACGTGATTCTCAATTATTTAATTTATAGAAAGTTACATGTATAGCCAGTTAATTGTTCGGGTTCGAAGAAATATTAGGAAGAGGGCAATAGGGTAGTTTACTGAAAATTTTTTTTTTGTCCGCAAGGTAGATTAATAAAAAATATTGGCCACGTATTTTTCTTTAGACACGTAAACATAAAGTGACGACGATATAATGCGTTGAAATATCGTGAAACGTCACGCCGCTTTATCCTGCCTTAGTGACGTCACAACCCCAACTCCTGAACTTTGATGCGCTATAACTTTGTAATTTTTATTGATTTGGTAAAGCAAAAAATTCATGTCCATTATTATTTGATAATCTCACTGACGGACTAAATAGAATTATAATTTTTCTACCCAGGAAACATCCCTATTACCACTATGACCAAACAAAAGCGAAAAAAAAAATCCTTTTAGTATTTTGTTTTATTTTAATTAAAATAAAAAGCCTTAATTAATTAAGTTTATGAAAGTTACCTTTGCGAATGCATTCCCAAATAATAATTAACGTTATCAACACTCCCTATTAACATACTTTATAGTTTCATTTAAATAGAATAAGTAGGTGAAGTAGAGACAAAAACAAAAAAATGTAGAAAGTTAAATACAAAAGCGGTAGTGCATTTTTTATAAGAAATGAAAAAGTGCGCGTAGCTTCATTTACAAATTAAACACGAAAAATCAATTAGAATTAAAATCGAAACCGGTACCAAGTTATATAGTTACCGGTTATTTTAATTGTGGATTTACCGCTATCGGTTCGTAACGGTTCCTTATTTTGAGACAGAATGTCAAACTGGATTGACATTTGTGATTAATGGCTACTTTTTATTCGTTATTGTTGTTATTTGTAGGAAAAGGCGTATTATTTTTTAGAGGAAGAGGTTCTCATGATAAATCCATCCATGCGACTAAGCGGCTGAGCCGATTTGATGCAATATGATATGGAGATAATTTGAGACCTTGGGAATGACATACGTCCATGCACCATCGGTACATGGTGGACATCCCTCCCATACGCACAAAGCATTTTGCTAATACCTTCATTTTGCGCACAGCTAAGGAGTGGAATTCCCTTCTGGAGTCTTTGATAGCTAAAACCTTGGGGTCTTTAAGTCAAGAGTGAATAGGTTTCTTCTAGGCAAGAGTACTTCACCGTAGACCACGTCATTGCTTAACATCAGGCGAGATAGTGGTCAAATGCGAGCCTATAGATTATAAAAAAAACATAGTTTTTATTCCGGTAGTTTGTTGCCGCAGTTTTCGTCTTTTGGCTGAAATGGTGATGATGATGAGTGTCTTTCCTTGGGTTGAACAACACATTTTAAGCGGGTGAAGCTGCGGGCAGAAAGCTAGTTTATAAAAAAAAATTGTTGTAACTTTCAGATCCGGTGTCTCGATTAAAATTGTTGTTACATTACTTGGTTGAAGGCATTGAGTGAACGGTTCCCGGAATTAAATTTTGAAAGGAATAAAACTCCTTATTTCATTGAACCAGATCCAGCAATTTCGGCACTAAAATTAGACACAGAAATAATTTTGTAAACAAGTAGCTTCTGCCAGCGGCTACACCCGCGTAAAAAGGTTTTTATTTATTTATTATATATTTTACTAGCTGTTGCCCGCGACTTCGCTCCCGTGGACCACCCCACATTTTTTTAAATCGGTCCAGTAGTTTTGGAGCCTATTCGGTAGATACAAACAAACAAACAAAAAATTCTTTCCTCTTTATAATATTAGTATAGATTATATACTTTACTAGCTGTTCCCCGCGGCTTCACTCCCGTGGACCCACCCCACAGGACCCGTTTTCGGGATTTAAAAATAGCCTATGTCATTCAGGAATTATGTAGCTTTCTACTGGTGAAAGAATTTTTCAAATCGGTCCAGTAGTTTCGGAGCCTATTCGGTACAAACAAACTAACAAAAAAGTCTTTCACCTTTATAATATTAGTATAGATTATATACTTTATTGTACACCACTTAAATAATTACTCTCTCTTAGTCGGTCCCTCATGTCTGAGGATCGTGGTCAGCATCAAGGTTACATCTGGAGCGGATGATCTGCCTCCAACGGTTTCTGTACAGCGCGTCCCTTACGACCGTGTAGAAATTAAATTACAGTGGGGTGATGACAATCTGGTCTCTTTTAACGCCACCAAAACACAGGCGTGTCTTTTTACCGCCAAAAGGAGTCTGTTCGATCAAACGCCTACTTTTCGGGGTGCGTCTGTTCCTGTGACTGATCGGCTCGAGCTCCTAGGCATGGAGTTGACATCCAGTCTCAACTTCGGCTCCTCCATTGAGAACAAAGCCCAAATCGCGGCCAAAAAACTGGGCATCCTAAATAAAGTGAAGCGATACTTTACGCCTGGACAGCTTTTAACCCTATACAAAGCACAAGTCCGATCCTGCATGGAGTATTGCAGCCACCTTTGGGATGGTTCAGCTAAGTATCAGCTTGCCGCGCTTGACTCAGTGGAACGCAGAGCCAAGAGGCTCATTGGCAACGTGGAACTGGTGGACGCCAAGCTTCACAGCTTGGCTCATCGCCGCAAAGTTGCCTGCTTGTCGGTCTTCTACAGACTGTACTTCGGTGAGTGTGCTCAGGAACTCCACGACCTCATCCCACCAGCCCCCTTCTACCATCGGACATCTAGACGCACTGCAAGTTATCATCCTTACCTTGTTGCCATTCCACCAATTCGAACCAAGCGCTTCCAAACATCCTTTATAATGCGCACAGCGAATGAGTGGAACTCACTGCCTGCGTCTGTGTTTCCGAACGCATTCAACCCGAATCTCTTCAAAGTTAGAGTGAACAGGCTACTTCTGGGTAAGCTCACTCCATCGTAGACTCTGTCTCTGTCACCTATGACCTAGACTAGAGTCAAGAGCAAACCCATTACAAATAAAAAGAAAAAAAAAAAAAAAAAAAAAATTGGAGGTTGACGAGTCTTTCACTTGATCGGTCCATCTCGTTGGTGAACGACCACGCGACCTTTTGCCTTCGTGTTCCCAATCACAATAAGTCTTTCCCGATTCTCGTCGCCTCTGCGCATTGTGTGGCCGAAATAAGAAAAAAATGCGAGCGGCTGGCATATGGTGAACAAGTGAGTTTTTACTTGGAGCTGGGTCCGGATCGATGCATTGGTGCGTTTCGCAGTCCAAGGTACTCTCAGCATTCGCCTCCAACACCACATCTCGAATGCATCGATCCTTTGTATCTCTCGGGCCAGGATTGTCCACGTTTACACTCCGTACTGGAAGATAGGGAATACCAGGGCTCGTATTAATCTGATCTTTGTTTTGATACTAATTCCTCTCTTCTTAAATAATTACAGGACAAAACATTTATAAAGATAAGTGTACAATGGGCGGTCTTATCGCACAGGGCAATCTCTTACAGACAACCTTTGGATGGACTGAGCGGGAGGAGATAGACATAGAGCTGTCAGTGTACAAAAACTATTCTTATATAATATTACTTAGATATTACACAAAATACATAAATACAAATTAAATAATATACTAATAACTATCAAATATAGAACAGAGAAAGGAGAAGAATAGTTAAAGAGAAAGGAAATGCTCCTTACACATTTAAAAAAGCGACAAGGCCATCTGTTGTATGTTTGTTTTTGTTATAAGATGTCTTTTTGAATTATTTTTATCTTGGTGTACAATAAAGTATATATAAATAAATAATAAATGAATAAAAAAGTGTTTTATCATCCCACGGAAACATATATCCAGGATATCTAGGATGAAAAGCTTTTCCAAGCTCCAATCTATGCATAATCGTCCGCAACTCCACACCTAAGCGCGTATTTTGTGACCGGGTAGGATAAAAAACTGATCATTCGATCCACCCCAGCTCCTCATGGAAGACCAGCAGCGTTTTTGTGATTATCTCACGGAGGGTACCTGGGTTTCGGAAGTACTTCACTGTTGCGTGCGATCTGTGAGCTGCTTTCTCGTGATTTCTTCCTCATGCAGGCTCTGCAGAGTGGGCTGTCTGTTTGTAACTCATATGACAAAGAGGTGCAGTTATGTAACTGTAGATTAGTCAGTCGTTGGGCCTGAAGTCATCAATAGTGGGAATTGCTTCCTGGGCCTGCCTACACTTGCTATCATCAACTTATAGTTTCTGGGGTTTGTCTGTGGTGCGTTTCCATACCAGATTGCGTAGGTATCCGAAGGTTTAGATCCCACCGCTGCCTTACCATATCTGGCGAGTTCATCCGCTGCATCATTGCCTCAGGAATCACTGTGTCCTTTGATCCATTGAATGGTTACTTACTGAGTTTACCAACCTGGTTAAGGCGTTGGTGACACTCTTCTATCAGCCCAGAGTTAACTGCATGCTGTCCGAAAGCATGCGGATAGAGTGGTCCTTAACTTCCCCGATTATGATGGCTGAGGCTTCAATCAATCTCTATATTGAAATTCAGCGGTTTTGGCGTGAAAATGTAACAAACAGACAGATAAATACTTTAGTAAGTTTAATATTAGTACGGATGCTTTCTTCTGATTTTATTCCAGTTAAGGCGCCTCCCCGAGCAAAACGCCGCGTTAGTTGATTTTTGTGCAGTTTTTCAGAGCTATCTACTCTTTATTTAAAAATAATTATCAAATAATAAAATACACTAAATTTCTACATGATGTTGATTCTAAAATTGTAGTACACTTTTTTTAAGAGTTATATGTGTCACTAATCTCCTTCCAACAAAACCATAAAAATGTGAAATAATTATTGATAGCATGCATCTCCTCGTAAAGTGTTCATTAATTATTTTTTATACTAACACTAATGGATAGACAATTTGATAACGAACATTTTGTAAGTTTTATTTTTTTCAAAAGACCAATATTCGATTTTATTCTAAAATCTGGGCGTATTCACTACCGTAATACATGCGCCAACAGTGCCGCTAGGCCAATAGCAATGCTCATATCTCATGCTGATTTTTTGGTCAGGGTACGGCCTTAAGTGCTTTTGTGGATTAACCGGATGAATGCCGTAATTAACGAAACAATTAAAAAGCCATTGAGTCTCGCGTGGATCCGCGTTTCCGGTAGTCAAGAGGTTAACAATACAATTATGTACTTTAGATCAATAAAAAAAACTGTTGTCAGTTTATTCGTAAAAATGCAAAGGAAAATTTGTTCATTCTGTATAATGAAATAACAAAAAAAAATCTATATATATTTTAAAACTCTGTAAAAATGGAAATAAGGTATAGACGTGTTTTATCTTTTATCTTGAAGCAAACCAATGAAATTAAGTTAATATGTTTGGCCAATGATAATATTTCTTGTGGATCGTAAAATTTCTGTGCAAAGCATTTTGTTTGCAATCTAATCTCGACGTAAACGTTTATCAAAATAACGTTTGTTTCGTTTGCTTTAAAATCTTTTGCATCAGGGAGAGCATTTTTAGAAAATTTCTTTTTTTTCTAAAACTACCTCTGGCTCTAGACTGGTGTTCCTACCAATAAATAAATAGACCACAGCCTAGTTGCAAAATGAATTCGGCAAGGCAAAGGGCAAAGAGTATAAAAAATCGATCAATCACGTGCGAGATGAAAGACGCGATGTGGATTTCCGTCTATGTGATTGGTCGATTTTTTAAACTCTTTGCTCTTTGCCTTGCCGAAGGCTGCAGGGGCTACCAATAACTTTCATTTGAGGTCTTTTTTTTAAATATGACGTCGCTGTCCGTATGCTCGACCACAATCAAAGATACTTGAATTTATTTTATAGATTTTTTTTTCAAATGTAATCGTGCAAAATGCATAATGTAATTTTTTGCCTTGAACTATCCATCCGAACTTTGGACTAACGTCGCAGTGAAGGCTGTTGTCATTAAATCTTGAACATATTCATCCACTTGTCTAGGAGTATCATACCTAAGTATTGACGGCGTCTAAGGACATCTGGAATACCAGACGCATCGTAGGATTCTTAGATGCGTTGGTATGACAGAGATATAGTTGACTGACAGCAACGCTAATGTGTAACAATAACAGGAATGGTGGATTGATAGTAGGTGGTACACTACTGGTACCTATTATGGTCACTGGTACTTTGTCGCTCACAATGGGCCTCATTAGAAGATTGAAAGCTAGTCAAAGACATTTTTCGGCTGAAATTATGGTGATGATGATGAATTATTGATGTACAACATCAATAATACATTATCATCACCATTGATATTATTATATCTATCTATACCGATATTATGAAGAGGAAAGATTTTTTTGTTTGTTTGTTTCGAATAGGCTCCGAAACTACTGGACCGATTTAAAAAATTCTTTCACCTGTGGAAAGCTACATTACTCCCGAGTAACATAGTACTATAGAGCGAAGCCGCGGGGTCAGCTAGTTGATAAAACCTATTTTATTACCACCGGTATTTTACCACCTCACTCGTTTTTAATAACAAACTACTTATGAGATAAATTATTTTTCAGAGTCATTAATAATTTGAATACCAGCAATTAGCATCGTGTACCAACGATAAAAATAAAGTGAAATACGGCTCGTAACCGGAATAAATGCGAAATAAGTTTGATGTATGGCGCTTCGTTTAATCATCATTTTCGTTATTACATTTATCCTCCCATTCATAAAGCTGAACATATCAATGATATCTTTGCAATGGAAAAAAATGAGCTTTTCCGGCAGGTAAATTGTATTATTGTAAGTCTATAAATTGACATGATAATCAATTACTCCCTGTACAATTTAATTTTATAAACTCAAAACAGCCTAAACTTAACTGTTGAAAAAAAAGCCTTCAAAACACGAGTGTCCTATACATAATAGTAGGTACTTAATAATTCCATGTACCTACTGTCTATAGTCAATACACTTGACACTATTCTACGCAATAACGAAACAAAAAAAGCGCGGAATAAGAACACATATTCAAATTAAGAACGCAGATTTAAAATACGCGCAGTGGAGGCAGTTCCATCAAAGGCCGATTGGCATCAATCACGCGGCGCCCGCGCTACCAAATCGATCACGCTGGCATCCTCGCTCTTGCACTAGACTTGTGGACGTAGGCACTAGATGCTTCCACACACAATATAAATAATGTCCTTTTAAAAATAGTTGGGAATACCTCAAATCGTTTTTTTCTTTTCTTATTATTCTCGTGTTGATCACTACCTGATCTGATGGTAAGCAAATATACAGTCGACGGTAAAGCACGTGTGTCTAGATGTAACCTTTTAACTCTTGAATTAAAGACAACACATATTCAAGTTCAGCTAAGAATCAGTTTTCGTATGTCATAATTAGGAGGTTTTTGACAGTAGGTACCTATCCGACGGATTCCTTGTGTCTTTAAGCTCAACTACTTGATTCTTCTGTGTAAAGCAGGGATAAAGTAGAATACTCAGGCCTAGATCGTAGAATAATCTCTTTAGATCCAGTTGGATCCACAGAGACCACTTACTCTCTTTTTGGAGCATGATTGTTCTGCCTCATGGTTGTTGAAGACATGCTGTCTGTGTTGGTGTAACTGTAAAAGCACGAAATACGGTAAAACCTAAGATTTACTGTCTTACTGGTAAAAGTCCGAAATGATCTATGCCATTCGCAAATTTCGAGCTTTTAGTAGCAAATCTCGCGGTAAATCTTAGGATTTAACTTAGTGACATGTAAAAATTCAAAAATTATCATGTCTATGACACACTATGATGCGAAATGATGAGTTCAGTCAAGGACTCATTGATTATCTTCATCATTAATTAACAGTTAAGTACTCACATGATTTAAACATTTTCGATTGCTTGTAACGGATTTGTTTTAAATTTGTTTTCTACGATTAATATGTGGTTTAATAATAACATTTTAAAATTATGTTAGCATTTTTTAAATTATGTTCGTAAATGACAGACATTACTTTTTTTCAACATCTACAAGTCTCTGAAGGAAATCCTAAGATTTACCTTGTGATTGCTGAAAAAAAAACCGAAATAAGCGATTACTATGGATCATTTCGGACTTTGATCCGTAAGACTATTAAAATCTTAGGTTTTTACACTTTGTTCGGGCTTTTACACTAACATTGGTAATTTCAGCATCTTTAAATAGTTTACCTACTCATTATTCAAAATCTGAATATTATCTGTACTGATGGTACGCCCGGAAGAACCGCTTAAAAGCTAGGGGCTAAACTATAAATCAACGCAACAATGGCAGTTCAATAAAAGGTCAGTCCGTATCCATCAGGTTGGTTCGCTTGTCCCGCTCGAATCGATCACTGACGGTCGCAAATAACTTCCATACAAACTATACTACCAAATGTTGAATTGGATTTTGTTTTATAACAACAAAGATTTGTGAAACATAAACCCAACTGAATCTTTTTGAATTGGTTTTGCCTAAAACTAGTATAGTACTGTGTGGTAAAAGTAGTCCATCTCTGTACTTTTGTGTGCGTAAGGACTTAAAATAAATAAATAAAACGATGAAGGAAAACATCGGGCGAAAACCGATATTCCAGAACCTGAAAAAATCGACAGACATGTGAGTGAGCCAGTGTGATATCCAACAACGGTCTACTATCTTGCAAATAGTGTAGTATTGTGTTTTAACTGTTGAAAAAAAATAGGCTGATAAACGTATTGCTAAGAAAACACGTAAATAATTGGTAATTTTATGAGCACCTAGAAATAAGGTAAAAGAAACAATATTTATTTGTGACCCGCAAAAATAAAAAATAATTTAAAAAAAGAACCCAGTGCGAGAGTGAAAAGGCTCCTATCCTATCTCAGCATGTGCAGCGATATTTAACAAAAAAAAAAATACCACACTAAAAAGTATCACCTATCAAACTAATGTCCGAAACTGTGAGAATTTATAGAGTAACGTTGTTTAGGTTAGAATGCCTAGCATTTCATATGTAAATACTGCAGGGAATGCGTTATTGAAATGTCGCTCTAATCTCACTGTAAGCTGTACACAGGCTGTTTCAATGCAAGCTATGCGTCACTAACTGTAACAATAGATCGGAATCATAACTCGATATTGAGGCTCCCGCACGACGAGACCCATGTGTGAGTTTTATAGCTTTACGATAAGATTGTGATTTGAAATGTCTAGTCTTCTTAATTAATACTAGCTTTTTGCCGCGGATTTATCGGTATATAAGTAAGATACTCGGCAAAAAAAGAAGATTTCAGTTCATCAAACTTGCGCTATAAGTTTGATGAACTGAAATCTTCTTTTTGAATCGGATTAGTAAGTCATCATCATCATCATTTCAGCCGAAAGACGTCTACTGCTGGAAATAGGCCTCCCCCAGGCGTCGCCACATTGACCGACACCGTGCATCTCGCATCCAGCGCCTTCCCGCAACCTTAACCAGGTCATTGGTCCACCTAGTGGGAGGCCTTTCAACGTATCGTCTTCCGGTTCGCGGTTGCCATTCCAGAACTGTTTGGCCCCATCGGCAATCCGTTCTGCGAGCAATGTGCCCTGCCCACTGCCACTTAAGTTTGCCAATTCTTCGGGCTATGTCGGTAACCCTGGTTCTCTTGCGGATCTCCACATTTCTGATTCGATCACGCAAGGAAAATCCGAGCATAGCCCTCTCCATTGCCCTTTGAGTGACTGTAAGCTTCCTGATAAGGCCCATTGTTAGCGTTCACGTCTCAGAGCCATATGTCATCACTGGCAACACACAATGGTCATAGACTTTCGTCTTGAGACACTGTGGTAAGTTGGACGATAAAATACCGCGCAACTTCCCGAACGCTGCCCAGCCGAGTCGGATTCGACGGTTTACCTCTTTCTCGAAGTTGGCCCTACCCAATTGGATCGTTTGTCCCAGGTAGACATAGTCGCCCACAACTTCGAGTGTAGAGTCTCCGACCTGGATAGGAGTGCGTGTAACATGGGCATTCACCATGACCTTGGTTTTGTCCATGTTCATTTTAAGACCCACACTTTCGGAAGCTCTACTGAGGTCATCGAGCATTTTACTGAGGCTCTCCATGGTCTCAGCCATGACCACTATGTCGTCGGAAAACCGAAGGTGAGTGATTTACTCGCCATTAACGTTGATGCCAAGCCCTTTCCAATCCAGAACCTTGAAGACATCCTCCAGCGCAGCAGTGAACAGTTTCGGAGAAATGACGTCTCCCTGTCTCACGCCGCGCCGGAGAAGAATTGGTTTCGAGGTCTGATCCTGAAGACGGACTGACATAGTGGCGTTCTTGTAAAAACACTTCAACATTTCAATGTACCGGTAGTCGATCTGGCACCGTTGGAGAGACTGCAGTACAGCCCAAGTCTCGATCGAATCGAAGTGTTTCTCGTAGTCCACAAACGCTAAACAGAGAGGCAGGTTATACTCTTCGGTCTTCTGTATAACCTGCCGCAGCGATTAGTAAGTGCTTTTAGAGTTTGCCTGCTACAAACAAATTTTCTGTTATATTAAGTTTAGAAATTAAAATTGTTACGGCTAGGGATTACTGTGGGTATATTCCGAGCTCGATAATTTGTATAAGAGCCTTCTGGTGACAGGGAGTGGAACCTCTTTTTATTGTATATGTTTAATACAGGCCTGTTGATCACAGCCACGAGGCAACGTTGGGGCCCATTAGCAACTCTGCTACTCTTGGATCCAACCAGGACTATACCCGCGAAACCACGGGACGTGGCAGCGGTCACTAGGGGTCTGTTCTTGAAGGAAAGATACTGGTTCCTATCTGACAGGTGGGAAGTGGTACATAAATGTTGCACTTACCTGTGTCCTCGTGGTGTTGATGAGAAGAACATCCGGTCGAGGTGTTAGGGAGAAAAAAAAATACTAGGATAAGATGAGGGATAACCGACGTTTTCTGGACCGGAGATTTCGGCGTCCACCAGTATACGAATTAACAAATGAGAACGTTTACGTTTACGCGATTAAGTACGTTAGAAAACTCGTACTCTGATATGGTTACAAGATGGAAAGTAATATATTATCTTAGTTTCATTTCAGTGGGACTCGGATCGTTTAGTCTAAACAGAACATCAGATCGCAATCATTAACACAACTACATACAGACTGGTCCTTGCTTATCGAACTTTCGACAAAGCTATTGAAATTGTAAACTGTTATCTGTAAACTGCCACCGTGATGCGTCCTCTGCGTTTGTCAGCAGCCTACGGTGAGTTCGCGGCATATTGTTTGAAGGGCCTGTACACAATGGTCTGTGTTGGTGCGATATGTCGTTTATTAAAGAGAATAAGATTCTGCCTCGAAGCTTAGCCCTCGTGGTATGTTTATAAAAAGCATCTTATGATTTATCATTATGACATACTTTACATTATGACTATGAAGACCTCTCGGTCTTAGGCTTTGCCTTAAAGTTGAATCATCAAAAATACATAATTTCAGATACTATTTCGAGATGTTACAAACAGTTACTTATCAAAAGCTAGGTACAGAATAGGTAGGTAGGTAGGATAGTTAGGCATAGAATAAAAACACATCACATAATTCTGCGCTTCTATTCGCAGGAGCGTAGCTCATGTAATGAGGAACTACCGCCTTACCTCTTTAAAGCTGGCAACTGATATTTAGATTTAGAAGATTAATCATATTTGGAATTCTAGGAATATTTGAAGATATTTTTGGTTCGTTTTGCATCTCACTTCTGTTAAAACCACGATACCGTGAACATGATATGAAAAGTCCCGCACAGTACCTAATCAGAAGTACCTTAGCTTTAATAAGTCTAGCAAAAGTCGCGACAGTTATACTGTTGGTCTAACAAACTAGAATTGTAGAAGGAAAGTCAACTGAAGCACAGACATATAACAACGACATACCAACTAAAGTATTTTAGTAAACATCACAATGACTGTATCTCCAAGAATTTATAACATAAAAGTATGAAAATATTTCATAATAAAGTACAAGAACGCAGTTATATCTGCAAGCTATTATTCTTAGAAAAATTACGGCCGTTTCAACGTTCAGAAACAAAGTTTTAACAGGATTAGTCTCCGGGGCCTGCTGGAGTTGAATGAACGCAATTTGTAACGAATTACAACTTAACAACAGTTTGTCTTTATTTCTATCATTTCCACTTTTTATTATAATAATAAAGAACGGAGATAAAGAAGGAAATTAATTTTTAAATAGGACAGTAACTTAGATGGAATTTTAGATTATTTTTGAGTTTTAAAATGGCTGTCTTGTTGTTGGTTTAGAGGTGGCTTTGCGATCTGCTGAGCATCCTGGGTTTGATCGTTAGAGCAGGCAATATGTCACTAAGTAGCAGCGTAGTCTGATATGCGCCCGGCAGGCTTATTATGTATTTTGCAAGAGCAAAACGATAGCGAATTTTGCGCAATAATTGATCTTCAATACGTTCAATGCTTACGAATAGTTATAGAATTTTTGGCAGGTCTCTTTAATAAGTACAACTTTCTAATTAACATTTTTTTGAATTATATCTAAAGATATTACATATTTTTAAAATCACCTTTTAAAACCCTTCATTTTGATACGCCATACGAAAAAAAATTTTGGGCCCTCACAATATGGCGCTCCAAATCCGCCATTTTTATATTTTGCTATTTTAATGTCGCCAGTGACACTCGCTGGGTTAAGTCGAATCGATTGACGTAAGAACCATCAAAATCGGCCAACGCGTTTGGTCTCTAGAACGCCACATGGGAACGAACATACATGCATACATACATACATAGACTGATAAACAACATTATCCTCCTTCGGCAGTTGGGTAAAAAGCCATCCCGTTCAGGCGCCATCATAATAAACTTTTATACGCCATATACAACGCGTTCGCCCGACTTTACAGCGTCTAAACGTACTAAGCGTCTATCAGTATAGTTCGAGTATTACTACTAAAACGCTGTTCCGAGTTTAGTGCAGTTTTTACTCGCGTTATGGCGCTGTTTTATGGAGTTGACGGTTTATGTGAACGACATAGTTTTTGTATGGTTTATGGCGTTTTTAACATGGTTGAATGGACACATCAGCTCATACAGAAGGTTAAGGTATGTCAGGTAGTTGAAAAAACTTGCAGCTTGGTACTTCAAAATATTAAAGAAATGTGCCTATTTGAAGAAGCTGTCAGTATGTTATTATTTAGGTATTTATTTATTTTATACAAAAAAAGGTTGGTGTAGGCTGTTTCAGTTTAAAATCAAATATAGTTATTTAAAAGCAAACAGAATTACAAACTTTGTTTGTGATCTAGATTGGTGCATTTTTCACAAAAGAAGACAGATTCTAGTCGAAAGCTTTGTCAAACATATCACGTAGCATCTGAGATTTGATTATATTTGACCTTATCTTTCATATTTATGTAATATTTATGTAAGGTAGGTAGGTCGTAGACACAATGCTGCCGGCACTTGCCGCTGGCGGCTGCAGGCAGAGCATCATTTCAGTTGTGACAGCCGGGTAGAACGCTAGTGGTTTACACGGGAGCGAACTGACGCCGGAACCCCGCACAACCCGCCGGCTTACCCCGGCGCCCATGCCAGCGCAGCGGCTCGTTTGTGCGGCAAGCCCGGTGGCTTGTTGGCGGCATGCCAGCATAGTGTGTAGTAGCCTTTATGGAAACAAAAAGTTGACAAATTCTCAGTCACTTGAACTTTTCTACATTTAAAACAATGCGTGCAAGGTACCTAATTAAAATATCACGTTATTCTAGCGACCTATTCTTATAAATACAAAAGAAAGTATATTTGTTTATGAACCACGACCCAACGACTAAATGGATACAGATGATATTTTGAACACGGGTAGGCCAGAACATGGATTAGAAGAATGGATGTTGAAGGTTTTTTTATTTGCCCACTACCTACCCCCTGCCACCTTACCAGTATCTTTACCACCACCTTTACCGGTACCTTTTATCCAGGTACATATACGTTCCTGTGAGATAGTTGCAAACCTTCAAGTCGCTGGCAAAAGCTATTATATCTAATATTAGAGCTAAGTTAAGCTAAGCTATTTATATCTATAATTTAAAATATATTGCAACAATAACCATTACAAAACCAATTACAGAACCAAGACGAAGATGATGATTGTCGATCGCATTAACGAAAATTTGCCAGAAGTCACTGAAATCGCGAATTGTTACGTCGTATCGTACAATCATACGTCTACCTGGGCGCTTTAATATTTAACCACGGTGGTTGAGGGGACGAGATCAAGCGACGCATGGCTATGGCCAGGTCTGCCATGGATAGGCTGAAGAAAATATGGAGGAATCACAATATCACCAAAGCCACGAAAACCCGGCTCATACGGGCACTTCTGTTCCCCATATTTCTATACGCAGCCGAGACCTGGACGCTGAGAGACACTGAGAGGAAGAGAACAGACGCTCTGGAAATGTGGTGCTGGAGAAAAATGCTTGGAGTGTCGTGGACTGAGTTTCGCACTAACATATCCATCCTTCAAGAACTCGGTATCAGGCAGCGTTTATCGGCTATAGTCCAAGCTCGAGTACTCCAGTTCTTTGGACACGTGTCCCGACGAGGCAACGACTCTATCGAGCGGCTTGTAGTTCAGGGTAGAGTGGAAGGAACGAGAGCATGCGGCCAGTCGCCTATGCGATGGACCGACCAGATTAAGTCTGCAGTGGGTGGCCCATTGCATGAGTGCACACGAATAACAGCCGATAGAGAGGGATGGCGTCGCATCGTTAAACATATTATGGCAACCCGAAGTCTCACTGCAACATGATGACCACGACCGCTCTGCCAAGAGTGTAACGACGAAGAAGAAGAACCATTACAAAATATTTGACAAAAATCTTTTTCTTAGGTCAATCTTGGTAATACACTAAAACAGATAAAGAAAAGTTGGATTAAGGTTACACTAGTCGACGGCACGAACTATTTTGTGCGCGGGGTTTAAACTCATGCGAAAGAGATAGAGGCTGTGATGAGCAGTAAGAAGCTAGCTCTCGTACGAATTAGCACTTTTGCAAGTTTGTAGCGAAATGGATGATGATATAGGACGAAAACGCGAAATTTTTGTAAACAGACCTTTGGGAGTCTAGATATCACGAAAAAACGACTAAATGTATATTTTCAAAATAAAATTATTTGCATTGTTGAATTACTAATCTATCCCTGTATAGTGGCCGTTTTGCAATTTTCTTTCTTCTTATGGTGTTTATTGCCGCCCAAAGATGCGTTAAAATTAGTGTTGAAATATGGAACTTTCGACGCTCATAACTTTCAAATATTTTACTTTTTTACTTTTTTGTTTCCATACAGGGCTAGATAATGATGAGAAAAATTGATATCATTTTTATTTTAAACGTACATCGTCAAACAGTGGAGTAATCCCTAGACTATACGTTTGTATGGAAGAATTATCGACTAGTGTAACCTTAAACAACATTTGCACACAAGTTCGTACGTCCAATAGTGGACAAGTGAAGAAATATGGCCGGAATTGACACATTACTTAAGAGCCATTACAAACAGTCTGTAAATACAGTCTGTGTACTAGTTATGCGGCTAATTGTTCAGGAAGTATGGCTTATGTGGATTGTAGATTAGGCTGTTGTTAAATCAAATATTTGTGAGTTTCTGGTTTTAGAGAGTTACAATAAATAATATATTTGTGACCCGAAACCTATGCACTGCTACAATGCTGGAGTAGCGAAGTATTGGACAAAAATTAACTGTGCCATCGACACGAAAATGATTCTTTTTCAGGCACTTTTATAAGATTTTATAAACCTTACTTTACTGAAATATGTGTATATGAATGCAGACATTGAGAAACACAGATAGTATCACATTTTTTTACTTAAATAAACTCGTGCATGGAAAACCAAGCCGTGTGGTCTCCTGTTAAAAATAGATAGCTATATCTACATTATGATAATATTAAAATGCAAAACCCACACACAGCTTCGAGGCTGAATTTTCATTATAAAGGATAAAGGAATTGCTCGTAGGCTCACTAATGAGAGCGCGAGTGAGTTCAGGACACATAATTTTATTCATTTTAATCGTTATGAGAAGAGTTAGCTGACGTCTTCATAACTGACTGACATATCCTTATCGGGTTCATAATGGTATCTAATGATTCTTAATGGGGCTGTTATTGTTTTGAGTCAGAACTTATTATAAATTAGGTTTACGCAAGTGCGATTGCACCATAGCATTTGGCTAATGAATAGGTTAATGAATGTTTAATTGTACTACGAAATGCTTCAATAGCACAGAATGCGGCAGCAAATCCAATATTTGTTCGCCATTAGTGTTGCAACAAATTTACCTGTCGAACGCGAAATACAGATTCAACATTTGTTTTTAGAACTATTTGCTGCCATATCCATAGACATAGTTCCGCGAAAGCAATCTGCATAACGTTGCGTTTTAACCGCACTGGGCCGGATTTAAAACTATATTCAGGTTATAAAATTTAATTTAAAATTCGAATTTGATTCGCGGTTTAGAAACATTTTTTGCGGGAATGTTGGTTGAATTTGTGGTTGTGATTCGATCGAGACGATTTATTCTTGTAATCGCAAATTATCAGTGTGCAGTGGAAATAGTGTGTCGAATATAAGTGTTTAGTTAGCTGGTGAATTAATATCTCTAAGTGAGTGAGTGTTGATACAGGTTGTTAAGTTTAAGAAACCCGAGATTTGTATTTCGTTTATCAGACTGGTGTCGAAACCTGCCAATTAATTTTATTTTTTACTGTGACATTATCTAACAGGAACCGTCCAATTTAGGATAAAATTTAGCTTATCTAGATAATTTTTAGGTATCGGATCAGGAGACTTCTAGCAAATACCTTTTATAAACATAAACACAAACAATTTTCCACTTAAAATATTAGTTTACATACAAATTACAAGTTGTAAATGTTACAAGTTAACTTTGATTAAAATATTTCCTTTTCTTAAATTTTAGACGATGACTTCTACAAAATACGAGTACCTATTACACAAACATTTCACAAAAATTTGAATATCGAAACAGCCGCTCTTGGCCGGCAGTTTACTTACCCAGTTACAATGCACTTTTATGCAAGCGCATTCACCGTGTAACAATTTTTCGAACAACAACTAATTTATTGTTACATAGTCGTTACGAATATGCAATTACATCTATCATTATATATGTAAAACATTGTTTAATAATGTTGTAGATTGTAGAGTAATTTAAGTTTTAATTTGTTTCGTGTTTCATAATTGTTACATTACATCGTTTGCTTAGAGCATTTCCTTGTAAATATAGTTGTTTCGTTTTAGCGTGGCAATATTATGGCAATTGGGGTTATTGCTCTTTTCATGGAAACCGAATAGTAAATTATATTTTCATTTTGTTGTTTGTCCTGTGCGAGTCACAAATACACATTTTTCTTTCTTTAATATAGATAATACCTACTAATGAAATATCATTAATGTTTAATACAAACTAGCAATAGGTATATAAGTAAGACTGGGGCCATACCATGAGATCTTAGAGCAAGGTTAAATCTATTGTGCGTAAGGGACAGATGTATACAACTCATATAGGTATACCTCAGTCTCTTACGCACAATGAAAATGAGCGAGGCCTAAATGGCTCCTATGTCAGCGTGTGCATGTTAAGAATGGCATGGCATAGCATTAAGTCCTCTTACAGACCTTCAACGTACATAACATTTAAAAAAGAAATATGTCATATCGATTGCCATGCAATTTGTATTGGCATGCTAAAACGCATCAATAATAGTTTACTACGTTAAAATCGGAACTCGTGCGTTAATATTTTGTTGTTTTCTACATTATTATAGTTCTAAAAGTAATCTTGCTATTGTTAAGTACGAAATTGTTTCTGCTAACTGATTGCATTATAGTGCGCTGTTATGACCGCTGGAGAGCTTCCTTATAATCGTAATAAACAGTTATGAAGGATTACTGCCATAATCAACGTGGATAAATACCGTGTGTTCCGCAGAGACCGCAGAGCACTGAGTTGCCTTAGCGCCTAATGCTAGAAATGACATTGTCAAAACTTTCCATACATGTAAATTGTTAATGAGTGTCACCATTTAGTCATAGAAATTGACCGTGAATTTTTTTACTATGACTTTGGTAGTCGAAACTTGCGCACGGCGCACATCCCTTGGCTACGAATATTAAATATTTAACAGTAGGTTATGGTATGGAGTCTGTAGTTGCTGTCGGCGAAGCGATGCCGTGCTCTATGGTATCCTAAGGGAAATGAGGCGTAGGTAGGATTCTGAAAACTACCTATTAAAATAACATTTTCGCTCGTTTTTTTGCTGTTTAATATCGGAAAGCAAATGGCGTAGGTTCGCATTCTTTATTTATTTAAAAAATATTTGCTACATTGCCCAAACGTCAGTATATTTTATTGGTATACTGAAATATTTAGTTTAAATATAGCTAGCCAGTATTCAGTTATCACCAAAATACAAATTTTATTTATTAAATTATTCTGAATTTAAAACACAAATTGGCAAAGTTCACATGTGTTACGTTCTGTTTTTAGAATACAAGAACTATCTTTTTCCAGCGACTTCAACCGCGTAAAAATCAAAAAAATATACCACGGGAACCTACTACTGCGATGAAAAGTACCCTTTGTCCTAATCCAGGTCAAGATCTGTCCATGTGCGAAGTTACATCTAAATCTGCTGAGCCTTTAAGACGTGATAATTAGGTAGGTAAACCCCTGATATCTGAATTGAGAATTTGAAGATAGGTATTTTTCAGACTGTATTAACCTGATAACCTGTCCAACTTTGGCTTAAAGGTAGGGTTTGAGACGTTCTTCACTAAATTATCAATTTGGAAATTAGCACTAATAAATATCTAAACAGCCGAAAACATACATACTAGACACATAGACTTTCACATGTGTATGTAGTAAAATTAATACTGAATGTAACTGCGTTTAGTTTAATTAAAGTTTATATCAAGTTAGACCTTAGTGTGATATAAATAATTTAGATTAAGCGTCCTGCGTCAGGTGCATGACTACTAAGTGGCGTGCACACGTGCTTAGGAAAATAGCATTACCTAACTACGAACTTAGATACTAAGAACAGACTACTTAAGGCCATTTACTTAAGCAAAATATTTGACACATGAAAATTGATGTTACCATAGCAATAAACAAAACTTTTTTGCTAACACTACAATGCAGTATCTTATAATGAAATCAAGGCAATGCAGTGTCTCAGGCTACAAGAACTTCACTACTACATGCTAATGTGCATCAAATATTAGCCTAATGTAACCATTTGGCGTTGTCCCAGCAGATTTGGCTCAGCTACGTCGACTTACTTTATTTGTTGCAAGCGATGTTGCACACACCGAGTGTTGCCAACATTAAAATGTTTCGCCGGAGAAAATAGGAATACCCCGAACGGTATGAAAGTTATGTAAACTTTTTAATTTATGGCGATTTGTTTTGTGGGTTATTCTGTGCCAGATAATGGTGCGTAACTATTTTTTCATCACACCTATTCGAAAAACGACAATTGTCTATAGAGGATAGCGGGAGCCAAATACAATTTTGCGCCCGTAGGAGTTTGAGCTTTCTCTCTTCTGATTGGTCCGCTTCGTGCTTCTGATAGATTTGCGTAGTTGGGTTGGAGGCGCTCGCGTGAAGGTTTAATGTAAAAAAGAAATATCACTAACTAACATTCAATTCTCTATGGTGATAGACTCATATACTAGTTTTGAGTAGGAGTAGACAAACCCTGTTCTCGAGAACAATAATGATTTATTAAGTAAGCATTTGTGTTTTATTAAGTAAGTTTTCATTCTGAAAATTATACCACGGGTACGTATTAAAAGTGATAAAATGTATATTATATCTTAATTCAGACCATCGTCTACTTGTGCACCAACTTAACAAGCTTAATTCAAATCCATTCAGCGGTTAAACATCCCGACTTTTACATTTACAATATTATTAGTATAAACAATATTAAATGAATACAACACTAAGCTCAGGATTCTACGTTAGAATCCCTCGCTGCGCTCGTGATTCTACTATAGAATCCTTCGCTTAGCTCTGAATTCAAAATAACGCCCTGGAAGAACAAAACATTACTTTGTCCCCTTGTAACACAAATAACTATTAAATACATGATGCATGTGTAATCTTTTCTCTCGGTACCAATTTTTTTTTACAGCCCTCAGACCAATGATCAGATAGATTATTATGTATACAAATATTGGATCCATTTAATATTGTTTATTCTAACAACATTGTAAATGTAAAAGTCGGGCTGTTTAATCGCTGAATGGATTTTAATAAAACTTGGTAATTGGTACACAAGTACACGATGGTCTGAATCAAGATATAATACATTTTTTATCCCTTTTAATACGTACCCGTGGTATAATTTTCAGCAGCACGCGGGTGAAGCCACTAGCACATACTGGTTACTAAAACAGGTTTTATCTTCTAAAAACATACAATAAAATACAGTTCACATGCACTTGTTACATATTATCCCAGATTTCGGGGTAAAACTCGGATGCCGGCGACACTGACGCTCGCAACCCGCATAGTTTATTTGTTGCACAGCATCGTTGCGTTGTGACCCGCAACGTTGCGCGCAAGATTTGTTGCGCTGTCCCTTACTCTGAGTAATGGTCTTTGTTTTAGAATAGTTTCATAGCTATGCGGAATAGTGCAGTGTCGTACGTGATAAAGATGCTGCGGTTATGTTTTTAGGGTTCCGTACCCAAAGGGTAAAAACGGAACCCTATTACTAAGACTCCGCGGTCCGTCTGTCTGTCTGTCTGTCTGTCACCAGGCTGTATCTCATGAACCGTGATAGCTAGACAGTTGCAATTTTCACAGATGATGTATTTCTGTTGCCGCTTTAACAACAATAAGTAAAAACAGAATAAAATAAATATTTAAGTGGGGCTCCCATACAACAAACGTGATTTTTTTGCCGTTTTTTGCGATAATGGTACGGAACCCTTCGTGCGCGAGTCCGACTCGCACTTGGCCGTTTTTTTACACACACATTAAGATCTCGATTGCAGTTTTATAAGTATAAATCACGTTAAACCTGTCTTTAATTACCTAGTAAGATAATTAAAAAAAGACATGAAGTAACCATTTTGATACAAAGCACTCCAAGAAGAAGGGAAGAACGGAGTTGGTACGGTACGGAACCCTTCGTACACGAGTTCGACTCGCATTTGGCCAGTTTTTTATAGTATTTGTGGTTATTATTATGTAGGAAGTTAGCTCCGAATTCAAAGGCGGTACCTGCGCAAATGATGATTTATTTTAGGTAAACTATCTCGTTCATAATTTTTTGGCTGTTTCAAGACACTGAATAAAAAATGTACTTATTCATGGATTCTTAATTGAGAAGTTGAGTATTTGTCAAATACTACTTTAGTCTGTATACCTTGTCATTGAAGTAGGATTTGTCATCTTCTTAAAGCCTAACAGTCTTATTAATAAAAATGGCGTATTCCCAGCTTACTCCGAAGTTACTCTTGGACTAGCTAATCCCGGAGTAACTAAGGATTAACATAGATCTAGCAATGTTATTAATAAACATGGAATAACCTCGGACTAACTAATCATTTCTTAGTCGCGTAAGCTCTGGCAACCCAGTTGAATTTAAAAGTAAAAAGAATGAACTAGTGAATGAAAAATAAGCAAGTTGAAGACATTATGTAGAAAAAAAACAAAAAATGACATCTGCCATAGAGATTTGACAGTAAAGGTGAAGGATCCCTCCATTTCAAATTATCGTATTACCTTTAAACTTAAAAATTACATAAAATGATGATTAATTAATTAATTAATTTGTAATTTCGTTGACTAAAGCTAAATAGCTGCCAATGACCTTATTTTTTTAACCGACTTCCCAAAAAGGAGGAGGTTTTCAATTCGACTGTATTTTTTATTTTATTTGTGTTACCTCAGAACTTTTTACTGGGTGAACTGATTTTGATGATTCTTTTTTTATTTGAAAGCTGGTGCTTGTCGTCTGGTCCCATTTAATTTTCTTCAAGATCTGGTGAATAACTTCGGAGATATTCATCAGAACTCTTCAAAAAATTACGGCAAATCACTCGGGATAGCTGCAATAGCAATTCTGTTTATTGTTTACACCACTTCATAGCATAACATCACACTGGTACGCTCTAAAGAGGTACTCAGGTGTGAACAGTTCACCCTGGTATACTCTTATTCCATGGGTTTTGTTCAAGTTTCATGTTATTAGGTTTATCTATTTTGTCTTTTCTTTGGGTATTTTAGGTACCTAGCCTATAAAACTGGTCTATTATGAACCACAACTAAAAATGGAAAAATAAAAAAAACTTTTTTACAAAAATACAACCGACTTCAAAATAAAAACACTACAAAGTAAAAAATAACTTAAATTTCGGAAGTCGGTGTCAAAAAAAAAACAAAAGCAGGAACACCGACTGCCGAAATTTAAGTTATATTTCACTTTGTAGTGTTTTTATTTTTTTAATGTTCCTCATCTACGAAATAAAAAATCAGAGTTTAAGTAATAATTGTGGTTGAGAGAGTTTTTGGCGGGATTTTTTCGAGTGTAGTTCAGCGGCTGTTAATATTATTTGCAAATTGATTCCTAATGGATATTATGATGTTAAATAAAATTGGTGTAGTTTTATTTTTCAACTGTCTACGCAACTGGTCAATCTGTGAAAGCATTGACAGAAGCGATCTCGGGATAGTGGAGTGGAGAATTTTATTGTAGTATTGACTACCTCCCGCAAAGCTTACTGGGAAGGCTTACTGGGAAGGCTGACTTGATACAATTTGCTGCCAAATACTCCAAAAAACATTAGAATCTGTTGCATCCGCATTATAATGCATACTAAAGAATTCAAGAAGGATATTATGCACTGAACACGAGGCGGTATGGTCTAAGACCTTAGCCTGCCCGAATAGGGCGATGCAAAAAAATTAAAAAAATTGTGGTTGCCATAGTTACACTACTCTTATTCCGACCTTAAACTAGCTGGCACCATGGTTTAACTTTTAGTCCGAGACTAATGTCAGATTAGTATAATCCCTCCTTATTCCGTATTTATTAATACGGATTTTTATTAGTACCAACCTAATGCTTGGAATAAAGTTATTCTTACCTTAGTCCACGTTTATTAATAAGACAGTATATGTTCAATTCAGAACCCAGTCCTTAATTAACAACTAAGCAGTGTAAAAGACGTAGGTACCCATCAAGTTAATCGTTGATCCTCTAATTTAAGCTTGAATCTTAAATAAACAAAAAATAAACAAACCCATTTATATATGCTTATTAATTAACTCAATCGTTGTTTGAAGAAAAACAACTTCCTCACAGGATTGTTTTCACAAACAAACAGATAAGCCGGATCTCCCTCACCAAAGTCGGTGAGCTCTCAATAAACCCCTGTTTTTATTTACCGCAAGATCAAAAGTTTAAGAAGAACTCCTAAGAAAAGAGGTTGAAATTTATATTCGGATATATCAAAAACTGTGTTCGGAGAGATGAGAAGCCGATGATGGCAGTGAGGAAGAAGTTCCAAACAAACTATGCTAGTTTCGGACGCGACCGTACAAACTTTTCACATAAATCGAGCTTCGTTAATAATTTACCCATTCGGAATTCGCACGATGATCGTTTTCCAGCTACAGAACACGGAGCGAAATTCTCATATTACGAAGAGATATCCTCTCGTATCTCTGAGACAAATTATCACGGTGTGACACAGAGTCTGACGCAGTGTGTAATGGGGACGCGCCATGCGACAACTCGTTAGCGGTAGAGCGAAGTATCGGAAAATTTTATAAGTTATTAATTTATTGTCTGCTGGGAGTTCGACAATGTATGGAACGAGAGAATTTGTTCCAATAACAGACAATGAAAATTATTGTCAGAGTTTGAAACACAGTATTTTCATTGTCTGAAGAAATATAAATTGGATATAAAAGCGAGCAAAACGAAAAGTTAGACAATACGACTCAACAAACGTGACTTTCAAACTTGTAATTGCTGATCCACGTCAAAGTAAAAGTAAATTTATACTTATGACTAGTTTGCCTATTCATATAACAAAAAGTGAACACCCTTTTTCTTGTTAACCATCCAATTATCGCTTGCAGTCTAGACGATTCGCTGAAAACTTCGCAGACAATGGCATAAAAATGGCTTTTATCGCGAAATATATTGTGGCAATTGGGAATATCTTACGTTAAACAAATGTGAATGCTTTCACGCTTTCAATCACATGTTTTTAAGGTAGACAGACAGGGCTGGGATGAATAAAACTTTTATATGAGCTGAATTCTATCTACTAAAGAACGAACTGCAGTGACAAATAAATCACAAATCAGATGAACAAATACAGAAAAGCTTACAAATTGCGACAGAAACAGGGTAACGAACCAAGTTACTGTCTTCATTGCAGTCCATATTACATTTCCTGTACAATTCGCATTATTGCAACAAATCTAGCGTGTATATCGACATCGACAGTCGCTGGAAAAGGAATAAGCCACGTAGATTTAGCACATTCGTATGAGGAAACAAAATTACTATTATTCCGTCTGAATGACTAGTATAGTAGTTTTACACACGGCGGGCGTTTGTTGCACAATATTTTATTTTTAACTTTTCAAATTTATGTGACCAAAAAGTCTGGTAGCAATGGATCTTTTTTTACAAGAAAAATTAGTGTTTGTCTCTTGGGCCTCGACATGAGTCTTCTTATTTTGAATGTGACTTTTTAGATCGTCATAAATTCGATATCTATAGGTCCATAGTACTCACGGGCATCGAATTACATTATTTAGTAAAATAACAAGAGCAAGCCTAGCTGACTTCTAAGCGCCCTTGTAACTATTCTTGCCACTGTGACATTGACATGATAAGTTTAAGTTAAACAGAACTAAGCATTGAGTTTAAATCAATTGGTAGAAGCGTGAAAACCATAGAGTATGGAGTCGCCTTGGCCGGCATTGCACTGTCAACACTAGCTTCACAAACCAAGCGTATCACTGCTTACTCGCGTTACGTCACAAATGACGAGTACAAACAGAAGGATTTGAATTGCGAACATGACAGAAGTTGTGCACTCAATGCCCTTTTAGAGAGCCTAGACACAGTTACAAAGTGATAGTCTATCAGCGATTGTCAAACAGTCCTAAAAGTATAGGATTGTCATGCGCTACCCAAATGCCACAAGGTTATTCTCAAATATTTTTAACTTTGTCTAGGCCCTACGAATTATATTAGTACTGCCATCTCTAGATGCTCTAGTGTTCTGTGGGAAAACACAATTAATTGACAACTACGGAACCACGGAAGTCTTCCACCGTCTTATTGTCTTAACAGAAAATGTCCGGACAACCTTCGTCGCATTTCCTTTGTGGTTCGACATTAATCCCATAAAAATTAATACGAAATAAATAAAGGTCCGACCGTAAATTTGGTCGACGGCTTTGTTTACGAGCATTTTACTTGTTTAGTACATTTTGCGGGTAAGCTCCTAAGTAGATCTAAGTTGAAATTTGCAACTACCCGGAAAAAAGGTTATAGTGAGGTATATTTTTAATGAAAGTTGAGACAAAGATTGACACGAGCACCAAATTCCTTTTCTTAGAAGAAATTAATGTTGAGCCAAGATTTTTTGAGAACTGAGTCAGTTTATGAATAGACGCTTCTCTGTTTTTCTTTATTTATCTTTCAAACGATCCTACTTTATCACTTACGTTTTACGATTGGTTTCTATTTCGTACTGTACAAATGCCATTAGTGTACAAAACGTAAAATATTAACTTGATAGATATGTAGATAGAATATTCTTTATTGGTACTTATATCAAAATCAAACACAAGTCTTGTCCGATATTAGCAACTCCACAGCGATTTGTATGTTTATGTTATATCGACGTTTTGTTTATGGAAATGACCAGCGATGGGTTCACTCGGAGCACAAATAAAAAGTGTAAACATTGAGTTACTGAGACATTTATTTTTACGAGTGGATTCTTTGATAAAATATTTGTATGGCAAAGTTAATTATTTTGACTGAGATATAAAGATAGAAATGGTTTTATATTCATCATCATCATTTCAGCCGAAAGACGTCCACTGCTGGACATAGGTCACCCCCAAGCGTCGCCACACTGGTCGGTCCTGTGCGTTTCGCACCGGACTCCCTCAGCCTTGACCATGTCGTCGCTCCAACTATAGGGAGGCCTTCCAACGCTTCGTCTTCCGGTACGCGGTCGCCACTCCAGACCTTTTCGGCCCTAATGTCTGGCATATTTTCGGACTATGTCGGTTACCTTGTTTATCATGCGGATGTCTTCATTACTGATTCGATCACGAAGGAAATATAAACATAATAAATACAGAAACATTGTTTACTTACATCTCAGTAAATTCTTCATTTTATTTTTCAGTTTGATCTTAATACCTTTGACCTAGTAGGTAAATAATAAATAACATTTCTACCTTTGACATCATGTTGAGTTCTCAGCGGCATGCTAGTAAAGTAATACAAGCAATGCAATATTATTTCTTTTAAAATAAAGTTAGTGTGTGCAACAAACATGATTTATGCAAACATTTTACTTGCATATTTAAAATAATATTTATCCCAACAAACACTTAATTTATTCTGCGAAACGAAGTCATTAAGATGCATAAATGTAGATTTTAATTTCTAAATATTTAGGTCTATTTAGCAGAGCAAGAGAAACATGTCTGGGCTCTGATTTTGATGTTAAGCCTCCGCCTCATGTGACAGGTCTTTTAATTTAAGATGAAGTTACGACACCTAAGGGCTCGTACACAGAACATCTGTATTTCCAAGATCGTTTTAACGGATCCGTCGCTACTGGAGGTGCTGTTCACACCGCATTTACCGTACCGTTTTAACGGATCCGTTGCTACTGGGTGTAATGTTCACACATTTACAGCACCGTTTTAACGGTTACGTCGCTACTGCTTCTTGCGGCTTCGATCCGATAAAACGTATCAGTAATTTAATACTGTTGTGTGTGTGAACTCATACAACTACCTACGCCATTGCCGAATAAAAACGTATACGATAAAGCGGAGCTTTAAAACGGACAGCTGTATATTTTGTCGGATCGGTATATTTTATTAAATCTGGATTACTGTCCTGTGTGTGAACTCGCTCATACTACTACCGCCGAATGAAAACGTATACGATAAAACGGTCCGGTAAAACGGACCTTTGTGTGAACGAGCCCTCATGTTACGGTGACCTTATTACCGTATGTAAAACAGTCTTTGCTCTTTCGACATTTAAAAGTTTTAGTCATCTTAGAAGCTTTGTTTACGTTGATAACAATACTATTTAATTTAAAAAATCTAAAAACCCGACTGCTTCGTAATCGAACTAAAAAGACGTAAACAAGAAGAAAATCATGCTGTGCAGTTGGAGGATACAATTTCGTAAGCTGGCTGACCAAAACCAGATTTCCAGACCAAGACCAAATGATTGTTTTTGGAAATATAATCGATGTACAAAAACGACTTTTCTACATATTTATTATATGTATTGATGATGATTTGCTTCGGAACTTTAAATGTGCGAAGTCCGACACGCACTTGGCCGGTTTTTGACTATCGTTATCGCTGGACGAATTTCTTTTTGTCTAAAGCCGTTACCAGATTTAATTATTATGTATCTTTTAAGCCTATATAACAAATATTGCTCGAAACTGTTAATGAATGTAGGTATGATTCTTACCATTTTTTATCAAAAAGCTAACTGATTAATATCTTTTGCTCACAGGAAAAATGCGGTTCCTTCTACTTCTCTTCACGATCCCCTACATCGTGGGTCAGCAGCAATGGGTGCCCTGCTCAGAACTGAATGATGACCTCCGGTACCCCTGCCGGTGCAAGGTGCAGGTGGACCGCGCACTCCAGCTGAGGATCTTGATGAACTGCGACAGGGTGGTATTCCCTGGTGACTTCCCGACCTTGCCTTATGGAGCACCTATTATTTCGTTCAGTCAGAGGTTTGCTGGGCAGCAGACTTTGCCTACACAGGTTAGTTGTGGTTTGTTTTATTATTTGGCTAACATTTTGAGTCCAGGTCCTTCTAGATAATTTGCTCGTATCTCAGGCCGCTTTATGTTAGTTAGCTCTAGGGACTGTGTTTCATTCGGTAAGAGACCGACATATCTGCGTTCTTCCCTTCTTCTTGAAGTGCTTCGTTTCAAAGCTTACTTCATGGTTTTTTGTATTATTTATCTTACTAGGTAATTAAGGACAGGTTTAAATTAATTTATAAAAAAAAACGGCCAAGTGCGAGTCGGACTCGCGCACGAAGGGTTCTGTACCATTATCGCAAAATACGGCAAAATAATCACGTTTGTTGTATGGGAGCCCCACTTAAATATTTATTTTATTCTATTTTTAGTATTTGTTGTTATAGCGGAGAATGAATATTTCAACTATCAGCTATAGCGGTTCATGAGATACAGCCTGGTGACAGACAAACAGATAGACAGACAGACAGACAGAAAGGCAGACATACAGACAGACGGACCGCGGAGTCTTAGTAACAGGGTCCCATTTTACGTCGTGAGAACGTTCACGTCGTCGTATTACTAATGCCAAAGGTTATCTACATTCTGAAATCAGGACATGTATCTGTTTTAAATTCAAGCCATCTTTGCTGTTTTCAAATAGGACGTTAGTCCGATGGAGTTCTAAACACCTCCCTGGAGATAAAAACAGCTTGGACTTGTGACCTTTCGCTTGTTCAGAAGCAAATTGTATTTACTTCTGTATTACGGATAAGTAATACTTTTGGAACGAAGTTCCTTATCGCGCGTTGCGAAAGGGGGCTAGACGGAAAAAATTATGACGAAAAGTTGTAACGACACTTTTTGCTATAGTTGTAAGCCGTGCGGCGTGCGCATGTTTCGTGCGTGTTCTAACCGCCCCCCTTTCCTATATTCTCAGAAAATGTAACGACATTTTTCATGATTTTGATTTCGACATATTTTCAGGCAGTATCGGCTCAATGGGATGTAATTCTTGCTCAGTAATGTTTCTGTTAACTTATTTTTTTCTGTGTTATGTTATTTTTTATTATGTCTTTTATTTGTTATTTAATGCTGTCTTATCTAATTTAATTTAAAATTCTATTTGATTGTAATCGTAATGGATTATTGATATTTATGCTATTATTTAAATTATTATTATTATCCACCATTGTATTAATTATTATTGTGTAGTGAGATCCAAATAAATTGCTGTGTTTACCTATAATTTAGATGCATGCAGTGCTATTACATTTGTTATTGAGAATTATTATGAATGTCCTTGTGTGTATTTAGTTGGTTTGCCTAAATAAATAAATGAACTTCGTTCCATCCGGCACACCTCTCAAGTTTTTTTCTGCCAATGATGGTGTTTTTTTTAGGGTTCCGTACCTGAAGGGTCCAAACGGAGCCCTATTTCTGTCACCCACCTGTCCGTCTGTCTGTCGTCTGTCACAAGGGTTTTACGCCCAATTGGTTGGAGCTACAGTCTTTAAATTTTCACAGTATCTTGTTGAACCAAAGCCATGCGAATTGTCAAAACATATTTTTTTTGTTTTTGAGCGGGGCTCCCATACAGCTAAAGGGGGAGGGGATGAGAAAAACGTTGTTTTACCTACCCCATCGAGTGGCGTATCGTTGTTTAGAGCTCGTTGAGTAGTTATTTTTGTTACGGACGATATTTTTTTGTTTTAAGAAATATTGGAAAACAAGGGAATGAGAAGCCACCAAAGTCAGCCTTGTTCCAAAGAATTTTTCTTTGATTTTAATTTTGAATATATTGATAAATCTGTTTTTTCTTTGAAATTCCCTCATTTTTTCAATTACAACCCACTTAATTTTGCGGTCCGTTACGGAACCTTAAATGTGCGAAGTCCGACACGCACTTGGTCGGTTTTTTTTATTTGTTTCAATTCGAAATATATTAGGTATAGCATTTTCTTTTATTTACAATTGTCTTAATGGATAAGACTCTCATTTTTTTAATGCCTATTTGGAGTATCACAAAGTTACTTAGGCCCATTTTATAAGCCTAGAGGCATACATACATTTACTTATAAACAATTTCCATCTGCAAAACGAAGCATAAAAGAAAGACGACTTCCATCTGTTCACTACAGATTCATACCTACTACCACTATATATTTTCTCAACATCTAAAAATAAAACCAACAACTATTAAAATAAACTGCACGATTTTCACCTAATACACAAGATAAATCGGTACAAATTAGTTCACATTACCGCGGTATGCGTATGATTTCTATTTGCGAGATCAACATGCGATCGTTCATGATCTGATAGGTAAAGCCGCGGGACGGAACGAGTGGACTGATTGCATGATTTGCTAGCTGTACTACTTCCAAATGTGTTTGCTTTTATTGTAGTTTTATCGTGATTGGTGGATTGTATAGCCTGATCATTAAAAAACCGTTCATTATGTCGAATTATGTCAAAAAAATGTGTAACTTTTTTGGTGTACAATAAAGTATATTCAATTTTTTTATTTATTTTGGGAGTTCATTATTACATAAATCATGTCTTTGATTAAAAACTCTGGTGATATAAAATCCTGTGTATAGGAAACAACAGTGACATTAATAAATCCACACTTTCTCTGACAAAATATGTTAGAATTGATTACCTACCTGTATTTAGGAATCTGTAATTGTTTTGATAATAGTCTGATTAGAAAATATGCCTATTGATAGGAAAATCTTGCAAACTTACGAAAAAGTAGGTGTCGTAAGGTCGAAAGTCTTCTTGGCTTTATCAATTAGAACAAACCTGACCACCAAAATACGATGAGACCTTGTGATGATTTCACTAACGAAAATTGCAAGTAAGATTAATACACATTAAATTAACTCATATACTTACTGTCGCCTCCTATAACTAATTAAGTACTCATAATTAGGAGCATAATACGCCATTAATATTAAAATGCACAATCAATTTGTGAAATCAAGCGACGTTTCCCATTTCAGCACGTTGTTCGTATTTATCGCCTCATTTGTTTTATCTGACGTGGCAACCCTTATTGTGACGTCAGAAAGCATACGCGCTTGAATTTATACCGATTCATATCTGTATGTACGACGACATATCAGGGTATACGTATATTCCCAGCATAGGTAGACCTTGCGGTATACGGAAACCGTATATAACCCAAAGTCCATCTTATACTGGAATGTATAATGAAATACGCAATATTGCTGAAGTATTTTGCTTAATTTCGGTGTATGGTAATGATAGATGATGATGAGTTCTATGAAATTACAGGCGCATAGACTTTGTCTTTGGATGAAAAGGGGAATTTCATGATACGTCAGGCGTAACTGTGTAATGGACAGCTGCGGTAATACCCCTTAATAGGTACATGTTGGCATGTGCTTCAATGGCCAGTTCGGTAGTGACAAAATTCATGGAAATTATCCGGGAATATGTGAACACTTCCGTACTGATAGTAAATGTGCCTTCTTGAAAGTACCAGGTATTATTAAAGTGCCTAACAATGGGCTTTTGATGAATTTTAACTTTATCATAAATCTTACTGCCACACTCAGAGACGTTAACGGTTACTTAAAGCTCTCCTTAGTGTTGTGGTCGGTGTACACAATTAATAAGACTTTTGTAATTAGACAAACTGGTATGGTTTATTAGATCACAACACATTCAACATCAACACGATGGCACTCCACACACCAGAGACAACCAACGCCATCATCTTCGACCATAGATTAAATCACATATATACTAGTGATGCGCGGATGCGCCATAGCACTAGTGACGTACTCATAACATCCTCCTTCTTTAAAAAAGCAATTATAATAATTTTACAGCTTGACAAAGTTTACATAATTAATCAAACTCTTAACAATAATTTTTTACAACCTAACACAGACTGTTTCAAGTAATCAAAAATAAGACCATTTGTATAACTAAGACTTTTAGATAATTCTAGACAGAAAGTAACAGTCAGTAACAGTCATTGTCAGACAGTTGTATAAACATCTACTTAACTAAACATTAACTCTTTATTTACAAGTCTAACCGTCTTGGTGGTCTTATGACTCTTCCACACCTAGTGCGCATTTCAACTGGAGATGTATGCTCTTCAATAGACGGTGTTACTGTATGTAACTTAGGTGATATCTGGATATTTAGACTTTTTTGTAACACATCTTCAGATAATGTTTGAGATGACTGTGGAGGCTTCATAATATGCTGTCTGTTTCTCCTTCCTATAAATCCATCAGAACCTTCAACAGTATAAGACCTAGGCTGATCACACTTGGACCTTATTGTGCCTGTAATCCATGGAGTGTCTGGCATTTTCTTAAAATATACTTTTTCTCCTTCTTGTAATTCTGGTAATGGTTTAGTCTTTCTGTCATAGTATTCTTTCATTTTATTTTTATTTTCTTCCTTAGTTTTTAGATAGTCTTCAAATTTTACTGTTCTCGGTTTTAAGTTTTTTGTGAGTGTAGGTAATTGCGTTCTAAGTGATCGAGACATTAACAATTGTGCTGGAGATGGTAGATTTCCTCTAGGTGTATTCCTGAATTGAAGTAGAGCGAGATATGGATCTGTGTCCGACTCATCTGACTTGGTAAGTAAACGTTTACATATCTTTACTGCTGACTCTACCAACCCATTTGACTTTGGTATGTAGGGACTTGACGTATTATGTTGTATTCCCCATTCAAAAACGAAATTCTTTAATTCTGCCGAATTAAATGGTGGTCCATTGTCTGAGAATAACTCTACTGGGATACCATGTCTACCAAAAATACTTTTAAGACTAACAATTACTGTTTTGGCGTTAGTGCTTGCCACTGACATTAATTCAATATAATTTGAGTAATAATCTTGAACTACAATGTATTTTTTAGTTTTATAATCCATAAAATCAACACCAACTTTTTCCCACGGTAGTAATGAAACATCATGTGGATGAAGTGGTTCTGGAGCATTTGAACTTCTGTGTTGCAGGCAAGTATGACGGGACTGAACAATGTTTTTTATATCTGTAGACATAAACGGCCAAAAAACATGTCCTCTAGCTAACGCTTTTGACCTTTCAACTCCCAAATGACCACTATGTATTATTTTCAAAATATCTGGCCTCAATTTTTTAGGTATGACTATACTATTACTTCTAAAAATCAAATCATTTTCAGTATGCAAATCAAATCTATATTGCCAAAATTCATGCACATCTTTGTGCACTTGAGTTTTACTTGATGGCCATCCTTCTTTACAATATGTTTTCAAAATCTGCAAGCTTTCATCTTCATTAGTACCTTTAATCAACCACTGAAGACGTTCTGAAGAGACTGGTAATGACTTAATCAATAAATTTACATGGACAATGACATCATCATCTAATTCATCTGCTATTGTTTCAGAAAGTGCTGCCCTTGACAAGGTATCAGCAATGTACATGTGAATACCTTTCTTGTAAATAACATTTAGACTGTAAGCTTGTATTTTTAACATGATTCTTTGTAGACGCGTTGGAACCTCGACTAAAGGTTTTTTAAACAATGTTATTAAGGGTGCATGATCTGTCTCTACAGTTACAGTTTGTCCATATATAAATTGATGGAACTTAATGCATGCAAAAACGATTGCATAGAGTTCTTTCTCTATCTGAGCCATTTTTTTCTGTGTATCTGTTAAAGTTTTTGAAGCATAATATACAGGATGTTGATTTTGCAACAACACTGCTCCAACAGCACTGTTACTAGCATCACTCTGTAGGACAATAGGATCATGCACATTAAAATGAGACAACACTGGCACTTGACATATTAATTGCTTAAGACGACAAAATATTTTTTCATGGTTGGCAGTCCACTGCCAATCAGTAGACCTTTTTAATAATTGACGAAGTATTTCAGTTTCAACTGCCATGTTTTTAATAAAGGGACTCAAATAATTAAGCATGCCTAGAAATCTTTGTAAATCTTTTATTGCTCTGACCTTATCCGGATCAGCTGTGATTCCATCTGCTGAAAAAATATGTCCCAGATATTTAACACTCTCCTTGGCAAATGAACATTTATCTTTATTAAATTTGACGTTGTATTCCTTCGCCCTTTCAAAGACTTTATTAAGACGCTCATTATGCTCTTGTAATGTTTGTCCACTTACTAAAATATCATCACTATATACTGCCACCCCTGGTATATCACCAAACATTTCAGTCATGGTTCTATGAAAATACTCAGGAGCGCTGCTCACTCCATATGGGAGACGTTTAAAGCGGTATCGACCAAAAGGTGTATTGAAGGTTGTGAGATAAGAACTCTTCTCACTTAGTTGGCACATCCAAAATCCACTGCTTGCATCCAAGGTGGGGTAAAATCTTGCACCTGCCACCTTGGCACGAACCATGTCCACTGATGGAATAGGATAATGTGTCCTATTAATTGCCCGATTTAAATTACGGGGGTCTAAACATACCCTTAATTGACCATTCTTCTTTTCAACTAAAATTAATGAACTCACCCATTCAGTAGGCTCTGTGACCTTGGTAATGACATCCATTTTCTCCATCTTCTCAAGCTCTTGTTGAAGTCTATCATGTAATGCAAATGGTACCTTCCTTGGAGCATCGACTTTTGGCTGCACCTCAGGATTTGTACTTATGTGAAGCTCACCAGGAAGGCAACCAAGACCGGTAAAAACAGAATTATTACATTCAACAAGTTTATTTAAATCTATATTTTGTGACTGACTTGACTGTAATGAAAATGACTGTGACTGACTTGACATACTTTTTGTGACTTTAGGACATAGTACTTGACTTGATTTTGACTGAATAATGTTAGACAACTGACCCTCATCACTTTCTGATGTTTGCATGCTTGTAGTATCTACACAAAAAACCCTTTTTATTAGCCCAATTTCTGAGCAAGTAGCTTTACCAAGCACAGTTGGAGAATTTACATTTGCAATTATGAAATTAATTTGTTTTGTCATATAAGAATTATTCAATCGGAATTTACACTTCAAGTTTTGTTGACCTAATACCTCTAGACTATTGCCTGTATATGACTTAGTTTTTGACAATGAATTTTGAATATTAAGTGAATCATATATATTTTTTGACATAATATTTACATCACTGCCAGTATCAATTATACAATGTATTTGTAATCCATTTATCTGTAAATAAATTGTCCATTCACTTGACAATGACCTTGATGACTGAATATGACCTATGAACAGTTCTTCTTGTTCTGACTGTTCCTGCTGCACATCACTGTCTGACTGTACATACTTTACCGACCTTGACGGAAATGACCGACAACAGACTGCAAAATGACCCACTTTTTCACATTTCCTGCACTTTGCACTTAGTGCAGGACACTTATATCGATGCACCTGAGCACACCTTGTACAAATTTCCTTTGACTGTTGACTGGTACTTCTGGATGTTGACATTGATCTTGAGCGTGACATTTGAGTTTTGTTATACAGAACTGAACTTTGTTCTGCTGCCAGTTGATCTGTGTGATGCCTAGAAGCAAGCATGGCTTTTGCCATCTCTAGGGCCTTATCAAGCTTATCTTCTAGCAATAGTTTTTCTCTGATGTAGTTATATTTTTGATGCATGTTACATATGAACATGATTTTAGTCAGACGTTCTTGAAGTTCTCCCAACTCACAGTTCTGTGATCTCAGTTTTAGTTTACATGCGAAGTCATCTAAAGTTTCATTCTCATTCTGTTTATATGTGAAGAAATTATGACACTCAAAAGTAAGGTTAGCTTTTGGGGCGAAATGATTTTGAAACAGTTCTATGAGCTCAGCGTATTTGATATTATCCTCATTTTTGCCAAACGAGTTGAATATGTCTACTCCTTTTTCACCAATGGCATGTAAAAATAAAGCTACCTTTCTGGCATCACTTTCTTCATCCATGCCAGACGCACGTAAATAAAATTTAAATGATTGAACCCATTTTTTCCATTGTTGAGCCAAATTGCCGTTCATCACCATGGGCTGCGGACTAGACATTCCAGAAAGCTTCTTGAGCTTTTGATTTTCTTGAGACATTACGACTTTTCATACACGAGGAGGCACTGAACTTTTATTTTTTATATTTTATTACGAATAGATTGCGATCCCAATTACTGACACCATGTTGTGGTCGGTGTATACAATTAATAAGACTTTTGTAATTAGACAAACTGGTATGGTTTATTAGATCACAACACATTCAACATCAACACGATGGCACTCCACACACCAGAGACAACCAACGCCGTCATCTTCGACCATAGATTAAATCACATATATACTAGTGATGCGCGGATGCGCCATAGCACTAGTGACGTACTCATAACACTTAGTATAGAATTTTAGTACAAAATCTTTACTAAGGAGCGTCTTCAGTAACCGTTAAATGTCTCTGAGTACGGCAGTTAGACTTAGAAATCGGATATACATACGGTAATGATAGATTAGATGAAGAATGATAGATCTTAATGGGACTACCTCTAACTATGAAATGTAGTATAACGTATGAGATATACCAAAAACTTTTTTTTTTGGTAGATGATTAAATTAATCTCTCTCTCTCTGAATGAAAAGGGGAGTTTCATGACAAGTTGTTCACGGTCTAATTGTTAAATGGACAGCGGTAATATTCCTGAATACATTATGAAAGTAAAGCAAGTTACGAAGTGACAAAATTCATGAGAGTTATTGGGACACGTGTAACTCTTCAATAATTAGTAAATGTGGGATTTTGATGTTCTTGAAAGTTCCAGGAACGCTTAATCATGGTGTTTTTGCTAAACCTTATTCGAACGAACTAGCGTCTGCTAGCGGTCTTTTCCATGGAAATGGACTACCGAGATAAAAATAAGACTTCTATGTCTATAAACAGGACATGGTCTGGTCTACTCGGTTGCCAATCCACCCGACTCGTTTAGCCGTTTGGGCGTGATCGATTAGCAAACATACAGACTTCACTTTTATAATATTAGTAGGCTTTTTCTGAAATTCTTTTCCCCAGCATACCCTATTTTATGAAAAATTACTTTCAAAAAAAGAAAAATCTCTAGAACTCTCGTAAATATTCCTGCCATGAAACGATCAACTAAAGTGTCATGAAACGATTTTAATATAGCCCGATTCTTAACTAATATGAATATAATGTCGGTCGCTTATAAAAGTAGTTTGGTTTACCAAGTCTTCGTATAGTTTTTGTGGAACTTTACGCGGACGAGGACAACTTTGGAATACTTTTTGCATGTCTAATGACCGATTCTATTATATTAAATAAAGTTTTCTGAAAGCATTTTGCGAAAGTTTTCATGAATACTAAGAGGTGTTTCAAGGAGTTTGGTTGAAATGTTTTAGTTACTAACTGGATATCAGAAAGTTTTAAATTAAGGACATGAGTTATTGTGTGATTAAATGGCGATTTAGTCTGTAAATAGTTATGTTATTTTTTGATGTCAGTATGTTCAGGCTTTTCGAGCAAGACGCGCGACGCTACTCGCCCGGGAGCCGCGAGCGAAACCGCCTCATGGTCTTCTGTCTCGCGTCTTTGTCTCACTCGTGAACTCGTGCCCATACAAAGCCTAAAGACAAATAGCAATATCAGTCTCCTGTATCGGTTCCGGTTGCTGTCGCGACGCGAACTCTCACCTTAAGGAAAAACTCAAATAAAAAGCTAAGCTTTTTTATTGACTAGTAGTTAATCAATGGTATCTACCCTTAAATACGTTAGAATTTGTAGTACCTAAACGGAGTAAAAAATTACTTTGACATATCCTCGATGACCTAAAATCCCATAATTGGGTCCACCCAGGATTGTAAAAGCAAACGTATGACGAAATTAATATCAAAATATACTCTACAAAATATTTAGGCCACAAAAGCTCATATTACGTGTACTCAAAACCCTCACAACAAAGCCCACCAATTATTTCAACATGTAACACAATCTGTACACCGCTACTCGGCTCGTCAAATATGGTGATTAGTTGATTACGTTTAATTAACTAGCAGTCTGTCACGACTGTGTCGGTAATTCGATTACGAATACATCAAACATTACTAATCGTCACTGTCTACGGTGTCTCCGGCACGAGTGCCCGACTAATTGCTATTCGTCGCTTGATTAGTACGGTGGAGATTGTGGTGGATCAACTATTTAAAAGAACAACACCATGCCTATTATAAACCAGAGGTCTTTTTACGTTAAGGCGCCTCCCCGAGCAAAACGCCGCGCTACTCGTTTTTGTGCTGCTTTTTAAAAGCTATCTCTCTACTTAAACTTAACTCTTTACTTAAAAAGAAATATCCAATTAATAATAAATTTCTACATAATATTGATTCTAAAATGGTAGTACCCTTTTTTTTTAAAGACATAATATATGTTTCAGTAATCTCCTTCCAACAAAACCATAAAAATGAGACATAATTATTGATAGCATGCATCTCCTCCTCAAAACGAATTAAAATCATCCTGATACGTTTGTCAATCGTTTGAAGATGACAGCAGACCGAATGAAGTTTAAAATACGATATGACTGTGATTGGTTAGTGTGCCAAAAAGAAAATGCCATAAAGCAAATCTCCTTCATTTCAAAGTATGCTAAAAAGTATACTAAAGATCAGTTTTTTAGGGCATGAAAAAACGTTCTTACTAAAAGTTGAAGCATTCATCTATTCTATGACTTGTCTTCACTTATAAGAAAAGCTAAGTAAACTCTCAAGTTCAAAGTAATAATGCTATAAAAATATTTGCGCAAATCTCGAACTTTTCAGCGTTGACTATTAAAAGTAAACAAAGTAGAGTAATGAAACTTTTTTTTAAATACCTTTACCCGCGGCTTTCATTCTGTATGTAAAACTAGCTTCTGCCAGCGGCTTCGCCCGCGTGAATAGTGCTTTAACATCCCAAGGGAACATTATGCCGGGATAAAAGAAGCTTATGTGCTATTCCAGATTATAAACTATCTCTGTTCCAAATTTCATACCGATCCGCTCAGCTGTTCTAGCGTGATTGAGTAACAAACAAACATTCATCAATCCATCCAAACTTTCGCATTTACAATATTATTAGTAAGATAACGTACTTTTTCAAGGTTGCCCAGAGTTACTGTAATAAACTTTTATCAGAAAAGATTGAGTTTTGAAAGAAGAATAATATAATCTCAACGGGCATTAATATTATAATAAGCACAAACAAACAATATTACAAATGAGGTATATTTGTCTATTTTTCCTCTTTATTGCTCGGAACACCAAAATAATTTTTCCTCAAACCATAATTTCGCGTATCAACCTACATCTTGAATATTATTTTTATGCTTATATTGGTACAGCTAAAGCCTCCACAAACAGGATAAATCTGTTTATAATTTTTTCCAGAATGTAAATAACTTCACTTGATCGGAATTCTGTTTGATATTTTTTTGGGAGACGATAACTTTCTCAGTATTTTTTTATATTTTTTATATTTATCCTTATATGATACACGTTCCAATTTTCTGGCCTTGGCATTTCGTTATAGATAAGTCGCTAAAAAAAGGTCATTTGACTTGTAAAACACATAAAAGGGAAAATGATGGTAATTAATCTTTAATTTAATCTTTATTGGCCCGCGTTTATTTAAGTTTTTTTTCTCTTTTAGTTAGACTCAGTTTTCTAAGGATATAACAATATTAATATTATAAGCAAGATATAGCCCAAAAAGTCATCCACCAACCCGAAATGGATTTGCGTGTTGGATTAAACAGCCAACTTCCTCTCGTCGGCGCCTTCCTGACCGGGTCGGTGCGTTTTAATTTCGTTTTCGTTACTATACCGAATGTACAGAAAACTCTCTAACAAATCGTGCGTATTCTCGTGAATACGCACGATAAAGAATCTGTATCTAAACGACTCAGCCAGCACTCATAAAATTACATGTGCTCATGCATGAAAAGAATTCGTACATACAGATTCAGTACAGAAATAAAAACAAAATGGAAAAGCACCGACCAGCGGCCTAATTGCGTAAGTGAATTCGGCAAGGTTTGACCTCATGAAAAAGTATGACAAATACTCTTGAAATTAGGTATTGCCAAAAATTATTTGACACTTTCATTGGTGAAGATACTTTTTTCGAAGGAGTCCAATATTTTTGGCAATACCTAATTATTTAAAGAGTATTTATCATAATCTTTTTTGCTTTATTCACTTACGCAATTAGGCCGTTCGGTCAGGAATGCGCCATGAGAGACTCAGCAGTAGGAAAGCTCTAGTCTGATAATTCAAATACACGACATAACATAAAAAAACCAGCCAAGTGCGAGTCGGACTCGCGCACGAAGGGTTCCGTACTTGGTAAATAGCGATTTACGATTTATGACGTATAAAAAAAAAACTGCTCATTAGATCTCTTACAAACCAATTTTTGGTGGATGTTTATTTGGTAATGTACAGCATATATATTTTTTAGTTTTATCATTATCTTATTTTAGAAGTTTCCCACATTTTACCACTTTGGAAGTGTTTCTCGCGCAAACTATTCAGTTTAGAAAAAAATTATATTAGAAACCTCAATATCATTTTTAGACCTATCCATAAATACCCCACACGAATGGGTTTGATGAAAAAAAAATGAGTTTCAGTTCTAAGTATGGGGAACCCCCAAAATTTATTGTTTTTTTTTCTTTTTTTTGTGTGAAAATCTTAATGCGGGTCACAGAATACATCTACTTACCAAGTTTCAACAGCATAGTTCTTATAGTTTCGGAAAAAAAGTGGCTGTGACATACGGACGGACAGACATACAGACAGACAGACATGACGAATCCATAAGGGTTCCATTTTTTGCCATTTGGCTACGGAACCCTAAAAAGCACTTTATTAGTTCGCAAATACTAACGACCAGTCTTATGGCAGGTACGAATTAAGACTACTAAACCTAACCTAAATTTGCATAGCTATCTGAGCAATAAACATGAGTATATTTGTAAACGAAAATCTACTTTAAATTCATAATCTTCGACTCTCCATTCTGCAAACTTAGCACTATCCAGCGGTATTGTCATTGGGCACTTCAGCGAGTTTCAGTCTTTAGATAATATATTCGTGATCATAAGTTCGGAAACTGTTGGACCTTTAGTCGGAGCGGTCTTCTTCGATATTCAATGGTATTCAAGCTAGAATCAACTTTTGTATGCATGTAAGGGGGGTTTTGTGGCTTTTTGAGTGAAAAACATTTTGGTAGTTGGGCGTTTTAGGTTGGGCAGATTCATGACTACAAGATTCATGATGATTTTGGATATAGTTCGTGGACAGACGATTATAATCTCATGTTTATTTCCTTTTTGAACTGTAAATAAGGCACTGGCAAAGGTGATAAATGCAGTAATTTGTAGGTATTTTTCCTATCTCGTTCAATCAATACAAGTGAGTAGGAACATTGTAAAGTTACTTGCATTAACTTCGGAAACTTCACCGACCTTTTCCGTTGACTGGGTTCCTAGTAAGTTATACAGGAAAAGCAGCTGTTACACATTTGTTTTCTCAGTAATAAATAAATGGGTTAAAATGTGTATCGAAAAGTTACTGTGCTTTTCAGGTAAATAAACACGGCATGCAGAAATGATTGATCTTAGCTTTGTAAAAGTTTACTATTATACTCACGTAGTTATTTCAAACGGTAGCCTTTGTCATTATCACGCGTCGGCGATGATAGTCTATATTATAATTATATAATCATGTAAAGAAGAAAAGAGATAAACTATAATTTTTTTTTTATTTTTTATTTGTGATGGGTTTGCTCTTGACTCTAGTCTAGGTCAAAGGTGACAGAGACAGAGTCGACGATGGAGTGAGCTTAGCTTAATATAGTAAAATGTCTCCCGTTAAATTTTGGTGATTTAAATCTCGTGGAGACTCGATCCGGTACAATAAACAGTATCGATTTGTAAAGATAAAATAAAAATAAATATTCTATTATATTCTAAAAATTATATAATTTGACGACACGGTTGGCGTAGTGCTTGAGCGATCGGCTGCTGCGCTGCGTGTCGTGGGTTCGATTTCCGTACGGAATCAATATTTGTATGGCCTACTGATTATTGTTCCGGATCTGGGTGTCGGTGTATGGGGTTTAAATGTTTGTTAACGCTCCCACGAAATTCCTAGTATGGTGCAAAGTTCTTAAAAAAAATACAGAAACAAATAAAAAAAGATACAACAAAAAAACCTTCTTCCAAAGCAACACACTAAAAACTGCAGATATAACTTTTATTTTCAAAGTCAGTGTTGCAAAATGATAAAACAAGAGGTATCAAAGACATCGTCAATTTTTTTAATTTTATCTTTACAAATCCATACTGTTTCATGTACCGGATCGACCCTCTACAGGATTAAAAATTTGTATGTAGTAATAATCTAATTAATCGTTGTCGAAAATTGCAGAATCATGTCTCATAATGGCATCAGAATATTTAATTCAATCACCGTTTGTTTCTTCCCAGATCTTCTCATCTTATGGTCTTCCCCTAAAAGAACTGGACTTCTCACACAACAGCCTACGAAGACTTCCAGACAGACTGCTGGCTGGAGTGAGAGGAAACATAACGAGGCTTGCTTTATCAGACAATCTGCTTGGAGACAACCTGAACCCTATCTTTTCTACTGCTGAACTCCATAACTTACCAGCTTTGGAAGAGCTGGATCTGAGTGGTAACAGTATTCGAGGGTTGGAAGAAGGTCTTCTGATTGGCTGTGAGGTTTTGAAGGTAAGATATTTCATTCTTGTTCAGCTAATACCTCAAAGGTGCGGATGTGGAACTATATTGCAGAAGATTGTCTAATTGCTTTGCTACCCTATGCCGTAAAACCTGCAGCCGAATTGCGTAAGTATATTATCCAAAGCAAAAGAATCGATTCTTTCCCAAAACCGACTTAACGTATTTCATGTTGATACGAAAAGTCGTTTTTGGGAAGGAATCGATTCTTTTGCTTTGGATAATATACTTACGCAATTCGGCTGCTGATGTCTTTTTAACATGCTTGCGAATGTTGTCGTAAAGATAATTGTAGTGGACGTCTTGGCGGATTTGATGATGACTGTTAAACATGGTGACAGATTACATGGCAAGCTCAAGTATTGTTAACACCTGTATTTTGCATAGTGACCAAAGTCACTAAAGCTGGAGACTAAAATAGTTATCCCACCTATCTAACAGAACTTCATCAGTTAATGCTCCGCTTGTCCAAGAATGTGGTTTACAGAACCCGGACGCTATGCGCTTCCTCCAACTAACTCAATACCAAACGTAAACGCAAAACTTAAAGTTTGTTTAGTAAACATAAATTTTCTCCACAGATCTTGAGACTGGACCGTAATAACATGAACTATGTTCCTTCATCTTCCTTAAACGGACCGCAAGCGTTGAAAGTTCTGTCGCTCCGAGAAAATAGGATAGGTAAGATTTATTTTATTTCTTACGAATGAGGTTTCTAAGGAATATATTACGTACTTATGTTATGACTTTTAATTTATAGAAGATATTTCAGTAGGTACTCATGATACAAACATGGATTAATATAGGATCAACCCTAACCATCTATACTTAATATTATAAAGAGGAAAGCTTTTTGGTTTGTTTGTTTGTACCGAATAGGCTCCGAAACTACTAGACCGATTTAAAAAATTCTTTCACCAATTGAAAGCTACATTATACCTGAGTGACATAGGCTATTTTTTAATCCCGAAATCGGGTCCTGTGGGGGTGGTCCACGGGAGCGAAACCGCGGGCAACAGCTAGTATTAAATGAAATTGGTTATTCAGTGCATTTTTGTTTGTATCACTCGAAAGAAAATGCATTTCGTCAAACTTCTTTAACTATAAGTGTAATTAATGTTATATCGTACCCTGAAAGCCTGCCAACGAATTAAAAGTCAACCAGTAACAAGTATTTAGAGGCGTTTTACTGTTTTCAGTTAATTAATGAGATAGGAATTTTGAATTTAAAGTGAAAGACGGTACCACATTTAGTTTTACCGCAGTTTTAATGATAACTTTTAAACTTACTAGACTTGACTTTTACTTTTCTATGTTTCAAACAATTGAAACATAGAAAAAGCCTTACAAGCAGTATTATTTATCGACCCAAACCTAATAAGGTAATTTCTATTCCAGCATTAATACGACAAGGGTCCTTCGTGTCGCAAAAAACTTTCGAAGAAATTGACCTCCACGCGAACATGATATCGACAATCGAAGGTGGCGCGTTTATAGGTCTGGCAGATTTACAGGCCCTTGATCTTGGCCGTAACAGGCTCTCGAAGTTCAACAGCGACGTTTTCTCAGGAGCAGAGAATTTGGAGAAATTAGATCTCTCTGAAAACTTTATAACGGACTTCCCAACAGTGGCGATGAAATCGTTCGTCGCTTTGAAACTCTTGAATCTTTCCAGCAATATGATCACGGTGAGTCTCCTGCGAAGTTTCGAGGAGTTTGTTTTTGATTGTTATTTCTGTAATGATCTGGAAATCGAAAAAGGATCGTTGTTGTTTTAGGATAGGTGTAATTATTTCAGACACTGCGAAGGGTAACAAGATTCTATTTTTACTCGACTGCCGAAGGAGGGTAATATGTTTATCAGTCTATGTATGTATGTATGTTTGTTCCTATGTGGCGTTCCAGAGGCCAAACGCATTGGCCGATTTTGATGGTTCATACGCCAATCGATTCGTCTTCACCTTACGAGTAGTGTCACTGGCTACATTAAAGTTGGAAAATGGAAAAATGGCGGGCCATATTGTGGGGGGGGGCAATTTTCTTTTTTCTTCCAAACCCATCGTGTGGGCTATCAAAATAAAGGTTTCATAGAGTTGATTTCAAAAATATATAACACTTATATGTTTAAATGTACCTAATTCGAAAAAAATATAAACTAAAAAGTTATAAATAAAGTTAATTCAAAAAATCAAAAAACCCGACTTCTTAAAAAGCGAACTAAAAAGACGTAAACAAGAAGAAAATCATGGTGTGCAGTCGGAGAATACATCTGGTTTTGGTCAGCCAGCTCGCGAATATGTAGTGCGCTTAAGCAGTCGGGATTTTTGATTTTTTTAATTAATTTGAGTAGGGATCTTTTTCTGTCTAGACACTTTGTAAAGTACTTAATATGATCATTAAAACTAAAGCGTTGCATGGCATTCAAGAATTATCAAATAATACCCGAAGCGTCTGTCGGCTACGGCGTAGCATTACTGCTACGACGTAGTATAACTGCTACGCCGTAGCAACTGCTAAATCAATGCAGTGTAATTTTGCATTTTTTTATGATTGAAATAAACATACCAATAACCATTTTTTATACTGGTAATTCTAAAGCGCAGTTTAAAGAATATTGACCCTTATAATAAAGTAGAATAACGTTCACGAACCAATCTGTAAGTCTACATAAACTTATTCAAAGTATCCCCGGCTAACACGAGTAGATAGTCAATCTTGCAGAAATTTGCCTCACCCGTAATTTCTCGTTAACAAGTTAATCAAGCCCTTTGACACGGGAACTAATATCGGCGTTAATAACTGATTGAACATTCATTGCCGAAATTTTAGACTTAATTGATGTTGTAACTGGGCTCTGGCTTGCTTTTTGATCGATTGTGATGTGTCTGAAGTTAGCTTTGATTTTATTTAATGTATTCATTATAGTTTTATATTTTTCATAATGTATATATATTTTTAATTAATTTAAATATTTTTTAGAAGTTAATTAACAATTCAATCAAATCATAGCCACAACGAAACGTTCTATAACCAGTCAAATAACCCGCCCATTACTGTTCCCAGCAGAAAAGTGCTCATAACGCTTGCTGCATTGCCACGTTGGACGGCAATGGCTAACCTTTGCACTAAAAACGAGCCGAAGCGGGAGTCATCCGTTTTGTTACAGAGCTTGTGCCCTATGTCACTAATGAGCTTCGTGGCCTCAATGCCCCAACCGTCCATGGTCTCAACGGCAATGGGCATAATTTATTATGAAGTTGTTCTCAGCCTTAAGTTTTAAGTATACTTAAGTTACAAATAATAATCTGGATTAGGTTGCTAGCGTCCGTTTGTTTCTCTACTTAATAAGATCAAACATGCATCTTTTGTAATATCCTAAACTTCCATCGCTTTCCATCAGAAGAAATTTCGTTTACAAATAAATCAATTAAATACAAAATAAAAATGTCATTAGTGCAAAAATACGTAACACTTTTAATGGGATTTCCTTTTCATGTTTTCTTTTGAATATTTCGCAGACCATAGACAACAGTCACCTGAACTCCTTGGTGTCTCTTCAAGTGCTGGACCTCAGTAGGAATAACCTGGTGAAGCTAGCTCCCGGCACCTTCGTGGGGCTGACTGAACTACGGTACTTGGATGTTGGGGTCAATGCTTTACGTACTGTGAGTATTTAGTGTGGTTAGAATTATTTATATTCTACTTTCTATACTATATATTTATTAATATTATAAAGCTGAAGAGTTTGTTTGTTTGTTTGAACGCGCTAATCTCAGGGACTACTGCTTGGAATTGAAAATATCTTTTTGTGTTGGATAGTCCATTTATCGAGGAAGGTTATAGGCTATATAACATCACGCTACGACCAATAGGAGCGGAACATAAATGAAAAATGTTGCAAAAACGGGCAAAGTTAATCCTTTTAGGAAGCTCCGTTGCGTGCCCTGCGTAAGCGGTTAAAGTTACGCAACATTAATGTATGTAGGGTAGGTAGGTACCCAGTTGACGGGAGCGAAGTCGCGTGGGACAGCTAGTATAGTATAAAGCGAAAGTTTTAGTGTGTTAGTATGTTTGTGATGAGCCCCACTTAAATATTTATTTTATTCTGTTTTTAGTATTTGTTGTTATAACGGCAACAGAAATACATCATCTGTGAAAATTTCAGCTATCTAGCTATCACGGTTCATGAGATACAGCCTGGTGACAGACGGACAGACAGACAGACTTAGTAATAGGGTCCCGTTTTTACCCTTTGGGTACGGGACCCTAAAAAAGGCCGGCCCTGAAAGAGATGGTGAGATGATTTGGACGCGTACCATGAGGGCTGGTTCGAGACCTGTAAAGAATGTCTAGAAGGGCTTCAGGTAGCTTTATTTACCAGTAATGGGATTTCAATGGATAGCCAAAACATATCAAGAAATCATACAGCAGAAGTACAGACGTCACACACGATTTTACAGACTTCGATTTCTCAATACATGAACCATATTCGCAATTGCTAGGATACTGACAAAATAATTAACATAACCTATTTGTAAAATTGCTCAACACGATCTAATAAAATAAATAACAAAACACAATTTTGTTTGGTTATCTACGGTTTATTAATTTATAACGTGTTACCTGAGCTAGGCCAATACGTGTGCCACATGGATGACAGTGGATTTATATTTGAATATATCCATTAATATGCCAGTTTGTTTCATTTTTGATCTAAATGCAGATCAGATTGTAAAAATGTAGGAAACGCAATGACGTGACTTGGTTTCATTTGTGTCCACTTACGCCAAAATCTTAACACAGAGTTAGTTGCTAACACGAGGTTTAATTAAAATATGTCATACATAATGAAATAGGAAACCGGCATGTCCTAGAACCAAAAATTCAACCTAAAATTACGAAGTCATGTGCTATCCACCAACCCGCACTGGACCCGCGTGGTGGATAACGGCCCATTCCCTCTTTCGCAGAGAGGATGCCTGTGTCCCAGCAGCGAGAACATCAAAAGACTGATGATGACGATGGTAATGATAAAAGACCCGTGTTAGCTAGTAACTCAGAGTTAGATAACCCATGGTGAGGCAAGTGGGTCTAACCATTACATTAGTTACCTTTAACACATTTAACGAAAAATTTGTTTATTTTACAGGTGGAAGATGACGCCTTTGATGGTCTAACAAGTCTTGAAACACTCCTTCTGCGGGACAACAACATCTTACTTATACCTGCTACAGCCCTCTCCCGCTTACCCAGTCTTGTATCAGTACATCTCGGCTACAACAGAGTTACAGCACTATCCAGTGACATACTCAAAGCCGTATCCGACAGGGTAACATCCCTAGTCCTGTCAAGAAACGTCATTCGAGAACTACCTCCAGCAGCATTCGATCATTTCAAAAAATTACATCATTTAGATCTGTCTGGAAATCTTCTAAACTCAATCAGTGCCGAAGTGTTCAGCGGATTAGAACAATCTCTCCAATTCCTGTCTCTAAGTCAAAACAGGATACTTGAGTTTGTCGGCGAACCGTTGAAGTTCATCAGCCTTTGGTTCCTAGACATCTCAGATAATCAGATCTCTGAAATACCAGTCGATGCATTCCAATTTATTCCAAGCCTAACTCATTTGAATATAAGTAGGAACTCCCATATGAGCGTACTAAATCAAAATGTGTTCCAAAATAACCAAGCGTTAATGAGTATTGATTTGAGCAACGTTGGGTTGAAAGCGCTTCCAGTCAATTTATTCTCCAAGAACTTTAATTTAAGACAGATTTATTTGTCAAATAATCTTTTGCAAGAGGTTTCGGAAAATACATTCAAAAATCTTAGGAACTTAACGCATTTAGATCTGTCGTACAATAACATCGTGAATATTAGAACACCATCGTTCGTAAACGTGATGTCTATACAGTATTTATCTCTGAAGGGTAACCAGCTGAACGCGTTCAAAGGGGAGTTCTTCAACACCGGAACGAGTCTCGAAGTTATAGATCTCTCTGACAACCAACTCAGTTACTTGTTCCCCTCCTCGTTCAAAATCCACCCACGCTTGAGAGAAATCATACTTACCAACAATAAGTTCAACTTCTTCCCGTCAGAACTTATAAGCACTTTACAATATCTTGAATTAGTGGATTTATCTGGTAATGCTCTTAAGAACGTAGACGAACTTGATTTTGCCAGGCTTCCGAAACTAAGGACCATCTTATTGGCTAGAAACGAACTTGAGTCAATAAGCGAAATGGCTTTTCATAACTCAACGCAAATCCAGTATTTAGACTTATCAAACAATAAAATCGATCGATTGGGAGATAGACTGTTTGAGGGATTAATTCGACTCGAAGTATTGAATTTGGGCGGCAACCTTTTGACTGAACTGCCAGAGAATATTTTCGAGCGATCAAGATTACACATGCTTGAAAACATTGATTTGAGTAGAAACTTGTTTGAGCACCCTCCACTTAGAGCTTTGCAGAAGCAGTATTTCTTTGTTTCATCGGTGGATTTGTCTCGTAATCAGATAATCGACATACCAGCTGAAGATAGCGTAATGGTGAATATCAAAAAGTTGGACTTGTCGTTCAATCCTTTGTCTGAGAAAACAATTAACAATGTTTTGACGGAGCCAAAGACAGTTCGAGACTTAAATCTCGCTGGAACCGGAATCAAATCATTTGGCCAGCTTGAGACGCCATTTTTACACAACTTGAACTTATCCTTCAATAACATTAGCAAGTTTTCGGCGAAAACTTTCACTCGAACAACATTATTAGAATCATTGGACCTCTCGCACAATCAAATTACCGACGTCACGGGGTCGCTCGCCGTGTCGTGGCCCAAACTTAAGAATCTTCTGCGACTTAATATATCTGGAAACCCGATGGTAATGATCATGGACGGCAACTTTGAAAATCTTTCCTCACTCCGAGTTTTGGATATTGGCAATCTGGAAAAATGTACCAGAATAGAGAAAAACGCTTTCCGGTCACTTCCTAATTTGGTCGAGCTTAGAGCTTATGGGTATCCTCGGTTAGGATATTTTGATGTTCAAGGTGCTTTACAATATTTACTGGCTCTTGAGAAACTGGACGTTGAGGTCAAGGATACCACAATTGGTGCCGATCAGTTACATTCCATATTACATCCAAGATTGGAAGAACTAGGCATTAGGGGTTCTAGACTCAAAACCGTATCTTCCGGCGTGTTAGCCGGTTTGAAAGCCCCAGCGATTACTGTCAAGTTCAGGAACACTTCAATCACAAGTTTACCGCCGGCATTGCTCTTCCCGTTACCAAGATCTTCGCAAATAACTATCGACGTCGCAGGAAGTCAATTGACAACTTTACAACCGCAGCTTTTGGTCTCTTTGGACGACAGACGGGCGGATCTCTCGATGTTTGGCTTAGACACTAATCCGATCCGTTGCGATTGTAATGCTCGAGCACTTCGGCGATGGCTGCCAAATGTTGGCGTAAACGACGTAAGATGTGAATCGCCGGATCATTTGTCGGGATTTTTACTAGTGGAGATAGGTGACGATGAATTGACATGTGAAACAAGGCGTAGGACTACAGCCACTTCAAGTAGCATGTCTACCACTCCTGCTCCACGTCTTGTCCGTACGTCATCGGAACCTGATATAATTTGGTCTGTAGCACCTTCTCATGACCGACCAAAAGTGACTGGAGAACCTAAAGGAGCTCCAGTAATAGGGGTAGCAACTTCTAATAATGATGATAACCTGATCATTGGTATTGTTGGAGGCGTGGTTGCGTTTATAGCTATTTTGATAGTCGCGATTTGTATCGTTCGGTTGAGGATGACTTCGACCTCGTATAGGGGTGGTCCATTGGCTAGCAGTCCTACTGCCGGTGGACCTCCAATGTGGGGACCTCCATGGCCAGGTTATGCAGGCACATTACCACCACCATCCTTATCAAACGCGACGTTGCCACACAAAGTGCAGTCAGGTCCCGGATCAGTTAGGTACCTACACGCACCGCCGCCTCCAGCGCCATATTTCATTAGCTTGCCACCTGATCACGACAAAATTTATCGGTAAAACATCATTCCAGTTATAGGTTTAAGGTTGAAGAACAATTTTGTAAATATTAGATTTTCTGCGAAAGATATTATCATATCATAATTTTAACGAAATAAAATTGCGCCTTGAACTTGTGCAAACGCTCATATCGTTGTAGATATCATTATTATTTCCCTTAAAGTTTGTAAGCTAATGTGAAATGTAACAGTTTTGTAGTATTCTCTTTCGTAACAAGGCTTGGACTAGGTTTGAATGCATCTAGTCAACACTGACAGACTTTAACGTAGCTTAAACTGAATAATTTAATATTATAAACGGGTTCTGTATGTGCTTGAGTGAATAGGGCAAAATTATATTTCTGTAAAATAGTTATTTATAAAACTAAAACTTAAGCGATGCGCAAAATCGACCACAATTCATAATTTTGCTTGGATGTGGCGAGCCGTAATCGATTTTGCGCATTACTAACATAATGTTAATTAGCTAGTATTATCTAACAATATTTCTGAAATAAAATGTTATGTAAGAATATTTTCTTGTTTTATTTTCTAAAATAACGTTTTTAATTACAAAGCGTCTTGTAAAGTAACGTTACGAGTTCGTCCACGTGGCTGATCACAGGAGCTGCGTGCGTGTGGCACTCGCTCGCGCACGCATCGCGCCCTTCAAAGCAAACGGAATTAGGCAAAGCAGCCTCTCCAAGCATGACTCTCATTAAGTCTCAAAAGAAACGCTCCCACCCCGAGGGCACTCTTTGAGAATACCGCCGACGCCCTAAGAACACACAATCTTTTAATGTTGCTCTACATTATTAATTATACGGTGGGCGCGTTTAATTTCGGATTAAGTATCTAATGGTGGTACACATCAGTATTAATTCCGCCCCGCTCGTTTTTATCACCTATAAGGGTAGTAACAAAAGGGTTGCTTCCCCAGCTTTGTTTATGCTGAGAATATTTGCATAAAATCGTGTGGCGTGTCATTTTTTCGCCGACGCGTAAATGGGAATAGGTCTGGTAAACAATGTAGCGGGCGCGCTTTGTGAGCGTATTCCAAAATTGAATTGTGCCGTTCGCGGCGCTGGCTGATTTGATGAACGGCATTTATGTGCATGTATTGTGTCCGGACGGCCGTGTTGCCCACGACGGCAATGTGCGTACATGTGGGGCTGCATTATGTATGTAGATCTAGGCGCGCTAATCTGAGTATGACTGCTCTGACGCAATTGTATGGGGATTTGGAACATAGATTCGTGGAGTACAATGAGCATATCATTATGCAACTTATATTAGTAGATCAGTGAAGGTATATGTATTGGGGACTGAGATCTGAACAAGCAGATTAACAAAGTCTATTTCACTTTGTTTGATTAATCACGTAATTAATCGCCCGCATGAAAAAAGCGAGAGGCGTCTGTCTAATTGAGATAGTAACTGATTAATGGAAATAAATTTTCAAAGAGAAAATGTAAATCACGCAAAAATCAGCAATACAAGAGTTCAACAAATATTATAATGGAGTAATGCTCATGCATACTGCGCTACCACGGGCAGATAGCACCGTTATGCGGGACTCTAACCCACTAAAACTCCACGGTGTCTTCCTGTGCCGCTTATGGCGGGAGCATGGTGTTTCTTGTGCATTCTTCTCCATAACAAGCTACTTTTCCGAATGCACGGTAGAATCAACTTTTACTACTTCTAAATTTTAATTCATATATGTACGAATATGACTTTCAAAAGTGCCGCTTACTGGCCTAATTGAAATAAATATATTTGACTAAAGCATGTACCTCTAAGAGGCGTTATGTATCTTAAACAAATAAATAAAAAATATCTGGGTACTATATTGTACAAGACTATTAAAATCCAATCAAATATCTCCCTTCCATTTTATTCTTGCAAACTTATATGCAAATTGGTTTAATAAAAACCGCGTTAATCCTTGACAGCGACGAAACAGTGTATTGACGAACGCAGTACCGCTGACGAGGCACCCATTTCCCGACACACAGGCCAATGTTATTCAAAAAATTCTACCGAAAAATCCTACGTGTATTTTTGATGGAATGCAAAATGGTAGCGTTGTTCAAACTCGACGGATTGCAGGAAAACATGGAATTTCAATTTAACATCACCTGCATCGGATTAGGGGTTAGCTGTTTGCAAGCGGGCCACTGTTATGTTGCGAAACTATTGCAATACATTATTAAGTGTTCTTTGTTATTATTTTGAAATGTTTTTGTATGTAAAAGGCAGATAGAGTGAGTGGGATTGTTTCTTTAATAAAAATGTGGTGCTTTCACTATCCACGTGTTTCACAATATAGGATGAAACAGTGATTCGCTGTTATGAACGGCAAATTGCTCATTTTGTGCGCAAAATCATTTTTTTTATTTTCAGAAGAGTTCCTTGTTCTTTATAAGCCAATCATAGAAGTAGTAGGTATCCTTATAGATTTGCGAAGAAATGATATTGAAAATAAATGAAATAGTTCTCTAGATTGGGCTTGAAAACTGTCAAGTTACAAATTGCAATAAATTCAATTTCATTTTTAAAACAGCACACACAGTTCGTACAGTAATAACATTCGTAGGTAAAATTCCTGGATTCAATAAACGTAGCCGAACTGCGAACTGTCTCGCTAAAATTTTTACAAAACTATCGTAAAGTTATGCGAGAGTGGCTAAATCTGAGTGAAGCAATGTGTTATGTACGACTTCCAGATACGTATGAAACATGGGGAAAATATATAAAATGGGAGTTGTAAAAGTTTAGATTCAATGCAGATGCCTAGTACAGTTTCTGTTGGAATTTTACATTGAGTTACACTCTTTAACATGATACTCCTTGGCAAGACTAGGGCACCAACATGATAAGATTACCTGAACTCTGCAAGCATCGCTTTACCTTGAAGATCGACCCAAGCGGCTGTTATAATTTAGCCACGAGCTCCTCGAAGAAATTGCTGACGTGGTTTTTTTTTCACATAACCACTTACGTGGGGGCTTGTGAGGACCGTACCTTTAACGAATCAAGATCCTTTATTAATATAGATAATTAATAACTATGTTAAATACGCAAACATATAAAAAAACAATTTTTTTTTTTTTTTTTGTAAATGTGTCTTATTTTTGACAATTGTAGATTTAACATTGCGCGTGCTGACACATACACTCTTTGACTAAACTGGAAGCTACCTAGAAGCACCGTATGCGAAGCGTAGGGGAAGAGAGTAATTCGAAATTATTACTTTCGCTATGCCTGAGTGGCCCTCACGTTAGCAGTCAAAGTTAATAATTATTATCAGAAAATTACGTACTAATTTTAATACCTACAAATTTTTGTCTAAAATATGACCTAACGGGTCTTGTCAGAAAAATGAGACTGCGATCCAAATCTAAGATAGTTGATGTGCCTAAAAAGACTGCCCGTCTGAAATGAGAATGAGAAAAACATATCTGCCGTATGCTGGACCAACTGTAGACCTCAATAGCACAGAACTGGAGCCCGGAGATAGCGGGTGGAGTCACGGCAGGCCACGAAGGGGATGGCGGGATACACATTATATGTTTTTGATGGACTGGCAGGTCTCGGGCAAGATGGTATAAGTGATTTATTCCATTCTAATACCAACAACTGATACCACTGATATTTGTTTCAACTCATGTTTATTTTCTATGCAGAACGATAGCCATTGTTTAAACTAATACCAAAACAAGTACAAAAATATAAGATAAAGTCAGTAAAAATAATAACTACCTACGTCAGGTAAATTTTTCACAAAAAGAAATTACTTTTAATCTAACAGTTGTAAAATATCATTGAAAACCAACTTTTTGTATAATGAAATCAGTCATTCATCACCTATTTTTTTTTACCGTTTTTTTTTTCACCTAGTCTGTTGTCGTGACGAGATCTTTAAGTTTTTTTTTATTTATTTTTTTATTCGAGATGGGTTTACTCTTGACTCTAGTCTAGGTCAGAGGTGACAGAGACAAAGTCGACGATGTAGTGAGCTTACCCAGAAGAAGCCTGTTCACGCTTACTTTGAAGAGATTCGGGTTGTATGCGTTCAGAAACACAGACGCAGGCAGTGAGTTCCACTCCTTTGCTGTGAGCATTATGAAGGATGTTTGGAAGCGCTTGTTGCGAATTGGTGGAATAGCAACTAGGTGAGGATGGTAACTTGCATTGCGTCTAGATGTCCGATGGTAGAAGGGGGCCGGCGGGATGAGGTCGTGGAGTTCATGAGCAAACTCGCCAAACAGTCTGTATAAGACCGACAAGCAGGCAACCTAACGGCGATGAGCTAAGCTGTGAAGCTTGGCATCCACCAGTTTGACGTCGCCAATTAGTCTCTTGGCTCTGCGTTCCACCGAGTCAAGCGCGGCAAGATGATATTTAGCTGAGCCATCCCAGAGGTGGCTGCAATACTCCATGCATAGCTATTGAATGTGCTTATATTCACGAATATAAAACACAAACAACCATTGTTGTCAATTAAATTCGATAACTATGCCGACGTCCATACAAAACCATTTTTGATTAGGTTAACAACTTGAATTTGGTACAGTCATCTTAGTCATGAGCTGACTGTACCAAATTCAAGTTGTTAGTATTCGTTCGCACATTAAATTTAATTATTTAAAGAGTGGTATTCGTTAGGAATAGAAAATAAACATGAGTTTAAACACATACCAGTGGTATTCGTTGTTGGTATTAGAACGGAATAAATTGATAAGTAGAGAGAGCCCTTTGTCCAAGAGTGAAACAGCGTAGGCTAGCAGAACAAGGACTTAAGACCTTACTAAAAAGTGTAAGGTATAACTAGTGACCCTATAATCTCAATAAACCTTTAAAATTTAATTATTCTAGAAAGGTTTAAAGCAAAGACCCAACCTTTTTAAAAAGTTCATGTAATTTGTGCAGGCGTGCATAGCAGTCAAAGTTTCGGCACCAAATTAACTGTTTAATATTTGAACTAGTCACCACTCTAATAATGCATAACAGTAGCTCAAGTCAGGACTTTTCTTTAAATAATTCAGCACGGCTTCATTGACGCAAACATATGAATTTCACACATTGTGTCTGGAGTCATTAAATATGTTGGTCTATTATAATTGGTTGGATAACGCAGTAATTTTGGGATATTCCACTCGGTAAGAACTGTGGTGAGACTTATCGAGCTGGGATCGCGTAAAAGCAAGTATTTCAGTAAGCGGGTACCATTTCCATTTAAGTTTACTGCTCTTATTTATTTACTGTGTAGAAGCATGTGTAACTTAATAATGTTGGAATACTGACATGGTTCGTAAAGAAAATGACTGTAGGTAAGGTACTTGTTACGGTGAAGCAGTATGTAAAATCTCAGAGAGAGGAGGCCTGTGTCCCAGCAGTGGGAACATTAATAGGCTGATGATGATGATGATGAGTATGTAAAATTTAAAGTAGAGTTACTATGTATAAACTTCTATGGGTTCTGTAAGTTTTTGTTATGTAACTCGTTTGTGATCCATAAGGAAATAAATAAATACATACATAGCTTTCGACTTCTATATTTTTTTTTATAGTTTCTGATTTAAAATTGTAAATGAAGTTACAGAATAAAATTATTCAATGAGATGAAAATTGATTAAAAGTCAGCCGCGAACTGACTGAGCGCGCACAAAAAAGAGAGTAGGCTTAATCTTAACACTACTTAAGATCCTAATTCAATTCAATTGTATAAAATTACACTTCAAACCATATTCTGTAGGCTCGCAATCTCGCGCCTGTAATAAAAGCGTTGGTAATGTCGCAATTTATTAGAAAACGAAGTTTTATGCGGCCATTTTTCAGCAATCATTCGCCTCACTGCACCCCATTGCGTATGATAGGTGATTCTTTGAGCAAGCACCGATACTCCGCCTACAGCTTGGTGACAGCAAAAAATATTGATACAGAAGGTTGACTCGAAAACACACGCACCCATGGACACGTTTCACGTAAAACAAGGTATGATTTGGTATTTTTAACCGACTTTCGAAAAAGGAGGAGGTTCTATGTTCGACTTCTTGTATTTTTTTTTTTTTTGTATTTTCACCGATAACTCCGTCAATTATGGACCGGTTTTTAAAATTATTTTTTTGTTTGAAAGAGTATGTTCCGAAATTTTATTTTGGTGAAGATCTGATGAACTTCGGAGATATACAACATAACTCTTCAATAAATAACGGTAAATCTCTCGGGATTGCTGCAATCAAATGTCTGTATATTGTTTATACCATTTCATAACATAACATCACGCCAGTACGCTCTAAAGGGGTACGCAGATGTGTACAGTTCACATTGGTACACTTTCATTTCACCGGTTATGTTCAGTTTCATGATGTTTGGGTAATCTATTCTGGCATTATAGGTACCTTACTTAACGTCGTAGTCGGTGTCTATAACGCAAAAAAATTGTACATACCAAAGACACTGACTTCCAAAAATAAAGTTATTTTTCACTTTGTAATTTTCTTATTTGGAAGTCGGTAGTATTTATTTGCAAAAATGTTTTTTTTTATCTTTACAAACATGATGCCGCGTTCGTTCACGAGCGAACGAATGCGGTCTAAAGCCTACAGCGTAGGCCACACTGGAAACATAGCTTAAAGAAGTTAAGTTCGTTTGGTTACTACCTTCACTTGGTCTTTTTATACTGCATCTGTAGTTCGCGATGTGTTGCAAGTAGTGTCCGATCGCAAGTTCGGTTTCGGTTTCGGAAAAATAACAAGTTTCGGTTTTGGCGGCAAACCTGCCGAAACTACGACCGAAACAGAAACCGAACCTGCATTCAGGAGGGGGTTATCGCGCGGTGGTCGGTCATGTTCGGCGCGTTAAATTCCATCCAAGCGAGTAAGAGACGAACACATTTTGCCGCGTCCACGTGCCTAATCATGTCGTGACTGGCTTGTGTTTGCAGTTCGTTTTGTTTGTTGTGAGTTTTCGTGTAATTTATTTTGAATTCGGTAAGTTTTATTACGTGATATAGCTTAAGAGTAGGTAGTAAACATCAAAAGATAATTCATTACAACAAACTAATACATAGATTATAGTAGAATCAAGTTTAACCTATCTAAATATGTTTATGTTGATTTAACTCTCTCGTTAATGTTATACCTAAACAAGCATTAGTTAGGTACTTGGTATTTACTATAGTTCATTAGTGATAATAATAATATTATGGATTCAGAGTTTTAAACTTCATTTTATACTTATTAACAAGGTGGCAAGTACTTTTAGATACTACTTACGGATACGACCTAAGTATCTGTAAAATAAAATTAACATGTCATTTATGTTTTTCAATTTTTAAAACATACCCCCAAACTAAAATCGAGTGTAATACAATTCACGATAGTCAACGAATATAAATACCTAAATTTAAAATCCATTAAGTACTGATTACACCTAATAAACAATCTTTCTTTTCGATGATGAAAGGAAAATATCGTTTAAAAACAGCAACATTTTTCGAAAAAGGTTCATCTGATTCATCTAAAGCTAAGTGCAAACAGTGCAATAAATTATATTCACTAAGGTTTTCTTTTTTTATCCATGTAAGGAAGTTTCGGTTTCGGCCAAAACTGAGACTGTTGCCGATATTCGGTTTCGGTTTCGGTCATAAAAACCAGTTTCGGTCGGACACTAGTTGCAAGACACGATAGCTACATGAGCGTCACACACACATTCTTTATCATTCTCTAGCGATCGTGCGCTTGGTCTATACTCAGCGAACGTGTGGTGCCCACCAGTGAGTCGATTCTGCAAGCGTTCTCCGACAGCAGTTTCTCCTTTGGACTGTTCACCGACAGGACGCTAGATTTCGTTCGTTTGGTCTGTACAGGGATGAAGCCAACCTTCTGTATTTATGTATTTTTTGCTGTGGAGTAACTAAAATTTATGGCAAAAGGTTTTTATATGTTCATGGGAGATGTAGGCGTATTGTGGATAATGTTGGGTTAAACGTTTGAAGGTCAGGTGTAGTATGAAGTTAAGGGCCTACAACCGCTTTAGTGCCGTAAAATGGTAACTTTCTAAAGCATACTCCTTAGTAACGACTAGGTTAAACGGTTTGAAAAAAATATGTATTTATGATTGTTTCATGTACATTATTTTTGAAACAAGGTTTTTTCGTGTAACTAATAGTTTTGCTTTAAAAAAATAATTAACAACACGATATTTTTTCGCAACTTTTGGATACTCCTCAAAAAGAAATTGGATCTTTAAAAATATTTTTACACAATAAAATTGATGGCTGGAATTTCTTCATAACTGAAACAGCATATGTAAATCAAATAATAATCTGCAAACAAAACTGTTCAAAAGGAGGTTTTATATTGATATTTTGGCTCCGAGCGGGCGCACTTCCAGTGTGCGTTAACATTGGGGCGTATATATCGCCTTAAATGGCGCGGTAAGCTGTTGCAATTGTAATCGATGGGATGTTCATGTTGTTTACAGTTCGTGTCTTCTTACTGAAAATGGGACGATTCATACTGGTATTTGTATATCCTTCTATTATTTAGCTTAGTATCTGTTTCATAGCTTATTACAGATACTAAATATAAAAACCCATATAAATCGAAATCACTTGCCGCATGTATGATATGATCTATCTTCTTACTGAAAATGGGACGATTCATACTGGTATTTGTATATCCTTCTATTATTTAGCTTAGTATCTGTTTCATAGCTTATTACAGATACTAAATATAAAAACCCATATAAATCGAAATCACTTGCCGCATGTATGATATGATCTATCTTCTTACTGAAAATGGGACGATTCATACTGGTATTTGTATATCCTTCTATTATTTAGCTTAGTATCTGTTTCATAGCTTATTACAGATACTAAATATAAAAACCCATATAAATCGAAATCACTTGCCGCATGTATGATATGATCTATCTTCTTACTGAAAATGGGACGATTCATACTGGTATTTGTATATCCTTCTATTATTTAGCTTAGTATCTGTTTCATAGCTTATTACAGATACTAAATATAAAAACCCATATAAATCGAAATCACTTGCCGCATGTATGATATGATCTATCTTCTTACTGAAAATGGGACGATTCATACTGGTATTTGTATATCCTTCTATTATTTAGCTTAGTATCTGTTTCATAGCTTATTACAGATACTAAATATAAAAACCCATATAAATCGAAATCACTTGCCGCATGTATGATATGATCTATCTTCTTACTGAAAATGGGACGATTCATACTGGTATTTGTATATCCTTCTATTATTTAGCTTAGTATCTGTTTCATAGCTTATTACAGATACTAAATATAAAAACCCATATAAATCGAAATCACTTGCCGCATGTATGATATGATCTATCTTCTTACTGAAAATGGGACGATTCATACTGGTATTTGTATATCCTTCTATTATTTAGCTTAGTATCTGTTTCATAGCTTATTACAGATACTAAATATAAAAACCCATATAAATCGAAATCACTTGCCGCATGTATGATATGATCTATCTTCTTACTGAAAATGGGACGATTCATACTGGTATTTGTATATCCTTCTATTATTTAGCTTAGTATCTGTTTCATAGCTTATTACAGATACTAAATATAAAAACCCATATAAATCGAAATCACTTGCCGCATGTATGATATGATCTATCTTCTTACTGAAAATGGGACGATTCATACTGGTATTTGTATATCCTTCTATTATTTAGCTTAGTATCTGTTTCATAGCTTATTACAGATACTAAATATAAAAATACTTTATCCAAATAATTGAAAATGACTTGCCGCATGTATGATAGATCATCTCTTGAGAATGGCTTTTCGATTTGCCTTTTTTTGGGTTGTTCGTATTGTCATGGCAAGGTTTATTCACAAGATTTTTTATGAAAATTCCACCGGAAATTGAATTGCACCCGTTCGAATCTGGGGCGGAATGCTAGTTTTTGTAAATAAAGAACAACAACTGTATAGCCAGTTAATTCTGTTTGACTGCTCTTTGACTACGATGTACTCAAAGAGAATGCATTTAGTTCATTTTTCTTTTTGAGCCAGTTTTAATGAATGTTTATTATCATTAAAGAATATTTCTGAGGAAACAATGCATTGATAACAAAATTTAATATTACATTAAAATTCTTGAACTTGACTGTTTGTGCAATGTAATTCTTTGGCATATGCATGAACGTACATACATAAACTCACGACTTAATCTAAGCGGGTAGGAAAAAACTACAGTTTTTTCATAAAAGTTTTGTGTTAAAAGTTTACCCTATATCAGTGTGAACAGACCGTAAAAATGCGTTATAGCATATTTCCATATTACAATGAGAGCTGTGTAACAGACATCTGTTGGTCCGTGGTTTGTTCGTGGAACACAGATACGGTTAAAATATTTATGAACAGTTTTCATAAAGGGTTGAGTTATCCTTTTTCGCGAGTGTGTTGAAATACTTAGCTATAGCTTGATACCTTGATCAAAATATAGTTCGGTAATTCATGCAATCGATCGGAAACGTTTAATTTTGTTATTTCAATCACATTTATTGCGTTTCCTATTTACGCTGTCGAATAGACGATTTTTAAAACTTACGAAGTAATTGATTAGGTACTGCTTTTGTAATAAATTTGTTATTTAGTGCTATCAGGGTGCTAAATCCGTTAATACCGCTTCACTGTGCATAGTGACATAGTGCTACAAGTAGCTGCAAGGTTCGAGAAGTATGTGGTGAACTGAGTCAATCTCCTTACTCCCGTTGACGGGGGGCATCAACACATTTCTGCTCCGCGTAGCTACCGTAGTCTCTGTCCCAGTTAAACAGTATGCTTGTAGAAAACAATTTTGGAAAGTGTAATCCAAACTTACGAGTATTGTACCTTAATCGTAGCCATTTGTAGCTGACTTAGTTTTCACATTAGCTTCATCGTAGTAATGTATCGTATGCTATAAATAAAATGTGAATTAGGAGAATTTAAAATGTTCAGTAGCTTCAGTTAATCACGAATTTTGTTCTCAAAAATTTACACGGTCTCTTAGTCAGTTTGTTAGTTGTAATGGCCGTGTGTATGACGTGTTAATGGTGAGCCATTTGTGCCAAATTACGGTTTATGGCATCCGTGTAACTTGTTTACACGTTAAAAACATCGTCCATTAAAGAGTTGGTATGGAAATGGTTGTTAAATGGCCCAAATTTTAGTTGTCTCTTTTCAAATTCTGCCTGAAAATTTCCTCACAGGTTTTTTTTGTATTGTAGGTGCTTACAGAAATCCAGTGTGCTTTTTTATGAAGTCACAGCGTTCCATGTGCTGATCTGGTTTTAGTGACGTAAACATCCCATTCTTCCTGATCTTTTTACTAAAAATCTAGGCGATTAGCTCCGATTGCAACAAAACGGTACTTATGAAGAGCGTTCAGTGTTCTCAGGATTCAGGCATCCTATAAAAAGTCTGTTTAACTTTCTGGTTGAGATTAGCTTCTATATGTATTAATTTGAATCTTATAATGACAGACAGTAATTATTTCAAGCTATATTTTCAAAGATCATCATCTTCCTGCCCTTTTCCCATGTTACTTGGGGTCGGCGCAACACGTTTTCTTCTTCCATACCGTCCTGTCCCCCGTCACGCTGTCACTGACTCCCTTTTCTTTCATATCACTCTTCAGACAGTCCATTCATCTTTTCTTTGGCCGTCCCCTCCCTCTCTATCCATCCACATTTATATTCATAACTCTTTAAGTAAAATGTGTTTCATCCCTCCTCATCAGATGACCATACCAGGACAGGTTACCTTTCAACTTTTTTGTCACCGGCGCCACTTCCAAACTTCCTCTAATATACTCTTTCCTTACATTATCCATTCTCGCCACTCCGCACATCCATCTTAATATTCTCATCTCTGCTACATGCAATCTCTTTTCATCCATCTTTTTCACAGCCCAACATTCTGATACTAACTATATTACTTAACTATATTACTGAACTATATGTTCAAAGATGCAGTAGAAAATTCTTAACAAATTCTCCTTTTCACTATCTACATTCACATCAAACAACTGTTAAGCAACTAAATACGATTCTTTTCAAATTAAAACAAGTTAAAATTGGTACGCCTGAAACAAGCTGAAGTTAAAAGCGACTACAAAAGAGCAGGAAAGATCTTGTTAAACAAGAACTCTTAAAGAGGGAATCAGCGAAAAAGTTAAAATTAAAACTCATTCGTGAGGCAATAACTGTAGTGGAACGTCCACTGAATACTGAAGTAAAGAGGTAAGGTAGCAAAAAGTTTTGGAGTCTTTTAGCAATCAGTAAATTGTAGCACTTCAAACGATGGTTTGAGTGATTGCTGTTTGTTGGGGAAGGTAGGAATGGTAAATATTAACAAAGCCCGGTTAAACAGTCAAAATGACTTTATAATAGTCTTTGCTTTCGTTTTTCGTTGTCAGCCATTCTCTCTGCTTTCTCTTAATATTATGAACTAGCTGTGCTCGCGGCTTCGTTCCCGTTAACTGCCTATCCTACCCTACTTATCTAGACCTACCCAAGTAGCAAAAGCTTCTATAACCAAGGCGTTTTATCATCAAACAGTGATATAGTAACCCTATAATGGTAACCATTGTAACTACTTGTACTATAAAGGTTTTTAACAGAGCGTTTTGATTCTATAAGATTAAAGAGCATTTAAGTTCTATAATTTAGCTCTTAAAACGCTTACAGGACCAAACAAACGAATCTTTAAAGTGTTGCACTGTAATAGATATGAAAAATTCCATTATGGTACTATTTAGTACTATAGATGATCTTACTGACACTTATATGTATCTATTTTGCACTAATAATACGTCAAAATTACTTTTACAGTGCTAGTATTGTAGCAGTATCGAAAATACTATTACAGGATCAATCTGCACTATAAACGTACCTTGCAAAACCATTACGTAACCTGTAAGCTTCTTAAGAGCTCCTTCAACATCGCTATGGGGCTAGTTATGTAAAAGTAATAAACACTCTTGTATAGCACTAAATAGCACCATAGCGACTCCTGGTGCAGTTGCTAAATAATTTAAATTCTAAATAGCTCTATTGGTGAGTTTTTGTTACTGCTACGAGACTAAAGCGTGATATAAATGTACTAAAATCAATAATTAAAGGGCTAATTAGATCTATACTAGATTTTCAGTATCAATTATATCACTAGTATTTCATAAATGGTGGCACACTTTCCACAGATCTGCTTAAAACTTTAAGTAGCTTAAGGTTTAATAATGGATTTGAAATCTCTGCGTCGGTATAAAGTGAGTGGCAGTTATAAAAAAAAGGTGAAAAGTCGATATATACAATCAATACAACAGGCTCATGCCCAAAATGTATATACTGGTCAAGCGGGTCCAGAAAATATAGCACATGGTTCTGCACAAAATATTTGTTTTGTACCACAACAGGACTTTACCAATAATGTTCCTTTTTCTCAAGTCAGTAACAAGGATGAAGAATATGAGAGCGAGGGCACCTCTGTTCAAAGTTCCTCTGTTTAAAAATAATATACATGAAACAATAATAAATATATATTTTTTTCAAACCTTTTAACCTAGCCGTTACTAAGGAGTATGCTTTAGAAAGTTACTGTTTTACGGCACTAAAGCGGATTTAAGCCCTTAAGTAATCACCTGTTTTACTTATCAAAGAACCGACATTCTTACGCGGCTGATGGATGATTGGGCCTGCCCGCATGCGATGAGATAGTTAGAACTTTTAGTTTATTCAAAATAAATTAAGAGGTTGCATTATAGACACACACAGGAACATTGTTTTTAATGAAACTATTATTTATAGCTACACATTCGTGGTGATTTCATGACTGAATTGGGCTAGAAACTGGCAAATACCTAAAGTTGTGTATTTTCTTTAATTCTGACCAAAAAAAACACAAACTGTATGTTAAAACTGAGAATTATACTTAAATACACCTTTTAACTATGGTAATAAATAATCTCTTGGTTTCCGTGTGGAATTTTCAAAATAATAATTTATATCCGTTAAAAAAATTATACCTTCTTAAGTTTTCGAGGTACATATTTACCATATTCCAAATTATGTCCCAGTGTGCATTTAATGTAACTCCATTACTCCATACAAAGAAATTTATTTTGACTACACTATTTTACATTTGGACAACGAACCCTAATTCGTTTTTGGTGAAAATAAGATGGCTGCTGTTTTCTGCCTTGATAGCACATTAGCAGCACGGCTGGAGCCAATATGCACTATAGCAGCCATAGTCGGGACAAGTCCTTATTTTATTTATTTAAATTTAATTAAAACATAAAAATTATGAGGGCCCATTGTCAAATTTGAAATCAGCATAATGATTTTATCGATACAATTATTTTCGCAAGTGCAAGTTATTAGTGTTTTGTAGTATGTCCTTATTACATATTACGCTAATCAAAAATGGCAAATGACATAAAGCATAACTTAGTTATAAGGTATTCTATGCTCACGATGACACCACAACGCAAACAAGTGTGATGATAAAGATCACTGGAATCGTTTACGGTGCAAAATAACACTATAAACATGTTTTGGTTACTTTAATAGTTCAAATTTGTGATATAAACGTTGCAGACAGCACTATTTTAGTACTAAAAAGCGTTTCTCGACACTTTTACATTGCAGCTATAGAGCTGATTTATCACCGTAAGAGCCTTTATGTAATGTTTTTATAATAAATCAGTGATAAAACTAGGGCCTTTTTGGGGTTCTATAAACGTTTACAACACCATTATAGTACTAATCATGAACACTAACTAGCACGTTCTAAAATGTTCTCAGGACTTTTATAGTACCAAATTTTGTTACTTGGGTACCTACCTTACTTAAGATCGAGCGTTCACTGCACAGAATACTATTTAATTACTCTAGGGTGAAAGAATATCGACTTCATACATAAAAAGTAAGGACAGATTTGCTGCGCGCCATCTAGTAACTCCAGAACACCACACCGAAACGAAAACATTTAAAAAATCTTTTCTTCCAAATAAAAACACTACAAAGTGAAAAATAACATTATTTTTGTTAGTCGGTATCTTTGATACGTACTAATTTTTTTCGTTATGGACACGTTATTGTATATTTTTGAAGTTCTACATCAGATCTTCACCAAATTAAAATAGGACCAATTTGGGAATATAATATTTTCATAATCGGTCCACAATTGACGGAGATATCGGTTAAGTGTCCCTACAAGTTTCACGAGCCAAAAACAGAAAACAGCTACTTTTTCAGCGAAAATTTCTCAATAACTACAAGACATGATAAAAATAAAAACGTCACAGGTCCGTCGTCTACAAGCCCTTGAGCGAAACTGCTGAATACCACGCGCGAGCGCAACGGTTTACAAGACCGCGCATTGTACACTTGTTTTTATCTTTTTTTGTCCTGTATATATATTTTTATGGTGTGCAATAAAGAATATAATAAATAAATAAATATTTATTAAAGTAAAATAAGTACTCAAAAATAAAATATAAAAATTGGATTCGATTGATAAACACCTCAAATTTCAATTTATTTTTATATTCATCACATTCTTACACGTAGGCGACGCTTTCGCACATTATAAGAATCCCTTTTTTCCGCGTGGACAATATTTTTTTTAAGTACATATACAATAAATATTAAAGAACTAAATTGGTGGCTCGCTAGTTATACTATTTGCCCAGTCCACACCATTTTTTGCAGATTGTTATTTGCCACCAGTAAGCTGAAAAAGTAATTGAAAAACCTGGTGTTTCGTGATTACGTAAAAACATAAAGAAAAAAACATGATGTCAAGTATAGCAGCACCGAAATTACGAACCACATTGCACGCACGCCAACGTCATTATTGACTTGAATTAGTTTCGTGCATAAGGTCCCGAATTATTATTTTTACACTAGCCACACTTAAAATAGCCCTTGAAGGTAGATCATGATTCGTTCGACATAGAGACTTAGAGAGTTGACCCCCTGGTTCGCTGCGTTTTTTTGCAAATATTGTCGATGTACAAAAACGACTTTTCTACAGATTTATTATATTCTGTATTGATGATGATGATTGATGATGTGGAAGTGTTATGATTAGGGGAATGACCTTAGACTGAATTTGTACTATGTACTAGACTATGGCCTGGTGTACGGAAGTAAATAGGTAGGTAGCAAAGAGTTTTGGAGTATTTTAGAAATAAGTAAATTGTAGCACTTCAAACGATGGTTTGAATGAATGCTGTTTGTTGGGGAAGGTTGGAACGGCAAATATTAACAAAGCCCGGTTTAAGAGTCAAAATTACTTTATAATAAATAGCCTTTGCTTCTGATTTTCGTTGTCAGCCATTTTCTCTGCTTTCTATTAATATTATGAATGTGGAAGTGTTTATTTGGATGTTAACATGTTTAGGGGAACGACCTTAGACAAAATTTGTACTATGTACTAGACTAGATGTAGATTATGGCCTGGATTACAGAAATATATAGGTAGGTAGAAAAGAATTTTGGAGCTGTTAAGCAATCAGTAAATTGTAGCACTTCAAACTATGGTTTAAGGCCGTGCCCTGACCAAAAAATCAGCATGTGATATGAGCATTCCTGTTGGCCTAGCGGCGCTGGTGGCGCATGAATTACAGTAGTGAATACGCCCAGATTTTTGAATAAAATCTTTATAAAATCGAATGGTCTTTTGAAAAACAAAAACATACAAAATGTTCGTTATCAAATTGTCTATCCATTAGTATTAGTACAAAAAATAATTAATGAACTCTTTACGAGGAGATGTATGCTATCAATAATTATTTCTCATTTTTATGGTTTTGTTGGAAGGAGATTAGTGAAACATATACCTCTTTAAAAAAAAGTGTACTACCATTTTAGAGTCAATATTATGTACAAATTTAATGTATTTTTATTAATTGATATTTATTTTTTAAAAAGCAGCACAAAAACGAGTAGCGTGGCGTTTTGCTCGGGGAGGCGCCTTAAGTGAATGCTGTTTGTTAGAGAAGGTAAGAATAGTAAATTTTAACAGGGTCTGGTTCTACAGTGAATATCATTTTATAATGTTCTAAGAGGTTTTTCAAATAACGCTTCAGAGAAAGTAACTCTTTGGTAAACCACTATTGCCAGACCTAACTAGCTCATCTGTTGATCATAGTTAACAAGAGCTTTTTCATTTTAGCTTATTTATTATTTGAACATTAGTGAATAAAAAGCAATGTTACTTTCACAAAATAAAATTTATTTTACTAAAACAAAGACCGCGATTCAGCGGAGAGTGCTAAAAGTACAACGCCATCTATCGATACATCGGGAACTAAACTAACAAAATATCTTTTAAAGAATCTTAATAACGTAAGATTGTAGGTACAATAAGCAAGACCTAAACCTACGTCTGTTATTATTTTCTATAATTTTCCATTAACTCACGTCTGTTATTATTTTCTATGAGTTTTTCAGTCTTTGGTCAGCGTTTTCTTCCTGTTTTTTAAACCTCAACGTCATTCACGACACGGTTGGCACAGTGGTTGAGCTATCGGCTGCTGCGCTGCATGTCGCGGGTTCGATGCCCGCACGGAACAAATATTTGTATGACCTACGGATAGTTGTTCCGGTCTGATAATTTGTGTATGTGAGTTTGTATGTTTGTAAATGTACCCACGATACAGGAGAAATTACTAGTTTCCTAGCACGATTAAAAAAAAAACAATTCTTCAGTCTCTAGGTATAAGCACAAAAGTGATTCGCCGTTCTCAATTTGCACTAAAACGGGCCTATCCTCCGTTATGCCATAAGAAAATATACGGAGAGGAAAAATTGATGAGTTTTCAATGTCTATTACATATAAACGAAAGACGATCAATCTTTGCTTCATTCCAGCCGTCACACATTTTTACGGAAGTTCATTTTGACTAAGACAATCTGTTACACTTGACTGTTGTTATCTTTAAGTGGCCATTTCAAAATTACGTGTCTGGAGGTCAAATTATAATATTAATAAAATAAAATAAATTCTTCGCCATTTGTAGGTTACTCTTAATTAAGTGTCGCCTTTTTTTTTTTTTTTGGTTGGGTAATCATCCGATGACTTCTCCCGCTCTGGGTGAAGCGGGAGGGCATGTCAGACTTTTACTGACTAAAACCCACCCGTGTTCCTTCAGTTGCTTGTGCAAGGGCCTCGGTAACTCTCTTTCAAATTTATCCGTGACCCAGACAGGCATCGGCCCTATCGGACCCCGTCACTTTGCTGACATCTCTTTGAGGCGCGCGTGGAACACTACGCGCCGTAAACTCGGGCTTGGTCCTTATCGGACGGCGAGCTACCCATTACTCTCCGTCCGCAAGCCCGCGCCTACGGTGGCCGGGAATCGGCTCGCGACTCCCGACGCCCGGGGCGTCTCCTGCGGTGCCTAGAGGCGTGAGGGCGTCTCCTTTGCGTCTCCCTCACGCGTTCCGCCTCCTCCTTTGCGAGCATTACTGCTTCGCAGAAGGAGGAGACAGCTTCCCATGCCCTCTCGCTCCGTACCATGGCCTGGACCAGGGCCGGACGCGAGAGGTCGCCACCGCCGATCGCCTCCATGAGGACACGGCGGTGTTCCGCCCAAGCAGGGCAGATTTCCACCGTATGCTGACCGTGTCCTCCGAGCGGTCCACACAATGGTGACACCCGGGCGTTTCCTCCCGCCCTATCTTGAACAGGAACCTCCCGAAACAGCCGTGTCCGGTGAGGACCTGTGTCAGGCGAAAGGTGAGGACGCCGTGACGCCTCTCAAGCCACTCCTCAAAGAGGGGCCTTACCGCCGCAATTGTGGCGTGCCCAGCGCTGGGTTGCGACAATCGCCCCCTCCATGTCGCCATGAGATCCTGCCGGAGCTCTGTCCGCCTAGCCGCGATTTGTCGCGGCAACGGTGTTTCACCCCGGCATTTCGCCTCCTCGCGCCACTCCCATATTTGCGCGAGGACTTTTGCTTCCAGATCCCATGGCGGCAATCCGGCAAGGAGGCTCGCCGCCTCACCGGAGACCGTGCGATATCCCCGGACCAGCCGGATGGCCATGACCCTTTGGGACGCGTTCAACCGGCGGGCTGGTCGCCGCCTCAGGGAACGCGCCCATACTGGTGCCCCGTAAAGGGCCATGGACCACACGACCCCCGCGTAGAGCCTCCGGCAGGAGGCGTTTGGACCCTCTAGATTGGGCAACAGCCGCTTGAGGGCAGCGCCCGCTCCAGTCTGGGAGCCAAACGTCGGAAATGCTCCACGAAATTCCACCGGCTGTCGAGGACGAGTCCCAGGTACTTCATCGTCGACTCGACGCCGATGTGAACCCCTCCTACCGTTATTTGGGATCCCGGCGGTGGCGCGTTCCGAGGACCGAGAAAACACATGGCCTCGGACTTGTGCAGGGCCACCTCGAGTCCCAATTGCCGGATCCTCTCGACGATTGTTGCAACCCCGCGTGTCGCTATTTCAGCCGCCGCCTGGTGCGACCTCCCTTGTGCCAGGACCAGCGTGTCGTCAGCGTAGCAAACCTCGTTGACGCCACTAGGGAGGTCGGCGCGCAGCACCCAGTCGTACCCGATGTCCCACAGATGCGGCCCCACGACCGATCCCTGTGGGACACCGCACGACATCCCTCGCCGGTTCCACTCTCCCTGGTGACCGGGGTAGATGACGGCCCTGTCCGTCAGATAGGCCTCGACTACGCGACAGAGATAGGGTGGCATCCGGTGATACTGGAGTGCCTCCCTGATGCAGCTCCATGGCATGGTGTTGAAGGCATTGGCGATGTCTTGGGACACCGCCAAGACGACTCCACCCCGGGCCACTGCATCCCCCGTCGTGAGGGCTCGCACGCGCATGATTTCGTCCACCGTAGAGCGACCCCTGCGGAAACCAAACTGGCTTTCCGCCAGATCCGGCCCCACCCGCACCAGCTGCCCAACGAGGCGGTCTGCAATGATTCTTTCAAAGAGCTTGCCCACCTCATCGAGCAGCACGATGGGCCGGTAAGCGGACGGAGAGTCCGAAGGGCGTCCCGGCTTCTTAATGAGGACCAGTTTCCCCGTCTTCCAACGAAGAGGGTACTGGCTCCTCTCCAAGCATGCGGTAAAGAGCCCCCTTAGTCGAGGCCCGAGAGCCTCCAAGGCCAGGACCCAGGCTTTTCCAGGTAAGCCGTCGGGTCCTGGGGCGGTATTTTTGGCATTCAGCCTGCGTACCGCCACTCTCAGCTCTGCCTCGGTCATCTCCGAAGCTTCATCGTCGTCGGCGGTGTGGTCCGCATTGGGATTATTAAGTGTCGCCTGTGGTTGTATATATTGGCCTTGTATAATAAATCATCATCATCAACCTTTTAATGTTCCCACTGTTGGGACACCGGCCTCTTCTCTGTGAAAGGCAATGGGCCGTAATCCACAACGCGGGCCCAGTACGGGTTGGTGGATGTCACATGTCTTCGAATTTTTGGTTCTGGGACATGCCGAATTATAAAGGGAATATGAGAAAATTATGAGTTTGTTTTGAATATGTGGAGGGTAATCTCCAACATCACTGCACCTATTTGAACAAATATTTGAAGATTTTTGATTTGTTGATGGATATAGGCTATATCAATCCGGGCTAAACCGGAGCGAGCTATCGTTAGTAAATAAAACTAAATATTGAATTAAAAGTTGCTTACGAAAAGTCGATCTGGTAAATATGTACATTGGGTATATTCATGGCTTTTTATTACTGCCATCTTTCTGAAAAGCCTACATTTTTGCGATCATTGAACCTTAGGGATTGCCAACCTAGCGCCTTGGTTACTTACCCAACCCCGTTAAACGGTTCGGGATGAAAACTTAGCACCGACCTACTTAACCGTCTTGTCCGACTCCTCAAATTACGGTAATTCCATGAAAATATCTAAGAGAGCTAAACTCATTAAGGTCACTGAAGAAAACCAAGGTTCCTCTTGTTGCTACCTCCTAACCCTTTACAAAACAAGCGAGGGCCTAGTAATCATTTTCCAGGATTGAGTTACATTGAATTTGAGCAATATTGTTTTACAAGAAAGTATTTTCAAGATTGTTTTTGAAACGTAATTATAAAAAAGGTATTACAATGGAAATCATTCTCGAAGAGTTAAAAACTCGACAACAACTGCTTTCGATTACCAAAAGTCGGTAATTTTCATTTTAGGTCAAGTAATAATTTTTGTTCGGTACAAAGATTTCTGTTTCGTCACGTTTTCTTTCAAAACGTTCCAAGTGATAAGGTGTTTTTTTCCTACTTCTCCGTTATTCTTTTCTGACTTAGTATCTTTGCGGGATCCAAGACAATTAAATTTAAAAACATACTCCGGGACTTCGTCGAGCTTCACTGCATCGGCGCTTTTCTGGTGGTCACTACTGTTGATTCTGGCTTTCAGGAGTTGCAGTGGTTGTGGTTGTGGTGGTTTGAGAATAGTGCGGTGGGTATGCCTTCAAAAAAAAAGCTTACTGCTGAATTTTGACGAGAGAACAGTGGATAAAAATGTATTGAGTTGCTAGCCTGTCGGTTTTTACCGGTTACATTTCGGGGAGTGTGCGATGGAACTGCATAATTTGATTCCACCTAGCCCTTCCCCTCATCAGACTACAAGACGTATAGCAATGCGCCATCGGTACATGGCGGACATCCCAACCATACTCACAAAGCGTTTTGCGCATACTTTTATTGTGCGTACAGCTAAGGAGTGGAATTTCCCGACGGAGTCTTTGTTTCCTAATAGTTACAACCTTGGGGTTTTCAAGTCAAGAGTGAATAGGTTACCGTTGACGACATTATTGCTTAACATCAGGCGAGATAGTGGTCAAACGTGAGCCTCTATAAAAAAATACATGAAAGCCAAACATATAAATTAGCTAAATATTCTTTACAAAAATATAATGCATAGTATTCTTGAGTAGAGCTAAACTAACTGGAACTTAATTAAGTCTGGAGTCAAGCACAGTATTACGAAACTTACAGGTGTAGTTACTACTTAACTTCTTAGCAAGGAACTCGTGAAAACCTAAAGTAATAATACCGGATAAAATTAGTTCAAAACTTTTGTGGCTTTATTTCAATAACTTGTTTTTCTGTTAAAGCGGAAGTTTTTTGGGTCTAAATAAATAAAACGAACCTTTTTAGAGTTTTATACAAGGTGCATTAAAATGAGGGTAATCAAAGGATGAGTAAATACACCTACCTTCGCCTTTGGTTCTAATCAAAGTGAAATTCTAGATATAGCGATTTCCAAAAGTTCAAAATGTTTTTTAATTGACCAAATTTCGCTAGCGCTTGTCAATCCCATACATTTTGCACTTTTCGACAATAATTGTCGCTGATGGGATGGCACTTTGTCTTTTTCTGTTTAAAAATCGAATGACACCGTTTTGATTAAAATCGGTCCGGAGAAATATTTTATTTAAGAGCCCCACCAATTTTTCCACGCTGCTAGTTTAGGTAACTATCGGAGCTCAGTGTGTATGTGGGCATTCGAACTATCACCGACAGTCGTAGTGTGCGTTTTCGCACGGTGCACCGGGAACAAAAATCCAGATGCGTAACAGATATTCTCACTTGGAGTAGTGTAGTCTTTATACATAGGTAATATGTTCAACAGGTGTATGCACAACATGTCTATGTTGTTATTAATTAGGGTTAAAAAAACATAAAAGAAAATATTGTAATATTAATATATTATTTTGACATGTTACTAAATAATAATATGGTCATCTTAAGGCGTTTTTAGTATCACGCGGATGCATGCATAGCCAAATGCGGGCCTATAGGCTCGCGCTTGACCACTATCTCACCAGATGGTAAGCGATGATGTGTTTAAATAGAATTGCTATTTGTTAAACTATATCAGACTAGCTTCTGCCCACGGCTTCGCCTGCGTATAAAGTGTTTTATCATCCTAAAGGAATACAAACTATCCTATATCCGTGCCAAATTTCATCTAAATTGGTTCAGTAGATCCAGAGATTACCCCCTACAACCTCACAAAATTTACCTCTTTGTAATTAATATTATATTAAATATTATAGTATGGGGGAGGCCTATAGGTCCAGCAGTGGACGTCTTTCGGCTGATATGATGATGATGATGAATATTATAAAGGCGAAAGTTTGTGAGTGTGTGTGTTTATATGTTTATTACTTCTTGATACTCAAACGGCTGGACGGATCTGTATGAAATTTGACACAGAGATAGATTATAGTCTGGAATAGAGAGCAGCGGTGGCCCAGTGGTAACGGCTGCGACTTACAAGTTGTAGGTCGTGGGTTCTAACCCAGGCAGGCGCCATACTTTGTGTAAATTATTTCATTACCATGCTTTTAAAACGGTGAAGGAAAACATCGTGAGGAAACCGGCATGTCCTAGAACCAAACATTCAAAGACATGTAACATCCACTAACATGCACTGGGCCCGCGTAGTGGTTTTTTTTTAATTTTTATTTTTTTATGGCTTATTCATTCTCACTGAGAGGAGGCCTGCACGCACAACGGCCCAAATGCGCGTATAAATGCGGAAAAGGGTTCCATCTATCCTATCCTAGTCTGGAATAGCACATAGGCTACTTTTAATCCCGGTTTAATTTTCCTTTGGGATGAAAAATCAATTTTCCCACGGGTGAAACCGCTGGCAGAAACTAGTATCAGATATACCTATCGCCTGCACGCTTGAAAGTTTTACTCTGCATATAATTTTTCACTGTTTAAAAATATACCAGCTCAAAAAAAAAGCTCAATTTACAGTAGACTTACCGCTTAGTCCGCGCCACTCGGAGTCTTCCGTAGTAAGATTATTGAGCCAGCCAAGCCACGGAAAGCCAATATCGGTCCCTGAGTAAGCTTGTTCTGCCACTATGCTATTTCGTACCGTATTTTCTCGTGAAGTTAAACCGTGACCGATATTTATTTTTCATAACAAAAAGTATTTTGTGAAGTAACGTTTTAGAGACGCTTGATTTTTAAACTGTAAATGTAGAAAAAGTTTGTAAAATGCAGCCAATAACAAATAATTTAGGCTTACTTAATATATAGTCGTTACTATTTATTGTTTCTCAAACAGAAATGTAATGAGTAATGTTTAACTGCTACTACCTCTATGTATACAAACTAGGCATTATGATTAAATGCATTTGGTGGGTTTTTAATTGTTATTTAAACAAAATATGTATAGTTATTACGGGTATTTTGTTTGTATTTAATTTTTGGGGCATTTATATGTATAATTAGCACTAAGATTAGTTATATTTTAATGTTTATATTTTTGTGTTAAGTGTTAAGAGAAAGGGAGCGGGCTGTAAATCAGCGTTGACCAGCGTTGTGGCTATGCTGCACACTGATCAGCATTTGCTGAACCCACTCCTTTTACCACACTCAATGTGCTCATATTGCCACATCTGTGTTTGACACTATTTAGTATTAAGATTGTACACATATAGTGTTTGGTAATAAATGTTCTCTTTCTTTCTTTCATTTATATAAACTTCATGTACGAAGGTACAATGGCGAACTTAATGCCTTAGGCATTCTCTACCATTCAACCAAGTATCTTATAATTTTAACCGAAAGACGTCTAGTGCTGGACATGGGCCTCTCTAGTTATTTACTGGTACTGTGCTTCTCGTATTCCGACGATGACGGCGGCTTTCACCAGATTATTAAACCAACATGTGGGAAATTTCCCAGATATAGTGTCTTATATTACGTTTATTGATATTCTACGAAACAGACGAGCCCAAAATGCGCAGCCAGATACCTTTCTAATGAGATAAAGCTCGGCTGGTTTCTTTAGGTCCCAGTCACCACCATAACTACCGCCTTTTTCAGCTGCACACAAACTGTACAAACCTACATTACCGCAATAGCGTAACAACACTACAACTCCTCCGCATTCATTTCAAAACTTCCTAAAAGTCACGTACAGTTAAAGTATAAAAGGCATGAATACATTTACGGTTTGCCAGCCCATAAAAATTCTTAGTGAGCTTGTTAAAAAAGTTCTACACAGACGGGATGCACAAAGTGTCCTGTGATGTTAAGGGACCCTCGATTTATGGAGCAAGTTGCTCCGTTATGGCGAAGCAATAAATAACTTCGTTCCATGTCGCTTGTACAATTTATTTGATGTTATTAATCCAAAAATATTTTGTTCGGTGTATAAATCAAGTTCGGTAGATAATTTGAGAGGGTAGGATATAAAAAGCCACATTTTTTTCGCGTGATTGTCAAGGATTTATTGTTGACGTGGGTATTATTGGAAACTTGCGTGGAATTTCCCCATTGTTTATTAAGAAAAAGTGGTTATAAGTTATCCTTTCAAAACTACATTGCGATTTTTAAGATAAAAATTACATTTTTTTTTTTTGTAGAAACTGAACCAAAATCGCATCTTTTTTTTCGATTTGAAGAATATCTTAAAAGATAATTTGGGTACAGTAGTTGGCCCCGTTAATAGTAACATCAGTGGCATTTATTAGGTTCTCAAAGTTGCTGGTGAAAGGTCCTTGGGGCACTTCAGCATAAGGGTCAGGTTGTCATGTGAACATGGCTATACAACAAATGATAAGTAACTTTTAAAACAATTGCAGGCACATTATTAATATCGATAAAATATGAGTGATACGTTAACCTGTAACAATAAATTCGGCCGAATTTCGTACGTGCACTCCAGTCAAATAAAACAAACAAAAGTTTATTATCACATAAAGTACTGTATCAACATGTGAACGAGAGTTGATGTCGTTGAATATGTATGAGCGTACAATTATACGTTTTAACATCACGTATTTTATTGTAGGAGTCGTGGCTATATGTCTAGCAGGTTAATTTGTTCTTGGAGATAAGCCAGGTTGGAGTCTCGTAGATCTTTGTGATTATGACTTCCTATATATAAAAACTGGCCAAGTGCGAGTCGGATTCGCGCACGAAGGGTTTCGTACCATTATCGCAAAAAATCGCCAAAAAAATCACGTTCGTTGTATAGGAGCCCCACTTAAATATTTATTTTATTCTATTTTTAGTATTTGTTGTTATAGTGGCAATAATAATATATCATCTGTGAAAATTTCAACTGTCTAGCTATCACGGTTCATGAAATACAGCCTGGTGACAGACAGACAGACCCTCATCAGGTCATTCTTCTGGAAACAGTGCACCAATTAAAATTTAAGAATAAAAAATTAATCCTCTTTAGACTATTTTATATTCTTTTGGGCGAACATACGGGCACTACACAATTTTCAGTCGGTGCTATTGTAGAAGCCTTCAATCTGTCCAGGGCTTGTTGAGTCTACTTTTTGTTTCCCCAATCAACGTGAAAACAAAACCAACATACATTCGTTTTTATTACTGTTTCACTTACACGTCCGTCGAACGTTTTCTGTACTCCAATTAAAGCATGACGCTGAACGAAAAGCGAAAACTATTGTAAATATACAGTTTTACAGATGAGGTGATTCTACGTTGTATTTTATGTCGACCTGCATGGTATAATAATGAGCTTATGGTATTACCTTTGATGGGACACACTCCTTTGTTAGAGCGAATGGATGCTGCGGGTCTTAGAATTTTTAGTTTTAGAAAGAGTCCGATTCATCACGATATTTTCTTTCACCGTTTTGGGAGAGGTGGTGAAATAAATTTCTCAAAGTAAAGCGATTACCGGGGTTCAAACTCGTAAGTCGGGGCCACCGCTGGTTTATTCACCTTTAAATCATATAGGTACCGCCTAAAAATAAACATAATATACTCCTTTTTGGGCCGCCGTATAAAAATATCAGCCTCTTTGAAATTCGCTCCCTCTACAGAAAATCGTCGTCTTTCATTTATTTTTGCCATTCCTTGGGGACAATGACCTTTATTGTACAGGTGCCTCTTTTTTAAGGCTGGCTCGACTTTTTGAACATATACTGAAAAAGGGCGCCCCACTGAAAAATTTGGCACGCAACCTATTGGACCCTATAAATATTTATAAATAAATTATTTGAACAAAAATCGAGCAGCACCGAGTGAGCTACCTTTATTTTGAATGTGTTTTAATACACAGGATGTGTCAATTTATGTATGGCTAATGCCGCTTCCACACGCTTGCTGCTTGCCACAAACAAGGCGAACAGCAAACACGTGCCGAACACTGACTTTAATCACCCAACACAAACACGGCATCCACACGCTTGGCGAACATGCTAGTCTATTCCGGATTGGCAAACATGGCGGACGACGAGCTTGTTGTGGCAGCGAATACATTCGGGTGAACTCCTCATTTTTCCTTACAATTTAGCTTAGGATACACACAATGAAAGATACTACTAAACTGAACAAGCGTGTGGATACATTGCAAACACGTTTGTCGAACACCCTTTGATTTGTGCATAAAAACTTACACCAATGCTGAACAAGGGCGAACACAAACAAAAACAGCCGAACACAATCAAACAACCATCCACACGTTCGTGTTTGTTGTTTGCTGTTCGCCATTGTTCGCCAAACGTATAGAGGCGGCATAAAGTTGTCAAATTACGTCGCGTCCATCAGCTACATCTGTCATATTTGATTCCAATTTACAAGCAACCAACAATTATACTTGAAAATATAAACAAAAACCTTTGAGATAAAGTTGCTTCGCGGTAAATAAAATTAAACAAAAAACCGACATTTAAAAATACAAAATCACGAGCACTTAAAGGAAAATAAACTAAAATTAAAGCACGACAAGCGAAAAAATACATTTTTAAGATAAAAAAATGCGTGACTTTATATTCGACGCTACACAATTTTACGGTTATTTTATTTTTAAAGTCTTTCAGATAGCTGTAATTAAAAGCGAACTTATGCGGTACAAACCTCATTAAAATGGAGGTTGTATAAAATACGGTGAACAAGATAGAATAAACCTGCAGCGTTGAATGAATCTCGTAACGAATGCTCTGGATACTCAACGCGCCGCGGATTCTGTCATTTTTGAATTCGTACGAGAAATGCGGCCATTTTATTACGTCAAAAGACCCTTGAATGCGGAGTTGGACAGTAGTCGGCCATTTTCTAACAACTGTATTTGCTATTTGATATTTATTATCATCCATGCTTTTCACCCTGCGGCATTCAAGTTGTTTACTGAAAATCCTATTCAGAAATTCTGAATAATATAAAAAGTATAAGTTAAGTGATTGGATTATGGAGTAGCATTCTCTTTGATATACAAAAAACTGGCCTTAGAGAAAAATCAAAAGAAAATTATCCAAACATCTTCAGGTATTCATTTCTCAGTGAAATCCGAGAATAATAACTCCGAAGTTTACACAACATAACAGCACTTAGATAATAAGAAGTTCGAGAGAAAACGAACATCAGCTAAGTATCTACCTTTTGGCAGCGATTACGAAATGCGAAGGAAGATAATAAAAAATCCGTTATGTTTTTGCACAACGGTAAAGAATATTTTGCGAATTGCTCGCGGAGGCATTTCGCGATTTCAAATTGTACGCATTATGTTCGCGAAAACGTCGCTATCTCTGTTATTACATTCCATCGTAAGCTCCTCTCGAATATACTGAAGGAGCATGTCTTGTCGACATATTGCAATATTTGAGAATCAGCGAAAATGTAACATTATCATCGTTACGAAAGAGCACAAATTGGAATCGAATAAACAAGGGGTTCTGGGGGGCTACACCCCCTTACCTTTTGTTATTTATTCTTCAATAAACATTCCGGGCCTTGTCTGGAGTGTTAATGAGAATCATTCCCATCAAAGTGATCGAGAAATGTTTTGCGAAAATGAGCTGAAATTAAAATCGAAATATGAAGTTCAGGATTAGATTTCGTAGCCGGATTTACTTTTGTAAATATTGGTGTTTGTTAAAATTAGGCATTCAGACATGTTTAATTAGAGATGAGAATGAACTCAAATCATTCGAGCCTGATGAGAATCGAGAGAGTTCTGTTACAAATTGGACTATCTTGGAGTGAATATTGTTACAAACTTAATTGAAATTAAAATTGTAGGTCAGTTATTTTAATATTTCTCTTACAAAGTTAGCACTTGTACTACTATTTGTAAATGAATTCATAAAAGATGCTTCACATTCAATTTATTCCAATTTGACAGCCCAAAGTTTCCATAATGTTATCTAAATAAAATTAAGTAACTATTATTTAAAGACACCGAAATAAATTGATTTTATTATAATCTATTTAAAAACATAAAACGATCGAAAAGTCCTCTATAATACAAGAGTTCTTAGTAAATTATCATAAAATAAAAGTTCTTTTCCAAGCGTTTCATTCATATTTTCTTAAAGAATTATTTATTTCGCATTTTGATCCCAGAAAGGGCTTATTTGATATTATCTTTATCGAGCTTTGTACTTATAAAGTTGTAGTTAATATTTTAATAGGGTTGTCTGATATTTTGAAGTAAATTTGATCTAAAATTAGTATTTCCAAAGAAAATAGAAATGGACAAAAGTATGATATATTTTTTTGCCTAAACCTCTTTATTTTTAGTTCTGTATTTATAATGTATGCTTAAAGTAGTTATTTTTAAAGCATTACTAGCTTTTGCCAGAGGCTTTGCCCGTGGCACACTTTTACATGGCAATCATATTTTTTTAAACTAGATGAGGTCTGCATTTCCTATTTCCTATCTGACTACTCTGAGAAGAAAGGCCGAAACAAACTCAGAGGTCACAGTCTCTTTTAAAGTCCAGACAAAATCTTGGTTAGATCATGTGAAGACCATGTAGACTGATGTCTGAAATGGTATTTTGAGGAAAGTACCATCCAGATTGAGTGGACCTATCCAGTCAGTGCACGCATTTATCAATAACCATGCAGCTCAACTGAATATAAGGAGTTCAACGATTCGACGAACAATACCAAAGAAAGGACATTCGGGTAGGCCGCATAAACTACTCAAACTGCCAGACCTTGATTAAAAATTAACTTAGATAAATTAAAAATAAAAACAAAAAAAATGATCCACATAGTCTTCACATTCACAATGTTTAAAATAAAATAATATAATAGTTTAAAAAGTAAATGTTCTTGTTATTGTAAGAAAACCAAAAAAAAAAACAAAATTCACGGTGCAAAATATAATAATCAAAATTAATTGGAGCAGCTCAATCCCAAGCCTTTTTGTCCTCAACGTAATCTGTAATGGTATAAAACGCTTTCTGGCACAACTTACGTTTAATGAATGATTTGAATTTATTAAGACCTAGATCTTGTACGCGGCATGAAAGCTTATTATAAAAGCGTACACATTGACATCTAAACGAGCCACCTATTTTCTTGAGCCTTGTTGTTGGTACTACAAATTTGTGTTTGTTGCTAGTATTTATGCTATGGATATCACTGCTTTTTTTAAACAATTTTATATTTTTTGAGCATATAAAAGATTTACATAAAGTACTGTGAAGGCATAGTCATTACATTAATCTCCTTAAATTTCTCTCTGAGAGTCTCGGGCTTAATTTATAAATTGATCGAACAGCTCTTTTCTGCAAAACAAAGATAGTCTGGATGTCGGCGGCATTTCCCCACTACAGAATACCGTACGACATTACACTATGATATATGAAAGTACACTAAACGGGCCGTTTCTATGTCAGATTATAGATTATAATATTTAAATTTAAATTATATAGATTTAAATTACGATTTTTCTAACAGCATATGCTGCGGAGCTTAGCTTTTTTGACAATTTATCTATTTGTGTGCCCCACTGAATCTTAGAATACGCTTCGACCTTTATCAACACATCAGTTTTCACCTGCCTAATGTGAGGTAGGGTAAACATTTGTTTTTTTTTTTAATTATGAAGTAAATTGTTAACATTGAATCAGTGAACTACTTTTGAGATCGCGCTATTTACATCGTCAGTAACCAGCTGCTGACGCTTATAAGAATTTGACCTTTTCAAGGGATGTTATCGTATTTTTGATAATGACGAAGAAGATTTTTTGGAAAGACAATCATCTGCCTAGCCTTTTTCGCAACTATATTGGGGTCGGCTTCCAGTCTTACCGGATTCAGCTACGTACCAGTGTTTTACATGGAGCGACTGCCTATCTGACCTCCACAACCCAGTAACTGGGTAACACGGTACCCCATGGCAAGACTGGTGTCAGATCTCAAGCTTCTGACTACCTGTAACGACTGTCAAAGATCTTCAAATGACAGCCGGGACCAAAGGTTTAACGTGCTTTCCGAGGCACGGAGGAAACTCGGTATGTTGAAATGGTCACCCATCCACTGACCGACCTCGTCAAGCGTTGCTTAACCTTGATGATCGACCCGTGCGGCTGTTATTATTTAGCCACGAGCTCCTCTTCTCTTCATTTTTAGGAAAGACAATATAATCAAAAATTGTTGAATCATAAATAATTAAACTAATGGTTCAAATGCCCAAATAATCAAAAATAATTGAACTAATGCTTGATAATATTTATTAAATGCCCAGATTTATAAAAAAAAATAAGGGTCCTGTATAAAACTCGAAAAATAAAGTTCGCAAAATGTATGTTAAATATTTGGCCTGTGCAAAGTCCGGTGTTCGCCCACCCAACTGAGTATTTATGAAATAAGTTACAGGACTATGTAACGTATCCTATGTTGGACTGAAAGTTAGGTTTCAGCGGGTTGAAGGATAGTTTATAAGAGCGATTTGATTTGAAATTGTGATTTATTTGTTAATTATGTTACCTGATTAATAAGAATAAAAATTGATTCTACCGTGCATTCGGAAAGTAGCTTGTTATGGAGAAGAACGCACAAGAATCTCCAGACTCTATGTTATCTGTTTAAGGTTTCGTAACCGAAGGGTTCAAATGGAGCCCTATAGCTGTCAATCACGTGTCAGTTCGTCTGTCCGTCGTCTGTCACACGGGTTTCACAGCCAAATGGTTGGAGATACAGTCTTCAAATCATCACAGTATAAGTATCTTGTTGACCGGAAGCCATACAAATTGCCAAAAAAAAAAAAATTTTTTTTTAAGGGGAATAGTAAAAAACTAATGTTGACCAACCCCATCGAGTGGGGTATCGTTGTTTAGAGCTTGTTGAGTAGATAAAAAAAGAACGGCCAAGTGCGAGTCGGACTCGCGCACGAAAGGTTCCGTACCATTATCGCAAAAACCGCATAAAAATCACGTTTGTTGTTGTTTGTATTTATTTAATTCTGTTTTTAGTATTTGTTGTTATAGCGGCAACAGAATTACATCATCTGTGAAAATTTCGACTGTCTAGCTATCACGGTTCATGAGATACAGTCTGGTGACAGAAGGACAGACAGACAGACAGACGGATCGCGGAGTCTTAGTAATAGGGTTCCGTTTTTACCCTTTGGGTACGGAACCCTAAAAACCACCAAACTTAGCTTTTTTTTACAATATTTTGAGCCGAAGCATTTTCTAACTTCCTATTGACCTGAACTTCCAATTTGGTGATAATGTTTATTATTACGATTTTTTTACAAAAAATACCAATATATTGATAAATCAGATTTTCTTTGAAATTCCCTCATTTTTTTCTATCAAAACCAACTTATTTTTGCCGTCTGGTACGGAAACCTAAATTTGCGCAGTCCGACACGCACTTGGCCGGATTTTTTTACTTTGGTAGAAATAGGCTCGCCAGACTTAAACATCACTCACGAAAAAATAAAATGATTGAATAATTAAAATTTAAATAATATAATGAGGGGGTGTTATACATGTCATAATAACATATAGTATATTATCACTTGAGATAACGTTCACATGATATAATTTTCGTATGCTGTAAAAACAAATAACCTAATTTAATGTGATCTAATGTACATATTTCATATACTCTTAACCTTCATTAATTGCTCTAATAACATTTAGTAAAACGGTTATTTATATTATTTATTTATTTATTTAACCATTTATGCACACACACATATATCATATTTATTTCATATGACTTTCAATTTGTATGATGCTCTTTTTATATAGGTAACGTTCATTCGAACAAATTTTTATATTTACTAATTTTCTAAAGTATCGCACGGTGCGAGACCTTAGAAAATTACCTCTTGAAAAAAACAAATTATTGTAACCTAACATCAAAACACTAATGTTGCGCTTTGGCTTGCTCGTCGGCTCCGCAGCCCAGCCTCAGCCGTTAGGCTCGCACGGGTGCCTATGCTTTGTTACAGCGTGCAGGGGTTGCTCTCCCTTTGTGCCTCCGGTTTTTATATACATTCTAGGAGTAGCAGCTAATAGAGTACGTAAAGTCGGGGTGCCGCGATTCAGTTTTGGAACAGATTTGACCTATTTCTAAATTATATTAAACGTTACTTATAGATTTTGAACATTATAGTAACTGAATATTAATTCAAATGTGCGGTACAGAAAATGTTCATTAAACCATAAAATACTAGGTAAAATTGAATTTAGTTAGTTATTATTTAATGAAGTTTAGTTTAGTTTTCCTAGTTTCATTTCACCGTTTTATTAAAAAAAAGTGAAAAATAAAAAAAATCTTTTTAACAAAAAAATACTACCGACTTCCAAATAAGAAAACTACAAAGTGAAAAATAACTTTATTTTTGGAAGTCGGTGTCCATAACGCAAAAAAATGGTACCTACGAAAGACACCGACTTCCAAAAATACAGTTATTTTTCACTTTGTAGCTTTCTTATTTGGAAGTCGGAAGTATTTTTTTGTATTTTCACTTTTTAGTTGTACCTTCCTAATAGGCAAGTTGATAACGAAGTTTTCTATAACGCCAGAATAGATTGCCCAATATATCATGAAACTTGAACAACGGTTTTGTTCAAGTTTCAAACCAAATGAGAGATCTACTTATCCGTTAAGAGCGAACTGTCGTGATGTTATAATATGAAATGATATAAACAATAAACAGGCATGCGATTGCAGCAGTCCCGAGAGATTGGCCGTTATTTCGGATGTAAGAGTGATTGAAGTTAAACGTTGGCCTTTTCTCTAAACTCAAACAAATATTATTAATAATAAGGACTGAGTAGACAATGGACTCTAGCAATTATACACATGCCCATACAACAAATGATACATAACTTTTAAAACAATCGCAGGCACATTATTATTATCGATAAAATATGACTGAAACATTAACCTGTAACAACATATTCAGCCGAATTCCGTACGTGCACTCCAGTCAAATAAAATAAACAAAAGTTTATTGTCACATAAAGTACTGTATCAACATGTGAACGAGAGTTGATGTCGTTAAATATGTATGAGCGTACAATTATACGTTTTAACATCACGTATTTTACTGTAGGCATTGTGGAAATGTGGCTAGCAGGTTAATTTATTCTTGGAGATAAGCCAGATTGGAGTTTCGTAGATCTTTGTGATTATGACTTTCTATAAAAATGATTGTTGTTTGTCAAAAGTCATCTTCATCATCAAGGCGTTCACTGCAGGACATAGGCCTCCCCAATCGTCACTACATCGACCAGTCCTAGCACAGAATAAATATACAAACAGTATATTAAGTATGTAAACAGTGTATTAACAGTGTATTACAGTATATTATTATATAAATAAAGTCAAAAAAAAAATAGTATACGTAAACTACCTACAAACGCTCGAAACGGCACACTCATTACATTGTTTAAAGCAATAAAAAATCAAAAATAATACCTAATAATAATATCAAAACAACGTTGAAAACTAACAATTGGTGGGCGCACGGTTGGCGCAGTGGTTGAGCGATTGACTGCTGCGCTGCGTGTCGCGGGTTCGATTCCCGCACGGAACAATTATTTGTATGATGGGTGTTTTGTATTCTGGGTGTTTGTGTATGTGAGTTTATATGTTTGTAAACGCACCCACGATACAGGAGAAATTCCTAGTGTGGGGCAAAGTTTTTATTAAAAAGAAAGAAAGAAGAAAAAGAATTACTAAAAACAGTAGTTATTTTTTTATTTATTTTTTTATTTTATTCGAGATGGGTTTGCTCTTGACTCTAGTCTAGGTCAGAGGTGACAGAGACAAAGTCGACGATGGAGTGAGCCAAAAGAAGCCTGTTCACTCTAACTTTTATGTTGGGAACAACCTGTATCAATTTAAAAACTCTCCACCACTTTTGTTTTAACGATGGAAGGCCGGAGTGGTCACTGATGTGCGCTTGTTAGTATTAGAGAACTATTTCATAAATACCCGCTGTAATTTTTATTCTTTTTACTGTTATTTTTTACCTAAGTACCTACTTAAGTGGTTATGATTTTTTGTTTATATTATGTAGTCGATGTTTTTGGTGCACGGTAAAACTCTAATGAGTTTATGTTGGCATCAACTTAAATATATAACATGTACGTGTTACTACTGATTAAATAAATAAATAAAAACACACTACTGACAGCACTGCAGAAGTGCCTTAATGGTCTCGTCGGTGCGTATGTTTGTGTGAGTGTGCCGTTTCATGCGTTTGTAGGTAGTTTCCATACAAGCGGCACTTTTGAACGTCATATATATATGAATTAAAATCTGCAAGTTATAAAAGTTGATTCTACCATGCATTCGGAAAAGTAGCTTGTTATGGAGAAGAATGCACAAGAAACTCCATACTTACTCTTTTCAAAAAATAGGTGATTCACAATATTTACCTAAGTACATATATTAATAAATTCATGTATGTGGTATATAAAGTAATATAAGCATTAACAGATAAATTGATAATAAATAGGAACATGGTTCTCACATACTTACAAATATTGCAAACATAGGTAAAATACCTAATTCAACAACAACGTAACACTCTGTTAATTGTGAGTCAATTTGTTAAAAAAAATACAAAAAAAAAGAAAATTAATACAATAACTATGAATATAAATTAACAAATTTGATTTTGTCTTCACTAAAGATTACCTTATGGAGCAGGACCAGCATGTTTCCAAGCATTCTTATCTTGAATATAATCATCTAGTTTGTAATATGCATGTTTACAAAGTGTGCTATTAACTAAAGTTTTAAATTTACTTTCATTTAGCTTTAATATATCACGAGGTATTTTGTTATAGAATTTAACACAGTACCCCATGAAAGATGAGTGTACTTTAGCTAGTCTATAAGATGGTTGATCTAACTTATCTTTATTTCTCGTATTGCAATTGTGTCTATCACTGACTTTACTAAACAGATGTATATTTTTCCTAACATGCATAATATTCTCATAAATGAATTGGCAAGAAACTGTCATAATATTAATATTTTAAATAGTTCCCTAAGAGATTCTCGGTGACTTAACTTATAAATGGCTCTGACAATCTCTTTTGCAATATAAATATGGATTCAATGTCAGCCGCTCGACCTCACAGTAAAATACCGTATGACATTTTGATTTACAAAATCCAGCTTTCCGCCATTCAATATGATGTCACATTCGCTACTTCTAACATTCGGAAATGTGAATCTAATACATTTGGTTTTCGTTTCATTTAGCACCAAATTGTTTGCCGTGAACCAATTTTGGACCTGATGAATGGAGTTATACACATCATCTTGATTTTGTGCCCGCCGATCTATTTTAAATATCAAAGAGTCATCAGCAAACAACACCATCTTCGGTTGATTTGTAATAGTTGGGGTAAATCGTTGACATAAACTAAAAAGAGGAATGGACCCAATATCGAGCCTTGAGGAACACCCATTGTCATTTCTGACCCTAGTGAGTTTACGCCGTTTACCTGAACTTTAACTTGTCTGGCTTTTAAATATGTTCTAAGTAACTCAAGGGCTGTATGTCTTATTCCATAGTGCTCAAGCTTCTACAATAGTGTCTTATGGTCAACGCAATCGAACGCCTTCGAGAGGTCGCAAAAGATTTCAATGGCGTCTTGTGCTTCCTCGCAGGCGTTAAAGATGTTCTTTATTAGGATGACACCGGCGTCAGTTGTGCAACGCCCTTTGGTAAAACCAAACTGTTGATCATAAAAGATAGAATGTTTATTAAAATGACGCAACAATTGGTTGAGCATTAACTTCTCGATGACCTTACTGAGAACCGGCAGAAATGACACTGGCCTATAATTATTGGCTTCTTTGCTATCGCCGGATTTAAACAATGGAACTACTTTACTGTGTTTCATGAGGTCCGGACAAACTCCTTGATCTACACTAGTGTTAAATATGAAAGCTAAATAGGGTGCAATAGTTTCAATAATTGGTTAACACACTTTTACAGATAGTCCCCAAAGATCTTCTGTTGATTTAATTTTAAGATCTTTAAAAGCTTATAAAATAGCCTGGGGGTTTGTATGTTGAAACTTAAATGCCGAAGGGCAGCACGCATTTACGTTCTTTCTAAGTAAGGCAGCAGAGAGTGCGGGTGAGGAGTTTAAGGCTGCTGTAGTTTTAAGAGGCATATTAACAAAAAAGTTTTCAAATTCCTGAGCTACCTCTATATCTGAGTATATGGGGCCATGTGCAGTTGCTAAATTAAATTCATTATTACGCTGTTTTGTCCTACCTGTTTCATTATTTATTATTTCCAGGTGGTTTTTATTTTATCGTCTGCTGACTTTATTTTATTGCTAATATACAGCGCTTTAGCTATTTTGCATGCAATCTGAAAGGTTTTTGAATATTTCGCAACATATTTATCAAAACTTGTATTATTCATATGTTTCATTAGACCATATAGTTCATATAGATTTTCCCTGCTTTTACGAATGCCTGGAGCCGCCCAATAGCTAAATACGAACTTGGTGTAAATACTTTTTGCTTTCAGTGGAAAAGTGTCATTGCATTGCGTGTTGAGTACTTTAATAAACTCGGCATTGAACTCATTTGGATCATCTACATTAACAAAGTTTTGAACACATAATTTACTAGTTAAAGTTTTATTAAAATTTTCTAAATTTTTACATGTAATTGGTCTAAATTTTATTTGCATTTTTTGCTCACTGACTCTAAGAGACTCTGCGTAAGATACTGCTTTATGGGCATCACACAATGCTTGTTAAAGTTCAGAAACACGGTTTAAAGTTAGTTCATACGTGTCATTGCACTTCAGGTATGTTGCCGAACAACACGGGAACTTGAGCACCAAGCTACTCAAGTTCCCGGTGTTGTTCGGCTAAGTCGAGGTGCTGAATGTGTAGCTCAGCTAGCTCATTCTTGAGGGAAGTGTTTTTATGAACCACCTTTTCAACTTCCACTTCACTGTCTGCAATTTCTTGGAGCAGTTTCGTATTTAGTGATTTGGAATCTTGCAGCTCAATCAGTGAAGCTCTCAATTTTGCTTCCAGCTCCTTCATTGTAGCGCTGCAGCTGCGCTGCGCTGCTTGGCGAGGCTCGTCATTTGACCATTACATTAAATATATGGACTTTAAAGCAGACTTTGACCTCTGAGTGTGCTTCGGTGTCTCTTTTCACAGTAGTCCGTCAGGAAAAACCGACCTCATCTAGTTGAAATTGATAAAAAAGGTGGACTTGTAATAGTGTTATTTTTAACCATTTGCTGCAACTGCGCTATCTCTCCGTGGTAGCGCAGTATGCATGAACACTTCTCCATGAAAAAAAAAGGTACTTTCGTATGACTTGTTAACTTGGCTGTAGAGGTCAGATAGACAATTTTTCAACATAAAGTACTGGCACAGCTGCATCCGAATAGACTGAATGCCGACCCTAACTTGATAATTAGGTCTTTACCTAAGAATTGAAACATAAAATTTATTTGAATTTAGAATTCCAAGTCAGACTTGTTTTAGCAGATCAAAGTAGCCCGTTAAATAAAACGGCAATTTCATAGGTATGATGTAGGTAAAATAGTTCGGCAAAGGCTATGGAGATTGATTTATATGTTTTTTAAGATAGATAGATAGATAAATCATTTATTTAGTGCACACAAAAGACACAACACAACACACAATATCTTAATTAAATTATTAAAATTTTCATGTAGGTTTGTTTAAGGCTTAATTATAGCTGTGGTAAGTATTGATAAACTGTGTTAAAAGTTTTAATTGAAGTTAAACGTTGGCCTTTTCTCTAAACTCAAACAAATATTATTAATAATAAGGACTGAGTAGACAATGGACTCTAGCAATTATACACATGCCCATACAACAAATGATACATAACTTTTAAAACAATCGCAGGCACATTATTATTATCGATAAAATATGACTGAAACATTAACCTGTAACAACATATTCAGCCGAATTCCGTACGTGCACTCCAGTCAAATACAGCACTGCAGAAGTGCCTTAATGGTCTCGTCGGTGCGTATGTTTGTGTGAGTGTGCCGTTTCATGCGTTTGTAGGTAGTTTCCATACAAGCGGCACTTTTGAACGTCATATATATATGAATTAAAATCTGCAAGTAGTAAAAGTTGATTCTACCATGCATTCGGAAAAGAAGCTTGTTATGGAGAAGAATGCACAAGAAACTCCATACTTACTCTTTTCAAAAAATAGGTGATTCACAATATTTACATAAGTACATACATTAATAAATTCATGTATGTGGTATATAAAGTAATATAAGCATTAACAGATAAATTAATAATAAATAGGAACATGGTTCTCACATACTTACAAATATTGCAAACATAGGTAAAATACCTAATTCAACAACAACGTAACACTCTGTTAATTGTGAGTCAATTTGTTAAAAAAAATACAAAAAAAAAGAAAATTAATACAATAACTATGAATATAAATTAACAAATTTGATTTTGTCTTCACTAAAGATTACCTTATGGAGCAGGACCAGCATGTTTCCAAGCATTCTTATCTTGAATATAATCATCTAGTTTGTAATATGCATGTTTACAAAGTGTGCTATTAACTAAAGTTTTAAATTTACTTTCATTTAGCTTTAATATATCACGAGGTATTTTGTTATAGAATTTAACACAGTACCCCATGAAAGATGAGTGTACTTTAGCTAGTCTATAAGATGGTTGATCTAACTTATCTTTATTTCTCGTATTGCAATTGTGTCTATCACTGACTTTACTAAACAGATGTATATTTTTCCTAACATGCATAATATTCTCATAAATGAATTGGCAAGAAACTGTCATAATATTAATATTTTAAATAGTTCCCTAAGAGATTCTCGGTGACTTAACTTATAAATGGCTCTGACAATCTCTTTTGCAATATAAATATGGATTCAATGTCAGCCGCTCGACCTCACAGTAAAATACCGTATGACATTTTGATTTACAAAATCCAGCTTTCCGCCATTCAATATGATGTCACATTCGCTACTTCTAACATTCGGAAATGTGAATCTAATACATTTGGTTTTCGTTTCATTTAGCACCAAATTGTTTGCCGTGAACCAATTTTGGACCTGATGAATGGAGTTATACACATCATCTAGATTTTGTGCCCGCCGATCTATTTTAAATATCAATCATCAGCAAACAACACCATCTTCGGTTGATTTGTAATAGTTGGGGTAAATCGTTGACATAAACTAAAAAGAGGAATGGACCCAATATCGAGCCTTGAGGAACGCCCATTGTCATTTCTGACCCTAGTGAGTTTACGCCGTTTACCTGAACTTTAACTTGTCTGGCTTTTAAATATGTTCTAAGTAACTCAAGGGCTGTATGTCTTATTCCATAGTGCTCAAGCTTCTACAATAGTGTCTTATGGTCAACGCAATCGAACGCCTTCGAGAGGTCGCAAAAGATTTCAATGGCGTCTTGTGCTTCCTCGCAGGCGTTAAAGATGTTCTTTATTAGGATGACACCGGCGTCAGTTGTGCAACGCCCTTTGGTAAAACCAAACTGTTGATCATAAAAGATAGAATGTTTATTAAAATGACGCAACAATTGGTTGAGCATTAACTTCTCGATGACCTTACTGAGAACCGGCAGAAATGACACTGGCCTATAATTATTGGCTTCTTTGCTATCGCCGGATTTAAACAATGGAACTACTTTACTGTGTTTCATGAGGTCCGGACAAACTCCTTGATCTACACTACTGTTAAATATGAAAGCTAAATAGGGTGCAATAGTTTCAATAATTGGTTTACACACTTTTACAGATAGTCCCCAAAGATCTTCTGTTGATTTAATTTTAAGATCTTTAAAAGCTTATAAAATAGCCTGGGGGTTTGTATGTTGAAACTTAAATTCCGAAGGGCAGCACGCATTTACGTTCTTTCTAAGTAAGGCATCAGAGAGTGCGGGTGAGGAGTTTAAGGCTGCTGTAGTTTTAAGAGGAATATTAACAAAAAAGTTTTCAAATTCCTGAGCTACCTCTATATCTGAGTATATGGGGCCATGTGCAGTTGCTAAATTAAATTCATTATTACGCTGTTTTTTCCTACCTGTTTCATTATTTATTATTTCCAGGTGGTTTTTATTTTATCGTCTGCTGACTTTATTTTATTGCTAATATACAGCGCTTTAGCTATTTTGCATGCAATCTTAAAGGTTTTTGAATATTTCGCAACATATTTATCAAAACTTGTATTATTCATATGTTTCATTAGACCATATTGTTCATATAGATTTTCCCTGCTTTTACGAATGCCTGGAGCCGCCCAATAGCTAAATACGAACTTGGTGTAAATACTTTTTGCTTTCAGTGGAAAAGTGTCATTGAATTGCGTGTTGAGTACTTTAAAAAACTCGGCATTGAACTCATTTGGATCATCTACATTAACAAAGTTTTGAACATGTAATTGGTCTAAATTTTATTTGCATTTTTTGCTCACTGACTCTAAGAGACTCTGCGTAAGATAGTGCTTTATGGGCATCACACAATGCTTGTTCAAGTTCAGAAACACGGTTTAAAGTTAGTTCATACGTGTCATTGCACTTCAGGTATGTTGCCGAACAACACGGGGACTTGAGCACCAAGCTGCTCAAGTTCCCGGTGTTGTTCGGCTAAGTCGAGGTGCTGAATGTGTAGCTCAGCTAGCTCATTCTTGAGGGAAGTGTTTTTATGAACCACCTTTTCAACTTCCACTTCACTGTCTGCAATTTCTTGGAGCAGTTTCGTATTTAGTGATTTGGAATCTTGCAGCTCAATCAGTGAAGCTCTCAATTTTGCTTCCAGCTCCTTCATTGTAGCGCTGCAGCTGCGCTGCGCTGCTTGGCGAGGCTCGTCATTTGACCATTACATTAAATATATGGACTTTAAAGCAGACTTTGACCTCTGAGTGTGCTTCGGTGTCTCTTTTCACAGTAGTCCGTCAGGAAAAACCGACCTCATCTAGTTGAAATTGATAAAAAAGGTGGACTTGTAATAGTGTTATTTTTAACCATTTGCTGCAACTGCGCTATCTCTCCGTGGTAGCGCAGTATGCATGAACACTTCTCCATGAAAAAAAAAGGTACTTTCGTATGACTTGTTAACTTGGCTGTAGAGGTCAGATAGACAATTTTTCAACATAAAGTACTGGCACAGCTGCATCCGAATAGACTGAATGCCGACCCTAACTTGATAATTAGGTCTTTACCTAAGAATTGAAACATACAATTTATTTGAATTTAGAATTCCAAGTCAGACTTGTTTTAGCAGATCAAAGTAGCCCGTTAAATAAAACGGCAATTTCATAGGTATGATGTAGGTACAATAGTTCGGCAAAGGCTATGGAGATTGATTTATATGTTTTTTAAGATAGATAGATAGATAAATCATTTATTTAGTGCACACAAAAGACACAACACAACACACAATATCTTAATTAAATTATTAAAATTTTCATGTAGGTTTGTTTAAGGCTTAATTATAGCTGTGGTAAGTATTGATTAACTGTGTTAAAAGTTTTAATTGAAGTTAAACGTTGGCCTTTTCTCTAAACTCAAACAAATATTATTAATAATAAGGACTGAGTAGACAATGGACTCTAGCAATTATACACATGCCCATACAACAAATGATACATAACTTTTGAAACAATCGCAGGCACATTATTATTATCGATAAAATATGACTGAAACATTAACCTGTAACAACATATTCAGCCGAATTCCGTACGTGCACTCCAGTCAAATAAAATAAACAAAAGTTTATTATCACATAAAGTACTGTATCAACATGTGAACGAGAGTTGATGTCGTTAAATATGTATGAGCGTACAATTAAACGTTTTAACATCACGTATTTTACTGTAGGCATTGTGGAAATGTGGCTAGCAGGTTAATTTATTCTTGGAGATAAGCCAGATTGGAGTTTCGCTGATCTTTGTGATTATGACTTTCTATAAAAATGATTGTTGTTTGTCAAAAGTCATCTTCATCATCAAGGCGTTCACTGCAGGACATAGGCCTCCCCAATCGTCACTACATCGACCAGTCCTAGCACAGAATAAATATACAAACAGTATATTAAGTATGTAAACAGTGTATTAACAGTGTATTACAGTATATTATTATATAAATAAAGTCAAAAAAAAAAATAGTATATGTAAACTACCTACAAACGCTCGAAACGGCACACTCATTACATTGTTTAAAGCGTACAATACACATAATGTATAACCTTACGAGGCTGGCTTGGCGCATCAGCGCAAAAAGCCTCATTAAATAAATGATTTAAAAAAAAAAAAAAAAAAAAAAAAAAAATAATACCTAACAATAATATCAAAACAACGTTGAAAACTAACAATTGGTGGGCGCACGGTTGGCGCAGTGGTTGAGCGATTGACTGCTGCGCTGCGTGTCGCGGGTTCGATTCCCGCACGGAACAATTATTTGTATGATCTACAAATAGTGGTTCCGGCTCTGGGTGTTTGTGTATGTGAGTTTATATGTTTGTAAACGCACCCACGATACAGGAGAAATTCCTAGTGTGGGGCAAAGTTTTTATTAAAAAGAAAGAAAGAAGAAAAAGAATTACTAAAAACAGTAGTTATTTTTTTATTTATTTTTTTATTTTATTCGAGATGGGTTTGCTCTTGACTCTAGTCTAGGTCAGAGGTGACAGAGACAAAGTCGACGATGGAGTGAGCCAAAAGAAGCCTGTTCACTCTCACTTTTATGTTGGGAACAACCTGTATCAATTTAAAAACTCTCCACCACTTTTGTTTTAACGATGGAAGGCCGGAGTGGTCACTGATGTGCGCTTGTTAGTATTAGAGAACTATTTCACAAATACCCGCTGTAATTTTTATTATTTTTACTGTTATTTTTTACCTAAGTACCTACTTAAGTGGTTATGATTTTTTGTTTATATTATGTAGTCGATGTTTTTGGTGCACGGTAAAACTCTAATGAGTTTATGTTGGCATCAACTTAAATATATAACATGTACGTGTTACTACTGATTAAATAAATAAATAAAAACACACTACTGACAGCACTGCAGAAGTGCCATAATGGTCTCGTCGGTGCGTATGTTTGTGTGAGTGTGCCGTTTCATGCGTTTGTAGGTAGTTTCCATACTGTTTGTATATTTTTAATGTGGTCCTAGTCCAATCTCACGGACTCTCGCAGCCCTCATCCGATCATTCTTCTGGAAAAAGTGTACCAATAAAGTTTAAGAATAAAAAAAACTTGAGAGGGACACCCGGATGGAAGGAAGTTCCATTAGTATATATACATTAGTGTATACATATATATACACATATATATATATATATTAGAATATACTATATTTATTACATATTTATAGTATATTCTAATCTGTTGTCAGATTTGGCCTATCTCCTCCCGTTTCCGAGATACAATTTTATTTCTTAAATTAATGTTTTTTTCATAACAGCTGATGGCGACAGATGGCGCTAGGTGACGGTTAACAAATGTGGATTTTACAATTTGAATAGTTGGTTCGGTCGTTCGTATATTTTCGATCTCACCTAAAAAACGTTTTAAAATTATTTTATGAAAATGATTTCTAGTAAATGTGAGCGGGTGAGGGGTGAGGGGGGAGGGGGGGGAGTGGCAGATGGGTTTGTTGCACGATTTTATAGATATTTCATATTGATATTTTAGAATGGGGTAAAAAAAATTGCGGGGGGAAGGTGAACAGTTAAGGAGGAGGGGTTATCCTATCTTGTTCTCCGTACAGAAGCTACAGGTGACAAATTTTTACTCAGAATTGAGCTAGCTCCAACCGTTTCCGAGATATGGAGGTTTTTAGGTTTTCTGATTTGATCGCCGGTTCGTTATTAGTGGCGGCTCGGGGTCGGTTTTCGGGTAGTGTCGACTCGAGTCGGCCTGTGGTGGAGGGTTTTGTGCGTCTGGCGTTATATATACATATATATATGTATATATACTCTCTCGAATTCGTAAACACAACAGCGTATAGGTTAGAACACGCACGCCGCACGGCTTACAACTATAGCAAAAAGTGTCCCTACAACTTTTCGTGAGATTTTTTTCCGTCTAGCCCCCTTTCGCAACGCGCGATAAGGAACTTCGTTCCAAAAACAGAATATTTTATACTCTTTTGGGCGATACACAATTATCAATCGATGCTATTGTAGAAGCTTTCAATCTATCCAAGGCTTGTTGAGCCTACTTTTAGTTTCCCCGATCAACGTGAAAACAAGGCGAACATACATTCGTTATTATTCCTGTTTCACTTACACGTCCGTCGAACGTTTTCTGTGCTGCAATTAAAGCTTGATGCTGAATAAAAAGCGAAAATTATTGTAAATATACGGATGTTTAACAGATGAGGTGATTTTACGTCGTATTTTATGTCGACCTGCATGGTAAAATCATGAGCTTATGGTACTTTGTTGAGATACAGACCTCCTTTGTTAGAGGAAATAATTGCTGCAAGTCTTTGTATTTTTAGTTTTAGAACATGTCGGATTCGTCACGACATTTTCTTTCACCGTTTTGAGAGCAGAGGTGGTGAAATAAATTTCTCAAAGCAAAACGGGGTTCAAACTCGTAAGTCGGGGCCACCGCTGGTATATTCACCTTTAAATCACCGGCTAAAAATAAACATAATACACTTCTTTTTCGGGCAGCCGTGTAAAAATATCAGCCTCTTTGAAATTCGCACCCTCTACAGAAAAGCGTCGTCTTTCATTTATTTTTGCTATTCTTTGGAGGACAATGACCTTTATTGTACTCTTTAGGCGTTGCTCGACTTTTTGTACAAATAATAAAATATTTCATTTTTATAAGTAGGTACGTAGCTGCATCCTCGCGTTTGTTCTTTTGCAGAAAGTTTACAAAATATTTCACATCCGTCTAGGTTGTCTGTGGTGTTTGGTTTGATTTAATAATATTTTGTTGCCTGAAAATGTAAATAAAATCTTTTGAGATAAAGTTGCAATACGGTAAATTAAATGTAACAAAAAAACCGACACATAAAAATGAAAAAACTAACACTTAAAAGAAAATACACAAAAATAAAAATAGGAAATGCGAAAAATAAAATACATTTTCGAGATTAAAAAAGCCGTGACTTTTGATTCAACGCTACACAATGTAACGGTTATTTTATTTTAAATTAGGTTGGTTAGGTTATTTTAGTAAAATCGTTCAGATAACTGTAATTAAAAGCGAACTTATGTGGTGGAAACCTCATTAAAATGGGTGTTGTATAATATATGGTGAACAAGATAGAATAAACCTGCAGCGTTGAATGAAGATGTCTCGTAACAAATGTTTTGGATACTCAACGCGCCGAGCATTCTATCTCATTTTTGAATTCGTACGAGAAATACGACCATTTTATTATGCCAAAAGACCGTTGAATGTGGAGTTGGACAGTGGTCGGGCATTTTTTAGCAACTGTATTTGCATATATATCATTCATGCTTTTCAACCTGCGGCATTCAAGTTGTTTACTGAAAATGGACGTCCTATTCTGAAATTCAAATACATATAAAAAAGTATTAGTTAAGTAATTGGATTATGCAGTAATATTCTCTTTGATATAGAAAGAACTGGCCTTAGACAAAGATCAAAAGAAAATTATCCAAACATCTTCAGGTATTCATTTCTCAGTGAAATCCGAAAATAATAACTCCGGAGTTTACACAACATAACAGCACTAATAAGAAGTTCGAGAGAAAACGAACATCAGCTAAGTATCTACCTTTTGGTAGCGATTACGAAATGCGAAGGAAGATAAAAAAAAATCCGTTATGTTTTTGCACAACGGTAAAGAATATTTTGCGAATTGCTTGCGGAGGTATTTCGCGATTTCAAATTGTACGCATTATGTTCGCGAAAACGTCGCTATCTCTGTTATTACATTCCATCGTAAGCTCCTCTCGAATATACTGAAGGAGCATGCCTTGTCGACATATTGCAATATTTGAGAATCAGTGAAAATGTAATATTATCATCGTTACGAAAGAGCACAAATTGGAATCGAATAAACAAGGGGTTCTGTGAGTAGGTACACCCCCTTACCTTTTGTTATTTATTCTTCAATAAACATTCCGGGCCTTGTCTGGAGTGTTAATGAGAATCATGCCCGTCAAAGTGATCGATAAATGTTTTGAAATCAATATATGAAGTTCAGGATTAAATTTCGTAGCCGGATTTACTCGTGTAAATATTGGTGTTTGTTAAAATTGGGCATTCAGACATGTTAAATTAGAGATGAGAAAGAATTCAAATGGCTTTCTTCTTAATTCCTCCCTGATAAGAATCGAGAAAGCTCTGTCCCAAATTGAACTCTCTTGTAAAGATTGTACGTCATTATTGTTATAAACTTAATTGTCTCTGTGAAGGCAGTTTCCGAGTGGGGTGATGCCAATCTAGTCAGGTTCAATGCTGCTAAGACCCAGGCGTGTCTATTTTCCGCTAAAAGGAGCCAATTCCACCAGGCTTCTTCTTTCCGTGGTGTGACCGTGCCGATAACGGACCATCTTGAGCTTCTTGGCGTTACGTTGACATCGACCCTCAATTTTGGTACATTCATTGAGGCAAAAGCTCAACTGGCTGCGAAAAAGTTAGGGATTCTTGCAAAGGTGAGACGGTTCTTCACGCCAGAACATTTGCTGGCGCACGGTTGGCGCAGTGGTTGAGCGATTGACTGCTTCGCTGTGTGTCGTGGGTTCTATTTCCGCACGGAACAAATATTTGTACGATGACCTACAGATAGTTGTTCCGGCTCTGGCTGTTGTGTATGTGAGTTTTTATCTTTGTAAACGCACCCACGATACAGGAAGAAATTACAAAAAAAAAGAGTCATTTATTTGCATATTCCTCTTACAAAGTTAGTAATTGTACTACTATTTGTAAATTCATTCATTCTTAGAATATGCTTCACATTCAATTAATTATGTTATGAAAAGCGCAATTTCAATTAGACAGCTCAAAGTCTTAATAATGTTTATCCCTTCTTATTAAAGTAAACAAACAGTTTTTTTTTTTATTATTGATAGGCTCGCGCTTGACCACTATCTCACCTGATGGTAAGTGATGATGTGGTCGACGATGTAGCACGCTTACCTAGAAGAAACCTATTCACTCTTGACTTAAAGACTCCCAGGTTGTAGCTATCAGGAAATACAGACTCTGGCAGGGAATTCCACTCCTTAGCTGTACGCATAATGAAAGTACTGCCAAAACGTTTGTTGGGTATAGGTGGGATGTCCACCATGTACCGATGACGCATCGCCGTACGTCTTGTAGTCCGATGATGGAACGGGCTAGGAGGAATTAGTTCATGCAATTCCATCGCACACTCCCCGAAATGTAACCGATAAAAAACCGACAGACTGGCAACTTGGCGCCGATGTTCAAGGCTCTGGAGCCTAGACTCAACCAATATCTCATTGCCGATGAGCCTCTTGGCCCGTTTTTCGATTGACTCCAGTGCATCCAGATGGTACTTGGCAGATCCATCCCAGAGATGAGAGCAGTACTCCATGCATGACCGAACTTGCGCTTGGTACAAGTTGAGCAACTGTTCTGGCGTGAAGTAACGTCTCACCTTTGCAAGGATCCCCAACTTTTTGGCAGCCAGTTGAGCTTTTGCCTCAATGAATGGACCAAAATTGAGGGTTGATGTCAGCGTAACGCCAAGAAACTCAAGATGGTCCGTTATCGGCACGATCACACCACGGAAAGAAGGAGCCGGGTGGAATTGGCTCCTTTTAGCGGAAAAAAGACACGCCTGGGTTTTAGCAGCATTAAACCTGACCAGATTGGCATCGCCCCATTCGGAGACTGTCTGCAAGGACAGGTTCAGGCGCTCATCCATGGTCTCCCGGAGAGACTGGATCTGAGGCCCGGTAGCACGAGCGTTGGACAAGTATCTCTCAGCAACAGTGCTGTCGTCTGCATACCCAAAGGTTCCAGGTTTTAGCAGATCATTTATGTGCAACAAGAACAGTGTTGCTGAGAGTACCGACCTCTGAGGGACCCCGGCGTTGATATCCAGTTGGTTAGATGAGCGGCCATCAATAACCACTCGTATAGAAGTCTGCGATCCAATCGCACAGTCCACCGGGCAGACCGAATGAATGAAGCTTACCGATAAGGCTCTCGTGCCAGACCCTGTCGAAAGCCTTCGAGATGTCGAGGGAGACAGCAAGCGCTTCCCCGTGTCTCTCGACGGCCTTACTCCAGATGTGAATGGCATACGCTAGAAGATCCCCAGTTGACCGATTTTTGCGGAAGCCATATTTGTGGTCACTGAGGATGTCGTTAGCTTCTAGGTATGCCAGGAGCTTGGAGTTGAGCACCCGTTCCATACTCTTGCGGAGGATGGACGTAACTGAAATGGCTCTGTAGTTGGCCGGGATAGATAGACGTTTTTATTCAATAAAATAATATTACCTAAGTATTATTTAAAGACACGGATAAATTGATTTTATTATAATCTGATTAAAACATAAACGATACAGGTCCTTTAAAATACAAGAGTTCTTAGTAAATTATCATAAAATGAAAGTTCTTTTTCAAGCGTTTCATATTTTCTTAAAGAATTATTTGTTTCGCATTTTGATCCCAGAAAGGACTTATTTGAGAGTATCTATATCGAACTTTATACTTATAAAGATGTAGTTAATATTTTAATAGTGTTGTCTGATATGTTCAAGTGATCTAAAACTCAATGTTCCGAAATAAAATAGAAATGGAAAAAGTATGATATATTTTTTTGCCAAAACCTCTTTATTTTTAGTTCTGTACTTAGAATGTACGCTTAAAGTAGTTATTTTTATAGTATTAATAAAAGAAATAGTTAAAATTGTTAGGTTTTGATCTTTTTTAGGGTGGGGTGAACTGGGTTTGGGCAATGTAGCAAATGATTCCGAATTTTCGTAGCAATTTAAACTACGCAGATATAATAAATTAATAAAAATATCTTATCCATAAAAAAACTTGACCTTTTCAGAGGATATATTGTATTTTTAAAAATGAAAAATAAGAATTGAAAAGTGGTCCTAAGTCTAGTTTTATAGAAAAAAAATTGTTGAATATATTTTCTAATCGCTTGAAATGCCCAGATAACAAAAGAACATTAAAAATAAGGGTCCAACATAAAACTCAAAAAAGTTTGCATATTATTTGGCTTGGGCAAAGTTCGGTGTGTGCCCGGGAGACTGAATGCATCGCTGTAACTGAGTATTTATGGAATAAGTTGCAGGACTGTGTAACGTATCCTATGTTGGACTGAAAGTTAGTTTTCAGCGGGTGTCTATAAAGGGGTGAATGGCTTGATACGATTTTGTTGAAGGATAGTTTTTTGAGAGCGATTTGAGTTGAAATTTTGATTTATTTGTTAATCATGTTACCTGATTGAGTGCTGATGATAAGCCGATTTTTTTTATTTTATTTATTTGTTATGGGTTTGCTCTTGACCCTAGTCTAGGTCAGAGGTGACAGAGACAGAGTCGACGATGGAATAAGATTACCCAGAAGAAGCCTGTTCACTCTAACTTTGAAGAGATTCGGGTTGAATGCGTTCGGAAACACAGACGCAGGTAGTGAGTTCCATTCATTCGCTGTGCGCATTATGTAGGATGTTTGGAAGCGCTTGGTGGGAATTGATGGAATGGCAACAAGGTAAGGATGGTAACTTGCAGTGCGTCTAGATGTCCGATAAAAAAAAAATAGAAAAGATATAAACAAATATGCATCTTTGGTTTAGTGGTCGCAAGCAATTGAGCATAAGCTCGAGTGACCATAAGTCCTGGATTCGATTCCCGGATTGAGCAAAGTGCTTTAAGGTTTTTTTTATTTTTTTTATCTTTTTAAGTTTCCATACCCGAAGTGTCCAAAGGTCCGGAGCTCTATTGCTTTCACTCACGTGTCCGTCCGTATGTCCGTCGTCTGTGACACAGATTTTACAGCCAAACGGTTGGAGCTACAGTCTTCAAATTTTCACAGTATAAGTATTTTGTTGATCCGAAGCCATACAAATTGTTTAAAAATATTTTTACAAAGCATGTCCTCGAAAAAAGCGTTTTCCAACCAGCCAAACTGTGCGGAAAGTGTCACTTTTTTTACTAGTGCTTTTTTCTTTCCTGTACTTTTTTAATTTTTAACTCCAACGTCAGCCCGCCGCAGTTTTTATTAGATGAGAAAAGTTTAAAAAGTTAGTTAAGTACAGATTATCATTCATAAAAAAGGTAAAACAAAACTAATACTTCATTTAAGGCGTTTTTAATTACTCCAGATTTAGATTGTGATCAATAAATCAATTTTAAATATTCATTAAATGTTTGGCAGAGTGAATATTTTGCTCGTGCCTTTTTGCGTTACGACGTGAAAGCTATTTGCACATGCGCAGTAGATATGCCCGAGGAACTATGAACTATTAGTTGATCTGTGGATATGCTGAGCGCCCTTGAATAAGCACCATTTTATTATTTTCTTGCTTGGTTCATATATTTTTTTATTTCCTCGCACAATGCATAGTAAAATGTTGTTTGATACACGTGCGTAAGATGATTTCCGACTCGTGTCGATTTATCCACTCACTCGCTTCGCTCGCTCGTGAATAAAAATACCACTCATCGGAAATCACCTACTTTCCGCACTTGTAGCATAAATAACTATTTTTATGCTTTTAAGGGGTACAATTAAGGCGAAGAGTGAAAAATAAATGTTGACCTACCCCATCCAGTGGGGTGTCGTTGTTTAGAGCTTATTGAGTGAATAAATACTGTGTTTTTGTTTTAAAAGATATAAGAAAACAAAGGAATGAGAAGCCACCAAATCCACCTTTTTAAACAAATTTTAACCCGAAGAATTTTCTAACTGCCCATTGACCTATGAACTTCAAATTGGGTGATAATGTTTATTGTTACGTATATTTTACTAAAAAATACCAATATATTGATAAATCTGATTTTTCTTTGAAATTCCCTCATTTTTAGGGTTCCATACCCAAAGGGTAAAAACGGGAACCTATAACTAAAACTCCGCGATCCATCTGTCCGTCTGTCACCAGGCTGTATCTCATGAACCGTGATAGCTAGACAGCTGAAATTTTCACTGATGATGTATTTCTGTTGCCTCTATAACAACAGAATAAAATAAATATTTAAGTGGGGCTCCCATACAACAAACCTGTTTATGTTTGCCGTTTTTTGCGATAATGGTACGGAACCCTTCGAGCGCAGGTCCGACTCGCACTTGGCCGGTTATTTTTCCTATTACAACCACCTTAATTTTGCGGTCTGGTACGGATACCTAAATGTGCGAAGTCCGACATGCACTTGGCCGGTTTTATTTTAGTTTGGTAGAAGAATAAAATGGCGAAGCTACCGAAACCTTGTTTGCCACGCGTGCCCCTAGCACCGCAAGTTACTGTATACAGTTCGGTTTTGTTTTAAAAAAGTTAATGGATACTGGCCACCGCGCAGTAAAGAGCTTTGAGGTTCTTTACTAAAAAACGGATAGATTGAGTTACGTGGATCTTGTTGAGCAAACCTTTGCTGACGGTCGTATAAAATGGTTCGTATAATCTGCGTTCTTCTAATAATCTCCTCTAGCTTTGTCCCTCTCATACTACTGATATTGTTCACTGTTCCTTCAATATTTAGTCCATTCTACTCTGGAACGCGCCTCCTCTCCAGATCAGGACGGCTACAAGTCAGTTTGCATTTAAGCGGAAACTGCGGCTTTATTTTCAACACAACTAAGAAAAGCCATCTCAGTTTCTTCTTTTCTGTTACTTCATAAATATATATATAAGTATATATTATATAAGTTCGTGTCTTTTACCTATCTTAGTATGTTAATATCAACTTTTTTAATTGTTTAAACAATGCACCTGCCATGTTATCTCTTTACCATCCTTGTTTGACTGGTAGAGAATGCCTAAATAATGCCTCTAGCTCTGTACCTTTTCCCCCCCGGTGGGTTCCCGCATTGTCGATGCGGGGGGGCTCAGTAACCGTGGCTTGGTCACCCACGGTGAAGCGAAGAGGAACCCGAGGAGGGGCCGCTCGTCAGGGTTTTTCCCAATTAAGCCGACGACGTAGCGGCCAACGTGTAGGTTGGGGTGCCGCTTGGTAATAGGCGACATCGCAACTGAGGCGGGCCGTATCGTATGGGACCTGGGCATCTCCATAAGACATCGGTCTTATGGAGATGCCCAGGTCCCATACGATATCGCGGCTGAGGGTTGGAGGCCGCGGCGGGAGAGGAGTGCCGATATTGCGGTACGCCGCTCTCCCTACCTTCCGCGGCCTAGACGGGGTCGCCACCGTCTGATGGCGGACGCGTTGGGGCCACAGGGGAAGAGGAGTGTCGATATTGCGTTAGCCGCTCTCCCTATCCCCTGCGGCCGCAAAATGGTAGGTGGTGGGGCCATTGACCTTGACCCGTCACAGTGGGACCAAGGGTGCCATACACGGGATCGTCTGGCACCCATGTGCTGATTTGGTCCCTGGGGTGGTCACGGCGTGCGGTGTGTTCTTGTGCGCCGCCCGAGGAGGGTCTGGTGACGGACAGCCGTGGCGGGTTCGCGGTGAGTGCTAACGCGTGCCCGTGTGCATAAGCGGCACTGGAGGACACCGTGAAGTTTTAGTGTGTTAAAGTCCCACATAACTGCACTATCTGCCCGTGGTAGTGCAGTATGCATGAGCATTTCTCCACGCAAAAAAAAAAAAAGTTCTGTACTTTTTGTGCATGAAGTCTAAATAAATTAAATGGTTTTGTATAACATTGACTAGGGAATTAGGTAACGTAATTTCGGTTTTGAACATAAATATTTAACAAGCAACTGGTCGACTGTCGTTTAAAACGGTTTTGTACATCATTGACTAGAGAATGAGTTAGCAGATTTAATTGGATAATTTGGTTTTGGAAATTGTTAAATATATCGCTGGTTTTATAGGTTTCTTAGGGTAATAAAGAAATGGAAATTACAATTATAAAATATTAAAGCAAAATGGCGTGAAGAGGCCTACCCAAAACTATATAATGAAGGGGTGTTATACATGGCATAATAACAGATAGAATAATATCACTTGATGTAACGTTTACATGATATTATTTTCTTACGCTGTAATAACTAATAATCTAATTTAATGTGATCTAATGTATATATTTCATATAACCTTAATTTGCTCTAATAACATTTAGTATAACGTTAATTTCATATAACTTTAAATTTGTATGATGCTCTTTTTATATAACATTAATTTGACAAAATTTTCATATTTACAAATTTTCTGAAGTAACGCACGATGCGTTATTTTAAAAAAATACCTCTTGAGAAAAACAAATTATTGTAACCTAACCTAAAAACATTAAAGTTGCTTCTGCATCACTTACCTTCGCAGCTTTGGCTTGCTCGTTGCCTCCGGAGCCCAGCCTCAGCCGCTACGGCTCGCACGGGTGCCTATGCTTTGTCACAGCGGGCAGGGGTTGCTCTCCCTTTGCACCTCCGGTTTTTATTTACATTCTAGGAGTAGCAGCTAAAAGTGTACTTAAAGTCAGGGTGCCCCGATTCCGTTTTGGAACAGATTTGACCTATTTCTAAATTATATTAAACGTTACTTATAGATTTTGAATATTATAGTAACTGAATATTAATTCAAATGTGCAGTACAGAAAATGTTCATTAAACCATATAAAACTAGGTAAAATGAAATTTAGTTAGTTATTATTATTATTTAATGAAGTTTAGTTTTCCTAGTTTCATTTCATCGTTTTATTAAAAAAAGTATATTTAATTAAAATAAGTCATATCTTATCATTAAGATGTTTAGAACTTTTGTTATTTTTTCAATCGGTAGGTACGCACCCATAATGAGGTGGACCAAGATTAAATAAGATACATGAAACTCGTGGTCAACGATGAATGTGAGCAGTACGTGACCTATTGTTTAAAGTTTTTTGTTTCTTCAATGCGTATATTTACTTAATGTTTTTATTTGCCTAGTTTAGTTTTATAGTCTATTAACTTACTTTGTTCTTATACACACTGTATCTATGTTTCTTATTCGACTGCCTTGTCGCAGTTCTGGAAGAAATTTCTTTTGAAATAAGCAGCATCTGTGTGCTCTTTTATCTATATTTATGATCTTTCTCTTTTAAGTGTTCTGTGTGTACTTAAATGAAAAATAAATATTCAATAGACAGTTACAATTACAATTTTCATCTTCTTATCACGAAACACATCATATCAACAGAAAAACTCACTTGAAATTCAACCAATCTATTTGATTCGTCCAACATAGGGTTTTCTTACAATTTCATAAAGTTTTGTGGGTATTAAAGTGAAGGCACTTGAGGGTTGCAATTTGGATTGCCGCCAGCTGTTATATTACTCTGGGTCGGCGGAGAACCCCTTCATTTTAACTTATTACGCTTTAATAAACGCCTTCGTCTTTTTAGGTCTTATGTACCGGAAATATATTAGCTATATGTATGTTTTGAGGCTCCTCATTTGAGCATTACATTAAATATATGGACTTAAAAGCAGACTTTGACCTCTGAGGTTGCTTCGGTGTCTCTTTTCACAGTAGTCCGTTAGGAATAAACGACCACATCTAGTTGAAATTGACAAAAAAGTTGGACTTTTAATAGTGTTATTTTTAACAATTTTACAAAATAAATATCATTTATCATTCGTGACTAAGTCCCAGTTTTAAGATCCGTAGTTAACGCAACCAATAGTTAAATATGCTAACCAGTGATTTAAATTTCAATAAAATGCATTTGTTCATAAATTTTAAGTCTAACAAATGGCCAAATAATTAACTTTTCAACTTATTTGACCATCTGTGATGCCAACAATTGATGAATAAACGCGTTATTCCTAAATTTGAAACCCTTAGGGTCGATCTACAAGGTTAAGTAACGCTTACTGAGGTCTGTTCGCGGTTAGTAGAACAACCATTAAATTTACATGTCGAGGCCCTCCGACCTTCGTGCCTCGAATAGTACGTTAAGCCATTGGTCTCGGCTGTCATTTGTAGACCTGTGACAATCGTTACGGGTAATTAGAAACCAAAAAGTCGGACAGCCAGTTTTAAACCAATCGTATGACCCATTAACTTGGCTGCAGAGGTCGGATAGACAGTTTTTCGACATAAAATACTGGCACAGCTGGTTCCGATTAGACTGAATGCCAACTCTAACATGATTTATTAGGTCTTTACCTAAGAAATGAAATATAAAATTTATTTGCATTTAGAATTCCAAGTCAGACCATATTTATAACAGATCAAAGAGGCCCGTTGAATAAAACGGCAATTTCATAGGTACGATGTAGGTAGTTTGGAAAAGCCTATGGAGATTGATTGATGTGTATTTTTAAGGCTAAATTATAGCTGTCGTAAGTATTGATAAACTGTGTTAAAAGTTTTAATTGGACTTTTAAGTTCAATTAAAACTTGTTTTTTTAGGTTAACCTCGAACAATAGTATTAATAATAAGGACTGGCTAGACAATGGACTCTAACAATTATAATAATTAATAGTTGTAGTTAAATTTAAGCCCCTTGTGAACGCCCTCGTCTGGAATTGTAAATTAATGACACATAGGAGTTTTTTGTTTTGTCTCATATGTTGGCAACATGGAGAGTGCGGTCAAACCACTGACCTCTATCATACAAGTACGCTGGACTAAATATATTAGATGAAATGACAGATGATTTTGTTGCCGAATCAAAGCGCCCCACTCGAGGTTCTCAGGAACTAAAATTTACACATTTAGAGATAGTTTAATACCGATATTTCTCAAGATTAAATAATACTAATATATTCGCCTGGAAAAATTATATTATTTTAACTAATACGAGTATATGAGTATTGGTAATATTTTTAAATTACACTATTATCAAAATAGTAGACTTGGCAAGGCGTATCACTCATAGAAATTCTATACTGTATTGACTTCTCATAATATGTTGCAACTAAATATCTCATATTGGTATTAGTGATGAATGTTATATGAATGCCTAATAATCAGTAATAATATGTTAAAAAGCAATGTGTAATACTAAATTCTGGAATCATCATCATGATCATCCACAATCCGACTTCGCCCACTGCTGAGCACAGGCCTCTCTCTTCTTGTATCAATCACCTCGTTCCTGTCTGGAATTAATTCAGGAATAATATCATGATAATTATAATTGTATTAACAAATGTTTTTAAGTCAAACAATTTATATCTGCATCTGAAACAGAGTTGAAAACTCATATAAGTCTTCACGTCGCAGGAATGTGATGTTACTCTTATTTGCACCTTAACACTACAGAGACAGGATCTCAGCGATGAGAGCGAGAAATATGACCGTTGTAAATTATTATCCATCTCATTCGTACTCAAATATTTGTATGAATGATGTTCCAACCGAGTGAATCCAAACTATTGTTAATGTAAGTATTAACTAACTAGTATACTTGAGCGAGCAGATACTCGCTCAAATATACTAGTTTTAAGGATAAGTTGTTATCCTATCCCCATATTTAAATCTCACTGATCTGACAGTAACGCGCTATAACTTAAGTAGCACGCTATCCACTACTTTATAGCTTGCAATACGACTGAAAATATTTTTCAGTTAACCTTTAAAGCAATCTTTCTATTACTTAAAAATGAATTACAATAAAAATAACTAGGTATAAATATATTTTTTTCTCTTACGTATTAAATTATTCTCACGTATTTTTATACCGAAGGCTGTGTCCCATCTCTAATATTAGTTCCATGGAATCTCACGTTAAGTCACGTTGCTATCAGCGCCAAAATGGCGAAAATCAAATGTCTTAATTTTGTCATCGACAATATGAAGTCCAGCGTACTTGTATATTAGAGGTCAGTGGGTCAAACGTATATCAAATTATTTTTTATCAAAACAAACATTTAAAAAAAATTACAGTTTTTTTTTGATTATACTAAAAAAGGTTATTACATAAATTGTAGGAAATAGTTTTCTAGTTTAATTTATTACACAGCATGAAGCACGAACAGAAAGAGCACGTCAAAATGTATAAAATCAGTAATTTTCAAAACTCCTGGGAAAAAAAAAATACCATAATATGTCTGTACTAAGTATGACAGAACAAATGTTGAACCGTCCTCAAAAAATTTGGACAAGGACAAGAGAATTGCCAAACTTAAGTGGTAGTGTGACCTGATGACCCCGTACCGGAAAACGCAGCGTTGGCAGGCCTTCTCTGGGTCCATGACCTGGTTAAGGCTGACTGCGGGCATCCCTGGATTCGTGTCGCACAGGACCCATTGATGTGGTGACGCTGGGGGAGGCCCTATACCAGTGGGCAGTACCGTCTTTCGGCTGAAATAAATCATTATTCATCAAACATTCAGCCGAAAGAAAACCCTCTGTCATCTGATGATGATGTTGATGACCAGGGAGTGTTGGTGAGGAATCTAACTGTGGTAAAAGAAGATGGAAATAAAATAAATCTGTATTTTTTTATGGGCAATAATAAAAATGTGCTAGGAGAAATGTGTAGGTATTATGTTAGATAAAATTCAAAATGTACAAAACGCTACACGCTTCCTCTAAAACCAAATCTAAAACCGTATCACCTGCAACAGTTGCAACCTGGTTTCCAAACTGTGTCACACGCGCGGGTACTAGGGTATTATAAAGTTAAAGAATATGAATAATTAGTGGCGCACCAGAGATGTTGACTAGACCTTATTTCTCTGAAGGCGGGCAAATTGTTGATTCAATCTAGGCCTCATCTCCTGTCCTCGCCGCTAACGAGATTTTGATTAAAAAAAGTAATGAACACGGAATTGTTTTCATTTTGTTGTTAGATGAGGCTTGTGAGGCTTAACTGCTAATAAGGTGTGATTAAGCATTACATTTTGGGAAGGTATGTTCAGGAACAGGCTGTTTAATTTTTTTCCTCTTGTTGGTGCTATTATTGTATCTTTAGTTTCGTTTAAGAAAAGTGCAGAATTCAGAGGTCTCAGATCTAGTATTGTTAGATCAACTACCAAGAAAATTTTATGAATATTGAAAAACAAACATTGAATTACTAAGTCAAAGATTACGAGAATCCCGACAAATCAACGAAGTTTCAATCTTAGTACCTTAGAACACGAAAGGAAAAACCTTGAGTCCTGACTATGTCAAAAAGTTTAAAAGAAGAGATAAATCCGATTATATGGATCGAAACAATTAATTTCGTTCAAAATAATCTCGGTCAATGTCTACAACTGACCACTAATCACACCTACAAAACCACGGCTATTCACTGTACTATTTGATTTCCTTACAGTGTTTGGTCACGCGGACTATCCGGGCTATCCCATTATCCCCATGGGAGACATAAAATAGCGACCAACAATTATGTGGAGAGGAATCGCTCTCATCTGCGAACTAATTACAGCTTGATTATCGATTCGCCGATTAAGCATGATTGTGATGTCCCCGAGGAGCTATCTGATATTGGTAAATAGTAAGACTTGCGTTAAATTGACATGGATAGATTGTATCTGGAGACTAAGTTAATCATCTGAAAAATCTCCAGTTCGATTCCACCCATTACTGGACACGGGCCTTTTTATCTCATATGCGGAGTAAGGTAGCGACCGAGTGGCGTACAAAGATAGCAAGAAGTTTTGGTCATCTGGCGGCAAGACGTGCAAAATACATGATGCCGTGGGGTAAGTAAAATGATGACATAGGGTATTTCTCGAAGCGCACCTACGATGAAACATAGAGAGGAGCATGAGGAGGCCTATTCTTACGTTAGTGCCATTCTAAACTCTGTTGGCAATTAATTTAATTCGGTTGATCTTGAGCGTACTTTATTTTTTATTATACAGAAAAGTTGTACATAAATGTTTTATGAATCAATGTTAAATAAAATAAAATATAAAAGCCTTTTTTTTCATGCATGACACTAACAGTTTTACATCTTTCAAATATAAATTACTAAATATAAAAATATTGTAAATATGATTCAGGTCGTATAGATTTTTCTTAAAAAAAAAATCATAGATTTTTCCTGTGACTCGTGTGATGTCGTCAGCTCATCTAGTTATCGGTTTACCCCTTTTTCTATTGCATGTAGGGCCAGGCCATGACGTGATGCGAATCGTCCAACAGTCGTCACTCATTCTTGCTACGTGTCCTGTCTATCTTCATTTAAGTTTCAGAGCCTAGGCGAGAGCATCTGTAACTTTGGTCTTTTGTCTTATAACCGAGTGCTCTGCGTCGTTGTTGATTTTATTAAAAGAAATTTGTTTACCTAAGTAGATATAACTATCAACGTACTTTACAGGTGTGTTGTTGAGAAGAACTGAGTTTTAAGTGCAATTTGTCATCAGTTTTGTTTTGCTCAAATTAATTTCTAGTTCTGCCTCTATACTTGCTTGTTGTAACAACGTGTTTAACATCATCTCTAGCTCCGAACACTTTTCTGATAGCAGGATAATGTCGTCGGCGAACCTCAGGCGACTTATGTACTTCCCTCTGACGCATATACTCACCGTTTCCCATTTTAATTTGCTAATGATCGATTCTAGAAGCGCTATAAAGATTCGTGGAGATAAAGGAACGAATCAATGTGATGGTGTGTTTATTTGTATACCTAATAAAATTATCAGTCTATGAAAACAACATTGAATAGTCATCTTCTGCGTAAGCTCGTTCCATCGTAGAACTCAAATATCGCTTACCACCAGGCGTGAACGAGATCAAGAGTGGGACCACAGAAAAAAAAACAATCGTGATTTCATTATTTTGACTTTTTACTTTCAGGAATCTTGGGTTTTAACTCGTTGGAGGTGAGCAGAGGCTATGATCAGCTCGCAGTAGCATGTAATATCCTAAGCGGACGGTTTGACTGCCCTGAACTCCATGGCCCTTTCTGCCGACTGTATGTACCCAGCAAATACGTTGGACATCGTCAGAGTCGCCGTCTCGACCTGTTCGCACCACCACCATCCAGAACCGTCGCCAGGGCTGAATCCCCAGTGTGTCGTGCTTTGAGGATGCTTAATACCCTCTTGACTGCCAATCCTGATTGTGTTTGCGGACGAATGGAATAAACTAATGCGAGCATGTCTCGTGTTCTGTGAGAGAAAGTATGCGAGGGTGTCCACTGTTCCATGATAATTGTATTTTTATATTTGAATTATTGATTATATGTATATTGTCATTCCACTGTGCAATGTTGATTATAATTATTGTCATATTTAAATTACTTATATTGCTATTCCACTCCGAGACGGACGAGATCCGGCTACCCAAACAATCACCGACGACTGGACCTGGCAACGTACAACACGCGCACACTTCGGACCGACGAGAATATCACCGAACTCGAAGAAGAATTGAGCAGGTTGCTATTCCACTGTCCATGTTATATATTTGTATTGTAAATTTTTAAGTTTTATTTGGATTGATTATATTGGCATAACACTGTTCATTGTATTGTTTGATAAACAATTGATTTTATGTGAAACAATTGTCAACATTGTTATATTAAATTTCTATGTTAATTATTGTAATTGGTCTTTGTATCGTTTTAATTAACTATAAATAAATAAATAAAAATTATGTACGTATTCACTAACATTCGTGTCACGAACGTGGCAAAAGTTGATAAAAGTGTGTTGAAAACGACATTCATTTTCAAACTATTGAGTTCTGTAAATGTTTTCATAATTAATTGTTGTTTAAATTTGAAACTGGAGCACTTTTAACAAGCTCGCAACAGAAGTGTGTGCGTTTATTATTAATTTATAATACCAGGCATTAAAACTTTTCATTTTATTTGCGAAGTTTTGAGCGGCGCTAATATAATTTTAACAGCAGTGAATAAAATAATTTTAGATGTTTAATATAATTTATGCTCTTTGGGAGGGTAGTTTTATACTGGGCCTTAATTACCAACGGTTTAGTTATGTAGAAAAAGGTTTTGAAGAAACTTAAATTGTTATAGTTGGTCTAATATTCTCATTGTAACTTTAGAAAAATAAGTTTTGGTTTAGCTTAAGTTAATTACCACTAAAGCTTGGAAAGCTAAAGATCTGGACTAGCAGCGGGTCTTCTACACCCATGGCCATAACTTACTAACAGCAAACGTCATTGGGACTTAAAATCAGCGTCTGCAATCCGTCACAAGTATCCGCCAGAAAGCACAGGTCATCAGCGTACACGATCTCCATAAAGGTACAATTACTTATACTTGTTTCACAGAACTCCAGACGTACTGACTTTCATCAGCGAACACGTCACAGTCAGGTTTCACGTCCATAAGAGAGCTTTGAAAGCGTTGCTACTACACTTTTCTCATCAATATTTTAATAATGAATTCACCATATTGTTTCCTCCAATCTTCCACTGCTAACTAAACTTCAAATCCCGGTCCACTTCTAGTATAATTAAGCAGAATAAGCGCTGAATCCAGCGGTATCGATCAGAAGAAACAAACGTAGTTCACAAACAATTTGCACTTCATTTACTGAGGAACTTGAACGTCGGTTAGAATCAAGCTGGTCTTAGTTAAATCCTTAGTTTCTACAGAGTAAATCTGTTTAATCTCGTCTGTAAGTATAGTTAGCTGTGTTTGTTTGATTTCTTGTTATTTTTGAGTATAATGCTGGGTTATTGTAGGATGTTCGTTAAATAAATTATGTATAAAGTTATTGAGTTACCCTGTGTAAGGCTGGATATGAGAAGCGTAAAACTGGTCATTGTGGCGATGGTTAGGGCGTTTGTGCACTCATTCGTATTCAATTCGTATACTTGATAAGGAAAATCATCGGATCCGTTTTTACGATCTCTCTTCGTAATAAATCATGAATACGTATCGAATGCGAGTAAGTGCACAAATGCCCTTCGAAAACCCTATTGCCAGCAGTGGCCGTTTAATATTTGGGAAATGCGAATGGGATGAAAATAAATTGACGTGCATATAGTTCAACTCATCTCTGCGCGCGGAGCCATTGTGCGTGCGCTGTGAGGACGCTTGTAAATAAACAGCTTAAATTTGTGTGGACGTGCGGCAGTGCAAACAACCACCCACACATGCTTACCCACACATAGCGCCGCGCGCAAAGATGATTTGAACTATCTAGTTTATTCCCTGAGTACCCCGATCCCCGAAGCCCCCGTACCGGAGGACCACGATTTATTTTTATCTTTATACCTCTGTAAAAACTCAATTAAAAGCCAGTTTAGCTCAAAAGTACCATCAGCAGATATGTTAAATAAAATTTTATTACTTATTAAAATTATAATACAGAAAAATTATATCGGGGTACTTTCAAATAGAAAAAGTTAAACAAAATTGTTCATTAAAAAATCTTTTTAAAACAAGCTTTTTTCGTATTCTTCTCAGTTAACCCTTTCATTTGATACCCATGTCATGGCAGTGCACAAAAATAACTAATCCGCTATCTTGGGCCGTCCGCCATATTGTATGTAGAATGACGTCACTAAACTAACCATGCATTGTCACCCAAACTAAACGTGTAAAATTTTATCATAATCGGATGAGCATAACTGCATTAAAATTCAGTTGCAAGATTTGACCCGAACACACTTACCATACCATACATACATTGCAAATTAAATAAAACCTTGTAAAAAGATAATCTACGAGTCACAACGAAAATTATATTATTTTAAGCGCACGAAATATGAACTCCCAGAAGCCCACAGGCAACCATTTCCGAATTTTATGAAACCGAATTTCAAAAGCAATTCCAGGGAAAAGTATGAATTTTTTAATGACTCTGCATACATGCAACGTCATTAAGCATTGTTCGCGTAATTAAACCCTCACAGAATCAAGCTCCATGCCTCTCTTATCAGACACCATTATCGGGCTTTCGTTGCAATTACACAGAATCTACGATACTACGTTACGTTATTGTCCAGATATATGTGCAGAAGGTCCACTACTTGAAACTTGAAATTAGGTTATTACACACGTGTATGTGTTGACAAAGCAGCGGTCTGTGCAGAACTCTTGTTTTCTGCACAGACCGCTGCTTTGACCTCAGACATTCTGTCAGGATAACGATTTGATTGGGATTTAATGCACGTGGCTAGTCCCAAATAGTTGGAATTTCTACCATGATAGCTGCTCGAGCATGGTAACGCATCATCTGGTGCACTTAGGGTGTAAACTAAAAGCTGTATGAATCTAAAACATGCATCATAGCATATTACTATATGGTACATGATCGTGTGTATTCTGGTTTGACAAACAGATTGATAAACAGACAATGACGTGAAAAGATAGATACTTATGATCAGCTAACACCGACACGTGGCCCGATGCGACGATGTTAGGTAACCATGGGTAGTAGCGCGGGTTTAGTAGACTCTTGCATGACGCACCCTTGTACCAAATTGTGCAAATTACTTTGGATTAGACTGTCTACCGACGAAAGATCGCTGTGACTAAATCCGACGAAATCCATAATTAATTCCAATCATACCCTTTTCACCTACTTACCACAACAAACTTACATTGCACTGTCAACCTTCTGTACCCAAGCTGCCCAGTGCCACAACGTTTTACTAGCATGTAAATTTGCTCATCAATTAAGTCGCTATACGCTCCGTGTATCGCGTACATTTCATATGAATTTGCATAATGAAATTGGCCTGGCATGCACCGACCTTACGATCGCTCCGCGGCCTGTAGTCTGTACATAATATGGCCTGTAGTCTATCCGTAATATCGCCTGTAGTCTGTCATTTACATAACGCTGTAATCATTTTGATTGACGGCAAAGGCAACTTTTATGCCTGTAATCAGAAGTTCGGGAGATATTTAAAATATTTTATCGCTGAATTTTCCTGAGGTATTATTTTGGTAAATAGCTGCCACCCGCGAATCCGCCCGCATAGTATTTGTACTTCTCCCACAGACATACATCTAACTAGATAACGCAAGTCCTTCCATCTGTATGAAAACCAAGCGTGTCACTTTTTTTTACAAACAATTTAAAACGAATTTACTTACCAATGAAAGAAAACATTTCCAATGCCTCGGCCAACATTTTCTATAAATTCTTTACAGCTCAATATGGCATAAAAAGGCATTTTTCTACATTTCGGTGGATTTCCGGTGACGATAATGCTAAATGAAAAGTTCTAATTACGATCATTGATCGTAATTTTACTCCGTTTTTGGCACGCGGAGTACATACAATCGCGGCATCTGTCTTCTCATCTCATCAGTTAGATTTATGTCTTTGACTTCGCCCAATATCTTATGATATTCTGATGTATATGCTATATTTCTGTAAATTTTCATCAAAATCCGTTCAGTAGTTCTTTGCGTGAAAGATTAGCTAACAAACATGCATCCGTTCATCAATCCTTGCAAACTTTCACGTTTATAATAGTAGTAGGATTTTAAGGGAGGATGTTAAATTAAATTTTGCTTTTGTGTATGATAGTTGCGACGTAGTTTGGTTCTGTACAAAATGTAATACTGCTTTTGTGTCTGATAGTTGCGACCTGTGGTTGCGACGTAGTTTGATTCTGTACAAAATGTAATACTACTTTTGTGTCTGATAGTTGCGACGTAGTTCGGTTCTGTACTTAATCTTATACTGCTTTTGTGTCTGATAGTTGCGACGTAGTTCGGTTCTGTACAAAATGTAATACTGCTTTTGTGTCTGATAGTTGCGCCCTGTGGTTGCGACGTAGTTCGGTTCTGTACAAAATGTAATACTGCTTTTGTTTTTGTGCTAAAGCTAGAATTGTCTTTACACTTATGGTAGCCTAGCTGTGCCTGTAATACTGCTTTTGTTTTTGTGCTAAAGCTAGAATTGTCTTTACACTTATGGTAGCCTAGCTGTGCCCGCGGCTTCGCTCCCGTCAACTGCCTACCCTACCTATCCTACTTATCTACCTATAATATTTTTTCTAGGGTAATTCTGCCGCGGAGAATCTTAACACCGTCATTCAGAAAATGACGTCAAATGCACAACGCCATCTATCGAAGAGTTCAACTGTCCGAGTATCTGAATTGCGTTTGTTGTGATATTTTATTTCTTGAACACTTTTAATTCATATGTCGCATCAAGGCTGGCCGATAGATGTAAACCATTAGGAACTCAGGATGTATTCCCTTAGGTTAAGACATCGTGTGTGGGCAGGTCGGTGGGTATAATCGTGCAAATGAAATCACATAAGTTATTCGATAGGGGTTTATTCAAATAGACACAAGTTACATTATTGCTTACTAATATTACGGATCGACACTGATTCTACGACGTCTTAGCTCTACGGCTGTCTGTACTCAACTGCCATCTTCTGTAGCGGGGACCACGCAAGCGGTTAGAAAAAGCGCGCCAATGCGTAGTTGCTCTTGTTTGCCGCTAGGGGCGTGCTTGTGATTTGACTTTACGTCCGTACTATTGACTAAACCCGACACGGCCATCCTGCGAGACAGGCATCCTCGTCTGTTCCTCATTGTCAGGTTTTAACAGTGTATCGAATCATGTGGAAATCCTCAATGGATGACCTCAGCCCTTGGGGAAAGCTGTGGGGTCTGTCAGACTCCTACTGACTAAAACCACATGGTGTTCTCTAGGCCGTAATTCCTCTTGAGAGGCGAACGTGGAACACACACGTCGCCTTCTCGGGCCTCTCTCAGGTGACACATCCCCAAATCTATCACCCGCAGGCATCATCTTCTTGTCCTTGCTCCATGCCACCTCATGGTCACCTTGTGTTGCGCCACACGACATCTTAGTTCACTCCATCCTGGCAATTTCCCATCATACAAGGGACGATTTTCTGAAAAATAAAAAAAATTTAAACAGCATTTGCTCGTCCAATCCTGACTCATACTCTAGAGTGAAGAAACATTTGAAACAATCAAACATGATCATTTAAATCTTTCTATTTGCAATTTAAACAAATTAGCAATTTAATCATCGATTTGGTACCTTAAAGTACCTAGTCTTCGTGATTACAAAGTTCAAGTACCACTGATAGTCATTACTCTCAGTGGTCTCTACATTAAATCAAACAAAAGAAACAATACACCAGGTTTCTTATTCACGATCTTTAGCCATCACATAGCTCTACTAGCTACCTCATAGCTCTCTTAACTATCTCAATTGCTCTACTCGCACATCTCCACGATGTGGAGTCAACTCGACTCCCTGAACTCAGAACTTGTTCACACAGAGATTTAGTACTTGCTACTTCATCTACAATCTCAATTAGTACTTGAGCTTTGTGTGTCACCAACACGATCTACGAATAGTAATCAAAATTCAATTTTCGTAATGAGGTCTTGACGATTCGAACGTCATCAACATTAACAAGATCTCTCCACACGCGTGACTGCGAGTTTACTTTCCTTTAACCTCATGACTGAATAGGAACTTTCTGTAAGGTTCCTAACACAAACATGAATTTTCACACCAGCCATAGTGTCACACAGACTTACAGGTGCCATACAAGCCTACCGTTGCCATAAAGGCCAACAGTTGCCACACAGGCTCATAGTTGCCAGTCAGGCTCATAGCCTCCACTCAGGCTCACAGTTGCCACACAACGCTCGGCTACTCCTGACCAAACTAGATTATTGGGTTCGTGAAAATAGGGAAATTTGAGAACTTTAACTAAATCATTACCCTGGGCCATGTACCACCAGTCGCTCCAAACAAACTTTAAAACTTCTGCTGCAACAACAACTGCCAAGCTTATTGAAACCCTCGAGTAAAACCTCCAACGCCACGGCTCTCCAGCCGACCAGCAATTGTATTGCTCTCACACAATGGTCTCACGGTCTCTCTCTAGACCCCGACCTCCGCCAGAATCCACTGGTACGGTCAAACATAATCGTTAACGTAAACGTTCGATAGCCTGAATTACTCGATACCTTAAGCTTTCTCATCATCATCAAATCCTTTTGACATCAACATCGACTGGTACATGACCCGCTGGCATCTGCCCTAACGTACCTTGTGCATACTTAGGTTCCAAGCGTACCTATTTAAAGCTTTCGGTGTATAACGATCACCGTACTGTCATAATCACCTATCGTGGACCTAATACAGGGCCTATTTAGTTTTAGAACTAGAGCGTCCCACAAAACACTATTCATTAGAAAAAGGTCCGACGATCAACAAGTTCAACAACTAAACAAAGTTATTGTAAAAATTCTGTTACTCTTTACCATAATTCAAAGGCAATGCACACTCAACTCATGAAACTTCTTCGTTGACCCATCGCCACATGTTACTCATGAGGTGTGGTCCAAAGTTCTGAGTATGACAAGTGTACAAGCCATCAGATTTGGTCTCACTACCATTGTTATTAACTATGATGACGTCTAATTCTCAAGGAACTTGGTGATCGGGGATCCTTCTCACAAGATTCGCGCTTTTTACTCAAAGATCTTGGAACTTACCGACTGTTCATATGAGGGGAACAATAAAGCCTGATAATATTTGCGTGACAATAACTCGTGTGAAGGAGCTTCACGAATTAACTTTGATCAATATTGTTTAAAATCAAATTATCCCTTATCAACAATAACCCTTTACTATCGCTCGCTAACTCAGTTTTCATGTAAGAAAAACGACCGCGACATAACTGCTATCATAATATTACTTTGAAAGTAAGCAAGTGCATTCAGAACTAAAGACGGTGGTTGTAAATCGTTACGCAACTTAAGATCTGTTCCGAATACACATGACCAGTACCGTTACTAACTCGATACAATTGCCGTCGCCCAACGACTTTACTAACTCGCTTTGCCACTGAAAATGACTAGTTGTTAAGTCACTTTGGATAGCTCATCTTCTTAATCATCTGCCTAGCCTTTTCCCAACTATATTGGAGTCGGCTTCCAGTCTTACCGGATTCAGCTAAGTGCCAGTGTTTTACATGGAGCGACTGCCTATTTGACCTCCACAACACAGTAACTGGGTAACACAGTACCCCTTGGCAAGACTGCTGTCAGATCTCAAGCTTTTGACTACCCGTAACGACTGTCAAAGATCTTCAAATGACAGCCGGGACCAACGGCTTAGCGTGCTTGCCGAGGCACGGAGAAAACTCGGTATGTTGAAATGGTCACCCATCCACGGACCAACCTCGTCAAGCGTTGCTTAACCTTGATGATCGACCCGTGCGGCTGTTATTATTTAGCCACGAGCTCATCTTCTTATGGGATATTAAATCCTAAAGTTCGTACTGAACCAAATGTTGAAACCACCGCCAATAGGAAACTCATTAACTACTTGCTTACAAGTGTGTCTTAATTACCTAGTGATAGAGCTAGATATAACCACGACCAACTCAGTGGTCAAACATGAACACTCTTAAAGCTCGAACTAGCATCTCTTCACTAGAGAACATTCGTCCTCACTATCGAAATAACATGGAAGCGACTCACCGAGTATTCCATTCGAAACTTGCGAGCGCCCGACTTCACAGCTGTTGTCATAACGTTCGGCTACCACCAGCAAACTGCTAGCCTGCCGTTCCTCTTAACCTCTGAGATATTGACACGTCAGCCATCGCATACAGCAACTGAACCGCTGCAGCAGAGGCTCCACTACGACGCAATATGGTATCTGAAACGTGAAAAACATTACGAGAGTATATGTTCACACAGTTATCTTAACCATACTCAGATTTGATGGAATTTAACCGGTGCAGCGGTGTAGTAAACTAAACCGGCACAGCAAAATGGGTTATTGTGGACATGAACCACACATTACAGTGTCCCATGTGCCCAGGTAGGTAGATATATGGGCTGTATAGAATCCAATTAATGCCATAGCATTTTAAGTCGCAATTTCTAGGCCTGGCACGGTTTACCACCTTTTAGACAGTCCGGCCCTCCAACGACCACAAAAGACCACCATGCTTCTTCCCAAACTTAGTTAATTCTCACTACATAAAACTATCACACTACATTACTAATCAAAATAATTTATTTGAATTATGATATTTTCCAGACTGAAGTATAAGGTAGGTACGTCACTGTCATCGTTCTAACTTCAAATAACAGTCAGCCAAGGCCAGTCAAGGGCTATTGCCAGTGTTAGTAGAATAATAACTCTTCAACAACACCAAAACTTGACCATCGATTGTAACTAAAGTGAAATTATGACCCGACACGGGCCACCCCAACGATCCACTGACCGCCATACCCTACATAAAATCAGAATTTTGAATAATGAACACTCTTGGCCATAGTCATAACGAAATGAAAACGACTCACCAGATTGGCATAAAGATCAGTGTGTATGGATCTTTCAACACGTCCACACGCTCTGCCTTGTCCTGTCCAGCTCCCTGGTTGTTACTAGCCTCCTCGCTGCTCCGTTCTGGACTGTTTTTTTTATTATTTCTGGTTCCGAGGGTACTGAGGGTACAACTGTCACCGCGATTTTTTTTGCAAGAATGTAACTGTCATTTTTACTAGCATTGTTTTTACGTGTGATCTCATTAGCACGACCGAATCCCAATTCTGATGTCGCATCAAGGCTGGCCGATAGATGTAAACCATCGGGAAGTCAGGATGCATTCCCTTAGGTTAAGACATCGTGTGTGGGCAGGTCGGTGGGTATAATCGTGCAAATGAAATCACATAAGTTATTCGATACACTGGGTTTATTCAAATAGACACAAGTTACATTATTGCTTACTAATATTATGGATCGACACTGATTATACGACGTCTTAGCTCTACGGCTGTCTGTACTCAACTGCCATCTTCTGTAGCGGGGACCACGCAAGCGGTTAGAAAAAGCGCGCCAATGCGTAGTTGCTCTTGTTTGCCGCTAGGGGCGTGCTTGTGATTTGACTTTACGTCCGTACTATTGACTAAACCCGACACATATATCTTTAGATAGAGTATGAACCGATTGCGATGAAACAAAAACAACGTCATACTTCAAGTTACGCACAATTTTTATTTGTAAAAGTTATATACCAAAGTTATCAAAAATTTCAAAAATGCTGGCAATGGATTCTGTTGGTTATTTTTTAACATACTGGCTATGTTTTTTTGAAATATTTTCGATGTACAAAAACGACTTTTGTACAGATTTAATATTATATGTTGATATCGATTAATAGGACCACGATTTAATAAAATAACAGGTAATAATATAGAAAATTAAGCTAAACAAACCATCATCTTTAAAACTTTCATCATCCTCATCCCAATTTATTTGGAGTCGACGCAGAATGTCTTCATTCATACTTAATTTTTTTTTGTCTTCAGTCGCCTACTTATAAGGTATATCATCTTTCTCACAACTCTACCGTTTTTCGGCCTGTCTCGTCGAACATAAATTACATAAGATCAAAGTAATTCAACAAAAACAAATAGCCCGTAACGACTAAGATTAAACTCAAAAGCTAAGCGTAAAATAAAAGTGCTGGTTATAAACATCGACCCTTTAAATAGCAACCAAGGGACCGCCCCATACCCGGCATATAGCTCACCCAAGATACTGATGGCAGCCCTATCATTATCCTTTAAAGCCCACTTCCGTGCAGAGCTCTCCGTCGTAATTATCGCTGCGACGAAAAACGCATCGCTTACGCGTTCTTGTCAAACCACTATGATCGCAGATCGCAGCCGCGGCAATATCGCAGCCGCGGCCGCGAAATAATCGTCGCATACACGACGATTATTTCACGGCGCTTAAAATCTTCTTTCCGCCTTAAAAGCTGACCGATGAGGTTTGACTAGAACGCATAAGCGCAACGCGTCGCTTAAAGCTAGAGTTACTCACAACGAATACTCGCTGCCAATGTATTCGCTTAGAATAATACTCGCAGCGACGATTCGATGCCTGCCTGTTACACACAGTTGGTATACACGAGTATTTTAACAGTAGCTCGGGAGTGTAGTCTGGAGCAGTGCGCTGTGCGGAGTGGTTACTCGTAGCGAGCACCCTGTCACTCGCAATAAATTCGTAAAGTGCAATGAGGTAGGAAAACTATGGAGACGGCATACTTTACTATATGAAGAATAGTTATACAAATATCTATAATATCGACACACGCATGTCAAACGTTTTGTCTCTTTTTAACTAAGCAAGAGCTGCATATGAAAAGAGAGACATCTAAATGTTTGTCAAGGACTAAACTTGACAACACTTTTGAGTGACGTCATAATCATGTCTATGCGTGACCGGTCGCCATGTTAAGTGCCGAAAGTACTCTGCGGTTTTGTGGTAGTTGTTTTCCGTATATATAAGTTTATCTGTGGTGTTTTGCTGTCAAACAGTTGCTAGCTCAAAATATTTATGTTGTTTTAAAAGAGAAATACGTGTAGAAACTAGGTATTTTGTTGATCTGAGTTTGGAAATTAATAGGAAAATCATGCCCTCTCTCTTCTGTCTCTCTCTCTCTGTTGTATAAAACAGTGTGGTGCGAGAAAAACAAAAATGGGCAGCCATCTTAAGTGCCCGATTGTTGTAGGTATGCACGCTAATTTCGTAGGTATGGCAACTCCATAGGTTTCTTAGTCAGACGTAAAGTGTGACCGTAGTTTAAGACCTTCTTGCCGCAAATTTCCAGAGTCGCTGCGTCAGTGTCGCCGCGTCAGTGTCGTCGCGTCAGTATCGCCGCGTCAGTGTCGCCGGAGCCACTCTGCTCGGAAGTGAACCTTTAAGGATAAATACCGGGTAACGGGAATTAAAAAAGGGTAATTTGATGGAGTTAATTAAAGGGATGGCTGTTTGTTTAATTGTAAGAGAGGTACCTTTGGAGTTCGTCGGCTTTGAATTGGAAGGATTTCCTGAGTTTAGTTGTAAAAAGGATATGCATTACCATGTTAGAGGTATGATTAGAAGACATGGCCGTATAAATAGCTTTTTACTATACGTTTGCCGGCCATTTAGGCAGGGATAGTAGTTTGTTAGGGCAAAAGCATAGCGATTGTTTTTTTCTTTTGGCAATTCACACTGGATTATTTTCGTTTGGAAAATCATTCATTTTTATCACTATTGGTAAAATCTTTGGAATCTCAGGCGTTGTTGATTAAATCATGATTCGAGAAGGTTTCAGCATCTGGTGGAAAAGTATACTATAACTAAGTCACACATACATCATACATCTGCGGATCTAGAAAAATCTATGGGCGTTGGTCGTTCGATAAACCGTGTGTTTCGATGGCGCATGTCAATCACAATATTAGACTTTTCGGCAATCGTATGTCTGATAGATTTACCACTTTGTCTGGGTCCACAAACACCTACAAAAAGAGAACTAGGAATTTCGAGAATTGTACATTTTGGTGAATTAGACATACTGGGAATTAAACATTTTTAGAACAACATACATTTTCAGAATCGAATATTCTGATCCTGAACGACAAAAACACAACAAGACAAAAACATTCAATCGTAAACAATAATTTTAAAATTCATATTCGAATCGTTATCGACACGTCGCAGCGGGAATTGTATCGCTCCGATTACGTATTTGTCAACTATCATAACGCATTTTGTTTGCCCGGCACATGGGTTTTATGCAAATGTTCTGTGGTTGTGTTCGTCAAGCCGTTGTTGTATTTATAGATTACTCTTTTTATGGACTGTTGTGATTAATGATGACTTCAACCACATTTACTTTTAGTGGTTTTGCTGGCTCACTCTAGCCGCCGTCGTCCCCTTCAAATCCGCGTAATCACATCACACACACACATCATCAGCCTATTAATATTCCCACTGCTGGGACACAGGCCTCCTCTCTGTGAGAGGGAATGGGCCGTAATCCACCACGCGGGCCCAGTGCGGGTTGGTGGATGCACCCCCGAATAGTATGCACTGATATTACTTGATTCCGGTAGATGCCGCGTGGTCACTGCGTAAAAACGACGCGTACAAGCAGCGTTTTCCCGTTTTAGTAGTGTCTACGCGTTGTCGGTTTAAATATTGGTATCACGATAAAACAAAGAGGTAAATAATATAAATATATGCCGTTTTAAGCTTTGAAATAGAAACGCATATCCTGTGCTAACGTGTGAGACGTGGTGGAAGTTTTCGGAGCGATTAAAACTTATACTTACAAGTTGCATCGTCTAAACTTGTTAAAAATGTCTTTGCACTGAGATCACCTTCTTCCGTACATGTTTACTTTGCATAGACACCGCGTGGTCACTGCGTAGTTACTTCACGTCCACGCGGCGTTCTCGCCTCCACGCATTGATGATTTTTAAGTAGGGATCACCATAAAACAAACAGATAAGTAATAATATAAATATCCCGTTTTAAGCTTTAAAATAGAAACCCGTACCTATCCTGTGCCGACGTGCGAGACGAAGTGGAAGTTTTCGGAGCGATTACAACTTGTACTTATGAGTCGCATATTTCTTCGTCTATACATGTAAAAAAAGCCTTCACATTCACACTTGGATTTCCTAAGTCCGTACACGTTATGTTTGCGTAGAAGGTACGTGGTCACTGCGTAATTATGTTGCGTCCATGCGTGATTCCCGAAGCAGCAACAACGCGTTGATAATATTAATGCAGGTATCACCATAAAACAAACAGCTAAATAATATAAATATCCTGTTTTAAGCTTGAAAATAGAAACCCGTATCCTGTGCCAACGTGCGAGACGAGGTAGAAGTTTTCGGAGCGATTAAAACTTGTACTTACGAGTCGCACGTTACATTCTCAAAACTTGTTATAAGATGCTTGTAAAGAGCTTGGGCGCTGCCGTGTGTTTTCGGTAGTGTGTTGACAAAATACGTAGTCGGCACGTGAACAGGACGTAGATGTTAGTTTGATTTATGTTTGAAGGAAGACAAATAAAGTTTTATATATATTTTCAGATGGAAATCACGTAGTTCCTCTACGCGTACTAAATTTTCTCATATTAAAGTATACTGGTTCACTGGACGGTGCGGAAAAGAGTACTTACCAAGAAATAATTGAGGGTGGTTTTTGCCCAGCAGTAGGACAGCAAAGACTTGAAAAAAGAACAATTTCGCCCACAAACATCCCATTTAAGACGCAGATAACCCTGAGTAGCTGATTTAAAAATGAGAATCACGTCTAAACGGCGAGTCGTATTTTTTGGATAAAATATATGTTAAATTAGACCATTTTCTTAATAATTTGATCTAAGAAAATTTTGAGTTTTATTCGTATAACATAGTGTAATAAATTTGTAAAGTTATGTCTAAAACGGGCAAAAACACGACAATCGCACCAAAACCGCTGGGCGTATTTTAATGAAATCGACACCTTGTCATAGACAATTTAATAAAAATAAAACTAGTGCATTTTGGGTCGCGCGGGTGTGAAACGAGTTTGGTCGTTGGCGACTGTCGAAGCTTTAAATTTCTTGCCGTAGTAAAGTAGTTGTGAGATTGCCTAGCATGACACTAAAATTACCAAACTAAGTTGTGTAAAACTTAACTAAGTAGATAGGTACAAGATATCACAAGTACAAGTCCCATGGTTCAAGTAAGGTCATGGGGCTCTAGCGGTTTGTTGTCTTTTCATTACAACACTAGTCCTAAGTAAATTGACATTTCGATTAAACGAAACCCTTTTAGGAGTATCAGTATTGTGGAAGAAAGTAGAAAGACGTCTTATTTACAAATAGACTCAGTTACTTGTAATTTTTTTATATTTTTTTATTCATATTGTTAATGTGACGTGCATACTGATCGCACTGTTTCTCAAACTACCCGAGTATAAAAACATTTTTTTTAATATTAAACGCTGCTTGCTATCCGTCTATTTCGCTGAGCTGCTCATGGCATAATTTGTGTATTTATATATATCGTTTATAACACACTAACATAATATCTATTTACCTGTATATTTAACACCGTATTTAACATCCGTACACTACAACGTAGGGTTCAGCTGAAAACCAGCGTCAGAAAACTCCTAGTTGTCTGGTATTTTGCTGAATTGGACCTATTTGGCGCAGCCGCGGGGCACACTATGTAATTGTTTTAAAATTAAGTTTCCTTTTATTTGTACCTACATTGTGTGTATCTGTGTGTGCCAAATAAACTTTTTTTTAGTTTTTTCTTTCTTTCTAAATATTTGGGATGATGTATTATGCGGAGGAGGTGAGATGAGCATGGCATTCAACTGCATCAAGTTAGACTAGAAGACAATCCCAACACAGTTGGGAATATGATTACGTGATTCATAATTTACCTAAAGATCGTATTTTACTAGTACATTATGGTACAAATGTACGTGCAATGTTCGTGATTACCGCTGAGGCGCCATTGAGACCCGAGCCGTTAGTTGAGGGTCTTAAGAGAGCCGAGGACGGTAATCATCAATACACACGTGTATCATACGACGTTTTTCAACACACTTGTGAAGAAAATAATACAAAAAAATCATTTTCAACAGTAAAAATGAGTTGTGATTTTTTTCTCAATGGCGGGAAAAATTAATCTGTTTTCCTATGCGCGCGCATTTAACAATGGCGATCAGCCATAGACTAAAAGAATGAGGTTTCTTTTTTTGGCTTTTCGCGGATAGTGTTTTAGTCAACTGTCTTCTTAATTAAGTATTTCATTCACTCTACCCAAAATTATATAATCTTGAGTTAATTATTATAACCTTTTTACCAACACAAAGGCTCAAAATTAAGGCCTCAGTTTTCGTCTACAATAAAACCAACTAACACAAAAGACTTAAACAGCTCTCTATTTAACTTGAGTAGTTGTATATGCTTTCCATGCTATCTTTATTGATAATCCAGTGAGCAAGATTATGAGGTCACGTCCATTGACCTTTGTAACCTGAACATTACTTTGCAAGTTAACAGGTCAGTCGTTCGTGGACGTTTCATAAGAAAGAACTGTACCTAGACACAGATAATATAATACTAGCATACAGATGCCTCATCCCATACAAAGAAACTGCGCCGACGTAACTAGCGTTTTTCGTCTAATTAAGCCGATTATTTTTTGTACATCGTTCGCGATCGGTTCCGTAGATGGCTATAGATAGATGGTGTTAGCAGCGACTTGCAAGTAAAAGATATATTTAGTTGGTAGATATAGTTTTTCTTTAAATACAGTGAAGATTTATCTTATAGTATTCTTTTGCACTTTTTTACAGTTTCATTGCACCAAAATGTGTTACAATACAAATTTAAACAATCGAGTGGAACGCCTCAGACATTTAAAACCGTGCCGTGTGTTGGCATCAGGTTTACTCGGTGCATGAATAGTCTTCTTTAAATACAGTAAAGGTTTGTTTTGTAGTATTTTTTGCTTTTTTACAGTTTCATTGCACCAAAATCTGTTACATTACAAACAATCGAGTGGAACGCCTCAGACATTTAAAACAATAATTTTAAATGATCCGTTCAAATAATCTTTGAAGTGTGAATTAAGAGCCCAATATTCCATAGTTTTGTGGTAAGGAGAGTTGATTAAACAAGAACATACAATTTTTATGTTCAATACCAGGAAATGTTAATTTTACACACAATTCAATAACAACTCGGTGCATGTCGCGCCATCTAGTGAGATTTATTTGAACCAAATTTTCTTTCTTAGCGCTGGGACCTAGCTGTAAATGGATGTTTAAGAAAGCTATCGTACACTTCAATGTAAAAGTCTATCGTGCTACAATATTGAGTCGCACTCGAAAGTATACACGATAAAGCATTTTTCAAAAATAAGCAGTTAAATAGTATACAAATTAAATGAGCATGAGGTCAGAGTTCGGTTCCCGATTCGGGCTAAGTGTTATTGGGTCTTTCATCTAGAATTTCTTGGTAGTAGCCCAGACTCTGGATTTGGACCCAGTTGAAGGCAATAGGTCCACAAAACGACTGGCGAAATGGTAACATAGCTGTTCATCTCTGCATAACACCCCGGGGTTAACAGGCGTGCTGTTGTGTTTAATTATGTTAATAATTATTACACTGATCTTGACCGTACTTCCGGGATTGTCCTGATAGCCATGCTATACCCCACCACTCCTCAAGCACCTCCGGATATGTTGCCCCCTTGGCGCTACGTCACTAAAGTGCTAGCGACCCTTTATGGGGGGCCATTAATTGAGTGTGCAAGTCACCCCCTGCCATTTTATAGCCGTGTAGTTCAATAGTGGTCGGGCAGGGGCCGGTAGTCCTCCTATAGTTATGGGCAATCGATCCACTAAACCTACCAAATCCATAGCCCATTTTTTTTTGCCATAATTTGCAATAGTCCTACACCAACCGGGGATTGTCCTTGGGTGCAGTTGCGTAGTGCATACAGGTATAGGTAATCATCCGTCGGGTGGTGTCACCACAGAACAAAAAAAACGCCTACTACGGTGTCACAATGCCTGATATATGCCTCACGGGGCCTCTGTGAGTTGACTTCGACTTCTCGTACGCCTTTCAAAGGACCGGGACCCTAGGTTCCCGAGAAAGTCAAAAAAATTACACTGTGCAGTATTTTTTTGGTCAGCCAATTCACCAAAATACGTTTGTACGGTTTCATTTAATGTATACGCAGACGGTAATCCACGGAAAATTATTTCCTAATACACTTAAAAATAGCCGGAAACCTTACGCCATTTGCATATAACTCGCATCAATCGTACACAGGGCTCCGTAAAAATGGCCTCCATCACACGCCATGATAAATCATTTTATCTCACTCATAGAATGACTAATGAAGAAGGAAAATACTTCTTAAGCGTGTGTTCTCACTGTGTGGACGATTTTTTGAGAGACTATCGACAGAAAGTATGAAATCGACAAATGAACTTTGCGAATGGACAGTAGAATCAATTATTATTTCTTAAATTTTAATATTGAAATAAAATTTAAAATACGTTTGACTTTGACTCCATTTGGCCAGATTGTTTTACTGCGGCCCTTGACCCTCTTTTAAGAGATTTTCCGGTTGACCACTTTTTTGCATAATTATTTTATTTATTTCTAGAAAGCCGCGGCAATTTTAAAAGGATGATTAAGTTTCGTAACAAGAAAGTGTGAATTTAATAATAATTATAATAATAATAAAACCTTTTTATTTCCGTATCCTTATTGTTACATTTCAAATGTTGTTAGTAGGTTTTAGTTTAGTTTAGAAAAATTCTTTATTAACATAAAAATATACATAGCTGGAGTACTTAAACATAAGTAACAGTTACACTAATATTAATAACAACACTTTTACAGGCTAGGAACACCTTTATAAGTATATAATAATAATGGTTACAAACTTAATACAACATGATTAGTAGGTAATTGTTAGTGTTTGGCTTACTTATTTACTAATTGTAAGTATTTTTTAGTTTCTTTAACATTTTACTTTTTGTTTTACATTATATATTTTAAACCGAATTTGTTTTTCTTTTCTTTTTTTTTTGTTGTGGTTATTTTCTTGATATATCTAATTATTTTCTAGGATAGGAACCCCTATTTGGGTATAGGCCTCCTCCAGTTTATTCCAGTTTTCTCTATTCTTAGCATGTTTCATCCACTCTTTTCCTGCTGTAGCTATAATGTCATCCAGCCATCGTTTCATAGGTCGGCCTTTTCGTCTTTTTCCGCTAGGTCCCTTCCATCTCGTCGCTTCTACTGTCCATCGCTTGTCGCTGTTTCGTGCTACATGGCCAGCCCATCGCCATTCTAACCTTAGACTGTAGTGTAGGACGTCAATCAGTTTTGTCTTCTTTCTTATTAATTCACTTCTTACTTTGTGTATTCTTCTTATTTTTAGTAGGCTTCTATCCATCGCTTTCTGGCATCTGATTAGTTTTGTTTTTATTTTAGTGGTGTAAGTTCTCGTCTAGCAACCATACGTGAGAGTCGGTAGTATGCATGTATCCATCACTTTTTTCTTTAGGTGGAGCGGATAGTCACCTTTCATAATCTCTTTGAGCGACCAGTATTTTTTCCAGCTCATATGTATTCGGCGTTCTACCTCTTCTTCTTCGTTTCTATCTTCAAATGATAACTGTTTCCCTAAATAAATGTATTTATTCACGTATTCAAGTGTCTTTCCTTCGAGTTTTATTGTGTAGGTGTAACTGTTTGTCATAAGTTTTGTTTTCTCTTTATTCATTAGAAGACCTACTTTTTCACTTTGTACACTTAATAGGTTTATCATTGTTTCTAATTGTCTACTGTTTTCAGCGAAGAGGACTATATCGTCTGCGAATCTGAGGTGGCTTAAGTACCGATTACCTATTTTGATTCCTTCATTTACCCATTTCCGATCCTCAAAGATGTTTTGAAGCACAGCTATGAAAATTTTGGGGGACAGGGGGTTTCCCTGCCTCACTCCTCGGAGAATTGGTATTTCTGGACCTCGTTTCTCCAGTTTCACACAGCTAGTGCTGCTGTCATATATGTTTTTCAAAATAGTTTTGTACTTTTCGTGTACTTGGCATTTGTTTAATGCTTCCCAGATTGCATCGTGTGATATTGTGTCGAATGCTTTAGCGTAATCGATGAATGCTACGTATAATGGCCTGTTAAACTCCTTGTATTTTTCTGTTATTTCCTGCATTACATGTAAATGGTCTACAGTTCAAAAACCTGAGCGGAACCCCGCTTGCTCTATAGGTTGATGTTTTTCGATTTTGCCACTGATTCTGCTTAGCAATATGGAGGTAAAAAGTTTATACGTGTTAGGGAGAAGGCTAATTGGACGATAGTTGCCTATATCTTGAGGGTCACCTTTTTTGTATAGCAAAATTATATCTGATTTCTTCCATTGTTTTGGTATTTGTCCTGTGTTTATGATTTTGCTGAATAAGTATGATAGTGGGCGTTCTAACCAAGCAAATCCAATTTTTAGAGCTTCATTAGGTATTTCATCTGGCCCTGGACTTTTTCTGTTTTTAGCTTTTTAATATGCGTTACTATCTCCATCACATCCACTTCTGCGGGCTCGACTTCAATGTCACTATAGTTTTTAGGATATTCGTTTTTACAAGTACAGGTTCCCATGTTGCTTTTGTATAGGTCTTTGTAGAACTCTGTGGCACAATCTATAATATCTTTCCTCGTGTTAGTTCCTGTGGTTCTCGTTTTTAAGTTTTGTATCCAGTTTTTGTGTGTAACTAATTGTTTGTATGCTTTTAGTGCTCCCATATTGTTTTAGGTTTGTTTCTAAAATCAGTTTTCTGTAGTCTGCGTAATTTTGTTTGATAGCCTTGCTAGATCTTTTGAATAGCGTACTTAATTCTTCTTTCATTTTCTTAGTTTTATGTTTTAATTTTATAAGTTCTGAGCGTCTTGTTATTAGTTCTATTGTAGATTTTGTGAGGATTTTGTTTACATTGAATTGTTTTTCTTCTTGTTGTTCCATTGACATACTATTTTTAATTATGTGTTCTATTTTATTGTATAGGGTCTGGACATCCTCGTCGTCCACTAATTTTTCTAATTCGTTTGTATTCTTTTCTAAACTTCTAGTGTATAGTGTTATTTCCTCTTCAGTTTTGAATTTATTTGAAGATGATTTAAATGATTTCCTGCTTTTTTTGCAGTTTTGTAGGAGATAAGTTGCTCTAATCAGTCTGTGATCAGAGCTGAACCCTAAACCGTGCAGTACTTCTATCTTCCTTACTTTTTTTGGCTGATTTGACAGGATGAAGTCCACCTCATTCTTTACTTTTCCATTTGGTGAAATCCATGTCCATTTGCGATTATGTCTCATTTTGAAGTATGTATTCATAACCGATAATTTGTGTTCGATAGCAAATTCTATGAGCTTTTCACCTCGTTCATTCCTTTTTCCATAGCCAAACTTTCCTAGAATCGTGTCTTCGTTTGTTTTTGCTAGACCCACTTTGGCATTAAAATCTCCAATGACTAGTACGTTTTCGTCTGCCTGAGTTTGCGCTTCTTGTAAGGTATTGTAGAATTTGTCTATCTCTTCCTTAGAGGCTTTTTCGGTTGGTGCGTACACTTGAATTATTGAAATCATCTTTTTGTTGAACTCTAGCTGAAGCAGCGCAACTCTTTCAGATAAACCTGAGAAATTTAATATGTTATTTTTGTATTCCTTTTTTATCAGAAAACCAACTCCATGCAGGCCTGGTGTTTCTCCTTTGTAGCAGAATATAAAATCTTCATGCTCTTCGATGCAACAACCCATTTGCCTGACTTCGGCTAAGCCTAATATATCAATTTTTATTTTTTGTAGGGAGTACATGAGTTCTATGTACCTTCTTGTGGATGCTAAAGATCTTACATTAAATATTCCAATGTACAGTGGATTTTGTGTTATAATTTCATTTTTTCTGGAGGGTTTTGGTCATTTTCCCCCACGGGGACCAGCCGGCTTGGGGGAATGTATTTGTTTTTTGGTTCTTGTGATTTGTGAGGTTGCTTTGTTATTCCGGTTTGAAGTATTGCTGTGTTAGTTTCTATGAAAGTTCTCGTTTGACAGTGAGTGTGCTTTTTCACGCATGATTTGAAAAGCATCCTTTTTTTGCATTTTTGGTACATTTTGGATCTCGCTCTGGGTACCCGAACTTGGAGTTTCTGATCTTTTTCTTTTGTCGTTATCACCTTTAAACTGGATGTTTTCTTCTTTCTTTGACTGTAAAACTGTTTTTGGTAGGTCATGGGTGATGTAGGAGTTGGGTTTCATCTGTTTTTTGTTTTTAAGTATTTGGATTTTCTTCTGTAGAGTGGTAGTGGCCAACAAGATTGGTCTGATTTTACCCTGTTTAGGTCCCTTATTTCCCAATCTTTGCAGTCTGTCGATCTCTCCATTTTCAAGAATCACGTATATCCCTCTTAGCGTTGATATTACTAGCTTATTCAAATTATCATGGTTTTCTTCTTCCTTTTCTGGAAGTCCGTGAAGTATAACGTTTTTTCTCTTACTATTTACTTCGAGATTTTGTATCTTTTTATTGAGTTTTTCGACTTCACCTTTTAGTTTTCCATTTTCTTCTATTAATGGTTGTACAATTTCGTCTACCTTTTGAAGAACCGCAGCAGTAATATTTTCAGTTATAATTTTTGTTTGAAGATTTAACTGCTCAGTCATTTTCGACAAAAGAAGTGACATCTCGGGTGACAGCTGGTTAGTCATGTTTTCGCGTGAAACGGAACGTAAAAGTAACCTAAGTTTCCGAACGTAACTTTTGGTTTCTTGAGTTGGCAGCTCTGCGACTGACGTTGTTTTGTTTGACAGATAACTTTTTATGATAACTGACCGTTCAAAGTGTTCAAACGATATTTTTCCACTTTTTGTTCTTCTTTTAGCAGTTTTTCGAAAGTATTTCGATGGATGCACTCACTATGAAGATTCAGTGTTACACTGTTGTACGGAATTATTGTTATTTCTCACTGTTTTTATTTAAATTTTGGGAGCGTTTTGACACAGCGAATTGAATTGGTGAATTTAATTAGAACTAAATTCAATGTGCATCGTTTTATTCTATTTCGTTTTCAGTGTTACATCATCTTAAGAAGTAGTATTTTAATTAAGTTTGTGTTTGACCGCTTGAGTAAGAACGAGGAAAATTTCGTTATGTTTATTATTTTATTATTACAATATGGGGCAGGTATAATGGTGAAAGCACTCATTTAGCTGGGCAGTTACAAGTATACTTTGCAGTAAGGAGTAGGAAATAGAAATATCACTTTTGTATGTACTTTCGAGTCCTCGTCTTCGTTTCAAGTTCGCGAACACATTCGAAAGAAGTTGGCAATAGTATCGTCACAGCGCAGCGTTAATTTTCTCCAATTATCTGTTTAAGTATATTCGTGTATTTAGTTAATTTACTTTTTTGTGAATATAGTGTATGTATTTATAGTTTGTATGTATATCTTTGTATTTAGTAGATTTTTCTCATCACCCCAGGGATGGCAAAAGAAGTAAAGGTCGACAAATTAAACGTTTTGAAGATGACCTCAAAAGAGTTGCCGATCCGGAATGGATCAGAATTGCGAGAGACAGAGATAGGTGGAAGTCTTTGGAGGAGGCCTTTGTCGAAGGACAAGCTGTTGATGGAAAAACCGATCGTCAGGAATAAATATAATTGTATTCTAAACTATGATAAAACAGCAATAAAGGCTTATTTTATTTTATTTATTTATTTTATTAGTAGATTTTTCTCAATATTGCTCCTTATACCACAATTGCAGCAGTGGTGAGCAGTGGTGGCCCAGTGGTATCGGCTGCAACTTACAAATTGTAGGTCATGGGTTCGAGCCCAGGCAGGCGCTTTACTTTGTGTAAATTATATCATCACCACTGCTCTCAAAACGGTGAAGAAAAACATAGAGAGGAAACCGGCATGTCCTAGAATCAAAAATTCGAAGACATGTGACATTCACCAACCCGCACTGGGCCCGCGTGATGGATAACGGCCCATTCCCTCTAACAGAGAGGAGGCCTGTGTCCGAGAATTGGGAGCATTAATAGGCTGATGATGTGATACCACAATTTGTCTCTACATCACCCAAAGGTGGACTGTTAGAAAATGCCTAAGGCATTAAGTCCGCCTCTGTACGTTTTTGTGCAAAAAGTATTGAATAAATAAATAAGTACAACCTGGTGGTCTTGAAGTCAAGACTGAATAGGTTTCTTCTAGGCAAGCGTGAACAACAACAACAACAACTGTCAACATCATCGCCTACCATCAAGCGAGATGGCAAGCCAATAATAAAAAGCGAATCAAATACGCCTTTAATTGAAAATATATGGACCGCTGAAGAGCTCCCGGATGACTGGAACAAGGGACCCCAAGAAAGGCGATCTCAGTTGGTGCGATAACGGGAGTGGCATTACATTGCTGTCGATTACCTCTGAAGTTTTATGTAAGATAATCTTAGACAGGCTGTCGAAGGCCGTGTAACCTCTTCTGCGCAAGGAGCAGGCGGGTTTCAGTTCGAACTGCTCATGCACGGACCAGTTCAACACTCTTCATATCATTCTCGAGCAGGCAGCAGAATGGCAAATGGAGATTAATCTTACCTTTGTCGACTTCGAAAAGGCCTTTGATAAGTTGAAGTGGTCCAGCATCTGGTTCCGCCTGTTGAACATTGGGGTGCCGCCGAAAATAGTCCTCCTATTGGAGAGCATCTACCAGAAATATTCTTGCAAGGTGACTCACGAGGACGGCCTCATCTCGGAAGACATCATAGTGCACGCAGGTGTCCGCCAGGGCTGTCTTCTTTCACCCCTCCTCTTTATATTCGTTTTCGATGGAATCATGCTTCACATATAAAAAAAGAGAGCAGGCGCCATGACATAGAGTGGGGATTGTCCAATTGTGAAGAGGTCATCACTTTACGGATCGCCAAACCACGAGCTACCTTCACGCAGCTGCGACTCATTTGGCAATCGCGGAAACTGACCCGAATGGTTAAATTTACTGCGAACCGTGGAAGGTATCAAATCGCGTCTTTCATCTCGCATGTGATTAGTCGATTGATGGCAATCAAACCCTTTGCCTGCCCGAATTCACTTGCACAATAAGGCTGTAGGTGTTCGTCAACCGATGTCTTCATCGCATCCTCGGAATATACTGGCCCGAGACCATCTCTAACGTAGAGCTGTTCGAGAGATGCCACGAGTGTCCGATTGACAGCCAGATCTGGCGTCGTAAATGGAGTTGGATTTGTCACACGCTCCGGAGAGTTCCGTTTACATTCCTAAACAGGCCAAGGATTGGAAACCTCAAAGAAAAAAGAAAGCGTGGCCGTCCCCGTCAAACCTGGTAACGCACCGAATTGGCTGCAGCAACGAGCATCGGAATGACGTGAAGCGAGTTAAGTGTGAAGCTCAAGACCGGTCTTGATGGATAACTACTGTGGACGCTCTCTGCCCCAGCTACATACGGATATAGGATCTTAAGTCAAAAAGTAAGTCAAGTGTGCTGTAAGACATTGCTTCTTGCCAAATTTTATGATTCTATTACGGAAGTACCTTTTAGGTTTTCATTCCCTTGCGATTCCTCAAATATGCGACGTAAAATACTGCATCTTTTAATTGCGTTGATTTAGAAATCGGACAGTATTTTTTTTTACAGCTGCAAGAGTTTGCAGACCTGAGTATAATTAATTTTAACTTGATACCTCCAGGCGTTTCAGAGAAAAAGGTCTTGACACACAGACAAACAGACATACAACGAAGTGATCCTATAAGAGATCCTATTTTTCCTTTTTTTGGAACGGAATCCTAAAAAATTACCCGTCTGTTTTTTTATCTATAACGGCCATAAATTATTTATAAAGATTACACTTGGCACATTTAGCATTTTACTCTTAAAAACATAAACCTTGTTAATTATTATACACATTTAAATTAATAACAGAGCATGAATAATAAATTGATGATCCGTGATGCTATTTTTATCCTTTGTATAATCCCGGGAGAATTCACAAAATTGGTTTTATAAGTAGCTTGTGCCTTTCCGGGACATAAGCTCCACACAATTTTTATGAAGCACCGCCTCATTAACTTTGTATCAGCGTAGGATTATAAAATATAAGGTCTGACGTCCAAAATGTAATGGTCCTGTGTCATACAAAACAAATTATACGTTGTGTATTTTTCGCCATAAAGAGTGAATTAAGGTTACACTAGTCGAAAATTCTTCCATACAAACGTAGTCTAGGGATTATTCCACTGTTTGACGATGTACGTTCAAAATAAAAAGTGATATCAATTTGTCTCATCATTATCCAGCCCTGTCATCTTGCCTAACCTTTTTCCCAACTATATTGGGGTCGGCTTCCAGTCTTACCGGATTCAGCTAAGTACCAGTGTTTTACATGGAGCGACTGCCTATCTGACCTCCACAACCCAGTAACTGGGTAACACGGTACCCCTTGGCAAGACTGGTGTCAGATCTCAAGCTTCTGACTACCCGTAACGACTATTATCCAGTCCTGTATGGAAGCAAAAAAGTAAAAAAATAAAATATTTGAAAGTTACACATTTCGACACTAATTTTAACGCATTTTTGGGCGCGAATAAATACCATAAGAAGACGGAAAATTGCAAAACAGCCTCCATACAGGAATAGATTAGTAGTTCAACAATGCAAATAATTTTATTTTGAAAATATACATGTCGTTTTTTCATGATATCTAGACTGCCAAAGGTCTGTTTATAAAATTTCGCGCGCTCGGTTTCGTCCTAAATCATTATCCATTTCGCTACAAATTTGCAAAAGTGTGAATTCGTACGCGAACTAGCTTCCTACTGCTCATCACAGCATCTATCTCTTCCGCACGTGTTGTCGGTTGATATAGAATGCATTTTAACCCCGCGCACAAAATAGTCGTGCCGTCGACTAGTGGACCCTTAAAAGGAGTTTGCTGTTGTCATAACAGTAATTTTTGTTTTTTGGTTTAAGGTTTTAGGATATCCCGACTGGTTTTGCTCTCTTACGTTGCCATTAAACAAAATTGTTTTCTAAGTTCATCCCTACCTACCTATTGTAGCGTGATCGCTACAAGACGCTTTGCTTTAGCCTTTTTTTAATTTGTCAAAGCAGGCTAGTTATAATTTTTCAAATTTTCATATTTCGGTTGTCAAGAAAACAGAAGACGATTTTTTTCTAAGACTGTCACAAAGAATTTTGATAAAAATGTTTTGGCTCTGTTATCCACTACTAAATTTATTATTGGTTTTTTTTTTAAAGTAACTTTTTAATAGTTTGTTTTAAATTGCCAGCGACAATATGACCATAGCTATGTCCATTCTTGTACGGAAATGGCAGGCAACCATTCCTTGTTGTTAGGCCAAGGGTACGTGATATTCGGGTCCACGGGCGCGCCGGAGCTCGCGGAACGCATGTTTCTGCAATTGAGCTCTGTCAGAGACACCAACTATCGTTTCGCTACCAGGGCATGCCTCATAGTTGCCGTTCGACAGATTGAAGAATAGGGCAGTCCAGCCAAAACAATGATGACCAAGCTTATCATAAATATAACCATGTCGCTGACAAGTGTTTATGCATCATGAATCAACACTGGTATGTAATGACTATTCTTACTAATTGTTCTTTTGAATGTCGATTTCTTCTGGTATTTCAGACCCTTTTGGTTCCATAATTTTGATGGTCCGTTTCCTTGTCTGTAGATATCAGTTGAGCCGACTTTCGGTTTTTTACCCCGGGACAGAACGAACTACCTCAGGAGTACCTGCAGTCTTCGGGGTTCCGAACATCTTTCAACGGGTTCCGTACATATTCTATTAAAGAAATCGTGAATGGTTGAAGAGGTTCTACGGAAGACGGTTTGGTTCATCCAATAACAATTGTCTGCTTTCATATTTCTTTGAAATTTTTGTTTATATTTATGTAGCTTACATTTTAAGTTAGCGTACTTACAAACTTTTATTACCTTACTTGTGTCATGTTACGGTATCGTACTTTAATTGAATGCTTAAGCCATCATTGGACTGGTTGCAACTATGTCTGAAGATTAGGCACGTGATTTCCGCTTTATTCTTTTATGCCTTGCCATAATTTCACTCATATGTTTATTTTACTAAATACTAAAAATAATTTAAACGATATTGACTATTGCGTCATTCCTTTTTTAAAATAACATGTTTACTTTTTTACTATTTTCATGTTTTCGGTGTTTGTGTATTTAATTCAAAATTATACGTTATCGTTGCGTTAAAAAAGTTTTATTTATTTTTATTTAATAACGCTACACTATGTACAAACAAGCATAGTCAGCCTATAATTTTCCCTCTGCATGGACACAAGCCTCCTCTCTGTAAGAGGGAATGGGCTACCAGGGGGAGCCCAGTTGGTAGATGTCACATGTCTTCGAATTTTTAGTTCTAGGACATGCCAGTTTCCTTACGACGTTTGCCATCACCGTTTTGAGAGCAGTGGTGATGAAATAAATTATTCAAAGTAATGCGCCTGTTCGTACAGTTCGTACCTACGACACGTAAGTCGGGCCCGTAATCACTGGGCCACTACTACCTATGAATACTTAATAAAATAATCGGTATTTTGTTGATACAGTAACATCAATTGGCTGTAATTAAAATAAAAGCCAATAATATCATCATTAACCAGGCCTCCTCTCTGTGAGAGGGAATGGGCCGTAATCCACCTCGCGGGCCCGTACGGGTTGGTGGATGTCACACGTCTTCAAATTTTATCGGAATAATATCGGAAAGTCGAATATAATAAAAGAATAAAGAGAATGTTAATATTACAGATTTCATCTTATAAATAATGTTTTTCCAACCTAAATATACTCCAGTAATTCGTTTCGCGTTATAAATATAAATCTGTCAATATTTCTGAAGGATATACATCATACTATATATTAAAGTGTCTAGACATTTGATAAATTACCACTCTCAAAAAAGGACTGAACGGAATTGCTAGCTTTCTAGATTTAATGGATCCCTTTGCATCGTGCTTAAGCGATCATCGAACGTATACGCTGCATAGACGTGACTGTAGTATCGATACAGTACAGCGTATACGCGGCATCTACATAGAATCGTGAATCGTGATGTCCATTAAGACGACGACTAAAGCCAACGACCTTGAGGGAACAAAACGCGCACTCGTTTCACACCCGCGCGACCCAAAATTTAGTAGTTATTTTGTACTTTCCTTATTATTCTATGACTTAAAAAAAAAAGCCTCAGATCAAAATGTAGATAATTAAATTATCTTTGAGATGGTGTTATTTCATTAAAATACGCCCAGCGGTTTTGGTGTGATTGTCGTATTTTTGTCCGTTTTAGACATAACTTTACAAATTAATTGCACTATGTTATACAAATAAAACTCAAAATTTGCTTCGATCAAATTATTAAAAAAATAGTCTTATATAACATATATTTTTTTCAAACAATTACGACTAGCCATTTAGTCGTGATTCTCATTTAAAATCAGCTACTCAAGGGAATCGGCGCCTTAACGACACATAGGAGGAAAGCAGTGTCTGAGTGTTTTCTCTTAGAAGCTCTGCATGTATCATAAGTATTCTTCTTTAGTGGTCTGGTCAAATATTTCTTTGGATGAGTGGAACACTGGAGAAATTCTTATTCTTTATCTTAGCCACAGTTAAATTGAAACTCAAAGCTGAACCACTTCAGGTTTATTTTAGAGCAAACCTTTCTAAAACCAAAAAGCCTATTATATTTAATAATAGCGATATTTTAGGCGGCCATTACGGTATGGTATTACAATTAATCCACTTAGCTAATGGGTAATATATTAATACCTGTATATAATTTATTTATAGTAAGGGCTATTGTTTTTGATAGTCACGTAGTCATTATCTTTGGAATATTCATTGGATTATAATATTAAGAGGTATCGTGTAAATCCGGCGAGTTTTAGGAGGAGGGATACTGAAAATTTTCCTTTTTACCAACTACAGTAAAAGGGGACACAAAATAATGTCCGTACTTGATGCCTCTAAGATATTTTTATTAAAGTTAATGCACAAAGGTATAATGGCGGACTTAATGCCGTAGTAGGCATTCTCTACCAGTCAACCAAGGGTGGTGAAGAGACAACAAGGCAGGTGCATTGTTTAAAACATGTAAATTAAAAAAATAAACAAAAAAGAATTGCGTACACATACATATATATTTAATATAATACATACCAATATAAATACCGTGACCCATTCCCCCGCGGAAAATATAACCGCAATTTCCGTTTGACCGCATGCATACCGACCTTAGGATTATTTTTACCGACTTCAAAATAAATGTATGTTTGTCACGCATTTCTCCATAACTAAATATCCGATCGTGATCATTCTTTTTTATTGGATTCGGTATCTCATAACTTAAGAAATAGTCATCAAAATCGGTTCAGCAGTTTTCTAGATATGGAACATACAACCGAAATCCTTAGAGACAAACAGCACGAATGTGTAAATTGATTTATTATGGGTATTTTGCCAATCCTAAAGGTACCGTACTACAGAACTTGCTCACTTTTTAATGCTGGTGTACCGAAACTAAAAAAAGAGCAATAAAAGTTTTTTCACAAAAAAATAAACTAGACTTCAAAAGCAAAACACAAAAAGTGCAGAAACTTTCTTTCTTTTGAATTTAAATGTATAAGTAGATTGATAACTTATTTACAGACAAAATTTATTATTTAAAAGGTCGTTACGTTTAGTACAAGAAAACAATCCGGTTTACGACTCGAGGAACTGGAGAAGGAGCAAATTAAAATACGGTTAGTTTCATGAGACTAGTGGTTGGTGAAGTTTTATTACACAGATCGAACCTTCGGCAGATGGCGCCACTGGCTACTGAAACCAGTGGCGTGTCCACGAAAAACTTCGGAGATATGATTTAAATCGCTTAGTTCTAAAACTTGCATGGGGAAAGTTTGAATGGTTCAAGGAGTTTTGTTTGATTTATATTAGTCTGGGGTTTGAGTAGTTTTTAGAATAACGTAAAAAAGTCTGGATCTGTTTTTGCTGTTGAAGGAAACTCGAGTATTTTACATGGCTTCTTACTATTTCTTATACACGCCTACAACGAAATGTAATGGAGTTTGTTTCATCACCTCTAGAAATAATGAAACACGTTCTTGCTGAACTTCCGTCCGATATCAAACTCCAAGTTTGACACTCTAAGTTTGATATCAGACGGACGAACTAGGTAGTTAATAGATAGTCTTTAGGCCCTTTGAATAATTATATTGTAATGACAAGGATTTAAGCAACCTTAAGAATACTTATTTTGATAATTATAATATCTCGAAGACATAGCAGAATGACTGCCGTGTTTTAAATTTTATTTATCTGTATGTCTTTCGAATGTCATTGGCCTTTGGTCGTGTTTTGTTAAAGTAAATAAATAAATGGGAAACATAATGGCCGCTTTTCTACAATGCTCCACATAACCGCTCGTCAACATAGTCCCAACCCTGGCCACGACCAGGTCCAGCTGCGGCCGATGTTCAAAAAGCCGTAGTGGCGGGTCACGTGTCCGCCATTACTCTGGCGACAGATGCTGTGCCAGCCAGCGGGGATGGAGTCGGCTCCATTACTGCGAGTACTGGCCATAGGCGAGGTGTGCATGAACGGGATACGACTTCATTATGGGGTGAACATCTGGTTAGAGTAGAGGTTTTAGGTAGATAGTAAGTAAACTGAAAATACAGAAAACTGAAAAACTGGTCTATTAACGATGAAATTCACATTAAAACGTGTCCTTATTTTATAATAAATTAAGTAAAGAAACACGTCGTGTGCCCGACCCCGATATGATCGACCCGGTCGGCAAAAATGACGAAACCCTGGGAAGAATTTTTAAAAGTTCACTCGTTGGAAGGACTTTTAAAAAATCAAACAAGTAGAGGCATTTTGTTTTGTGATTTTGTTGTTTGACCTTACAATCTTCTCAAAATTCCTCTACTACAGAAATCAAATAGAACTTATAAAAAAAGAAAACAAAAAACTAACCAGTACAATAAGAAATTAGAGATCCCAGCTGGCCTTTCTACAAAAAAACTATCGTACTGTGAAATTATATTTAACTTTAAAGACAAAGATTAAGATCTCTGAATAAATTAGTTTGTAAGAAATATTACAGGCGAAACAGATTAGTCAGGTTTTTGGGTGCTTAAATGATATTGCGGTCATCAAACAGAACTCCACAAATTATAGTCAAAGAGAAAAAAGAAACAATCGTTCTGACTATAAGGCTATTTCAGCAATCGACAAATACCAGAGTATTATCTAAATATCTTAAATCCGTAACCATTGCACTTGATAGCAGAATCAATGTTGTCTGAGAACAAAGATAGCTCTTCAACTGCGCAGTGCAAGCACAAGATCAATTCCTCGTACCTACTTCGTGACAATACGTGTCAAGCCCTCAAGTGATTTGCACTGGGTCCTCCGGATAGAGTGTATTGGATAACCTCTTGGTAACGACGCAAACATTTGTTTAATTAACCACCCGAGTGTACCTCAATGGAGGTTATGTAAAGGTGTGTCTAGACTGCGGTCGATCGAAAGGAAGAGTTTACATTTATTTGCGACGTCATGTCGCACATAAATCATGTTATGATCGATGAAATCAGCACCAACATAGATTTCTGACATCGATAGTTCAGATTTCAAACGGAAGAATAACAAAATATATGGTTTTTATTTGACATTTAATATTATTGTGCTTCTGAAATGTCATGTGGTCAGCCCAAAGCATTTTGAACTTTTGACAGTAGCTTACATTGGCATAAATTCTAACGATAGACAACAACATTCATGAAAACCATTTGTTAAAATGCTGGTAAGTTAGAACAAAATTTCGCTGCAGCGCTATAACATTATGTTGTCCAATTAAACTATTAAAAAATGCAGTGCTAGATCGCTTATAGAGTTTGATTTAATCGCCATCAAAACGTGTAAGCGCCATGAATTTCACGGCGCTTACGCGTTTCGTTCAACATAGTGTAACAACAAGGTGTATGGATTGCAGTACAGTTCAGTCGAACAGAGTGAGTGTTCGGATCGCCAAATCTAGTGCGTAGTACTTATATATCGATTATTGCTTATGAATTATCACTTTGTCTAGAGCTCCAAGGACTCTACACAATAGAATTTAAATGTTTGTAAACGTACCCACGATTCAGGAAGAAATTCCTATTGTAGGGCAACTTTTTTCTTCACACTTCTTTCTTCTTATTTGCGTTGATCGACCGAAATTCGAATTACGGTCGATCAACGCCGATTGAAAACATTAGACGATGATCAAGATGTACAATTCACTATTGCCTGACTATCGTAGATTTCCAGCGATAGAATCAATATTTCTTCGATCGAATAAAGAACAACCGAAGTCGATCTAAATATCGAATATATTTGAGGTGATCAACATTGACTTGTCGACATCGGCGTCGATCATCCACATTCTGGTTGCACCTTCACATACTTAGTGGTGCGTACTCGTGAGCCCGCATTCGCGTACACAACAGATTAGGCCAGCGCTCACTAGATAGCTAATCTAACTTTAGTTTTAACTCAGTGCACTTCGTAAATGGTTTTGTTCGAGAAGCTTCGACAGTTTTCAGTACGTGCACGATTCTCATTGGTAGGTATTGATTTTGTATTTATTTTTATACGAAGAATGTGAAATCCATAAAAATATGGCGCCGCTTTTGTAATTTTTACGTCATTTTTTAAATTAAATTTTATTTAAGTTCTGTGCTTTAAAATATGCTGACAATGGCCAATATTTAAAAAAAACTCCAACGTTAAATTCAATTCAATTCAATTCAATTTATTCACAAACAATTTACATTGTATTTGAAATCATAAAAATAATAACAAGTAATAAATAATGGCATAAGTATAAAAAACACATTCATAAAATCATAAGTCATAATTAAACATTAACAAAAAAAAAAAATATACAGTTTTTATTATACAAAAGAGTTGTGTAGTTAGGCAACTTTCATAGCGCTGGTATGCGGACTCGGGACGACGCTAATAAATCATTTTCTACTATAAAAGAGGAATATTAAATCGAAGGAGGGGAGCGAAAATGAACGAACGACTGAAGGGAGCGGGACGATGTGAAAAATTGGGCCGTAAAAAGGCAATCCCCAATGCGCCAAAGCGATGAATAGTGAGCTATTTTCAATTACCTACGGCTAGTGTCCGCATTGTCTGCTCGGGAAATTGCCCGCATATTAATGACTTGACGTTTTATTATTTTTTGAATGTTTAATTGGTTTTTAAGACATTTAAGGTGAAGGTTTTGTTGGAGCAAGTAGATAAAATAGGTACTGTAGTGTCATTTTAATTGAACGGTAATTAAATTATTGATACAATGCATGTCCTCGAAAAGAGCGATTTCTAAGCAGCCAAACTGTGCGGCAAGTGTCACTTTTTTTACTAGTGCTTTTTTACTTTCCTGTACTTTTTTAATTTTTAATGCCAACATCAGCCCGCCGCATAGAGTTTTTATTATTTGAGAAAAGTTTTAAAAATTAGTTAAGTACAGATTATCATTCATATAAAAGGTAAAACAAAACTAATACTTCATTTAAGGCGTTTTTAATTAGGTACTCTAGATTTAGATTTTGATCAATAAATTAATTTTAAATATTCATTAAATATGTTTGGCAGAATTAATATTATGCTCGTGACTTTTTGCGTTACGACGTGACAGCTATTTGCACATGCGCAGTAGATATGCCCGAGGAACTATGAACTATTAGTTAATCTGTGGATATGCTGAGCGCCCTTGAATAAGCGCCATTTTATTAATTTCTTGCTTGGTTCAGATATTTTTTTTTATTTCCTCGCACAATGCATAGTAAAATTTTGTATGATACACGTGCGTAAGATGATTTCCGACTCGTGTCGATTTATCCACTCCTCGGAAATCACCTACTGCGGTAGCACTTGTAGTATAAATAATTATTTATATCAAAAGGCGAGTTTTGTCACAGACAAAGACAAGATCATTCGCTAAACGACGAAGTGTCATTAATTGTACTGATTCAAAAATTGAGATTAGAATAAAAAAATAAAACAACACATTTTGCTTGTGACAAACCGCTTACCAAAACAAACGAACAGAACCTAAATAAAGAAAAAGCTCTATTTATTTGACTTATTACTGAAAATATTTAGCTGAGTGAACACAGTGCAAAAAGAAAACGTTAGTTAAGACCGTACCCTGACCAAAAAATCAGCATGAGATATGAGCATTGTACGGCACTGTTGGCGCATGAATTACGGTAGTGAATACGCCCAGATTTTAGAATAAAATCTTTATAAAATCGAATATTGGTCTTTTGAAAAAAATAAAACTTACAAAATGTTCGTTATCAAATTGTTTATCCATTAGTGTTAGTATAAAAAAAATAATTAATGAACGCTTTACGAGGAGATGCATGGTATCAATAATTATTTCACATTTTTATGGTTTTGCTGGAAGGAGATTAGTGAAACATATAACTCTTAAAAAAAAAAAGTGTACTACAATTTTAGAATTAACATTACATAGAAAGGAGAAGGGCAAGACTTAATAGTATTCTGGGCCCAGGTGTTAACTCAATCAAACTAGCTTTATTTTTAAGAGGATATAATAACAAGGCTTCGCTGAAAATATAGTGAAATTTGGCTATCCAGGAATCAAGTTGTATGAAATATACTAAAAGTGAGGTTACAATATAACATTGTAGTTTTTTTATGTTTTTCGAACGAGTGCCGGTTTATTTTTTTCTGCCTGTCATCTGTCTGTCAGCATTCAGTGGCCAGTACCTATTGCTGACTGATGAAAAATTAAAGGAACTCGATTCGCTATGATTCGTATCCACCAAACGACTGATAAGCACTTGTCACTCGATTTTCAAAAATTAGTTTGAGATTTTACCAATTTTTAATCGATTAGGTATTTAGTTTCATAACTTAATTTAACTTTTCTCGCTTCCTAGATAGAAATATGGTACTTTTTTTTGTGATTTCCCTTAGAAAAATATAACGGATTTTTTAATACACATTTCAACTAGTTAACTGCTGGGCCCAGAAATGCCCGTCTCCTTTAATGTATTTTTATTAATTGATATTTCTTTTTAAATAAAGTGTAGATAGCTCTTAAAAACTGCACAAAAACGACTAACGCGGCGTTTTGCTCGGGGAGGCGCCTTAAAACAGATGGACTTTTAAGGCTTGGCAGCTTATATAGTTTTAACTACAGGGTTCTGGAAACGACCTGAATATACCGCACTGTGGAACAATGACAACCGGAAACTTGTACTTAGATAGAATATTGTAGGGTTTGAGGATTTTTATTTTTAGGGTTCCGTACGCGAAGGGTCCAAACGGAGCCCTATTGCTGTGTCCGTCTGTCTGTCCGTCTGTCCGTTGTCTGTCGCACGGGTTTTACGGCCAAATGGTTGGAGCTACAGTCTTAAAATTAGGATAGAAGCATCTTGTTAACCCAAAACCATGCAAATTGACAAAAATATATTTTTGTGATTTTAAGGGGGCTCCCATACAGCTAAAGCGTGAAACAAATAATGACTTGAGGTATCGTTGTTTAGAGCTCGTTAAGTAAATAAATACTGTACTTTTGTTTTAAATATTGTAAACAAACGAATGAGAAGCCACCAAATCAGCCTTTTTACAAAACTTTGTTCCGAAGTATTTTTTAACTTCCAATTGACCTATGAACTTGAAATTTGGTATTAATGATAATGATAATTTATTATCTATACTTCTATACTATCTAAACTATATAATATTATAGAGAGGAAAGATTTTTTCGTTTGTTTGTTTGTACCGAATAGGCTCCGAAACTACTGGACCGATTTATAAAATTCTTTCACCAATAGAAAGCTACATTATTCCTGAGTGACATAGGCCATTTTTTAATCCCGAAAACGGGTCCTATGGGGTGGTCCACGGGAGCGAAGCCGCGGGCAACAGCTAGTTACGTATATTTTACAAAAAAATACCAATATACTGATAAATATGAGTTTTCTTTGAAATTCCCTAATTTTTCCTATTACAAACAACTTAATTTTGCGGTTTGGTACGGAACCCTAGTCGCGGATCGCGGGTCGCGGATCGCTTTTGTGGTTATGTGGTCAACGAAATAACCTATATCAAATTATATAACGTTTCTAAAACGTTTAATGTGTATGAGAGTGATATGCGCGATATGGGGAAGATACTTTTCGTGGAGCATCAATAAATTGGAATTCAAGCTATTTTAATTTTGAATAAACAGAAAATGGCAAATTGATAATCTTTTTGACTAAGGGCGGTTACGCACTACACGACCGTGTTCGTGTTCCGAGTCCGTGATTTGAGATCCTACAAGAAGTACTACGGCTACTTCAGAACCGAAATTTCATGGACACGGATCGTATGTAGTGCGTAACCGCCTTAAGACATGAGCTCCAGTCAGAAAAAACGAAAAAATACTCATATTGGAATTACAAAAGGAACCCTGTTTATTAAAATGAACAAATCTTGAGAGATATACAAGATCCCTTTCATCTTTTTTCACACCTAGATGAGAAGATCGTATTATTGACGATCCAAAAAGAAAAGTAAAGGCCAGATGTTCATAATAATAATGTTTCTTGTGTTGTTTTGTACAAAAACAAAAGGGATAATATGGAACCTCAATATTTAGAGAACGCAGTAATAAATATTTTCGGGAAGGGCAGTGTCTTATTAGGTAAGCTGCCGTTGTGCCGTCCAATTGCTAGATAGCCGCTATCTTGCAATTTACGAATTTTAGGTTTTGACGTGACAACGTCTAATAAATCGATGAACGCCGGCTGCACGAAAAAGTGTAACGTTACGCTCATTATAACGTTACGATCGGAGCGAGAGCGCTACACGAGCGAGCGAAAGGCACGATTTTGTCACGTGTAACTATCGTCCGTAAACCGACAACCAATTTTTTTGATATCATTATAATCAGTTAAAAATTCTCTAGCGATCTGTCTGAACAGTATTTTTCTACTATCAATAGATTCCGGATAAAAATGATCCAAATTGCTTTGTTTATAAATCTATTTTTGATGAGACTTAGTCAGTGGTGTCTCATACCATATAAAGAAAGCGTGCCGACGTACTGTACTGATTATACTGATTATTTTTTGTACATCGATCGCGTTCGGTTCTGTTCCACGGATATAGATGGTGATCTATCTATCGCCGTGGATCGGAACCGAACGCGATCATCATCTGCCTCGCCCGTTCCCAACTATATTGGGGTCGGCTTCCAGTCTTACCGGATTCAGCTAAGTACCAATGTTTTACATGGAGCGACTGCCTATCTGACCTCCACAACCCAGTAACTGGGTAACACGATACCCCTTGGCAAGACTGGTGTCAGATCTCAAGCTTCTGACTACCCGTAACGACTGTCAAAGATCTTCAAATGACAGCCGGGACCAACGGCTTAACGAGTGCTTTCCGAGGCAACGAGGAAACTCGGTATGTTGAAATGGTCACCCATCCACGGACCGACCTCGTCAAGTGTTGCTTAACCTTGATGATCGACCCGTGCGGCTGTTATTATTTAGCCACGAGCTCCTCCGGAACCGAACGCGATCGATTTACAAAAAATAATCGGTATAATCAAATAAAAACGTCATATCATAGGATGAGGCATCTGTATGCTAGTATTATATTATCTGTGACTTAGTTATAGATTTAAGCTAACAATGTCGCAGTGTATTTTTTTAAACCGGAAACTTGCATATGAATAGTTGTTTTTTGTTTTCCGTCTCTCAAAATATGATTTTGTCAGATAGCGGCACTCTAGTTATAGGACGGCACGGTACGGTTGGAGTAGAAATTACGTATATTATTTTTGTGACAACGCTACTTATCTATATATTACATTGGTATTATATTGGTCCACTGAAGTATCCCTAATATATTGTATATGTATACTTGTCGGAAATATTATTTATTTGTTCAAGGACTTATGAAAGCAGTACTAAGTGTTATTGTTAAGACTCAGACAGTACTCTGGGATTTTGAGTTAAAAATCTTGGTGGTGATTGGGTACTCATTGTTATCTTGCCCTTAATCCATACACATCCCTATCACCACCACCCACTCTGCCACCACCATCCACTTATCCCTTTTTCCCATGTGGGTAGGCAGAAACTACAGAACGCTACGCCACGCCACGCCACGCTCTTACGATACTTACATTATTTGCTTCATATACGACCATACATCTAGTCATACACGCAGACTGGTTATGAATTCTGCGGACCAGCTGCTAAAAATAATTGGACACTTTCGAAAAGAGTATCTTCACCAATGAAATACTCTTTTCAAAATATTTAAAAGAGAATTTGTCATAATCTTTCATGGAGTCATACACTTTGCCTTGTCAAACTCACTTACGCATTTAGGATGCTGGTCTTTTTGAAGTACATCACTTATAAGATTCGTGTATCTAGGGCGTCCCCACTCGGCGTTTCCCCTTACGTCTGCCTTGTAAATCTTTTGTTATTTAGTCCTTATCCCAATTTATTAGGGATCGGCGCAACATGTCCGTACTTCTCTGTAAGTCGTCACCTTCTTAGTAAGTATGAACATAATAAATTTTCGAAAGTATTTTTTTGTTTTTAATGAAACTACTTTTTTGGATTACTTATCTATAATTTTTAGTTTAGAATGTAAATTCAAATTCAAATTCAAAAGTCATTTATTCAAACTAGGCTGAGAATCAGCACTTTCCGAACGTCAAAATTACATAAGACAGTCCCCCAAAAACGCCCGCCCTTCACGAGTCTGGGAAGAAGAAGTGGCGCAACAAACTCCCCAGCAACACAGCTGTCTGTTCAGTTAGAAAAAAAACAAAATCTTGATTCTATACAATAGTATGCAAATAATTTACATTACTCAAGACAAAAAATTAAAATAAAATATATTTGCCATAATGACAGCTAGCACACGCCAATATACCAACAAAAACATCGAAATCTAAACTCAAGCGAAAATAAAAACTAAAAATAAAAACGTAAACGGAACTCCCGAATTATAAAGCCTCGAGGCATAAAGGGCGTGCCCGACTACATATAGCTAATACAGCTGTAACTCGAAGTCACATAATTATGATAAACTAGGACCATCGAAGTAAAAAATAAATCAACTGTTAGGCAAGAATAATATATGATCCACTGTCGAGGTCGCTAGCTAACCACATATTGCAATACAACTCATTAAAAAAAAAACACTGCAAAATAAATTTAATTATACTGTCAAAATAAAAAAAACAATTATATAACTCATATAACCTGTCAATAGGTAAGCTAATTCTGGAGAAAGAACACAAACATTGTCTTGAGTTAATCACAGCGACCAACAATTTTTATCGTTTAAGTAGTCGTTAATAGAATAGTATGCCTTTAAACAAAGGTTTGATTTTACTTTAACTTTAAACGCATTAAAAGGCAAATCTAGAAGAGCAGAGGGTAGCTTGTTATAAAAGGTTATACCAAGCCCAACAAATGAGTTATGAACCTTATGAAGCCGGTGAAAAGGAGCTCGTAATTTGTCCTTATTTCTGGTGTTAATATTGTGAATATCACTGTTTTTAGTGTAAAAGTGTATGTTTTGCCTAATATATAAGATATTGGCGAAGATGAATTGTGATGCCACTGTGAGAATACCAATATCTTTAAAAAAATCTCTTAGAGAAACTCTGGCACCTAGCTGGTAAATTGCTCGAACTGCTCGTTTTTGAAGAACAAATATATTTTGAATGTCAGCGGCTTTGCCCCACAGCAGAATGCCATAGGACATAACGCTATGGAAATAACTAAAATAGACTAATCGAGCAGTATCAACGTCAGTGTATTGTCTTACTTTCCTGACAGCGTAGGAGGCCGAGCTAAGCCTTCCCGCTAGACTTGAAATATGTGGGCCCCACTGAAGTTTGGCATCTACTGTTATGCCCAGAAAAACTGCCGAGCCCACAGTTTCAAGCACCTCTCACACGATGTTGGGTCCTAGATTTCTAACATTCGGTAAAGAAAATTTTATACATATCATTTTCTTGGAATTGAGAACTAAGTTATTTGTTGTAAACCAATCCGTAACCATTGAGAATGCACTGTTTACATAGTCAAAATCATGTCTATTCCTGTCAACTTTAAAAATAAGAGAGGTATCATCTGCAAATAGTACAACTTCACAGATACCCTTTAAAAAGAACGGTAAGTCATTGATATACACTAAGAACAAGAATGGACCCAGTATTGAGCCTTGAGGTACACCTAACTGAACTGGTAACCCGGAAGATTTCTCACCATTAACATCTACACATTGGGACCTATTATGTAAGTAAGAATTTATAACATCGAGAGCTTCGTTTTGCACACCGTAATGACGCAGTTTACGCAATAGCGTGTCATGGTGCACGCAGTCAAAAGCTTTGGAGAGATCACAGGAAACCCCAATAGCATTTTGCGAGTTCTCCCATGCGTTAAACATGTGTTTCAGCAGAGCAACACCCGCATCTGTAGTTGAACGACCTTTTGTAAAGCCATATTGTTCATTATGAAGGAGGGTATTTAAATTAAAATGTTTTAGCAACTGCTTGAGTATTAACTTTTCAAATATTTTACTAAATGCTGGTAAAATGGAAATAGGCCGGAAATTGCCAACGTCATTTTTATTACCTGATTTAAATAATGGTATGACTCTACTACTCTTCATGAGGTCAGGAAAAGTTCCTAAGTCAACAGATTTATTAAAAGTAACAGCTAGATAGGGGCTACGATGTCTATTATATTACTTAAAAGTTTAATGGAGATGCCCCAGTAATCACCAGTGTTTTTGGATTTGAGTGTGTTAAAAATATTAACTACATCACTAGGCGTTACATGTTCGAAGCTAAATAAACGAATACTTTTAGACACACTACTAAGCAAAAGGTTTTCAGCTTTAGACGGGGACTAATTTAAAGAGCGAGTCGTAGTTATGGGTATGTTGGCAAAAAACTCATTAAACGCTTCAGCTACGTCAGCTGCTTTAGTAACTAATTTATTGTCGACCATAATCTCAAATTCTTTATCTTGTTTAACCGACTTACCCGTTTCATTGTTAATAATTTTCCAAGTGGTTTTTACTTTATTATTGGATTTTTTGATTTTATCGCTTAAAAATTTTGATTTAGCATAAACACTAACCCTTTTAAATAATTTTGAATAATTTTTGACATACTCCAGGAAAGGAGTATCAAACCTGTATTTTTTCAAACCATATAACTCGTATAGTCTCGCTCTACTTTTATAAATACCTGGAGTGGCCCATTGGTTAATGCCAACGGTGGTGCCATTAATTTCGATAGTTTTGGTCTTGAAAGTAGATTGGTACTCTTTTTGCACGACATCAAAAAGGGCTCCATAGATTTCATTAGGACTCTCGTGTTCTACTATAGATGGTGTAATTCTATTAGCTATATTGTTTTTAAACTTATTGCAACGACTAGCTGTATAGGGCCTACATTCCATTTTACGCGGCTTTTTATGTAATGGCATGGGGAAGCTAGCTAATAAACCACAGTGGTCAGAAGTTAAGTCACTTAACACACATTTATTTTTGGCATCACAATCACAAAATATATTATCAAGACAAGTTTACGAAGATGCCGTGATCCTAGTATGTTCAAAAAACAAGTTAATTAAATTATAAGACCTAAACAGATTAAGAAGTCTAATACTTAATCGAGTAACATCTAAAATATTAATATTAAAATCTCCACATTAAATTATACTTTTATTACTTGATTTTAACCTATTGAGTGAATCATCCATTACCGATTCAAAACTATTAAAATCACCAGAGGGGCTCGATAAACGCAAATTATAACGTATCGCTCGAGTTCAACACAAGACAACTCAATAGTGCGCTCAATAGAAAGATTTACTAAATCTAAACGTTGTTTACTAAAATCACCAGAGGGGCTCGATAAACGCAAATTATAACGTATCGCTCGAGTTCAACACAAGACAACTCAATAGTGCGCTCAATAGAAAGATTTACTAAATCTAAACGTTGTTTACATTTCAACTTGTTTGAAACAAGAACTAAAGTTCCACCGCGAATCGCGTTTTTTCTCACAAACGCACTTTGTACAGTAAAATTATCATCATTGATAAACACTACTTCATGTTCCTTCAACCAGTGTTCAGTTAAACATAACACCTGAACATCATAGTTTTCCATTAATAAACTTAACTCTAGCTCTTTGCCGGACAGACCCTGCATATTTTGATGTACAACATTGAACATATGCGGCTTATCCGTTGTTGCACCTAATAGTTTAAACTACAAGGCGTATCAATAGTAGTGTTAGTACCACTACTATAAGTAATCGATGGTACACTACAATTACCAGTGTCACTGTGTATATTGTATGCTAAAAGATTAGCAATTTGTCTCCTACAACTGGGTGGCAAATACATTTCATTAATAGAATATGCTATCAACATAGCAATCTTATGTCTACATCTACGTGCCAGAGAGAAAGCTCTCTGAGATACATTTAGTCCACTAATAAATTTATTAGTGTCAAAAAACAATAATTTGTCACTATGACAAGTCAACATTTGTATAATGTTATTTAATTTAAAAATCCGCTTGTTCTCATATTCTGAGAAGTTATGCGAGTAAGGAAAAGCACAAACCATGAGCTTTCCAACATTTAATCCTAACAAGGTGTCAATACCAGCCATTATGTCCTTTTTGGTAATTCCAGTACTATTTCCCAAAAGCAAAACCACTGTAGAACAATTATCTATATTTGAATTTATAATTCTATTGATCATTTGCTTAAAACTTATATTATGGTAACAATGATTTGTAAAACTATGGCTGAGGTAATTTTGTAATATTTTTCCAAAGCCTGAACCTATTTCATCACTAAATAATGTTGTGTTACATTCCTTTACATTGTGTACACATGTCTTTTCAGGAAGAGCCAACATTGGTGGAGACAAGTCACCTTGTAGCTGGGGAGGTGGTGGGTAGTTGGCACAGCTGCAAGAGGAATTAGTCAGAGACTCATACCTCTCCTTATGTGTTTCACCAGGTCCAATAATTCCCCAGCCTCGAATAAGCGCTCACTCAACTGGTGTTGTGAACTTTCATATTTCTCAAAAATATCCTTCAGTAAACACTCCTTGTATAATAAATCATTTTGGAGGCACTGTGTGTCTTTATCATACTTTTCCCTACAATTATCTAGCTCACCCATACAGGTATTTAATTTACTAGTTAAGTTAACACGTTCCTTTCTAAGAGAAATATTTAATTTTAGGAGATTTTGTTTTTTGTTTGCTCTCCGTGAACGTTTCATATTTTTTTTGATTTTAATATATTTTTTTAATTTATTCGGACTTATGACAATGGGACATAATGGTCTAGTGTCTTCACCAGTCAAATCTATAATAAAATCTGGCTTACACACTGATTCCGATTGAAAAGTAAAATTACATTTTTAGGACATTTCCTATCATTCAAACTTAACATTCTGCCGCAATAACCCTATTGTACCTACAATAAAAATTGAAAGATTGTTTCTAAGAGGTAGGGTCTTAGAAACAATCTGCAAGACAAGAACACAAGGCTATAAACAGCAAAACGAAATACCTTGAACTAAGACATGAAGAGGATGACTCCTGAAAGCTTCAGGCAAAACCACTTAAAGGATTATGAAGTGAGTTGAAGTTCTTCGAGTTTCTTGAAAGTTGGAGATAATTTTAAAGAATGTTGACGTAGATAATATTACATGCTCCTAGGGTACTTCGCTTTCTCATTATGAAGAAAATTCTTTATTAGTTATAGTGTGGGTGTGTTCATAAAATAAATCTGATAAATTAAGATATAGAATTAAGCTGTGAACCTATGTTCTAGATACTTCTACCAAATTGTATCTACAAGCAGACTTTATTTCTTTCAGAGGGTGAGCACGTACCCATGAGTATTATGAACAAGATTTTCCATGGGACCAGTGAAACCGAAATCACGGTAACCAACAATTTTCAAAATTTTGTCTAAAATTTGTGGATACAAAATTATATAATTTTGTACAGCCGTTATTTTATTTTGCAGAGTTTTTTTGTTTCCTATAAGAAAAGTTGTTCATAATTATGAGTACTTTCACCCTCTGAGTAGTTGCTAAAGAAATAAAAGTAATTGTGTATTTTTACGTTTATTTGAGTGAATAGTTCGGAAGTCTTTAAACGATGGCAAAAAAAATAAACATACATATATATATAATAGTCTACCAGCTACAGTACATAAAATCTATTAATCGCGTTTAATTTAAAATTGTGGTCTGGTAACCACAATAGGATTATATTATTCTCGTAAAATATTAAAACCACCGACTATAATAATTATGAGTTATGATTAGGTAAGTATAAAATACGCCTATAGTGTACAATGGAATTTCGGGCTAGTGTTCAATAATTTTTCTACCAACTACATAGACCTAACAAGACCCTATTTTCTTTTTAATATCGTTGCACATGCTGTGATAGGAACCTTTTTGGTCTCGCACGGGGTATTTTATATTTTATTATTGTTTGTGTTTTGCTTATCTCGTGTCTCCTGTGCGGTTCACAAATACATATTTTTTCTTTATTTCTTTCTATATATTAGAGACCAAGTAAAATTAAAAAATAACATGCTTTACACGTTCACTGCGTTTACATTTTTGCCTGATTTTCAATTACAGTTGCGTCGGTAATACCGATTCGGTATCTGAAGATGCTATGCTTGACTTTTTTGAAGTGCGTTATGGTCGAAAAGATCTGAGGGACTTACTGTTGTCAAAAAGTCAGTACTAAATAAACAAATGAAAAATACCAACGAAGTAACGAATATACAGCTGAGTTCGTAAGTAGATCTGGGCAGTCGAAATAAATCGAGATATCAGATCGAGTAAGTGACAGATGTATACAAGTCAAATATGTCTGTCTCTTATTCGATATCAAATTGTTACCGCTCTAAGAGCTTATGGTCACCCCCCTGATTATTAAATCTCATGTAATTAATAGTGTTCATCGTCGGATCTTTTCTACCTATTTGAAGAATGTTTTTCGTTATAACATTCGAACATAATGTTTTCTTCTAAAAGTCAGTCACACGCAGTTTTATACTTTGTTAACTTATACAAATATCAGAATCAATCCACCATCTTGTTTTCCTCCTCGTTATTTGTGCCACTTGCCAGAAGCCAGAGATTAAAATAATTAAATATTCGCTGTCGGAATCACTGAACACTTCGATAGCTTCATTCACTGCCTCCTCTGTATTACGGCTCTTTGAACTTCGGGAAGCTTCGAGAAAATTCTTCCAGTTCCGTCCCGCATTTCTTGACTCCATAAGCTGTAAAATAGCTGTACGAATACAGTTGAACAAAGGGATAGGTATACAGACAGTATAAATGCATTGCAACACTTTTGACTAATATTGTGAGTTTGTTAAGCAAACAACCTAGGTACGGCACAAAGCAAGCAAGTTATCAAAAAAAGATAAAGTGACTTCGGGCATACATAATTGTGGATAACATGACAAATCCTAAAACGTATGAAATATTAGCTTATAACTGCGAGTTCATTTTCATGCCCTATCTTATATAGATAAAGTGCTTTTTTTCTGGGAAATAAGTAGTCGATGACACACCTAGCTAACTATCATTTAAATATTATTTTCTATTTGATAGAATGAAAATGAGATTAGCACTGATGAAAACTTCGAAAAAGTTTTTTCTCTGCCTGAATATTAAATTTTTTGGTTGACTGTACTTACAACTTGCAGTAGGAAAGCAAATAAGCAAGTTTTTGCCGATTTATACCAGCAACTTCAGAAATGTTGCCTTTATTAGTCAATTTCTCTTACTGTTCTTTAGTAGAATTATTATTTTCGAGTTGCTGCTCCATTTCAACTTGGTGGTGTTTGTGAAAACTGTAATGAAGTATTTGGATAATTAATTAATATTTAATAGCATGTAGCCAATAACTTCAGTGGCATGGTGCCGTTTAGAGTCTGATTATTTATGAATATGAAACATGCGTTTAATTTAACACAATTTACCATTCGTGGTGATTAAAGCAATACCAAAGAAAGCAATATATAAAATTAAACGATGGTGGAGTGAGGATGATTGGAAGGTAGGAGTTTTATTATTTTTTGCCAACATTAAGTGTCAGTGGGCAGGGCGACTGGAAGTCGACAGCGTTGTAAGGCCTCCCATAAGGTGGACGATGTACTGGTGAGAGCCGCGGGAGACCGCTGGATGCAAGAAGCACAGGACTGGGTGATAGGGAACCCTTGGAGGAGGCCTATATTAAAATTTTTTTGTGTAGTCACAGCGGATCCTTGTGTCTCTGAAGTTGGCCGCAAGACCCAAAAATAGCAAATGCGCATGCTATTTTTGTGTCAATGTTGCAGGAGAAGATAGCATTATATAACTGCCTCTTTCACTCGCTTACGTTTGTCGCATCATCCTATCACATTTAGTATATGTGTCACGGCTAATACCCGAAGTGCGGCTACACCTAGTTTTAGCCGGTTACGGTTAGGTGTAGCCACTTACTCTTGGTTAAACCTAGTACGAGCCGATTGTTTTCGGGTAAAACTAGGTCTAGCCTTCATCATGCCGGCTACAACTAGGTCCAGCCATTCCCTGTTGGATAAAACTAGATGCAAACAACTAACCTAACCTAACCTCGGGAGCTTAGGGCACCCCGACACGGACAGGTTAGGTTCGAAGGGGATGACGGGAGCTGAAGTGAGCGAGCAAAGCGAGCGAACTCAGCTCCCGTCGTCCTCTTCGTGTTAGGTTACTTTAGACCCTGCATTCAGAAATAGGAGCCCCGCGCAGCGGGGCTTCGTCGACCATGTTGCATAAACACTAAACTAAATTGCACCAATACCTAGTTCTAGCCGGAATGATATCGGATAGACCTAGTTTTATCCAACAGGGAATGGCTAGACCCAGTTGTAGCCGGCATGATGAAGGCTAGACCTAGTTTTACCCGAAAACAATCGTCTCGTACTAGGTTTAACCAAGAGTAAGTGGCTACACCTAGTTCTAACCGGCTAAAACTAGGTGTAGCCGCACTTCGGGTATTAGCCGTAACATATGCAGTATACTCGATGAAAAACTGTTTTTTGCGCAATGGTTTGCAGCAGTTTGCAGAGCCAACTTCAGAGACACAAAGATCCGATGTGACTACTGTCATTTCTCGATAAATTGAGAACAGTGTGCATATACCGAGTTTTTCGACGTACTGACTCATGACAACGTAAACGATCTCTTATGTCAAAATGTAAAAAAAAAAAAAAAAAAAAACCGGCCAAGTGCGAGTCGGACTCGCGCACGAAGGGTTCCGTATTTGGTAAATTGCGGTTTACAAATTGTGACGAATTAAAAAAAACTGGTGGGGGGCCCACATTTTACCACTTTGGATGTGTCTCTCGCGCAAACAATTCAGTTTAGAAAAAAATGATATTAAAAACCTCAATATCTTTTTTAAATACCTATCCATAGATACCCCACACGTATGGGTTTGATGAAAAAAAAATATTGAGTTTCAGTTCTAAGTATCGGGAATCTCCAAAATTTATTGTTTTTTTCTATTTTTGTGTGAAAATCTTAATGCGGTTCACAGAATACATCTACTTACCAAGTTTCAACAGCATAGTTCTTGTATTTTCGGAAAAAAGTGGCTGTGACATACGGACGGACAGACAGAAATGACGAATAAGGATTCCGTTTTTTGCCATATGGCTATGGAACCCTTAAAAGATGTTTCTCCTTACCGTCTCACCAGACGGTGTTTATCCAGTTTCAATACAAATATGGAATAATACGACCAATCAGTGCGGCATTCTACTATCTATCCGTTTTTGTGTGACACTGAAATTGTAAACACGGCACACGTAAATGGCATGGAGTTACAAATCAAATCGATAGTTTATACACACTCGAGATAGTCTCACGAGATCTACAATAATCCGAAGACAGGTGCACAGGATAGAAATGACCCTGATACATGACACCTGAAACTGACCTGGTACAGATACTGCTTATAAAAAAGGTACACTAAATCCACATACTAACTTTCTTTCAATAGATATTTCATATTTCTATTATTCCGTTGCTTATAACATCTTATTGGAGAATACAAAAGTTCTCTGACAGCAAATAATGCTTGAGATTGAACGCTTTATTATTTACGATATATGTTCTAGCTACGCAGGCGGAAGAAATGGTATTTGTTGCAAAAAATGCGAATGTATTCCATTCTCCGATTTGATTGAAAACGAGGGATACCTACTACTACCTTCCTTTGTGAATGTAGAATCTTATTTAATTCAGCTTATTTTTATGGTATATTTATACCATAAAAATAACAAAAGCATAGACAGTGAAAATAACACACACAACACAGTCTATGCTAGAATTGGTGCCGGAATATTACTTCCTCAAACTGGGCAAGTGCGAGTCGGACTCGCACACGAAGGATTCCGTACCATTATCGCAAAAAACGCAAGGCAATCACGTCTATGGGAGCCCCACTTAAATATTTATTTTATTCTGTTTTTCGGTCTCCGGAGGGGAGTGATGTAGCGGCACCAGCGCCGCCACTTACGAACTAATGACATGACGTCACACAAATCCTGCATCGCGCAAGTAAAGTTTCGGCGCGATTAGAACACATACAACAGTCCGACAACAACCGTCGGGCAGTTGCCCGGACCAGACACAACACCCGTCTGGTCGGAGGATCCTCCCTTTTCTATGGAGGTTTGTGGGACTTTCCACCCTGTTCCGTATACCCCCAAACTGGTGACCCCGAACATGAACGTCAGTCAGTGCAGCCTTCGTGCAGAACAACTTCGTCGTGACGTCAACATCACTTCCTCAAGCTTTCGAGCAGCGAGTCATACAGCCAGCCAGTACCCACGGCATCTACGGGGGTATCCTGACCACCAGCATGCAGCGTACGCGCATTCCTGGTCATCACCCTCAGCTTCTATCATCACCGCTCCGACCCACTGGAGCCAGCAGCACTGTCCCGACTCACTGGGACATCATCACCGCTCCGAACCACTGGAGCCAGCAGCACAGTCCCGACTCACTGGGACACCTTCACCGCTCCGACCCACTGGAGCCAGCAGCACTGTCCCGACTCACTGGGACACCATCATCACCGCTCCAAACTACTGGAGCCAGCAACACTATCCCGACTCACTGGGATATCATCACCCCGACTCACTGGGGCACAACCGCATACAGTTCCGACTCACCGCGAACTCTGCGACTTCCGGTTCCGACTCACGGGAACCAACCTTCCACTGGCCAGGCACGCATCACAAGATGTACGGACGACTCAACCTGCTATCGACCTCCGGTCTCCGGAGGGGAGTGATGTAGCGGCACCAGCGCCGCCACTTACGAACTAATGACATGACGTCACACAAATCCTGCATCGCGCAAGTAAAGTTTCGGCGCGATTAGAACACATACAACAGTCCGACAACAACCATCGGGCAGTTGCCCGGACCAGACATAACACCCGTCTGGTCGGAGGATCCTCCCTTTTCTATGGAGGTTCGTGGGACTTTACACCCTGTTCCACCTGCCCCCAAAGCGGCAACAGAAATACGTGATCTGTAAAAAAAATAATTGTCTGGCTATCACGGTTCATGAGATACAGCCTGGTAACAGACACACAGACAGACAAACAGACAGAACTCGGAGTCTAAGTAATAGGGCACGGAACCCTAAAAACCGCCTTGAAAGTGTACAGTCTGAACAGGCACCTACCTCGTGATATTTCCTTGATTTCTAATCCTTCTAACATCTTGGTTAATTATAAATGAGAAATTAAAAGCAGGTACTAAAATTACCTAATTTAATACACAGCGCAAAAATCATCATTTTCTTTTAAACAAATAACCTTTAAAATTTTCCGTATCGCCCAAGTAAACCCTATCTTAAAAGCAATCTTAAAACAATATTTCTTGTAGATACTTAAAAATTAATTTACGTGGGCTGAGTTCAAATAACGGCATTCAGAAAACTTTCCCTAATGGCTTACCCGACGTAGAAAGCCCGAGAACCCTAGGAAAATGTGTACTGAGGACAGAAACCTATATAGACAAATGGACCGATCACTAGCCCTTACGCGATTTACCAATAAATAAGGGGATACACGCAGTCCCAACGATAAATTGCCTCATGAGAACTTGTATCGAGCAATATCCCGGAATACACATGTTTTGTATCGGGTTCTGGAAATACGACCTTTAAATGTATACTTTTTGTTCTGGTTTGGCTCACGTTTGACCACTATCTCACCTGATGGCAAGCGATGTCGATGGTGGAGCATGCTTGCCTAAAAGCTCTTGACTAAAATATCCCTATATGTTATGGACCAAGTGATTAATATGGCATTATTCATAATGCCCGGGCAATTTGAAAAATGTCCGATATGAGTAGGCAATAATTATGCTAAAAACTATTGAAATAATTAAATTGACCGGGCTCTCTTAATATGCCCATCACATAATGGGCCAGGTAATAAAAACATGTATTTTCTAAATTATTTTAGTGTTGACATTGATTTTAATATAGTATAACTAAGTACGATTACTATTTAAGCAACAGCGAGAGCTGAGTTCGCTCATTTTGCTTGCTTAGTTCAGCTCCCGTCATCTCCTTAAAAACTTTTTTTTTTTTTTTTTTTTTTTTTTTCCTGGGTGGAAAATCCTCTTTGGATGTCCTCCGCCCTGGGGTGGGTGGAGGGGTCTGTCAGACTCGTACTGACTAAAAACCACCCCGGTGTTCCATCTCACACCTACGCTGGGGGTCGCGGGAACAACGATACTTCCGCAACACCCAGCTAGTGCCGGCCCGCCTCCGCGGGCCTCGATCTCGGGTTGGGGGGGAGTGAGGTGTTTGCACCCCCCGCAACGTCTAAGAGGGGCGCGCGTGGAACACTACGCGTCACCACCTCGGGTCCAGATGTGTGGTGGACGACGGACGTCCCCGAGTCCGTCGCCCTAGGACCCATTTAGGGGGGCCGGAAGAGGGCGTTGTCCGCCCTCCGCCGACGCCCGACGCGTCTGCTGCGGATCGGGTTAGTGGATGAAATCTCCCTCTCCCTCTCCGCAGCCTCCTTCTGCGAGACGACTGTTTCGCAGAAGGATACCACCGCGTCCCAGGACTCCTCGCTGCCGACCATAGACTCGACTACGGCCGGCAGCGACAGGTCACTGCCTACTTCAGAGATGAGGGCACGGCGTGGCCCCTCCCAAGCGGCACACTCAGCCAGCGTATGCCACGCCGTGTCCTCCCGGCAGTCGACGCAGTGATGACACCGGGCGTCCGGCTCCCTGCTTATGCGACACAGGTACTTCCCGAAGCAACCATGCCCCGAGAGCACCTGCGTCACCCGAAACGACAGGGAGCCGTGCCTCCTCCCGAGCCAGCGCTCGAGCACTGGCCGGACCGCCTCGATGGTATTGAGGCCGGCGGTAGGGCGTGAAAGCCTGTCCCGCCATTCCACCACCAGGACCTCGCGAAGCTGGGACTGACGCAACTCCATATGCCGCTGCATCAGCCCTTCGCCCCGCGCCCGCGCTTCCTCGCGCCACCGATACAGTGACGCGAGTACCTTCGCCTCCAGGTCCCAGGGCGGGAATCCGGCCAGTGCACAAGCCGCCTCGTAGGAGATCGTGCGATACCCCCTGATGACTCTGACGGCCATCGCTCTCTGCGGCTTTCGCAGAACAGCGATGCTGCCGGCCGTCAGGTCAGCCGCCCAGATCGGGGCCCCATACAGGGCCATTGATCGCACGATCCCCACGTAGAGCCGCCTACAGGCAGCACTCGGGCCCCCCAGATTGGGAAGCAGCGTTGACAGCGCCCCAGCCGCGCCCAACAACTTGGGCGCCAGCCGCCGTAAGTGGGGGCCGAAATCCCACCGGCTGTCGAGCACCAATCCCAGGTACTTCATGGTTGACTCGACAGCGATTCGAGCCCCCCCGACGACTATGTGGGCATCGGGCGGTGGCGCCCGCCGGGGGCCATGAAAGACCATGGCCTCCGACTTGTTGAGGGCCACCTCCAGGCCAAGGCGCCGTATGCGGCTCACCACCTGTGAGACCGCAGCCGTCGCCAGCAACGCTGCCTCCCTGTACGAACTCCCCCGGGCGGTGACCAGCGTATCGTCCGCGTAACATGTCAGGTCTACGCCCGGTTGGAGTTCGCCCCTCAGCACCCAGTCGTATCCGATGTTCCACAGGGGCGGGCCCAAGACCGAGCCCTGTGGAACACCGCACGACATGCGGTGCTGGTTTTCGACGCCATCACGTCCCACATAGGTGACACACCTCTCCGCTAAATAAGCCCCGACAATGCGGCGGAGGTAGGGAGGCACTCGATGATACCGCAGTGCCTCCCGAACACAACTCCAGGGCAGGGTGTTGAAGGCGTTGGAAATGTCCAAGGACACCGCCAACATCACCCCACCCCGGGACACCGCTTCCTCCACCAGGACTCTCACCTGCGATATCGCCGATCCGATATCGCGTGGATGGTGGAGCGCCCATGCCGAAAGCCAAACTGGCTTTTGTCCAGGTCCGGCCCCTCTCTGTACAAGTGGCTGACGAGGCGGGCAGCGATTATCCGCTCGAACAGCTTACCCACCTCGTCTAGCAGCACTATGGGCCGGTACGCGGACGGTGAGTCCGCAGGGCGCCCCGCCTTCCTGAGCAGGACCAGACGACCAGATTTCCACAGAGTGGGAAACTGGCCCCGCTCAAGGCACGCTGTGAAGAGTCCTCTCAGCCAGGGCTCTAGCTCCTTCAGAGCGAGGGCTAGCACGTGGCCGTGGATTCCGTCGGGCCCCGGAGCCACGTTCTTGGCCCGGAGCCGCATCACGGCCGCCCCCATCTCTGCCTGTGTCACCTCTGGGACGCTGATGGCGTCCTCCTCTGTAGACTCTGCGGCCGTGGGCAAAGCCATCGGCGGCGGGATATGCTCCGCACTCGCCGGGAAGAGGGCTGCGACTACCTCCTCCAGCAGCTCGGGTTGGAGACTCTCCGTAAGTGGAGGCGCGGCGGCTCGAAGTTTTCCTCGAACCGCTCGATAAGGGCGCCCCCAAGGATCCCGGTCTAGAGTCTCCAACATCTCCTCCCTGGCTCGCTTCTTCGCTTCGCCGATGGCCAGCCGCAGAGTCTCCGTCGCCGCGCGGTACACCTCATACAGCGCGGCTTCATCGTCAGGGACCCGACGACGTCTCCTCCGGTATCGGGTGTACTGGCGTCTGGCCGCTACGCACGCGACACGCAACTGTGCGATATCGGCGGACCACCAGTACACCTGGCGCCTCTCTGACTGTGCGTGGACCCGGGGCATGGACGCGTCGCTAATTTGCGTCATCGCCCCGCGGAACCACAGCGCCTCCTGTTCGACGTCGACGGGTCCGGTTGTTGTCGACTTCCGGATCCAGGCCTGGACAATGGTGGCCTCCTCGAGAAGTTCCCTGTCAATGCGCTTGCGCGCCCAGCGCGGGCCGTCCGTTCGCGGGGCCAGCGTACCGCGGCCGCCGGCGGTCTGGGTGGAGACGTCGAAACGGATATATCGGTGATCCGATAACGTCTCCACCTCCACGGCGACATGCCAGTCGCGGACACGGCTCGCGACAGCAGGACTAGCAAACGAGACGTCCACTACTGACCCGCCCCGCTGTCGCACGCACGTGTAAACCGAGCCCCGGTTTAAGATGACCAGGCCGGTGGTTACTGCCCACTCCTCCAGCGCCTCACCCCTAGCATCGGTTACCGGAGATCCCCACGCCGAAGACTTGGCATTGAGATCCCCTAGCAACAGCACTAGGGCATGTAATATCGGATGATGTTCGATTCCGGAACTGAGTTACGATACTACTGGTTCAATTCCGGAATTCCGGAGTCAGTACCGGAATTAGAAAAAGGTACAAGAATTGAGAAAAAATAACAATAAATCAGGATTAAAATGTTTTATTAAATCAAATCTTATTTGGAATTTTGTTTCCAAATCTACAAAATTCTTGCCTGAGAGATCAATTAAACAGTCTTATTATAAAAAATAATCAACTTTTCAATAATATTTTGGCAAAATCAACATGTGCTTTTTTAGTGACACCACCAACAGTTTTCAAAATCTTTTGACATATTTTACATTTCGCTGACTGGCCATCATTTGCACGGAGAAAATAATTCCATATATTTGTTGATGTTCTTTACAACATTCCGCATACTGAACTGCTTTCTTCGGAGTCGACCTTAAAATAAAAAAATATCTATATCTCATGATCCGTTTTAAACTACTAAACTGTAAGTATATACATTGTAGCACATGCAAAAAGACACAAAACATTTCCTTTCATTCAGTGGATATATGAACACAACTTTGTTGTTCCGCAAGAAAAGCGTTAAAAAAAGTTAATCCAACAAAAAAGTAACAAGATAAACTTGTCTATAAACATTCTATACAAATTTATTACATTACTTTTATAACAATGACTACTTTGTAAATAAACAATAACTCAGATTAGTCACATTGTTTTATTACTTAAAATGTGAAGTTATGTTTTTATACTTTGAGTTTTTCCAGTAAATCTGTACACTGTGGCATGATAAAAATTAACTTCATTAATTGTTAATGAATTCAAAATACAGTACATTAAATAAGAAAGCCAAAACTTACATATTTTCTATGGATTTTGATTTAGCTTGCGAAACACCGCCGCTGCACTGCAATATACTACCGACTCCCGAGCGAGAACGGTGCGAACTGGTTAGCGACTGGCATGGCGGGGTAACAAACAAACCAAACGCAGGCGTCGATGGCGGCAAATTCAAATCAAACTTCGCGCGCGGTAACATTTCGCAATAGTAAAAATAAGCAAATTCTGTTTCTGATTGTGGTATTTTTTCTCAGTAATATTGAATAATTAAATGAGTATCGGATTGCGACATTAAATTCAATTCCGGAATTCTAATATCGAAAAAAAACAGTCCGAAATTCCGGAGTTACGAAATCTCGGAATTCCGGGATCCATGCCCTAAACAGCACAGGGTGAGGGTGGAGTCGGCCTACGACGGCGCCCAACTCGACAAGGAAACTCTCGAAGTCGGCGAGACTCTTGTTGGGCGAAAAATACGCACCAACTATGCCAACGCCGTCCGCGAGGGCGGCCACCCAGCCACAACCTCGGGACGGGCTGACAAGAGCCCCGCCAATAATGGCCACCAAACCGTCGAGGTCTCCAACCCAGTTATCCCTGGGTGGAACGAGATACGGCTCGGCGACCGCAGCCACGTGAATCGACCACTCTGCCATGCTCTGAAGCAAGAGATCTTGAGCTCTGGCAGAGTGGTTGATATTGCCCTGGAGGAAATGGTAGAGCGCCATTATACGCAATCCATTCCCTCCACTCTATTCCTAGACCGGGAGTCGGCCGTAGGGCAGCCAGGCTGACGGGGGGGTAAAGAGCCCTCGGCAACCTTGGCCCTCCTTCTCCTCTTCTGCTGCTGCATGGGTGCGCCACAGGCCTTTCCACCCGCTCTGTGCCCAGCGGGCCTCCCTGCAGCTGTACAAAGGCTGCAGTTTGGCGCCGCGGAGCACTGGGCCGCCTTGTGGCCGGGTTGACCACAGCGATAGCACTGCCCGCTGCGGTCTGTTTCGGCGGTGCAGCGTGCCCTGACATGCCCAATGTCCAGGCAACGATAACACCGCAATTCCCTGGGTTGTAGCAGCTTGACCCTCGCTGCAACCCACCCCACCAGCAGTCTTCCACCGTTAGCGACTTTTTGCGCCGCCGCCACCGGGCACCGCACCCAAATCATGCCGAGCCCGGTAGCGTCGGCGCGGATCTCGCCCGTCCGCACGTCCTCGGACGGACATCCGCCGGCTCGGGCGATGGCCGCCACGACCTCAGCTGGGGTCGCCGAGTCGTCCAGACCGTCGACACGCAGCTCAGACGTCTTCATAGGCCTGGACACCCGGACGTCCTCAGGGTTGAGGACCTCCCGCAGCTTGGCGGCCAAAATGTCCGCCTTTTCGGCGCTCGAGGCACCCGACACCTCAAGCAGACGCGCCCCTGTAATCGCCGGCCTCATTTTAAAGCCGGACGGTGTTCCAAGGTCGGGGAACGCGACTTTGGCCCTCGCCTCTGTCAGGACCGCCTTGTAGGTGACGCCCCTTTCGATGGCTCCGGGCTGCAGCGTGATCACTACAGCCGCGGAGCGTGGGGCTCTGACCTTAGACGGTCCTGCGGCCTTATTTGATGCCGGTGCGGGTGCTCCAGCGGTTGCCGGCGGCGCCGTCGTCTTCTTTCGACGGCGGCCCCTCTTGACCACCGTCGTCCAGGTCTCCGTAAGGCCAGGCGGTATTGGCGGTTTCGCAGCCACCGGCTGGGAAGTGGGCGCGGACCTACCCTTAGCGGGCTTGCCGGCCTCTTGCCCGGCTCCTCTCTGTTCCACCGCTGCGGCTGCGGTGCCCGGTTTTGCGGGTGCTTCCTTTTTCCGCTTATCCGCAGCAAGCGGTGGGCGGAGGTTTTCGGCCGGCAGTCTCGCCTCTATGGCCTCTAACCGGGCACCCACCATTTGACCGCACTGCATCATGCAGATGCGTGCGATCTTTTCGATCTCTGCATCCGCAAGTGCAGAGGCCGACGATGGGGCCGGGGATTGAACCGACGTAGGGGCCAGCGATGGGGCCATGACGGACGAACCGGTAGCTGCCTTCTGGGCAGTAAACTGCCGCTTCAGGTCCTCCAGCTCGGAACGGAGACGGCTGTTCTCCTCCCACAACTTCGCCGTCTCCTCCGTGGTTGTGCGGCTACTGAGGAGCTCAACCGCCTCCTGGATGCTATCCACCGCGTCCTTCAAGGCACGCGTGAACAAGCCCTTCAGGTTGCCCGATTTAGTGGCAACCTTCAGGACGACATCCAGGCCATCTCTCACTTGGCAGTTGAGCGCCACGGCTGATGCATCCGCCGTCCGAGCCAAGCGCCGCTCTCGGGCCTGTCGGGCCAACTCACTGACCTCGTCAACCGCGACAGCCCGTTGTTGCGCCCGCTTTGCGGCATTCGCCTCCGCCTTGTTTACCCCTAGCAGGGACGTAGTGGAGCCACCGCTTTGGTCCGCACTCATGTGCCCGGGGTCGCTGTGCACGCACTCTGTAGGGGCAGGCGTGTCGGGCCGAGGCACGAAGCGACCCCGCACGTCGCGTTCCGGCATCCGAACGGTGGCCCCCACCGCGCGACCCCGCCCTCTCCGTCCCGTTGATACCTTCGGGGCCGACAGGTTCTCCTCACTTGAGGAGAAACCCAGCGACCCCGAGTCCTTACTGCGCGGACGCTTCCTCCAAACTTTGGAGGGGCCACGCAAGTCCTGGTCAGACAAGTTGCCTCCAGGATCTGAGCCTCCTCGGCTCTTGTTGCCGCCGACAACGGCAAGAGGTACGTCCACATGGGGACTTGAGCCTCCTCGGCTCTGGTTGCCGTCGGCGACGGCAAGTGGTGCATCCGCGTCGCGCAGTTGCTCCAGGTGACCCTGGAGCTCCTTTTCTCGCTCGTGGCGCAGGTCAGCGGTGGTCTGCCGGCCTGCGAGACTATTGGTGCCCCCCTCAGATACGATGGGGCTGCCCTCTAGGAAATCGCTAGAGGGGCGGGACTCGCCCTTGCGTTGCGCAAGGGTACCCGCCTGAGGATTTTTTTCCTTTAGTCCTTTGTCCATTTTTGTTTTTCCTTTTTAAGGGTGAGGTCCCTTTCCCCTGCGCTAGAGACCGGATACAAGCCCTCCGGCCATTCATCCCCTCGGCACGCGAGACCTTGGGATTGGGTTCCATCTCCACTGCACGCCCACTCGACCGTCCCTCTGTAAGCAGAGGGGGGAGTAGGCGTTAGATGGCCTCCGCAGCAACGGACTAGCCGTCCCGCCTCTAGCCCGGTTCCCTTCACAGACCATCATGGATGATGATCTGTGTCTGGAACCGTGACCTTTCCTCGTGCGTTGAAATTAGCCGCCCGCCCCAACTGTCCACCCAGCGTGGGTGGACAGCTGGAGCCGACGTTGCCCAGGGTGCGCCGCGTGGAGGCTTTCAACTTGCACCCCATCTCCTTCAAACCTAACCTATCCTTGTCGGGTTGCCCTAAGATCTCGAGCTTGCTTCGCTCGCTCTTGGACTAATTCATTGACCATAATTATCAAATTGCCCAACCGTTACGTAGAAATATTCATAAATTGTAGTGTCGGTTTGTAATATCAGAATAATAGATTTTTAATAAAAAAATGCATTTAATCGTATACACAATATATATAACAAAATTTTTTTTTTTTTGTTACATATACTGTGTATACGATTAAATGCAGTATATTTTTTGTCCGTCTGGCTGATTGTTCCAGCTAATCTCCGAAACGGCTGGACCAATTTTGACAGGTCTTTCAATTGCAGATAGCCATAACTAACGCTAACGTACTAACTTAGGCAAATTTTTTTTTAAATATAATAAGGGTTCCGCGCAAACAAATTAAAACCCGTTTTACGACTTTGACGCAGTCGAGCTACTTACAAATAAAACTTTTATTTTACGCAAAAGCACTTCAATAATTCCTGCTAAAAACAAGCATTCCACATCTTTTCAACGCTCGTAAAAAGCAATTAAGAAAGCTGGATAGCAACAGCAATTTGCTTGCAAAGCCGGACAGATGATTTCGTAGAAACGCTTATTAGTAGAATTAATAACAAAGATCATATAATATTCTCCTTGTTAGCGTTACTCTGCGTATATAGAATAAAAATAAAACAAATAATAATTGTATTCCAATCCGCATTTTTGCCTTTAATATTTTCTTCTTCTGAAGTCATACTGTCTCCTAATAACTTTGAATGTAGGTACATATACTTTAACTAACTCGTTTTCCTTAGACTGAGCTTGCCAGTTTCGCCTTAAGCTATGGACATAAGCTATGGATACAGGAGAGCAGTAAAGATATTAGATTTACTACTGCTCTATTTTAATGTTTATACTTCTTTGGCTCATTTCTCTTTGAAGCAGCTGGAATTTAAAAGCGAATGTTAAAGTAGTTAAGGAGAACAGTTGAAGCTATTTTAACCTCTAAGGCTCCAACGACTTTACGTTAGCTTTGGTAGCAATTTCCTTATGTTCGTCTGTACCTAAGTCTTTGTAAGCTCCTCGCTAATAAATGTGGTCTTGTTTTAGAATTTCAAACAGAGTTCCACTTTTTGCTGACTGAGGAATAATCTGAGTAAAAAATGGGATAGCAAGGGTCTCATACAAGGGCTTACAGACGGCTTAAGGTCCAAAACATTTTGAACTAATACCACAAACGTACCCACATTATGTCTGATGCAATGAGATTTATAGTTTTTCCATCCAAAGTGTACATTAGTTTACAATTGTGTTGATGTATACAGTCTGCAAAAGTACGATCAACCGCGTATTGTAGTAATACTTGAGTAATATTACTGCACCTAAATACTGTTACGAAATAAAGAGAGTCATAATTTCAAATGCATGATTTATAGAATAGAATAGAATAGAATATACTTTATTGTACACCATAAAAATTACACATCGATTTATGTAAAGAAGAAAGAATCTTCATTTTATATTTTCAGATCTTAACTAAGATAGCACCTAAATAAGTCCTTAAAACTGAAATCCATCAAACAAACTGACTGGATCTAAACAGTAATACTAACTACAAACTCATTTTCTCGCAGATAACTGAGGATCCAGTTTTAAACGCGTTTTTGTCAGAAAACAATGCTCGCCTCTAAAAGAGTTTCCCTTTCCGTACTTAATGAAAAAGTTTGACGGCCAGCTTGGCGATTGTTCTGTGTTTCGATTAAGGAACTTGTTACTGGGTTATTTTTTTAATTACTTTTAATGTTGATTGGCTATTTCTAAGTCAAGATTGACAATTGCAAAGTGAATGTTTAAATAAAAGTTACATAATTACATACCTGAGAGCAGTGGTGACCCAGTGGTAACGGCCCCGACTAAACGCGTCGTAGGTCGTGAGTTATTTTGTGCAAATGTGGGACCTTATCAGAATATCACCGCAGCGTTATTTCCTTTTTGGATATCGCTGCACATGCTGAGATAGGAGCCTTTTTGGTCTCGCACGGCGTTTTATTTTTATTATTGTTTAATTTTTTGCTTATTTCTCGTGTCTCCTGTGCGGGTCACAAATAAATATTTTTTCTTTCTTTATTTCAAATTGTTTCATCACCAGTGCTCTAAAAACGGTGAAGGAAAACATCGTGAGGAAACCGGCATATACTAGATCAAAAATTCGAATACATGTGACATCCAACAACCCGCACTGGGCCCACGTGGTGGATTATGGCCCATTCCCTCTTCACAGAGGGGAGGCCTGTGTCCCTGCAGTGGGAACGTTAAAAGGCTGATGATGATGGCATACCTACATACTCGTGTCTTTTTTCCTATGGGGAAGGCAAAAACTATACAGAACGCCACCTGTTACGATCCTAACACACTCCTTTACCTTCATACATGTAGTCATACACGCACGCTGGTTATGAGTACTGCGCACCTCGTATTTTAAAGTACTGTCACCACCACGTCACCATCATCTGCCTGGCGTTTCCCCAACCTTGTTGGGGTTGTCTCCCAGTACTAATATTTTACATGAGCGACTACTTACCTTCCGGGTTTTCAACTATCCACAAACTTAAAGACTTTTTTTTTGGACATTCCGTCCGCACTATTCCCAAACCACTGCAACTCCTGATAGCCAGAATCAACAGTGGCGAAAACCAGAAAAGCACCGAGGCAATGAAGCTCAATGAAATCCCGGAGAATGAATTTAACTGTCTTGGATCCCGCAATGAAATTAATCAGAAAAAAATAACGGAGAAGTAGGAAAAAATAAAAATTCCACTTCTCTCCATATCAAGCAGGAGACAGAACAAACAAGGCCAATAGGCACAAAGAGTCGTTTACAACTGGGTTAAGCCCAGTTACCTAGCACCACGGATAAAAATTAGCATTAATAATTTTGAACTTAACGACTGTCACAAATTTACAAATTACTTTTTTTCTTTTTTTTTTATTATCTATAGGCTTGCGCTTGACCACTATCTCACCTGATGGTAAGCGATGATGTGTTTATTAATTACAGCTGAGATAAACGACTTAACCTACTTTCCGAGACACAGGGGTCTTGATATGTAATAAAGGTCACCCATCCACCCAGTAACCTTCGATTGTCCGGTGCTATTGTTTTTATTTAGCCACATACCCTTTTATTATTGAATGTATTTTAAGTAATGTGTAGGAATAAATTATCGCAAAACAAACAAGGTTCATTTGATATTTATGTGGAGTGACAACGGTTGGAGCTGACACCAACTTGCTTGCCAATGTACTAAATTTATAAATGATTTCTCAGAAGCTACAAATAAGCTGAGCTAAGTTTCAAGAATATCTAGTAACAAGACTGGAGTTTTAACAAATTTACACGTCTGCCTAATCCTTCGGGGAATTGTGTGTATGTAGATACCCCCAAGGAACCTACCTAACAAAGCCTTGACTAATGTCTGAGCCCAATAACGAATATGTCTGTAGATTTGCTTACTAGAGTTATAATTTTGACATTAGAGGCCGTAGACAAGTGACATACTATCATCAAAAGCGTGGCGATAGCGATTGGAAAAATGTCAATAATGTATGGAAATGCCAAATGCTATCGAAATGTCATGTGATCAATCCCTTACATTTTGGCATTTTGACTATCGTCATCGCTGATGTCGCCGTCGAATGACACTTGTCATGAGCCCAAGGTTCATACAAGTAAATAGCCTGTCTCGTTGCTCTAGTAGTCGCAGAGGTACTGATGAGCATGAGTCTTAGGTTCGGTTCCTGGGTCGGGAAAAGTGTTATTGGATTTTTCCATCAGGAATTTCTCAGGGTTCCGTACCAATTTATCAATATACTAGCTGTTCCGCGCGGCTTCGCTCCCGTGGATCACCCCACAGGACCCGTTTTCGGGATTAAAAAATAGCCTATGATACTCAGGAATAATGTAACTTTCTATTTGTGAAAGAATTTTTTAAATCGGTCCAGTAGTTTTGGAGCCTATTCAGTACAAACAAACAAACAAACAAAAAAATCTTTCCTCTTTCTAATATTATATTAGTATAGATTGGTATTTGTTAGTAAAATATACGTAATTATTTTTCCTCGCGGCTTCGCTCCTTTGGTCCATCTCACAGTGCCTGTTTTTGGTATAAAAAAGTAGCCTATGTCACTCAGAAATAATGTAGCTTTCTACTGGTAAAAGAATTTTCAATATCGGTTAAGTGTTTTTTGAGTTTATCCATTACAAACAAACTTACAAACAAATCTTTCCTCTTTATAATATTATATACTAGCGGACGCCTCGCGGTTTCACCCGCGTAGTTTTCGTTCCCGTGGGAATACAGGGATAAAAAGTAGCCCATGTCACCTGGAGATAGTGTAGCTGCCCAACTTTTTGAAATCGGTCCAGTAGTTTTTAAGTTTATTTGTTACATACATTATCATCTGCCTAGCCTTTTCCCTACTATATTGGGGTCGGCTTCCATTCTTACCGGATTCAGCTAAGTACCTGTATTTTACATGGAGCGACTGCCTATCTGACCTCCACTTTCCTCCCTCTTATTTGTTACATACAAAAATATAAAAAAACAAATCTTTCCTCTTTATAATATTAGTATATGTTTTATTATATCTTACCGGACCTTTGAAAGGTGGGCCAGGGGTGGAAACCAACTCGCAGAGGCCATAATCTGGTGTCATTATATCATGATATAATGACACCAGATTATTATTATTATAGTGTAGATAGTAAAAATAATCACTAAATTTCAAGTGCATAGGTTAAAAAATTCTTCGATACAAAATGTGGGACGGACATACAGACGCGGACGCGTGTGTGTGATAGCAACAGGGCTCCGTTTGGACTCTTCGGTTACGGAACCCTAAGAAGTCGAATTCCGATCTCTGGTAAGCAAATTAATGATAGGTTCGATATCGGGTTCGGGCTTTTATCGTATCAATTGTCGTACCATCATTAATATTCTCCGTAAAGGTCTACCACTGAACATGAAGTGACCTTGTAAATCCCTTCCTCGCTTCTTATGGGACCCCAGAGATGTTTCGACCTGATCTTATTCTTGACAGAGGTCAAATGCCAGTGAGGTCTGTGCTTTAGAGCTTCTTTTATATCAAATGATGATTTTTCCTTATCTTTAGGACGGGGATTTTTTTCTGAATCAGAATCTTATAACTTTTTCCTAGTGATTTTTATCTGTAAATAGTAAGCCACCATAGCGAGGTGATTAAAGCATGTATACATAGTAGCATTATGGTGCATTTTCTCTGGGGACAGTGTTCTCTGGTTCTGTGTTCATTGTCAAAGTCAGGCTGGTATTTTTATTATAGTATTAAACTGTAGTCAATTTTTATTCAAACGTAGTTCAAGATAAGATAAGATATATTTATTTCTGAGTATAGGGTACATTAAGATCTTTATATTAAATAGTTTCACATACACTACCGTTGCCGGTGTAGAAATATTGAAATTAACTTTAATTTACAAAATCAAAGTGTCCAAGTTCTAGGCCGCAACAATACTCGTATAACTGTAGTAGGTAGTTTGTCATCGAAACGCTAAGAAGAGGCTATACTCCTCCATTGCGCGTCAATAAACAGACACAATAGAAACAACAATAGCTTACGCATACATGGTGTGCGCGCTACGTTTGAGTCATACAATATTATAAATTATTTTAGATAAAACATAGTCAATTTTATACTGTCTATTTTATACATCTGGTTTTGGTCAACCAGCTCGCAAATAATATGTATCCTCTGACTGCACGGTAAGATTTCCTTCTTGTTTATATCTTTTTGGTTCGCTTTTGAAGCAGTCAGGTTTTTTGATTATATTAATTAGTAAAAACGGCGACAAACATAATTTTGTCACAAGAAATAGGGACCAATTAGTTCAACCAGATTTTAGGCTGGCTTAAGTAGCGTCATGTTTTATGGAGTACTGTATGTTATCGTAATGTTACAATATCATACTCACATTCTAGAACTGAATGAGAGGAAATTTAAAACTTGTATAAAACGCACACTATCCAGGCGGGCATATTACAAGTTGGGAGATTATATCGCTGATAAAAATGCGTCTCTCAATGCTAGTCCTGCTTCACAATCACCAGGGCGCAAAAACAAGTGATAAGCAAAACATTATTGTTGGATCTGCGGCAGACTGTATGAATATATTTGTATTGTATAAACTCAATTTATTTTTGTACTATCTAAAAGCATAGCACATGTGTGAGTACTATATACTGTACCTATTATGGCGTTCGTTGACTTGAATGTGCCCCGGCAGTTAAGAGTGTGTCATGCTCTCACAAATGTCTCTCTGATGGTGGCACATGTGTTGGATCATTCGGTCCCCTTCATGATGGTTGAGCTAAGTGGTGCCAATTCATGAGTCATGTTCGTGAACGGGCGGCCATCAGTTGGGATACGTCATAACTTGGTTGCCTCGGCCTATTTTTTTTAATTATTGTATTTTGAGGTTGTTTATTTTACTATAGATTCTTTTACGTGTACGTATTTTTACATCGTTCTCACATATATTATGTAATTTTCCAACAAGAATGTTGTAACCAAATTATTGATTGTGTGATGATTGATTGAGAATGATTAAAACTTATTGATCGAAAAGAGTGTCCGTTGAGTTTCTTGCACATTCTTCGCCATGGAGACCATAGTTACGCTTGCAAATGTGCAAATAGCTTGTTTTTTTTTTGCTCACAATTCAAAAGTACATTAAAGGTTAAGTTGAAATAAAATATTTTGATTTGATTTGACTCGAGTATATAATATTCATTATTCGATTATATAATGAAAACAAATTGATTTTCATAAACAAAATAAAAAACCGAATAAAAACTTACAAACATCAAGCATAAATGCTGAAAAAAGCTGTCTGACTGCAAATGAGCACCGTTTAAAGGTCACGAGACCCATTCATTGTTTTATAAAGCGAGAATATTGGCATAAAATGCCCAATAAAACATTTATGAAAAATAAAAATCTCGCATTCAGAAATCTATCGTCACGCCTGTCAAGGTGTCAATTCTGATTTATAGGAGGCCGAATTAAAAAATCACTCGATTCGGTAAAATACCGATGACGCTTTACCGGAGTTCGTTCGCTCATTCAGTGTAATCGCGAATTATTTATGGAGTTATTATCGCTTACAGGACCGATACCCGGTGTCGATATTTGTAGGGACCGTGAAGTGGTAGGAGGGGAAATAATTCTGATGGATATAGCGAGATGGCTTTTCTTTCTGAGTTATTTTTTGATGTTATTAGTAGAAAATGTTAGTAAGTTTTGTTCTGCTTTCTAAAAAAGGTATATCAAACGTTAAAAAGTTCTTTTTAGGGTTCCGTGCCTCGAAGGGAAAAAACGGAACCCTTAAAGGATCACTTTGTTGGTCGTCCGACCGTCCGTCTGTCTGTCTGTCTGTCAAGACCCTTTTTTTCAGGAACGCGTGGAGGTATCAAGCTGAAATTTATATCAAATACTCAAGTCTACTGTCCCTTAAAATCATACTTCGAAGCCAACGCAATCAAAAGATACAGCCTTTTATGCCGCAAATTGCCGCAAATTTTCGACAACTCAGAATCTTGAAATTTGGTACTCAGCAACGTCTTATACCACATATAAAGGAAAAATTGCGAAAACCGTAAATTTTTTGTGACATCATATAATAAAAATATTTTTAATAATTTTAAACTAACTACCCCTTTCCTCATGAACGCGTAGAGGTATTAAATTGACTCAGGTCTATAATACCTTTAAGCTGAGGTTTGTGCGAAACCATCGGTTCGCGTCAATTAAAAAGTTACAGACCAACTAGAACAATCAAACTAGCAGATCACAAGCAAAACCAATACTGCCACAGCTGTCAAAACCACAAAGAGAACCTACGAAGCCAATCCTAACTAAAGTCACAGCCGTCAATATAACTCAATACTGTCATTCACCCATTAGACATTCCGTAATTGGAACATGTCGACGAAGTTCCCAACTCGAAAGCACTGTACTCCTAGTATGAGACCCCACTGCAAAAACTGCTAGAATAATGTTTTGATAAAACTTGATATTTATTAATGGTTTTTGATAGTAGAATAGATTACTTCAAACTCTGCAGTAATCCATGGCTGGCCGCGTCTAGCCGCAATTTGTTTTTTTTTTTAAGTTTGCCCTTCACTAGGAAATTTACCTGTGGCGTGGGTACGTATGCAACATCATCAACCAAATCAAATCAAATATTTATTTTTGCAGAAAACACTGTTACAATGGTGTTATTGAATGGTACATGTTTCAAGTGAAACATGTACTATTTAGCTCTCAGTTAGCCCCCATTAATGGGTTGCCAGATTTAGCAGCTAAACTGGCAACTCAAAAATTGCGGCTAACTCAGAGCTTTCTATACTACTTTCTTCCAAATGGCGCTGGATTCACTTCAAAACCAACCTTTTCAATAAGTTCCAAGCAACCTTTCAGCAATCATTCATGAAAATTAAGTTTAATCAAAAACAAATATACCTGCAGATTCTCGCAGTGCGATCTTAGGCTATCTGTTAGTACGGAACCAAAAGCCCGGGGCTAATAATTTGAAATCGGAACCGTTACAAGTTCGACAGACTAGGTAATGGTAGGACCTTAGGGAAGGACGATTCAATCGATGCCGCACGTTCCAGCGACGGCGACGGCTGAACGGGCTCCCTAAGGAGTGCTGTGATCGGGCGTAAATAATGCTGATACGATATCTTAGCTGTCGTGAAGTTTCATGTTATTATTGGTGGCAGGTAGTTTTGTCTTATGGGCTTGTGTGTGATCACGTTTGTGTTTTATATCGACTGTTTGTATTGGTTCGATGAATTTGGATTGGATGGATAATTTCTGTGTTTGGTTTTTGTATGTTGTCTAGGGTTATTGGTTTTAGTACAAATAGGAGAAAGTAAGAGGTGGCCACTTTAAGGCTTCCACAGACAGGCGTGACAAGACTATAAGACAATGATGTGAAAACAATTTTTCAAAGAAATCGCACGTCCCTCTTATAGTCGCTGCATTGTGCGAGCTTAAATTTCGTTGTCAAATCAAAATCATGTCTATAGTATCATCAATTTTATTTCAAGTTGCTGAATCAGAGAAAACCGACAAGTAAGTTAAGTATGCTAGTTACTTAGATATCATCAAACCGTAAGGTAAGGTTCGGTTATGACAATAAAAGGAATAAGTACGATGTATGATCTGCAACGGCAAACAACTTTTTCAGCTTGATGATCATAACTTACCTCCTTGACTTACATGGTCAGATTCGTCTTCCGCATACTCAACTCAAACTTGAGAACTTTTTCCCCCAAAATCCAAATCATGCCGAACTCGAGAGCTCTTGACGGCACTGCAGAAGAGCGGTCGAAATACATCATACAGACACACAGATCTGGGTCACTTCGGGCCAGATCGGTTCAATTCGGGTCAGTTCGTTATTTACCTATCATTCGCGTTGTGATCATGATATTTGAATTTATTTGCCGATAAATATTAGCTTTGTAGTAGTCTGTAAATTAAAAATAAACAGACAAGCATTACGTCATTTTATTAAGTGATTTTAATATACATCTGAGTTGAAATATGATCTATATATTACATTGGTATGATATTGGTCCACTGAAGTATCCCTAATGTATTGTCTATGTATACTTGTCGGAAATATTATTTGTTTAAGGACATATGAAAGTAGTACTAAGTGTTATTGTTAAGACTCAGGCAGTACTCTGGGATTTTGTGATAAAAATCTTGGTGGTAATTGGGTACTCGAGCGCACGGTTGGCGCAGTGGTTGAGCGATTGACTGCTGCGCTGCGTGTCGCGGGATCGATTCCCGCACGGAACAAATATTTGTATGACCTGCAGATAGTTGTTTCGGCTCTTGGTGTTGCGTATGTGAGTTTATATGTTTGTAAACGCACCCACGATACAGGAAGAAATAGTAATGAGTTTGTTTTGTTTTTGTTTTTTTAAAAAACGTTTCCCCACACTAGGAATTTCTCCTGTATTGTGGGTGCGTTTACAAACATATAAACTCACATACACAAACACCCAGAGCCGGAACAACTATTTGTAGATCATACAAATATTTGTTCCGTGCGGGAATCGAACCCCCGACACGCAGCGCAGCAGTCAATCGCTAAACCACTGCGTCGACCGTGCGCCCAACTTCTCTATTTAGTTTAGAATGTAAAATATAATTTTTAGGGCATTTCCTATCTTGAAAGATAGGAAATTCCCTAAAAATTAAACTTAAAATTCTGCCGCAATAACCCTATTGTTCCTACAATAAAACTAACAATCAATTAACTAATACGAAACTGCAAAACCTACCTCTTAGAAACAATCTCCAAGACAAAAGCACAAGGCTATAAACAGCAAAACGAAATACCTTGAACTAAGACATGAAGAGGATGACTCCTGAAAGCTTCAGGCAAAACCACTTAAAGGATTATGAAGTGAGCTGAAGTTCTTCGAGTTTCTTGAAAGTTGGAGTTAATTTTAAAGAATGTTGACGTAGATAATATTACATGCTCCTAGGGTACTTAGCTTTCTCATTATGAAGAAAATTCTTTATTAGTTATAGTGTGGGTGTGTTCATAAAATAAATCTGATAAATTAAGATATAGAATTAAGCTGTGAACCTATGTTCTAGATACTTCTACCAAATTGTATCTACAAGCAGACTTTATTTCTTTCAGAGGGTGAGCACGTACCCATGAGTATTATGAACAAGATTTTCCATGGGACCAGTGAAACCGAAATCACGGTAAACCAACAATTTTCAAAATTTTGTCTAAAATTTGTGGATACAAAATTATATAATTTTGTACAGCCGTTATTTTAATTTGCAGAGTTTTTTTGTTTCCTATAAGAAAAGTTGTTCATAATTATGAGTACTTTCACCCTCTGAGTAGTTGCTAAAGAAATAAAAGTAATTGTGTATTTTTACGTTTATTTGAGTGAATAGTTCGGAAGTCTTTAAACGATGGCAAAAAAAATAAACATACATATATATATATATAATAGTCTACCAGCTACAGTACATAAAATCTATTAATCGCGTTTAATTTAAAATTGTGGTCTGGTAACCACAATAGGTTTATATTATTCTCGTAAAATATTAAAAACACCGACTATAATAATTATGAGTTATGATTAGGTAAGTATAAAATACGCCTATAGTGTACAATAATTTTTCTACCAACTGGAATCTCGGGCTAGTGTTCAATAATTTTTCTACCAACTACATAGACCTAACAACACCCTATTTTCTTTTTAATATCGTGGCACATTTTATTTTTTTTTATCTTATATAGGCTCGCGCTTGACCACCATCTCACCTGATGGTAAGCGATGATGTGGCCGATGATGGAGCACTTTTGCCTAGAAGTAACCTATTCACTCTTGACTTAAAGACCCCTAGGTTGTAGCTATCGGGAAACACAGACTCCGGCAGGGAATTCCACTCCTTAGCTGTACGCATAATAAAAGTATTTTCAAAACGTTTGGCTCAATGTATGGGCCAAAATTGAGAGTCGATGTCAACGTAACGCCAAGCAGCTCAAGATGGTCAGTTATTGACACGGTCACACTTCGGAAAGTTGGAGCCGGGTGAAATTGACTCTTTTTTGCGGAAAAAAGACACGCCTGAGTTTTAGCAGCATTAAACCTGAACAGATTGGCATCGCCCCATTCGGAGATTGCCTGCAAGGACAGGTTTAAGCGCTCCACCATGGCCTCCCGGAGAGACTGGACCTGAGGCCCGGTAGTACGAGCGTTGGACAAGTATCTCTCAGCAACAGTGCTGTCATCTGCATACCCAAAGGTACCGGGTTTTAGCAGATCGTTAATGTGCAGCAAGAATTAAGTTGCTGAGAGTACTGACCCCTGAGGGACACCGGCATTAATATCCAAGTGGTCCGACGAGCAGCCATCGATAACCACTCGAATGGACCGATCTCTCAGGAAGTCTGCAATCCAATCACACAGACCACCGGGCAAACCGAATGAAGGAAGCTTACCAATAAGGCTTTCGTGCCAGACCCTACCAAAAGCCTTCGAGATGTCGAGGGAGACGGCAAGCGCTTCCCCATGCCTCTCGATGGCCTCACTCCAGATGTGAATGGCATACGCTAGAAGATCCCCAGTTGACCGATTTCGGCGGAAGCCGTATTGGCGGTCACTCAGGATATCGTTAGTTTCTAGGTATGCCAGGAGCTTAATATTGAGTACGCGTTCCACGATCGTTTACAGATATGGGTCTGTAGTTGGCCGGGTCAGCTCGGCTGCCCTTCTTGGGCACAGGCTGCACGTTAGCCTGCTTCCAAGCATTCGGCACTTTTCCAGCCTTATACGAAAGGCGGAATAGGCGTGTCAAGATCGGAGACAGTTCAGGCGCACAGGTTCTAAGAACAATTGCTGGTATTCCGTCAGGGCTGCTAGCCTTGTTCACGTCGAGGTTGCGCAGCACCCTACGGACGTCCTTTTGATGGATACGAATGTCCGACATACTCGTCACGCATCCATCAGGAGAAGGAGGGGGCCGCGCGTCACCAGTATTCAGATGTGAAGATTCCGCAAAAAGAGAGGCAAATAAATTTGCCTTATCCTTAGCGGAGTGGGCCAGCGACCCGTCGGGTTTTAGCAGTGGTGGTAGTGAGGGACGGCAGAAGTTCGACTCGACCGACTTAGCCAGAGACCAAAACGCTTTACTACCTGCTGGGTAAGAAGCAAGTTTGGTCCCTATTCGGCCAATGTGGTCGAACCGAGCCCTTGGCAACACTAACTTGCAGGACTTGGCAGCCCTGTTGAAGGCCCTCTTCTTCAGACCCACGTCACTCGCCTTACGCGATCGAGCGTCGACCCAAGCCAGGTACGCCCCATGTTAAAGCGCGTCGGCGCGCTTACATTCGGCGCCAAACCATGGCCGGTCTTCGCTAGACATTGATACGTCAGAGAACGGAATGTAGTACTCCATTCCCTGACGCAACACATCCGTCACGGCGTCCGCGCACGACGATGGATCAGTCGAAGAAAAGCAAGTAGGCTGCCAAGGATAGCATGCGAAGATAGATCGCATACCATCCCAATCTGCTGACTTGTACCGCCAAACCCGCCGGGTGCCTCTTGGGCTGGGATCGGGCGGGGAATAGACGGATACAGACTTCACCAGACAGTGGTCGGAACTACCTAAGGGTGAACCTATCGACACAGAGTATCTGTCTGGATCTGTTGTCAGCAGAAGGTCCAAGCAATTTGCTGTGTGCGAATCAACATCCGGTACCCTCGTTGCCCCCTGGACCAGCTGGGTGAGGTTTAGCGCTAGCGAAAGCTTACGCATCTCCCGTCCAGCATGGTCAGTGCACTGGTATGGGAAGAGCCACTCCTGATGGTGGGCATTAAAGTCCCCCAGTAACACTTATTGGGCGGAAGGGTACCGCTGCTGTGCCGCATCAGCCGCCTTACTGAGGTACTCTGTGAGCCTGGTTGTCTCCTGATCTCCGCTGTGCGAACGGTAGACACAGGCGTAGATAATTTTATCCAGACCTGTGTCCACCAGAACCCAGAGCGTTGTGAATTTGGAGTCCTCAAGGTTACGGAGACGCCGATAGCAAGTGACGTCACGGGCGTACATACACACACCAGCACGCGGTTTAAAATTGTGCTCCAGGGTAAACCCTGGGTAAGATAAGTACGACACGTCTGACGGACTCGCTATCTGCGTCTCCGTAAGGAAAAGCAGCGCTGGTTTCTCAGTCTCCAGGTGGTAGTGGACTGCAGAGAGATTTGAGTACAGACCTCGAATGTTGGTGAGGTGCACTTTATGGGGGAGGGAGTGCAGCCGCTGTTTAAATTTTGTATATTTCGTTTTCCTTGGCATTATAAAGAGTAAATGTAGGGGAGGAGTTGGAAGTGAGACGAGGTTCCACGCTGCTAACCTTCAGACACGCACTGAAAGGACAGCATCATTGGGGCACTAGTCCGGAGACTGCGGGGACGCCCGAGCCCCCCCGGAATGTCCATCGGGCCCTCCCCATCTGGTCGCCAACCAGCACGATGGCGCATCCCGGGATTTTTCGACAGTTGGCGGGGCAGCCTTTCATGTGTGGCTGGCACACTACTTGGGCCCCCAACTACCTGCGGTCGGCCAGCGGCGCACCGTGCCTCGGATCCCGCTACCCTCCGAGACCAGTCTCCCGATACGCCCATACCAGCGCGCGTCAGGCTGGTCAGCCTGCAGTGGAACAGCTATCTCGACCCAACTCCTCTTGTGGCTACACCGAGCATCGTACCGGAACACGGCTAAGCCGCTTGACGGTACGTCTTTGCCCGGTGGGTGGTCGCAAGCCTTCGGCCGAAGCCCACCACCAGTTTTTGTCACCTGATTTGCACCACCCGGGGACCACGTGTAGGGTATCGGAATAGGGTACACTCCTACGGACGTGGGTGACTCAGCCCCCAAACATGCTGTGATAGGAGCCTTTTTGGTCTCGCACGGGGTATTTTATATTTTATTATTGTTTGTGGTTTGCTTATCTCGTGTCTCCTGTGCGGTTCACAAATACATATATTTTCTTTCTTTCTTTCTATATATTAGAAAACAATTAAAATTTAAAAAAAAAACATGCTTTACACGTTCACTGCGTTTACATTTTTGCCTGATTTTCAATTACAGTTGCGACGGTAATACCGATTCGGTATCTTAAGATGCTATGCTTGACTTTTTTGAAGTGCGTTATGGTCGAAAAGATCCGAGGGACAGTAAATCAAAAAGTCAGTACTAAATAAACAAATGAAAATTACCAACGAAGTAACGAATATACAGCTGAGTTCGTAAGTAGATCTGGGCAGTCGGAATAAGTCGAGATATCAGATCGAGTAAGTGACAGATGTATACAAGTCAAATACGTCTGTCTCTTATTCGATACCAAAATGATACCGCTCTAAGAGCTTATGGTCACCCCCCTGATTATTAAATCTCATGTAATTAATAGTGTTCATCGTCGGATCTTTTCTACCCGGTAAAGGCACTGATCGGTAATATTTATCGATAATAATGTATCTGAGTACAAATATAACATCGATATCGAAGATACAAAGTTATAGTTTTTATTCAGGCAAATTACGCAGTATTTGAAACAATGTTTTTCGTTATAACATTCGAACATAATGTTTTCTTCTAACAGTCAGTCATACACAGTTTTAAACTTTGTTAGCTTCTTTACTGTTTAAAGTTACACGCAGTTTATCGTAGCAGACAGAACAATTTATTTTTCAGTTACCCATTTTGAAGCTAGAAACTTCTACCACAACTAAAAAGTGAAAAATAAAATTTTTCGGATTCGGTGTCAAAAACCAAAGAAACAAAAACAAGATCACCGACTTCCGAAATTTAAGTTATTTTTCACTTTGTAGTGTTTTTATTTGGCAGTCGGTTGTATTTTTTTGTGAAAATGTTTTTTTATGTATATTTTATATACGCATTCAGGTTTCAATATGGCATCGTCTGTACTCTATATTTCTAGCCAGTACTTTTTAAAAAAGCATCATGATTTTTACACTTACTAAACATAAAGACAGGCCGTTTATTAAACCATTTTAGTACGCGAACGAAGCGAAGTTTGTAGTAAAGATGAAAAATTATCATTGGATGTCGTCGTCTTAACTACGTTAGAGTCGTTTCTTTTTGGTGCAGATGCCCGAGGTGATGATAACATAACCCATAAAGCTGTTCCTCATTGAATTATAAGTTAATTGAGACTATATCCGATGTGAAAATATCGTTAAAAGATCCACATCTACTTGCTAAAGATGATGATGTAATGCTTATTTCATTGGTATTCCGCGTGTGCTTTACCAGTTTTATTTTTTAATTTTAGTTGTAGAAAATATATCAGGTATGATCATCATCAGAGCATTTATTATTTCATTGTCATTGTTCAAGTTGTCAGTATCGTATGACTTCAGTGAAGCCCTAAGGGCGTAGATAAAATGTTAGCATTGTCAAACTCCGTGATTTATTAAGTCTTTGCGACATTTTTTTTGGATTTATTTTAAATTGCTTATGTGACGGGGAAAACACAGCCGCGATCACGCTCGTTATTACGGCAAGCGGGTTTAATCACAAAGACTGACGACTTCTAATATTTTGAGTTTTGGTGATGGTGGTTACGGTTCTGGTCTTGGGTGACTTTGTTGGTACGGTTCCGATGGTTAATCTATCGAACACGTAGCTATGGCACGATGTCTTGCGAAAATAATATAATCCAATTCATACAGTAAAACACTCATAATTTTTGAACAGCTGAACCAATTTTCATTAAACATAGATAAAACACTCCCGATAATATCACATTTCAAACAAAAAAGAAACAAAATCTGTTCCTCCGTTTATGGGCTATGATACGACAGACAGATACACAGGTACACACTTTAACAAACTTATAATAACAATACTCTTTTCTGTCGGGGGGTTAAAACGGTCTGATTCAAGGAATAATGTACGCATATTTTTTTAACGGCTGAAATGTTTTAATCAAATGTAGAAGAAATTCTCGAAAAAGAACATTCTCGAAAAAGAAGAAAACGTTCAAGACATCTTTCAAACATAAAAAAAACTAAATCAAAATCGGTTCATCCATTTAGGAGGTATGATGCTACAGGCAGACACACAGATACACACTTCAAACTTATAACACTAGGGCTGTTGGTTGTCGCGGTTTAAAAATACCGATGGTAAAGACAAATATCAGAATCAATCCACCATCTTGTTTTCCTCCTCGTTATTTGTGCCACTAGCCAGAGATTAAAATAATTAAATATTCGCTGTTGGCAGCACTGAACACTTCGATAGCTTCATTCACTGCCTTCTCTGTATTACGGCTCTTTGAGCTTTGGGAAGCTTCGAGAAAATTCTTCCAGTTCCGTCCCGCATTTCTTGACTCCATGAGCTGTAAAATAGCTGTACAAATACAGTTGAACAAAGTGAAGTGAGTGAGTGTATACAGACAGTATAAATGCATTGCAACACTTATGACTAATATTGTGAGTTTGTTAAGCAAACAACCTAGGTACGGCACAAAGCAAGCAAGTTATCAAAAAAGATAAAGTTGCTTCGGGCATACATAATTGTGGATAACATGACAACTCCTTACGAGGCTGGCTTGGCGCATCAGCGCAAAAAGCCTCATTAAATAAATGATTTAAAAAAAAAAAAAACATGACAACTAAAACGTATGACATATTAGCTTATTACTGCGAGTTCACTTTCATGCCCTATCCTATATAAATATAAAGTGCTTTTTTTCTGGAAAATAAGTAGCCGATGACACACCAGTAGCTAACTATCATTTAAATAATTTTCTATTTGATAGAATGAAAATGATATTGGCACTGATGAAAACTTCGAAAAAGCTTTTCTCTGCCTGAATATTTAATTTTTAGGTTGACTGTACTTACAACTCGCAGTAGGAAGGAAAATAAGCAAGTTTTTGCAGATTTATACCAGCAACTGCAGACATTTTGCCTTTATTAGTCAATTTCTCTTACTGTTCTTTAGTAGAATTATTATTTTCGAGTTGCTGCTCCATTTCAACTTGGTGGTGTTTGTGAAAACTGCAATGAAGTAATTGGATAATTAATTAATATTTAATAGCATGTAGCCAATAACTTCAGTGGCATGGTGCCGTTTAGAGTCTGATTATTTATGAATATGAAACTTGCGTTTAATTTAACACAATTTACCATTCGTGGTGATTAAAGCAATACCAAAGAAAGCAATATTTAAAATTAAACGAAAATGGAGTGAGGATAATTGGAAGGTAGGAGTTTTATTCTTTTTTGCCAACATTAAGTGTCAGTGGGCACGGGTCGATCACCAAGGTTAAGCAACGCTTGACGAGGTCGGTCCGTGTATGGGTGACCATTTCAACATACCGAGTTTCCTCCGTACCTCGGAAAGCACGTTAAGCAATTGGTCCCGGCTATTCGAAGATCTTTGGCAGTCGTTACGGGTAGTCAGAAGCTTGAGATCTGACGACAGTCTTGCCAAGGGGTACCGTGTTATCCAGTTACTGGGTTGTGGAGGTCAGATAGGCAGTCGCTCCATGTAAAACGCTGGTACTTAGCTGAATCCGGTAAGACTGGAAGCCGACCCCAAAATAGTTGGGAAAAGGCTAGGCAGATGATGAAGTGTCAGTAGGCAGGGCGACTGGAAGTCGACAGCGTTGTAAGGCCTCCCATAAGGTGGACGATGTACTGGTGAGAGCCGCGGGAGACCGCTGAATGCAAGAAGCACAGGACTGGGTGATAGGGAACCCTTGGAGGTGGCCTATATTAAAAAATAGTAATGTAGTCACAGCAGCTCCTTGTGTCTCTGAAGTTGGCCGCAAGACCCAAAAATAGCAACTGCGCATGTTATTTTTGTGCCAATGTTGCAGGAGAAGATAGCATTATATAACTGCCTCTTTCGCTCGCTTACGTTTGTCGCATCATCCTATGTCACTTACTCTATGCAGTATACTCGATGACAAACGGTTTTTTGCGCAATGGTTTGCAGCAGTTTGCAGAGCCAACTTCATAGACACAAAGATCCGATGTGACTACTGCCATTTCTCGATAAATTGTGAACAGTGTGCATATGCCGAGTTTTTTAACGTACTGACTCGTGATAACGTACACGATCTCTTATGTCAAAATGTTTACAAAAAAAATAAAAATAAACCGGCCAAGTGCGAGTCGGACTCGCGCACGAAGGTTTCCGTACTTGGTAAATTGCGGTTTACAAATTTTGACGAATTAAAAAAAAACTACTTACTAAATCTCGTTTCAACTAATTTTCGGTAGAAGTTTACATGGTAATGAATGAATGAATGTATACATCATATATTGGTTTTAGTTTTATAATTCTCTTATTTTAGAAGTTACAGGTGGTGAGGGGCCCACATTATACCACTTTGGATGTGTCTCTCGCGCAAACAATTCAGTTTAGAAAAAAATTATATTAAAAACCTCAATATAATTTTTAAATACCTATCCATAGATACCCCACACGTATGGGTTTGATGAAAAAAAAATGAGTTTCAGTTCTAAGTATGGGGAATCCCCAAAATTTATTGTTTTTTTCTATTTTTGTGTGAAAATCTTAATGCGGTTCACAGAATACATCTACTTACCAAGTTTCAACAGCATAGTTCATGTATTTTCGGAAAAAAGTGGCTGTGACATACGGACGGACAGACAAACATGACGAATCCATAAGGGTTCCGTTTTTTGCCATATAGCTACGGAACCCTGAAAAGAGGTTTCTCCTTACCGTCTCACCAGACGGTGTTTATCCAGTTTCAATACAAATATAGAGTAATACGACCAATCAGTGCGCCATTCTACTATCTATCCGTTTTTGTGGGACACTGAAATTGTAAACACGGCACACGTAAATGGCATGGAGTTACAAATCAAATCGATAGTTTATACACTCTCGAGATAGTCTCACGAGATCTAGAATAATCCGAAGACAGGTGCACATTATAGTAATGACCCTGATACATGACACCTGAAACTGACCTGTTACAGATACTTCCTATAAAAAAAGGTAGGTACACTAAATCCACATACTAACTTTCTTTCAATAGATATTTCATATTTCTATTATTCCGTTGCTTATAACATCTTATTGGAGAATACAAAAGTTCTCTGACAGCAAATAATGCTTGAGATTGAACGCTTTATTATTTACGATATGTTCTAGCTACGCAGGCGGAAGAAATGGTATTTGTTGCAAAAAATGCGAATGTATTCCATTCTCCGATTTGATTGAAAACGAGGGATACCTACTACTACCTTCCGTTGTGAATGTAGAATCTTATTTAATTCAGCTTATATTTATACCATAAAAATAACAAAAGCATAGACAGTGCAAATAACACACAACACAGTCTATGCTAGAATTGGTGCCGGAATATTACTTCCTCAAACTGGGCAAGTGCGAGTCGGACTCGCACACGAAGGATTCCGTACCATTATCGCAAAAAACGCAAGGCAATCACGTCTATGGGAGCCCCACTTAAATATTTATTTTATTCTGTTTTTAGTATTTGTTGTTATAGCGGCAACAGAAATACATGATTTGTAAAAATTTTAATTGTCTGGCTATCACGGTTCATGAGATACAGCCTGGTAACAGACACACAGACAGACAAACAGACAGAACTCGGAGTCTAAGTAATAGGGCACGGAACCCTAAAAACCGCCTTGAAAGTGTACAGTCTGAACAGGCACCTACCTCGTGATATTTCCTTGATTTCTTATCCTTCTAACATCTTGGTTAATTATAAATGAGAAATTAAAAGCAGGCACTAAAATTACCTAATTTAATACACAGCGCAAAAATCATCACTTTCTGTTAAACAAATAACCTTTAAAATTTTCCGTATCGCCCAAGTAAACCCTATCTTAAAAGCAATCTTAAAACAATATTTCTTGTAGATACTTAAAAATTAATTTACGTGGGCTGAGTTCAAATAACGGCCTTCAGAAAACTTTCCCTAATGGCTTACCCGACGTAGAAAGCCCGAGAACCCTAGGAAAATGTGTACTGAGGACAGAAACCTATATAGACAAATGGACCGATCACTAGCCCTTACGCGATTTACCAATAAATAAGGGGATACACGCAGTCCCAACGATAAATTGCCTCATGAGAACTTGTATCGAGCGATATCCCGGAATACACATGTTTTGTATCGGGTTCTGGAAATACGACCTTTAAATGTATACTTTTTGTTCTGGTTTGGCTCACGTTTGACCACTATCTCACCTGATGGCAAGCGATGTCGATGGTGGAGCATGCTTGCCTAAAAGCTCTTGACTAAAATATCCCTATATGTTATGGACCAAGTGATTAATATGGCATTATTCATAATGCCCGGGCAATTTGAAAAATGACCGATATGAGTAGGCAATAATTATGCTAAAAACTATTGAAATAATTAAATTGACCGGGCTCTCTTAATATGCCCATCACATAATGGGCCAGGTAATAAAAACATGTATTTTCTAAATTATTTTAGTGTTGACATTGATTTTAATATAGTATAACTAAGTACGATTACTATTTAAGCAACAGCGAGAGCTGAGTTCGCTCATTTTGCTTGCTTAGTTCAGCTCCCGTCATCTCCTTCAAACCTAACCTATCCTTGTCGGGTTGCCCTAAGATCTCGAGCTTGCTTCGCTCGCTCTTGGACTAATTCATTGACCATAATTATCAAATTGCCCAACCGTTACGTAGAAATATTCATAAATTGTAGTGTCGGTTTGTAATATCAGAATAATAGATTTTTAATAAAAAAATGCATTTAATCGTATACACAATATGTATAATTAGTTTTTTTTTTGTTACGTATACTGTGTATACGATTAAATGCATTATATTTTTTGTCCGTCTGGCTGATTGTTCCAGCTAATCTCCGAAACGGCTGGACCAATTTTGACAGGTCTTTCAATTGCAGATAGCCATAACTAACGCTAACTTAGTAACTTAGGCATTTTTTTTTTTAAATATAATAAGGGTTCCGCGCAAACAAATTAAAACCCGTTTTACGACTTTGACGCAGTCGAGCTACTTACAAATAAAACTTTTATTTTACGCAAAAGCACTTCAATAATTCCTGCTAAAAACAAGCATTCCACAGCTCTTCAACGCTCGTAAAAAGCAATTAAGAAAGCTGGATAGCAACAGCAATTTGCTTGCAAAGCCGGACAGATGATTTCATAGAAACGCTTATTAGTAGAATTAATAACAAAGATCATATAATATTCTCCTTGTTAGCGATACTCTGCGTATATAGAATAAAAATAAAACAAATAATAATTGTATTTCCTCTCGCATTTTTGCCTTTAATGTTTTCTTCTTCTGAAGTCATACTGTCTCCTAATAACTTTGAATGTAGGTACATATACTTTAACGAACTCGTTTTCCTTAGACTGAGCTTGCCAGTTTCGCCTTAAGCTATGGACATAAGCTATGGATACAGGAGAGCAGTAAAGATATTAGATTTACTACTGCTCTATTTTAATGTTTATACTTCTTTGGCTCATTTCTCTTTGAAGCAGCTGGAATTTAAAAGCGAATGTTAAAGTAGTTAAGGAGAACAGTTGAACCTGTTTTAACCTCTAAGGCTCCAACGACTTTACGTTAGCTTTGGTAGCAATTTCCTTATGTTCGTCTGTACCTAAGCCTTTGTAAGCTCCTCGCTAATAAATGTGGTCTTGTTTTAGAATTTCAAACAGAGTTCCACTTTTTGCTGACTGAGGAATAATCTGAGTAAAAAATGGGATAGCAAGGGTCTCATACAAGGGCTTACAGACGGCTTAAGGTCCAAAACATTTTGGACTAATACCACAAACGTACCCACATTATGTCTGATGCTATGAGGTTTATAGTTTTCCATCCAAAGTGTTTACAATTGTGTTGATGTATACAGTCTGCAAAAGTACGATCAACCGCGTATTGTAGTAATACTTGAGTAATATTACTGCACCTAAATACCTACTGTTACGAAATAAAGAGAGTCATAATTTCAAATGCATGATTTATAGAATAGAATAGAATATACTTTATTGTACACCATAAAAATGTAAAGAAGAAAGAATCTTCATTTTATATTTTCAGATCTTAACTAAGATAGCACCTAAATAAGTCCTTAAAACTGAAATCCATCAAACAAACTGACTGGATCTAAACAGTAATACTAACAACAAACTCATTTTCTCGCAGATAACTGAGGATCCAGTTTTAAACGCGTTTTTGTCAGAAAACAATGCTCGCCTTTAAAAGAGTTTCCCTTTCCGTACTTAATGAAAAAGTTTGACGGCCAGCTTGGCGATTGTTCTGTGTTTCGATTAAGGAACTTGTTACTGGGTTATTTTTTTAATTACTTTTAATGTTGATTGGCTATTTCTAAGTTAAGATTGACAATTGCAAAGTGAATGATTAAATAAAAGTTACATATTTACATACCTGAGAGCAGTGGTGGCCCAGTGGTAACGGCCCCGACTCGGTCGTGAGTTATTTTGTGCAAATGTGGGCCTTATCAGAATATCAGCGCAGCGTTATTTCCTTTTTAGATATCGCTGCACATGCTGAGATAGGAGCCTTTTGGGTCTCGCACGGAGTTTTATTATTATTATTGTTTAATTTTTTGCTTATTTCTCGTGTCTCCTGTGTGGGTCACAAATAAATATTTTTTCTTTTTTTATTTTAAATTATTTCATCACCAGTGCTCTGAAAACGGTGAAGGAAAACATCGTGAGGAAACCGACATAAACTAGAAGTAGTTGTAAATTGGGGTTTCTAGATCAGATCAGATCTTCTGATCTGATCTAGAAGCCCCCAATTTACATTGTTCATCTATTCAAACAATATATTTATAATTGTTTAACATCTATTTAAAGCCCAGTTATCAACTGCATCACTTTGTATCTATTCAACCTCAGATATCACTATTCATCTGATTAGAATTGAAATGTTTTTCAACCTGATTTAAATAAAAGGAATTTCATTTTCTGGCAGCATCTGATAGCATAGAATGTCTTCTGAATCAGGAAACACTATATCACGCATTATTCTTCTTGTTACTAATTTAATGACAGGTGAAGGATTTGATAACCTTGCAGCTGATTTTTCAGAACCAGGATGTACATTGCCAACTCGAACAAATTTAAGGAGCTTATTGTGATCACTCTTTAGTGTGAGATATTGCGTATTTTCAAAGGTGGATTTTACTGAGTCTTGCTCTGGCTTGTTTGTATTGTCCTGAAGTTTTGATGAACTGGTGTTCATTATTTTCCGGTCAGTCATGTCTTGAGTAAATAAAATCTCACCACTAGCATTCTTCAAAATAAGTTTTGAAATGCCTTCAGAAGTATAGTTCACTGAATCTTGCATTGTAGTGAATTAACCTTTTAACTTCAATTGTAGGAATCGAATGTCCCATAAAGTGACTGTAAGTAAATTTATAGTTACTTGGGCATCCATTGCTATTGCATAGCATTATGTAGCTTATTCAGGAGACAATCGATGTATCCCCTCCACTTTAGAAAAAAAATTATATTTTTGTTTCTTTAAAAAATAAACGTTTTGATTTGTCAACATAATCTGTTCCTTTTACAGAATTTAAATAAAAGCAATCAGGAAAAAATATAGCATGTTGCATCCAAGGATCATCGTAATACTCCCAATCTTCGATAACACCTCCACACGAAAAACACATAACTTTATCGTTTAGACCACTTCCACAGTAAAAAAAACCTGCATCAGCCATTTCCATCACCAATCTTCGTTTTGAATCAACTGTAGCCCAATAATGTCTGAATGAACATAATCGAATTTTATGTTCATTATATATTTCATATCGTGGACTGGAATAATTTTGAATCATTTTATGAGTCTTGATACGGGTATGTATGAAAGTATAATGAAGTCTTGTATCTGGTGTTGTCAATTTATCAAGATGTTGTGCGAGTCATACCTTACGGGGCCTCCCCCCCGCAGGACTTACCTAATGACTTTTTTTATCTTTAGAATATAAGAGCACAGCTTGTTGTGGATCATGTATTCTGTTTTTAACACATTTGTTATGAAATAAAACAAGAAAACATTTACTCAAAAACCTTTATTCATATCCATCATCATATTATCCTTATCTTCTAAATTACTGTTAAAAATAGTATTATTATCAATCCACTTTTTTAAACAAGTAACATTTTTTAAAGCACATTCATTCGAATGATACACACAACTAAATATATCATTAGACATTCTATAATCATTTAAATTTTTTTGTAAACGAGGACAGTTCTTATCTTCTAAATTATATATTTTATCATGTTTTACAATGTTTCTTAACCACGACATCTTTTCACGTCCTTTAACGTAAATGTTTTTATTTTCCAGATAAGGTACAATATATCGATTTAAGTTTAAATATGGTATAAAACCCTCTTTCCAGAAAATTTTTCTGTTTCTCTCTATCCAACCAACTTGCACTCTTTCTTTTTTTGTAAGATTGTGAAATGGGGATGGTGGTTTGATTAATAGTACCATAACTTGATTTCCACATGCTATTGCTATTTCTTTCACGATAAACTCGTTACTTTCCGTCTTAAACCCTTGTACATCGACTATAGCGTTCATAATAATTTCTTTACAATACCAGTTAGGGGTTTATATTCGAATAAACGATCGTTGATGATAAGACAATAGGCAGATGTATTTTCTGGTATATCTTCAGAACTTTCTATTTCCAGTCTCACATCTACAGCCCCAGATTTCAAAGCTTCGTTCTGTCTTGAGCAATCAATTACAAATAAAGGAGCCTTTTCTTTAAATTCGTGCAAATCAAGCATCGGTTCAGATCGGGTGTTATAATAAGACTGACGAAATTGGGTAAACATTTCGTATAATATATAATACTTATCTTCAGAAAATATTGCATTAACCGATTCGTATGGATAATATTGAGAATTTAAAAAAAGAGTAACATTAATTAATTTACCATGGTCAAATATTGAACAGTCTCTAGTTTTAGTATTTTTTCTATTTGTCTGCAAACCAAAGATCACATACCTTGGTTTTTCGAGTTGTGAAGCAGTCTTAACAACCCAGGAATGTTTTGTAGTTCTAGGTAGCAAAGGGTATTCGTACAAGTCCCAATTTCTAAAAGCTATTTGTATAGGACGATCCTTTTCTAAATGTTTAAGTAAAGTTAACCTTTCTCGATCTGAAACTTTTATATGAGGCACACGCCATTGCAGTCTCTTCATATTTATTTCAATGGAATCATTATTATCAAGTGTAACACTGTTAAGATTCGAACTGCTTCTTTTGAGTATAAGTTCATGTTTACAGTTAATTATAATTTTATTATAATCTTCCGCAAATCCTAAAACTTTATTTAGGGGTATCAGGGCACTAAAAATACCATCATTATCTTTAATTCCGTTCAAATTCCAACCCCAAATAGCTGCAGCCTTACTTTCCCCGTCGTTCATAGACACATATGATTTTAAAGTTGTAGTAATACCTGCATTTTTTATTCGGTCTATCTCAACACCGTTAATTTCATATCGAATGTCTTGAAATAGAAACGATACATAATTATTAGAAAAATTAACATTCTTTCGTGTTAGTTTTCCTGCTGCATCTTTCGAAACCGTAGTAGCTCGACCTTCAACGTAAATGTAGCTGGCTGAAGGTAATACGTACAAATCTTGCTGATGTATGGGTATACGTATTTCATCATTTTCATTAAAACTGTTGCTATATGGATTATAAGTATGATATTCGTAACTCACTATAGAGTTATCGAATTGCGGTGACTCATTTATGTCAAGAATACTCATAATTTAAAGCCTAAGGCTTGAAGAAATAACTTATTCTCTTTAGTGATTTTATGTATTCTTCGTGTATGTCTGCGTCTTCTGACGATAAGAGAACGAGTAACGTTATTCACATTGGCGCTTGATTTTATATTGTACACTATCATGTTTCGGCAATAACCTAATCGACATTCGCTTCTTGAGACAAACAATATTAAAGTGCTGACTTATGAGCCAGACATCTTTTTTTAAAGTAATTATTTTGAAGACTGCTTTTTCCAAAACTCTTTGAGAAATTTTATGCATAAATGTCCGCAATTAAATAAGTTATTATTTTGAAAATTATTATAGTTATAATGGATGTCGTCAGAACCCACATAACGAATAAATTCTATTGGCGGTTTTAAGTTTCCGTAACTATCGAAGTATTCAACATATTTATTTAATATTACATAGGCTACCCAATGTGTACCAGAATTTTTCGAATTATCTAAATTAATGATGCCACACTCTAGGGAAAACGGAGATCTTGGTAATGTATCTCTCATATACACTCCACGAAAATATGGGATGTTTTGCCTGAAATGTATGATATCTATATTAGTAAGAGCACGATTAGGTAGCCTACGAATTAGTTTTTTTTCTTCAAATTTAATCGAAGTCCATTCTTGTAACGGTTTAGCCACAATCCGTTCCCAATACATACACCTTCCACTTTCTTTTGATGTCTTTCCATTTCTTCCAAACGCTTTTTTGCAACCTTATATTCATTGATAGTTTTGACTATTCCAGCAATCCCACTTGCTATACTTCCAGCAGCAGATAAGCCAGCAAATATAGGAATTAAGGGTAAAACACCACCGGACTTAGGAATGGGTATAATGCGGGGGAGCTTCGCAGATGAATCACGAGTTAACTCCTTAGCAGCAGCGTATGCCAATTCTATGAGTTTTTTCGTACACTTTGGTTTTAATTTTTTTACACATTTTTTTGTGTGAGAGATTATATTTTTAAAGTTTTTTTTGATACCATATCCAGAACTCACTTTTGATAGCATTACATTGTTAACTAAATTAGCAGCAAGTTTTTCTCCTGTGCTTGCATCAGAAGACAGAGCGCGCTTTTTCGCCATCTTTAGTAATATTATATCTGCTTTGTGACGATCTTTCAAACTTTTGGAATTATTATACGCGATATCGTGATGTTTACAATGTTCATCTAACTTGTTAACACCTTTATCACCTCGAGCCAATCTTTCACCTAATCTAGTTCCTGGACCACAATAATTATATCCCGGTAAATGGAGCTCAAATGGTAAATTATTAATTAAATTATTGATAAGTCCTTCTCCCTTCATGTATACAAACAGAATGGGGAGCTTTATCATAGATCATGATGTTATATTGGCAAACCACTCATAAAACATTTGTATTCTCAATCCAACTATTTTCGCAAGATGATAACCCCAACCATTTTACAAAAACTTTTTTGCCTTTTCGTTTCAAAACTTTTTCAACAAGGTAAATGTCTGGATGTTTAGTTTTTTGTAATTCTTGTTCATAAAATGCTCCTAAAATAGGTTGTTGTTTAACATCTTGTAATAAATATGTAACAGGATTTGTGTTTTGAACTTCACTGATCTTAAATATCTCTGTTGACCAATTAGGAGTGTAACCTTTTTCAAAACAACCCTTATGTTTACTTATCCGAACAAAATCGCCTGTCTCAAACTTACGATATTTTATTGCCGCTCGATTTTGATTAAAATATCTCTGTAGTAGTTTAGTTTTATTGTTATGATTAACTTGAGCAGGTGGCAAACCAATTGTTCTATGTATTGTATGATTATATCCATTAATGATATTTGCAAGTGTCCCATCAGTCCATTTATAATCCCCCTTGAAACTAAATTCTTTGAAAAGCTTACTCTTTATTGTCCTTATTAGGCGTTCTACAATTGAAGCCTTTTTCGTTGAATAAGTGGAGTAGTGGTTAATAGAATTGTTTGCTAATATTTTTTTAAAACTTCTGTTGTAAAATTATTTTCCTAGATCTGTTTGCAAGTTTCTAGGGATCCGTTTTTCTTTAATCAATAAAGTATTGAAAGCTTCAGACACTGTTTCTTTATTTTTTTGTTTAAGTGGTATAGCCCAGGCATATTTAGAGAATCCATCAATGACAACTAAAATGTATTTGCTGTTGTTGTTGAATTTGGAGAAACTTTGCATATCCATTAAATCAGCTTGCCAAAGATCATCAATATCTTTTAATATCACATGCCTTCGAGGAAAATGTATTCTTGCACTTCTATGAATTTCGTTTACAATATCTCTTTTCACTTTGCTCATTCTTCCAACTGTTACTTATGAACTACAAAATTGTACTGAGTTTTAGTTTAATATGGTGAGTCTTTTTATTCTTTTATAATACCCGCTTCTTTTAACTCTTCAATGATTGATAAGATTTCATTGTCAAGATTAGTATTACCTGCAGATTTAGATGCGATCAAAAGTTTAAGTCTGTCCACTAATTCATTAGGATCATCCCAATAAACAAGTTCAGTATTTTTTTTATATTTTTTAAGATACGGTAGACCAGCACCTCGTTTTTGTTTAGATTTAACTTCTGTAGGTTCTTGTAAGCGTTTACAAGAATCGGGAAATAACGGTTTGACTATTTGAGAATATTTTATGCCTTTATCACCTTTAACTTGACCTGCAGGGTCAAAGTCTCTTTTATGAGCATTAGTTGTGACGAGTATTTCTTTGTAAACCAATTTATCTTTTAAATTGACCAAACTTAAATCAGGTTTTTTACGAAGCAATAATTCTTTTAAACCGGGTGTTATTTTATACTGTTTATTAGCTATGCGAATATTATACACTTTACCAGAGTTGTCTTGGGTGGTAAAGAAATTAACTATTGTATTGCCGATCATATGCTTATTATTCTCACTACGCACGCCAAATGGTATATTCATATCATCATATATTTCAAAGATATCTTCTTTTTTCAACGACACATTTAATTTTTCTGATTCAGGTGTGTTACCTTCTTCGTTTTCTGAATAAAATTTTTCTAAAGAGCTTAATTCATCAGATGATTCATGTTTGTACATATCATGAGATTTATCACGCAAAAATATTTTTGATAGGTTCATATCAGTATTTTTCGGTTGGTCGTCAAATGTATCTTCATTTTTTATTATAGAAATGTGCTTGTTAGCTGCTATTGCATTAAGAGGATCCGCGAGAGGCTTAAAAAAATACTTCAGATGAGTGTCGGTATTAAACTCATAATCTTTCATTAGTTTCACTTTTTCCTTTATAGCGTCCGCAGACTTTATTAATTCATCTGTGATGTTGCGGTCCATTATACGACTTATACTCAGAAGTATTTATGCTCAAATGAATGATGTTATATTTGCATTCATAATTTATATAACCATTAATCAAAATAAATAAAGTTATCAAAGGACTGTCTATATCTGCCTTTGTTTAGTTCACAATCCTTATTAATAGTCAAAAAATCATAAGGCTGCATCCAGATTTTAGAATACATATCTTTGAAACTAGAGAACTCCATATCAGAACTAACATGTTCATCATATATATGTTTCATGTTAACTTCATCTTGCTTGAAAATTATCAAAAAGTTAACATTGTCACGTAATAACTGCTTTGGTATTTTTGAATACGTTTGAGATAAATAAAAACAATCTATACTTCTATGTCTGCCCATTGTGAAATAATTTCGTATGTTAATTTGCTTTTCACAAACCACATCATCAAAAATAATAATAGAATTTGGTAATGCATCATTAGGATGAATAACTTCATCGTCAAAGTTAAATATAAAAAGTTTTACATCAGGCACTCTTTCTAAGATCTGTTTTAGAAAACAATATTTTGGTTGAAAGCTAGTCTTGGAATACAAGTAAACATTTTTAAATTTTAAACCATTTTTGTGAACTAACAGACTAATCATGACGTTAGTTTTTCCGCAATTTGAAGGACCACATATTATACATCTTATATTATTCGGTAGAAGAACACTGTGCTTTGCGTGTAACTTATTTTCCTTCACCTCTATATTTTTAACTTCTAACGAAACGGGTTGCTTGACCCACTTCATGTTTGTATCTGCCAGAAAAGTAATATGTCCTAGTATTTATAATTCTTATCAGAAACGCTAAGTAGTTATAATGCCCATTATTCAGATCATTAATGTTTCTTTTTGGCATATATGTTCTTCCTATATATTCACAACTAAATAAAATCATCGTATATAGTTCGACAAAATCTATTCAGGTAATGGTGACAAAGAATAATAAATTATTAATAAAACAGTGAATAGAGTCCAAGTAAATATGTATTAAATAACAATATTAATATTGAATGTAATTAATTAAACAAAGTTTAAATTGACAAATGGATTATACACTTACAAATAAGTACTACTTATTTACTATATTGTATTTATTTAAAACATTGTGGCACAATGCCCCCATGGTAATGTATCTACTTGATTTGCTAGTATCTGTCTCTTGTCGTCGCTTCTATTGATAACTACTTTATCTACCTCTTGAGAAAACAATACGTGTTTTATTGATTTAATAGTGTTCATTTTGCATTTAAACTTTTTGTTACTCATTAATGCTTTATTATAATTACATAAACGTAATCGATTTGTTACATATTTGGTTACACCTTTAGCTTTCTTAATTTCTCCGTTTAAACTGTTTATGCAGTAAAGCTTAGCTCTAAGACCAGTGAATTCAGTAATAATATCACCTCCAAGCTCATCTTTAAATAGGCCTGGAATTTGTGCATTGACTCTAGGCATATGATAGCTATTGTTAACATTAAAATTACTAGTATCAAATTTTTGTATTTCATCTTTCATATCTTGATATATATCGGGAGTTTTAATAAAATAAAGCAAACTGTCTGTATCTGTATAGCAAAGCCTTGCTTTATTTTTATATTTGTTTTTGATATAGTCATAGTGAAATTTGTACAAATGTTGTTTTGCATATTCCAGAACTGTAAAGCCAATATATATCGGCCTGTCAAGAATTATTTTATCTGGACTTAAATGAATAGCAACAAAGTTTTCTGAAAAAGTGGTAATATTTTTTAAGTTAGGTTTCGCAATTAATTTCGCGGCACCGAGGCTTTTGTTTGTTTTGTTGTCTGTATCATTCCATGTCGTCACTAATTTAATGTTAACTTGTTTTCGTCTATTTTCAATAGTTTTCCCAAATACAGCATTGTTCAGTAGCTTAAATAAGTTTTTTTCAAAAGGCGAAGATGAAGCTTGACGTAATTGAGTATTTAAGTCAATATATTTCTGTAAAAACTTTTCTTGCCTAAATGTTAGTATACGGTGAACCTTTTTCAGAACAAGCCCGTTTTTTATACATTCTTTTAAATGAACGTAATGTATGACATATTTACATTTATCATATAAGTTTGCAATCAATTTTGGGTTTTTGCCACCCGGAGGAGTAAATTTTTCTGCAGCAAAAGGTAAATCACGATGAGCTTCATGTAAGTAGTCTGGATAAACCAAATCAACTTCTAAGATGTACCCGTAATCTGAATCATCTGGTATGCTAGTTATATTAATTGTACACATTTCTTCAGGTGACAAAAATCGGAAACCAGATATTGGTAATTTTTTAGTCATCGCGTAACCGTACAGATTATTGCAATCAAGATATATCAAGTAAGTCGATGGTTTAGAGAAATCAAAATTAGGTAAATATTTATTATTAGCTTTTGCATTACGAAGAGAGCACTGTGCTAAGCCTCCACGTATACCTTTTTCTAAAAGCTCATAAATCTCTACATCATTAATCAATTCTAACTGAACCTTCGTAAACAACAACATAGCATCCCAGCTCAAGCTGGGTGCGGAGATATAATAAGCTGGATCAAGTTTATAATGCTGTAAACAAGTATCCCTAAATTTTTCGAATATATCACAAAGTAATAACACATCTGTTTTTAAATACAAATCTGTATATTCACCAAGAGATTTAATTCTAAAACTTTGCCATATTTTTTGTGCGTGTCTATATTCGTCATCGGTTATATGTTCACATCTTAAACTGTTGTAAAAACATTCTTTGGGAGGAAGATGTTTTTGATCGTATTTCGAAAAAGAATCCATATAATCATAAGGATAAATGCCTTTTTGATGCAATAATTTCACCAAGTTTGTTTCATAGAATTCATTTGATAAACTAATAAAGTCATTATCACTTAAATTTTTAGATAAGACATCCAAACTAGTGTTAAGAAATTGGCAAGAATCAATGAATTTTATTTGAACAGGGTGTGAAATATTACTGTTTTTAATAATTTTAGTAACAGACATGTACTTTTCTTTAGTTCTCGGTATTATTTTAAATTCACCTTCATATTTTGCTAACTCTTTGATAAATAGATGGCAATCATAACCTGCCAAGTTATGGAAAAATACCGGCACGAATGGGCACACCCGGTACATTAAATTGCAATGGGGGTGTGCAGCACCCCGGTATTGTGATGTTATATGATCATGATCTCTCACCTTGTCATCGAATAATAACTGTTTACATATATGACATAAAGTGGCATTATTAAAGTTATTTTCTTGTTCTACCGTTAAGGGCATCATAGGTTGTTTATTTGATAATATATGATAAATTTCTTCTACATCCCTTAGCAAATTTCGAACAAATATTTCAACACAATCTAGTCCTCTATATGTAACATATTTATTTAAATGACGATCATGTGAGCAACAAATATAATAACCAAAACTAGAAGGTTCGTGAACTTTGTACATATGAGTACTCTGTGTTATAAATTTGTTATGGTTTAATAGAATACTTTCAAAGTCTGCATATATAACGAAGTTAATTTTTTGCTGCCTTTCATAATTTTTAAATTGTAGAATAGTATTTTTTTCTGGTAGTATAGTTAATATTTTGTTACACATATGTGAGTTGTACTTCACTTCACTCGTGAAACATTGCAAACATAAATCACATAAATACATTTTACCTTTATGATGAGTGATTTGCCGTTTAACCAGTCGTAAAAGACTTTTGATTAAGCAATAGTGACCTTTGCCATTTTTCTCAAAATACAACAAGTTCACATGATTGCACTTTCTTGCATTAGTCACATATAAAGGACCAGTTACAATGTTTTTGTCTAATCCATAAATATTAACACTTATGTCAGAATTTTTCTTTTCAAAATTTCTAATATCAGTGTATGATGGTGGAAACGTCATATTATCTATATTCAGCACTGTGGAGTAATGTGGATATGAATTCGTTCTGCAAACATTACTCTTTTGTGGAAATAATGCTGCCACAATACTCCACAGGAAACAGTGATTATCGTTGTTCTGTATATTAATACAACTTTTTGAATGTTTCACTACACTCGGTAACTCAATGTACGAGCCACCTCTCAAAGGATTGTATTTGTTAATATTAATCTCTAGATGACTCATAAAGAGACAAGTCCAACCAGATTCACAGTGTTTAAATTCAGATAGTTTTCTTTTAAATGTATGTATAACATTTAAATATACTTCATTAATATCGGTACTGTGATGTATTGATACATACTTTGTATTAAATGATTTCAGCTCTTGCTCTCCTGACTTTGGTAGAACAAAGTAAGCAAAAAGTTCGAAGTTCACTTTAATACATATATGTTTTACAATACTAACACTAATTAATTTAATAACATGTTCTTGATTATCCATTAGAAATGCCTCTGGTGTGAGGTATTCTTCTGATGGATTAAGTCGGTATGTAATTATTCTATTTTTAAACGCCGTAGCAATTATATCAACATTCTCAAATTCAGATTTTAACAGGCAATTCGATTTATGAAAATTCGTTCTCAAGTGATATTGGAATTCGTTTTTAGGTATTTCAATTTGACAGTATATACAATTCAATAAATTATTAGATCTTGCGATGGAAGGGCGTGTAACTGTAAACAAAGATACAACAAACATTAATTAAATGTATTTATTGTAAATAAAACTTATATTTCACAATACAAACTTATAATCATGTGAGTAAATATGCAAGTCAAAAAACTATAGGTAATTAGTAAGTAAGATACACAAAATAAACGAATACCGTTAATGTACTATCCTGAATGCAGGCGTCCTTCCTGGCTAAGAAAGTTTCTTTTTTCTAGCATTCTGAATAATCAGAACGTCAGAGGTAATCAAACCTTTCTCGATGGGGCATTCAAATTAACTTGCCAAATGCCTTAAAATTTCTCACAATACAGAGAGATAACCAGTACGGATTTACGAAAGCCTTAATTCAGGATAATGTGATAGTAGCATACGTAAGATAATAATTAAATAAGTACATTTTGAACAGTAATTATTTCTAAAATGATCAGTAATAATTACTAATAAAAGTAGGAGAGCAATTGCGGAACTCTTTCCGGGTGGCAATAATAAAATTAGTTAAGTGCTGCCACGCGTCTGTGTTTTGGTCAGTACGATTTTTGACGCAGACAATTGCATGACGCCATCTATTCAGGGGTTGCACCTTCTCTATTTCGTCACAACTATACACTTTCAACTCTACATAGTGTGTCCCCTGTTTAAAATCGAACGCTTGACGCGAATGCCCATTGGCGAGTCTTCTACTTATGGAGGATTGTAGCTGTGGAATTGGTTTACCCGAGGCTGAAGGCTGTTCCAAAGCGTCGTCTTCACTGTCGCTTCCGAAGATATCTTGAACCGTTGCCCTCTTCGGAGCGATTGGCCTGATAACTGGCTTCTTCTTCTTGCCCCATGATGAAGACTGCGTACACATAGGAGCAGGGCTTGCTCGTGATGTACTCGGTGTCGATAGTGAGCACGACGGGGAGGCCACTTGTTTCCTTTTCTTTGACCTCTTCTCAGGTTCACGCAGCTGAACTTCGTCATCAGATGGGAACAACGCTTCAGCATTTACTTGATGGGACCTGAAAAAGTAAAATAGATATGATTAAAATTTCCATCAATAACAGGAGGCTTGCATTTTGCAATTGTTATGTTTACCTACTTATTCTATTCTGTAACATATTGTCATGAAAAGACTTCAATGTGAAAACTAACAACAATAGAAAATGAATTAGAATTATTAGGTAGTTATGCATAATGTGATGTAAAAACAAACAGTGTTACTATAATGAGCCACATGTTTTAGTTCAAGTTAATAGATAAACTATTCAACCGTTACGTTTCACTGAATTAATTATAATAATAATTAATAACCAACCAGCTTGACATCAACAACTCTGATACAAGGACACTGAGATCCTGCACTTTTCACATCCGAATGAATAGAACATTATCTTAACTAATGTACTACATTAGAATGAAGAAAAAATAATGTATTAATAATTATAACTTACATTTTTTAACGGTGTAGTCCTCGATGTTGATATTGGCCGGCAGAGAAATGTAATGATGCTCCAGATGCCCACGTCCCGATTTAAATACCAACAAATCTACGTCATTTTGATCCATAAAAGGAGAGTAAGACTAAAAGTCTTGAGTCAAATTTGTCTCTATTTATGGAAAATGCTTACATAGCGCTAACATAATTAAGCAGTTCAATTCTCAACCTTAAACATACGCAATAAAGACTGGTACTTAATATATGTATTTTCATTTGCCGCTGCAAGAAAATGCACATACTAGTCTTATACCCTGACTTTACTTTTGCATTAATATCATGATAAATGTATGAGAACATTGTCAACGGACAAACATACATTTGGATCTCTGATATTAGTATTGAATTATTGTAAACAAAGCAGCGCCGGCGCCGGTCTGTCGGGAGAGTCCTGTTACATCAACCCATTTATGTAAAGTTTGGGATAACATAAAAAATTATTTGATTTTCAACCTTAAAAACATGCTTAAAAAATATATAAGTTGCGAAATAAAGAGAAAAAAATCAAATTGGATTCTCAGTCAGGTTGGCAGGGTGGATAGAAGTAACTGTTATGTCGGTAAGAAAATATTTTAATTTTTATTTTATAAAGTACCTTTTGTGAGATTAAATAGTAAAGGCATCAATGATATTATAGAGGACTGCCTACCAGAAAATCAATGCATCATGCTATAATTATTATGAGATAATTAATAGAATCATGTAATTAATATTCCTTTTTTTTTTTGTTACAGTTCCAAGATTCTCAAGATCTATTCATTTTCCCCCCTATGGAACCTCGGCTGGTGCAAAACGAGGTTGGCGAGGAATCGTCGAGGCGTTTGAATCTGAAGAGATCCAATGATGGGACGCATTACAGTTTTGTGAAGCGACCTTTAAAAGGATCAAAGATAATCCGCATCGAAATATTACCTTGTCCTGCTACACATCAATGACCTACTTCAGCCTGGTATTATTGGGTACGCAGATGACAGTACTGTTGCAGAGAGATACTTGTCCAGCGCAAGAACCAGCGTGGATGAAGTTCGTTCCTTGAGAGAGGCTATGGTTGAAAGGACAGATTTGACCTTAAGCCTTGTCTCCCAGTGGGGTGATGACAATCTGGTCTCCTTTAACGCCACCAAAACACAGGCGTGTCTTTTTACCGCAAAAAGGAGTATCTTCGATCAAACTCCTACTTTTCGGGGTGCGTCTGTTCCTGTGACTGATCGGCTCGAGCTCCTGGGCATGGAGTTGACATCCAGCCTCAACTTCGGCGCCTCCATTGAGTACAAAGCTCAAATTGCGGCCAAAAAGCTGGGCATCCTAAATAGAGTGAAGCGATACTTTACGCCTGGACAGCTTTTAACCCTTTACAAAGCGCAAGTCCGATCCTGCATGGAGTATTGCAGCCACCTTTGGGATGGCTCAGCTAAGTATCAGCTTGCCGCGCTTGACTCGGTGGAACGCAGAGCCAAGAGGCTCATTGGCGACGTTGAGCTGGCGGATGCCAAGCTACACAGCTTGGCTCATCGCCGCAAGGTTGCCTGCTTGTCGGTCTTTTACAGACTGTACTTCGGTGAGTGTGCTCAAGAACTCCACGACCTCATCCCACCAGCCCCCTTCTACCATCGGACATCTAGACGCACTGCAAGTTACCATCCTTACCTTGTTGCCATTCCACCAATACGCACCAAGCGCTTCCAAACATCCTTCATAATGCGCACAGCGAATGAGTGGAACTCACTACCTGCGTCTGTGTTTCCGAACGCATTCAACCCGAATCTCTTCAAAGTTAGAGTGAACAGGCTTCTTCTGGGTAAGCTCGCTCCATCGTCGACTCTGTCTCTGTCACCTTTGACCTAGACTAGAGTCAAGAGCAAACCCATCACAAATAATAAAAAAAAAAAAAAAAAAAAAAAAAAAATATACGATGCCAAAGATTTTGCCGATAGCGAAGAAAGTTCATGCAAATGCAAAGCGGATTTGTGCGTACAGCATGTTGTCAAACACGCCATGATGGATGGTATATACCAATCAACCAAGGACCTCGTCGTTAGGATCCAGGAAAATTTGGAAAGTGTTTTTTAATGAATAGATTGGTCTTAAATATGTACTTACTACTTAACTACACTGTTTACTATTAATTATAATAATATTAGTAAGATAAGACGCCTTATTAAATAAGTGTGAATAGTATGTACCTACTTCATAGTAAATAACAAAGTATTTACTACTTATACTGTGTAACATTACAATAAAGGCTAATTCAAAAAAAATGCATTTTTATTTAGTGCGTACCTACTAGTTATTATTATTATACTAGGTAACGAAATAATGCAACCATCTTCCATATTAAGAACACAAGATCATGTTCACTGTTTCACGTGTAGCACAAAGCCAAGCGCCACACACGATGCATTACTACTTACTAGTGTCGTCTATAGTATAATACACACTGATCACTGCATGATTCATTCATTCAATTCACATCCAGCATCGTAACCATAACAACAAACTTTTTACTTTGTATTTAAATAGATTGAATAGATGAACAATGTAAATTGGGGGCTTCTAGATCAGATCAGAAGATCTGATCTGATCTAGAAACCCCAATTTACAACTACTACTAGAATCAAAAAACCGGCCAAGTGCGTGTCGGGCCACGCGCAGTAATAGGGTTCCGAAGTTGCATAATAATGTGGACTAAGAAGGGGATTTTGTTGTTGTTACATGAACATTAAAAGTTGTCAAGTTTCAGCGGCACACAACGTCTAAAAACGGGCCCACATAGGAAGATGTTTTTTATTGATCTTGCAATCAAGCACGCTTGTCTAGATGTAACCTATTCAGTATTGACTTAAACTAAATAAGGACTAACTGGTAACTGAAGAAGGAGTTATAAAATCCAACTTCGCAACTGAAGTTAGAAAAATGTTATCTATTTCAGTACCACCGCGGGGGTGAAATGCGAAAGGAGCCGACACGAGCGCGCGTTAGAGCCACGGGGAATGGTACGGCTCGTTCCTGGATACTTGCGCTTACGTTCCTCGTTTATTTCTCTTTCAGAATTTGAAAAAAATCCTATGTATTCACCTCTAATTTGCAGTATTCACTATTTCGTTCTGAAAAGTTTTACGCTACTCAATTAGTGATGTAGTCGGAACGAATGTTACTTTATAGATGGATATCGACAAAAAAAATAAGTAATTTGAATGGAAATCGAATCTTATTTGAATTTAGATTACAAAACGTCGAAAATACTTCTACTCTAACACAAAAGAGACTCCCCCACGCGTATGCGCCGTATGGACTACGGACCGGTACTGCTAAAGACTCCAGCCACTCCAATGCGTTATTCGAGCTTAAACATTATTAATTTAGAAATCATTATTATTAAGGATGTCATGATTTTGTATATTTTTACATGGTTCATAAGCATATATTTACTATCTGTTTTACACAGCTAACAACGTTATTTAAGTAATTTTTCAATGGCATTTCTACAAAATTTTACTGTTCCAAGTACATTTTATAAGTTGGTCGACTACTACTCGTAAAGTTGTAAAGCCTACTTATCCGTGATAGTTTTCCTTTTAATTTCGTAATATTTACTACTGCCGTGATTTTTTTTCACATAGCCAAGAGCAACCATTTCGCAGGCAGGGGGGGGGGGACACTTGACTCTAACATAAATTTGCAATTTAAAGCTTAATTTAACGCAAACGGATCTCTTAATCGAAAAATGGTTTTAACAAACCCATAATATTTTTGAATGGCCTATCCAACGATCCCACACGATGGGAAAGATGAGAAAAAAAATACATCCCAACTTTACGTCTATGGGAGGTACCCGTTTTTTTTTTATTTTACCACTTTGTCGGAATTATTAATATGTATATCCATGCCAAATTATAGCTTTCTAGTACTTAGATTCTCTGAGCTTAGCTGCGGACGGACATACGGACAGAGCGAAACTATAAGGGTTCCTTGTTGACTTCGGAACCCTAAAAATTCGAAGACATGTGACATCCACCAACATCCACTGGGCCCGCGTGGTGAATTATGGCCTATCTCCACTTCACAGAGAGGAGGCCTGTGTCACAGCAGTGGGAACGTTAAAAGGCTTATGATGATGACATACCTAACATACTCGTGCCTTTTTTCCCATGGGGATGGCAAAAACTATACAGAACGCCACCTGCTACGATCCTAACACACTCCTTTACCTTCATACATGTAGTCATACACGCACGCTGGTTATGAGTAGTGCGCACCTGGTATTTTAAGGTTACACTAGTCGAAAATTCTTCCATAAAAACGTAGTCTAGGGATTATTCCACTTATTGACGATGTTCAAAATAAAATTGTCTCATCATTATCTAGCCCTGTATGGAAGCGAAAAAGTAAAAAAATAATTTATTTGAAAGTTATGAGCGTCGAAAGTTTCACATTTCGACACTAATTTTAACGCATTTTTGGGCAAATAAATACCATAAGAAGACGGAAAATTGCAAAACGGCCTCCATAAAGAGATAGATTAGTAGTTCAAAAATGCAAATAATTTTATTTTGAACAGATAGATTTAGTAGTTTTTTCATGATATCTAGACTGCCAAAGGTCTGTTTATAAAATTTCAAGCGCTCGGTTTAGTCCTAAATCATTATCCATTTCGCTACAAATTTGCAAAAGTGTGTATTCGTACGCGAACTAGCTTCCTACTGCTCATCACAGCATCTATATCTTCTAGCTAATTAGCATTAATAATTTTGAACTTAACGACTGTCACAAATTTACAAATTACAGCCGAGATAAACGACTTAACCTACTTTCCGAGACACAGGGGTCTTGATATAAAGGTCACCCATCCACCCATTAACCTTCGATTGTCCGGTGCTATTGTTTTTATTTAGCCACATACCCTTTTATTATTGAATGTATTTTAAGTAATGTGTAGGAATAAATTATCGCAAAACAAACAAGGTTCATTTGATATTTATGTGGAGTGACAACGGTTGGAGCTGACACCAACTTGCTTGCCAATGTATTAAATTTATAAATGATTTCTCAGAAGCTACACCTAAGCTGAGCTAAGTTTCAAGAATATTTAGTAACGAAACTGGGGTTTTAACAAATTTGCACGTCTGCCTCATCCTTCGGGGAATTGTGTGTAGGTACCCCCAAGGAACCTACCTAACAAAGCCTTGACTAATGTTTGAGCCCAATAACGAATATGTCTGTAGATTTGCTTACTAGAGTTATAATTTTGACATTAGAGGCCGTAGACAAGTGACATACTATCATCAAAAGCGTGGCGATAGCGATTGGAAAAATGTCAATAATGTATGGAAATGACAAATGCTATCGAAATGTCATGTGATCAATCCCTTACATTTTGGCATTTCGACAATCGCCATCGCTGACGCCGAATGACACTTATCAAGAGCACAAGGTTCATACAAGTAAATAGCCTGTCTCGTTGCTCTAATAGTCGCAGAGATACTGATGAGCATGAGTCTTAGGTTCGGTTCCCGGGTCGGGCAAAGTGTTATTAGATTTTTCCATCAGGAATTTCTCAGGGTTCCGTACCAATTTATCAATATATTGGTATTTGTTAGTAAAATATACGTAATTATTTTTCCTCGCGGCTTCGCTTCTTTGGTCCATCTCACAGTGCCTGTTTTTGGTATAAAAAGTAGCCTATGTCACTCAGAAATAATGTAGCTTTCTACTGGTGAAAGAATTTTCAACATCGGTTAAGTATTTTTTGAGTTTATCCATTACAAACAAACTTACAAAAATATCTTGCCTATTTATAATATTATGTAGCGGACGTCTCGCGGTTTCAACCGCGTAGTTCTCGTTCTCGTGGGAATACAGGGATAAAAAGTAGCCCATGTCACCCGGAGATAGTGTAGCTTCCAAACTTTTTGAAATCGGTCCAGTAGTTTTTAAGTTTATTTGTTACATACATTATCATCTGCCTAGCCTTTTCCCTACTACATTGGGGTCGGCTTCCATTCTTACCGGATTCAGCTAAGTACCAGTGTTTTACATGGAGCGACTGCCTATCTGACCTCCACTTCCCTCCCTCTTATTTGTTACATACAAAAATATAAAAATACAAAAAAACAAATCTTTCCTCTTTATAATATTAGTATATATTTTATTATATCTTACCGGACCTTTGAATGGTGGGCCAGGGGTGGAAACCAACTCGCAGAGGCCTTATATCATGATATAATGACACCAGATTATTATTAATATATGTAGATAGTAAAAATAATCACTAAATTTCAAGTGCATAGGTTATAAAATTCTTCGAAACAAAATGTGGGACAGACGACGGACATACAGACGCGGACGCGTGACTGATAGCAATAGGGCTCTGTTTAGACTCTTCGGTTACGGAACCCTAAGAAGTCGAATTCCGATCTCTGGTAAGCAAATTAATGATAGGTTCGATATCGGGTTCGGGCTTTTATCGTATCAATTGTCGTACCATCATTAATATTCTCCGTAAAGGTCTACCACTGAACATGAAGTGACCTTGTAAATCCCTTCCTCGCTTCTTATGGGACCCCAGAGATGTTTCGACCTGATCTTATTCTTGACAGAGGTCAAATGCCAGTGAGGTCTGTGCTTTAGAGCTTCTTTTATATCAAATGATGATTTTTCCTTATCTTTAGGACGGGGATTTTTTTCTGAATCAGAATCTTATAACTTTTTCCTAGTGATTTTTATCTGTAAATAGTAAGCCACCATAGCGAGGTGATTAAAGCATGTATACATAGTAGCATTATGGTGCATTTTCTCTGGGGACAGTGTTCTCTGGTTCTGTGTTCATTGTCAAAGTCAGGCTGGTATTTTTATTATAGTATTAAACTGTAGTCAATTTTTATTCAAACGTAGTTCAAGATAAGATATATTTATTTCTGAGTATAGGGTACATTAAGATCTTAATATTAAATAGTTTCACATACACTACCGTTGCCGGTGTAGAAATATTGAAATTAACTTTAATTTACAAAACCAAAGTGTCCAAGTTCTAGGCCGCAACAATACTCGTATAACTGTAGTAGGTAGTTTGTCATCGAAACGCTAAGAAGAGGCTATACTCCCCCATTGCGCGTCAATAAACAGACACAATAGAAACAACAATAGCTTACGCATACATGGTGTGCGCGCTACGTTTGAGTCATACAATATTATAAATTATTTTAGATAAAACATAGTCAATTTTATACTGTCTATTTTATACATCTGGTTTTGGTCAACCAGCTCGCAAATAATATGTATCCTCCGACTGCACGGCAAGATTTTCTTCTTGTTCTATCTTTTTGGTTCGCTTTTGAAGCAGTCAGGTTTTTTGATTATATCAATTAGTAAAAACGGCGACAGACATAATTTTCTCACAAGAAATAGGGACCAATTAGTTCAACCAGATTTTAGGCTGGCTTAAGTAGCGTCATGTTTTATGGAGTACTGTATGTTATCGTAATGTTACAATATCATACTCACATTCTAGAACTGAATGAGAGTAAATTTAAAACTTGTATAAAACGCACGCTATGCAGGCAGGCATATTATAAGTTGGGGGATTATATCGCTGATAAAAATGCGTGGCTCAATGTTAGTCCTGCTTCACAACCACCAGGGCGCAAAAACAAGTGATAAGCAAAACATTATTGTTGGATCTGCGGAAGACTGTATGAATATATTTGTATTGTATATACTCAATTTATTTTTGTATTATCTAAAAGCATAGCACATGTGTGAGTACTATATACCAACTATAAATCTACCATTTACTGTACCTATTATGGCGTTCGTTGACTTGAATGTGCCCTGGCAGTTAAGAGTGTGTCATGCTCTCACAAATGTTTCTCTGATGGTGGCACATGTGTTAGATCATTCGGTCCCCTTCATGATGGTTGAGCTAAGTGGTTCCAATCCATGCGTCATGTTCTTGAACGGGCGGCCATCAGTTGGGATACGTCATAACTTGGTTGCCTCGGCCTGTTTTTAATTAATTATTGTATTTTGAGGTTGTTTATTTTACTATAGATTCTTTTACGTGTACGTATTTTTACATCGTTCTCACATATATTATGTAATTTTCCAACAAGAATGTTGTAACCAAATTATTGATTGTGTGATGATTGATTGAGAATGATTAAAACTTATTACTTATTACTTAACACATTCTTCGCCATAGAGACCATAGTTACGCTTGCAAATGTGCAAATAGCTTGTTTTTTTTTTGCTCACAATTCAAAAGTACATTAAAGGTTAAGTTGAAATAAAATAATTTGATTTGACTCGAGTATATAATATTCATTATTCGATTATATAATGAAAACAAATTGATTTTCATAAACAAAATAAAAAACCGAATAAAAACTTACAAACATCAAGCATAAATGAACAGATCCTGTCATAAAAAGGTGTCTGACTGTAAATGAGCACCGTTTAAAGGTCACGAGACCCATTCATTGTTTTATAAAGCGAGAATATTGGCATAAAATGCCCAATAAAACATTTATGAAAAATAAAAATCTCGCATTCAGAAATCTATCGTCACGCCTGTCAAGGTGTCAATTCTGATTTATAGGAGGACGAATTAAAAAATCACTCGATTCGGTAAAATACCGATGACGCTTTACCGGAGTTCGTTCGCTCATTCAGTGTAATCCCGAATTATTTATGGAGTTATTATCGCTTACAGGACCGATACCCGGTGTCGATATTTGTAGGGACCGTGAATTGGTAGGAGGGGAAATAATTCTGATGGATATAGCGAGATGGCTTTTCTTTCTGAGTTATTTTTTGATGTTATTAGTAGAAAATGTTAGTAAGTTTTGGTCTGCTTTCTGAAAAAGGTATATCAATATTCATTCAACGTTAAAAAGTTCTTTTTAGGGTTCCGTGCCTCGAAGGGAAAAAACGGAACCCTTAAAGGATCACTTTGTTGGTAGTCCGACCGTCCGTCTGTCTGTCTGTCTGTCAAGACCCTTTTTTTCAGGAACGCGTGGAGGTATCAAGCTGAAATTTATATCAAATACTCAAGTCTACTGTCCCTTAAAATCATACTTCGAAGCCAACGCAATCAAAAGATACAGTCTTTTATGCCGCAAATTGCCGCAAATTTTCGACAACTCAGAATCTTGAAATTTGGTACTCAGCAACGTCTTATACCACATATAAAGGAAACATTGCGAAAACCGTAAATTTTTTGTTACATCATATAATAAAAATATTTTTAATAATTTTAAACTAACTACCCCTTTCCTCATGAACGCGTAGAGGTATTAAATTGAACTTCATATCAAATATTCAGGTCTATGATACCTTTAAGCTGAGGTTTGGTGAAACCATCGGTTCGCGTCAATTAAAAAGTTACAGACCAACTAGAACAATCAAACTAGCAGATCACAAGCAAAACCAATACTGCCACAGCTGTCAAAACCACAAAGAGAACCCACGAAGCCAATCCTAACTAAAGTCACAGCCGTCAATATAACTCAATACTGTCATTCACCCATTAGACATTCCGTAATTGGAACATGTCGACGAAGTTCCCAACTTAAAAGCACTGTACTCCTAGTATGAGATCCCACTGCAAATACTGCTAGAATAATGTTTTGATAAAACTTGATGTTTATGAATGTTTTTGATAGTAGAATAGATTACTTCAAACTTTGCAGTAATCCATGGCAGCCGCGTCTAGCCGCAACTTGATTATCTTTTATCTTTTAAGTTTGCCCTTCACTAGGATTTTTTCCTGTGGCGTGGGTACGTATGCAACATCATCAACCAAATCAAATCAAATCAAATTATTTATTTCTGCAGAAAACACTGTTACAATGGTGTTATTGAATGGTACATGTTTCAAGTGAAACATGTACCATTTAGCTCTCGGTTAGCCCCCATTAATGGGTTGCCAGGTTTAGCAGCTAAACTGGCAACCCAAAGATTGCGGCTAACTCAGAGCTTTCTATACTACTTTCTTCCAAATGTCGCTGGATTCACTTGAAAACCTTGTATACAGGGTATACAGTTAACTATCAAAAATAAATTTAAATTTAGTTAATTAAGATAATTGCTACTAGATATTTCCAAGCAACCTTTCAGCAATCATTCATGAAAATTAAGTTTAATCAAAAACAAATATACCTGCAGATTCTCGCAGTGCGATCTTAGGCTATCTGTTAGTACGGAACCAAAAGCCCGGGGCTAATAATTTCAAATCGGAACCGTTACAAGTTCGACAGACTAGGTAATGGTAGGACCTTAGGGAAGGACGATTCAATCGATGCCGCACGTTCCAGCGACGGCTGAACGGGCTCCCTAAGGAGTGCTGTGATCGGGCGTAAATAATGCTGATACGATATCTTAGCTGTCGTGAAGTTTCATGTTATTGTTGGTGGCAGGTTGTTTTGTCTTATGGGCTTGTGTGTGATCACGTTTGTGTTTTATATCGACTGTTTGTATTGGTTCGATGAATTTGGATTGGATGGATAATTTCTGTGTTTGATTTTTGTATGTTGTCTAGGGTTATTGGTTTTAGTACAAATAGGAGAAAGTAAGAGGTGGCCACTTTAAGGCTTCCACAGACAGGCGTGACAAGACTATAAGACAACGATGTGAAAACAATTTTTCAAAGAAATCGCACGTCCCTCATATAGTCACTGCATTGTGCGAGCTTAAATTTCGTTGTCAAATCAAAATCATGTCTATAGTATCATACATTTTATTTCAAGTTGCTGAATCAGAGAAAACCGACAAATAAGTTATGTATGCTAGTTACTTAGATATCATCAAACCGTAAGGTAAGGTTCGGTTATGACAATAAAAGGAATAAGTACGATGTATGATCTGCAACGGCAAACAACTTTTTCAGCTTGACGATCATAACTTACCTCCTTGAGTTACATGGTCAGATTCGTCTTCCGCATACTCAACTCAAACTTGAGAACTTTTTCCCCCAAAATCCAAATCATGCCGAACTCGAGAGCTCTTGACGGCACTGCAGAAGAGCGGTCGAAATACATCATACAGACACACAGATCTGGGTCACTTCGGGCCAGATCGGTTCAATTCGGGTCAGTTCGTTATTTACCTATCATTCGCGTTGTGATCATGATATTTGAATTTATTTGCCGATAAATATTAGCTTTGTGGTAGTCTGTAAATTAAAAATAAACAGACAAGCATTACGTCATTTTATTTAGTGATTTTAATATACATATGCGTTGATTTCATAGATGCAGTTTACATAACTATATTAATTATAGTACCTTCAAGTAAGTAGCGTGATTGTCATGTTTGAATTGGTAATAGGGATCAAAACTCACAATACTTAAATTGTAATACCGCCATTTTTCACCATTGTCTTTGGGGAAAATTAAAAGTTTAGCATTGAATCCACCGGGTTCATAATTATGACTGAACTTTAAAATGTCATCCCATATCCGAGTAAGTATTGTGTTGTACGTAGAAGAAAAAAGGAAAAGCTTATAGCGTTTATTCAATGCTCCAAAAGTTTTTTTTTTTGGGGTGGTAAATTATCCAATGACTTCGCCTGCTCTGGGTGAAGGGAGAGGGCGTGTCAGACTTTTCCTGACTAAAACCCACCCGTGTTCCTTCAGTTGTTTGCGCCAGGGCCGCGGTAACTCTCTTTCAAATTTATCCGCGACACGAACAGGCATCCGCCCTAGCGAGCCCCGTCAGTTTTGCTGACATCTCGTTGGGGCGCACGTGGAACACTACGCGCCGTCGACTCGCGCCTGTTCCTTATCGGACGGCGAGCTACCCATTACTTGCCGTTCGCAAGCCCACGCCTTCTGTGGCCAGGAATCGGCTTGCGACTCCTGATGCCCGGGGGGCTGGTGTTATCACGAGAAATAAACATGTGTGCAAAAAATCAGCTCAATCGAACATCTACAAGTTCTAGTGTGGCGACCGCGTACCAGAAGACGTAGCGTTGGAAGGCCTCCCTCTAGGTGGAGTGATGACCTGTTCAAGGCTGTCGGAATCTGTTGGATGCAAAACGCACAGGACCAGAATCAGTGTGGCGACCATTGGAGGAGGCCTATGTCCAGCAGTGGAAGTGACTCGGTTGAAATGATGATAATGATGATGAATCAAAGATTGGGCATAATCAAATTTATCTTGCAAGCTTTGATTACAGATACACAAACAACGGTACAGGTGATCTAAAAGCGTGTAATAGTAGGTAGTAATCCAGTAAAGTCAATAAACCTAAAACTGCACACAATCCCCAACACTCAAGTCTAATATTTCATATTAACCCACTATCCAACGTTCCAATCCATTACCTAATTACTGCAAGAAAAGTTCACATTACACATTCGTGTCAAGTCCTACTTACCCAGAAAGAAACGGGCATCTGCATTGAAATATCTCTCTCATTCTGTACAGCACTTTTTTATTTCAGCAGCAAAAAAACAACAGCTATTTTGCAGACCACTCCAGCTCTTAAGTAGTGGAATTGAAATAGTAGCAACTTTATTTTCTCTCCTTCCATTATTAAGGTCGGGCTTTTAAATCGGTTTTACGATTTTACGAGAGCAATTTCAATGTTTTCGAAGCGAACAGATAAACAACGATGATAGATGGTGAGTAGAATTATAAAGGAAACTTTATCAGGTGTTGAGAGTGAAAAATTGGTGTCAGATACTTAATTTTGTTAATTATTGTGTAATGAAAGGGTAGTTTTAGTTTTGGTTGGAAGTTTTTTTGTTGTAGGGAGTGTGGGTTAAGTTAATTGGCTATAAGCTTGGGTGTGCTAAAAATTGGTATTAAAAAACCGGCCAAGTGCGAGTCGGACTCGCGCACGAAGGGTTCCGTCCTTGATAAGTTGCGGTTTACGATTTATGACGTATTAAAAAAAACTACTTACTAGATCTCGTTCAAACCAATTTTCGGTGGAAGTTTACATGGTAATGAACATGATATATTTTTTTTAGTTTTATCATTCTCTTATGTTAGAAGTTACAAGGGGAGGGGAAACACATTTTACTACTTTGGAAGTGACTTTCGCGCAAACTATTCAGTTTAGAAAAAAAATATATTAGATACCTCAATATCATTTTTTTAAGACCTATCCAGATACCTCACACGTACGGGTTTGATGAAAAAAAAAAATTGTGTTTCAGTTTTAAGTATGGGGAACCCCCAAAACTTATTGTTTCTTTTTTATTTTTGTGCGAAAATCTTAATGCGGTTCACAGAATACATCTACTTACAAAGTTTCAACAGCATTGTTCTTATAGTTTCGGAAAAAAAGTAGCTGTGACATACGGACGGACAGACAGACAGACATGACGAATCCATAATTTGTGCCATTTGGCGACGGAACCCTAAAAACCCAAACATTACCTACTCAGAATCTCATCATCATTTTAAATTCAGTCAAAATATATTCACTGAAGGACACAGAGCTCCCAAAGCGTCGACACGTAGATCGGTCCTGTGTTTCACGCACCCAACGGAATTAGAATCTGGCATACAGTTTAAATAGTAAAAGAGGCTGAAATACTAGTAAATGTCGAATAATGTTGTCGAAAATAAATTGTCCAACATATTTTTACTACATAAAGAACAATTTTTTTTTCCGGCAGTCAATATTACAATATCAATTTCAATAATTGAACAACAGTTTCAGTATGTAAACAACAACATCGCAAAACATTATTATTATACGATAAAATTGCCACTGTTAATAAAAACAAGGCACAACCAAGCCTGCAGATACTTTCGAACACCAACTTTCCTTATTAAGGTCAAGTTTAAAACTGGTTGGAACGCGAAGCACGGGAGGGTTAGAGGCAGAAGTGTTTGAGGTACAAAGTACACAGGGTACACAAGTACACAGGTAAACAGAAAAACGATTGCAAGTCCGATGTCGAGTTGTTGGGTAACCTTCGGATTTCGATCTTGTTTCATTTGACTGACCCCAGCTATTTGCTTTGGTTTTATTTATATTTATTTATGTGTAACCCTCGCTCTTTTTCTATAGATAGAAGGAGAAGGTTTTTGTTTGATGTTTGGTTCAGCTCGTGTATTGGCATTTTCAATGATTTTTTGAATTAGGAGTTGGGAATAGTTGAAAGCTAGGTGTTAGCTAGGTCACAGATAATATAATACTAGCATACGCATCTAGCCTCATCCCATACAAAGAAAAGTGCCGACGAAATTTGTTTTTCGTCTGATTATACTGATTATTTTTATAAGTAAAGCGATCGCGTTTGGTTCCGTTCCACGGCTATATATGATGTTAGCAGCGACTTCCGAGTAAAAGCTTTTTCTTGGTTCCAGACTATATTTTTCTTTAAATCCAGTGAAGATTTTGTTTTACAGACTTTTTTTTGCACGTTTTTATTTTCATTGTACGCTATTGTTACAATACAAATTTAAAAAAATCGATTGGCATGCCTCAGAAATTTAAAACCGCGCCATCTATTGGAATCAATTTTAAATGATCTGTTTAAATAGTCTTTGAAATATGAGTTAAGAGCCCAATATTTAATAATTTTTGATTAAACAACAATATACAATTTTTATGATACATTCTAGAAAATGTTAATTTTACACACAATTCAATAACAAATCGATGCATATTGCACCACTAGCGATATTCGTTTGAACCAAATTTTCTTTGATAGCGCTGGGACCCCGTGATTAGGTGATATTTCTTTTAACATCCACCTTTCGATCTAATTTATTGATGTTGAATTTGTCTAGAAATGCAGTAGCACACCTCATTGTATTATTTAGTTTTATTTTTGACAACAGTAACTATTCGTAAATCCTACTTAATATTATAAATGTGATTTTTGTATGTTTATATTTCAATTATCTAAGTTAAAACGTTAGAACAGCTTTGTGTAAAATTTTGTACACTGTTAGTTCATAGTCTAGATTAACAAATAGAAGACTGTTCACCGAAGTATAATGTTCCCTTCGAATAAGAAAATGCTTTTCAAACGTGGGTAGTCGCAAGCAGAAACTAGTTAATTTTCATTGTTTAAACTTACGATACTTTTTTAACGTCATTTATGATATTTAACTCGACTTCTAAATTAAAAATATTTCGTTATAATACAAAATAAACTCAATCACTTTGATTTTCTCAAAAGTTATAAACAAAACTTGTTTAGTAATTAAGTATTTTGCAAAATTACTTTGTTACAGTGAAAACTAAACGTTTTAATAGCTCACCAATTTATTTGCTCAATCTGAAATGAGAGTTCACCCGCATAGTAATACTTTTGTTTCCCCGCTTTTGTTTAAAAACTCCAATTCGAAAATGATTTCTAGTTTTTGTTTGGAGTTATTGAACGGTTAGATTTGATGTCGTATTGTTCTGTATGTGACTGTAGAAAAGGAAATAGTAGTACCATCGTGCCTAGAAGTGTGATGTTATGTACTACTTTTTCCCCGAAAGGTTAGGCAGAGAAACACACATTTTGCCAGTAATGTCTTTTTTGTGTGTGATTGTAGAAAAGGAAATAGTAGGACATAACATCATGCGTAGAGGCGTGATGTTATGTACTACTGTTTACTACTATTGCCCCAAAAGGCCAGTGGTGTCTTTAAGTAAGCAATTGGGGTCGAGCCTATTGCCATGGGCTCAAATAGTGGGTAAATTGCAAACAAATATACTTTTGAAGGAAACTTCGTCCACTCAGTTACCATGACAACGTAAAACCTTCTATTGATATCAATAAATAAAAAGCTTGTTTTTACTATCAATTTGATTGAGTGGAGCGGAAGAAATGACTTAAAATGCTAGAAAAAGCTCCGAACGCATTCAAAGACCAACATTTTCAAAGCGTATAATAAAAAAGAATAATCATCAGCCTATAAATTTACCCACTGCTGGGACACAGGCCTCCTCTCTGCGAGAGGGGATGGGTCGCAATCCACCACGCGGGCCCATTGCATGTTGGTGGATGTCACATGTCTTCGAATTTTTGGTTACAGGACATGCCGGTTTCCTCGCGATGTTTTCCTTTACCGTTTTTGAGACCAGTGGTGTTGAAATAATTTACACAAAGTAAACCGCCTGCCTGGGTTCGAACCCACGACCTACAACTTGTAAGTCGCGGCCGATACCACTGGGCCACCACTGCTCTCACCACTGCTGCTGTACAGTCAAACTGTATGTGCAGTTTTGCGGGAGTGTGCGTAGCTTATAAGACTACTCTGTTTTTTTTAATAAAATAAAATAAATAAATAATAAAAATAGAATATTATGCCAAAAATACCGAAAAGTGGAGTATAAAGAAACCTTTTACTTCAACATGATTTTATACTGTAATACTTACAGAACATATTGACAAAGTAAAAGAAAAATGTGAATGTTGACCTACTACTACACTTTTCCCTTGGGTGTCGTAAGAATCGACGGAGACATTATATCAGCTAAATCTGAATCCTCTAAGGAATACGGAATATTGAAGAAATTCGGTAAATTACTGGCTTTCAGCAACTTTTGTGGCCTGGTTTCGAAACGGCTTAGATCGAGACGATCTTTGTAAACTGGACTGTTGGTCCATATGCCCCTTTATTTATTATTTCATCTAACTCAAAAAAAAAAAAAAAATATTATTATTTATTTATATTCAAATTGAGACCTTTGCACTACAAGCTATATTGTACTGTACACTGTAAGATCTAAATAAATATTGAAATAGTCCTTCCATTTGAATCCTACGCACGTTTTCCTCTTAAAATCTTCTTCGATGTGTTCTATATAGAGAAAGCAGTTTACAGCAGGGGTAACCCGACAAACTAGTGATGTGTCAAGCAATATTTTGTAACTGGCGAGCGGATAATTCAAATTCACCACAACGCTAAATGTAGGGGAAAACACGACCAGAGATTGATGTAGGTCTGCTGCCACTCCCTAAATCATATTGTCGACCGAAATGATTTACTCCTAGCAACACTCGATAGACCGTACAGCTTCACATTACTCATGTCTACAATTTTCACCCCTATCGCCTCACATTTAAGACGATATCTGCGTGTATTATTTTGACAAATATGCCTCACTATCAGGAGTCCTGTACAATGGAGTGGTCCCAGGAGACAATGCGTAAATCGCTGCATTTCATGGCTCTATGCCCATAAAGATAGTGTTCCGTTTGGATACAAAGTTGATAAACAAACGGTCTGTAGTTAAATTTGATGTATGGACTACGCACCGGCAAGAATAGTTTTACAGCTGCCGAATATATTTGACGATTAATTTTGAACTCTATTGCTTGGACGATAAAGTTGGTCAGTTATGAAAAATTACTTGTTTGAAAGTTATTTTAAGTTTGAAATGGCCGATATCACGAAACCCAGCCTAGGGCGAGGTCGTCACTCAATTTTTTCGACCAGCCTTCGAACAGTGTTTACTTTAGTTATGAAGATACAAAATTTTGTTTGCTCAACATTGAAAGAATCCGGTCTTGTCTGGATTTGCAACCCTTTTGTGGGTGTAGTTCCAAAAGGAATATTGGCTCTTAGAAATTGTATGCTGTAGTGAATACTCTTTAGAAAGGAAGCGGGTCTTAGTACTTTCAAAGCAGCTTAACGGAAATTAAACTGAAGCTGTGGGACTTTCTCCCACAGCTTTAGTTTAATTCGGGATTTTGAACCAGAGCCAAAATAAAACGTCATCATTACACCCGAAAGATGTTCATTACTGGACATGTCTCCCACAAGTGGCATACCAAAACGGTCCTGTGCTTCTCGTAACCAACGGATGCCTTTGCCAGATCGATCGTACTAGAAGGCGTTGGTTTGGAACCTGCCAGTACACGGTCGGTAGTTTTCTACTCTAAAACCGCTTGTCCCCGTCGACCATCCTTACTGCTATGTCGGTTACATTGTTTTGTCTGCGGATTTCTTCCTTTTACCATCTATGTTGGTTTTAGCTTCTAGCCTAACGGTATTCAGCAATAGCAAGGACCTTTGCACCAAAATCCAGTACATTACGATATTCCTTCCTAAAACTGGTGTCAGATTATATGGCTTTTGCTACTGTAACGACTGTCAGAGATCTTAAAACGATATCCGGGACCGACAACGTTTTTCTTCAATATGTTCATCATAAATTTTAAAAGTATGTCTACCACACACTAAACAAAGTTGCACCCAACAATACCTTTAAAAATTTCAAAGACCTCAAAAAGAACAACAGACCCCACGTTCCGACATGAATAAATCTAGGGAACACGCATGCCCAGTAAATTTACCAAAGTCAGTTGCGATTTTTACAACGTTACCTTTGTAACGTCCCGCAACTCAGTCCTTTACGTGACCAGGCCCTCATATAAAAATAAATAAATGTATTCTTTTTGGGCAGCTCCCAATTTTACCGAGTCTCGTAAAAAAGCCTACATTGACAGCACCCCGATCTATAGCATCGATACTAATATTTGTTTTATGAAAGGTTGCCCGGTATTTCTCGGCTTTTCCCGGTACTAACGGTACCGCTTGTGTGTTTTTAGGGTTCCGTAGTCAACAAGGAACCTAGATAGTTTCACAATGTCTTTCTGTCCGCTTAGCTCAGAGACTCTTAGTACTAGAAAGCTATAATTTGGCATGTATATACATATTATAAAGTGATAAAATAATATCATGGATAATTTTTTTTTTAAGGGTAGGGTTTTCACTTTACTTGGGGATGTTCTTTTTCTCTTCTATCCCGGGTGTGGATATGTGGTGTATCGTTGGATATGCCATGCAAAAATATTACGTGTCTGTAAAAACCATTTTTCGATTCAGGGATCCGTTTGCTTTAAATTGCTAATGTTTGTTAGAGTCAAGTGTCCCCCCCTGCCATGGTTGTTTTTGGATATGTGAAAAAATTCGCGGTAGTAGTATATATAACGAAATTATAAGGAAAACTATCACAGCTAAGTAGGCTTTACAAGTTTACGAGTTATAATCGATCAACTTATAAAATGTACTTGGAAAAGTAAAAATTTTGTATATTGATGTATGGGGACAACAGTTTTGGAATGGCAAAGTTAATTTTGTCCTATCGTTAGAGCAGTGTTCGGTGCTTTCATTGTTTATGAATTTTAGTAATGTTACCTATTTATTTTGGTGAATGTAGCTGTTTTTACGGAACCCACTATGCTCGAGTCAGACTCGCACTTGGCCGGTTTTTTCGATACTATGGTTGCTGCATTATAGCAAAGTAAAATAAGTCACTGCCTTTTCTAAATACCTATTCGTAGGTATCCGAACTACTACAGTCGGGATATTCTGTAAATATGTCACCGTTGAAATGCTTTCAATCTATCCAAACAAGATGGAATGACGGATCTCTTCAAGCTCTACTCTACCTAATTTTCACGGTGAAATGTTTATAACTTTACAGAATAGACCAGTATCGTTATTCATTAGTAGACAATTTTAAGGATAACGCTAGATGACGATTCAGGATGGCGATATGCTTTTTTATGAACTTTAGGCTCGCGTTTGACCACTATCTCACCTGTTGGTAAGCGATTATGTGGTCGACGGTGATACACGCTGGCCTAGAAATAACCTATTCACTCTTGACTTAAAGACTCCTAGATTGTAGCTGTCGGGAAACACAGACTCCGGCAGGGAATTTTACTCCTTATCTGTACGCACGATAGAAGATAGAAGAATGTTTTTTTTCCGATGCTGAATTTGAAAATATCAACAAATGTTGTTGAGTTTACCGCTATTCTTCTGCTTCCTGCCCTTATCCCATGTTATTTTTACATGTTATTTTTACATTTTCTTCTTCCATACCGTCCTGTCCCTCTGTCACGCTATCACTGACTTTCTTCTCTTTCACTCCTCACATAGAACATCCATCTTTTATTGAGTCTATCGCTATTGCTATCCTAAAATGAGACAATTTTATCTAAATTTTACGCAAATAGGATACGGATTTGCGGCATTTGTTGATTGTAGTCCTCGAGTTTCGATATCTATTGTAGTGAGTTCTATATTGGAATTATATCATTTGTTCCGAAAGTTTTGAAGTGGTGTCGTGATTTGAAATTAAATTCCTCATTTAAGATAGTTGCGACAGTAAGTGGTAATCTGAATCCATAATTAGGTACGTATTATATTTCGAATCATCTATACACGGTGTAACGGAAAAGTTGTCAGAGGGGTGAAGTTTTTCAGGGAAGTCAAATTCAATTCCCAATATAAAGTATCATCAGCTGATCAGAATTAGTATTTTAGTCAGTTGATTCAAATTTGACTTTTTATCGAAAACAAATATTTTAACAATCCCAGAATATTCAGATGGCAAAAAAGTATAATCGTTATAAGGACATATTGGAGTTCAATTTTAAAATAAATCATCCGTTAATATGTATTGGGTAAACAAATAAATAAGTATGAAAAATTTTAAATTATTATTTTAATAACCAATTCTATGCTCGGAGCATCCTTGCGTGATCGAATCAGAAATGTAGAGGACCAGGGTTACCGATATTAAAAAAAATTAAAAAATTAAAAATTATTTATTTCTCCAACATAATTAGTCAAACAGATAGTGATTGGAGCCTCCCTTTAAGCAAGTAGTGCCTGTATTGGGCGACTCCGCTCCTCCATACCGTTATATAATCCTTAAAAATAATAAATAATTAAAAAAATAATACAAAAAACAATATTTGTGTGAGTGTGTAAGTGAATGAGTGAGTACGTGTGTGAGTATGTGAGTGTATGCGGGAGTGTGTGAGTATAAATTGTGAGTGTGTAAGTGTACGTTTGTGAATGAGAATAATATGAGCGCCAACATGAGATGCGAGGTGAGGGCGTACCACCATACTTCCTACTTGCACTCCATTGCGTGCAACAGTTTGAGAGGACAGAAACCAATGCGTCATGAAGTCATGAAACATGAGTTAGCAGTGCTTCTGTTTCGTCATAATTTAAAAGTTTTATCCAATTAATCAATGTTTTTTTGCAGTCATAGTATTGTTTTGTATATATATTTATTTCCCTATTTACCCTGTTATATAATTGGGCAGAACGTTTTTGAAAATGTATACTAGCAAAGTGAGTTCGTGATTGGGGAATTTGTACAATATTGTCCTTTCGTCTCTTTCTTAGTTTGGAGGTGTCTATTGGTAAACATTTGTGCGTTTTCAAAATGGTCTGCATAATATACAATTTTCCCTAAGAATTGCCAAGCAGGGCACATTGCTCGCAGAATGTATGGCCGATGGGGCACAAATTGTGAGTTGCCTTCCGGCTTTAACTCCCGGTTTGAAAATAAATTATCGTCACGGTAAAAGTTAAACACAAGTCGATACGATTGTTGAAAATTCATTCAACCGACAGCTAACGCGCTTTTGACAATTCAGAAAATTAATTTTTATTCCAGAAACTGGGCATAAGTACTTTTTGCTGGAAGCTTTCCAAAAGCTAATCATGAACCTGACTTCCGAGAAAATCAGTATTCGATCATACTTAGAACAAATATTGATACTTACCGGTTTCTAACAATACCGTATTGAGAAAACACGAAATATAATATTACAGATATTTTCGAATTGACTAGGTACCTCATTGGACAATGTTGTGATTGAGAATAATGTTATATTTGTGAGTCGATCTTAAATTGTTTAGTTGGCATAGTTCTCAGATACTAGGTTATTTTACTAATAAACCCATTTCAAAATCATTGGCACCCAAAGTGACACAACTCAATATATGAGAATGTCAGAATATATGTGTGATGTGTGTGTGTGTCTAATATATGTCTGAACGAAAAATTCGATTCTACCTTTCATAAGAATTTAGTTAAAATTTTGCGAAAAACCCTAGTGCTTTTCAAATTTGAAGAGGGTCTATACCCAACCACGGTCTATCGCGGCAGGGGTACTAACATTATGCAAAATTTGGCTAAAACAATTTAGTCCTATATCAAAAGTCAGCCTGTGGCAACGGCACATGTCCCATTGAATGTACCGCTGCAGCATAGGAGTTTCTTTTTTTATAAGTATTCATAAAGTAAGAGTATTACGTGTTTAACAGACCGAGTTACTGTTGTGGGGTGGCTTGGGAAAGGGCTATGTCCATCAGTGGACTGCGATCATAATAATTATGAGCTTACAATACTCTGTGTTAATCTAAGCGTCATCCCATGAGTGGTGGTTACTAGTACAAACAAAAAAATAGAAACATTTGATAAAATCTGGTCAGTCAGTTTTTCATCTCTTTTTTTTATTTTTTTATTAGCAATATGCTTGCGTTTGACCACTATCACGCCTTATATTCCTTTCCTAAAACGACTTTACGTATTAATATGCAATACTTAAAGTCGTTTTTGGGAAGAAATCGACTTGTTTGCTTTGCACAATTCACTTACGCAATTAGGCTGCAGATCTCCTTGACAAAACTGACTAGTATTTTTTCTTCACACGACATGAATTTTCGTACGGACAGGAATTTTCGTGCGGACAGGAAAGAAGAAAAATATTCATTGATATGACGAAATAAGGCGAGGCTATGTAATATAAAACAGAAAGGGACCCGACGGCGACGCCCCGTCCTTAGGAATAAAGCAACGAGCTTTGACTTCACAATTTTACGATTAATATCTCCTACACCACTAAACCGCATTATCAGCATAACTACGACTTCAAATAATAAAAATTCACTCATTAAAATAAGTCGAGCATCTCACGAATACTAAGCATCGGTCGGTTAAGTATTTCATTCGAAGAATTTCCTCCCGACCTCGTACGGCGGTGAATGATAAACGGAACTACCCACGTTCCAGGAAACTCATTAGTACATTCTCAGACTTAACTTGTTAACGAAGGAAGGTCAAAGATTGCCTATTTTTGAGAGCGGAGAGGTTCTATAATTAGCTCACGACCTAGTTAGCAGAGAGCATCTTGCTATCTCCATCCTGGATTGGATGACTAGGATGAAAGGTTTTAATACTGCAAAATCTTCAGTGCTACTAGTAAAAAACCGTCCAAGTGCAAGTCAGACTCGCGCACCATGGGGTCCGTATAAACAGCTGCAATAAACAAAATAATAACGTAACATTACTGACGTTCATAAAATTTAAAGCATTGCTTTAACGAAGTACTTTAACAATCTTTTTCTTGTACTTCATTAAATGTGGTACATACATTTCATGTTTTGATTCCCTCACGATTCCTCAAATATGCGACATAAACGGCTATTATATCTTTTGATTGCGATGATGTAGAATATTGATTATTTTACAACTCCAAAAATGCAGACTTCATATTAATTTCAACTTGATACCTCAAGGCATTCCAGATAAAAATGTCTTGACACACAGGCAGACAGACAGATAGACATGGCAGACAACGAAGTGATCCTATAAGGGTTCCTTTTTATTCCTTTTGAGGAACGGAATCTTAAAAGGGAAGGCTCGGACAGACCAGGGTGTTGCCCTGGTCTGTCCGAGCCTTATGCAATTCTACAGTTCTTTAAAAATAAATCTACCAAATACTCGTAATAATAAAACGCTTTCGACTTAATTAAGTTAGGGACGGTGGTGACGTAGAGATTGTCTCTACGGATGTTAGACAAGTATGTAGGAAATATTATAGCACAAAAATGTGTGTTCAATAGCACCCTTTATTCGAATTTTCTTATAATCCAATTTATTTTTCCAATGGACGGAAATCAGACACGACCGGGGAAAGATCAGACGCTGGATCAACGGCTTTACGTTAATTCCGAGGCACGGGGGTGTCACATCACCTCATAAAAATTGTAAATAACCATGTTAACTTGCTTTTCTCTAAAATGGTATGTAATGTTGTCATAACATCTCTAAAAAGTATCCAGAAAGTGAACTCTACCGGAGACTTATTCACAACTGTCCAGTAAGAAGCGAAATTTTAAATTTGGAATATCCTACTGTCCAGTAAGTAAGTATGTAATTTACTTACTGGACAGTAGTAGGGATTGGTCCGATATATCAAAAGTTAACTTATATCAGATATGTGCTAGATATCATATCATATCGATATCTATACCAAAATAACCGATATTACAAAAATTGTATCTAATAAAAACCTTACAAGCGTGCGAGAACGAATAAGTCAAAACTTAAAACCGTAACAATGCGAAAACGTACGAACTACGAACAAAACGCAAACTTCACAAAAACGATAGGCGCTACCTCTCTTTCTAACTATTATTTCGCGTTTGTTGTTAGTTTGCTCATCTAAATAATATTTTAACTTAGGTATACAAACTGTACTAAATGATATCGATATCTGAAAACCGTTTTCGATATCGATATGAAAACTGTATATCGGTTACATAACCGTTTGTGCATAAAAAACGAAAACGCCCATTTCTAAACAGTAGGTCATCCTCTTTAGGTCTGCTTAGAAAAAAAAAATATTGTACCAGCCAGACACAGATTAGAGTTTAGCCATTATAACATGGTTATAGGAGAGAGGCTCCATATATATATCTATCTCTCTTTTTGGTATGACATTTTATGAGATAGATATATTTTTGAGTCCGTTAATCAAGATGTACAACAAACAAATATAAATGCCCCCGGTAAATCGATCACAATATCTATCAGTAATTGCCCTAATATGAATGTAACCTTCAATATTAAATAAACGAATTCGATGTTAAACTTTCTGTCAATTTTGAGAAAAGCATCATACAAGCCTCAAACAGCAAGAATCCCGGCCTCGTATATAACCGGACCTCACCTGCGGTTCGGTCCGGTTAACTCATACTTGGCCAGGAAGGCTTACTTACTGGATTCTGCAGCAATGTACTATGTTTACATGGTATATTGGTCTCTAGTTTTGTAAGGTATACAATATACTTACTCGCAAACATAGGTAAGACTACTTACTACATTAAAGAGGCTTCGAAGTTACACTGTGACGTCAACCCTCGCAACGAGGCGAGATCGATTTACCGGGGGCATTTATATTTGTTTGTTGTACATCTTGATTAACGGACTCAAAAATATATCTATCTCATAAAATGTCATACCAAAAAGAGAGATAGATATATATATGGAGCCTCTCTCCTATAACCATGTTATAATGGCTAAACTCTAATCTGTGTCTGGCTGGTACAATATTTTTTTTTTCTAAGCAGACCTAAAGAGGATGACCTACTGTTTAGAAATGGGCGTTTTCGTTTTTTATGCACAAACGGTTATGTAACCGATATACAGTTTTCATATCGATATCGAAAACGGTTTTCAGATATCGATATCATTTAGTACAGTTTGTATACCTAAGTTAAAATATTATTTAGATGAGCAAACTAACAACAAACGCGAAATAATAGTTAGAAAGAGAGGTAGCGCCTATCGTTTTTGTGAAGTTTGCGTTTTGTTCGTAGTTCGTACGTTTTCGCATTGTTACGGTTTTAAGTTTTGACTTATTCGTTCTCGCACGCTTGTAAGGTTTTTATTAGATACAATTTTTGTAATATCGGTTATTTTGGTATAGATATCGATATGATATGATATCTAGCACATATCTGATATAAGTTAACTTTTGATATATCGGACCAATCCCTACTACTGTCCAGTAAGTAAATTACATACTTACTTACTGGACAGTAGGATATTCCAAATTTAAAATTTCGCTTCTTACTGGACAGTTGTGAATAAGTCTCCGGTAGAGTTCACTTTCTGGATACTTTTTAGAGATGTTATGACAACATTACATACCATTTTAGAGAAAAGCAAGTTAACATGGTTATTTACAATTTTTATGAGGTGATGTGACACCCCCGTGCCTCGGAATTAACGTAAAGCCGTTGATCCAGCGTCTGATCTTTCCCCGGTCGTGTCTGATTTCCGTCCATTGGAAAAATAAATTGGATTATAAGAAAATTCGAATAAAGGGTGCTATTGAACACACATTTTTGTGCTATAATATTTCCTACATACTTGTCTAACATCCGTAGAGACAATCTCTACGTCACCACCGTCCCTAACTTAATTAAGTCGAAAGCGTTTTATTATTACGAGTATTTGGTAGATTTATTTTTAAAGAACTGTAGAATTGCATAAGGCTCGGACAGACCAGGGCAACACCCTGGTCTGTCCGAGCCTTCCCTTTTAAGATTCCGTTCCTCAAAAGGAATAAAAAGGAACCCTTATAGGATCACTTCGTTGTCTGCCATGTCTATCTGTCTGTCTGCCTGTGTGTCAAGACATTTTTATCTGGAATGCCTTGAGGTATCAAGTTGAAATTAATATGAAGTCTGCATTTTTGGAGTTGTAAAATAATCAATATTCTACATCATCGCAATCAAAAGATATAATAGCCGTTTATGTCGCATATTTGAGGAATCGTGAGGGAATCAAAACATGAAATGTATGTACCACATTTAATGAAGTACAAGAAAAAGATTGTTAAAGTACTTCGTTAAAGCAATGCTTTAAATTTTATGAACGTCAGTAATGTTACGTTATTATTTTGTTTATTGCAGCTGTTTATACGGACCCCATGGTGCGCGAGTCTGACTTGCACTTGGACGGTTTTTTACTAGTAGCACTGAAGATTTTGCAGTATTAAAACCTTTCATCCTAGTCATCCAATCCAGGATGGAGATAGCAAGATGCTCTCTGCTAACTAGGTCGTGAGCTAATTATAGAACCTCTCCGCTCTCAAAAATAGGCAATCTTTGACCTTCCTTCGTTAACAAGTTAAGTCTGAGAATGTACTAATGAGTTTCCTGGAACGTGGGTAGTTCCGTTTATCATTCACCGCCGTACGAGGTCGGGAGGAAATTCTTCGAATGAAATACTTAACCGACCGATGCTTAGTATTCGTGAGATGCTCGACTTATTTTAATGAGTGAATTTTTATTATTTGAAGTCGTAGTTATGCTGATAATGCGGTTTAGTGGTGTAGGAGATATTAATCGTAAAATTGTGAAGTCAAAGCTCGTTGCTTTATTCCTAAGGACGGGGCGTCGCCGTCGGGTCCCTTTCTGTTTTATATTACATAGCCTCGCCTTATTTCGTCATATCAATGAATATTTTTCTTCTTTCCTGTCCGCACGAAAATTCCTGTCCGTACGAAAATTCATGTCGTGTGAAGAAAAAATACTAGTCAGTTTTGTCAAGGAGATCTGCAGCCTAATTGCGTAAGTGAATTGTGCAAAGCAAACAAGTCGATTTCTTCCCAAAAACGACTTTAAGTATTGCATATTAATACGTAAAGTCGTTTTAGGAAAGGAATATAAGGCGTGATAGTGGTCAAACGCAAGCATATTGCTAATAAAAAAATAAAAAAAAGAGATGAAAAACTGACTGACCAGATTTTATCAAATGTTTCTATTTTTTTGTTTGTACTAGTAACCACCACTCATGGGATGACGCTTAGATTAACACAGAGTATTGTAAGCTCATAATTATTATGATCGCAGTCCACTGATGGACATAGCCCTTTCCCAAGCCACCCCACAACAGTAACTCGGTCTGTTAAACACGTAATACTCTTACTTTATGAATACTTATAAAAAAAGAAACTCCTATGCTGCAGCGGATAAACAACACTAACATGATAAGTTAATCGCGGCCAGCGCGGTATAAAAAATATGTGCTCAACAAAATCTATTCCGGAGATTCTGATCCAGCGTTTAAAAATTCCGTGGGTTTTACTGTACTGTGGTTTATAGTTTAAAAAGCAGGTTAAACCAGTGCCAGTTGCATTTTGAATCACTGCCAATGTTGCGCTTCGAATTGTCAGTATTGATACTGTTTTTTGTTATGTTTTATTTTTTATTACTTATGTAGTAGAATGTTGCCACTACGTGGAGGCAATTAGGTGGAGGTTTCGTGTTTTCATTTGTTACCTTCTGTGTATGCTCAGTTTATTGTAGTTAACTCTTTTTAGTAAACCTTCTCAGGAAGTTTGGCGACGTAATTTAACAGACATTTTTATTTCCCAGACAAAATTATGTTTGGCCGTAAATTACTATTTGGAACACACTGACTTGCGAACCGGAGGTCAACGTAATAGTCCTAATTTCTCCAATTCTCAATCCTATTATTATGACAGTACTTTAAAACTTTATAAAATATCTCCTCAACATCTTACAAACTAAGAGAAAATACCCATTCACCGTATATAATCCTCTAGTCTCCTTACTAACCGTCTGCAACAAAAATAAAAAGAACTAAAACAGACCAAGTTGAAAGGAGCGAATGAATGCAGGAAACCAATATTTCTTCTGTATCCACGTCTAAAGTGAAACGTAAGGAGGTTCTACCTGACACATATAGTGTAAAATTGAAACTTCTACAGCCAACGCGATCCTTTTCACAAAGGAACTCAATATATATTGAAAACTGTGAATCGAGAATATTGTGAAAGCATACGGCGATATATCTTTCCTTCTGTATCGATGTGAATGTATGTAATTTATGTGTAACGAAAGCTATTTTTGAAATAAAGTGTTCCTGTAGCTCGCTGATATTATCGGGCGCTGTTTGTAGGAGCAAACCATTACTTTAATGGATGTGGCGCGGTGATGAGGTCTCGCATTGCGAAATTTGGAAAATATATACCACATAAACATTTAAGGATAGTTCATGGCCTGGTTAAAACATTTACCAGTCATCCCTTACTGACTGCGGCGTTCCAGACTGCGCATACACTTAGCAATAACCACATGAAACCTCCTTACTTAGTCTGACAGGCGGTTTCAGGTCAGGTCTGACATCTGTCAGTTAGACTTTTAGCTGACCTGATTATGAAAAGCCAGTTATTAACCGCCTCGTCATGCTAACATGATTCAAAGTCCGCAAAGCTTACAAGTTGCCGCGTTGCTTGGATTAAGTGGAATCCTTAAAATTATACGGAGTTATTATGACTTAGCACTTAAGTTCTGCTTGCTCTATAAACTTACCCAAGTGTTTAGTTATACAACTATGCGTAATTGTATTAGATAACCAACCAGCTTAACTCACTGATTACATTAAGTTGAGTTCAGTGAATCAGTATAATACCTACAGTCTATATAGTGTCTTAGTCTGTCGGATGCAACATTTGGTTGGATCGTTGCGAAATTTTCTGGATAGGGTAGTGGTGCCTACTCTAGTGGTGACGGTTCTTACCAGGCATTTTTACTGCTGCCGTGCCTTGAAAATAAATACTATTCCAAGCAGGCACTTTCCAAATGTTTTATAACACTGCTCTCAAAGTTTTACATTGAAGGTTAGCAAGCTGAACTGGTAGCGGCCCACCCATGTTTATTGAAGAGCTGATAGCTGGTGGAGCAGATGAGTTCTAGATTGGAAACCACGTACCGGCAAGCATTCCAGCTAGGTAGACCGAAGACCTTAAAATGGTAAATGGGACAGATTAGATTCGGAAGCTGAAGGACTGGCTGTTGTGGCGCAGTTTGGTTTAGACCTACGTCCAGTAGTTTAAACCAAACTGCGAGATAAGAGCTAAGATTAATAGATACTTGTGATTATTCTTCAAAATCCTTGATTATTTACCTAATAATTTAAAATCAGATATTTTCACTACCAACTTTTAAGACTGCATTTACATTCCCATTTAATCACGTTTAAAAACGAGTAAAATTGTTAAACCTGCATCGATTAGCGTCGAACGGGAAGAGTATAGAGGAACTAATGGCTCCTAAAAAATTAGATTGACTGCCCGTCGGGTGTTAATTGGCAATTAGGTCAAATGGTGGGTTCAACGCTGGCACGAAGTGTTATCTATGACAGTGTGTTTTTATAGTTGAAATTGCGAAAGGGATGCTAAAAATAGGGAAGTCGTGACATCGAGATAACTATGCTGTAATTTCTTGGAGTGTTATGAGAATTTTATTGAATATCCTGCCAGTTACTATATCCATAGACGAAAATTAAATTGCGCTGGTAACCATATAATCCCACACTACCACTCTTGTGGCAATTTTAATTGATGGTATAGCAAAGATTAGTTTATTTCACTTTATTTTATATTATCATACTGCTGAATAATACTTGCGTGAATAACTAAGGCTGTATGTACCCAAGTTGCGGTTGACACCAAACCGTGAGATTGTGTTGTGGTGACGCAAATCGCCACGCAAAAACTCGGTATGACGTCGGTGTCTTTACGTTTACAACCTCTTCCTATGATTATAATGTTTAATATGTGACCAGTGACGTCACAATTTGTAGACCGGTCAGGAAATGGTTTGCGTCACTGTCCCTACCCTTATTTTGGCTCGCGCGTAGATCTTGCTAACCAATAATAATATTCAAGGTTATGGAAATAGATTTTGATTTTCATCTTGTTCTTGCCTTTGTCCCAATTTATTTTGGGGTCGGCGAAATATGTCTATTTCTTCCAAACTCAATAGGCATCTTGAAAAAAAAATGTCTGTTTAGTCCGTCAGTTAGATATCCTAAAATTATTGGACATATATTTTTTCTATTGCCACGTAAGCAAAAAAATACGACGATACAGTGCGTTGAAATATCGTGTGAGATGTCACACGGTGTGCTACATTTTATACTGACAAAGTGACGTCACAAGCCCCCACTCCTTAACTTTGATAGGCTTTATCTTTGTCAATTCTTAGGGTTCCGTACCCAAAGGGTAAATACGGAAGCCTATTATTAGTAATTACTAATAATAGGGTCCCGTTTTTACCCTTTGACTCCACGGTCCGGATGTCTGTCTGTCACCAGGCTGTATCTCATGAACCGTGAAAGCTAGACAGTTGGAATTTTCACAGATGATGTATTTCTGTTGCCGCTATAACAACAAATACACAGACAACAGACAACACATACAACAGAATAAAATAAATATTTAAGTGGGGCTCTCATACAACAAACGTGATTCTTCTGCCGTTTTTAGCGATAATGGTACGGAACCCTTTGTGCGCGAGTCCGACTCGCACTTGGCCGGTTTTTTATTTATTTGATAAGCAAAAAATACGGGTCCAATATTATTTGATAATCTCACTGACGGACTAAATAGAATTATTATTTTTCTACACAGAAAACATCCCTATTAGTTGTCATCTGAGTGCCTCCTCCTTGCTTCGTTTTCCCAATGCTCCCAGATCATATTTCTCCACTTGCCCCCCCTTTCAGCAACATTCGCGGCTTCTGAGCTCATCTCAGTAGTAAACCCCTTTTCTAGACAATAAGTCATACCATTTTTCACACACCTTTCTTTGAGAGTACTTTTAAAATATAATTTAAAAAAATTATTATTAAATAAGTAAAAAATTGAAAAGACCAAGTCACTCCTTATACATAAGAACTACTACATTAAGAGCTTAGACCCGCTATGCTCATCGTTAGCTTAAAATGTAGTTACAATAATTTACGTGTCGACTCCAGAGAGGAGCGACGTTGATGGATAGAGCACGAAACTTGGATTATTACGATTTGCTGACCCTTTAAGTGATTTACTTGGAGTTAGGGATACTTCCTGGTTTACTTCGGCGTATAGTTTTGAGAACTTTTGGTGGGTGAATAGTGAATAATTAAAGCTTATCTTAACTAATATAATAAAATTGTTTGTTTTCAAGAGGTACTCTAATCTCTGGAAGTTATCACATTTAGAATCATTCAAATTCAAATTCATTTATTTATTGTTTGTCACAGGTGTAAAGGTAGTTCTTGCAATCGGTATTTTTGTATCACTGTAACATACCCATGGGGTGTACAATATTTATAAGTTTGTCAATATTATTGGCTATATTAGAAATAATTAATAGTCATACAATTAGCCTCCTACATTGTGGTTCTTAATTCTTTATTTCTATATAAAAGTATTGATATCTTCCAAGATAGCAAGCTTTGAATGTCAAGATGGTTGTTGGTTATTTACTGTATAACAGAGTTCCAATGTATGTGATGTGTAAGGGAAGGGTTTTATGAATTAAAGCACAGAAAGACAAGACTAGTTATTTATTTAAATAAGGTTTGTCAATTAATTCATATTCAGAAGGCTCAGTGAGCTTACCATCCGTTCGCTTAACTAGTTTTCGTGAAGAAGAAGGGCAACGAACTCCACGGAAGCACTTTCATAGTATTTATTCATACAACCATATAAAAATTTACAATATTATAGAATTGAAGCACTGCAAGTTATCATCCTTACCTTGTTGCCATTCCACCCATTCGCACCAAGCGCTTCCAAACATCCTTCATAATGCACACAGCGAATGAATGGAAATCGCTACCTGCGTCACTGTTTCCGAACGCATTCAACCCGAATCTCTTCAAAGTTAGAGTGAACAGGCTTCTTCTGGGTAAGCTCACGAGGCTTCCGGCGACTGGGACCGCAATTAACTAGGACCGCGGTCCCAGTCGCCGGATCCATAAAAAATGAATATTTTTCTTCCGGCGACTGGGACCACTCATAAATGATAACTGAAATAAAAATATGTACAGTCAAACGAAAATTTTTTAGATGTAATAATTGAAGAAAAATCCTTTTTGATTTAAAAACATCATTTATTGATATAAAAAAAACAGCCTCTGACTACAGTTCTGTTATTTAAAACTTTCATAATAAAAACATACACATAAATCATGCTAATAATAGTAATAAAAAAATAACATAAATCGTGCTTATAATAATAATCAACAATTTTTAAACAATTAAGAATCAGAAAGTAATTATTTATCACAAAATCAGCCTTTAAGTGGTACCGTAAATATAATAAAAAAATAACATAAATCACAATAAAAATTATAAACGTAGGTACTATCTATGTCAATCACAATTAGTTTAAAATGGCCGTTATGGCTTCACCCAAAATCAGTCAAGTAAATAATTATCACGAAATCAGCCTTAACTCTGTTAAAATATAAAAATAATGTTATACATTTAAAACACCCTTTGACCACTGTTCTGTTATTTAAAATATACTTAACAAAAAGATACACATAAGTCATGCTTATAATAATAATCAACAATTTTCAAACAATTAACAATCAGTAAGTAATTATTTATCACAAAATCAGTCTTTAAGTAGTACCGTAAATAAAATAAATAAAAAAAACATAAATCACAATTAGTTTAAAATGGCCGTCATGGCTTCACAGAATCAGTCAAATGATATAATAACTTAAAACCTACATATAGATCAATTATACCCATATCCGGAGTCAATGTTTATCGTAATCTCTCCAAAAAATGGCCGATACTTATTTTACAATTAAGTAAGTCAGTAACAGAATTATATATTTTTTTCATCTTTGCAATCGAAGAATGCTTCCTCTTCGATATTTGGATACCGTTAGGATTTTTTAATGCTCCAGAATAGTATTTCATATCTTTTATGAGGCCTTCCAGCAACTGGGCAATGTTTGGCTTTGGTTTGATGTACTTTCTAATGTGGCTATTCCATTGCTCGACAGCATTATTTGTTTTGTTTAATTCCCCATAAGTAGTAAATGTACCTGCGAGTGTTGAATTTTCTAGCCATGTTTGTACAAAGTAGTCATTAAAGTTTGTAATTTCTGCACTAATTGGCGACTCTTCCATGACATACAACCAGCCATCGTCGACCATATCTAGTGGGAGATGAGAAAGCGCCGAACATAGCTGAACATGGTCTTTTCCTGGTTGAGTTTTGTCGACGCCCAATTCCTTCGCTTTACGCCACAAACTTTTTTTGAAGTGATAAATGCAACCTACTATTTTCACACCAGGGAAAAAATGTTTGACCGCTTGTATTGATGAAACTTCGAAGTCCATGGTCATTACAGCCGGCTCCCATTCGGGTATCTGGCTTTTTATGAGTTCAAAAAGCAACTTATACGTAGACTTCTTCTTATCAGGTAGAAGTGCGTAAGCTACTGGAACAACATTTACGTAGTCTTCATTACTTCCAACATCTGCATGTATAGTATAGAGTTGATAAAATGACTTAATACAAATTTTAAATGTGCCATCAATATAGAAATGTTTGCACAGTTTAAAATATTTTTTAATTTCTTCACTTGCAAACACAATTACGCGCTTTTTTTGCCCTCTATAGTCAGCAAGCAACAATTTTTGGTACTTTTTTGGTACTTCGACGTCGGCAGCTCTGTGAAAAGTGACTTTTTTTGCTCCAATACCATCGTTTCTTTTTTTGTAGAGTCGCTTTTCTATGTTGTGAAAATGTGGTAATTGTGTAACATGCTGTAATCCCTCGTCTTTAAGAACTTCCATATTATTTTCAAACACTTGTGCAACAGGGATATTTATATCCTTTTGAACATCTTCTACACATTTTTGCATTTGGCGGTTCACTTTATCTTTCGCGAGATCAATAGGTTCATGACAATGAGCAGTTTCGTTCAAAATAGTCATCGCATCGACTCTGATTTTTACTGTCGCGTTGCAAACATTTTTTCTTGCACATCGCCATAGTTTTGAGCCATCTTTGTTTATTCTTTTAAGAATATATTCATAGCCAGCTCTTCGCAAAAGTTCACGTCCTCTTTGTGTGACATCAATATAAAACGACTGTTCACCACGTGAAGTTGAAGGACTTTTTTCATCCATTTTGATAATTCTAAAATCGAAAAAAAAATAACTATCAGATAATCTTAACAAATGACATTTTTTTTTGTGATATTAAAAAGTCGCATCAAAGATGAGAAGCAATCTAAAGTAAAAATATTTGTAACCACGTCGTTTAACCCCCTTATTAGCTTGTTTTGTTTATAAATAAGTTACTAAAAATTGTTTTACATACCTGAAGAGTATTAAATGAAGTCACTATACACCACCACTTACATCACACAATTTGCAACAAATATTCAGCGCAGTATCTTACAATGATCTAATATGACACTGTCTGATGCAAAACTTGACTTTCTTAAACTGATAAGCTTCTTGTTCGTGATTGGCCGAGCCAGCTTCTTGTTCGTGATTGGCCGAGCCAGTCATCGGGCAATGCAAAATTTCTCGTTTATAACAAAAGGGCTACCTGACCTTGAAATCGACAGGCAAAACGGACTCGAGTTAGAGAGTGATAGTCATAGTATTATACAATGCTATGCCCTTTGTGTGTGTTTTACCTGCATGTGTGAATTATGTTAAAACGGGCTAGCTTAATCTATTACTAAGCGCATAGGATAAAATCATGTCTAGAACGAGTCCAATGATATTCATATAAATAATTTAGAAATTTTTTCGTTTGACTGTACCGATTTTGGCTTGAATTATAGATTTTTTTAAGTTATCTATGAGTGGTCCCAGTCGCCGGAAGAAAAATATTTATTTTTTACGGATCCGGCGACTGGGACCGCGGTCCTAGTTAATTGCGGTCCCAGTCGCCGGAAGCCTCAAGCTCACTCCATCGTTGACTCTGTCTCTGTCACCTTTGACCTAGACTAGAGTCAAGAGCAAACCCATAACAAAAAAATAAAATAAAAATTTAATTGTCAAGGATAAGGCAAAGAACATAGACTAGCCTTTAAATCAATTTAACATATTAGGAATAAAGGTCATAATATGATATAGATACTTTTTCAACACAACTATTAGCAATAATAAAGTTTTAATATCAAATAACTTAGGATAGCCTTGTGTAGTTGATCTTTCACAAAGTATTAATGATTCAGAAGTAATAATAAGTACCTGGGCGACCGAGCTCTGCTCGGGTGAAAATAGAGGAAACGACGTTTTCTAAAAATTAAACCTAGCTAGATCGATTTATCGCCCTGCATACTAAATTCCATGAAAATCGTTGGAGCCGTTTCAAAGATTCAGATTATATATATACATATATAAAATAATTACTCGTTTAAAGGAATTATATATATATATCTGGCCTGTACTGGCTTGTAGTTCACAAAAAAGTAAGTGAGCTTATCAATTACTCAATATTTTATAATAACGGGTCTATCTATGTCTCAATAAGTCCAATATGCGAAAATGGTGCGGTATCCCGCCATTCTCTATATTGCTTTAAATAATCTCACAATTAGGTCAATAATCAATTCTGATTTAGTGAAACTCTTTTAAAACGTAACAAGACAATTAAGGAATTTAATATCGCCTCTTTAGTCATTCTTAACCAATATTCGAAAGAATATTGATACTTACAGACAGTATTGTACTAATTGTTTCAAAGGACTCATAATACTTAAATAACAATATAAAATCCAGGATAAATCACAATAATCATTACAAATTACGTAATGATTTATAGGAATATCATCAATGCTGCTTAAATATAAGTTTAGAGTTTTTTCCTGTACACACAACAGTATTTACTTAGATGGGTACTCTTTTATGTTTGTAGGTAGTTGACAACACAATAATAATTTAGGTAGGGTACTAAGACATTTTTCGGTAGGTGCTTAATAAATATGACAGGTATGTATTATGTAGCAAATTGTGATTTGAAAAATGAAAATTAACAATTTAATGACGTCACACATACTTCAAATTCTAACACGAGCAAAGTCTTTAGATGAAGCTAGTCATTAATAAACTGATGTATATGATTATTATGAGATGATATGTTTATTATGTTTGTTCCTACACACGGTGTCTACATCTCTTTTTTCAACTCTTCTTTCGCAGCTTCTTTTTACCTTTTTCTGTTTCTTCTTTTTCTGTTTATAACAGTAATTTCCCCAATCTTCTTGGCCGGGCTGAAGATAGACTTTCCGATGCGCAACGCACGCCACACTGCTGATTTTATATGAGATTGACTACTGCGCAGCCATTGTAGCCGACTTCAGGGCGGCCAAGAATGTATATGTGTGTAATGTATGTGTGTGTGGGGATTTCTGTATTTGTGTACATTCATTGTTAAAAAAATAAACTAAATAAAAATCAGTATAATCTAGAATGCTAAAACTAACCTTACAAACAGCTTTCAGTAGTTGACAGTCTTGAAGTACCTTTGAACCTGAAAAAATCGCAGTCCTCCTAAAAGCCCAATTCCATGAATAAATTGAAAAATACAATAAAAAAACAAACTGCGCAGTACTAAGTATAAAATCCCCAACTCTCCTCAAAGGGTTGAGCTAAAGAAATAGTTGGCACAAAAACTTGTAAGGAACTATTTCTATTCATATGACGTCATCGCTATTGACTTCTGACATCTGTCATCCGTGCCTTCGAATTTTGAATACGTTTTATTTATTCATAACTCTAGCTTTGTCATTGATTTCTACTGTCTTGGTTTATTAGGTAGTTTTTTTTTTACGAATTTTGCTTGCTTATCCTTGTTTTGTAAAATATAAGGCACTTACAGCAATGCAAAACTTGCAGTTGGAGGCTACCTACGGAAACTGACTGACCAAAAACATACGTAGCGTCCGATTGCATGTTATGATTTACGTCTCATTTACATCTTTTTAGTTTGTTTAATTTTCAACATAGTTATTCTTGTTATCATCTTTCCAACAATTTGCTTTTAGGCAGTCGGGTTTTTTATTTGTTAAAAAAGGTTGAATCCCTTTTTCCTCAAAGGTCTAACTGGGTAAAGCGAAAAGATGTGACAGCAGGTTCAACTAAGATGGTCGCGGATAAATTTGAAAGAGAGTTATCGCGGCCCTGGCTTTAGCAACTGAAGGAACACGGGGGGGTTTTTGGGTTTTAGTCAGTAAAAGTCTGACACGCCCTGCCGCTTAACTGACCTGAGCGGAGGCTTTCCCAAAACAAAAACAAAATAGTTCAACTAAGATACAAGTAAACGGAATAGATTTTAACAGACAACTCCCTGCTACAGTCGATTATTATGTTTTGCCACGATATTTATGAGTAAGAAAATCACGTTAAAATAACCACGTTTTAAATTCATGTTGGAAAAGCCACATTGTAAAGCAACTTCATTATCATCCCATTCATTGTCCCTATTAAGCTTTACTTTCATCGCTCCAACAGCGTATTTAAAACACACGGTCCGGTAACAGAAGCTCACATTTATATCAACTGTTGGCAAATTGTCAATCGGTTGCCCGATTCTCTGGTGCGGTTTGCATGAGAATTGAAACAGCGAAACCAACAAACTGTAACGATTACTTTTTGAACGAATAGTCGCTGCAGCACTATTCAAACTTAATCAATTGTGGCTTCCAGGGTTTTTACACTGTGTAGAACCGAACTTAAGGTGAACTGGAAGAAATAATGGTTTTTAGGGTTAGATTTTAATGGCGCGTTTTATCTTTTCATGAAAAAATAAAAATGCAAAAAAAAGCGATCGGCGACATAGACGTTGTACGAGACGAGTATCAAAAGGTGAGAGCCGCAATTTTTTGTGTCCACACAATTTTTTGATATACGACAGCGATGGTCAATAAAAAAAGTTAATACAATCAAAAAACCCAACTGCTTCAAAAGCAAACTAAAAAGAAGTAAACAAGAAGAAAATCGTGCTGTGCAGTCGGAGGATACATATTCGCGAGCTGGCTGACTAAAACCAGATGTATTCTCCAACTGCACAACAAGATGCGCAATATATCACATGGTCAAGGGTATTTCGGCATGTCACAATCCTGTTGATATTAAAGATGATGAACCACTAACACAAAATCCACTTCTGGTAAAAGCCAGTCTGTGTCGATACATAATTATATCATAGACGATACATGTATCATCCGTATATCATAGGCAACACTAAACATTAGCAGATTATGATCTAATTTAATTAAGTTAAAGCACTAAACAGACTTTGATCACAAGCCAACGTCAAGTCAATTGGCACGCCAAAATTACGTACGTCACGCCCAGCCTTAAATAATGGTGCCAATCAAACGTCAAAGGGTTATCTAATTCACCGCATTAATTAATAAGAACATTGCTCTGTTAATTTTAATACGTCCGGATAATCTCTGTGAAAATTAATTCGGTTGAGGATCAATCAGCCCTCGTTAGCGGAGATTTGAGCGAATGGAACTATGAACTATTGTACGGATTTTAGTTAATGTGCCGCCGGTGATTTGGCGCCATTTTGACGTTTGGCACTGGTTGTAATTTATTTGAAATTTTGAATGTGTAAAGGGAAATGTTTTCTGATTCTGATGTAGTTAAAACAGACAGTGAAATGATGTTGTTATTCAAACTGAGTTTATGCTTTTTTTAGGAAAACTTTTTAGTGGAAAATACATATAGTCGAACTGTACAATACAGGTGGTTCTACCACCTCCTTTTTGGAAAAACGGTTTATAAACAGCAGTGGATGCGATGAGATATTATTATGCATCCACTGCTGTTAGTGCGGAGCAGTGGTGGCCCAGTGGTATTGGCCGCGACTTACAAGTTGTAGGTCGTCGGTTCGAGCCCAAGTAGGCGCTTTATTTTGTGTAAATTATTTCATCACCACTGCTCTCAAAGCGGTGAAGGAAAACATCGTAAGGAAACCGGCATATCCTAGAACCAAAAATTCGAAGACATGTGACATCCACCAACCCGCACTGGGCCCGCGTGGTGGATTACGGCCCATTCCCTCTCACAGAGAAGAGGCCTCTGTCCCAGCAGTGGGAACATTAATAGGCTGATGATGTGATGTGTGTGATGTGATCCACTGCTGTTTATAAACCGCTTCTCTGATATTATGCTCCGGAGAGCTGAAAAGATCAGAGATGCGCACATCGGTGTCGGAGTAGACTGCAGCGAAAACTGTGTGAAGGTGGCAAACGTGGCGGCGAGGCATCCGACATCATTGAGTCTTGAAAGAAAAATGGAGGATCCCTTGTCCCGCTCTTCAAAACTGAACTGCTTCTAAAACTCAATCTAGACACAGTCTCTAGTCTCTACACAGCCCAGAATCCGTTTTAATAGAGTTCATTTGGCATGAATCCATTGTTTAACAAGGGATTTACACATTTCAAATATCACACACACATCACACATCATCAGCCTATGAATGTTCCCACTACTGGGACACAGGCCTCCTCTCTGAGAGGGGAATGGGCCGTAATCCACCACGCGGGCCCAATGCGGATTGGTGGATGTCACATGTCTTCGATATCATGTTTTGGTTCTAGGATATGCCGGTTTCCTTCACCGTTTTGAGAGCAGTGGTGATGAAATAATTTACACAAAGTAAAGCGCCTGCCTGGGCTGGAACCCACGACCTACAACTTGTAAGTCGCAGCCGATACCACTGGGCCACCACTGCTCATTTCAAATATAATTTGATGAAATGAGCCCCTACGATTTCTGTGAAGTGCTAAATCCTGGCATACTTACCAAAATTTTACTGAAAATTCGAACTATACAAAACGTTTGACACATACCTGCCTCGATAAATTCAGCCTATTGAGTTTCTGCGTGATTTATCCGACGAGTGTTAATAATGCGTCAGTTCCGATGCTGCTAACGACTGAATGGTATTTGATGACATTCCATTTTGTGTTCCAGGATTAGAATGAATTTTGAACAGGGACAGAATTCATTTTGAAAGTGGGCGAATTTTATTTAAGTAGGAACGAGCAAACTACTATTTTGAATACTGTTTTAGTGTTGTCACTTGTCATCTTTTTAAACTAATTTTAATAGCTTTTATTTAACTTGCAATGTACGAGTATGTAAGTGTGTTCGGGTCAAATCTTGCAACTGAATTTTAAAGCAGTTATCTTCCACCGAAAGAAAAGAAAAAGCAAGAAATATCCAAAATAGAAGAAAAGATCTCGCCAAAATCAGCGAAGAAATTAAAGAAAATATGAGGAAAGATAGAAAACTATGGAGGATGAAAACGATGGAAAACTATATACTTAGAACAGGAGGAACAAAAAAAGCGCCCAAGGAGCTGACAAAAACACAAAACTGGATTGTAAAAATGAAGGATAACCAAGGAAAATGGAAACATCATAGAACTGATAAATTGGAAACAGCTACTTCATATTACAACACATGCAATACTACGCAAGATGAAATAGATCTGGTGGAAACGTCAAGTATTCCAAGTACCCTCCAAACCGAAGTCAGGAAAGCTATTGAGACCCAAAAAGAAGAAAAAGCAACCGGACCCGATGGCATAAGCAACGAAATTCTAAGACATAGCAAGGAAATCCTGATACCAGTCTTCACAGATATCTTCAATGACATAATAATCACCGAAACCATCCCTCAACAATGGACTGAGTCCAACATCATCCTATTGTATAAGAAAGGAGATAAATATGACATTGGTAATTATCGCCCTATCAGCCTTATGTCCAACGTATATAAGATTTTCGCTAAGATCATTTTAAAAAGGATGGAAAAAAACCTAGATGAACACCAACCGATTGAGCAAGCAGGATTCCGCAAAGACTATTCGGTAATCGACCATATTCACGTGGTGCGTCAAGTTTTAGAGAAATATAACGAATACCAGCTTACATACAACATTGCATTTATCGAATATAGCAAAGCATTTGATTCTTTAATACACGAAAGAATTTGGGAGGCATTACTAGAACAAGGTATCGAACAGAAATACATCAGACTTAAGAAACATATACAGGCACAGCACAGCAAGAATTCAACTCGAAAAGAAAAGCGCTGATTTCAAAGTGGGAAAAGGCGTTAGACAAGGAGATACCCTATCCCCGAAACTATTTTCCGCAGTTCTGGAATCAATATTCAGAAGACTTAATCGGGAACATCTAGGAATTAAAGTAGACGGCGCGTTTCTGTCCCATCTGAGATTTGCAGACGATATAGTGCTACTGGCAAAAACATCGAAAGACTTAAACACCATGATAAAAGACCTTGCGACAGAAAGTGAGAGAGTTGGGCTGACACTGAATCCGGAGAAAACTAGAGCGATGACAAATGGACACCAACATACCATAGAAGTAGGGAACACAATAATTGACTATACTGACGAATACATCTATCTGGGACAACTGATTACTCAAAAAGAACCTATGCGAAAAGAAGTGGAGAGAAGAATTGCAAATAGCTGGAAGAAATACTGGAGCTTGAGAGAAGCCATGAAAGACAAAAAGCTTCACATAAACGTAAAAAGTAAATTGTTCAACACCTGTATATTACCCGTTCTTACGTACGGCTGCCAATCATGGGCTTTAAATCAAGAGATTTTGAACAAACTAGCAACTTGCCAATATGCAATGGAAAGGAACATGCTGAATGTCAAAAAGTCAGACAGGTTGAAAAACCTGGTCATTAGAAATAAAACAAAAACTACCTATGTAACAACAAAAATTAAAAGACTTAAATGGAGATGGGCCGGCCACGTAATAAGAGGACACGACAAGTGGAGCAAAAGAGTGACACGATGGTACCCCAGAGAAGGCAAAAGGAAGAGAGGCAGACCGCATAAAAGGTGGGATGATGACATCAGACAAGTGGCAGGAGTCATGTGGAACAGAGTAGCACAAGAAAGAAAAGAATGTAAAAGGTTGGAGGAGGCCTTTGCCGATTGGCAAACAGATCTTGGAAAGATAGCAAAACAACAGATTTTAGTATAAATTAGTTAATAAGTTTAGTGTTAAATTTTAAGTTTTTTTTAGTAAGTTTAAATTACTGTAAAGTGATCTGAATAAAAGGCTATATTATTATTATTATCTGCCACCGATTAAGGATGAAGTTTTGCGCAGGCGTTTAGTTTGGATGACAATATATGGTAAGCTAAGTGACGTCATTCTAAATTCAATATGGTGGACGGCGCAAGATCGCCATCTATCCGCCGATTAGTTATTTTTTGTGCCCTGCCATGATCATTCATCATCATCATTTCAGCCGAAAGACGTCCACTGCTGGACATAGGCCTCCCCCAGGCGTCGCCACATTGACCGATCCCGTGCGTCTCGCATCCAGCGCCTTCCCGCAACCTTAACCAGGTCATCGGTCCACCTGGTGGGAGGCCTTCCAACGTATCGTCTTCCGGTTCGCGGTCGCCATTCCAGAACTTTTCGACCCCATCGGCCATCCGTTCTTCGAGCAATGTGCCCTGCCCACTGCCACTTTAGTTTGGCAATTCTTCGGGCTATGTCGGTAACCCTGGTTCTCTTGCGGATCTCCACATTTCTGATTCGATCACGCAAGGAAACTCCGAGCATAGCCCTCTCCATTGCCCTTTGAGTGACTGCAAGCTTCCTGATAAGGCCCATTGTAAGCGACCACGTCTCAGAGCCATATGTCATCACTGGCAACACACACTGGTCATAGACTTTCGTCTTGAGACACTGTGGTAAGTTGGACGAGAAGATACCGCGCAACTTCCCGAACGCTGCCCAGCCGAGTCGGATTCGACGGTTGACCTCTTTGTCGAAATTGGCCCTACCCAATTGGATCGTTTGGCCCAGGTAGACATAATCGTCCACAACTTCGAGTGTAGAGTCCCCGACCTTGATTGGAGTGGGTGCAACATGGCCATTCAACATCACCTTGGTTTTTTCCATGTTCATCTTAAGACCCACTCTTTCGGAAGCTCTACTGAGGTCATCGAGCATCGCACTGAGGTCCTCCATGGTCTCAGCCATGACCACTATATCGTCGGCAAACCGAAGGTGAGTGATGTACTCGCCATTAACGTTGATGCCAAGCCCTCTCCAATCCAGAACCTTGAAGACATCCTCCAGCGCAGCAGTGAACAGTTTCGGAGAAATGACGTCTCCCTGTCTCACGCCGCGCTGGAGAAGAATTGGTTTCGAGATCTGATCCTGAAGACGGACTGACATAGTGGCGTTCTTGTACAAACACTTCAACACTTCAATGTACCGGTAGTCGATCTGGCACCGTTGGAGAGACTGCAGTACAGACCAAGTCTCGATCGAATCGAAGGCTTTCTCGTAGTCCACAAACGCTAAACAGAGAGGCAGGTTATACTCTTCGGTCTTCTGTATAACCTGCCGCAGCGTATGTATGTGGTCTACGGTGCTAAAGCCTTTTCGGAATCCGGCTTGTTCGGGAGGCTGGAAATCGTCAAACCTGCGCGCGAGACGATTCGTGATGACTCTTGAAAACAACTTGTAGACATGGCTAAGTAGTGAGATGGGCCTATAGTTCTTCAGCCGGGCATTGTCGCCCTTCTTGAAGAAGAGTACCACCACACCCCCGCACCATGCCTGTGGCGTTTTGCCCTCGAGTATGACGGAATCAAACAGCTTCTGAAGGGCCTTAAGGACCGGTTTTCCACCCGCCTTCAGGAGTTCAGCCGTGATTCCGTCATCACCCGGCGCCTTGTTGTTTTTAAGCTGTTTCAGAGCCATCCTAATCTCGTACAGGCTGACGTCCGGAATATCTTCGGTATAGTGTCGGGTCAATCTAGCTCTTGGGTCGTTTGCTAGATTCGCAACGGGCTTGCTGATTGATGTGTACAACTGCCCATAGAATCTCTCGATCTCCCTCAGAAGCTCTGGTTTGGCGGATACGATCCTGCCATCATCGGTCTTCAGTTTCGTGAGCTGGCTTTGCCCAATAGCCAGATCCCCTGAAAAAACCTTGGAGCCTTTATTTCGCTCAATCGCCTCTTTAATACGCTCGGTATTAAAGCGGCGGAGGTCTCTTTTCAAGGATTTAGAGATCTGTCTATTGAGCTGCCGGTATTTGCACGCCTCATCTGAAGACTGCAGGATCAACTCACGCCTCTCCTTCATAAGCTTGAGGGTAGAATCAGAGAGCCCTGCCATGATATAGGTATCAAATGAAAGAGTTTATTGAGAAGAATACGAAAAAATGCTTTTTTAAAAAAATATGTTTAACCAATTTTTTTTAAATAAAATTGTTTGTTTCTATGTAGGAGCTAATTTCAGGAAGCATTGATTCGATTATGAAAAGACTTTACTGATTGAAAGTTGTAGGTACTATCGCCAAATTTTACGATCCCTTTTTTAACAAGAAAAATACGCGATTCCTGTAGAAGAGATCATAGGACAAAACTCGTTCGATTCAAGCGCCTACATACCTCAAGTATCTAAACATTTCTGCAGTTGATATGACGACGTAACACGTTACTAATAGTTTAAGATCCCAATTCAAAAATCTGCAGGTAATTTGGTTTTGATTAAACTTAATTTTCATGAGTGATACTTGATAGGAGAACGATACCTGCAGATTTTTGCAGTGGGCTTTCATACTTTTTATTTATTTATTTAAAAAAAAACGTTGCTCCACCCTAGGCATTTCTTCCAGTATCGTGGGTGCGTTAACAAACATTTAAACTCACGTACACAAGACACCCAGATCCGGAACAACTTTCAAACAAATAAATATAACACAAATAAATATTTCCCATAAAAATATTTGTTCCGTGCGGGAATCGAACCCACGGAACCACCCACCTAGCGCAGCAGACGATCGCTCAACTACTACGGTTACCGTGTCGTCAAAATAACTATAAGCTAAAAGTGGTTACAACTCATTCAATAGTAGTATTATTGGTCATATTAAAACAATATTTTTCATAAGAAAAATAAACAAAACTCTATTAACAACCCTTCCCATCAATTGGTAAGACAATTAATTACGAGTAATGTACCAGGAGGTTATCACAGCAGGTATCTATTTCAATGATCAATTCACTGACCACGCGATGCGGTCATCAGTTGTATATTATCTAATAAATTAATGATATTGATTAGTGATTACGGTGTGGGTAGATGTTGATTTGTATGTGCTCTAGTTTATTGTCATGGTTGATTTCTTTGTTTAGTTTCAACTGGGTACTCAGTTTGATGTTTAATATGATTAAACAGTTTTTCAAACGCTTCAAAACCTTGTCTTGGTATCTTGTCTTGTATCAAAATTGTAATAGTACATTGAAAACCAAACCTCTAGAAAATCGAGACATTACCACGTCCAAGAGCATTAAGAACTAATGTTATTTAATATGAGCTTAATGTTTGTTAATTGGTCCCAACAAAGCTCCTTGCAGCATGCCAACTATATTATGAAACAACGTATCGATATTTACTAAATAACTAAATATTTTCAATATCCCAGATGTCGATGAAGGATCTGGATGCGATACATGAATGGTGTCGATTAAACATGATGACGCTTAACATAAGTAAGTGCTATCACATGACGTTTACGTGTAACAAGAATATAGTACCTTCGTCTTACAGATTAAATGGAGTTTCTCTGCAGAATGTTAGCACCATCCGAGACTTAGGAGTCCAGCTCGACAGTAAACTTTCATTCATTAACCACATCGACCTAATCGTATCAAAAGCGACAAGAATGGCAGGCTTTGTGAAGAGAACTTGCTCGGAGTTTCGTTCCATATCGACCCTAAAACTTCTTTTCAACACGCTTGTTAGAAGTATACTGGATTACGCATCGCCGGCATGGAATCCTACATATCGCGTCCATGTCAATAGAATAGAACGTATACAGAAGGCCTTCACCAGGTATCTGGGCTTCAGATGTTTTAGTTGCGATCGAGACAGCGGTTATCCTCAAAGACTCAACCATTTCAATAAGATATCTCTGGAACAACGTAGAAGTCTCTCCGATCAAATATTTCTTTACAAAATTATCCATAATCGGTCCGATGTTCCAGAGCTATTATCTGAACTTAATATGACTGTACCCAGGCGCACTATAACTAGAGCTGTACGCAGAACGGATATACTTGCTGTGTCCTCATCAAAAACTAACCTTGGTCTCAGTGCCCCTATGAACCGATTTATGACTAATTATAACATAATCCACAATAGCTGCAACATTGACATATTTGCCGACACTTTTAACCAATTCCGTAAAAAACTTTTGATCCCTAACTATTCATCATAACATTTTGATCACGTTTATTGCAGTCGTTTTGCGCATACCTATTAAAATCAAACAGAGCTTATCTATTATTTATTTATTGATTAAGTAAATCAGATAATGTATTTTCTTAATATTGTCATCTTAGGATAAAGTAGCTCTTATTTATATATGATTGGAACAAAAATTATGTTTAGTTTATTTTAAATCACTTTGTAGTTCTTTTGTATGTATTTTTTACTTATGTTTAAGCTGTGTACCTCTTTAAGTGACAAATTCACCATACTAAGAGATAAATAAGTTTTTTATTTATGTAATATGTATTAGTGAATAAGTCGTTGGAGTACCAAAAAAAAAAAAAAAAAAAAAAAAAAAAAAAAAAAAAAAAAAAAAAAAAAAAAAAATTTGAAATCTAAGAGCCTCATTTACGAAAAGAAGCAAAAAACATCGCTCCAAGCATTCATCAACACTTTGAAATGATGTTGCGTGATGTCAAACGCTTTTCACTAGTCCACCACCTAGACTGCGATGCGTAGGAACAGATAAGCCGCGAGCTACGTACAGATATAACGCCTAGACGCCTGACGAATAATGAACAGGTCTGAACTTTAATGTAGCGTGTAGATGCAGATATTGCGATCCTCTGACTGTACGTTTCTCTTAGTAGTCGAGCTCGAGATGAACATGTAGGCATTGATAACATTACAATTTACGAAGTTATGAACGTGAACTCGCGTTATGAAGGAAGTTCAAAGAAAGGTCATTGGGTAAGTACTCAGGGAGTAAACCAATGTAATGAAAATCAATTAAAATTTAATATCATAACTTTATACATAATTTAGATATCTGTTTTTCTATCAGTAAACAAACAATAATATCCAAATAGAACCTTTCCCGTACCCAACTTTAACGAAGGTACAAAATACCGGGTTCTAATTAATAGTCCCCGGGGCATAGCAATTGATACTTTCTGTATTTAATTTGGAAAACACTTTCTGGTCAATTTATATTTAAATTAATTGATGCCAAAGAAACGATAGATGTACTTACTGAAAGTTGGAATGGGGTGATTTCCGAGATGATGATGACTAATTCAGAAGAATGGAACAAGAAGACAAGTTGCGTTGACCCCAAATAATTTTAGACAAGAGCATGAGAACTATGAACAGATGTATTGTATAAATAATAGGATTGGACACAAACACAAAGTATCATCAGTTTAAATAGCGACCAAAATCGATAAAAGTGAGCGATAAATTATTATGTACGTTTGCCCAGCACGGCCCCTCAGAATTTGCATTTATGGTGTACACCATTGCAATGTACTCGCCTCTAGCAGTATATGTACCGATTTCTTTTTCAATGTACCTCTATACTTTTGAAGAAATATGCAAAAAAAGGTGGCCGTGCCAGCCAAACGCTTTCAGCACGGCCCCCCATGTAACTTGAATAATACATACCGTATTAACAAATGTCTATAACTCAAGAAATGTACTCTATTAATACGTTATATGTGCCGCAACAGTTATTGTGAATTCATAATAACAAATAATATATAGATGTGGATAAGGGGCCGTGCTGGAAAAAATCATTTTAAGAAATATCTAAAAAAGACAAAACATACTTAGCCAAAAACTATTAAAAAATAATTGAAGTTTAGCAAGTAACATATGTACCGCATTGATTTCTCATACAACTTGTTATATTGTGAAAAATAAATCTATTTTAGTTCATTCAGCACGGCCCTCTATAGTTGCCTATATCTTTTTAAATAAGCCGTGTATGTTTACAAAATTCGACTTCCTGAATAATATATAGGAGTACATTCCTTTCAACTAAATTGCAATTCTGCTGTATCAATACTTTAGAAGATAAATTCAATCTAAAATATACATACATTAAAACTGATGGGGTGACCATGATTTCATATATTTGGTAGGTAGGTACATAAATGTTCTATATTTATGTACTTATATTAATTAAATTATGTGACTACATTGAAATAAACATTCTTTTTACCCGACTGTACCAGAAGGACGGTAAGGTTTTTCGAGTGAATGAATGTAGATATGTAGCAACCTTCATTTCTTTGGCACGCTTTGTAGTCTAAACGGCTTTATTAATTTCAACTTGAGAGATGTCGTTATATTCGTCTTAATTGTGAGAATGACACAGGGTAGGTATAGGTACCCATCAAAAACATTAAAAATAAAAATAACTGATTCTTGGCGTCAAGTAATTAATCGTTTTCTTTTCCTCAAAGCCTATCTAGTGGGATAATATATTAAATAAACGAATTTCTAAGTGGACTAGCTTTAACTTACGGTTCGGCTCGCGTGGTAGAAATAAAAAATATATAAAGCGTGCTTATAACCTTCCCCTAGAAAAAACACAACTTATAATATGTTTAAATAAATGTTATTCAGAATGAGAAATGCTAAAAAAAACAAAATATTCAATGTTTCTCAAAGTTTAAAATTTGTCCGCTATTGGGTAATTTATTTAAATAATTATGTGTTTATTCATTACATCTTAAAAAATAATCATTAAGTATAATAATATATTATCAGTTAATTTTGTCGTGTGCGATCGCTATTAGTTCACTGACGCTACCGTAATTTTTAATGTGGCGCTGGTGTCGCGGTTACTTCATGTTGCGCTTGAGTGTTTATTGACAGTCACATCTCTACGCGCATAACAGACAGTAGTAAATATAAATACTGCTCAAATAATATGAATATTCATGGGTCGTGTGTTTGTGCAGTGAATTCTATTTCAAGGACGAAAATGGATTGTTAAAATAAACGGGTAAGTAAGTTTTAAGTTATAATATAATTTATTTGTATTTAAAAAATAGATTTGATGTAAGTATATCTAGGTAAGTGCATGTAGGAATTGAACTTGACCCTAAAGAAGATTGCGTAAATATTAAAGTTACACGTTGTATGCACATAAGATAATGCAAAGCACATTAAATCAGTATGCTAGATTTATTTAATGTTATTTAAAAATACCAAAATGTATGAAGCACCTGCTTACGACACAAATCTTTGCAAATTTTCTTTTTTTACAAATCTTTGCATGAGTAGTAGACATGCGCATAACAGTGCATCGAAAGTCAATGCCATATGATATGCACCGGTTCCAAAGTACATCAACTTTTGATATGCACTTTAGTACATATCAACCGGCCATGAGGGCGGTCGATAAATACAAATCTAGCATACTGATTTAATGTGCTTTGCATTATCTTATGTGCATACAACGTGTAACTTTAATATTTACGCAATCTTCTTTAGGGTCAAGTTCAATTCCTACATGCACTTACCTAGATATACTTACATCAAATCTATTTTTTAAATACAAATAAATTATATTATAACTTAAAACTTACTTACCCGTTTATTTTAACAATCCATTTTCGTCCTTGAAATAGAATTCACTGCACAAACACACGACCCATGAATATTCATATTATTTGAGCAGTATTTATATTTACTACTGTCTGTTATGCGCGTAGAGATGTGACTGTCAATAAACACTCAAGCGCAACATGAAGTAACCGCGACACCAGCGCCACATTAAAAATTACGGTAGCGTCAGTGAACTAATAGCGATCGCACACGACAAAATTAACTGATAATATATTATTATACTTAATGATTATTTTTTAAGATGTAATGAATAAACACATAATTATTTAAATAAATTACCCAATAGCGGACAAATTTTAAACTTTGAGAAACATTGAATATTTTGTTTTTTTTAGCATTTCTCATTCTGAATAACATTTATTTAAACATATTATAAGTTGTGTTTTTTCTAGGGGAAGGTTATAAGCACGCTTTATATATTTTTTATTTCTACCACGCGAGCCGAACCGTAAGTTAAAGCTAGTCCACTTAGAAATTCGTTTATTTAATATATTATCCCACTAGATAGGCTTTGAGGAAAAGAAAACGATTAATTACTTGACGCCAAGAATCAGTTATTTTTATTTTTAATGTTTTTGATGGGTACCTATACCTACCCTGTGTCATTCTCACAATTAAGACGAATATAACGACATCTCTCAAGTTGAAATTAATAAAGCCGTTTAGACTACAAAGCGTGCCAAAGAAATGAAGGTTGCTACATATCTACATTCATTCACTCGAAAAACCTTACCGTCCTTCTGGTACAGTCGGGTAAAAAGAATGTTTATTTCAATGTAGTCACATAATTTAATTAATATAAGTACATAAATATAGAACATTTATGTACCTACCTACCAAATATATGAAATCATGGTCACCCCATCAGTTTTAATGTATGTATATTTTAGATTGAATTTATCTTCTAAAGTATTGATACAGCAGAATTGCAATTTAGTTGAAAGGAATGTACTCCTATATATTATTCAGGAAGTCGAATTTTGTAAACATACACGGCTTATTTAAAAAGATATAGGCAACTATAGAGGGCCGTGCTGAATGAACTAAAATAGATTTATTTTTCACAATATAACAAGTTGTATGAGAAATCAATGCGGTACATATGTTACTTGCTAAACTTCAATTATTTTTTAATAGTTTTTGGCTAAGTATGTTTTGTCTTTTTTAGATATTTCTTAAAATGATTTTTTCCAGCACGGCCCCTTATCCACATCTATATATTATTTGTTATTATGAATTCACAATAACTGTTGCGGCACATATAACGTATTAATAGAGTACATTTCTTGAGTTATAGACATTTGTTAATACGGTATGTATTATTCAAGTTACATGGGGGGCCGTGCTGAAAGCGTTTGGCTGGCACGGCCACCTTTTTTTGCATATTTCTTCAAAAGTATAGAGGTACATTGAAAAAGAAATCGGTACATATACTGCTAGAGGCGAGTACATTGCAATGGTGTACACCATAAATGCAAATTCTGAGGGGCCGTGCTGGGCAAACGTACATAAATTATTGTATCGTTCTCAACTATCCCATAATATCTATTGCAAATGTTTGCGATCCAATTTCGAATCGATTCTACTAATTACTATACTGATGACAACGTTGACTAGCTAATGCTTTAGTTGTCTGTTATTTGCCATGTAATTAACGCAAAATTGCTACACAGCTGTTGGCAAGTCTGTAGTTTTGAATGCTTTGATTATAATTATTGCAATTGCTTCGGGCTGTTCAATTAATTTTAGCTTTTCTAATCATGTTTTGTCAATCATTTCTAAATATGGCTTTTAGAATAATATTGAGTTGAATGGTTAGTGAATGAAGTATTATTTTATCAATCTTTGCTTCTGACGGTCATTGTTTCGCCTGTTTGCGTTTCAATTGTATTTCAATTTTGTTATTGTTTTCCAACGTTTTTCTGTTTGTTTTGATTGCTTATTCTTTGGATTAAAATAATTCTTATTTTATTTTAAAAAAAAAAATGTTGCCCCACACTAGGAATTTCTTCCTGTATCGTGGGTGCGTTTACAAATATATAAACTCACATACACAACACCCAGAGCCGGAACAACTATCATAGGTAGATCATACAAATATTTGTTCCGTGCGGGAATCGAACCCGCGACACGCACCGCAGCAGTCAATCGCTCAACCACTGCGCCATCCGTGCGTGATTTAATTTGTTTTAATTTTTATTTTTTGTTTCAACGCAAGTTTCTGGAGTGGCGACTGCGTGACGAACGTTGTAGCGTTGGCAGGTTTTCTACAATAAGGTAACCAGATTAACTGGTGAGGGTCACGGGAGTGTGTTGATGCAAAAGCACAGAATCGGTCGAAGTGGTTACTCTTAGATGAGGCCTAAGTTTTAGCAACTTTGTAATAAACAATCTGATAACCACCATGTGCTTTATTAAACATGTAATGACACAACATTTAATTTACCACACAATTGTAATCAGACACGTTAACCAAACAAATCCCTTCTAAATTCCGATTGTCACAAAAACAATCAATTCGCTAGCCGCGAATCGGGATGGTTTGAATCAAAACTAGCACAAACCACAAAAATCAACCAGTACAGTGCTCGGATAAGCTTAACCAACCTCATCAATTCAGTCCCGGCCTCATCGATTCAGTCCTATGTTAATTATCAAATGTAATTGCGTCAGCCGCAGCTAAACAATCGTTTCAGATTTATTAGATTTACTAATTAAATTCTATTTGTACGGACTGATTACGGTGTGGTTTAGGAAGTAGATGAGCCTCATTGTTCGAGTTTGTAACTAACTACGTCATTGTTTATGCGGCAGTTCAAAACTGATTTTAAAGGTCGAAGTTAAAATAGTTCAAATGCAGGTAAGCAAGCCTTACCACAAAATCGTATTTAACAATCTAATGTCCCTACATCCCATACATTGTATGCTAAAAGCTAAGTAGATTAATGAGGTGATATTTCAAGCTTGTGTGCATTTTGCGATATGTACGTAGGTAAATAAGTTCTTACAAAAAATTATCTAACCGATGGGAGCTAATTTAACCTAATTTACCTTAGATCTTGGTCTGAAACACATACCCCGAGTTGTGATTATCTGCTGTAATTGGCTGTTTAAAATTCATTCAACCAATCACAGCAGAAAACGCGTGCTTGACAATTTGTCACATTAATTCTGCTATAATTTATAGCTGAGAAACTCGGGGTTACCAGTATTTAATATAAACACGGTGCTGTGTTAGCAAGGTTTTTTTCGTTTAAAACCTGTCATCTCGTAATCCATCAGAAAATCAAAGGATGTTCTGAAAGTGGTCACATTCATTCACCACAGATGTCATATAAGCCCTTATCTCCCACCAAAATAGTGCGTAAGGATCAAACAATGAATATAACATACCCCTATGACGTGTTTAAGGGCTGTTCCACATATCAGGCAAGTGTGATCGACCTCGAACGACGCCATCATCGTTAACCCATGGAATAACATGAGATAATGGCGTCGAGAGCAATCAGCAGATTGGTATCTATAGCTTGTTTGTTTGTATGCTAAACACTTACGCGTTTAGTGGTCAGAGGATGTTTTATAGAGATGTTAGTACCGTTTTGTTCGTTATGTGTTTTTCTTAGTAGTTAAAAAGTACCAAAATATACACACATTACGCTTGTATTTTCTGAAGAGTCACGCAAAAATTTTCGTAAATTACATTTTCGCTAATGATGTTTTATTCCCGTGGAGTGAGCCTATAGCTATCGATGGGGGCTACTGCGTTGATTTTTTTTTGCTAGGGGTGCTGGTGTAGACTGAGTTCTTCAAAATGTTATTTTTTATAGTTTTTTGGCTTTTAGCGCAAGATTATTTACATTTTTTTCTTGTACCAAATAGGGAAATTATTAACCGAGGGAAAAATATACTGAATGGGCGACTATTATACTAAGTAAGTAACTATTTATCCGATTTGAGTAATACCTTTTAGGAGATTTTTGTGAGCTGCGGTAATAATATTGTTACATACTTTAATTGTATTTGGGTTTCTATTTTTTCTATTTTAGAATATTATTATTTTGAAAATAGCTGAACAACTATCGAGGCGACATCACTGTGCAGTGCGGGAGTTCGGGTTTATTCGTGTCCAAGAGCGAGCGAAGCGAGCTCGGGAACTTAGGGCACCCCGACACGGATAGGTTAGGTTCGAAGGGGATGACGGGAGCTGAAGTGAGCGAGCAAAGCGAGCGAACTTAGCTCCCGTCATCTCCTTCATGTTAGGTTACTTTAGACCCTGCAGACAGAAAAAGGAGCCCTGTCGACAAACTTATATTTTCAAGTCGCTGTTTTAAACATTTGTATTCGCCCACTGTTTGTCGCCCACTTAGTATTTCAGGAAGCCATATTCAGTATTTTTTACACCTTTAATTTGAATTTTTTTTCGCTCGTTTAAATACTATCCTACCAAATATGGCAGATTACGGGATTTACCAACCAGTGTTTTAATAGTTTTATGTGTCGAAAAATGTTAAGTTCTATCCACACATATCAGGGCCGTGCCAGGGACGTGGACGGACCGTGCCCCGTCAGGGGCTCAAAAAAAATATCGTTGTGTACATTTTTTTTATATTTTATAAGTTTTAACCTCCTTTTTCCGAAAAAAAAAGGGCTGCTCGAAACTAATTTTACTTGATATTATATTTAATTGCACTTCTACGGCAATAGAAATGATTTCAATTCAAACTTTGGCCAGTGGCGCCAGCTGGTGAGCACAAAAACGGTAGCGCTCATTTGGCACACAATCATGACTCCTGCTACTGAGAAATTCTAAATAAAAAAACCTTAAAACACTGTCATGTTTCTTTCTGTGTCACTGTGTGTGTGTCTGCCCTGTGATACATTATGGTACGTAATAAAAAAAATGAGAATTGAATTGAGAGCTGACCCGAGACTCCAAGCCTGATCCTCATACTCAGCCGTAGCACTGCATACTAGACCTACGCGGCAGTTTTGTTTGTATGTTGTAATTGGTTTGAATGTATTGTTGAATTTTTACGAAAATGTAATTATAAATAATTTGCGAAAATGTAACAAAAATAATAAAAAGGATTATTGAATGAAAGGGATAATTGGATATTATTTACTTATTTAAACACCTAATTTGTTTAATAGATAAAGGTAAACAAAGACTTTACTTTAAGTAAATACATATGTACAGTACAACTGGGCGCACGGTTGGCGCAGTGGTTGAGCAATTGACTGCTGCGCTGCGTGTAGCCGGTTTGATTCCCGCACGGAACAAATATTTGTATGACCTACAGATAGTTTTTCCGGCTCTGGGTGTTTGTGTATGTTGGTTTATATGTTTGTTAACGCACCCACGGTACAGGAAGAATTTCAAGACATTCCTAGTGTGGGGCAAAGTTTTTTTTTTTCAATAACTATTTTCTTAACGTCCCTCGGCATACTTCGAGTTTCGTCAGTCGTCGGATTTCTATTAGTTTCCCTTTGCACTTGGTGCAGACCGGATGCTCTCAATCATTTGGAAGTCTGATAGAACTGACGATTAACCGACGACTGTCGAAACACGAAGTTTGCCGAGGGACATTGAGAAACTAGTTGTACTATACAATCGTTTTTGAGAGAGCCATTAAAACTATCATACAAGTTACTCTTCAAAGTTACAAACTGATAGATGTTTACTAAAAATAAAATTTCGTAAACCAAACTAACTTTAACCTTTATTCAAAAAATAAGCTACCATGGTACCACTTGGGCATACTAAAAGTTATCTACAAAGTTTATAAAAATATGTATATTAGAGGAGGGTAGCCAAAGGCTGACGTGTAAAAAGGCTTTGTTAATGTAAACTTTGTGAAATTCGTAGTGTATGGAAACGTGATATGACGGGCGTCTGGGCAGCTGCTGCGGAACTAAAGTTTCGACGTGACCAGAATAATTGTTGCTACAAAACTCTTGAATGGTTTTTTATGGGCTTTGATTAAAGCATTTGAAATATTTTATTTCTTTTTATTTGAGATATACTCGTATCTAAGGTACGAGTATATCTTATGTTTTGTAGAATACCTATACCAACTGACACTTCTTTTTACCCGACTGCCAAAGGAGGGTAATGTGTTTATCAGTCTATGTATGTATGTATGTTGGTATGTGGCGTTCCAGAGACCGAACGCGTTAGCCGATTTTGATGATTCTACATCAATAGAATCGACTTAATCCTGCAAACATCACTGGCTATATTAAAATTAGAATATATAAAAATGGCGGATCTTGGGCGCCATATTGTGCGGGCCTAAAATTTTATTATCTCCCAAACCCATCGTGTGGGGTATCAAAATAAAGGGTTTTAAGAGATGATTTCAAAAATATATGACACTTTTAGGTTTCAATGTACCTAATACAAAAAAAAATACTAAGAATTTAAAAATAAGAAAGTTAATAAAAAAAAAACAAAAAACCCGACTGCTTAAAAAGCGAACTGAAAAGATGTAAACAAGAAGAAAATCATTCTTTTTAAGATCAACAAATCGCTCTTTTTAAGCAGTCGGGTTTTTTTATTAAAAAAAACTGGTCTTTGGATCTCTTTCTTCGTCGCTTCCCTCGGTCGAGAAACACGACCACATGCGGTCATCTGCAGTGTGGATCGACTGGAAGTTACATGCTGCCTTCAACCGCCCTTTTACATAAATGTTATGTTGCTGTCGCTTCCACCTGGCTTAGTAATGCCCAGCCATTGGCTACGATCTACGACATTCTAAAATATTTACCAATATGTTTATCGGTCGAAAAAGTAAAAACAATTATTGGAACGAAGTTCCTTATCGCGCGTTGCGAAAGGGGGCTAGACGGAAAAAATTAAGACGAAAAGTTGTAACGACACTTTTTGCTATAGTTGTAAGCCGTGCGGCGAATGCGTGTTCTAACCTATACGCTGTTGTGTTTACGAAGTCAAGAGAGTATATATACATATATATATATATACTAAAGGAACTTCGTTCCATCCGGGTGTCCCTTGACACCTCTCAAGTTTTGGTTTTTTTAATAATAAATAATAATCATGTATTTTTGTTTACTAATGATATTATTTAGTATTTATTATTGTAATATTTAATTTATTAATATGCATGTATAAGAGAGTATATATTAATTAGTTATATTTTATTCTATTTATACTGAATTGTTTGATATGTTTTTCTTTTTATTGCCCCTGTACACACGGTGTCTACATTTCTTTTTTTTCAACTCTCCTCTCGCAGGTATGCTGGAAGAGATTTCTTTGAAATAAGCGTACCTTTGTACCTGTTTTCTATTCCTTCTTCTTCTTGTATCCTTATTATGTGTTTTCATATTAATCGTTAAATAAATAATGAAGTATTTACTTACCTAAGTAATTTGTATCTTGGCTGTTATAACAGCTCTATATCGATAAATTAGTTGCAATCAGACTATTCTTCGGAGCAATCAAGATATGCTAATAGTCATCTTTGATAGTCAAACTCGTGTGTAGATGACTTCTATTTACGGTCGTCAGCAGAGATATCTGACCAAAGCGGGTGGAAATGAGATAGTAATTGTGCATTTGTCTATGACGTCACATAATAGTGCTTTACTGTTGAATTAGTGTGAATGTGTGTGTAAGCGAATTGTTAGGGGTTGAATTAATGCGGTTAGTCACACTATGCTCTAGTCCCGCTATGCTCGACTCGAAAAATACCTACTAAAAGTCCCTCTAAGCACGAAATTCTTTGATGCTGCATAAACAATGAAAGGTTTTTAAGAGATGATTGTTGGAAAGAAAAGAGTTTGAATTCAATTAATTTTTCGAGTCGAGCATAGCGGGACTAGAGCATAGCGGAACTAACCGAATTAATGTTAGTACCATCTTTACATTAATGAAAAATGCACATTGTCAATTAACATGACCCTTCTCTCAAACATCTTCTCCGTTAAACCTAATCATTATACATCGTTGACGAAACACAGTCATCGCAAAACCGAAAAGCATACCTCGCTTTTATCGAAGAATTCTAAAACCTTCAACACATGTCACACCCACAACTTCAAGACGCCAATAAAACAAAGGAAAGCCCAGCAAATCAACATCAACCCTGATTTTGATGTCCCACCCATTAGTAGACAAGTGACAACTTGTTAGAGACGTTAAAGTTATCCTTCTGTCCTTCTCGTAGGACATTAAGTAAAGCCTCAAATTTTATGTTCTATACAGATGCCAGTACTGCTCAAACAAAGTACCCATTCATCGCATGCGTTGCCTTGTTTTACGGTAGTACTTCGAATTTCTGGCATTAATGTTGTAGCCTGATTGAAGTAGCGGTAATTATTTAATATTCTGAAGGAATTATGGACGTTTCACTGGGTTTTGTGGAATTTTGTTGTTAGATTTTGAAGGTACCTACGTTTGTGCCGTGTAGTGGCATTTTAAGAACGCATACCATTAATTGAACAAAAAGATACAGCCAAATCACTATTGATGCTATGATGTGTTATAATTAGGTATTTAGCATCTTAGGATAGACCAATGAAGGAAAGGGCAAAGGAGAAAAAAATGGTGTACTCTCTCTATCTTAGCGTGTCGATTACAAATATAGTTCTAAATTGTTGATGGTGTTAAAGATAGGAGACTTAAGGACATGGATGACGACTTCAACAGTGGTAGAAAGCGACTAAAGTATCTCTAAGGCCCGTATTCTGGATGCTCATACTCGACTCAAACTCAAACCTTGGCCACACCTACTAATCAACTGCCAACTCTTGAGTTTGGCATATGATTATTCAGATTGTCATAATAGAGCAAGAGCCCGGACGCCCCAGACGTAACTGAATTCTTTCTACACAAAATTTGTGGTAGATATTGATCGACAATGAAAGTCAGCAAGTACTAGTACGTTCCAAGTAGATGCTAACACTACTCAATTCCAATGATTTTGTGTTTAAAGAGTTTGATAACGTTTGGGGCGTCTAGGATCTTGGACTTGAGCACATTAATATAAAAAAAAACAAGCCAACCAATCACAACTGTCCATAGTCAGTTTGAGTTGAGTTGAGCATGAGCATGAGTATCTGTAATATCGGCCTAATAAGTCTATGGTATTATTTAGAGCACGGATTTGTTTGCAGCAGTCATACGTGCTATGGTAGACATTATATTTTATGTGGTTTACTATTGAACCAAAAACCAAGTAGGCTTAAGCTTTTCAACTGTTGAGCATAGATTTTTCTTAAATTAGGCTGTGATAAAGTTTCAAAAGAGATTTCTGAGGCCGTTGTCTTGGCTGAAAAAGTTCTTTCAAAAGGGCTTAAAATGTATTATGGGTGTGAAACACGCTTTCACAATATAAATAAACTGTAACAGCAGACTGACAACATAATATTTTTATATTGTGTTCTGGCCGCATCATCATCCGGCGGAGCACAAGTTACACTTCGGTGTAGTGTAGCGAATATAAAAACTCAGCGAGTTGTATATTAAAACTAGCGGGCTACATATAAAATGAAAACTTGCTGGGTTAAAGTCACTCCCACAATGAGATATTTATTTTCATAAGTACAATATTATTTTTGTAGGAAATATTATTATCAACAATCGCCTTTTGTATGTAGGTGTAACAAAGGACCATTTAAAGAAGATTATTTTCCTTCTATCAAAACACTGTTATAGGAAAGCATGGTGAGAAAAGTAGAGGAAAAAACACTTGGATATTCCTTCACCTGTAGCCAAGTTGACAATCTACAATCGATAACGCTAGTAGAAAACGAATCAATGTATGGGAATGACACATCTGAACGTTACGTCACGTGGTCAGACCATACAAATAGAAGGCGTTAACGATTGTAGAAAGAGATTCGATATGAAACGTTTGAAACTTGGCTAGGGGGGCTGACACGAAATAAGTGATGTTAGTCAAATAAAAAAAAACGGACAAGTGCGTGACGGACTTCGCACATTTACGGTTCCGTGCCAAACCGCAAAATCAAGTTGGTTGTAATAGAAAAATGAGGTTTATCAATATATTAAATTTATTAGATTTATCAATATATTAGTATTTGTTAGTCAAATATACGTAATAATAAACATTATCATCATCATCACATCATCAGCCTATTAATGTTCCCACTGCTGGAACACAGGCCTCCTCTCTGTGAGCGGGGATGGGCCGTAATCCACCACGCGGGCCCAGTGCGGGTTGGTGAATGTCACATGTCTTCGAATTTTGATTCTAGGACATGCCGGTTTCCTCACGATGTTTTCCTTCACCATTTTTGAGAGAAGTGGTGATGAAATAATTTACACAAAGTAAAGCGCCTGCCTGGGTTCGAACCCACGACCTACAACTTTTAAGTCGCAGTCAATACCACTGGGCCACCACTGCTCTCAATAATAAACATTATCACCAGTTTTCAAAAAAATCTTCACAACAAAATTAAAAAAAAAAAGCTGGGATCTCATTCCTTTGTTTTCTTATATTTTTTTGAATAAAACATCCAGTATTTATCTGCTCAATGAGTTCTAAATAACGAAACGCCACTCGATGGGGTAGGTCCAATATTTTCTTTATATGGTAACCAAGAAAAGAAAAAAAACATAATATATTTTTTTTGACCATTTGTCTGTACTGTGAAAATTTGAAGGCTTCAACCGTTTGGTTGTAAAAGCTGTGTGACATACGACGGACATACAGACACGTGAGTGACAGCAATTGGGCTCCGTTTGGATTCTTCGGGTAAGGAACCCTAAAAAGTTAACAATATTTGATTATTGTTGTTTGTTTGTTGATTGTTATTGAAAACTCAACCCCAGTTCGTGGCAAGAAATGAGCGATGTTAGTCAAATTAAAAATAGTCTCAACCATTCAAATGCTGGACTAGTATATCTAGACTAGGAGAGACTCGGACAGCATGGCACACGATATAATTCAGCGTTAACATTTATGACAAACTACAAAAGAACATCAAAGAAAGAGCAACCTGCAGTATCAACGGGCAGGCCATATAGCCGTAGAACATATAACAGTTGGGAAAGACGTATTCTTGAGTGAAGATCGCGATTCTGTGTAAGGTGGAGCTATGATCTTCGCAGTCTGTAGCAGCTGTATTATTGCAGAGAAACAAGATATACAGTGTGCGATTGAAATGGCCTATGATGATGATGATGATGTCAAAGATAGAAAGTCAATAAACTTTACATTTTAACACGCTTTTATTAGCTTGGTACGTATGTATCTACTCGTATGTATCAATGTACCGGAATCTTTGAACGTGATTTTCACCCCCTTCAAAACGTAGGATTGAATTGAAACTTTGCACACTTATCAAGGACCGATGACAATGCAATAATTTTGTCAAAGTCAAAATCAAAGTCAAATATTCAACTAGGCCAATAAGTGGCACTTTTGAACGTCAAACAAAAATTAAAATTTACAAGTAATAAAAGGTGATTCTACCGTGCGCGCTTTAATTGTTTGTCCCATTAGCCTTACCAAGATCTTCAGAATTAGCGACTTTTTAGTTCAATTTACCATTAAAGCGTGTTTTTTAGTTTTTAGAACTACAGTTTATTTGATTCCTTGTGTCACAAAGAAACTGTTGAAATTACTTCATCCGAAGCAATTCAATGAATTAATAATCTACTAATCCTCAAAATATTACTTTAAAGGCAATTCTATCCTTGAAGATTATATAATTAACTCATAAAACGTAGAAACCTAACTATGATTTCATTTAATATTTCACAAATCTGATAAACCTAACTAAATCAAAGTAATGTCTGGATTATCTATCTATTTTAGTTAATTTTATTGCGATTTGGCATCGCTTTTCATTTTAGATATTTTGATCTTCAAGCGTAAGATTTTATTTATTAGCTCAATTTTGAACAAATAAGAATTCTGAAACGCAACTTAATTTTATATTACCCGTTTAATACGTCACTTGAACACTGAAAACAAATATTGGGACTTGCGAACTTTTAATTAACTAGCAACAAAATGGAGTTTTATTAGTTTTGTATTATTTTACAAAAGTTTATATTCTAATAACTAAAGTTTACTAAGTTAGAAAAAACCGTAAACCCTATTTTTTTTTGGTGAAATATTATGAAGTGTAGTCACAGAGAATAACATTTATTATTATTTTTGGTTAATTCGCATTTGACCACCATTTATCATACCTGCATTTAACTTTATGAATAATATTTTTACAAAAAATTCTATATCTCGTAAAGAAAAGTTGCATTTCTGGGTTATATGGATTGTTTTTGGCTTTAATATGCAGACGATCCCTATGCCTAATGCACCTTAATAATCCTAGCGTTATCCAGGGTTTGATTATTCTTTTGCGAAGGCAAATTATTTTTTTAGTGGCGTTTTTGAGCATAGATTGTGTTAATATATTCATAAGCTGATTTAGGGCAGTATCTACGTTATTACAATTATAGATGTTTGTAAAATCTACTTCTTTCAGTTCTGTTGCTATTTTGAAAAAGTCAGTTGTTTTTTTCTCGTGCTTAGCACAATAGTCAGAAACTTTCTTTTCTAATTCCACACAAACAGTATAATGGTGAGTAGTCGTAGTAGATATCACTAACGCACAACAAGGAAGAGCAGATTTAATAAATGATCTAGGCAATTGTGGCTTCGTGCAGGAATCGGGTGAGCAGGGAGAAGGTCATGTGAAGATGTGTGATGTATGTGGTCAGATAGTCGTGTGATCTCTGATCATTATCAATGTCTCTGATACTTATATTAATATCTCCTACAAATATAATGTTCGCAAAGGATACAAGTGATTCAAGAAAAGTGTCTGTCGACCTAAAATTTTCTTCAATATTGTATGAGGGTGGCATGTGCACTGCTACTACTACAGTGTCCGATTTAAGATTAATAACTAAACAGTTTGCATCTTCAAAGGTGGGTTCGTACACCAAGGGCTTGAGTTTTTTTTTATATATACCCTCATTCTGAGTGGTATGTTTTGTAGAACTGAAATACGTGTAGATATATATAGAGGGTAGGTTGTTATTATTATTTACGCCAACATACAGACAGCGCAATTACGTCAAACTCCACTTGAAGTTGTCTTAAAAGATTTTCCAGCTGAGGCAAGTTCAGAACATTAAGTTTAGTGTGGAAAATCATGTGAAGACCATGTAGATTGATGTCTGAAATGGTCTTTTGAGGAAAGAACCAGTGCGATTGAGTAGCCATGTCCAGTCAGTGCACGCATTTGTCAATAACCGTGCTGCTCAACTCAGAATTTAAGGAGCTCAACGATTTGACGAACAATACCAAAGATAGGACATTCGGGTAGGCCGCATAAATTACTCAAACTGCCAGAACATGATTAAAAACTAACTGAGAAAAACAAAATAAAAAACTAACAAAAAATATATGTTCTAAATAGTCTTCACAGTCACAATAATTAAAAAGTTAAAATTCTTGTCATTGCAAAATGACCAAAAAAAAAAACAATCAGTATGCAAAAAATTCATTATTAAATTAATTGAAGCAAGTCAATCCCAAGATTGTTTGTAAACGCACCCACGATACAGGAAGAAATTCCTAGTGTGGGGCTTCGTTTTTTTATTTAAAAAAATTGGATAGCACTTAGTATCTATCTATCTAATCTAATACCTTTAAAAGATAAATTCTTGTATATATAATCTAAATCTCAGAAACGGCTACATTGATTTTCATGAAATTTAGTATGCAGGGGGTTTTGGGGGCGATAAATCGATCTAGCTAGTTTTCATTTTTAGAAAACGTCGTTTTCTATATTTTCACCAAATTTTTCAGGGTCGCCCAGGTACATTTCCTTATTAATTAACATTTCTGTTATCTATTTCTTTTCTATCTGCATTTTTGGTTCAATGTACTAATATGTGTATTCTTATGTTCTATGTTTATGTTAAATTATGAATTAAGTATTACGACTTATTAATTTATTCGTTTAAATTTTTCAATATCTAGATCAAGACTAGGCTCAATGTAATATCTCTTCACCACCCTTGATTGGCCGGTAGATAATGTCTAAGGTATTAAGTCGGCCATTGTACCTTGCAACAAACGACTACTCTACAAGCTTGAGAAATATGTCATATGAGGCAAAGCGCATGATTGGCTTAAAAGTTATTATCCAATCGCCAACAGAGAACTGTTATCTCCAGAATAGAAAACGATACTAGGACGACATATTGCTCAGAACTTTAGATTAATGGTTCTGGCGTCCCGCAGGGAAGTGTACTGGGTCCGCCGCTATTTATATAATATATTAATGGCGTCAAACAAATGTTTAAAATATGAATGTATCCAATTTGCTGGCGATACTACATTGATGATAAAATGTTCCAACAAAACTGACATAGAAATAGATTACTAACAATGAAATAATTAATATGATGAAATGGCTGGGGTACAATAATCTTCATGTTAATATTGAAAAAACCAAAATAGTTAAATTTCAAACATATAACTTTTCAGTAATACGATTCGCTATCCACATCGCATCGGAACGTGGAATGTGCGCGGCCTCAACCAATCTGACAAACTACGAATTGTCGAAAGTGAAATGCATAGGAAGAACGTTCACCTGCTAGGGCTAAGCAAAACACACTGGAAAGGACAGGATCACTTTACATCTGACCTCAGAAGTACAGTGTATTTTTCAGAACACGATAGCAGCAGAGGAGTGGCTTTCATTGTCGTTGAACAAGTGCGTTGTGGGATATGAACCAGTTAGCGATCGTATCGTAACACTCAAAATCAACACTAAAGTTAACCTCGTACAGGTATATCCCCCACAGCTCAGTCAACCGAAGAAGAAGTGGAGGGCTTTTACGATACGTTGACTTCGACACTTAAAAGAATCCCAAAACGAGAAGTTACCATCAACCTAGGGGACTATAATGCAAAATTTGGAGATACCACAGACGATGTCCACCTTCGTCGTGTTGCAGGCAAATATGGAATCGGTGAACGTAATGATTGGGGCGAGCGGCTGGTACAGTTCTGCTGCGAAGCAAATTTTACCATCACCAACACCTGCTTCAAACATCATATCCGTAGATTGTACACCTGGATATCCCCTGGTGACAGATGAAGGAATCAAATAGACTACATACTGGTAGGGACGCGATGGAGAAGCTCAGTGATGAGCACCTCAACTTTTCCAAGGGCTGACTGCGGCTCCGACCACCAGCTTCTTGTAGCAACAGTTCAAGTGCGGCTAAAGAGGTTACAGAAATCTTAAGTATTTTCGAATGTGCAAAGCGTAAATTTCAGTGGCTTCAGAGAAGGTTTTGAGTGGAGAATGAGAGACTTTCCAAATGACAAGACAGACAGCGACAGTAAATGGAACTATCTCAAAAGGATGATAGAAGAAACAGCTAGGGACAATAAGCTGGAGAAACCCGTTATGAGAGATTTTATTACACCTGTCACGGCCCAAATCATCCTTGAGAGAGGTGAACTAAAGGAGAAAGGTATAAGTTTAACTGAAGATCAGCAGCAATATGCAGAACTGAGCCGCCAAGTTCAAAGACGCTGTCGGAAAGACTATGATAACCATATCAACGAAATCTGTCACGAACTCGAACAGCACTCCCTGAAAAACGAGACCAGATCTCTTTTTTTAAAGTAAAAGAATTAACTGGAACGCGTACGCCGAGAACCTGTGCCATTGGAAATAAAGACGGGCGTCTACTTACAAATGTGGCTCAAGTGTTGGAGCGCTAGAAAAGCTACTGCGAGGAGTTATATGACACAGGAGTGCCTACTAACGCTAATAATATATAGGTGATAGAAGAACCTGATATCCTACCATCAGAAATTGAGCACGTCATCAACGCTAATAATACATGGGTGACGGAAGAACCTGATATCCTACCATCAGAAATTGAGCACGCCATCAAAGCTCTTAAGTGCAAGAAATCACCGGGTAAGTATGCTGTTACTGTAACAGCATCCTTACCCCGAAATTTTGAAAAACCTAGGTCAACAAGGCACAAAGGCTATTACTGATTTCTGTAATACCATATAGAATACTGGCAGATGGCCAATGGACTGGACAGAATCGGTGTTTATACCTTTGCATGAGAAAGGTTCTTCAAAAGACTGTGGAAATTACAGAACTATAGCGTTAATATCTCATGCGAGTAAGATCCTCCTCCATGGCATTAATAGACATCTCATCAACTACTTAATCTTCTCATCAACTACTGAAACCGCAAAGGATCTGGGGGTAATCATTGACTCCAATCTTTCGTGGCATGCTCAGGTCAACGAAGTCAGTCGTAAGGTTCATTTTTCATTCCATTCGCTGAGGTGCCTTCAGAGTCTGTTGCCCTTAAAAACGAAAATTTCTTTGGCGCAAACACTAATTCAGCCGATTATTGACTATGCCGACGCCTGCTACTTGCATGCCACAGAGGAGCTATTAAATAAGCTTGAGCTCCTGCAAAACTTATGCATTCGCTTTGTTTATGGTCTACGTAAGCATGATCATGTTTCTCACCTTCGCAAGGAACTCAAGTAGCTCCCAATCCGTCTTCGCAGGAACACTCGGATTTTATGTCTCCTCTTCAACATCTTACACAACCCGTCTTATCCTTCCTACCTGCGTGAGCGATTTTCTTACGCTCGCCCTAGAGACGCATTATGTAGGTCACATCCCTCCTTAAATCCCATCCTCATAAAACCAGCTATTATTCCTATTCCTTCTCTGTCCATGCTGTGAGATTGTGGAACTCACTTCCGCCTAGCATCAGAGAACTCGATACTATCTCGCTTTTTAAAAAACGATTAAAAGAGCATTATCTTTCCTCTCAAATCTGATCTTTATAAGCATATGTATATATATTTAGTATCTATATATATTAGAGTTATGTATTTATTTAAGTATATATCACTTACACTATATGTGTATGTATTTATATCTTAGGTTAGTCGTTCACTTTTCTTCTCTTCCTGTTCTCACACACTATTTGTCTACATTTCTTCTTCATTTCTCCTTTTCGCGGGTCTGCTGGTAGAAATTTCTTAAGAAATAAGCAGTACCTTTGTACTCCTTTGTCATGATGTGTTTTCTGTATGTATTTTCTGTGTATACATTAATAATAAAATAAAATAAATAAAAATAAAATAAAAACTTTTTACGCCGGGAGATACCCGAAGAGCAGGCAGGTTTCGTTAAGGGCAGAGAACACTGGAGCAAATACTTAACGTCCACCAAATCATCGAGAAGAGCAGGGAGTTCAACAACGCCATGATGCCTATGCTTCATCGACTACACAAAATCCTTTACTGCGTGCAATGGGATAAACTGTGGAATGTGCTAGTCGTGTAGGGAATTCCTGAGCACCTCGTTGCTTTGTTCCAGAGTCTATATATCGGGAACCGTTCTTTCATCAGGATAGGCACTGAATGTTCCAATATGTTCCAAACTAAGAAAGGCGTGAAACAGGGTTGTATTTTGTCGCCCGCACTTTTTAACATATATGGAGGAGAGTACATCATTCGGAAGACCATTGAAAATTGGGAGAAGGGTTTTCCTATAGGTGGAAAAAGATTGTCAAATCTCCGATATGCTGACGACACCGTCCTTCTGGCAACATCCATGGAGGATATGAGTGAGTTGTTCAAAAGACTCGAGTCAAAAAGTGGCAACATCGGTCTCGCAGTAAACAGGGCAAAAACCAAACTAATGATAGTGGATCGAGCCGGAAAGCATGCAAATGTCACCTGCAATATTCCTGGTATTAATATTGTCGACCGCTACATATACCTGGGTTCCCAAATCTGCAACGACGGCAGATGTGTCCCCGAGATAAAGAGGCGAATCGGGATGGCAAAAGATGCTATGACCTGTTTAAACAACATGTGGCAGAGAAGAAGTGGACTGCGAAACGCACCAATGCATCGATCCAGACCCTACTCCGAGTAAAAACTCGCTTGTGCACCATATGCCAGCAACGCATTCTTACATATTTCGGCCACACAATGCGCAGAGGCGACGAGAATTTGGAAAGACTGATTGTGGCTGGGAACACCGAAGGCAAGAGATCGCGCGGTCGTTCACCAACAAGATGGACCGATCAAGTGAAAGACTCGTCGTCCTCCAATTTCTACACGGTCGTAAGGGACGCGCTGGATAGAAACCGGTGGAGGCAGATCATCCGCTCCAGATGTAACCCTGATGCTGACCACGATCCTCAGACATGAGGGACCGGCTAAGAGAGAGAGAGAGTCAGTAATACCAGCAGCAATTAGACATAATAATGCAATTCTGCAACCAGAACCATCAGCTTTATTTTAGGTATAGTAATCGCCAACAAATTGAACTGGAAGGATCATGTAGAAAGAGCATGCAGTAAGCTTGATAAGTTTGTATATGCTTTTCGCAAGTTAAGACTAGTGTCCAGTAAAAAAACAGTCCTAAATGCTTATCATGGGTATGTTTCATCGGTATAGCGGCACGGAATAGTCATATGGGGTAATTCTGTGAATGTGGAAAGAGGATTCATAGTGCAAAAGAAATGTATCAGAGCCATGAGTGGAGCAGAGTATTTGAATCATCGCAGGCCATTATTTAAGGACTTAAAAATTCTCCCACTCCCATATCTGTATATTTTTGAAGTTTGTCTATTTGTAAAAAAAATGTCATTTATTTCCATTAAATAAATGAAGAAATCTTCAAAGACCCAACAAAAAAAAAACCGGGAAATAACTAGTACCTACTCAGAGATTGCAATTATACACTAGAAATGCCTGCCTATGACCTGCCCTCAGAATGATAAAATACTAAATACCTAAGAACATTTGGAGATCAAATAAAAGACACGTTATTAACAGAGCCTGGAAATGTCAAGAAATAGAATAACATTTATGATGCTAAGATGAGAAAGGACACAAGGACCTAGTTTCGTAATTAATTATTAAGGCTTCCTAATTACAAGCATGACAGATGTAATCTTTGTTGCCTGTCTCGTATTATTTACATTCGAATACATGGCAAATAAAATCATGTTATGTTTAGCTAGAAGAAGCCCATACCTTGATCGACAGTGTGATTTTCCAGGAAAAGAAAAATCTAATTTAGAACGGGAAAATGTGGTTAATTGGGTAGAAAAGCAGTAATTGATCGAACTGACATATATCAGAGTAGAATCATGTTTTAATCCCTCCGGAACATGACAATGCTCCAGCGATAATGACAACCCCACTTCATGTCCAGACAATTACTGTCCATACCAGGTTACCTGGAAGAGATCGTGGAATGCGATAAGGCCGTCCATTGTATGTGCATTAATTTTAAGTTTCTTTTATAATTGTATTTTTAAGTGTACAATAAAGCATATAATAAATAAGTAAATAATGCTATATTGTTTTCAACTTTATAAATGAAAATATATTTAGTGATAAACACAAATCAAACAAAGTAAAAGGTCCCTTTGCTCAACCAAGTTATAATATTATTTACTCGTGTGTCCTTTCCAAGAAAAATATTTAAAATGCGCACCTCTATCTATTGGTCCATTACACATTCAAAGATAAATTTTCCATTAGATAGCACAAAGAAGGCGTCACACCGGTCGAGCAGGTAAATAGGCGTTTGAGCGAAAGTCCGCACAAAATCGGCGCCTTCCTCCCTCGACCAAGACCCCAGTAATGGCCTGTACGTCCGAAATGTGGCCTCCGAATGTACCAATTTACCCTTCCAGTGGCCCGGGCGGGTATCTCCGGGCAAAAGAGGCCATTCAATCTTCAGTATACCGGAAGGATCGCGTTATTTTTAAATGAAATGCTTAGATGACGCTCGCGTCTTTTTTTTTCAGGTACGGTTTGACAGCGTCGAGGTTTCATTACGTAATAACCATCGGATTACGGTTATGTTATGGGATGTTTTTACTGTAATGTTATGTGGAATTATATTTAGATTCTGTCGGATGATGTGGGTGTATGAAAAGGGTTTTAAAATCATATGATTATCGGCTTTGCCTTTAACGCGAGTAAGCGTTCTGGGAAGTCAAATGTTTGCATTATTTAAACTTTGTTTCGACATTGTTAAGATTTGATTAAGTTTATTTCTAGTATCAAAGCAAACACCCTTATAAAATTTAGGCCATATTAGCATCAAATATTTATACTTAAAGCCCTAAACCAAATAAACTTGTATAATAACGATGTTAGCGAAATTCCCACGCTGAAAATCACGGTTTATAGAAATATTTAATAATAAAACACGATATTACTGTTCAAAATTAAACGGTACACAGTAAAGGGTTTCTGGTCCTTCGCCGGGTGCTTCTAAAAGCCTGTCAGGGTCACTTTACCAACGTATTCAGAGCGGCTTTGCATACCATTTACGTGAAACAACATCATTAACTATCGACATACATATATTTCATCTCGACAGCTCTAGTACATTGCGGGCTGGACTAAGTCAAACAAAAACTGTTACTTTGGATAAACATCAATGTATTTTGAACACTGAGTAAACCACAGCTGCTGTGTTGGGCTTTAAGCTTTCTTCACATGAATATTATTTTCGTACACTGACCCGACATTTGTGCCATCTGTTGCTGGCAAATTTTATATTCTATACAACGTTATTAAAAACTAAAAGATACTTTGAATTTTTGGCTGAATTTATTTTATTTTTGTTTGCGAAAGATCATTTTAGCTTTTGTTCACTTAGAAAAATTAAGTGATTTTAATAATTCATTGACATCAGACGACCTCACTTGCACCCAATTTTGTTTCTGAATTAACAATGTAAGTCGTAGTAAATGGGCTGATTATAATGGAATTATTGTTTTTATTTTTGTAGATCATTTCAGTCGAAAGACGTCCACTGCTGGACATAGGCCTCCCCAAGCGTTGCAACACTGATCGGTCCTGTGCCTTTCGGATCTACCGAACTCCCGCTGCCTTGACCAGGTCGTCGCTCCACCTAAAAGTAGGCCCTCCAACGCTGCATCTTCCGGTACACGGTTGCCACACCAGAACTGTTCGGCCCCAACGGCCATCCGTTCTTCGAGAAATGTGCTCTGCCCACTGCCACTTAATTTTGACAATTCTTCGGGCTATGTCGGTAAACATTTTTTATTTTTTGGCTAAGATAAATGCATACTGCGCTACCACGGGGAGATAGCGCAGTTATGTGGGACTCGAACCAACTAAAGCTTCACGGTGTCCTCCTGTGCCGCTTATGGCGGGAACACAGGCACGCGTTAACACTCACCGTGAACCCGCCGGGGCCAGCATATGGGCGCCAGACGACCCCGGGTATGGCACCCTTGGTCCCCCTGTGATGGGTCAGGTCAGCGGCTCCACCACCTACCACTTTTCAGCCTCAGGGGATAGGGACCTCCCCTGCGGCCCCACCGCGTCCGCCATCAGACAGTGGTGACACCGTCCAGACCGCGGAAGGTAGCGAGAGCGGCGCACCGCAATACCGACACTCCTCTCCCGCTGCGGCCTCCAACCCTCGGCCGCGATATCATATGGGACCTGGGACGCTCCATACGACATCAGCAGAGCATAGGTCTCTTCATTGCCCTCTGATGGGGCCCATTAATAGCGACCAAGTCTCTGACCCGTAAGTAATCACTGGCAATACACACTGGTCATAGACTTTCGTCTTGAGACACTGTGGTAAGTCGCTAATGTTTGTAGATATTTAATATATACGTATTACGTACCTAGTTCAAATAAATCTGCCTAGCCCGTTTCCAACTGTATCCATATAGCCAGATACATCTGTATATCAGTGTTTTACATGGTGCGACTGCCAGATAGGTAGGTATTTTTCCACTGAAGTTTTTATTTCGTTTAATAAATTTTCCTTGAACCAGTACTCAAAAGAAACGGACTCAATACTCACGCGAGTATAAGCACCTTTCGAAGAAGAAAATTAATTCCTGGAAAAACTTTCTTTAACAATACGTCAAGACAGGTAAGTCTTCTTTATCTTTATCTACATAAAAACATTCATTCCTTTTGGGGCAGGCGGGTAAAAATAAAGCGCAATGGTTCATTGTTGGAAATAAACAACAACAGGCCATCATCAGGTTCATCATTTCATCTCATCAACTATTTTGGTGTACAATAATAGTAGATTATTGCATCGAGCACAAAGTAATTTATTATTGCACCGAGTGCCTGATTTAGAGCCCGAGCGCTAGCGAGGGCTCTAATCTAACAGGCACGAGGGCAATATAAATTACTTAAGGCGAGGTGCATAATCTGCTTTTCTTTCAACTATTACCTATAGGAATAGTAGATAAATCACTTTTTTAAATTTCTTTCATTTTGAAATCAGAGTTAGCAGCAATCATTTTTTAAATTTGGAACAAGTAGGATAGAAATGAATAATACGTACGTAAAAAACAAAGTATTGATATCGGCTGGCTGAATAGAGCTAATCCATTGAGATTGGCAACTTTTGGTGCGATTAAAAAAAAACAGTGCAATAATGAAATTTCATACATTTTTATTGCTCTAGAGCATTAAAGATTCGCTTTGTACTGAGTTTTTAGTGTGATTGTGATGCAATTAAAGCATAGTTGGAAGAAAAGTACATTCTATTCTGTTTTATTCTATTCCAATTAAATTTATAGTTTTTGACCGGACAGTTCAACTTTCATTACAATAAATCTGACTAGTATATTATTCTTTCTTCTATTTTCTCACCTGTGTTGGATCGGCTTCCAGTCCAGCTGTATGCAGGTAAATACCATTATTAATATTATTATACATGAAGTGACTGTCTATATGACCTCCACACAACCCAGTTACGGAGTATCACGACACCCATAGGCAAGACTTTCGGACGATTGTCAAAAATCTATAAAATATACTGGATAGTAGGTGACTATCCAGTATATTTTATAGATTTTTACCGGCACTCCTCTCCTGCCAGGGCCTCCAACCCTCAGCCGCGATATCGTATGTGACCTGGGACGCTCCATGCGATATCGCGGCCCGCCTCAATTGCAATGTCGCCTCTGTTACCAAGCGGCAACCTCCTCGGGTTCTTCTTCGCTTCACCGTGGGTGACCAAGCCACGGCTACTGAGCCACCCCGCCTCGACAATGCGGGCATCCACCGGGGGGGGGGGAAGTCTGGACAGTCCTAATGAAGCAACTTAAAAAGCAAAGTAGACAGTCATTACTAATTAAAATTCTCACAACGACACTATCTTTGATGTAAAGCAAGTCTGGTCGGACGAAACGTAAAATATTAGCTGGATATTACATTGGCTTTTTCAAAAATACTGGCCAGATGGAGATGGAAAAATGGACTCGCGTACTAAGAGTTCCGTATCAACAAATATTTGCCCCTACTTAGTAATAAACATGTAGTTAAGTTATACCAAAGTAAGGCCCAGTTTTTGATCCGTAGTTAACTCAACCAATGGTTTAAAATTTCGGTAAAACGCGTTTATTCATCAATTGTTTATCTACCAAATGGTCAAATAATTAACTTTATTTAGTATAATACACGTATTTGTGAATACTGGCAATTATTCTGGGTAAAAAGATAGAATTCGGTGACAAATCCACTGACAAAATGACGGCGTAAAATAGGTCCCCGTTTTCACCCTTTCGTTATGGACTCCTAAAAACTGGACGGAGTACGAGCAAAAACCTAACTTGTTTAGCAATGCTGTAATTGCGAGGGCCTGCCAAGATAAGCTCGTTTCTTTTTAATTTTCCTTCTGGAAATTACTTCAATTCCCCCGTCGTATAAATGAAGACTGCACTACCTACTTTAGCTACTTAAGCGTTGTTTTTTTAATTTATTTTATTACCGCGAAAGAGATCGTGGAAAGTTCTCGAGAGCTTTCAGTTCAAGGTTTGATTAACTAGCCTTAAGACGGTGAAGAAAAATCTGACTAAGTGCAACTGTGGGTCATGTTTGTACAATGGAGTTTTAGAGCGAATTGGAATTAAAAGTTATGCCTTTTGATTCCGCTGGTGGTTTATAGAATATCAACGGACTTAAGACGATAACCGGCTTAGTGGCAACGCATACGTTAAGCATTGTGTGTGTTGGAGAATGTAACTTTGCGTTATTCATTCATATTTACTTAGCACACAAAGCAAGCATAAAGGTTACACATCCGATCATAAGCAGCTTTACTTAGTAAAGTTACTAATGCAGCCACGTGTAACCCTAGGTTGGCCCCTAACTTCACTAATTAACACACGTGTCAGTGGTTTATGATGGTGTGTTGAGGAAGAGTCGTTCTACATCCGTGTATTGAGCATACTTCGAAGTGTCTACGCTTTTTGGTAGCATTCGAATCATATACTACAAGGGGTATTTGCGCAGAATAGTGCCAAGAACACCTTCGTTCTTGGCTTTGTTTGTTCTGTCTCATAGTGAGAACCTGAAATTCGGTGTAGAGTGCCGTGGTGGGATACTTGAAAGGCTTCGAGGTCATAACCTTGAGAAAAGCTCTCTGTGCTCCTTCCAAAGGCAGGAGGATTGTCTTGGGAGTCCCACCCCACACTGTGATACAGTAGTTTATTATGCTTTGACACAGGGCGTAATAAACAGTGTGGTTAAGAGATTTGTCATACGAAATGTATCAATAATTTACAATCTCGATACCACAAAAAAATATGTAATTAGGTGGATTAAGGGTCCTGGTTTAATTTTTACTGTTCCAGCTTCCAGCCTGCTTGATTAATCTATGTTCTGGTTTTCTTGCGTTCGTTTTTAACATTAACTTTTCTCTTAAATAACCCTCCTTCGGTAATCGGGTATAAACAAGGTAAATGAAGGTTACTTTTAAAACGAAAATCTGCAGAATAATTGGTAAGGCCAAGCATTTTGAATTTTTCTTACGTAATACATATCTACAAATAAACTAACAAAGCTGTAACGGCCTCTACATGTCATTGCGAAACAGAATTGATTAAAGTTAAGTAGCTCCTTGCAATTCTATGAGCAAACAAAGGAGGTAACTGCTGTTTTATACGGTTTTTGTTTTACTTTTTGAGCATTAAGGCGCCTCCCCGAGCAAAACGACGCACTTGTGGTTTTTGTGTAGTTTTTAAGAGCTATCTACTCTTTATTTAAAAAGAAATATCAATTAATAAAAATAAATTAAATTTCTTCAATTTTTTTTTTTAAAGAGGTATATGTTTTACTAATCTCCTTCCAACAAAACCATAAAAATGTGAAATAATTATTGATAGCATGCATCTCCTCGTAAAGTGTTCATTAATTCTTTTTTATACTAACAGTAATGGATAGACAATTTGATAACGAACATTTTGTAAGTTTTATTTTTTTCAAAAGACCAATATTCGATTTTATAAAGATTTTATGTAAAAATCTGGGCGTATTCGCTAGCGCAATTCATGCGCAACCAGTGCCGCCAGGCCAATAGGAATGCTCATATCTCATGCTGATTTTTTGGTCAGGGTACGGCCTAAACTTCGTAATTATGTTGATTGTTTATTTTGTTAAAAAGGCTATCGGGCGTAAAAGATTAGAAGGTGTTTTAAGATGGAGTTACCTACTAGCTATACAATCAAAACAGTAAATAAGTGCAATAAGTCACTACACACGAGCACACGTCATCGTGTTACAGCTGGAACGAAGAACATTAGTCTGAAAAAAATGACGACTGAAGAATGAAAAGAATCAAGACATTATAATTACAGCTGGATGACGTCTACTAACATCGGCCCAAGAGTCACCAATTCGACCGGACCTAAAAGTGTTGTATCTTGATGCAGTTTCCCATAGTTACGTTTCATTGATCTTAAGGAGGCTTACAGCATTCTGATGAGGTTCAATCTCGTCAAGAACAATAAACAAGAACTATAAGTAATATCTACTTCAGTATATCCACTCGTAAACAAAAACGTATGTTTTGTTTGTTTCTTTATAGGTTTTCATTAGTGCAAAAGATAGCAAAATGAGAATAAAACAATAATTAATCGTCCAATACATTCGATACGATATTAAAAAGAAAAACAAATCATAAACATTTGTATCAAACTCCGTTTCTCTTCAAACAGCGTTTGTTTTTAATATTTGAAATTGATTTTCATCCGAGCAAAAAGCAACACCTGGCGATATTTCGCGTCTGTTTTTCATTAATATTCTACTTCAAATTGAAATGTAAAGACCAAATGTTAAAGAAATATCCGTTTATTATTTTTACAAACACTTTTGTACTTTAATTCTATGTGAGGGCCAAATAGGTACGTAATAAAAACTTTTTATAATAAAATACAACCGACTTCCAAATTCAAACGGCGGTGTCAAATAAAACTGGCCAAGTGCGAGTCGGACTCGCACTTGGCCTCGCGCACGAAGGGTTCCGTACCATTATCACAAAAAAACGGAAAAAAAAACACGTTTGTTGTACGGGAGCCCTCCTTAAATATTAATTTTATTCTGTTATTAGTATTTGTTGTTATAGCGGCAATAGACATACATCATCTGTGAAACGGGAGCCCTCCTTAAATATTAATTTTATTCAGTTATTAGTATTTGTTGTTATAGCGGCAATAGACATACATCATCTGTGAAAATTTCAACTGTCTAGCTATCACGGTTCATGAGATACAGCCTGGTGACAGACGGACAGACAGACAGACAGATGGATCGTGAAGTCTTAGTAATAGGGTCCCGTTTTTACCCTTTGGGTACGGAACCCTAAAAACAAAGAAACGAAAACAGAAACACCGCCTTCTGAAATTGAAGTTATTGTTTACATTGTTGCGTATTTTATTGTAAATAAAACGCTTTTTTTAGGCACATAATGGAAAAGTTCTATAGTAAGGTACCTATTATACCCTCAGTAAAGCCAGAATAGATTACCCAAATAACATGTAACTTGAACATAACCAGAGGAATGAGAGTGTACCAGGGCGAACAGGGGGGTGACCATAAGCTCTTAGAGTGGTATCAATTTGAGCTCGAGTAAGTGACAGATGTATACACGTCAGATACATCTGTCCCTTATTCGATCTCAAATTGATACCGCTCTAAGAGCTTATGGTCACCCCCCTGTACACATCTGCGTTACCATTTAGAGCATACCGGCATGATGGTATGTTATGAAATAGTGTAAACAATAAACAGACATGCGATTGCAACAATCTCGAGAGATTTGCTGTCATTTATTGAAGAATTCTGTTGTATATCGCCGAAGTTCTTCATCAGATCTTTACCAAATTTAAAGGCACTATGATCTGTTTTGGTGTTTAAGATAAAATAATTATTATTATTTACACATTTACAATTAAAATAATACAGGCAAAAATGAAAACCAGAACCAAACCGTAACCATTCTTGTTGTCATTACAGTAGGACGATGATAGTCAAGTAGTTACTGTTAATGTTACTTAAAAACCTGATGTTGTTGTGTCAAGTCGTAAATACCGGCCAAGTGCGAGTCGGACTCGCGCACGAAGGGTTCCGTACCATTATCGCAAAAAGCGGCAAAAAAATCACGTTTGTTGTATGGGAGCCCCACTGAAATATTTATTTTATTCTGTAACAGAAATACATCATCTGTGAAAATTTCATCTGTCTAGCTATAACGGTTCATGAGATACAGCCTGGTGACAGACGGACAGACAGACAGACAGACGGATCGTGGAGTCTTAGTAATAGGGTCCCGTTTTTACCCTTTGGGTACGGAACCCTAAAAAGTGGATCAAAAACTTATGATTACACATTATTCGCATAAGTTTCGTCATACATCAAGTCAGCACCATGTTTGTTTATCTTACACGTATCTATATATATAAAAATACTATGTAAAATGATTATTCATTCTGCACAGTTTTTTTTCAGTAGACTTCGGATCACTTTCTTTCAGTACCGATAAATATTGGGATATTGAGGGGCGCTAATACTCTCTGAGAGTTTTGACTAGCTATAAGAATAAAGTCAGCATAATAAATACATTATATTTGAGTCCAGAACAGACAACTATTTTTACTGCATTTTCAGAATGAACTTAGACACGTGTGCTTCCTTTTGCATCACACAGGATTGGCAGAGGTCCAGGCAGCATCAAGCCACTTCAAAGCAAAAGAGCATAAAAAACGCTTCTAGGAAAATAGCATTTTTGTGCAGTTACAGCGACGGATTTTTATTGCTATAAAAGTAGTTTTCACGGTTATTGTTGCTGCTTATTTTGAGAATTTTCCACGCTTCTAACCACTGTGTGAACAGTTAGGAAATAACTCGAAACTATGACTCGACTAAAAATTCTCTGTATGTACGCTGGGTATGGATTTTATAGAAATAATGATGCAAAAGGAATGCGTACCTATTTGGGCGTACCCAGTAGTTGAATAGGGGTAGGGAATAAGTAAGGAAACTAAATAAATAACAGAAACTTTACACGCAGACTAAGACTGTCAGAGACCCAGGATGGCAAACCAACTAGACTATCTAGACAAGTGGCATTCGATGTCAGCGAAGGCGATAGTAGAAATGTCAAAATGTATGGTGATTTTTCGATATCGCTTGTCAATTACATACAATTTCGCTTTTTTGACAATCTCTATCGCTACGCTTCCGATGACAGAATTTCACTTGTCTAGGGCATAGGCCCCACCGAACCGATACGCAAAGTAAGAGAATGTCAGAATGAAAGGGCGAGCGAAGCGATCTCGAAAATGTTTGCACTCATCTTGAAAGAAAGAAAGAAAATTGTTCATCTGCCCCACCGGGCGTATGGCCATGCGTACTTACTTTAGCTTGTTTTGTGAAAATGTAAACAACTTCGTCGGAATATTTCTGACTAAATGGTAATTTCCATAGTAGACCAAATTGCTTTAAAATTTTGATTAACTACTAGGGCGCTTCTTGGTAATCTTTTGATCCAATCGCTATCCAATTAGTTTTAATCAGATTTTATTCCTCGAAATTTAACAGTCTGCTTTCAATACTTTCGACATTCTTACAAATAAAGAATTTGCAGGAAATCTATACTATAATAATATTATAAAGAGGTAAAATTTGTAAGTTTGTAAGTTTGTATGTAGGGGGTAATCTCTGGAACTAATGATCCAATTCTAAAAATTTTTTCACTGTTAGAAAGCTACATTATTCCTGAGTGCTATAGGCTATATAACACCACGCTACGACCAATGGGTCCTGTGGGGTGGTCCACGGGAGCGAAGCCGCGGGCAACAGCTAGTATCTCATAAAACCAAATCTACACATCTTATAGACTTTGAAAGCCAAAAGGAAAATCTTTGTTACCTCGGATTGAAAGGGAATTCAAACACAATATCATTTGGACTTAGGTATATTGTATATTTACTGCTTGATGAAAAGGAAAAATGTGTAAAAGTTTACAGAAAGTAATAATTCGGCCTATGTTCGGCCAAGATTCATAGGCCGAATTATTATTATCTGTAAACTTTACGCTAGACAAAGTAATATTCTTCGGTGATAACTCTTCTTCCTAGCTTTGTTCCCGAAAAATAACTTTGTTTTGGCCCTAGGTATCCGATACTCCCCGCCGCCGCGCCGGTGGGATCCCGCATTCTCGAGGCTCAGTAGCCGTGGCTTGCTCACTGATGGTGATGCGAAGAGGAACCCGAGGACCCGCTCGTCAGGGTTTTTGCCGATTAAGCCGACGACGTAGCGACCAACAAGCAGGTTACGGTGCCGCTTGGGTGACATCGCTACTGTGGCAGGCCGCGATGTCGTGGCTGAGCGTTGGAGGCCGCGGCGGGAGAGTCGTGCCTGTATTGCAGTGAATCACTCTCCCTACCTTCCGCACGCAGAAAAAAGAGAACGGAGAAGTGTCGGGGTAGCGTTGGCCGCTCTCTCTATACCCTGCGGCCGAAAAGTGGAAGATGGCGGGGCCACTGACCTGACCATGTGCCATACACGGGGTCGTCTGGCGACAAGTGTGCTAGTTTGGACCGTGGGGTGGTCACGGCGTGCAATGTATTCTGGTGCCTGGTGATGGAGGTACTCCCCAGAGAAGGGTGACGGACACCCGCGGCGGGTTCACGGACGAGTGCTAACGCGTGCCCGTGTTCCCACCTTAAGCGGCACAGGAGGACACCGAGGAGTTTTACTGCGTGAGCACATCACAAGCTAAAAAAAAACTGATACTGATTCTGAATTTAAAAGTATCTGCAAAAATAAATAAAAAACTTTATTCGGTTCATCTTCACACAGTACAATAGTAAAACTGTAATTCATTACACAGGCGCCTTAAGTGTTGTTACAGTTTGCCTGCAGTTTTCAGAAAACCTAGAAATATCGAGCATTAGGTATCATTGTTCTATCTCATGCTACTAAAATATTTTACAGGCTACATTGAGATGTACCCTTGATCTTCAGAAGAAGGTTTGTTAGATAGAAGATTATCAAAGAAGGTAGAGAAGTCGGTAATGGTCTCCCTGCTGTCGGGAACGGTCTCCTTATTGCTTCTATAGTGCGTGTCTTTGTGATCGTAACCCACAGGCGTATGGATAGCTTCCTGGTAGTATTTGTTCTGTTTGTGGCAGTTCTTATCTCTCCATTGTGTAAGATCTAGACCTTCAATGTGGGAACATGGGACGGGCATATTTCTGAAAGAAAAAAAGGAAGCAATTTTCTAACAGCTATTTTTGGAAAACTTTTATGTTACCGAATCGTTTATTGACTACATCTGCATTTTCTATCGAAAAATTATTCATGATTTTTATTTTCGATTATCATCTTGAAGAAGCTACTGTCTCTAATGCCTTTTACTCATACAATAAAATCCTAACGCTAAACAAACAGAGTAATGTGTAATTCGAGCAAAGGAAGATGCAACTACTGAGTTACATAAATTACTCCAGAAACAATCCTCTTGTGGCCTTTTACAGCTTCTACAAGAGGTACAACTGCGCTGTCCATGCGTTTAAACATGAAACAAAAGATGTACTGAACTATAGAATTATAAGGATACATACCCTGGTCTAACACTCATGAATGCCTGGGGTTGGAGGTATTTGATTCCTTCAGCGTTGTCGCAGGCTAAACGAGCCATACTGGTTTTTCTGATTTCTTGAAGTTGACCTGTGGAGATAATAATATGGTCACCTGCTCCGTCATAATTCACATTCAGTACTTTACCTAGAAAAATGAAATCGAAAGATTTATTTGTTCGTTCGAGATTTGTCTGTTTTTGTTTCGGAAGTATTGTCTTCTGCGAACAAAAAACTGGCATGACATGTCCCAGCACCAAAACATCAAAGACTGTAGGAACACGATATTTGTAAGTTTCATTACGCTGTTTACGCATAACACTGAGTTCCAGTTTAGTGAACATTATATGCTGAATACGTTATGTTATGTACCAAAGCAAAATTAAAAATATGAAAAAGATACTTACCCAAAGTCGCTGTTTACGCATAACACTGAGTTCCAGTTTAGTGAACATTATATGCTGAATACGTTATGTTATGTACCAAAGCAAAATTAAGAATATGAAAAAGATACTTACCCAAAGTAAAGCTGTGGAATTGATCCCCCCTCTCAAACCAGAACCTGTCGGAGTACCTGAAGATCTGCAGCTGCTTGGTCATGATGCAAAACAGAGTGGGACCCACGTGGATGCCTTGAATGTCGTTCTCACTCATAATACCCGCTAACAAATCTATGTCGTCTACTTTCTCGTATAGTTTCTTTAAGGCTTCCACTTTCTACAAACAAATCACGGTTATTTTAAAAAATATTACTGTAACAAAATACTATTATCTATCTCTATCTAATTAGCATATATTATAATGTCCCACTGTTGGGTAAAAGCGTCGCACTCCCTTTTTCACTGAGTACTGGGCCAATAAACAAAATAACGTGTTCGAAACATATCTGTCAAAGACACGTTAAGGTTACACTAGTCGAAAATTCTTCCATACAAACGTAGTCTAGGGATTATGCCACTGTTTGACAGTGTACGTTCAAAATGAAAAATGACATCAATTTGTCTCATCATTATCTAGCCCTGTATGGAAACAAAAAAGTAATAAAAAGTAAATATTTGAAAGTTATGAGCGTCGAAAGTTCCACATTTCGACACTAATTTTAACGCATTTTTGGATGCAAATAAATACCACAAGAAGACGGAAAATTGCAAAATGGCCACCATTCAGGGATAGATTAGTAGTTCAACAATGCAAATAAATTTATTTTGAACAGATACGTTTAGTAGTTTTTTCATGATATCCAGACTTCCAAAGGTCTGTTTATAAAACGCGCGCTCGGTTTCGTCCTAAATCAGTATCAAACTACAAATTTGCAAAAGTGTGTATTCGTAGGCGAACTAGCTTCTTACTGCTCATCACAGCATCTATCTCTTCCTCACGTGTTGTCGGTTGATATAAAATGCATTTTAACCCCGCGCATAAAATAGTTCGTGCCGTTGACTAGTGTGTAACCTTAAGTGAAGAATGTTGGAAATTAATGTCAAGAATGCTAGAACTATAGTAAGTAAAATTGCACAAGATTGATTGCTATACTTGCCGTTGCTAAATTTGGATTAGGTAAAGATTTTTCTGCTTAAGAAATAACCATAAAATGTTTTTTTTTTTGCTACAATTTTTGAAAGAATACAATGCGTTTTACTATCTATCTCTTAGTAACTTTTGTTGTTAAATATTTCGTGTCATAAACGAAGCAATTTATGGCTTTGGCTTTTATAATAACATTACGACTCTCACAAAATTTGTTGCCAAGTAATACCGAAACAATTTCCTCAGAGAAGCTACGTGTAATGTGACATAAACAGTCTCCAAACGTTCATCTAAGACTGAAGCAGCTTTAGTTAATGTTTAGTCTTAGTAATAAGATATTACTGCAGACTTGATAAGCAACGTGATATAAGGGAATGCTATTTAATTAAAGAGGAAGCTTAAAACGAGCTTGGCAAAGACTAAGTAACAAGACTGTAATCTGGAAGACTTGGTACTGAAGAGAATAACAAAATTGTCTAACTAGTCTATCCATTTTAAGAGCTATCAAAATGACATACGAAAATATCTTATGCTTACAAATGGGTTTGAGCTGGATAGATTTTTCAAATAAATACCGAAAATAACCCTTTCCATGAAGTCGGGTAATGAACTGACCGGTGGCTAGCGCTAGTCACCTGGAAAGTAGCGAAGTAAAAGGAACATTCTACTCGTAAAATGTTTGTAACCGGGAAACATTTAGCATGTGGATGTATCATATATATCAAACTAATAAGCAGGATAGGATCAGTAGCTCATAATTACTGTATACTAATATTCTTGTATTACAGGGTCAGTACTAATTAACCAACCGTAAATTGGCTAATACTAACATAGCTGTTAATATTGAAATGTAGTCTGTATTGAGTGGCTTAGTACATTTGCGTATCTGCTGCGATTTACGATTGGTTGAACAGTTTGATACTTATCGGGTGCTGGTACTTGATTATAGCTGGAGATTTAGCAGCACATTATGTTGTGGATACGATAGTCTGAGATGGCTTAGTTTAGCGAGCTCTAACTATTGCGTCCAAGGCCTAGTGGTCCTCTTCCATTTAGACAAACTAAAAAGAGTTTTGGCCGCTAACAAACTGGGCGCTATAAATCTGTATTTAAAGTAATCTGTGTTTTTTTGTTTTTTTTTGTATAATCTCTGTATAGTGACTCTGAAGAGACTGTGCATTTTATGGCGTTATAGAGAGAAGTCGTTAAATGGAGAGATGAAAAAACAAAATTATAAAAAAATAAAGTTTATTTCAGACTAGTGTTAGTTACACTTATCTTCTCTCCCGTTTCTATTGCGCGTATCAGTAATACTTTTTCGTCAATACACAGTGATTTTCTTTTAGTAACCATGTCTATCTACAGTTTGAAAGTTTGTGAGCAACTAATATGATCCATGACTCCTACTTATTAGTCATGGTCAACAAAAGTCTACACGTAAAAGCAATCCCAATTTGTATATAAAAGAGCGAATTTCTTAGAAAGTTGTATATAAAAGAGCGAATTTCTTAAGAAGTATGCATGATGCCGACAGTCAAGTTTATTACGGGCTAGGATAATAAAGCGACAAAAAACGTACACAGCTGCGCAGTTTTACTAATTTTGGCAATTTAAAAGGAATTTTTTTATTACTTAATTTCTGTCGTTATTGAGAGTAGGTGTAATGCTATATAGTGTATCATTGTATGGAAGGCAAGCTAAACCAACCGAAGCCAAGTAATTTCGACGCTTTAGGGAGTTTGTTGTTAAATCGAGTGACGTTATATGGAGTTTACACTGTATGTGCAACTGATTATAAATTCAAATTTTCTGTAGAAAATTAAATAAATGCTAAGCAGTTAACAGCATCGAGAATATCTTTTGATGACATTATTAACAACGCTTTTTTTCGAATCAAATGACAATTGTGTCTGTTAAATGTATTTCATTTATATCTGCACTAAAAAGATTTCATACCTCAATTTCCATAACGTCAATAAGGTCTCCGAACTTCTTAGCCGGTTTCAAGCCACACATGTGTCTGTAATCATTGTAGCCACGAACACCCATATCTCTGCCTCTTTGTATGTCAATAGCTGGTAAATCATGAGCTCTTTGTAGTTTCTTGCCGTAGTAGTTTTCAGAAATCTAAAAAAAAATAAAGAATTTTAGCCATTATCAACAGAAAATACTAGAACTTAACGGCGTTTCACAGTGTCTGGAGAGACACCATACTCTAGTTTCATTCAGAATTAGAACAGGAATTTAGAAAAAAAAGACCCGGTATGAAACTGGCACAGGAGCGTCGATATACTGGCTATGTCCAAAAATAGATAGAGTCGAATTGTGGATAATGTGATGACAATAGCAGGCCATAAATTGAGAAAAAAATATGATAACGTACATCAGGATCTTGAATATCGTCAATCTTTGCAGCATACTGATGGAATATACCACGGTTTATTTCTTCAAAAATTTTACCTTTTTCTAGCAAACCAGATCTAAAGAGTGTTTCACTGTACGAAAACTCATCTTTATAATGATAGCCCTCAGTGTATGTCCTGAAATGTGTACCATTTGTATAACATGATGTAACAAAATAATCTATTGTACTACAATAAAAAAGCTCAAAAATCAATAAATTTTCTAATAAAAATTAGTTCAGGCTCCAATATCGACGAAGGTACTGTCCTTTTTGTTCCAGTTTCTTACAAAACTAGTGAATAATCTGACTAACTTAAAACAATCTGATTCGATGAACTCACTTGATCCTGCCATCTAAGAAAGTACGGAAGTATCTGACAGCAATATCATACTCTGCATACACGAGAGGCACAGCCTCTGCGTCGTACGTACTGACATGCTCAACATTGTCTGATAACAGCCCATAATTAACCATGTTTCTAAAACCTACAAAATCAAGACACAATATAAGATTATAATTCTTCTTTACCGCTCGTGATTCAAGCCTCGGAATAATATGAGCTTTATTCTGGTGGATAACTACTTCAATTACATTTCAATTCTAAATAAGAAATTTCATAGTATTTCCATCAGCATAACTTAGGAAATGATTTTGTTATAAACTCGTTGGCTGATACTTATGTTATAATAATAAACATGTTAATAACAACATCATTGCCTAAAGATTTCCTTAACTTGAGTTTCACTTGTTTTCTTTAGTTAAGTTTAAGTTTTGATGACAAGATGTAATTAACAAAAGCTGAAGGCGAGTAATTCAATTCATTAAAAGTTTTTGTCAAGACAGTATTCAGGCAGTAAAGAATACTTTAGTCTTACCTAATAAAGCAGGTAACAATTCATACATAAAGATGTTGGAAGCTGTGGCTATGTTGATCTGCCTGGCTACCTTGAAAAGACGGTCGTCTTTCCAACAAGAGTTGATTTCGTGCAGAGCCTTAGCCAACCTATTGTGTTCTCTCATGAAGAATATTGTCAAGGCTGTCGTTCTAAGGTCATAGTTTCCCACTTCTGGGAATCCTGTACAAACATAAAATGATTTTGGATTGTTTATATAATAAATTAGGATTGTTGTACCTCTAAAAAATTTTTGTGCTAATAGTTTTGTTGATTCTAACATTGCTATTAGATTATCGTCAAAGTAAAGCAATTTTGGGCTCTAGTTAAAAATAAAAATATGCATAGAATTAATGCAACTTACCAAATTCATAGCAAACAGGTTCAGTATCGTTATTTTGTATACAAACATTTTCTGATACATTCGGTGCTACCTGCGTCACCATATCTGATATCATACCGACCATTGAATTTGCTAGTACATTTGCAATGGTATCAACCAGGATATCAGCAGTCATATTCGCCAAATTTTTCTTATTAATATTTTTATTCATGCTTCTCGTAAAATTCGTCATTATTTTCGGCATAAAATCATACATCATGTCATTATAATTATCGGGCATAATTTCAGGCATCATATTCGGCATGTTTGGAGCCATATTGCCCATCATGTCAAATGACATATTAGTCAATAAATCTGTTGTCATATTTGCAACTGTATAGTTCTTATTGATCATCGACATTGTTAGTTTTATCATCATATCATCCTTTATATTCGAAATTATATTGTTTTTCATATCATCCAACATTTCGAAAGAGAAATATGTCTTATTAGCTGTGATATTTGCTGGTACATAACGGTTATCTCTGCTTTCGAGTATCAATAGGCCGTCTTCATATTTTCTTACTTTGGCTAGTCCTTGATAATCCACTCCATATATTGTTGAGAGGTCAATCACTGGTGTTTGATAGTTTATCTAGAACATTAATACAGTTCACTCGAACCATGAATGATAAAATCGACACATGGAGAAAATCAAGTTACTTACTTAATTTTATGTATGTGGTGTTTTTTTACTTTAAATAAAGTCAAGAAATCCTGAAAACCACTTTGCAAAAATTATTTAAATAGTGTTTAATACCTACGGATTTTTATTACTACCACCTACCTACTTAATTATCTGACCTTTGGCCCTAAAAAGACATACATCAAGACGATCCAATTTGATCATTAAATAATTTAAAAGGTTTAAAAAAAGCCACTCAGACAGCGACGGCACCCCACGCCCCCCTCTTGCGAAGGGGGTGAACGATCATGGAGGGCTGATGGTAGGTCTGCCACCGCCCGCCTCACGCTCAGGGCACCGCGCCACGTCTCATCAACGTGACTTGTGAGGACTCACATAGTGTGAAAGTCTCGAGAAGAGCTTACTATAGAAATGATCCTATGAAGTAAGGTCTTAATTTTGGACACAAAATCGAGGAGAGTCATTCGCGCGGGGAGAATCTTAACACCGCGATTCAGAATGACGCGTCATCGGCACAGCGCTATCTTGTGATACATTTTAGAAGCTCAGTGATATCGATCTTGACCTCGATCCATCAACAAGGCCATGACAAATATACCACGTGCGGCACATTTTTTTATTGGCTTTGCTCATATTTATTAAAAGTGAATTCTGTGTATATGTTTTGGAATTTCATTTGAAACCCTGTTGATCTAAATAATTATAATTATGTAGATCCATAGTTCCTTAGAGGGTTCCAAATGAAATTCTAACATATCGACAGAACTCACTTTTAATTTAAAAAAAGTTAATTTAAATATAAAAATATACCGTATGTGGTATTTTTACCTAAAAATGTTAAAGGCCAATTTTGAAACGTCAGAACTTATAACTTAGGAATAAAACCATTTATGTTATGGTGGTTAGACCGCTTTTGTACATAAGTGTCTAGTCTAGTAGTCTTATCAAACTGACTATTGAAGAAATAGCCCTAAGATTACTAGAAACGTATTTAACTACCACGTTAATTGAAAACTTAAATAAGGCCATACAATTTGTTCATTATATAATTTAAAAGGTTTAAAAAAAGCCACTCAGACAGCGACAGCACCCCACGCCCCCCTCTTGCGAAGGGGGTGAACGATCATCGAGGGCTGGTGGTAGGTCTACCACCGCCCGCCTCACGCTCAGGGCACCGCGCCACGTCTCATCAACGTGACTTGTGAGGACTCACATAGTGTGAAAGTCTCGAGAAGAGCTTACTATAGAAATAATCCTATGAAGTAAGGTCTTAATTTTGGACACAAAATCGAGGAGAGTCATTCGCGCGGGGAGAATCTTAACACCGCGATTCAGAATGACGCGTCATCGGCACAGCGCCACCTTGTGATACATTTTAGAAGCTTATATATATCGGTCTTGACCTCGATCCGTCGACAAGGCCGTGACAACTATAAAAACCACGTGTAGTATATATTTATATTGATAGGTTTTGTTTCGATATTTTGAATTTTATTTGAAACTTTTTAAAGAATTATGGATCTTAATAATATCTCAGTAGCTAGACCTTATTCTAGATATGTTTTTAATGTCTTAAAAAATAAATAAAATACTATACCGAAAATATTTTGTTCTGCGTAAATAGAATATGTGTAAACAGAAACTTATGAAACGACAAAAATCTATTACGGGCAATAATTCTGAACAAAAACTAATAATTGTAGCATTGAAAAGCGTTTGTTTCATTATAAACATCGGCATATTATTATTTTCATTTAAATTTTAATGCGTAATTTTAATTGATTAACTATCCACTATACAAAACTAATTAGATCCATAAATAACTTCTAACCAAGCCACAAAAAAACCGACCTATATTTTACTAATAATATGAAATCAGTAGCGACATCTAGTTGATCATTCTAAAACGTTTAGTTCCTATAGATCCCATTTCATCACAGCGGCCATGACAGCTGCACGATTGCGAACGCCATGTTTATTATACGGTCATTGAATGTAAAATATTGTTTAAATAATTTAGGCCCTTTATTGTTTCAACTTTGAATATGCAATACCTATTCTTAAATTATATATGTGAAGGTACTTGTAGTAACACTGATGATCGGCATAAATAAGTTATATTATTGAAACGGTTTAGTAAATTCTATGCACTGTGAGAGCAAGAGTATACGGCCAGTAAGAGGGTGAATACTAAGGTGACAACAGCTGATCTAGAGATGAATGAATGAAGACCCCAAATAATAATAAAAATAAGGGCGGAATAATGATAATAGATATTTTTTGTTGAACTGTATCTGCAAATAATAAGATTAACTTTTTCAAACAATAGGCTGTGAATTCCCCTTAAGTGTTCCACCGATATGCCATTCAGTTTTATTCGTTGCAGTTTGAATATTTTAAACACAGCTAAAAAGCTCATAGCCACTCTATTTAGAGGACCATTCCTCGGATTTGTTATTAAAGCTAAAACAATAAAAAAATATTTCCATTATGTCTTTATTTCCTTTAATGGGCTTAGTAAAAGTATAATGGCGGCGAAAACTAAGGAAGACAATGAGAAGACAATAATTTTAACTGTTTGGATGTTTGCTTTCGATTCTTTATTTCTTTATCTTATAAAAACATCATTATTTGAAAGTAAATATTTACGCATATTTGCCACGACTTTGTCCATATTTGGGATAACAAAAAACTCGGATGATATCACAACTATTTAGTTCATCAAACAAATCGTAAAACTAGCTACAACCAGCGGCTTCACCAGCGTGAAAAGTGTTTTCTTATCCCAAGGTAGCATTATGCCGGTATGAAAAGTAGCCTTTGTCCTATTCCAGAATTTCATCTAGATCCGTTGAGACGTTCTAGCGTGATTGACTAACAAATATACATACACACACATCTATCCAAACTTTCACATTTATTATATTAGAAAGATTTGTCAGTACGATTACAGGAATCAAGTCGTGAATGACCTTTCATAATTTTAACTCTTGTCGGCTATGGCACACAAGCACATACGAGCAAGTTCTTTTCAATGTTTTCTTTCAGCATTTGAAAAAGTAGAACTATTGTGGGAAGTCTAAGAAAAGTAGTAGTCAGATAGGAAACGCCGACCTCATCTAGTTTTAAAAACTATGATCGACATGTAAAAGTGTTTGTACAAACCAACTTACAGAAAATAAATCATTTATCATAAAAGTGTACGAAGAAAATACAATGAACGAGGCGCATTAAGTATTAGCATTCTGTCCTCATACCACACGAAGGATAAAACCACAATTTAAATCAATATTATTGAAAGGTTTGTATTAAAATAGGACTTCAAAGTGATATTATTTTCACACGTATCACAGAATTCACTGAACTTAAACGTAACTTTGAGAGCTGAGACAGTGTCAAGTTGTGCATTTCCAGTATAATTTGATCCCCTTTTATTTGGTAATGTTATACAATTCAAGTTCATATTAAACTGTTTAAAGTAGCTTGAGGTGCCATGGTGTGTACAAGATCTTTGAGTAAGTACTAACCTGTTCGGGAAGTATTATTTCGGGAGTACAACCCGAGTCTTGGAAAGTTTCCGCTCGAGAGAAGTTAAGACAGCGAATATCAGTCACTTTGAGATACGGGTCGTCTTCGGGCACACGTATGGGGATACACTTAGGGTCTTTATCACCTATCTTCGAGCAGCAATATTGCCTGCGTTTGAGGTAGTCGACTGGAACAGAACTTGGTGACTGATATTGGAGTTAGGATGAAATATGTTGGCAGATATAATACCTAGAGTATTGCTACTAAGTCTTTGTTGAACCAGATATGAATTCAATGGTATAGCAGGTACATTTGACTGTGAAACTGAAAGTGGTGGGCGTTTGTAAGTTTCGGTTTTTGTAAATTTACACGGTTAAAAAGAGGCAATAGTTTTAATGATAAATCTGAATGTCTAAAATCTTAAATTCACTGTCGACGGTCAAAATTGTGCCAAATAACATGAAATTTTGATCGATAGTTCCTTTTGTAACAAAAGTGTGAATATAGAAGAAATTTCTGAGAATTAATTCCCTGAAAGGTTTAAAATTTTGTATAAAAGAAGGTAATTTTTGCCGATGGGAAATCCGTTCAAGGTCATGGTGGTAATTTTAGAAGCTTGAAATACATAATGACTAATTAATTTAAAAATTCCATGACTTATTTTCACGAAGCACTAGAGAAAATTGCTCGGGGCATAGCTTGTAATTTTTGATTCTGAATGACTTATATTCAAGAAACACTACTTCTTATTTAACTTTGCCAAAACAATAATCCCATGAAGTTTACGATCTTAGAATTCTCTCTTTTCTCGATCTTTTTTTCTCATCTCGTCTCATACAGTAGGATATTAAGTAACTTTTTGGACGTGGTCACTATCAGGTGTCTTGTTGGTATGCGTCTATCCAACTAATTATTGTAGCATTTAGGTTTGTCTATAAGTGAAGTAAAACAAAAGATCTTACGTGGTCCATCCATAATACTGATATCTCGATGTATGAACTCCAGCATATGGACCGCAGCCACATTGAACGTGACCTTATCTTCAATCCGGCCAGTGGAATGCAGTTCCGTTCTGACCTTCCGGGCTGAGGGTAGCGGCTCACCATGTCTGTTCATACGGATATCACGATCTAGGGATGAAGATATATTGTTTTAGATATGTTGTGTAGGATTTCAGAGAACTTGTTTAATATCCTGTGTATTGTATAGATTGTGTCTAATATTGGGAATTGTGTAGTTAATATTGAATCATAATAATTTCGGCAAACAATGTTGAAAGTATTAGGTTTGAGATATAATATTTCAAGAATGTTTTCGGTGATCTGATTACTTCGCTACATTAAGTACATTATGTGTTTCGTTTCATTCTTTTGTCTCGACAAATTAACGCTGCCAAAAGTGAGCTATTTCCCAACAATGAGATTAGATGGCAGGTATAAGTTGATGTTTATGATAAATAATTAATTGGTGTGTTTTCGCATGAACTTACTACGGATGTCAAAAAACAAAAAAAAAACTTTCTAGAACATTCAAAATTGCCAAAACAACGTTAAAAGTTTAAAAAGAATGAAAAAAAAAACATTGTCGGGTGGACAATGTTTTTTTTTCATTCGTTTTAAACTACATACATTTATCTAGTAGTAGATACAGCTTCGATCGACGATATAGATTATATTATAACATGTACACGTAATTATAACATGATATCTTGCGGAAACAGCCCGATGCAAACAGTAAAACGTCCATAACTTTTGAAAGGCTGAACCGATTTTAATCAAAACTAGTTAAGAACACTTTCGATAAAGTCACCTTTCAAAGGAATAAAACTAAATCAAAATTGGTTCATCCATTAAGGAGCCACAAATACACAAACACACAGGTAGTTATACACATCAAACTTATTAAACCCCTCTCTTTCCATCGGGGTTTAATAAATAGAAACAATACTTCCCAACGTGACAATCATTTCAGTTACCTTTCTATTTCTTTTTCCTGTAGGCAGTGCACAAGAGTATCGTAACAGGTGGCGTGTGTACTTCCAGGAAATGTGCATCCGCCTTGCCAAGTTATTGAACGTTTGAATATAAATATTTACTCGGAAATAACATTAGGTATTGTTTCCTGGACTTACAACATTATGATTAAATTGGCGTATCAATTTTAAGGGTCATATGTGGATAATTTGGGATTTAGGTGCATTACTTTGTATAATATAAGTGACCTACTCCGGCTTTGCACTGGACAAATAATATCACAAAACAACTTTCTTATCGCTTTTCCTAATAGTACAAATCGTATCAAAGTTTGTTGAGTGATTCAGTAGAAGTAAACGGAGAAACAAACTGAGGCAGATATAAACCTTTGTATTAGGAGAAGAGATAAACCGAAAAAGAAATAAATATTTTGTGGACTTCTGTCGACAAATATTCTGACGTTAGAGGTAGTAAACGAACTTGAACAATTTAACTGTTTTGTTGAACGATAAAATGATCTAGGTTTCAGCAACTAAACTGATTCTAATCTATCAAATACCACTTACCGTTGGCATAGTCTGGCTTCAAGAGTCTGAGATAAGGTCCTTTGGCAGAGCCCCTCGTTGGGTATTTGTAGTTGTTACAAGTACCATCAATCCTGCTGCCTTCGTGGGGTGTGCACGGCTTTATATCAATTGAGCATGGTCTAGAAGGATACACAGCAGAAATTAAGATCAGGACCTCTTTAGAGACTACTCATATTTGGACATTGTGACGGCAATCGACCGGTCAAAAGTCTGGCTTTCTCGTATTAAAAAAAAACTAAAAAGCAAAAAATAACTTTCTTTTCCGAAGTCGGTGTCTTTTGTACCCATTGTTTTAAGTTTTTCGACACAGACTTCGGTTTGGTTTGTAGTTTTTTGTTCTGGAAGTCGTTTTGATTTTTTGTTAAGAAGTTTTTTATTTTTCTCTTTTTAGTTTTGATAGGTAGGTAACTATCTCCAATTAACATGATAATCATTTATAGCCAAAGTACATCTCATTAGGATTCTAATAAGCCCAAACACGACTAGGATACATTGTTTTATATCAGAGTTCCAGTGCCTACCTTCCCACTTCATCATCAAATCAGTTCGATGGTGCTATTTTCATCAGTACCATTTATTTATAAGTATTTGCTTTATCACAGTCGGTTAACTATTCGTGATATCTTATACCCTTGACATACTTAGCATTTAGGAGTTCCATTGGCCATCTGTAGTCTTCTTCACCAGTTCCACTTCACCAAATAATATATTCTCAGTGCAAATGATTGCATTGTTGATGAAAATACTAAAATCGCTATATGTATGCCTATAATATTTGAGGAGTTCGCGCTACCGAAAAGTCACGTGGTCAATCACGTGACTTTTCGGTAGCGCATGTCAATTCCATAGATTTTTACCCGACTACGGCGAAACCAAAAGGAAGGGTTATGATTTTAGCAGTCTATGTATGTATGTTTGTATTCACGTATGTTCCTCCGTAGTGCCTAAACTATTCATCCGATTTTGATGAATAAGGTGTCAATCGATTTGTTACTATGGCCCAGTTAAAAAAAGCAAAAGAAAATGTAATCAGGTTACAAATTTTAATTAAACTGTTTTGCTTGTTGACTTTTCGACAATCATTATTGCTTGCGTAGTTTTTATTATTATGAGAATAAAGCAGAAAACAACTTGCTTTTTTTTATTATTATAGATAGGCTCGCGCTTGACCACTATCTCACCTGATGGTAAGCGATGATGTGATCGACGATGTAACACGCTTGCCTAGAAGTAACCTATTCACTCTTGACTTAAAGACCCCGAGGTTGTAGCTATCTGGAAACACAGACTCCGGCAGGGAATTCCACTCCTTAGCCGTACGCATAATGAAAGTATTTCCAAAACGTTTAGTGCGTATGGGTGGGATGTCCACCATGTACCGATGGCGCATCGCCGTACGTCTTGTAGTCCGATGATGAAACGGGCTAGGCGGAATTAGATCATGCAATTCCATCGCACACTCCCCGAAATGCAACCGATAAAAAACCGACAAGCTGGCAACACGACGACGATGTTAAAGGGTTTGGAGCTTTGACTCGACCAATGCCTCATTGCCGATGAGCCTCTTGGCCCGTTTTTCGATCGACTCTAGTGCATCAAGCTGGTATTTGGCCGATCCGTCCCAGAGATGAGAACAGTATTCCATGCAAGATCGAACTTGCGCTTGATACAACTTAAGCAGCTGCTCTGGCGTGAAGTACCGTCTCACCTTCGCAAGGATCCCCAACTTTTTGGCAGCCAATTGAGCCTTTGCCTCAATGTATGGGCCAAAATTGAGTGTCGATGTCAACGTTACGCCAAGAAGCTCAAGATGGTCCGTTATCGGTACGGTTACACCTCGGAAAGATGGAGCCGGGTGAAATTGGCTCTTTTTCGCGGAGAAGAGACATGCCTATGTTTTTGCGGCATTGAACTTGACCAGATTGGCATCGCCCCATTCGGAGACTGCCTCCAAGGACAAGCTCAAGCGCTCCAACATGGCCTCACGGAGAGACCGGACCTGAGCCCCAGTGGCCCGTGCGTTGGACAAGTATATCTCAGCAAAAGTGCTGTCATCTGCATACCCAAAGGTGCCGGGTTTTAGCAGTTCATTTATGTGCAGCAAGAACAATGTCGCGGACAGTACCGACCCCTGAGGGACCCCGGCATTAATATCCAATAGGTCCGAAGAGCAGCCATCGATAACTACTCGAATGGACCGACCCCTCAGGAAGTCTGCAATCCAGTCACACAGACGACCGGGCAGACCGAATGAAGGAAGCTTACCAATAAGGCTTTCGTGCCAGACCCTATCAAAAGCCTTCGAAATGTCGAGGAAGACGGCAAGCGCTTCCCCATGTCTCTCGATGGCCTCACTCCAGATGTGAATGGCATACGCTAGAAGATCCCCAGTGGACCGATTTTGGCGGAAGCCGCATTGGCGGTCGCTAAGGATGTCGTTGGCTTCTAGGTATGCCACTATTAAGTACGTACTAGTAAGTACTCTTGCAGAGTATGGACGTTACAGAGATGGGTCTGTAGTTGGCCGGGTCAGCACGACTGCCCTTCTTGGGCACGGGCTGTACGTTGGCTTGCTTCCAAGCATTCGGCTCTTTTCCAGTCTAGTAACTAGAATGCTAAAAGAAGAGAATGTTATAAATAAAATAAAAACATCTTACTCAGTAGCGTTCTTCAACCTTAGTTCCTTCGATTGCGCTGTCTCAACTTTCTTTCCGGTATACCTATCAAAAACTCCAGCGTCCACTCGAAAAATTGCGGTAAATATTAAAACGTTAAATAAATAAAACATTTTGTACCGGTCGACTTAGTGCCGCCCTTTGATACAGTTAACTAAGCAGGGCCGGCCGGTTTGTAATCCCGAATGTGTTTCGCAAAGTGAATCGATCGATTACCGCTTGACCGTTTCCCTTCGTGAATTAAATGAAGGATATCTGAAAAACGGCGCTATCCGCTTTCGCAAAATTTCGCGTTTTTACTACATTTATTGAATGTCAATTTGTATTGTCGTTTGCATAATTTACCCATGATTAAGTTTCATGGGTAAGACTCGTATAACTTCCCTTTATTTTATGTTCGCAAACGAGGATAATAAAAGACTAGGTATGTACCATTTTGGGTGCTGATGCCTGTCTGGGTCGCGGATAAATTTGAAAGAGAGTTCCCGCAGCTCTGGCAGAAGCAACTGAAGGAACACGGGTGAGTTTTAGTCAGTAAAACTCTGACACGCCCTTCCGCTTCACACAGAGCGGGTAAAGTCATTGGATGAATTCCAACGCCAAAAAAAAAACAAAAAGGTATGTACCATTTTATACAGATTCCCTGGTTAATTCTAAAAATGGTTCAATACCTATATATAACAATACAATCAAAGACATTAATACCTAAATGCATGCTGCACCGATAAGCATGCAACGATCGAGCATTGAGACATCACGGTGGCAAAAAACCAAATGCATAAAAGATTCAGTTTCAACAACCAATCATCATAAATCGATCCCTTCCTAATACCACTTTTTACTAAACAACTTCAGGTCAATTCATCGACTTCCTTACAAAATTAGGAACGTCAAAACAAATTATAAAATTAATTTAAAAACGACTCAAGTTTTATTTATATTTGAAGACGGACTCCGCGTTGTATCTCTGAGAAAAACTTTTAATGAGTTTCTTTTAGAGAGTGCAGGTACCGACTGACTACTGAGTGAATGTAATGAGAGGAGAGGAGGTTCCTACCAGGCAAACATTCCAGGGAATCAGCTAACGGTACAACATTTAATTAACAATTAACATTCCAAATTAATTTTCGTTAATGTTAATTGAAACATTTTCATTAATTCTTGCATTATTACATAATTCCTGCTTTTTACCATAGGAGAGATAGTAACTACAAAATTCTATGTAGATGCTTCTTTAGTTTAGTCTTCATCATACATACCTACATGCACCACTGTGGTTGTTGGTACTACACACCCAGCGTTTTTCAAAGACATCATAAAAATCCAGTATGATGGGGCTATTATCATTTGTTGTAAGATCTAAGCTATCAAGTAGCTGGGTCATAGTGTTTTGAGATGATTTAAAAACATTGTATTATATCACAGAAATCTTGAGACAATAATGTCTAAGTAAAGTTTTTTTTAACATTCTACGTTTCATTCTCAGACCAAATAAAAAAATTGGTATGATGTTTCATTTGACGATTAAATTGAAACGTTTTTTACTACTTTTAACAGTTTAGTTTACCATCTTTATAAATGTTAAGACGAGATAATAGTTTTCAATAAAACTAAGACCATCTTTAAAGAGTTGTTACATTTTAAACTAATTCCGTTTTTTGAAGCCGGAACAAAGACAAGTTTAAATAACACTAAACGGAAATTATAGAAGCCACGATATCTTTGAAGCAATCCACTTTATACGCAGTCAAGAAAATGTAGACAAACTGGTGTCCGTAAAAATGTTACTCACAACCCCTAAGCATTTTTTTTTGTATTTGTTCGCAACTGTAAAAATCTTATTGGCGCATAGATAATTATGAATATAGATTATAATTAAAGAAAAGAAAATACATTTATTTGTCACAAGCACACAATATAAAAAAAATAAAAACAAAACTTAAAACTATACAACAATAAAAAAGAGAAAATCAATATAAATATGACATTGTGTGTCCGTCACACGGTCACACGGCTGCACCAAATAAGACCAGTTCAGCAAAATGTAGCGCAACTAGTGCCCGACGCAGATTTTTTTTGTTTGATTAATAGTTAGTAAATGATATGTGGATAAATATTAAACTAGCTAGGTACTTACATGACGGATAGGTTGCGACGATCCCAAGTAACATGGGACAAGGGCGGGCAGATGTTATTTTTTTTCGGAAAATCTTTCATACCTATTTGGATACTAAATCTGGATAAAATAATACATCATCTGCCTAGCCTTTTCCCAACTATATTGGGGTCGGCTTCCAGTCTTACCGGATTCAGCTGAGTGACAGTGTTTTACATGGAGCGACTGCCTATCTGACCTCCACAACCCAGTAACGGGTAACACGGTACCCCTTGGCAAGACTGGTGTCAGATCTCAGGCTTCTGACTACCCGCAACGACTGTCAAAGATCTTCAAATAACAGCCGGGACCAACGGCTTAACGTGCTTTCCGAGGCACGGAGGAAACTCGGTATGTTGAAATGGATAAAATAATACATTATCTTAAAATAACTTGTCTATCTGTCTTAATTACTTGCATTTCCTTCCTTTATTATCCTGTGGGAAATGACGCCTTAAAATAAGCAACAACTTTTCTTATAAAGAAATTAGAAAAATCTATTGCCTGACTCTTAATAGAAAGTTAAAGTAGGTACACAGGGGCCATTTAATTTAGATTGAAAGTCGTCCCCAGTTTTCATTTCGACTTCTCTTTTTTCTGAATTTTTACCTTTGAATACTTTTCGTTTTGTTGATCTCGGTCAAATAAGATCACTAATTGGACTCCGAATGATCGACGAATTCAAAAGGAATTTCGTAGTGATCAACGTTGAATTAAATTTGAATGGTGATAATAATTAAAATTATTATTGAAATGAGTTCCTTGACGTACAATGGATTAATCGCTGAAGGGTCTTTAAGGGGTGCTTCGTTAAAGTTAATTGAGATATTTCTGCGGTTGTGGGATGAAGTGAATTTTTTATGACATTAATTTGGAAAAATTTTGATCTTTTAAATACTTAATATGAGTACTTATTATTTACTACTAATTATATGAAGGTAGAAAAACGTTATTAAGTCCAAACTGCATGTCAAAGACTTGCTAATCATTACTTAAGGCCGTACCCTGACCAAAAAATCAGCATGAGATATGAGCATTCCTATTAGCCTAGCGGCACTGGTGGCGTGTGAATTACAGTAGTGAATACGCCCAGAATTTAGAATAAAATCTTTACAAAATCGAATATTGGTCTTTTGAAAAAAATAAAACTTACAAAATGTTCGTTAACAAATTGTCTATCCATTAGTGTTAGTACAAAAAACAATTAATGAACACTTTACGAGGAGATGCATATTATCAATAATAATTTCTCATTTTTCTGGTTTTGTTGGTAAGAGATTAGTGATACTTATACCTCTTTAAAAAAAAGGTGTACTACCATTTTAGAATCAACATTATGTAGAAATTTAGTGTATGTTTATTAATTGATGTTTCTTTTTAAATAAAGAGTAGATAGCTCTTAAAAACTGCAAAAAAACGACTAGCGCGGCGTTTTGCTCGGGAAGGCGCCTTAACTTTAAGCAAGTCACGTTTATACCTAAGCACCTAGACATCAAGATATACACACCTTGTATAAGTCTACTATTGTGTTTTTTGTTGGTACCTAACATTTTATTTCTCCTGAAAAACTGTGGAAAATATACTATTATTATTGTGTTGTTGGCATTTTGAAGGGCAGTGGCCGCGCAAACCGGCTGTTGGTTTATTATCACACTAGCTGTCCCACGCGGTTTCGCTCCCGTCGTCTTGCTACCTACCTACCCTACATACATGAATGTTGCGTGCGAACCGCTTACGCAACGCACGCAACGGAAGCTCTCAAAAAGGAATAATTTTGCCCGTTTCTGTAAAATTTTTCATTTATGCTCCAATCCTATTGGTCGTAGCGTGAAGTTATACAGCCTATAACCTTACTCGATAAATGGACTACCCAACACAAAATGATTTTTTCCAATCAGTAGTTCCTGAGATTAGTGCGTTCAAACAAACAAACTCTTCAGCTTTATAATATTACAGCTTTATAATATAGTTATAGATAGTATAGATTTGGCGTAACATGATTATCATCTATTTTTTTTTAACCAGGGTTTCTTAATTCCCTCTAGTTTCACATATTTAAGCACCAGATTTATTACAAACAGCCTGAATATACCCAAGACAGTCGGGACAGACATCCGGTACAGACCGACATAGTCAGGCATATTAGCTGTGACAGACAATGAACATTCAATGGGCACTCATGTGGTTGTGAGATAGACCGACAATATACCATCTGTGGTGGCCGATTGAATACTGATTGACTGTGTATGTGAGTGTTGTCCACAACAACAAGCTTGCCGTGTTTGTGGGAGTTTAATGCGTGGTTGACACATTTAATAATGCTTTTTTTTTATATTTTCTGGCATAAACTGCGAATTAACATTGACTTATATGGTAAGAACGGGTTGGACTGACGCGTGACGCCACAATTTTGGTAATAGATAAGTCATACTAGACCGAAGCGAACACGCCACGCGATCGGCTATCTTCGGGAGCGGTCGTGTGCGAAATGACGAGTTTCTTTTATGGTGTACGCCTATTAGCAAACGTTCGAAGGGCCGTCTCTCAAGCATGTTGAAGGTGAAGTAACCCCCTACTTCCTGTTACTATTATAATCATGAAAGTCTGGCTGTTTGCTAATCAATAATTGATTAGCAAACAGCCAGACTTTCATGTACCCGTTCAGCAGTTGAGGCAAAATTATTTTGCCTCAGCTGCTGAACGGGTATGAATGAAACTGGTCACATGGGCAAAACCACTGGGAGTAGCTAGCACTTAGTATATATAACTTCAAACTATCTAAGCCTTTAATGGCAGTCACCCAGTTTGCCTGACGGTGTTAACCCAGTATAGAGCATTTCAGCTAAGATTAGAATTAAGCCGGGCTTAGCAAGCTCTTCTCACCCAGTTTTCTTTTGAGCTTTAAAGATTAGCCCCCGTTCCCACCGAGTCTGATTAAGATTTATGTAAGTGACATATCTAATACCTACATCCATTTATTCTGTCACTGTTTCATTTTTTGTCTGGGTTTAAAGTGCTTAATGTCCTTGAAAACATACTTAAGTAAAATTGATGAAGACGTACTACATGCTTTAACCATAAAACCGTAAAACTCCAGGACTTCTAAAATGTATTAGGCATCGAGATAAACTGCACGTAAAATCTAAGAAGATTTCAGACAAAATAATACTACGTGTAACATAGACGCGTTATCGAAATTTCTGCAATGTGTTATTGCGTAAATTAAAGAGAACTTATGAGAAGAGTGAGATTGAAAAATCTAGAAATAATCCTAAAGCATTGTAGAAAACCATTAAGGAAATAACCAATACTGGTAAAATATGCTCTAATTCTGTTGAACTGCTCTTTCTTCAGCATTATAGGCAAAAACATGGGTGTAATAGTAGATTGTGTCACAAGGGACCAAAATAATGTATTGAGGGTGAGAGCGATTGTTTGATTTATTTTTTATTTTTGGGACAATATCACCGCACTATTCCCAAACCACTGCAACTCCTGAAAGCCAGAATCAAATGTCTTAAGTCATCATGTTTTTAAAAAGTATAGAAAGAACTAGACATAATAGATCTAAATAAATTTAATGTCTAATCAAAAACTTCTGACTGGCTCATACAGCAGGACTATTTTAAAACAGAGTCTATACTACTATCATACATCGCTTGACATAAAACAAACCTTTACTAAAATCTACAAACACTCATACATCGGTACAATCTCCCTCTCCCTTCTTACACACACACATCTCAACACTCACACATTTGATTAATACTAATTATTTATATGCATTTATAATGGTAAATCGTCACTCTTGTAAACATCAGTTTTATTATAATCAAATTTTGGCCGATCACTGTCTCTTAGTTAAAGGTCTCCCTAGTTTAAGAGACAGTTCAATCTGCCTAGCCTTTTCCCAACTATATTGGGGTCAGCTTCCAGTAGTTTAAGATACAGTGTCCATTTTTTTTTGAAAACCTAAATCTTCTACGCCCAAGCTATATTTTTAGGCTTATTGTATTTCTACCACTTTTTTTTTAACTGTATGTGTGTATTATTTGGATAAATAAACAATTTTATTTATTTACTTTATTTCAGCAGAAGTTCTTATGTATACGGTCGAAGACGTTCATAAATTAAGAGACAGACTTTTCCTCTAAATTCCTCATAATATGTTTACTAGTTATTTATTTTAATGACTTTAAGTTCTACTTTAAAATCGAACAGGTGTTAAGGCCAACGAAAAAGTCCGATTGAAATTGCAATTCCCTCTCAAAATACACTCGATACCACAAAAACCGGAACAATTCCTAATCCTGCCACAAACACGCTCTCAAACGCTCTCAAAACAATAATGATTACTTTCTGAAACAGCCACTACACTCACTGATCAAACATGTGGTGCTTAAGTGCCTCTCTCCGATACAATGATCCGCACTTACTGTAACCCACCTACAGATTGTACCTGCAGTTGCGGTCCCATAATGGAGAATTAGGTTTGTTTTTTTTTGCATCTAGGTGTAGGGTAAAAGTAGACTGACGGAATAGGAATTTGTTGGACTTTTAAATAGAAAATTCAAAATATAAGAATTTGTGGTACGAATTGTTTTTTTAAATATTTACATATATATATAGACTAGTAGTAACCTATACATTCTTGATTTAAAGACCCCTAGGTTGTAGCTATCAGGAAACAGAGACTCCGGTGGGGAATTCCACTTCTTAGCTATACGCACAATTAAAGTACCTATTCCCAAAAAAACATTGTGCATAGGTAGGGTGGGATGTCCACCAGACACAAAAACAAATTATTTTCGTGTAAACATAAAAAACCGGCCAAGTGCGAGTCAGACTCGCGCACGGTTCCGTACTTGGTAAATTGCGGTTTACGATTTATGACGTACTCAAATAAAAATTACTTATTAGATCTCGTTCAAACCAATTATCGGTGGCAGTTTACATGGTTATGTACATTATATTTTTTTTTTAGTTTTTTCATTCGCTTATTTTAGAAGTTACAGGGACACACACACACACACATTTTACCACTTTGGAAGTGTCTCTCGCGCAAAATATTCAGTTTAGAAAAAAATATATATTAGAAACCTCAATATAATTTTTGAAGACCTATCCACAGATACCCCACGCGTAGGGTCTCATCAAACCCATAGGTCCACCTATGGGTTTGATGAAAAAAATTTTTGGAGCTTTTAAGTATGACCCCCAAAATTTATTGTTTTTTTTTCCTTTTTTGTTCACAGAATACATCTAGTTACCAAGTTTCAACAGCATAGTTTCGGAAAAAAATGTGGCTGTGACATACGAACGGACAGACAGACATGACGAATCCATAGGGTTGCCGTCTATTGCCATTTGGCTACGGAACCCTAAAAAAAAAGTACATCTACAAAAAAAATACTTATCAAAACAAATAATATAAGTAATCCAAATGAGTTTCTGCCTGTAGATATTATTATATCGAATACGTTGAAGAGGAAAACGGTCTCATTACTGATTCGGTCGGTCCAAATGTAGTCGGTTCGTGTCAACATAGCTTTAGGGAAACGGAATTTTATAAAAAAGATTAAGACCTTGGGGAGGGTATGCCGATGACGGGCCTGGCCAGGCGGAAAATTTATCGATTTATATTTGCCGCCCTTTTACTTAATATAAATTATCAAGTACTAGCGCCCGTGTCTCTGCTCGCGTTGAATTAATAAATAATAAAGTAGTAGTAGATGTATCATGTAATAATTCTCAACAGTATCTTTGTAAATTAATGCTTTTGTGTTATTCTGGTGTATAAGCTAAATCACTGTAAAGTTTCATCAAAATCCGTACTATAGTTTCTTCATGAAAGAGTAACAAACATCCATCCATTCATCCTTAAAACACTTCGCGTTTGTACTTCATAGTAAGTAACTCTAGGGAGGTGTCATTGGACGTCAACGATGGTGATAGTCGAAATGTCAAAATTATGGCATTGATCACGTGATATTTCGATAGCTATTAACATTCCCATAAATTTATTAGAAATAGAGTATTCTTTTATTGATTCAAAAGAGGGCTGTATGTGTTTATGGTTATTTGTGAGATTAATAATTACAAGGATAAAGCTGGGAACAAAATATCGGACGCGGCTGACGGACGCGACTGACAGCCACGACTTATAGAGTATATGTGTAATGAATGTACATTACATTGTGCAAACTATCGGACGTAAGTCGCAAACGTGACCTTGGGCGTTCGGACGTCCGATAGAGATCTGGCCCGCTGGATGTTTGTGTCAGCTGACAACGTCCGCGGACGGTTTGCACGCGGTACGGGACGCGTCCGAGCGTCAGAACCACTCAGACTACGCGAAATTATCACACGTGCGTGCGAGGTTATAAATTAAAATGGAAGAAAATTGTATCGAGTGTGTTTGTAGCAGAGAATTGTTCCTCACTTTTACTACTCAACATGTTTCGAAGTAAACATAATCTTCGTTGCATAAGCTATATTGTCTATGGAATAAGCGCTCGGATGCGTCCGCAAGCCGCGTCCCAAACGACTGTGCACACACATCAGTCGCAGTTGTAAGTCGCGTCCGTCAGCCGCGTCCGATAATTTGTTCCCAGCTTTACCATGAGATTCTAGTCAAATGTCATTCGATATCATCCCACTAGATTGAAGATGTGACATTTCGATAGCGTTTGACATTCCTATACATTTTTGACGTTTTTCCAATCACTATCGCCACGCTTTCGATAATATAATGTCACCTGTCTAGGGCCTCTAGTCTGGTCATCTGACTTCAAGTTGCGTAAAGTTTTTCTTTATTTTTCTTTAGTACAATTCCACCGCACTATTACGTTCAGTTCCTTCTTGCTCTGTTTTTTATTTACTTTGAAAAAAGACGTATTCCACATTGGGCACCTGTTTTAACGGCACTTGAGTGAATAGCACCTGAGGTATTCCACATAGGAATGATGATGAGGAATCATAAATAAGTCTTAGTATTTACGGGGCTGGAATCATCTCCGGTAAAGACTTACCTAAGTACCTGGAGATTATAATCATGAGATGTAAAAAGACTACCGAGAGATTTTAGATTCTGACCTTCTGGTACTCCGTTAATCTCTACCGCTTATGATTCTAGGCCTGCAAATATATCTTTATGATTTTGGTCTCCTGGTAGTTTGGGTATAAATGCTTATAATGTTCAAAATCTAATTAAAAAGCAACAGAAGTAGATATATTTTTATTGTGCTATTAATGCTGTCTACTGATTTTAATAGATTTTCTAATTTTGACGGCCTAAAAAAAAATCCACGTCCCAAAACTAGTACCTACTGATCCGTAGTTGCCAAATGTGGAATACAATTTTAAATAATAAATTATTCTACATTTGGCATCTGCGAAAAATATCGATAGGTGCCATATGTGGAATAACTCAGGTGCCATATGTGGAATAAATCAGGTGCCGTTAAAACGGGTGCCCAATGTGGAATACGTCTGAAAAAACAGACAAGAGTAGCATTATTTTTACCTAGATCTGGGGGGTGACCATAAGCTCTTAGAGCGATATCAATTTGAGATCGAGTAAGTGACAGATGTATACACGTCAGATACCAGATGAATAAGGGTCAAGGGTCACCCCCCAGATTGATCAGATATGCAGTTGCTCGATGTAAAATACTTCTCGTAGGTAGTATGATACAGATGATAGTATCAAAAATAATTCTGTACAAAAAGTAGTGTCCACAAAAGCACTGGTACGATTTCCAGGTTGAGGAACAAGTTCTTGGGGTATTTTGTAATGAAACTTGAAACTGAGCTCTAGAAATGGCAATAGCGATTGAAAAATGTCAAAAAGTATGGTAATGTCAAACGCTATCAAAATTTATTTAAATGATTAAATAAATGTCACTTCTTAATGGCACTTTATTAGAATGTCAGGGTAATATTTGTAATGATTAATCCCGCAAATAACCATAAACAAATACAGTCCTCTTTCATGGACTGCAGTCAATTTGAATCAATAAAAGAATATTCTATTTCTAATTAAAACCGCACTCGAGAACTTTGAAAATAAACAACTACTCAATTTAAACTTAATAACATGTTCGCAAGCGTTTACATACTTATATTCCTTTTAATTAGACGAGAATATCGTTGTACCTGATTAAATCAATAGTACAGACAACAAAATAGATTCGTAACTTGTGAGTTCTTTTGAAATTCTACTCAAAGCTTTAGTTTACCAAGTTCTCAACTTCGAATTTTTTACTTAAAAACCGAAGGTTATTCAATGAAAGTGAGCATTGAGGTTTTCATACTCTATTTCTACAGGTTTTATATGCTAGTGGGTTCCGCCTTATGCCGCCTTGTTCTAACATTTCTTTAATTTCTTTCATACAAAACAAATTTTAGGGTTCCGTACCCAAAGGGTAAAAACGGGACCCTATTACTAAGACTCTGCGGTCCGTCTGTCTGTCTGTCTGTCCGTCTGTCACCAGGCTGTATCTCATGAACCTTGATAGCTAGACAGTTGAAATTTTCACAGATGATGTATTTCTTTTGCCGCTATAACAACAAATACTAAAAACAGAATAAAATAAATATTTAAGTGGGGCTCCCATACAACAAACGTTTTTTTGCCGTTTTTTGCGATAATGGTACGGAACCCTTCGTGCGCGAGTCCGACTCGCACTTAGCCGTTTTTTAGACTTATCGGTTTGTTTTTTGCGTTTTAATTGCGTAACTTTTTAACCGCAGACGGGTTTTTAGTAAATAAAAATATTGTTTTATATCTATTCCACAGTCTCGGCAACACGAACAATGTCTACTGTCATTTTATTTTTTAAAGTGTAGTAAACCGTAGAACTTTTTCTATAAACCGCGCTGTCGCATTAACGCGTGGCGCTTGTCTGAGTTTTGACTGTTTTGTCGACTGTACTATTGCTTGGATTACATTCTCGCCGGTGCAACCGATACAAGACGCACTGAAGCGTCAAATTGTCACATCGCATCTAGGTTTAGAATACATATTTTAATTAATTCCTAGATCAATTTGTAAATAAACAGGAATGCAAGATTAACATGCAGTGTTTGTTTATTAGTCTAGTTTTACAGTCACTGAAAATCGTTCAAAGGTTTGATTAAAAATGTAAATGTTTGTTAATTTCGTGAACTACGTGTATTCACTATGTTGGGGATTTTTCGCGCGATTTAGCTTGCGTAGTATGATTCTTGTAACATAGGGTTACAGGAATCATACATTATTTCGGGATTAAATGTAGGGTATGGCACTCAGCCGTAGAATAGGATGTTTCTATCAGTGATTTCATCAGTAGGCAGGAACTTGCAGAGATTACCTAATACAAACAAAAAAACCCTTCTTTAGAATAAAGAGTTTTCGTGATTGCATCAGTAGGCAGGCACTTGCAGAGATTACCTATTACAAATAAAAAAAAACCTCGACTGAATTTCGTTAGTAAAAAGTCTGTAGCGGCACCAGCGCCGCCACTTACGAACTAATGACATGACGTCACATAAATCCTGCATCGCGCAAGGAAAGTTTTCGGCGCGATTAGAACACATACAACAGTCCGACAACAACCGTCGGGCAGTTGCCCGGACCAGACACAACACCCGTCTGGTTGGAGGATCCTCCCTTTTCTATGGAGGTTTGTGGGACTTTACACCCTGTTCCACCTACCCCCAAAAGTCATAATTTAAAGTTTGGTTCATAATTCAATGAAAAAGGCATTATGTTGTGCTTCTATGTTTTTTTTTAATTTATATTTGTCAAATTTGTACACTAGGCCTCTGTTGACAGCGCAATTTTGAGCATCTTTTGAGGGTTCTAGTGCTTCTAAAGATAATGTACCATCAAAAAGGAAAACATAAGGGCACAGTATATAACTTTATTTTCCAGTTTATCGAATATCTTTTAAATTGGTCCAATATTAGAGGAGGAAATAGGCGAGAGCCAAACCTCGACTTACGACCTTTTACTTAGGATATTCAGTCGGATGTCTGCGACCGTATTTCCTCTTAATAGATTAGATCGGCACCCATTCACGGACCGACATCAGCAAACATTGCTAAATCAATAATATCGACCCGCGTGGTATTATTCTTTAGACACGATAAGTATTTGAGATAACGCTTCTAGATAAAATAAAAATAAGAAACGGTTCTACAAATAAATCCCTAGTTACGTAACACTTATATAGGTCAATCGCAGTGTTTCCTTCTCGATTAAATAGACTCTATGTAAGTACGTACATCATTGTACGGTTTTATCGATACTAATGCGTCTCGCTCGATTTCACGTGGTCACGGGAAAGAGTAGTCACTGTAACAGCTAGGGCTGTCGCACATATCCTGTTTACGGATACTGTGCGCCGTTTAGCTGAATCAATTGCTTGTTTTCGGCTATTCATTTTCTGTTTCTACAGAAGTATTCGCATGGAATTTCTAGGCAACGTTTTTGTCTGCGTATTTTTTTTTGTTTTTATTCAATTTGCTGATCTTTGTTTTTCAGTTTTTTTTTTCAATTCTTTGCAGTTGCTGTGTTTAACTCTGAAATATATCTATACTATAATATTATAAAGAGGAAATATTTTTTGTTTGTTTGTTTGTACCGAATAGGCTCTGAAACTACTGGACCGATTTGAAAAAATCTTTTACCAATAGACAGCTACATTATTTTTGAGTGACATAGGCGATTTTTCTCCCGAAAATGGTTCCTGTGGGGTGGTCCACGGGAGCGATGCCGCGGGCAACAGCTAGTTTGTGATAATTATTTGTATAAAAATAGAGGAATATCCATTTACTCTTTTATTTATATTCGTTAAGTTTCATTGGCGAAAATCGCCCTCAATAGTTTTCCAATTTCACATTTAGTTACCGAATCCATTTATAGAGAAAAGAAAATAAACTTTTACATAACTCTGTAAATAAGGCAAATTTAAATCCGAACACATTTTATCGACAGCAGCCCTAACAATGTCGATGCATTCGAGTGCATCGAGTCCACTTTGCACCGCACTAGTGTAAGTGCGGGTCGCTGCGGACGACGGCCGGGAAATAAGAGGATTGTCGGCTCCCGGGACCGCTATACCACATATACACATCACTAGCAGTATGTGTCAGACACTTAGCTATAGCTACTTAGAAGTTTTAGTAGTGATTCTGAGAAGCTCTTTGGTTAATACCCTGGTTTTAGATTTTAACTGGTTTTAGAGTGAAGAGGATCGCTCCTAGCTTCGTGGCATATTTGGGCATTAGTGCGAAACTGCGAATGAGCCTATTCGCAGTTTCGCGGGAATACGTCGCGGAATGCGATAAGGTCACCCGTTATATGTTTTATAGTTTTTACTTTCCATTTGTTTTTTTTTAATAATCTGGTGTACAATAAAGTACAAATAATTAAATAATGGTAAAGCTTGATTAAATTCTCAGTCAAGTAAAATTGCTGTCAAATCAATTTTTTGTACTTTTGGTTTAATCATATTATGTGATTTGGAAAAGTAACAAAAAAAACCTTAGAATTAATATTTGTTTCGGAATATTTACCATGTATGATAGCGCTGCTAAATGAAAGTAGTACCACAGACGAAATCAAACTTCAAGGCAGATGACTTAACGGAAACCCGAATTAAGTATTGTTAATGTAAAGATTTCTTTTTATTTGACTAATATTTTAAAAATCAAAAATGAAAGGTAGATCACTGACTGTTAGTTCATTCAAATAAAATAATTGGTAGCTAAATCTATTCAAAATATTTGTAAAAAGTGTTATTAATTACTAATCAAATATTGAACACAATTACTGTATTTTAACAAACTTAAATCTAAAATTAATTGATAAACTAATGTCACCGGTAGTTGTTGCTATGTGACGCCTTTTCATTTGTCTAAACGTATAAATAGGCTAGTTCTAGTCGAAAGAACCCAATATTGAATTGTATTTTGAACTGTGCACATCTTCTTATAAAATTAAGTTTATTTACTGTTGGTGTGAGTAATAAAAAGTGTTAACAAGATGTCTGATCGTTATCATTTGAGAACCCTGAGTACTGCCACTCTTACATGTATATTTAGATTTTTGCTCAGAGCTCGATATATGATAATAATAATTCTAATAATTGTGACCATATAAGTTTTTAAACTGTCATGGTCACTAACACTAACATTAACATTAAAAGCGGGATATTTACCATGTTTACTGTTTGTCCGTGATCATGGTGCTTGCAACAGCACCGAAATATCGGGAACTCGTAACAAACAGTAAACATGGTAAATATCCCGCTTTTAATGTTAATGTTAATTGTGACCATGTCAGCTTAAAAATAAATCCTGTTCCACAGATTCATAGAAGTTCTTATAAGTTTTATATTTATCCTCGAAACTCTTTGAACCCGTCCCAGTTTCCTCACAAATGGAGCTTCAAGAAATCTCAAGATTTTCCCTTCCATGAAAAATAAATTGACTTACTATCACAGTGCTCGCTATCTAAACAAACGTCCAGTTGAATTAACATCGGGACCTTTAGGATGCTTGCCAAAGTAGCGAAGCGGTGCGAAGATTTGTAGTGGCGGTGTGAAAATGTGTGACTGAATCCAGCAACTCTCTCTGCCGAGCGAGAATGTGAGTGGATGTGTGGATTTTTAGTTGTGCGCGTATACTTTACTCGCTCTTGTCCCTCGCACACACTTAACTCTTGTTCTTTTTAATATAAATACCAAGTTCTTCTAGCCGTTTTCCACCAGAGTTACGGTAAGACCAGCTAGAAAGATCAAATGAGATCTCATTGTTTGAATTTTTCCTCTCACACCGCTCAGCTACATCGCACATATCCGACGGAAAAGCATCCTTTTTACGAAACAAAACGGGATAACTGGAAGAGTGCAGGATCCATTCTGTTTTATTGCTGCTCTGTGGTAAGCAGCACCTAGGGGACTATTCATTTAATCGAATAACCTCAACATCGCGTTTATCATGCTGTTCCAGATTAAGATTTTATTAATCTTTAGAGGGATGCGGAGGTACTTAATCTTTTGGTTAAATAAGGGGTGTTTTCGTTGTTTGTTTGTGCGTTATTTGGTACGGGTTAATTTAAAGTTAATTTTAATAAAAATAAATGCAACCAAAGTGAAATGAATGTCAGTAATGTCAGTAATGGAGAAATATGATAAGCTGGCTTGGAAAACTCCGATACCGATTACTAACAGGTTTTTTTTTATCAACTCTCAATTCTTTATTGCATCATCATCATCATATCAGCTGAAAGACGTCCACTGCTAGACATAGGTCTAATGCGTCTTGCATCCAGCGGATCCCCGCAACCTTCACCAGGTCATCGGTCCACCTGGTGGGAGGCCTGCCAACGCAACGTCTTCCGGTTCGCGGTCGCCACTCCAGAACCTTTCTGCCCCATTGGCCATCCGTTCTTCGAGCAATATGCTCCGCCAACTGCCACTTAAGTTTGGCAATTCTTCGGGCTATTCGGTAGCCATGGTCCTCTTGCGGTTCTCTTCATTTGTTTATTGCGTACCATAATGTATATCGAGCACAGATCATGTAGGAGAGAAGAGGAAGAATGCTGAGTGTTTAATGTGATACATTTCATTCCTAGTTAAGTATTAGTAAGCGACTATGTCTACCTGGGACAAACGATCCAATTGGGTAGGGTCAACTTCGAGAAAGAGGTCAACCGTAGAATCCGACTCGGCTGGGCAGTGTTCGGGAAGTTGCGCGGTATCTTCTCGTCCAACTTACCACAGTGTCTCAAGACGAAAGTCTATGACCAGTGTGTGTTGCCAGTGATGACATATGGCTCTGAGACGTGGTCGCTTACAATGGGCCTTATCAGGAAGCTTACAGTCACTCAAAGGGCAATGGAGAGGCCTATGCTCGGAGTTTCCTTGTGTGATCGAATCAGAAATGTGGAGATCCGTAAGATAACCAGGGTTACCGACATAGCCCGAAGAATTGCCAAACTTAAGTGGCAGTGGGCAGGGCACATTGCACGCAGAACGGATGGCCGATGGGGCCGAAAAGTTCTGGAATGGCGACCGCGAACCGGAAGACGATACGTTGGAAGGCTTCCCACTAGGTGGACCGATGACCTGGTTAAGGTTGCGGGAAGGCGCTGGATGCGAGACGTACGGGATCGGTCAATGTGGCGACGCCTGGGGGAGGCCTATGTCCAGCAGAGGACGTTTTTCGGCTGAAATGATGATGATTAGTAAGTTATTCTGATTTATTAATACTGAATTTAAGAATTATAATATTATTTTACAAATTATATTAAATATATAATCTATAATGTATGTACTGCAATGTGCTCTTGTTTTTTTTTATTATTTATATTATATACATTTACTTATTTAGTAACAGTAATAATTTAGTAATCAATTACGTATCGACGACGAAAATACTGAGGGATGGTTGTAGGACTTGTGTAGTGAGAGGTGGTGGTAGGACTTGTCGGTATCACTCAGTTTATTTTCTTTCTATATTTGTTGTCAAGTTTTCCTCTTAATTTGTACCCATTAAAGACGAAAGTTCATTATACATTATTCACATTCTAACTAAAAACACAATATCTAACTATTCGACTATAACAACATTTAGTACAAAAAAGGGGCGACTATAAACCGACTCAAGGGGCTGTGTAAACGCTACGTTTTTGTTAGACTCTCGCCGTGTACTCAAAGGATTATATCCTCACACGTTTATTGTACCAGTGTCTGTATTGTTTCAGTCTTGAATTCGGGCCAGACAAAGGGATAGTCGACGACGATCTTGAGACGGCCGGTATTCTGACCGTGTTTCAAAGGAGTTGATCTTAAGTGTTTTGTTTGGTAATAGTTGTGTTTATGACGTCATTATGTTACTGTTAGTCGATTAATGATTTACGATCGTTAGGGATAGAACATAAGTAAGGGACTTAAAATGTGTTTTTCATTGGTGTAACAAATAACATTACCAATATTGACAGCTAGATAAATTGATTAATATTATAATAGATACACAAATACATACATATGCAATAATTATGATAGGTACATAAATATATACATACTCAATAAATGTATAGGCAAGGTTATTAACTTATGGCCAGTCAAAATGGTGTCTAGTATACTACCACGTCGGTGGAATAGTAAAAATTACGGCACGTCAGTCGCAGACGGTTAATGAATAGGTACAGTCTTTCTCGGCCTTGCTTTGGCTGTGACAGTTAACGAACGAAGGCAGCAATTATTTGTCAGATAATCTAGTTGCTCTGTGCTTTTCGGTCAATAATTTAGCTTCGGCTAAAGCCCTGTGACGTCATCAATCATTGATGGCTCATTAATTAGGCCTTTAGCGGTCAGCTAGATCGCTTAGCCTGTGTGACCTATTTCTTTGGTAGATGGTCGCTGGCTTATAAGTATTATAGATTGGATGGCATTTATTTTTGGTAAGTAGATATTAGAGTTATATAATTATTTAGTTAATTTTCATTTCTTTGTAACTCTAGACTTTGTTTCATGTTTAAAGTACACACAACGTGCACCGTGTTCTAAGTAGTATAACGAAAATTCAATCTTAGCTTGGCTGTCAGAGGTATATAAGTCTGTGTTAGATAGATAGATAAATCATTTATTTAGTACACACAAAAGACACAACACAACACACAAAATCTTAATAAAATTATTACAATTGTCATGTAGGTATGTTTAAAACAATTGTTGACTACAATTCTCAATTTAAACATAAATAATATATCATGTTTCGAACCCCCCAGTGGGTTCCCGCATTGTCGAGGCGGGGGGGGGGGCTCAGTAACCGTGGCTTGGTCACCCACGGTGAAGCGAAGAGAAACCCGAGGAGGGGCCGCTCGTCAGGGCTTTTGCCAATTAAGCCGACGACGTAGCGGCCAACTAGTAGGTTGCGGTGCCGCTTGTTAACAGGCGACATCGCAACTGAGGCGGGCCGCGATGTCTTATGGAGATTCCCAGGTCCCATACGATATCGCGGCTGAGGGTTGTAGGCCGCGGCGGGAGAGGAGTGCCGGTATTGCGGTGCGCCGCTCTCTCTACCTTCCGCGGCCTAGACGGGGTCGCCACCGTCTGATGGCGGACGCGGTGGGGCCGCAGGGGAAGAGGAGTGTCAGTATAGCGTTAGCCGCTATCCCTATCTCCTGCGGCCGCAAAATGGTAGGTGACGGGGCCATTGACCTTGACCCGTCACAGTGGGACCAAGGGTGCCATACACGGGGTCGTCTGGCACCCATGTGCTAATTTGGTCCCTGGGGTGGTCACGGCGTACAGTGTGTTCTGGTGCGCCGGTGATGGGGGGTACTCCCCCGAGGAGGGTCCGGTGGCGGACAGCCGCGGCGGGTTCGCGGTGAGTGCTAACGCGTGCCCGTGTTCCCGCCATAAGCGGCACAGGAGGACACCGTGGAGTTTTAGTGGGTTAGAGTCCCACATAACTGCACTATCTCCCCGTGGTAGTGCAGTATGCATGAGCATTTCTCCACGCGAAAAAAAAAAAAAAAATTGGCTGCTCGCCTGTGGAATGCATTGCCCGACGTACCTATCATAATTATAGCATATGTATGTATTTGTGTATCTATTATAATATTAAGGTATCTATTTAGCTGTCAATATTGGTAATGTTATTTGTTACAACAAAGAAAAACACATTTTATGTCGAGGCAATCACTATCCATTCCAGGTTACCTGGAAGCAAATGCGATAAGGACGACTGTTGTATGTATTTTAGTTTTAATTTTCGTTTTATTTGTTATACTCTGGTGTACAATAAAGTGTAGGTATATTAATAAATAAATAGTTTGTTTAATTAAGTTTAAATTGAGAATTGTACTCAACACAGTCTTATTTAACTACACCCAAGCTAAGATTGAACTTTGACATTGAAATTGTAAAACCGGAAATAAATATTTTTATTATTTAGATAATGGTGGCTATAGTAATAAGTCGTAATAAAGATTTATATTTATTTATTAAGAAGCGACTTGCTCTTGTCACGGTTTTTACGATTTGATTTGATTTGAACACCATGATTTCTTTATTATTTGTAAGTTTAGAATGTACTATATACATAAACGATTAAGAATAAATGGTGAAAAGTACATTAAAATCTGTTGAGTAAGTATTAGGAAAAACAATAAAGAAAGCAAAAAGTAAAACAGCAACCACTTAGACGAATACGAAAACCGACTTTATTTTATGGGTATATATAAGATATAATATATATATATTACCGAAGGGTTTTTAAGTATTATGTAGGCATAGTAGAAAATTAATCGATGGATAAAATGAAATAAAAATATCTGAGTATTAGATACTAATATTACTCTGCGAAGACAGCAACAGAACGTCTTTTTATTATACAAAGAAAAAGGAATTTTTGTTTGTAATAATACAAAGAACGCAGGTGCGCAGTACTCTTAACCCCCTTACTCTTTACCCCCATTGAAAAATGGCATGAGTACAAAGAAAAACCTAAATCTAAATTTCATTGTGTTCCACCAAAGAATATAATTAATTTGACACGTGTATCGTCACGTAAATTAATTATTAAGTAGGTCCTTCCATGAGTGACCTTTGTGCCATTGTACACTATGTTTAAAGCAGTTATTTGACTTCAGGAACACACCCACTCTTCGTGACATTTCAAGGGAAAGTGGTCCCCTGATGAAGATATTACAATTCTTGAATTTTACTTTCTCTAATTTGTTTTCCTTATGAACCTATATTGTGTTGACGTTGTACTTTTTTGAAATGATCTGCAGGTTTAAGCAATGGGATGTTTGAAGACTATGAATGTACGATTCCCGGGTCTGGTAAGGGGTTATTGGGTTTTCCATCTTGAATTTTTCAGTAGCAGCCCGGAGTGATTTGTGCGCTGATGACAAAAGGCTTGCCTCTGAGGAAGACAGATTAACTACCAGTAAGTTACATACTTCATCAGAAAGCTTAAAGTCACCCAAAGGGCAATGGAAAGGGCTATGTTCGGAGTGTCCTTGCGTGATCGCGTCAGAAATGATGATATCCGCAGCAGAACCAGGGTTACCGACATAGCCCGAAGAATTGTCAAACTTAAGTGCAGTGGGCAGGGCACATTGCTCGCAGAACGAATGGCCGATGGGGCAGAAAGGTTCTGGAGTGGCGACCGCGAACCGGAGGAGGGTGTAACATGGGCATTTAACACCACCTTGGTTTTGTCCATGTTCATTCTAAGACCCACTCTTTCGGAATCTCTACTGAGGTCATCAGCATTGTACTGAGGTCCTCCATGGTCTCAGCCATAACCACTATGTCGTCGGAAAACCGAAGGTGAGTGATGTACTCGCCTTTGACGTTGATGCCTAGCCCTCTCCAGTCCAGAACCTTGAAGACATCCTCTACTCACCTTAACATATTATTGTCTAATCTTTATTGATGTCCTAAAAGAGACAAAAACCTTCTTTCCCGAAACGGGAAAAGCGTTGAAAATTTTGACCGCTCTACCGTACAGTTTATGCACTCATGTTAGTTAGTGATAAACGATTGCATGTTCATGCAATCGTTTATCAGCCTCAGGAGTCCAAAAACCTGTTTAAGAAGCACTATAGGGGAAAATGGCCTCAATGGCCTGCCCATGATGAGTGTGCACAGACAACTTACAAAATAAAGTGGTCAAGGAGTTTACAAAAAACACCCGAAGATAGTGTTTTAATTAACTTAATAAAAAAGGATCTCGCTCGACTAGTTTATTATATTATCAATGAAGCATTTTATTGTCTCCAAATTCTTTTTTTTCTATTATTCTTTTATCATAATTTATCTCTCAAATTATTTTTATTCTTCTTTTATTAATTGTAAATATGTATTGTACATTGTACGGTCAAGAGCTCGTGGAGCTTTACACATTGGACTTTGTACCGTTTTTTATCTCAATTGCCGTAGGCGTATAGTCTAGCTATTATAATTCTGCAAAAGTCAGTTTTGGTATCCCCACAAAACTTTTTTTGCATGGCATGGCGCGCTGCTGTTTTAGTATATTTATTTACTAATGCACAGCCGTTGTAGCCAACTACAGAGCGGCCAAAAAGATTAGAGAGTACTGTATGTGGTATGCTTGTACATCAATCACTTACATGGTACATAAGCTGTCAGATCTTATACTGTAAATTGATTTTTACAAAATAAAGTCGGAACACGGTTAAAACTAATAAAATTGGATTGAGGTAGTTAGGTAGGTAGGTTGTTTATTATACATGCTAATTGCTAGGTAAATTCCAAGATCTGGAACATATCGAAAAGTTGACGTCTACGTCGGTCTAATGATTGTGATATTCTGCCTTTTGATTTTTGCATAATAGATTATTTAATTATGATTTTTTATCGAATTCTCATACGCTTGTTCATATTGTTTACAAGAAGATCGTGACAAATTACAACATTATGAAGCAAAACAAAAAACTTTGTTGTTTTGCGGTAATCATACACTGTGAAAGCGGTCACTTACACAGAAAAATCTGCTACAAATCCACACTACATCACACTAAAGTGACTATTCTTTACCAGGAATGAATCAGAAATATGAACCAAGTAGCATATCAAAAACAACTACCAACATTTTTTTTCGTGGGTCGGTGGTGCACCATCTCCAAATTTACGATTTCCTACAGTGTTTAACTTCTGCAGACTTATATTATCCAGACTAAAAGACTCGCACTAGCAGTGTCAAGTATCATGTGCTTTTGATTCTATTTAAAATTCATGTTTTCCTATCGTCTATACATCAACTGCCCGCCCCCGGGCCATCGGCTGGCGACGCCCTTGGCGTTATGTAATGTTAGTGTTAGTAATATAATGATTTAATTAAAAAATAAGATTTAAAACTAGAATCGCGAAGGTCACTTATAAGCTTTCTATTAAATTAATTATATCAATAAACGTTATGCAGATACAGTTGTACGATATCTTTAAACATTTGAAAATGGTTCATAATTTATTCAGAATAGGACAGATATTTCGTAGTCAGGAAGTCTAGTTTAGAGTAAGCAAATACTAATTTAATAATAATAGGGATATGAATCACAAGTCTTTCGAAACAGTCCAGGATCTCTAGAATCTTGTAAAATACACTTTGTCATGAGTATTTAAGTCTCATTTCCATTCTGGATATTATTATTTTTTATCTAACTGAAAGGTCTTTTATTTCAGCATTTCATCAAGTTTATTAAGCATGAAGTTTATGTAGTCGTGAGATAAAAATATTTTTGCCGAGCGAAAAAAAGAGTAATGTTTTGAAACAAAAAATATGTGGGGTAGGTATCCCGGTCACTTTTGTCGTAAAAAAGCACAAAGCAGTAATAAAAACTAAATAATGATAAGGGACGGCCGAAAGTACCAGGGAAACAAGAGGTTGCAGGAGTTTAAAACATTTTGGATTAGGAAAATAATTCTGCCTACGAAGTTGGTTCAAGCCGAATGACGTACTGTAAAAATGTCATTGTTCCTATCTACGCTTTCATTCGCTCGGGTTTTGGGTGGCTTCAGAAAAATATGGAGGCTGTAAATAAAACTTTGTTTCGCTCTGCCGCCTTCTGTTTTTCCTAAAAGGTGTTGGGACAGGAAAGATAGGCAGTTATTTACCGAGGATCAAAACATTTACAACAAAAATAATGAGCAGATTTGGTACAATTTTCCTCCCACCTGAATGGTATGGTAATAGAATTTTGAAATGAATTTATTACTATTTACTGCGCAATTTATGGGAGGTACTCTTTTATGGTAATAAATAAAAGAGTTTCAGAATGGTTTGATTTAATGTATATTTTTGTATTTTATAAAAGAAAATTACTGACGTGTTAATATTAAAATATTTTATAAGGATAATAATTTAGGTTTTTAGTGTCTAATCTAAAAGTGTAATAATAAAATAATATTTTATATAAAATACATGAATGAAATTAAATATTTTATTAATCCTAAAAATATTAGGAAATCCTAAATAAAAGGGCTGTAAAATATATAAACTATAGGTACTTAAAACATTATTCAAGTAATAAAATACTTCCGCCTAAAAACGGCGCTAAAGTGAGATAAATTTAGGTATTTTTTCAGCTTAAAGGAATAAGAATGAGCAATACATTGTAGCATCGTAAAAAGCATTATGACGTTAGGCAAATGATCGTATATTAGGTTAAATCCAGGAATGATAAGCAGTCGTATGTTATGATTTAGCCGGTCTGGTAAATATATATTGTGATACATGGCTTTGCGGGAAAAACAGGAAAGAATTTTATCAAGGATTGAGGAGCCACTTTTCGTACCCTAATAAAATTAATATATTTATTTAGTAGTGTTTAAATAAAAAAAAACAGTTATGATAAGTAACTAACTTGTACCTTATTGAAATGTAAATACCCAGGTCTAAATTAAACTTGAATTTAATCACTATATTGTAAGTCGAATCACCCTTCGAAAGGAATCCATAGCTGTCAAGCTGTTTATGTCCATAGAACTCCAAGTGTCATAATATTGACCGGTCGTGACCGCTGTTCGCATCAGTATCGGACTCCCGCGACGAGACTCCAGCATGATTCGACACCTTTCACCATTTTTCTTTGATTTGAATATCTCCTAATAATGTTTTGTTAGTTTCAATTACATATACAGAAGTAAGTTCAGCAGACTACAAAAAAGTAACCCACCGTGGCCACCACTGTGACAACTAAAACCAGCAGAAAACAAACATGAACACACTTTTCATTACTTGAAGTCGTCATCTAATTTACTTTTCAACACACTTGCTCATAAAGTGGTTCTAATTTCATCGCAATTAGGCACATAATGATACCTGTTATCAAACTGTGACTTTTTCATTGCTATTATTCACAAGTGAGTTATAGTTTTTTTTTTATTTCTTGGTTGAGTTGCTTTGTTTTTAAAAAAGTTTCGATACAAAAAAGATCGTGCTCAATAGTACAAATAAATTAATAATAATTGCTTGCTCATTACATGCAACTTCGTATTTAAATAGATAATTTCAACTTGTACGTGCTTAATAAATAAAACTTTCACTCAAATATAAATTTTATTTGCTTTGTAATAAAGAAAACTTGAAATTCCCCATTTTGTACGGTGCTAAAACGCTATCCGCGAAAAGTAAAAAAAAAAATAAACCTCATTCTTTTAGTCTATGGCCGATTGCCATTGTTAGATACGCGCGCATAGGAAAACTGATGAATATTGCCCGCCATTGCGAAAAAAAATCGACTCGTTTTCACTGTTGAAATTAGTTATTTTAGTATTATTTTTTTCACAAGTGTGTTTAAAAACGTCGTATGATACACGTGTGTATTGTTGATTACCGTCCTCGGCTCTTTTAAGACCTGTCAATGGCGCCTCAGCGGTAATCACCAACATTACACACTTGTACCATAATGTACTATTTTTCATAATATCACATGAATAACGTTCCCGCACTTGAAAATGGAATAGTCTCGTTTATGAGTTGAGTGATGTGCCTCGATTACTCACTAGTATTATGTTTGAGTATTCTTTAGTTGATAATGGTTCCCGACAGACTAAATGTTTATGACAAATGTTATATTTGACAACGTAATTGATAGGTCTAGTAATAGCTTTATTTTGGTTAAGATCATTTATGTCGGAGTAGTACCGATGGAGTGATAAGTATTAACGGTATTTATTCGTGGACAAAAGCTAAGCATTTTACTTTTTGTCGGAGTATGTTTCTGTAGCTGATACAGTGATCCACGCAGTGGAATTAAGAAAGAAACGTTGTTTTAACAGTTTAATTATTATGAGAAAGAAAAATATATACACATTACGACAAACAGTTATAGATGAGTGACAGCGTCAAATTATTGCAATGGCCAGTACTAAATCAATGCTTGTTACCAATCTCCTTCACTCCTACTTAACAGGCATTGTTACCGGCACCTCTTAACCTACCAGCACGTCTAACATTAATCTCACTGTTACACATCAAACTCACGCAACAGGACCCATCCCCATACCTCTTACACAGAACTCAAACTTCCCTTTCGTTAAGGGTTTAGTCATCACATCTGCAATCATAGACTCGGTCTCTACATACTTCAGATCTATGGTGTTGTTCTGTAAGGCTTCTCTGACAAAGTGTACTCTGAGATCAATGTGTTTAGTTTGTTTATGGTGTGAACAGTTTTTAGCTATCGCCATAGCTGACTGACTATTACAGCTGAACACAATTGTTTTCTGAAGACCAGTAAGCTCTTCAAAAAATCTCCTCAGAAACGTTGCTTCTCTTGCAGCGTTGGATAAACTTATGTATTCGGCTTCGGCGCTAGACAAAGCTACAACAGTTTGTTTACTGCTTTCTCAATTCACAGATGCAGAGCCGAATTTAAATACATATCTCGAATAAGACTTTCTGTCGGTGATATCACCTCCATGATCTGCATCGACAAAAGCTTCAAGATCTCGCTCACATCGTTTGAAGTGAAGTCCAAAACTCTTGGTACCCTTTAAGTACCGCAGCACTCGCTTAGCTGCTTGCCAGTGTACTTCTCCGTAACAGCTATTGAACTGACTCAAGTAACTTGTGGCATATGCAATGTCAGGCCTTGTACATACTGCTAAGTACATGATCGAACCTAGCAACTCGCGGTAGGGAATATTTTTAGGTGACTCATAGTTTGCTTCTTCTGGTTTACTCAGTCTTAATCCAGGAACCAGTGGAGTAGCTACTGTTTTGCAGTTTTCCATGTTGAACTTTGTCAATACTTTCTCTAAATATCCTTCTTGGTCCAACGTAACCGTATCAACCGACTGTCGAAGTCGCATTCCTAAAAACAGTTCCGCTTTGCCGAGATCTCTCATCTCGAACGTATCCATCAGTTCTTTCTTTATCTGTAACATTTCACTCTTGTTGTTCCAGAATATCAGGATGTCATCAACATACACAGCCAGTATGATTAATCTGTGTTGGCTTTTCCTAACATAGACACATGGTTCATTTCCCAGTTGTTGGAATTTCATGGTCTTCAATGCTGAATCCAACCTCTCGTTCCATGCTCGTGGCGCCTGTTTCAGGCCATACAAAGACCTCTTCAATAAACAAACATAGTCTTCTTTTCCCTTCTCTTCGCACCCCTCTGGTTGCTTCATGAATACTTTCTCGCTAATGTATCCATTCAGGAAAGCAGTCTTCACGCCCATTTGATCAATATGCAGTTTCTTCTCTGCGGCTAAGGCCAAACATAAACGTAGCGAGCTGTGCCGTATCACTGGTGAGTAGGTGTCTGAAAACTCGATTCCTTCTCTCTGTTTGAATCCTCTCGCTACAAGTCTTGCCTTGTATCTTTGTTTATTTCCAGCTTCAGACTTTATCTTGAGAATCCATTTAGAGTCAATCACATTCTGTCCAGATTCCCGTTTCACTAGCTCCCACGTCTTATTCTTCTTAAGGGCGTCTAGCTCCTCCCTAATTGCCTTCTGCCACTGCATTTTTTTTTCCCTGTTAGTGCGTCCTTCACCGATATAGTGTCGTCTAGATGTATAGGCTCACTGTCTACGTGATACAGAACTGCACCCGGAATCTCTCTCGGCGTCCTGTTTCGTACAGGATACCTCCGATCAGTCGCTTCCTCATTTGCTATTGCTCTAATCTCCTCCGAAACGGCTGTATCAGGAGTATCTACTACTGGGATTTCTACCTCGTCTGCTGAGGTGTACTCCTCATCCTCAGACTGGAGAGAGCTTCTATCTCTGCCGCCACCTCCACCTTGACGCGGCGGTTCTATTCCAGTACTGGGCTGCGCAGGTGGTGCCTCACCACTGAGTACGTCCGCTACTGGTACCACTAATGAAGGCCGAGATTTCTTGCCTTGGTTGCCAGCTGGAGTATTTTCAAAGAATACAACGTCACGCGCTCTGTGCACATTGTGTGTAACGGGGTCAACTAGTCTATACGCCTTTGTGTTCTCTTCATATCCTACATGAATAAGCTCCTTACTCTTAGGATCCCATTTCTTGCGTTTCTGGTCAGGAATATGCATGTACGCCTTACATCCAAAAACTTTTATGTGGCTTACTTCTGTTTTCTTGCCAGTCCAGGCTTCTTCTGGCGTCATGTTTTGGACAGCGATTGTTGGTGAGTGATTCTTCAAATAAACCGCATGTCTGACGGCCTCCGCCCAGAAGCGCTCATCCAAATCTGCTTCCTGTAACATACTCCTGCTTTTCTCGCAAATTGTCCTGTTCGCTCTCTCCGCGCATGGGTTCATCTGAGGAGAATATTCAACAGTTAGTTGGTGTACAATACCATTCTCTTTGGTAAATTGTTTCATCTCCTGATTGACATACTCTTTCCCGTTATCTGTACGGATAGCTTTCAGTTTCTTGCCGGTCTGTGTCTCTACGAGAACCTTAAACTCTTTAATTTTCTCTACGGCCTCACTCTTTCTCCTGAGTGCATACATGAAAGTCTTCCACGTTTTATCATCAATGAGTGTCATAAAGTATTTAAAACCTGTAAACGATTCAACACTCATAGGTCCACAGATATCAGAATGTACGAGCTCCAGTACATCCTTGGCTCTAGAAGCCTTCTTCTTTGGAAAGGGCTGCCTAGTCTGTTTGCCTAATAGACAAGCAACGCATTCTAACTTATTATTAGAATCTGGGAAACTCACCCCGTTTGCTAACTTATCTCTCATTAGTTTTAGATTGCGTACTCCTAGGTGGCCCATCCTCCGATGCCACAACTCCAGTGACTCATCTTTGTTTACGCCAAGGGCCAGCGCCGCCGCCGGCGCCGTGCACTGTGGATAGTGTTTAAGTTTGTAAATACCTCTCTCTTCCATACACCTAACAGTCACTTTGCCTTTCACTACGCAATCATCCGAGTCATATATCTCACATCCAGCTTTTGAAAATACTACTATCCTACCTCTCTTCACCAATGTACTCACGCTCAGTAAGTTCACTGACAGGTCAGGTACATACATAGCTCCTGCTACACATACATTCTTTCCATTTTTACTTACCACATCTCCTTTTCCTATACCATATACTTTACCGCCATCCGCACATGAAATCTCAATCTTATCATGCTTTACATAGTTCCTCAACCACTCCTTATTATACGTCATTTGTGATCTGATGCTCCCGTATCCACGATGAACTCGTATCTGCTCGAGGAGCTAGACGTCGCCATGGCACTGTGCAGCGCTCCATCGTCCACAGAGTCCACCGCTGTATGCACTTCTGTGTGCATCGTAGATTGCGCCGTCGCACACTGTAAGAAAATCGCAATCTGACGGGATTTTATTCTTATGATACGGAACTAATTAATTTGATTGATATAAGTTATAATTAAATGTTTTTTTAGTTTTATAAAATAATTTTGTATTGTTTCCTGTAAAAAAAAAAAAATAAAAAAAATAAAAAAAAAAAATATAAAAATAAAAATATAAATAAATAAATATAAATAAAAAATAAATATAAATAAATATATATATAAATATAAATATAAATTTCGAAAATTTGCAATTTCGTTATTTCGGTAGCCATGCTGAAAAAAAAAAAATGTATGGGTGCCGCAAAAAAGCGCAAAATTTATGAGTTGCATCTGTTAGTTAAAACTATCAGCTGTACTGTGATGGTATATACTTTACTATATAATGCTATATAATATGTTTTCGGGACTAATGAATTTAAAATGTAAAAAAATCGAAGTATATTTTGTGTCCTAACAGAAATGGTTGATTTTAGTATATAATTACTATTATAAATCGAACAAAATATGTATGTACTTACATATGAAATACCAACACTACGACAAATAAAGTAAATAATACTATTGACCCAATAATCACTTCGTAATCGTAAGCGTAATTGGCACAAATTAACACTGCAAAACACGTAGTGAGTGTGACTCAGTTTTGTTTCTGATATGAACATTTCTAATATTTATGTTGACATACCCACATTAAAAAAAATATGGTGTCGTTTTTATTAGAGGGTAAGGAATAAAAAGACACCAATAATTGGTAGATAAAACATTGTTCGGATTTTGAATTAAATACCGCTAGATTGCGATTTTCTTACAGTGTGCGTCGCCTTCTTGAGGGGATTATCCGGGCAGCCTCTAGCTTTGTGCAGCGTAGAATCACAAATGAAGCATTTCGTGGTCTTCTGAGATGGTGGTCCACGCTTCTGTCGAGATTTATTTGGTACTCTCTTGGATCTGGAGGTAAGGGCTGCTTCACTCTGGTTTGACTCACTATTACTTCGGTATGTAGTCAACTGAAGCAGTTTAGTTTTCACATAGTCTGTGGTGTAGCGGCACCAGCGCCGCCACTTACGAACTAATGACATGACGTCACACAAATCCTGCATCGCGCAAGTAAAGTTTTCGGCGCGATTAGAACATATACAACAGTCCGACAACAACCGTCGGGCAGTTGCCCGGACCAGACACAACAACCGTCTGGTCGGAGGATCCTCCCTTTTCTATGGAGGTTTGTGGGACTTTACACCCTGTTCCGCATACCCCCAAACTGGTGACCCTCGAACATGAACGTCAGCGCAGCCTTCGTGCAGAACAACTTCGTCGTGACGTCAGCATCACTTCCTCAAGCTTTGAGTCACACAGCCAGCCAGTACCCACGGCATCTACGGGGGTACCCTGACCACCAGCATGCAGCGGACGCGCATTCCTGGTCATCACCCCCAGCTTCTTTCATCACCGCTCCGACCCACTGGAGCCAGCAGTACTGTCCCGACTCACTGGGACACCATCACCGCTCCGACCCACTGGAGCCAGCAGCACTGTCCCGACTCACTGGGACACCATCACCCCGACTCACTGGGGCACAACCGCATACAGTTCCGACTCACCGCGAACTCTGCGACTTCCGGTTTCGACTCACGGGAACCAACCTTCCACCGGCCAGGCACGCATCACAAGATGTACGGACGACTCAACCTGCTATCGACCTCCGGTCTCCGGAGGGGAGTGATGTAGCGGCACCAGCGCCGCCACTTACGAACTAATGACATGACGTCACACAAATCCTGCATCGCGCAAGTAAAGTTTTCGGCGCGATTAGAACATATACAACAGTCCGACAACAACCGTCGGGCAGTTGCCCGGACCAGACACAACACCCGTCTGGTCGGAGGATCCTCCCTTTTCTATGGAGGTTTGTGGGACTTTACACCCTGTTCCACCTACCCCCAAAGTGGTAAGTGTAATTGTTGTGTTCTCCAGGGCTAGTTTCATGGGCATGAACTCTTCCGTCAGCCCCTGTAGCATCAAGGTGGCTAATAACTCTTCATCGATCTCTTTTCTCTTTTCTTTCTTTCTCTTTTTTCAGTTGTTGGCTTACATTCATGACCTCTGTCACGTACTCGGGCACTGAGGTAAACTGCTCTAGTTTTATGCTTACAAGGCGGGATAATAATCTACACTTATTATTGATTCCCTTGTCTTCATACGCTGACCTCAGGGCGTCCCCGGCTTGTTTAGCCGTTTTAGCACTCTTCACATGGACCTTGCAACTTTTGTTGATCATTAGACAAATCTTCGCTCTAGCCTTTTGATCTTTCTTCACAGCGTTCGCGTCTGCTATGTCTGGTTCGGCCTTGATGTAGTTCCATAGCTCATCCTGAACTAACACGCACTCCATGTCAAACTTCCAGTTTGCATAATTTGAACTACCATCTAGTCGCTCTATCGACGGTAATCCACCCGAACTAGATGACGATTGCTGCGCGCTATCGCCTGTTGCAAAGGTTATTGTGGACATTATTGTAGAGATTTTTCTACACTTTTCTTCTCAAAGTTGCACAAATTCTTTTCGGAGCTGACTCCATAACCTGTCGGAGTATGTTTCTGTAGCTGATACAGTGATCCGCGCAGTGGAATTAAGAAAGAAACGTTGTTTTAACAGTTTAATTATTATGAGAAAGAAAAATATATACACATTACGACAAACAGTTATAGATGAGTGACAGCGTCAAATTATTGCAATGGCCAGTACTAAATCAATGCTTGTTACCAATCTCCTTCACTTTTAAGATTTATGCTGGTAATACTTTTCAGAGGTTTGAAAAAGTTTTGTTCCATTTCTAACTTACTTGTTATCTATTGAAACAAATTGGACTAAGATTTAAGGGTTGTTCATTTTTTTGTATTGTGGATTCTCGTGAAGATTATTCAGTACTTTTACAGGTGGATATCAAAGCTTTAGCTAGCCAAGCGGGTCATTGGTACTCCAATCCAACAATCTGCCTTAGCCTTTTCCCAAATAGTAAATTCATAATTATTATGTTGTGGTCGGCTCTTAGTCTATCCGGATGTATGTATATGTGTATTAGTATTTTATCTTCCACAATCCACAATCCACAATCCAGTTACTTAATTGGCATTGGTACTCCATTTAATACAATACTCCGTGGTAAAATTCATATAATGATACCAGCTAATGCAGACTATTAGTTCTAGGTCGTGTATTTTCTTGGTTATATTTGCTAGATTCAATATACCAAGATAAAAACCTGAACTAGATCTGTAATTACATCTATGTCTGAGAGCTAGTATTTTCTAGAATATTAATCTTGTTACTAGAAAGTATTATGCGTAGGTAATTTGTTGTACTTAGCAGACAAAATATGTTGACAAATATTAAGATATTGTATTGTAAGTAACTACAATACTATGTCAAGCAATACCTATGATGTAAATTGTGATACTGCAATAACATACATTTAACAGACATGTTTCCGGCTCGCTCGAGCTAAAGTGGACCTCATCTATTGCTTTTCATCAGACGAGATTAAGCTTAAGAACTTGCTACTCACGATTTTTTCTGTTTCGTAGTTCTTCTGTTTGGTCTTCTCCAATCTCAGTTTTCACCCTCCCTTTCTATAAATTTTCACATAATAGCGTACTAAGGAAAGATAGATAAACTAAATAAGTTTATTCCTACATGACCAAAACTGAACAATTTTATACCTAAATCAACAAAATTTTAAGAATTTTGTTATGAAATACTATTTTGTGAGCTTTCAAAAGAAGGTTGGCCATTGAACGGTAGACGTGGTCTGGAAGCGGCGTGAAATATGGTTAACAAAGAACGCTTTAAGACTTCCCGACGGATCTAAAGATGTTTACAAGGACCTTAGTTTTGTTTTTGTTCATAATATAATATTTTAAACCGTGAAACTCTGTAGGTACGTAGAAGAGGGAAGAAGAGATTTTCTATTGCGTCTACTGAATTCAGTTTTAAAGTTTAACTTAATAGTGTGCAGAATAACATAATATATCGAGTTTTTCTACTTCCTGGTATTCAAAAATAATATGGTTGTCAATATGCTGGACTTGTGAAATATTGTAGCAGCTGAATAGGATTGCGATTAATCGCATTCGTATTTACTAATTAAATTCATATATTATTAATTGAATTCAATGGCGTGTGATTAGAGAAGCGTAGGTCATGTCCAACGGTGGACCATGAATGTCTCAAATTACATTGAAAATTACGCAAAAACAAGTAGGGAAAAAAAAAATAAAAAAATGTTGCCACCCCACCACCCCCTCCATCCTTTGGGCGCCTTATGTCCAATTCGCAAATTGTCCAATTTGCAAATTGTCCAATTAGGAAATGGTCTAGTTCGCAAATTGACCAATTTAAATTTCAGTCGTTAATTAGCTATAGATATCTTCTAGAGGTATTTTAAATCCCTTTCATATACAGATATTACTTTGCTTTATAACCGCGTCTAGGTACCCATAAATTATGTTGATTCTATTTTATAAATAGGTTAACATGAAACGGTACGCTGCGCTTGTGGATTAAAAGACTTGCTAAATTACCTACCATTATTAACTTTGCTTTAGGGGTTACAAGTTACAAGAGTCGTTAGTGGTTTTAAGTCTGTCGGCCATTTTGATTTGTATGTGCTGGCATTTTTGGTATGTTGTGGCGTTGTAGCGTGGCAATAGCGGTCATTTACCTACCAACGGTTACTGAAAATTGGAATTCGAGATAAATAAATTGAAAGTCTTTGAAGTTGAACTCTACTTAAGCCTGTTAAACTTCAAGCTTCAAAGTGCGGTTTGACACGTTCTAAACTCGAAATTTTCAATTCGGAAGCTGCTCAAAAGCCGTCCATCGACATCTATCGTGTCTGATATTCGAGATTATTCGAGAAACATATTTTACTGTACGAGAACCTATGAAACTATAATAATACTAGCTGTTGCCCGCGGCTTCGCTCCCGTGGGCCACCCCACAGGACCCGTTTTCGGGATAAAAAATATCCTATGTCACTAAGGAATAATGTAGCTTTCTATTAGTGAAAGATTTTTTTAAATCGGTCCAGTAGTTTCGGAGCCTATTCGGTACAAACAACCAAACAAAAAAATCTTTCCTCTTTATTATTAGTAAGTATATAGATTAGGGATAGCGCAATGGCCGCTGCCATCATGCTAAAACGGTAGACGGTAGAGCAGCTGCAAAATGTTTCGTGGTAGAATATTAAACTGCCGTATTTTCCCAAATTTTAGTAAAGGGGACAAAATAAAAATGTTTAACGAAATTATACCATCATAATCATTTTCAGATTGTCTCCCGTTTCAACTGCGTGTTCTATTGTGATTACTGTCTCTCCGTTGATCAGGGGGGTGACCATAAGCTCTTAGAGCGGTATCAATTTGAGATCGAGTAAGTGACAGGTATACAATTCATATAGTTCCAATTCTTTTGTTCCAATAATTTTGGAATCCTTTGGTTCATTTGTTTTTTCATCGGACAACGAGACTACTATGTTGTTGCAAACGCTACTGCTGAATATGTGGCTCTGGTTCGAATAAAGTGGCTTATTGGTAGTTATTGATTTTATGTCTTTGTTATGTAGTGAGACGAACAGATACACTATTGAATGGATACTCGGTCACACAGCACTGTAGGAAACATGCATGTTTTGTTTGCGATCGGTCTGATTTGATTACGTTCTACCTGTGTTCCTGGAGTGTGGGTTACCGTACGCGGCGCAGTTGTTATTTAAATTCAAGCTTTTTTTCTTCATACACCTATTGTCCGCTAGGAGAGCCACATAAACATCCTCTGTATATTTTACAGTTAAGTCTAACATTTTTTCAATTACGCCTAATCGGTTTGATGGTGGTTGGTGAGGGCAGGCGCAAGGACTGGCGTCAGCATGTGACGATGGCAGCGGCTGGTTATCAACACTGATGTTGACAGCAACTCGTGGTTTAGGTACAGTAAGATTGATCGCAGAGCACTTCTTGAAGATTATTTCCACACTTGTAGACTGGAATTAGTATGTAACGAGTACTCCGAAAACAGATCACCAATGTTACGGCTGCGATCTGTTTGTTTTCTTTTAGTAGTTGTCTTTGCTTTTAGCATAATCAGATCATTCAGTTGAATGCTAACAACTGGTAAATTTATTACCCTATAAATAGAAAAAAATATAAAGATAACAGTTCAATTCTAATTAAGTGAATTTTACCCACCCTTGGAAGGTGAGTACTGCTAGTTACCATAGTAAATACTCGTATTTAGCTATATTATTAGTAGGTAGGTATATAGGACTTCTGTCTAATACCGATCTACAACACTCCAAGAAATTCCTAGGCTCTATGTTCAAAGCCCGGGAATGAATTTGGAATATGACACTCTTGCACACTACACGAGTTTCCAAATATTAGAAATGTTTTGTTTTGTTTTCTAAGTTTTTGTTGCAATTTCATTTGTAAATATAATAAATTGTAAATCTGTAATTGGATGTTATAGTAGTTCAATAAGTGTGTTAAGGTATTTTTAGAGCTGTGTGTTTTGTGATTAATAAATAAATAAATAAATGAGCAGGGGGCAAATCCGCTACCTGCTTGGGGCCTTAAATGGGCACTTTGGAACCAACGACATGCTCATGAAGATGGCTCCAACCGCGACACCCATGTGCAGGTTGTGTGAGGAACATACGGAACGCATGGAATACCTTCTTTGCACATGCGGCATGCGGCTGGTAAGCGAATGAGTCTGCTAGGGGTTGGATATTCAAAACTAGAAGACTATAGGCTCATATCTCCTAGTCTCGTTGTAAAACTCATGAAAAGAGTTTTGAACGAGATTGGGGAGAATTAAGTTGTCTAGGGGACCACAATAGATCCCAATAGGTCCAATTGTCCGAGTTATTTTTCGGCCCCTCCACAAGATAAGATAAGGTGCGATAGGTTAGGACTTACGAAGCAACAGGCGTATTCTCTATGACTTTCAACATTTTCGGCCTGTTAAAAAAAGAAATTAAAAAAATAATGTAATTATTTTTAATACAACCCATTAAAAAAAAAACTGCTTACCACCTAGTATGGCAAATAGTACTTTTTTATCGTTGCCCCAGACTAGGATTTTATTCCTGTATCGTGGGTGCATTTACAAATATTTAAAGTCACATACAGAAGACACCCAGATCTGGAACAACTATATGTAGGCTATACAAATATTTGTTCCGTGCAGGAATCAAACCTGCGACACGCAGCGCAGCAGCCGATCGCTCAACCACTGCGCCAACCGTGTCGTCATTAGATAGGATACGAGTTTTACTTACTTTACTTCTTCATGTAAGCGTTTAACATTGTTTTTTCTCCAACCCTTTCGATTCTTTGTTTTGTTGAAATATGTATACAAAAAATTCTTTGTTACGTTTTGAAAACCGTACGAAAGAATAACCAAAGCCTGTGTCGCTTGCGCAAAGCAAGCGACACAGGCTTTGGTTATTCTTTCACATGATTAAAACCAATACACATTTTGAAAATCTAAAATGTAGGTATACGTTATAAAAAACAAGTCGTTTCTTTACTATTTAAAAGCTAGATGACGTTCCGTGAAGTTTATACGCCGTACCAAGGATTTGTTTTCTTTTTTAGAGATTAAATTGTTTTTTTTTTGTATCGGGGCGACTACAAGTAATCGTGCTTCTAAAGAGTATGACTTACGAGCATAATTATTTCGAAATTACGTATCGTTCCTTCGGTGTGCTCTTATGTGTACAATGAAAAAAAAAACACATCACGTATCTAAACACTGACTCAGTTAGCTACATACTTCGTTGTTTAGAATTATATATTATAATATGAACTAGCAACAATGGAACGCTGATCCTTTTTTAAAACAGAAGTAACACTAATTTTATTTTATACAAAACAAGATTAATTGACAAAGACCGCATGCTGGTAGACGAGACAAAAGCGAGTAGCAAGACACGGCATGCATAATAAATTAAGCCGTCCGACCGGCTAATAATGCATACCTAGCTCCCTCTCGTGTCTAGAATATGAACTAACTGCTCAAACGAGACACTTGGTTAAACAAAACATTCTGTCTAATAAGCTGGACGTTTTTAAATTAGCCATAAAAAGTAGGGAAGTGTGTGGAGCTCCTAAACTAATATGTACGGTGCAAAGAGGCAAGATTTTTTAAACAATTTTGGTAAGAGGTGACTGTTTTTATAGTGGACCGCAATGACGATGCAAATTGCGCTGAAAAAAATGTAGTGGTCATAAAGTGTTAAGCTTTATCTAAGTAACGACTTCTACAATTTTCCGCTACCCTATAGTCGATATCTCAGTGTGACAACTGACCCCTTTCTAGCCTTAGGATCTCTTACACTTACACTTCAATCTTCTTCTACTCAAAAGCTACCCACATACATACTAAACAACATTATTATTATTTCCTTTATTTAACTCTTTTCTTATTAATTACATTTTTAAATATTTTTACAAAACAAAAATAGAAAAACATTTAAAAATATAAAAAATAGAGGCCCACCGGTATCGGGAACAGGGTCCAAGCTACCGGCGGTCAGGGCTCCAGAGAGAGGAACCTCCTAACAATGCGAGCCGTGTCCAGCAATACTGCTTTCTGGATCAGGCCCTTGATCCAGCCGCCTAACGAGAGCCTCCTAAGGTGTTGGTCGAGGCTCGTGGCTATTAAGCCATTGGCTGACACGACTATCGGTACAATGATCGCTGTGTCCACATCCCACATGTCGACAACCTCGCGAGCCAAGTCAAGATACTTGATTTGCTTATCTTTCTCGGCTTTCACGCGGTTCCCGTCATGCGGAACAGTTATGTCAACAATCATTGCACGCCTCTCGATTCGGTCCACCACCACTATATCCGGCTTATTAGCGATAATAGTCCTGTCAGTGATGATGGACCGATCCCAGTACAATGTGATATTGCCATTCTCGAGAACTGGGTCGGTCACATACCTGTAGTACGGCACCTCCGATTCCACAAGAGTGTATTTCAGGGCAAGTTGCTGATGGATAATCCTGGCTACAAGGTTGTGCCTATGCAAGTACTCTTCGTTAGCAAGCCGAGAACAACCAGAGATAATGTGGCGGATCGATTCACCCGGGCGGTGACATGCCCGACAGACTGATGTCAACCGTGCCATCCTTCACAATAAATCTGCGGTAGTTATTCGTCATGATAACTTCCTCCATAATTGCACAGACAAAACCTTCGGTTTCTCCAAAGAGGTCACCGAAACGCAGCCAGGCTACGGACGCTGATTGGTCTACATCGGACCCATGTAGGGCCCGGAAAAAGCGTCCGTGAAGCGCCTTACTTTGCCATACCTCCCTGCGGTCGTTAGTGTCAAGCACTACAGGCCCGCGCCAGTTCTCATTCGCCAAGGAGAGCGGGGTGAGTCCCTTGTCTACTGCTACTACATCTCGATGCATACCGACGTCTGTGTTTAGAAAATATTCCCTGAGATTGCATATCTCGCGGTTGTGGAGGTTTTTGGCATTTAAAAAGCCTCGGCCTCCACACTTCCGCGGGACATACAATCTCATGACCGACGATCGTGGGTGATGCATTCGATATGCAATCAGCAGTGTACGGACCCGTCTATCCAGGGCATCAAGTTCCGTTTGAGTCCATTTGAGTATGCCGAAAGAGTACATCAATACCGGCATGACCCAACCGTTGAAGGCGCGCACCTTGTTTCCGCCCGAAAGAAGGCTATTGAATATCTTCTTCAAGCGGCCAAGAGCGTTCCTTCAACGATTGCTTCATGTCAGTAGTACTGATACCTAACGCTTCCGACATACCCAAATACTTATAGGTTTCGTTTGGAGAGAGGGATCTCAGTTTTATGGAATCCGCAAGTTGAATTCCCACGGATTCCACAATCTCCCCTCGCTTTACATGCATGACCGCACATTTGTCCACACCAAACTCCATCCTGATGGCACTACTAAAAGTTTCAGTTACCTTCAGTAGCTCCATCAGCTGAAGATTGCTGGGGGCAAAGAGCTTCAGGTCATCCATGTAAAGGAGGTGAGATATAACCTCACCACCTCTCTTCAACCGATAGCCCAGCCCTGAATTCTCCAGCAGCGTGCATAGAGGATACAGGGCTAGGCAAAACCAAAGTGGACTCAAACTATCGCCCTGGAATATACCTCGCTCGATCCGTACAGGTTCGCTAATTCCTCTGGATATTTCGACATCCTGGATAGCGAAGGACTGTGCTCCATTGCCCCATACACGACATCAGGAGTTATATCTATTTTATACAATTCTAGCACCCTCATGAGCCATGTATGAGGCACCGAGTCATAGGCCTTCTTATAATCTATCCAACATGTCGACAGATCCTTTCGGGAACGCCGAACCTGTTCGCTAATGGCCATATCAATAAGGAGTAGCTCCTTAGTACCGCGGGACCCGTTCCTACATCCATTCTGAGAGGCCGACATGATGGAGTTATTATCGACGTGTTTATTAATTTTAACTCTCAAAATGGATGTTAGAACCTTATAGACCGTCGGTAAACATGTAATAGGTCTATATTTTTTGGGTTCCGCGGTACTACCAGCCTTGTGGAGCAGGTGGGTAATTCCTGTTGTAAGGAACTTGGGTAGCGAACCAGACTCCAAGGCTGCCTGGTGCTGAGATGCCAAACGAGCGTGCGATCTTTGTAGCCACTTGATCCAGAAGTTGTGCAGCCCGTCCGGCCCTGGAGATTTCCAGTTCGGCAACGGACGGACTGCACGGGCTACATCTTGGGGGCTGATCGTTATAGCCCCCATTTCTTGTATTGGATCGCACGCTCGTTCGACCACCCGAGTTCATTCACCTTCGGTGTGACTGACAGGCACCGACCAGATGCTGCGCCAGAATGTACACATAGCGTCATCATCCGGCAGGCGCGTATCAGTCACACCTTGGTCGGGTCGCTCCCAAGCCCGATAAACCCACCTTTCATTACTTTGGAATGTACGGTTCTGGGTGTATCGCTCATTATTATTATTTTTATCATCAACATCATCATCATTTTAGGCCTCTTCCATGTATTGCAATTAAACATTATAGGGTGTTTTTTTAGAGGTATAGAACTATGAAATGGAATAAGACAAGGATGAATTTTTAAAATTGACATGATATTGACTTCATTCAAAAAATAATCTTTTGGCATTAAAATTTAAATACGATTTCTGGCATAAGACCGCCACGGCAGCCTCGGACGTAATCTTATCTGGAGGTCCAATTTTCAATCACTTTTGCCAACGTTTGTGACCGTATATCGGCAATAACGCGGCGAATTTTATCCTCCAAGTGGTCGATTGTTTCGGGCTTATCGGCGTAGGTTAGCGACTTCACATATCCCTACAGAAAATAGTCTAGCGGCGTTAAATCGCACGATTTTGGAGGCCTCCGGAACGTGAAACAATGTGGCTACCAAACGTTTCCTTCAGTAAATCAATTGTGGCACGAGCTATGTGACATGTTGCGCCGTCTTATTAAAACCACAGCTCCTGCACATCATGGCTGTTCAAATGAGGAACGAAAAAGTCAGTAATCACGGCTCTATATCGGTCACCATTGACTGTAACGTTCTGGCCAATTTGCACAAAACAAGAAATTTTCACAATTTGGAAGCGTTGTTCAGGAGTCAGTCTATTCATGTTGAAATTCCAAACCAAACTCACAAATCACTTGACAGTGCACAAAATGGCCGCCAGTTAAAACAGTGTGGCCAACTTAAAGTTCTATACCTCTAAAAAAAATACCCATACCATGCTCTTAAGTTCACTTTTCCCCAACAGGAACTACACTCAAAATTGGCTTTTCCAACACCATCTTATTCAAACCAGACCTCTACAATCCAAACTACAAGATCCGGAAACCTTTCCCAATCGCTAACCCACAAAATAGAACAGTAACACAAATCGCAGGTAACTTAATTCAATAAAGTCTCCTTACTATTCCCGGTATTACATAATATCGCCGACTACGGCTGTTCCGAGGGCACCCAGAAGCGCTTTTTGCATATTTCATATCAGATTTCATGAGAGAAAGCCTTGAAAATGTAGACTGGTTTTGTTTGCAGTTAATATGGAAACTGCGTTGGTAAGGTAGGTGGAAATATTTTCAAAACGGTGATGCTTCTTTTAAGTGTTCACAAAATTCTTCTAAAATAACACTAAAAATACAAATTAATCAAATACCATCTATTAAGAATTAAAATATTATAATGAAATACAGATGAATCCTTCAATAATTATATATCTGTTAGTATATTATTCAGAGTACAATTTCCATGAATTGAATACGGACGATGTTTGTATATAAAGGTTTGTTCACCCGTGACTTGCATGATAATATTATCACCTAATGATATTAGCTTACCAATGAATTAACGTGCTCTTGAGGGTACCGAATGGATCATGTCAACGAGGCTTAGCTCAAAGATTAATGGATATTATTATCATTCATTATATTACGAGTATTTACTTAGATAGCGAGAATAAACGTTTGTGAAATTGACATAACGTCCTACTATCAATTTGGAGACAATTAAATTCAAAACTTCGTGTGGGTAAATGGCATTACATACGCTACATTTTTCTACTTCGTGTCGCCGACACTACAGTCATTTATATTTGACTAGCTGTTACCCGCGGATTCGCTCCCGTGGACCACCCCACAGGACCCGTTTTCGGGATTAAAAAATATATATAATAGCCTATGTCACTCAGGAATAATGTAGCTTTCTATTGGTGAAAGATTTTTTTAAATCGGTCCAGTAGTTTCGGAGTCTTTTCGGATCAAACGAACAAATAAACACAAAAATCTTTCCTCTTTATAATATTAAGTATAGATTGGCCCAAAACTTAGTCAGTTTCGTGGCTACATAGATCGATATCGATATTATTTCATACATATTTTTATCAGCCACGATGAAACCGTGGTTCTCGAATTTTAAGATCTTTAACGGATAGATAGACGATTTATG